>OX465544.1:1532191-2926883 GCA_950022985.1 Udea ferrugalis
GATACTCTAGTATTGTGTGTATTTACGTGCGTAAACAAGTTGTGTTTTTCCGGTCGATCCAGTTACAGTTTGAACTAGGGTTGCCAACTCCCATCGGCAAAATCCAGGATTTAAAAAAAGTCGAAATGTTGAATTTTGTCCAAAATTGAGGGGGCTAGCCGTCTATAAGTTTCTGGATATAAAAAACTGGTCGCCTGGCTCAGTTATTACTGACAGTCCTTGACAGTGGATTAGATAGATAGATATTCTTTATGGTACAAAAACATTACATTTTAAGCAAATTACAGAGAACAATGTACAATTTAGGCGGTCTTATCGCTAGAGAGCGATCTCTTGCAGACAACCTTCAGGTAGCGAGGATCGTAGGTGAATAAAAAAAACTAATTGGCAATGATTGCGGTTGTAACCAACACATCCGCGTAATGGGACGAGCAACCAAAATTACTCCTTATTGTTGAAATAATTGTGACTTTTAGTGTCATCGCATACATTTTTGTCACTTTCTTCAGGTAAAGAAGTTGTGTATTGCTTTTGCAGTTCTGCTTGGATGGCTCCATACACATAACACATTACATACGCATAAGTTAAATAAGGTACTCGCAATAAATACAGAGTTAGTAAAATTTATTAAACAATACAAGAAGAAATATAGGTAGGAATTAGAACGAGTAAATACCTAATGACAACCTAACAGGATGCCTTAAAAACCCTGGACATTACTTAAAAACCATCCACGACCAAGACATCCCAAACAATACTTGTCCTGTGAAATCGAGAAAATTGGCACCCCTACTTAGTACAAAGTTAGCATTTTATGACGGAGGACATAATAAACATTTAACATACATTCCGATAAACATCACATATTATCTTGCAATATGACTGTATGATCTGATTGCATACGTATGAACGCATTTAAATAGATTAAGTATGGTCAGTATAGTTATGTTTATACTGTGGTATAGTACACACTGGACCATATGGATACTAGCCAACGGATATACTTACATGCATGCTATTATATGTATAGGAAATACCAGACAAGGGCAAGACGAAGAAGAGGCCGCGACAACGATGCCAGACAAATCCAGGTTTTTTTTTTACTTCCTCGTCGCGTTTGGTCGAGCTAAGTCGTAATTGGCACTCCGGTATCGTGTATTTCAATGCAACGTCAAGGTTTATCACGTGGCTACAATATTTTCTTAAGATGCTCCTCCTGACCAGATCCACATGGCCCATGAGGTCCTATATTTAAAAGAGGAACTGCGAACTTTCTTAACGGGTCTTAACTTTTTGACGCCCGGAGTGGTAGAGTCACATTCCATGTGCAGTTTTATGGAGTTTACAGACTTAAGTCGCTCTGTCAAATGATGTCAAAGGTCTGTGACAGTTCTATACAATATTTGTCAACCTTTTTGTCAACTAACAAATGTATGGACCACGTATGGACATATTTCCTTTCCTGTTCGGGCGAACACGCGGGCTGACGGGCCACACGCCAAGTGTTTTGTGGCCCGCGTGACTGCTGACAGGTGAAACCAGGTAGAACCTGGAAAAATTTTAGGAACAAATCTTACGCCTTCCTCTTCCTGTTTGTTGGCTGCATGCGCACACCACAGTGAGGCTGTACCTATAAGGTTACGTGTAATTTTAATTTTCCCAGTTTTGGATTCGCGAAGTGTGAACGTAACGTAACGTAAGACGTCTTGCTGTTTAGATCAAAGATGATAATGAATCTCTTTTGCCCGCAGAACCATGAACCATTCCCTTGAGTCGTCTCCCCTGATCCCGTCAGAGGTGACCCGCGTCAGGATGGACAAGTGGATGGAAGCCCAGCACAAGGGGGAGAAGAACGACGTGGACGTTTACGGGAAACCATCAGAACAGCAGCTGAGAGAGCTGGAGAACATTCGCAGCTTGAGCAGGGAGCTTCAGGATAACTTACATGTGGGTTTGGTTAAAGTTATACCAACTTAATCCGTCATCATTATCAGTAGCCACATGACGCAGGTTTCCTTGTAGATTTCAAGAGCGGGTGTAGGCGACCTGCATCTACCGAGAAACCGAGACCCTTTTTATTTATTTATTTATTTATTCTTTATTGCACAAAGAAAAAGTACAATTGGCGGACTTAATGCCTAAAGGCATTCTCTACCAGTCAACCATCGGGCGAAGCAGAAACCTTGTTGGCGGTGGATAAAATATAATAAACCTATACCTACTGTGATAAACTTACACATACTTACATTTTTCGCTCGAGGAAAAGCATTTCGCACTTCCCGCCGTCACGGTGAAGAGTGGGAGAGTGTGGGACTAGCCCTCCCTAGAAGGGGTGTGTGAATACCCACTAAAATCCCGGACTGGCCCCTCTTCTGTCCGTTTTCAGGGTTCACCGAGAACTCTCGCTAGGAGGCACTCTACCGGTTGTACCCTGGCGCACTGTGCTGGCATCCCGGCTCTGCTCGATAGGATTTGCGTACGATCTTTATGAAATTATCTCTCCATCTTGGGCAATCGTAAGGCCAGACCGTCTTCTTCTTCGTCAGCCTGTTACCGTCCACTGCTTGACAGAGACCTTCTTAAGAGGGCACCACCAAACAAGATCATCTGTTTCCGTCATCCAATCACCTTCTGCCACACTCTTGAGGCCGTAAGTCCATCGGGCGGGTGGTAACCTCACTAGGCATCTCTATACTTCGGAAGCCAAGTTAAGCAGTTAGTCCCGGCTGACGTCGCTTCTGTCAGCTTTGATAACATGAGCCTCCCCCACTGAGCTTGCGCCACCTCTCTCTCCGCCCTCGGCCCTCAGTTTAAAGAACGGCTATAGTTTGTTTAATTCTTAATTAAGTAACAAATCCAGACCACTGAAGAGCAATGCCCTTAAAACATGACATTATCTTTACAGGAGCTAGAGAACTCAGTCCGCATAGCAGACGTGGAGAACCAAGCCATGAATCCGACTGCTCCTATGCTGGACTTCTCAGAAGACCACGAGTTCGTAGCTGCCAACCAGTTGGACAACTACTATGCTGAAGAGGACAAAGTAGACGCGAAAGAAGAAGAGAAGAGAAGACTGACCAAGGGTATATCTGCTAAGACGGAGATACAGAGTTTTTATAAGGATCAGTGTGTGTTTTTGACTGGTGGCACTGGATTTTTGGGGAAAGGTGAGTGGCTTGGCTTGTTTTTGCAATTTTCTGCGACAACATTATGTTTAGTCGCTCCTTTTTCCAAGAGATAGCACAAGACAAAATGTTGTCACTGTGCGCATCTTAGCACGAGAGACATAGAGAAAAATAGAGAAAATCTCAGGAGAGTAAGAGAAACTCATTAGATTTGATTGATCGATGAAGATTCAGATTTTATAAAATTTAGTTGTCATTACGTCAGAGAAATAAATTTAAATAAGGATGTATACGTTATTAATGTAGAACCCGTTTTTTAATTACTTACATCTGTTTCTATTTCAACAGTAAAGGTCAAGTAATCGAGATAAAACAGCCTACTTTATTTTTCCGTTCTAATTTTAGTATTCATTAGTATTTTTTTTGTTTCCAATGATATTATAATAAAAAACGGTAGATAAGTTATGTCAGTACTGATGCGAAGTCAAAAATTGTCCACTGCGTAGTACAAGATAGTATGATTATTTACTTGAGCGTAAACAAGACAGTAAACACTGTCAATGCTTTGCTCAGGTGCACTAATAGTTCTGGTTTCAGGTGCATTTTTTTTAGCACAAGTAACCTATCTATATTTTTTTAAGAAACTGTGTTTTTGGAACTATGAGTTATTTGTTTTTATGGTGTGGCTTTCTTTCCGTGTGTTTTTCAGACTGGTATGCACGTGTGTGTTGCCATTAGTTGCTGATGTGTGTTTGTGTGTGATTTTTAGAAGTGGTGGTTTTTTGGTGACATTTAAAATGCAAAAAGTAAGTACTTTTTTTGTTTTGGTGATTCTATGTTGTTTTTTGTTGGATTGCTGTATGATTAGAATAACCAATTTTAAAATAAGCCCCTTTTATATAAGAATTGGAGCAACGCTATAGTATTGATTTAGCATTTGACTTGTCCTGTAATGATAGCTGCCTAATTAACAAACGCAAATCAAAGTTGAGCTCTCAATATTATGGTTGTCCTTTTATTTATTTATTTATTATTTATTTATTCATTTAACAATCATGCTTGCTTACAGTGCAATCACCAAAACACAGGCAGATTAAACATTACAATAAAATAGATAGCAACATAATAAAAATTAAATTAAATTACAATAAAACACAAATAGAATTACAATCCAATTAAAATTTACAAAATCAAAAAAACATGCGAATAAAAAACAAAAACAAGTCAATAAATTAAAATTTCAATATCTCATGTCAATTGGTACGTTACAACTAAAAACAATTAAAAATACAATTAAAAAAAATATAGATAAAATAAAATACTGTCAAATAGGTAAAGATTGTATGAAGTGCACAAAGAAGTTGTTGTTGTTGAAGTGTTTTCAGTTGTATAGACAATTTACGAGATGGCATGAGTTTGATGTTCAACCTTGATTGATGTTTGTGAATTCGATGGTAAATCCCGAATAGCGGCAGTCAAATTTGAGATTAAATACAGAAAATAATTTGAGATTGCGTGAGCGAAAACATGTAGTTTACCCTCACTGTCCCTCACAATTCCTATTTGGAAAAATGATGAATCCCGTAAAAAGTAAATAAATAGACAAAGGTCAAAGTCTTAGTCAAAATATCTTTATTTAAATAGACAAGCGCTTTTAAAATAGGTATCTATGACATCTTAGATCTGTGTTCTGTATGTCGCTAACTACAGCTAAGTAGTACTTAAATATTTTTTTATACTACCTGCTCGTCAATGCCACATTATGTGTCATGTAAAGCTGCCCTAAAGTAAGTCATTATAGCCCTATGGTCTAGCCGGGACATAATGTTGTACTGAATTTCATTAATCCCCAGGGATTAAAGTGATTTGAATTTGGAATGCAACCGTGTAGTCAAAAATGTTTATAGTACGATTAATAATTGTAGTCAGCGAAATGACAACTTCAACAGTGACTGATACAAAAAAGGGTGACCCGCTACAATAGTGACGTTCGGCAATCACTAGACTAAGACATTTAGTCATGATTTATTTTATGAGGTATCAAAGCCTTTTTTAAATAATTGTTAATATTTAATAGTGTACAAAACGAATTAAATAATTACGATTTAAGAAATATGGGCCCTACCTCCATATTAAAACTTCTCACTAAAAAATTATAACCATAGCTGGAAAAAAAATGTTCAAAGAGGTTCAGGGGAATTAACACTTGAAAGTCAGCAAAATACAAGTAATTATATACGTTTTTATTCGTTACGGTTGCTATTGATTCCGACTCCGATTCTGGATTCATCTCTTCATGATAGTCCATACTATTATTATTTGATTCAAAAATAAGTAAACCGGAATCTACAAAACCTTCATCACTGCCTATATGAAATTATAAGGCATCGTCCTTTGCCGGTTGGGCCCTCTAGGCCTGTAGTCAAACCTTTAGAAAACACTTGTATGGAAGATTCTACTGTTGTATCCTCCCAAACTTTTCCAGTTGTATGACCTGTTAATAAACGAAATTCTTACCTGTAAATAATATAATACAGAAACAAAACATTTTGAAACTGAAAATCTATTTACTAAATACAGTTTACCGAAATACCTCTATGTCTCAAAACGAAAGTCTGACCAGTGTGTGTTGCCAGTAATGACATATGGAAGTGGGACGTGGTCATTCACTACGACTTTTTTGCCAGGCTGTAATGTCGACTAACTTTTAATTGTAAAAACTCGATTTACCACATCACTATTTATTTGGGACTGAAAACCTGCCACACTGAAAATGTCATTTCACTGACTACAATTAAAAATCCGAGTATAGGTGCAATGAGTTCTGAGTTCGAATGTCGTACTGGCCACTAACAAAATAGATGCTAGAGAAAGAAAAAAGGCGCCAACCGCTCAAATAGCTCCTGAGTCTTATGCTGATAAAATAAATGTACCAAAGATTGTAACTCATCTTTCCAATGTCTTCGCACAACTGTCATATGTTTCTAACATCACTTTTAATTTTTGATAAATACCTAATTTCTCATATTTAATTACCTACCTACCTATTTTCATTTGAAATAAATATTTAAGCACTTACTTTTTTCAGCCACTAATTTCGATTGCCTCGCAGAAAGTATAAAAAGTAGAGTATGCATCGCGGGCTTAAAAGTGTATTTGTCTTGGGCGGTCTTGAACCCCTCGTATTCAGGATTCTAACCTTAACTCCCTCGCTCCGCTCGGGAGTTAACCGTAGAATCCCTCATACTCGGGGTTCAATATCACGCCCGGGACATAATACACTTCTTTAAGCCCTTGTGGCATAATCTACTATTAAATACTATCACTACATAGTATAAAACAAAGTCGCTTTCTCTGTCCCTAGGTTCGCTTAAATCTTTAAAACCACGCAAAGGATTTTGATGCGGTAATAAAAAAATACCTATATTTACATTTAAAAAACAAAAAAATTAAAAACATACAACAAAGTTAAATAAACAACAACTGCAATCAATCAGTCAGTAAAGAAAATGACATTAAATATAAAACCGCGGGAGAAAGGGGAAAAGGACGTATACAGGGTGTCCCAAAACTCAACATCATTTGTATTTGTTAAGTGGGTGTGAATAGCTACTAGTTTAGATGACCGTTTTTTCTATACAGAGTGTCCCAAAACTCAACGTCAAGCGGGCACAGGGTCATAGGCTAGGTTATACAGGTTCTGGGAAAAATAAGAAAAAAAACTTTGTCACTTGGTTAAGTAATAACAATAATATTATGGAAGATTTTCAGAATTTATTTTTATTACTATTTTTCCCAGAACCTGTATAACCTAGCCTATGACCCTGTGCCCGCTTGACGTTGAGTTTTGGGACACTCTGTATAGAAAAAACGGTCATCTAAACTAGTAGCTATTCACACCCACTTAACAAATACAAATGCTATCATTACTTATGCATGTAATGTAAATTACCGTATAGGTATTTATTTAATCAGGTAATTAAATGCTATTGTCATGACAATGTGTTATAAAACACGGCTGACCTAATGGGGGCAAGAAGTCGGTATGTCTACTTGGGGCCTTGTTACGATCTTTTTACAGCTCAGTTTACGTCTTTTCATTCATTGAAAGACCTAAACATGCGAAATAAGTTACTACAGCAATAAAGAAAAATTAAGGTTTTTTTTGACACTATTTACCACACAAAACACGACTTGTGACGGTAAATATGCAGCTCTAAAGCTGAGCTTGTAACTAAAACTATCAGGTTATAAGAGATTATAATAGGAGAGAAAATTTGAAAATAGTACTCTATATTTTTTTTATGGCAGCCCTGGGGAATTTCCAAAAACTGTTCAAATTAGTTAGTAATGAAATGAACTATCTAGGGTTTACGGTTGAACCACTCATTCTGGAACACCCTGTATATTTTTCTTCGGTTGATTTGATGTTCTGAGAGTAAGTACGGTCAAGATCATGCAAAGAAACGTCATTTGACAAGACCAAGATAAAAACGGAAATAGCCTAATATGTTGTTGACTCTACCTACTTTCAGCAGGTCTATTTAAATAAAGATACTTAGGTATTTTTTTATTTTGACAAAATAAATAATCTTAGTTATATTTATTTAATTTAAGATTTCAAATTACCTATTTACTTACTTACTTTAAAATACAAATCCGCTGCTCCAAACCTAAAAACATCAAAAACGACAAAATGTTACAATTATTAGATTTATTAATTAAATTGTTTGTTTTTTCAGATGGGCGAATAAGTCTGAAAGCCAGTCGTGTTGTTGAGAAGATTGTTCTGTAATTGTTTTTTGTGTTTTTTATATGGAAGTGTTTTGATAAAACATAAATGAGTTTTTAAATTATTAATTGGGTATAACATGACGTTTTAATAAATCAATGTTTTGAATATTTTTGTAGATAAATATTTGTTTTATTGAAACACGTTTTGAATTAAATGTGATGAGAATGTTGATGTTTTAAAACATTTATCTGATTTTGTTTTTTATTTTAATCATTATTCTTCAGAAACCTCCTTTCCCTCCCTTAAAACTACCTCCTATAATTAATCATTGCTATAATTACGGTGACCCGTGGTATAACCACTGCGCCATACGGTATGGCTGTCGTGTATTCGATTCCCGCGTCAAAACAAATGTTGATGAAACACATCACTGTATTCTGATAAGGCCTGATTTTTCACTCATAAATAATATAAAATTGTACGAATAAACTACCACTTGGCAGATTAATATGTTGAATGCCAAAATCTATAATTATATCATTTATAACGAAAAGCCATTATGACATACATTTTAAAATCTGTCGAGTTGTATTTTGTTGGTCTGATTAATTTTAACTACCTACGTACTAAATTCAGCCTTATTTATAGCATTACAAAATGTAAAACACGTTCGTGCTCTTGTTACATAATTTCGCCACCTCACGCATCGGTTCCGTGGTGTAGTGGTTATCACATCTGCTTTACACGCAGAAGGCCGCCAGTTCGATCCTGGCCGGAATCACACTTTTTGTTTTATTCGTTGAAAATAAAAAAAATAGTGAAAGAAATAATATTATGTAACTCTGTTTAATTTATAATCGTGTGCAATATTTTTAACTAGCCTTATTACCCATTCATAAAAATAAAAAAATATATCTTCAAGTAGACTATGGCTTTGGAATCGTCAAAAACAATATTGTTTATGGACATGATAAAAATAGATAGGTAGACCTACATAATGTGACCCTACAACAGCGGAAGGTGTTTCTGCTGAGACCCGGCAAGAAACTCAGCAGTTATGGCTCGTACGAAATTAATCTTATTCATAAAAACCAAGGCAACGCTAAAGCATAAAATAAGCTATTGACGTGTTTGGTCACTTACTAGCAAATGGTGACAGCAACATGAATGAAAGGGACAAAGCTAGACAAAAGATAAAGTGATGTTGAAAAGCTGTTTAAGTTTTTATGAATAAGAGGGTTAGACGATAGAATGTCGCTTACTCTTAGTAGATTTACACGACAAGACGTGGTACTGTGCATCGATGCTATTTTTATGTAAAACGTGTGTGACGTGTGCGGTTGACGTGGGTTCGATTCCCGCCTGAAGCCAAGACCGAATGTCTTTTTCTGGTTTTCGGATGTTTAAAAAATCTACTTCAGTTATCCTACTAATCCTACTAATATTCTGCATGAGAAGTTTGTATGTGTGGATGTGCCATGTTGCTCTTTCACTTGAAAACTACTGGATGGATTTCCAATCCAAAAAAATGTACTTACAAACCAAATTTTAAGAAAAAACTAAACAAAAAAAATGGCGACAGAATAAGTTAAAAACATTAAATTAAAATATGCTTATGAAAGAAAAAAAAAGTGTGTGGTGCCAACTAGGTCTCTGTCTCTGCATTTGTCGCCACAGTTTTTTCAAAGTACATATAATAATAAAGAGAGCCTAGTGCAATTTTTATTTATATATTATATAATTTTCCCCATAATTTGAAAATTCCAATAATCTATCTTTTGTCACAGAGCGCTTAAATCTACTATCGTGAGACTATATTTCGCACAACAAGGTAAAATGCATTGTAAGAAATTGTGCCAATTATCCTCGACCTTTGCAACTAGTAACTAGTTCCGTCCACTCCTGCGCAATATTTCAAGTCTTTCATTGTTACCAGCGGGAAGTCACTTGTGACTCATTTAATGATTTGGTCAGCAAAAAACTGATTCATAATCATAACCAAGTCAAAGAAACTGTCGTTATCATCATTAGGTTAGTTTTTAACCAGAGCTGTGTGAAGATTTTTTGAGCTGTGTTCTAAATAACATCATCAAATTCAATATAATCTTTATTCAACTTCTTTATGTGGGCTACCACACACAAGATACTTTCGAATAGTCAAGAATCTTAATTTTAAGCACTTATTAAACATACACATAACAATACGATATACCTATAAACAATACACAAAATACATGTACATAATGTGACTCTACCACCGGCGTCGGAAGGTTGTTTTCACTGAGAAGACCCGGCAAGAAATTCAGCAGTTACTCTTTTTAAACCGTCCAATGTTTTACAGCACAGAGTGAATGTATAAATAGATTAGATAGATAGATTATTTATTAACAGAAAAATAGACCAAATTTCCAACAGACATCGTGCCACGATGCCCAAAATTAAATAGACCACACTCAGCTAATGCCTGGACCTGAAAGGCTCAGGCGCTGATTTTCAGTGGGCCCAACTGACACCACTGACCGTAGTCCGTAAAATTGGAGGCAACTCAACACTCTACAAAACCAAGATATTGTCTCCTATCTCCATGCCATGCTTCGCTTTACTAGCTGAGTGTCTCCTCGAACTAACGTCCTACCGAGGTCGGTACCAGACTTACGACCTACCAGAGGCCCATTACAATGTCTTATAAGCTGACAGTTTTTAGTCACAAGCTCAGCTTTTGAGCTGCATATTTACCGTCACAAGTCGTGTTTTGTGTGGTAAATAGTGTCAAAAGAAACCTTAATTTTTGTTTATCGCTGTACCTAGTAACTTAGTTTAATTTTTTTAGTCAAATTTCAATGAATGAAATGACGTAAACTGAGCTGTAAAAAGATCGTAATAAGGCCCCAGTACCTAACGCCCTTAGGCGAGGCCCCCTTGGAGGCACCCTTAGGCACGTTATTTAAATATATGGAGAGTTAAGAGCCTTCGGTTCACCCCATTGTCTACCTTGTTTACCAAAACGAATCTGCCAAGGTGGGTTTTGAACTTGCGTCCTCCGCGAACCGGTTGGCTGCTCTATCTATGAATGAACCCCTCGACCGGTAGTGGCAAATTATGTTTGAAACCATATGTGATTGCATGGAATAGAGTTAAAAATCAACAAAAATGGCATCATGTTATAACGGTTAAAGGGTTAAGCTACTGGGACCCAATGATATTATATTAAAAAACGTAGATAGGTTACTTGTGCTAAAAAAGTGGCATCCTATATCGAAGCTTGGAACACCAGAGCAAAGCATTGACAGCTTGAGACGACACTGTGCAACATGTATCTGTCTCGTTTACGCTCTAGTAAATAATCATACTATCTCGTACACACGGTCAAATTATAGGTACGTACGCCGGGAAACGATTTTCGACTTCGCATCAGTACTGACAAAACGATCTACCTCTTGTAGATAATTGCTGGGACCCAATGTGACCGACCTAACATTATTATAATTATAACCTATCTAAAGAGCTATTTTGAACTCTCAACTTTAACTTTGGAAAGTTCCATGAAACAGTTTTTGCTCAAAGGAATATCCATTAATCGATGAATGACCCGAAGATTTCCAGCAAGTACTACCAACGCCATCTGTTTAAAAATGCCGACATTTGTTCCAGTTCTCATCGAGAAGCTTCTCCGGTCATGCCCAGACGTGGACACAATCTACATACTCATCAGAAATAAGAAAGGGAAGGATGCTAGAGCCAGACTACACGAAATGCTGGATGAATTTGTAAGTTATTTATGACTATAGTCCGTTCGCGTTAAGAATGCAGTAATTTTTAAATTAAATTCTGTTGCACACAAAAAAACTCAGATCCACAACCTTTGCGTTCGAAAGTATGCGTTCAACTTGTCACTGTGGACTTGACTTTCTACTTATGAACGATTTTGATTGGTTAGGGGACGTGCTAGATCGAAGGACATTTGAGGTTAGATGGCGCTGTATGGTAAAATGTCCAGCGATATTCTATAATAAACCTATGGGGATATGAGGAACAGGGTGTTATATTCTTCTTCCACCATTGAAGAGGGAGGATCCTCCGACTAGACGGGTGTTCTGTCTGGTGGGCTGCTGCCCGACAGATGTTGTCGGGTTTCTGTATACCTATATATTCAGTCGCTTGAATACTGTTGATAGCGCGATTCAGGTTACGTCAGTTGCAGTTCGCATGTGGCGAGATAGATGTCGCCACAAACCAAATCTGTAGTAAAATAATGATTTCGTATTCTTAACAGCTGTTCCACCGAGCCCATGACGTGAACCCCAAAGGCATACACAAGGTGATACCCATCGCAGGAGACATGGAGCTGCCAGGACTCGGCATCAGCGATGAGGACCGGCGCACAGTCACCAGCAAGGTATGTATTTCATATCCATACCCTCATCATCATCGTCATCTTGAAGACCACTAAAAAACCCTTCAATCAAAGTTTGGTGAAACGTGAAGTGAAGTGTACTTTGAGAATGACACCCTTGATTGTTTTCAGGTCACAGTGATAATAAACGCAGCAGCCACAGTAAAGTTTGACGAGAAGCTCTCAGTAGCCACTGGTATCAACGTGAGAGGGACCAAGGAGGTCCTCCGCTTGGCTAAAGAGTGCCGGAACCTGAAAGCTATCACCCACGTGTCGACTGCCTTCGCGAATACACACAAGGACTTTGTGGAGGAGAAGTGAGTTTGTTATTAGTATTTTTTAGCATTTTCCATGCAGTGTCTTTATTTAAGATCTGAAAACCAGAAAAAGACATTCGGTATTGGCTTCAGGTGGGAAACTTCGCGTCTTTCGCAAACCGGACGACTGCTCTTACCATTACTGAGACCATTGACAGACCGGCCGAATCTTTCTGGTATATTTACTCAGTAATTGAAGGTATATTATCTGCCTTTAACATTGATGGAATCACCCTGGCTCATAGGGTATCTAAATACGAGTATACCAGAAGATTCGGCCGGTCTGTTAATGGTCTCGGTAGCTCAATAGTAACAGCAGTCGCGTGGTTTGCGGAAGACGCGGGTTCGATTCCCGCCTGAAGCCAAGACCAAATGTCTGTTACTGGTTTTCGGATCTTTGGTAGAGAAGTGAGTTGTTTGTAATAATGTTGGCGGCTGTGTCATCATTACCTAAACCCTAGTCTAAGCTCCAATTATGTCACTATCGCGCCTGATGACGCCCTAGGCCCGGCGCCCATTATCGGCACCGGCAAGGAAAAGGATCCTTCGGCATCCTACATGTAAGCGCACACTATCGGCAACTATGCTTAAGGATGCCGAGGCGTCCTTAAGGATGCCGAACAACAGGTTGCCTCGGCGCCGGCGGCGTACCGAAGGATGCCGAAGCATCCTGAAGCATGCTCAAGGCTGCCGATACAGCAGCCTCAAGCATGCCGAAGCGGTATTTTTGTATTACGACCACATATTGCATATTGCTATTTGCCACCTAAAATCCTGAGGCGTGCCGATGCCGATAGTGTGCGCCGGGCTTTACTCACACTTAGGCACATTACTTAAATGCTCACTCCCATTGCCCAGTAAATCTGTGAAGGTCAAAATTTAGTCATACAACTCTTATTCCCAGCGAAAGTAACAAACAAAAAACAGCCTTCAAACTTCCCACAGCTGGGCAAAGACCTCAAGGTGGCGCGAATCATTTGAGGATGGTTGACAATCCGCACTAGGCTTAGTGATAGTCAAACCCCCTTATTCATACAAACGAACGCAACGCTAAAGCATAGTTTTAGCAATTGACGTGTTGTGTCACTTACTCGCAAATGGCGGCAGCAACAAGAATGACAGTGACGAAGGTATTCAAAAGTTAACGTGTTGTTAAAAAGCTGTTTAAGTTTTTATGAATAAGGGGGTTAGTGATAAACTTTACTGACTATCAGATGTTGTGAAACCACCTCGAGGCCTCTAACTACGTGCTTTTTTACAGATTCTATGAACCACCCATGTCCGTGGAAGCGCTAGAGGCAGTCTCCGAAATAAATGAAGATTTGGTCGAAGAGATACTGCCAACGTAAGTAAGATAAGATAACAGTACTTCTGGTTCAGGGGTGGCATTGGTGGACATCACTTCACATCTCGGTGCTTCACGCTTACCTCAATCGTCAATATGCTTCGCTCCGTAATAGTATTTTCTCCCATTTTGCATGTAAATAATTTAAAAATATTATTTGCCTTAGTTCTTTTCTCTCAAACGACCACAAGGGAACTAAGTTTTAGCGGCCGCTGTTCATGTCTTTTATCTTCAAAATATGTAGATATATTCATTTAAATAACATTCTCAAAACTACGAGTAACTAATCAACTTCGTAAATCTTATTATGTACCTGTGAACTAGGTATTAAGTTATAAACGGTCATAAACGGCTTATATGTATACGTCCCACAGCTGGGCAGGTGGATTGTTGGAGTGGTGTAAGGTTAGTAAGCAACCTTAATGTCAGATGTTATCAAGCCACCCTGAGGCCTCTGACTAGGCTTAACGACTGACATCTAGCGACGCCAACCAGGACCAACTGCTTTCCGAAGATGCCCGAAAAGCCCGATGCCCGATGAACGGAGATGCCCAAAATACACATTACTAAATTACGGTCGGGGTGGTCACCCATCCCATTTCCGATCCGGCGTGTGTTGCTTTACAACAGCGATCGCCGATCACTGCGCCACGGGCACCTCCTATGCTCATGGTACTTATAAATGATATCTTTACAGGCTTCTAGGTAAAAGACCAAACACATACTGCTTCACCAAGGCAGTGGCGGAGGAAGCTGTCAGGAAGTACGGCGAGGGTCTACCCATTTGCATCGTCAGGCCTTCTATAGGTGAGTATGTTGTGAACACAGTAGAGCGACTCTGTGATCTTGTGAACACAGTAGAGCGACTCTGTGATGTTGTGAAAACAGTAGAGCGACTCTGTGATCTTGTGAACACAGTAGCGCGAAATGTCTGAATCAAACGCATCGAGAAAGTAAACGCGGACTCACATAAAAAAGCCCTAAATTCAAACTCTATATTTGTTTATTCAAGTAGACCATTACACAGTGCTACTACTTTCGAATCGTCAAGAATCTTAATTTTAACCACTTAATAAACATACACATGATAATACAATAGATACACAATACCTAAAATACATGTACATAATGTGACTCTACCACCGGCGTCGGAAGGTTGATTCTACTGAGAAGACCCGGCAAGAAACTCAGCAGTTACTCTTTTTAAATCGTCCAATGTTTTACAGTACAAAGTGAATGTTTGAATAAACCAACAGAGTCATACAGTTTTGACATAAAAATAAATAAGACAGGAAGTTAATAAGTAAACTTTGGTAAACTAAGTAAACTTGAGCAGACCAGCCGTGCTATTCCGGCGGTGCACATCGCACGTGCGAGCATCGATGTTGGAATGAGATTACCTCAATCATCAATACGCTTGACTTTGAATTAGTATTTTCTCTCATTTTGTATGTAAATAATCAAAAAGTGTTTTTTGGCTTAGTTCTTTTCTCTCAAACGACGACCGTGGCGAAGGAATGGAATTTTAAAGTTACCTCGCACAAGCGAAGTGAGTCTCGGCGACCACCGGAATAGCATAGCAGGTTCCCGAAGGTGGCACCTGTTTACAAGTTGACGTGTGATCCAACCCCACGAATGCCATCCTTACAAATCAGCGTAAAACATCATCCATGCTATTGGTCTAGGAATCTCGAACTTGGCACTCTTTATTATTTTATTGCACGAAGAAGAAAGTACAACTGGTGGACTTAATGCCTAAAGGCATGTTATAGTACGATTCAAACTTAATGGCGGCTGTGAACATCGCGCGAGTCGATGCGCAGAACACAAATTAAGGTGTCAGCGGGTTGCGAGGTGAGGTCAATCTTGCGCACTCGGCGCTCGCAGCTAACTTCCGAGCCGCCATTTAGTTTGAATCGTATTATATTACCCTTAATTTGATAATCTTCGTTCCAGTGGTATCAACATATGAGGAGCCAGTGCGAGGATGGACTGACAGTGTCTACGGGCCTACGGGACTAGTCATCGGTATTGGTACTGGGGTAAGACATACAGTCAACAGTATTTCCGTTTTTTATCCTGCTCGTGCCAAACAATGCCTCGAGACAATAGTTAGTTTGTGAACAGTGGTACCGCTATGTCTGCCAATAACATCTCACCCGCAAGATCTCCAGTTACTCCGTGACAATGGCGCTTGTAACAGTGCCGAAATAGAAACTCAAAATACGGGACCTGGTAGTCCCGTATTTTACGCTTTGAGTGTAAGTGACCATGAAGGTTTTTTGTTTTCCGGTCAGATTTCCAGTCAGGGCTACACGGACTCAGGGCCACTGTTGATCACTTCGCCTGGACGCTCTATGTACCTAACTGAATTTCCTGTTCAATTGGCCCCTTGAAGTAATAAAAGTCCTGTGGGTCTAGAGCGTATTCCGTTTGGTTAGAAAGAAAGAAAAACTGTTTATTGGTCCACATGTGACAAAATATGAATTGATGAAATACCATCAATCTTATTAAAAAAATGTGCTCATGAACTAGTTGTCCCTCTTACATCATTAATAAACCAGTCCTTCTCTGAAGGTATTTTTCCAGATTTATTAAAAATTTCTATTTTTAAGCCAATCCTCAAAAATAGCTCTCCTACCAACAATATCTAAAATCTTCGAACGAGCAATGTCCGATCGTTTGTATTCATTTTTTGAAAAATATAAAGTTCTAAATGAACACCAGTATGGTTTTCGTAAAAATAAATCAACCACTCTGGCTGTATATCAATATGTTCAACAAATTCTTAATTATTTTAATGATGGTGATTATGCTGTTGGTGTATTACTGGACATGACTAAGGCGTATGATAAAGTTCAACATGAGATCCTCCTTGCTAAACTCTATCATTAAGATTAATTAAGAATTCCTAGTATCTTATTTAAAAAATAGAATACAATATGTAGAATTAGACTACTGCTCTGAACAATCAGGTAAATTAACGCAGTTTAGATCTAAACCGACAAAATTACACAGCTCAATTCCGCAAGGCAGTGTTTTAGGGTGTATTTTATTTTTAGTTTACATAAACGACCTACCTAAAATTATAAAAACGCCGTGTGTCCTTTTCGCAGATGATATCTCTCTTTTATATAAATTTGAAACAGAAGCTAAATTTCAAACTGACCTGGAATTAATACTCACAAAAATAATAGATTGGCTAAGAGACAACAACTTACTAATAAATTACAAAAAGACTAAAATTTTAGAATTTAGACCCTACCAAAAATCATCCTTGAATGCAGAACATAAAATCAATAGCTCTAACCTGGAAAAAGTAAATACATGCTCATTATTAGGTTTAGAAATAGACTCACATTTACATTGGAAGAATCGGGTCCATATTGGCTCACCTAAAGTTCTTTATCCGAAATTGTTCTTCCTAACGATTTGTAATCCGAATGATCACTCCTCCTAAAATTTTTCATCCTAAAGTTTCTATTCATACTATTTGTAGTGCTACCGTCGATGTTCATAACACTCATGTTTCCGAAAATTGTTATCAATAAAATCGTTAACATACAATATTAAAGCTCCTACTGTTTTTTATCCTAACGTTTTTATCCCTAAACATAATTACCATAGGGGTCCATATTGGTATGCATAAATTAAAAAGGCATATCTTAAGTCTGCATAACGTTTTTTGGCATACTCTTCGTTTCGCATAACGTTCATTTAGAATAAATCATATGGCATACTTTTTTCCCCCATAACTTCTTTTATAATAATGATATATTAGCATCAAAGGTTCGTGCATAATTGTTTTTAGAATAACGATTACTTAGCATATCATTCATAAGCATCTCACCCTATGGCATACAGATTTCAAGTCACACAATGAGAATACCATAATATCACCATTAAAAAAACAGTTTATCAAAATTTTATAAACTTTATTATTCTCTTCATTATCCTGTAATATTTTTATTTCGAAAATATCATGCAAGCAAGCATGCAAATGTAAAATGAGCAAGCAAGCAAGCATTCATGCATTCATGCAAGCAAGCGAGCATGCATACATGCAAGCAAGCAAGCAAGCAGCATGCAGGGATGCAGCAGGCATTTTATTTTAGGGTTTGAAAAAAAAATAACTAACCCTCGAAGGTTAAGGCGTGAGCTGCGCTCACGCCTTAACCTTCGAACCTATCACGGCCATGTCGGATCCGCCCTCGCCATTCACCATGTAAACAAGCATGCAACATGCATATGTAAATAATACTGATTATTACGAATAAAAATAAACCTAAACAAAAAAGGTATGACTTTCAATAATAGTGTAAAAGATGGTTATGTTGACAAAATATAGGAAAAGAAATAATAGTATAATAGATGTTTATTGCTACCGACATTATGAAGTTGAATGATTCGTAATTAAAACATTAGGAAAAGAGAATTTAGGAATTGAGATTGTTAGGATGAAAAATTTTAGGAAGAACATTTTCGGAGTTCCGATTTTAAGAGTTAAAATTTTAGGTGAACTTTGGCGCACCCGGAAGAATCACATAGAGAAGATTAAAGCAAAACTATCAAGATTCACTTATGCCTTATTCGAATTAAAATTAAGTACCGATAAGAAAACTTCTTTTGCAGCTTACTATGCTTACGCACACTCTTGGCTGAGCTACGGAATCATTCTTTGGGGTTGTGGTACAGATGTAGGCGACCTCTTCATACTACAAAAGAAATGCATACGCATAATTGTCAACATATCTAGCATGGACACCTGCAAACCCCATTTCATTAAATTAGAAATTTTAAGCCTCACTTCTATTTATATCCTGGAACTATGCAAATTTATCAAAAAGAACCCATCAGTATTTAAAAATTCTGAACCCTGTAGCTCGCGAGCGCCTAGGACAATAAACCAAAATAAATTTAAAGTACCGCAAAGCCGCACTGAAATGTACGGTGGCCAGCACATCACGCTACCCATTTCCGGTCAGTCCTCCTTGCTCTATTGCCAAGGAATGACATTTGGCAAGAGCGAGAGAAAATACGGAAATGGGGTAACCTGATGTGCTGTTGACTGTACCGTTGCAGTCCTTATTGCACTGCCATAAGTTTTCAATCATCTACCAACACATTTAAGAAAGGAGGCGGATTCAAAAATATTTATAAAAAACTTAAAACAAATACTAATTAAAAAATGTTATTACACACTAAATGAGTTCTTTGCCGACCAATACATTCAATGAGAGAATATCAAACTTAAAAATATTATCCATCTCACGTTTATTAATTCTTAGATTTTGCAATGCCCAAATGGGTAACATGTTGTACTGGAACTGTATTGTTGTCATCTTATTTACATTCATGAATGCAATAAACAATTTGAATTTAATTTGAATTTGAAAAAGAAACCAAAAAAGATGACAAAAAATAACAAAAAAGTAAAGAATAAAGGTAATGGAACCGAAGAAAAAAACAAAAAAGACACTGAAGTTAAAGGCAACAGCTTGAACGCGGTTCCTATGGCATTCCTGAAAAGCCTTTGGTGGTGTTTGATACCTCAGTGTGAAAATACCAGGTATTAATCTATGTATATTATGTTCCAGGTGCTCAGAACAATGTACATGGACCTCAGCAAGGTGGCAGATATGGTGCCGGTGGACCTCACTGTCAACGCCATCCTCGCGTCAGCCTGGCACACCGCCAAGAACTACAAAGAGAAGTAGGTGGAAATATCAACAGCCAAACAACGTCCACTGCTGAATATAGGCTTCTCTCTTAGATTATCAGAGAGTGCATCCACCGAAACCCTCAGATCTTTATCAGGTCATCCGACCTTGGTAGTGGCGTTACTGGGTCTGGCCTCAAATGGTCTTAACTCCAGAACTTTTCGGCCCAAACAGCCATCAGTTCTTCGTGCTAGTGTCCCGCCGTTAGCTCCAACCTGCTAACCTGCTGGGTCCTCGGAACGCCGAACATAGGCCTCTTCAACACTTGGGTCCAGTATCTGCAATTGTTGTGTAGTTATTAGGAGTGAAACAGCAAACGAGCTTTTCCTGATGGTATCTTCCCTACCCATGGACAACTACAACAAAAAAGGAAAAGGGATAGGTACGCTCTTTGGGCTCTTAAGGCTACTCGATCGTAATACTCCTGTTATATGTTTTAACTGCCCTAAGGCCTCCGAATGGTTTCGTTCAGGCTACCTAATAAGTGTTACTTGAAATTGTTTTTCTTTTCAGCCAAACATCAGACATACCGATCTACAACTTCGTCTCCGGAGCCCAGAATCCTCTGAAATGGGGTCAGTTCATCGAGCTGAACCGCAAATACGGAATCGACAAACCTACTACAAAAGCTGTCTGGTGAGTATAACAAAGATAGCTTGATGGATATATTCTCGATTTCACAAAAACGGTATTTAAAGAATGGCAGATTTACCTGAGTGTTATGTCTTTTGGCCACTGGCTCCCACTTTACCATCCCGAGTCTATAAGTTCATAACCACAAGCCATCAGAGGTCAACATCACTGATGCTTTACATAAAAGGGACCGTTAAAGAGTGGTTAAGAACTGTTCAAATTGAACCGCAGCCCTTACCTGTGGCTTGCACAGCACTGCCGCCACTACCAGGCAATAGGTGGTTGGAATATTTCACCGCAGAGCCACATCTAAGTCCTCTTAGGTTCCCCGTGGTTCTACAATCAATACTAAGGTCACTGTCACGACTTGGCGAGAACTGGAGTAGTGCCTTTTTTATGTGAGAGGGACCAAACGATGTAAAAGGCGAAAGACCACCGCAACACCAGTTATAACGGCGCTGCTTGCCTTTCAGAAAGGAATTCACTCTTTTATTAAAGGCCCCGATCTCATATCCCCTTATAGAAACTTTGCTGCTGGGAGACCGTCCCAAATTTTAACCGATAAGTTTGACAGAATAGAATAGAAAAGAATAGAATAGAATAACGTTTATTGGTACATACATTTCACAGTTTTATGGTTACATTGAGGATAAACAATTTTAGGGTATGCACCAAAAAGGCATCCGCTCAGCATAGTGTTGCAGTATGGATTACAAACCCACACCACAACGCTGATATTCTGCGGTACCTTGGTACAAAATTAAATAATAAAAAATAAAAAACAATAAAGAACATACAAAGCGATTGCCCTGCGCAAAGGACAACAAATGACAAACAAGTAGTTATAAACAAGAAAACATGTAAACGAAATCAGGCAAGATATTGTCAGCAACCTACGTTAGAAAAGTTATGTTTCAAATACCGCCATCAGATTTTTGAACACATAGAATATGCAGTTTGAGTTTACGTTTGAAACTATTTACGGATGACAAATTTCTAATCGGTGGTGGAATGTTGTTCCAACACTTTGTAGCGGCATATCTGAAACTGCCACGAAATGCAGTTGTTTTATATGTAGGACAGACTAAACGGTCATGCACTCGTGTCCTACGTTTGGTGAATTTAAGCTTTTCGAACAGATACAGTGGAATTTTACTTTTAATTATACCGAACAACAACACTGACAAATGAAGGGCACGTCGAGAATTCATATTCAATAAATCACTCCAGTTCAGATATGGCGTTATGTGAGCTCTTCTGGGTATGGGGAAACAGAATCTCGCACAGGAGTTCTGCACCCTTTGAATGAGCTTCTTAGTGCGGGCTAACAAGCATCCCCCTACCACCACGTCTGCATAGTTTAATTTTGACAATATAAGAGCCTCGCAAAGGTAAATTCGAGATTCCACACTCAAGTATTCCCTCATTTTGTACAAAACTTTAAGTCTATAATAACAATTCTTAACCGTCCCCAACACATGTTTTTCAAATCGCAAACCACTGTCCATTACCACACCCAAGCTTCTTGCCTCAGTAGCCTGTTCTATCTGAGTATTATGTATTCTTAAAGCCGGTGCCCGACTTCTGATCTTACTGGTTTGCGTTTTTGAGCCCAGGACAAGAAACTTGGTTTTGGCTGGATTTATAGTAAGACCATTTGATTTAGACCACTCACAAACACGCTCCAGGTCCTTGTTTAAACTATTTACAGCTATTTCAGTTTCACTGGGTTTAAAACTCTGGTAAATTTGAAGGTCATCCGCGTATAAATGATAATCGCTGTTTTGAATGTGATTAGGCAGATCGGATGTATACAGGATAAAGAGGATTGGACCTAATATGGACCCCTGTGGCACACCCTTTTCAACTGGCAAGCTACTTGAGAGTAACCTGGTACCATCACTGTCAGTAATTTCCACCCGTTGTGAGCGACCAGTTAGGTAACTAGAAAACCATCTTAACGAGGGAACCATCGAAACCATAATATGCTAATTTAGCTATAAGCAAGGTTAAATTTATGGTATCAAATGCGCGTGAGTAGTCCAGTAAAACCAAAATCGATTCCTCTCCTATGTCCCGGCCCGTCAGAATATCGTCAACCACATCCAAAAGTGCAGTAGATGTGCTTCTACCTGGTCGGAAACCTGATTGCTTATTGGGTAAGATGTTATTGGTGGATAAATATTCCGTCAATTGCCTACAGACAGCTTTTTCCAATATTAATGACAGGTGAATCTCCCAGTTGAAGAGCGCCAATCCAGGTGATGAGCGCTAAATTTCTTGCATGTGTGAGTCTTAAGGAGGCACTACACTACTCGCGAAGTTCTTGGCTAGTTCTTGGCACTCTAGAAAGTTGGCTGAAGAACGTTTCGACGAAGTAAACCGAAGTCCGTCTTTACACTATTGTTTTCGTCTAACTTCGTTCAACTTCGAGAGTAGTGTGTGTGTAGCCGGCATTAGCTTTAGGCCCAGACTCCACCAGAGCTGAGCGGAGATGTGCGGCGTGGAGCTGTGTTTTCAACAACCAATGGAATTGCGTTATTCACACATGGAGATGTGGAGATGTGATTCTATTGGTTGTTGAAAACACAGCTCGACGCCGCACATCTCCGCTCAGCTCCGGTGGAGTCTGGGCCTTACTGTTTTGTTCTCTACCCAGGTATTACGGCCTGAACCCAACGAATAACTACTACCTGTTCCTGTTCTACAACTTCTTCCTGCACTACCTGCCGGCGCTGATGATTGACGTCTACTGTGCACTCACTGGGAAACGGAGAGCGTAAGTACCACTCAAACATAAACAGCCTATATTATGACAACGCGACGGCATGACAGTTGACAGCCCATGTCATTCGGCAAGGGAAAGGTGAAAAACGGATGGTAACCTGATGTGCGGTTGACTGTGTTTAATGCATAGGTCGTATGCTAAATTGTGCTTTGAACTTGAAACTGAAATGAGAGAGTGCTTGCTTCTAAGCGTAGATGTAGTGAAGGGGTGCGTCATTTCAGCTTAGACGATCTCTAGTCCTTTAGTCAGGTGTCGTAAAGTAGATAGAAAAGGTTAGAGCTTCGCGAGTCTTAAGCTCATTGAAGGCTAGGACCTCATGAATAGACTGACTCACCTTCTAAACATAAACGGCCTATATATACGTCCCACTGCCGGGCACAGGCCTCACCTCAACTATGATATGGAAAGAGCCATACTCCAACACTCCAAGCTCAGTGCGGATTGTTAGTGGGGTGTAAGGTTCCTGAGCAACCTTAATGTTAGATGTTATTAAGCCGCGCTAAGGCTTCTGACTAGGCTAAACGACTGACATCTAGCGACGTCAACCGGGACCAACTGCTTAGAAGCACGTAGATGCCCGAAAAACACATCACTAAATTTCGGTCGGCGTGATCACCCATCCCATTACCGACCCAGCGTGTGTTGCTTAACAAGTAACAACTGTCACAACTGCGCCACGGGCGAGGTGCCCGTGGCGCAGTGTTCCTCAACCTCTAATTTAGATAGATAGATATATTCTTTATTGCACGCCAAAACAACAGAAATCAACAGCAAAAGTAACACAGATTGATTTAAATGTACAATTTGGACAGCTTTATCGCTAAAAAGTGATCTCTTCCAAACAACCCACAATTACACAATTTAACCTCTTGATTCCAGAATGCTGAAGCTATACTCCAAAGTGATGAAGCTAGCCCACATCTTGTTCTACTTCTCGACGCAAGACTGGAAGTTCTCAGACCGCGGCGTCAGGGCCATGTGGTCTTCGCTCTCGGACGCTGACAAGACCGTCTTCCCGTTTAGTTTAGGGGAGATGAGTTGGGAAAGACTTTGCGAGACTTTTCTAGTTGGTAAGTCAAGGTGGAACAATTTTAACCTAAAACTAAAAAAGGGGAGACTGAAAGCTCATATGAAAGCGCCCCAGCTTTACCGCATACAAGACTCTTCACACCCGATTTTGATCTATAAGCGACTACCGCAATTTAAATGTTAGTTTCGTACACAGGCCAGTCGCCGAAATTTCGAATTCGTCACCCACATTTTCTTAATTCGTCGCCCACATTTTCTTAATTCGTCGCCCACATTTTCTTAATTCGTCGCCCACCTTTCCTTAATTCGTCGCCCACATTTTCTTAATTCGTCTCCCACATTTCCTTAATTCGTCGCCCACATTTCCTTAATTCGTCGCCCACATTTTCTTAATTCGTCGCCCACATTTCCTTAATTCGTCGCCCTCATTTCCATAATTCGTCGCCCACATTGACTTAACTCGTCGCCCATATTAACTTAACTCGTCGCCCACATTTCCTTATTCGTCGCCCACATTTTCTTAACTCGTCGCCGACAGCGATTTCGCGCGTTTCGGCCAAAATTGTTACCACTAATGTCACTGCATCTTTCAAGAAGGTGCGATGGCTTAGCAATTACTGAATTAGTTTTGGAGGAAGAATAACAGACGAAGGGCAGAATAGAAAACTCGCGTCTTACGATTACTTAAAAATAACACGATGGTCCTCCTGATATAATAATATAAGAGATGAGAGAATTAGATGATATCTACTTAAACCTGTATCGTGGGTTTCTTATTAATAATTATCAATTGTTCTAGGTCTACGAGTATACCTCATCAAAGACGACCTCTCGACGCTGCCTGAAGCCAGAAAGAAGTGGAACAGGTACTGACCTAACTTTTAACAGCATGCGGACCGCCTGATGATCAGCGGTTACCGCCGGCTAAGGATGAAATCATGCATTTTGTCTTTTCTTGGTTAGCTACCTGATGATTGTGTGAAGAGAGCGATACATAAACGGCCTATATACGTCCCACTGCTGGGCACAGGCCTCACCACAACTATGAGGTGGAATGAGCCATACTCGAACACGCGAGCTCTGTACGGATTGTTGGACGGGTGTAAGGTTAGTGAGCAACCTAATGTCAGATGTTATCAAGTAGCCCTACGGCGCCTGACTAAGCTTAACGACTGACATCTGGCGACGTCAAACGTCGACGTCTTTGAGCGATAAAACTACTTAAATTGTGCCTACATTTTAACCGTTTTATCGTCGGCATTATATTATAAAAAAATAAATCTTATTGTTCATGACCGGGGCGGCGTGGCTGTGAATGTATTAAGAGTGCTAGTCATGTTTTTGTAACTGTTTTCTGCAACAAAGTATATCTTATCTTAACTTACCTTTCAGACTGTTCTACCTGCACCAAGTAGTGAAAGCGGTCACCCTCGCTCTCCTGCTGAACCTGGCTTACGTCGTACTTCGGCCAGTACTCTCACTGATATTCGGATTATAATAGCAATAATTATACTGTTAAATAATTAATAAAGTGCCTAGAGGGAATTTACATAGAAAAAAGTTACGTCTGCCTGCCACCAGAGGCGCTACCATCTTATTCTTTTTATTTCTTTTCAAAGTTAGGTATACATTTTTTTACAATATTATGATGAAAACAAAAGATCATAACAATAAAAAAAAACACTTCAGGAATATGATTATAAAAAAAACAATTAAAAAATGTAAGTCCTACAGCTACGAAACAATGATTTTTACAAAAATACTATTTAAAAAAACCCTAACCTAGGGTGCCGCCGGCAAAGGGGCGGGCAGGGCTCAAATTGTCATAATGCCTACCATCTTTATTATTTATTATGTATACCATGATTTAAAAAAATGCCTTTAGCCAAATGAACTTTTCGATGCATTTAACTGAAAGAAATTCGCTCTAGGCACTCTAACATTAAAAACATAATTCTACTTTAAGTAAATATTATTTAAAAGAGATTTTAGGAAGCAATTAAATGAAATTGTTAAATTTATTTTTTTATTTACCCATGATAATTTTCTTGTTCCAAAATCAAGGTATTTTTTTACGGATTTTGATGTAATCAAAGTATTATGTATGAGATTCATAATTTATTTATATTTTCATTGTGAAGCTGATGTTTATTACTTGCTTAAGTATTATTTTAAGTAAAATAAACGATGTTTTTGTAATTATTTTTACGCCTATAATTTAATGATTTATTGATATTTTTATGGTTATGTAAATAAAAACAATCCAAGTACAAGCGATTTTGTTTCGAACGTTTATTTACAATAGATATACAAGTACACTATATACAAACAAATTGGTTTTAATATCTGTTTTCAAGTAAAAAAAATAACAAAAAAGATATTTACCTGTAATCGAACAAGATACCAAGGTGGGTGCCACAAACCAATGATATGACAATAAAAAAGAAGTAGATAGGTTAGGTAAGTAAAAAAATCCCCTCGCGTACGTACCTTTTGGCCGTGTGTACAAGATAGCATGACAATTTACTAGAGCGTAAACGAGACAGACACATGTCGCGCAGTGTTGTCTCAAACTGTCAATGCTTTGCCCAGGTGGTCGAAAGTCCTGATTTCAGGTGCCACTTTTTTAGCACAAATAACCTATCTACGTCTTTTTATTATAATATCAGTGCCACAAACAATCAGACGCAACAAAATTTGCAGGAATCGAATCAGCATCCCTAGGTGTTCATAACTACTGTGATGGGCAGGTCGACAAAACATTAAATTGTTTTAAATGACTATTGAGAGCTTTTCTCACTTTTCGATCACGACTGCGTAAACTCAGATTTACTTTTAGAATAACGTGTACCTACATCTCTACGAATACCATACAAAGCCGCGACAACTTTCAATAAAAAAAGTTAATAAGGTTTTTCTATAAGATGTTTTTATGGTCACCTCTATGTTTAGTGAGAAAAAATATACAGGGTTTTGTTGCAAAACCTAACATTTTTAACATATTTAAAAAGAAATTAAATCTTAATAATTAACATGAAAACAGACATTAAAACAATAACAAACCATATAAATCGTCATTTCACGCTTTTCTACAGTACGTTCGCGTTAAGAACACAGTCATTTTTAAATTTAATTCTGTTGCACACAAAAAAACTCAGATCCACAACCTTTGCGTTCGAAAGTATGCGTTCAGTTGGACTTGGATTTCTAATTAGGAAAGATTCGATTGGTTAAGGGGCGTGCTAGATCGAAGGACAAGTATGAAATGACTGCATTCTTAACGCGAACGGACTATATCTACACAATAGGAACATACACTAACTCACTGCTAATTCACAATTCGGTGCGCTTTGGAATGTTCTAGGTGCCTCATTACAACAGCGTTTCCCAAAATTATTAAAAGTACCCAAAAACACACAATAAATACCCACAGCTAACCTAAATGATTTAATTTTCATGGTACAAAAATTGCATACCGAGCGGTGATATTATATTAAAAAGAGGTAGATAGGTTATGTCAGTACTGATGCGAAGTCGGAAATTGTCCCATGGCGTGCGTACCTATAATTTGCTATTTGTTAGAGCGTTAACGAGACAGATACATGTTGCACACATGTTGTCTCAAACTGTCAATGCTTTGCTCAGGTTTATGAAAGTTCTGATTTCGGGTGCCACTTTTTTAGCACAAGTAACCTATCTGCCTCTTTTTTATTATACTATCATTGACTACGAGTATCCCGAACGGTGTGATCACAGGCACACACCGAGTGTTGAATGGTAAACAAACCATACAGAAGTCCACACTTCGCAGCAATTTGTACCCAACGTGGTGAGGGGCGTGCCTTCCCGTTATCCGGGTTGTTTGGGGTTTTTTACGGTGTTTTTCATCACCGGAAGATAAGCCGCAAATTGTACAATGAACACAAAGTAAGTGTATTTTTGGAACAACCCTTGTTCCGGTGATGGCAAAAAATACAAAAAAAAACAAGTTTTTGTGAGAAGCAAATCCGTTCATTCGGTCCGGTCTTAAACTCACAATTCAATTCATTTCATGTAATAAAATAATTCAAAAATATTTATTGTATTAAAAACACAGTAAAGGCTCTTTTTGGCTCAGCCTTAAAAACACATTAAACAAATATACATTTTTGGAACAAATTATCTACAAATTGGTAAAACAAATTAATTTTTTAGTTTTTACAAAACAGTTTTCACTCGATTTTGTCCGCATTTTTTAATATATTCCTAACATCTATGAAAGCTTAGAAAAATCAGTATATTCTTTACAAGATTTTAGATAAGATATACATTATCTTAATATACACCTCAAGGTAAAAAATAAGTAATAAATTACAGTTTTATTCAATGATTACATATTTTACAAACACATTTATTTATATTTTTCTAATGTACAATTTTGTTGCCATATATTTTTACTATAAGATATATCATACAGACAGATCAAACTACAGAACATTTTATGTATATTGTAAAAAATATTAAAAATCATAAATACCCCATTTTTTCGCATTTTTGCAATAATACATTGGCACGGTTTTTTTATTGTGTATTATGTATATTTCCTTTTCGATGTACTTCATTTTATGTAGCGATAAAATATAAAGAAAATAAATTATTTTATTTCTATAAACATTGTGTAAATATTTTTCTAGTTTCATTAATTCATTTGTTATACAACTGAAACATGTTGATTCAACTTTGAAAAAGTTGAATCAACATGTTTTAAAAAAGTTTTTATTTCATTTTCAACTTTTTAAATGTTTTTTTTCTGTAAGCTTGTTTTGTCTTCCAAAAATAAATATATACTCGGATTTTTAATTGTAGTCAGTGAAATGACATTTTCAGTGTGGCAGGTTTTCAGTCCCAAATAAATAGTGATGTGGTAAATCGAGTTTTTACAATTAAAAGTTAGTCGACATTACAGCCTGGCAAAATAGTCGTAGTGAATGACCACGTCTCACTTCCATATGTCATTACTGGCAACACACACTGGTCAGACTTTCGTCTTGAGACATAGATGTATTTCGGTAAACTGTATTTAGTAAATAAGTTTTCAGTTTCAAAATGTTTTGTTTCTGTATTATATTATTTACAGGTAAGACTTGCGTTTATTAACAGGTCATACAACTGGAAAAGTTTGGGAGGATACAACAGTAGAATCTTCCAAACAAGGGTTTTCTAAAGGTTTGACTACAGGCCTAAAGGGCCCAACCGGCAAAGGACGACGCCTTATAATTTCACATATTATAGGCAGTGATGAATGTTTTGTAGATTCCGGTTTACTTATTTTTGAATCGAAGAAAAATAGTATGGACTATCATGAAGAGATGAATTCAGAGTGTTTTGAGAAATGGCTTGAAAGCATTTTGCCAAAATTAAAGCCAAATGCGGTGCTGGTATTAAATAACGCACCGTAACATTCAAGAAAAGTCGAGTGTATCCCCACTTCAAACTGGCGGAAGGTTGAAACTGTTCAGTGGTTAGATGAAAAACAAATTATGATAAAGGCTCAATAAATCGAAATAGTAAAATTACAAAAATCAAATTACGAACGCTATGCTGTGGAAGAGTTGGCCGCAGAATACGGTGTCACAATCCTGCGTCTGCCACCTTTTCACTGTGAGCTTAACCCAATAGAGTTAGTTTGGGCTCAAGCAAAGGGGTACATTGCCAGGAACAGTAAAACTTTTAAAATAAAAGAGGTAAAAAAAATATTTGAAGAAGGTCTGAAAGAGGTGACGCCTGATAATTGGAGACATGCCATAAAAGTCGAAGGCAAAATGTGTCAACTCGACCACATTATAGACCAATATGTGTTAATAACTCCTTCGTTATAAATGTAACTGATTCTGATTCCGATTCTGAATGTACCGATTCAGAATCGGAGTCGGAATCAGTAGCAACCGTAACGAATAAAAACGTATATAATTACTTGTATTTTCCTGACTTTCAAGTGTTAATTACCCTGAACCTCTTTGAACATTTTTTTCCCAGCTATGGTTATATTTTTTTAGTGAGAAGTTTTAATATGGAGGTAGGGTCCATATTTCTTAAATCGTATTATTTAATTCGTTATGTACCTATTAAATATTTACAATTTAAAAAAGGCTTTGATACCTAATAAAATAAAGCATGACTAAATGTCTAAGTCTAGTGATTGCCGAACGTCACTATTGTAGCGGGTCACCCTTTTTTGTATCAGTCACTGTTGAAGTTGTCATTTTGCTGACTACAATTATTAATCGTACTATAGGTACAAATGACCATATAAATTCATATTTACCGAAGCAAAATTTTACGACAAAACATATTATACAAAGAAAAACTATTATTTCATTCCCATAAATGTGTGCTATTATAACTAACCCTTAATTTACCTTGTATCATAAAAAAACATCACTATAGCATTACTATATAAGCTAACTTCATGACACTAATAAGTATGAAAAATAATTATTTTAGGCCTTTCTAAAAACATACATACATACACAATTACTAAAGAGAACAATTCATATTTTAGTTTTTACAAAAAAATAACTATAACTTTGTGTGTAGGGTATGTTTAACTTAGCATACGCTTACACGATATACCAATGACAAGTTAATTGTCTGATTGGGGCTTTCAGACGCCCACACTTTCAGCGAATTATAACAACGTAGTTAGGCGACCGCCGAAATTCGATTTTTTTAACGAAAAATTATGCCTTTATTGCTAAATAAATGTATGATTATGGTGACTGTATAACACGTGAGAGTGAGTAACAAAAATAACAGATAATTTGACTTAAAATGACAGGTTTTTTGTCAAATTACCCATAATTCAGAGTTTAGTTTTCAAGCTTGCAAAAAAAGATTCGCAAAGTGGATACCAAACTATCCACTACGTTTGATTGAGTATATTGTCAAATAAGAAAATGGCCTACTACAATCTCGGCAAGAAAGTCACCAAATATCAACAACAAAACAAAAAGAGGAAGATAGGGCCACCTACAAACTTACGTGGTCTTACAAAATCAGGTCCAATGGACCTATTCTTAAGTCAAGAACTAGTTTTACTTTCACATCATTGTCATGTGCCAGTTTTCGAATTCGCTAATTAAGAACGTAACTTCCTCAAAGATCTGAAAACCAGAAAAAGTCATTTAGTCATTTTGGCATCAGGCGTGGGAATCGAACCCGCAATTTTCGCAAACTGCACTAACTGACTTAGAAAATGACGAAATGACTTTTTCTGGTTTTCAGATCTTTAAGGACTACTTAGTGCAGTCGCCCGGTTTGCGAAAGATGCGGGTTCGATTCCGCCTGATGCCAAAATGACTTTTTCTGGTTTTCAGATCTTTAATAAAGATACTGCATGGAAAATGCTAAAACAATAATAAACACGTATCTTCCTCTTTATGTTTCAATCAAAGCCAAAAATAGCTTAATTTCCAACTAATGCTTATGTCCCATAGTTAGCAATAATGGCATCAAAGCTCCAACAGTGAGAATGATCATTTCACAGAACTGAAGTCCACCAAATCCTTCTTTAAATAAAACAAAAAAAGAATACGATACATAAACAGGTCCAATGGACCTATTCTTAAGTCAAAAACTCGTTTTACTTGCACGTCATTGTCATGTGCCAGTTTTCGAATTCGCGAATTAAGAACGTATATTTCTCTTTTTGTTTCAATCAAATTTCCAAACTAATGCTTGTGTCCCATAGTAAGCAATAATGGCATCAAAGCTCCAACAGTAAGAATAATCATTTCACAGAATTGTAGTCCACCAAATCCTTCTTTAAATAAAACAAAAAGAGTACGATACAAAAACAGGTCCAATGGACCTATTCTCAAGTCAAAACGACAGCGACGCGTTTTACTTGCATATCATTGCCATGTGCCAGTTTTCGAATTCGCTAAGTAAGAACGTATCTTTTTCTTTTTGTTTCAATCAAATTTCCAAACTAATGCTTGTGTCCCATCGTCAGCAATAATGGCATCAAAGCTCCAACAGTGAGTATGATCATTTCACAGAACTGCAGTCCACCAAAGCCCCGTTTCGGCTGTCCGCCATCTTGGACTGGGAGGAGTGTGTGAGTGTGAGAATGAGAATGAGTTAGTTCTGGGAGAACGTGAACTGTGGCCACGTAGAGGAACGTGCCGGCGGAGAATAGCATAGCTATGCCTGGAACAGAAGTATTAAGATAAGATAAACTTTATAAACGGCCTATATACGTCCCACTGCTGGGCACAGGCCTCACCTCAACTATGAGGTGGAACGAGACATACTCATAACACGCGGGCTCGGTGTGGATTGTTGGAGGGGTGTAAGGCTAGTGGGAAACCTTAATGTCAGATGTTATCAAGCCGCCCTAAGGCCTCTGACTAGACTTAACGACTGACATCTAGCGACGACAACCGGAACCAACTGCTTAACGTGCTTTCCGAAGCACGGAGATGCCCGAAATATACATCACTGAATTTCGGTCGGGGTGGTCACCCATCCCATTTCCGACCCGGCGTGCGTTGCTTTACAACAGCGATCGTCGCCGATCACTGTCACAACTGCGCCACGGACACCTCATACAATACAATACGAGGATAACAATTGTATTAAGTAATTTTCTTTCCATGAAATATTTGCACGCTTCTATAAGAAGCAACTATGTACTTAAGATTACTGTTTTAACTAAAGCTAAAATTTAGATTCCTTATATCAAGGTATATCCAAATCACGCCCAGGTATGTTCTACGATTTTGCTAAGTTTAGGAGCTAGAATTATTTTTGATAATTATCACTGATAATTTGACCATCAAGTACTTGCCAGAATGAGAAAAGAATAAATAAATATTCTTGGACATTATTCCACACAGCGCCATCTAGTCACAAGTGGGCTAATTATAGTCCATTATTATGGATACTAGACAACGGATAAACATACTTAAATACTTTTTTTTTTGTAAATAAATACATACTTAATATACATAGGAAACACCCAGACCAATACAAACAGACATGTTCATGCACACAAATGTTTGTATTGTGCGGGGATCGAACCCGCGACCCTTGGTGTAGTAGCCGACTTCTCAACAATTACACCAAGACGGTCGTCAGATAAATACAATAACAACTTGATTAACAATTTAGGCGGTCCTATTGCTAAAAGTAATAGTAGGGTAAATTGCGTGAGGGTATAAATGTGATGTCACAAAACTTAGGAACCCCTGTCACATTTCGTCGACGCCCTCCCTCCCCCCCTTCACATGTGACGTACGGTCAGCGCCCTAAGATAAGTATCCAGGCACATTTGCTAATTTTAAGTTCTACTAGGCCACAAACCATTCGAAAAATTTCATTTGGTATTGGTTTCATTTTGTAAATAAATCAATACAAAATGAAATTTATATTTTTCGAATGGTTTGTAGCCTAGTAGAACTTTTAAATAGGTTTTTAAACTTTCTTGTTGCATTGTTCACTATATAAACACTAAATAACCGGGTTTTCTGCAACATATAAACTACGTTTCGGCGACAATTGCATGTGCCGTCCACCCGCACATTTTCAACATTGTTAGTAGTTAGCGAATGTGCCCGGATACATTTCTTAGGGCACTGACTGTACTTTATGGATGGCCCCTTATACTTATCGAACTCACCGGTAGCGTTGAAGTCGCTAAGCGTCTGTTTGCTCTCGTTGCCGATGCCGAAGTACGTCATCAGCGCGAGGAGCGGCGCCGAACACGAGAAGATTAGCAGGTGCTTTCGTATCCGGTTCCTATGGACCAATTATATAATATTATTAGCCTGAAGTGTGCCACTGCTGGGCAAAAGCGTCTCAACCATCTCTCCACTCTCAAAGCCTCGAGAACGCCGCGTACTCGCTTCAAAAACGCCGCGAACTCGCCTTAAAAACGCCTTAAAAAGCGTAGTTTGTAGCACCTAGTGTATTTGTGTGAGTGTAGCAGGTCGTGTAATTGTAGCATCTTTTCTTTAGTGTGATATTCCGTCTTTCCTTCACGTCCGTTATGACTCATTTGTTATTATAACGCACCTCTCGAGTCCCGCGTGCAACAGGAAGGTGACCAGGCCGAAGGCAGCCGGCGCCTTGTGCAGCATGATCGCCAGGAACACGATCAGCTCCACGTCGGCGTGGGACGTCTGATACCGACGATACTCGCCGAGAGAACGCCGCGAACTCGCTTAGAGAACGCCGCGAACACGCTTCAAGAACGCCGCGAACTCGCCTTAAGAACGCCGCGAACTCGCTTAAAGAACGCCGCGAACTCGCCTTAAAAACGCCGCGAACTCGCTTCAAGAACGCCGCGAGCACGCCGCGAACTCGCTTTAAAAACGCCGCGAGCACGCCACGAGCTCGCCTTAAGGACGCCGCGAACTCGCCTTAAGAACGCCGCGAGCGCACCGCGAGCACGCTTCAAGAACGCCGCGAACTCGCTTTAAGAACACTTGTTTCATTAACGCCGCGAGCACGCCGCGAACTCGCCTTAAGAACGCCGTGAACTCGTCTAAAGAACGCCGCGAACTAGTCTTAAGAACGCCGCGAACTCGCCTCAAAAACGCCGCGAAGTCGCCGCGAGTGTGTGAGTGTGTGTTTGTGTGAGTGTAGCAGGTCGTCTAATTGTAGCACCTTGCATGTTCCACATTTTTTTAGTGTGATGTTCCGTCTTTCTTTTACGTCCGAGTTGTGACTTATTTGTTATAACTTACCTCTCGAGTCCCGCGTGTAGCAGGAAGGTGACCAGGCCGAAGGCAGCCGGCGCCTTGTGCAGCATGATCGCCAGGAACACGATCAGCTCCACGTCGGCGTGGGACGTCTGATACCGACGATACTCGCCGAGAGAACGCCGCGAACTCGCTTAGAGAACGCCGCGAACACGCTTCAAGAACGCCGCGAACTCGCCTTAAGAACGCCGCGAACTCGCTTAAAGAACGCCGCGAACTCGCCTTAAAAACGCCGCGAACTCGCTTCAAGAACGCCGCGAGCACGCCGCGAACTCGCTTTAAAAACGCCGCGAGCACGCCACGAGCTCGCCTTAAGGACGCCGCGAACTCGCCTTAAGAACGCCGCGAGCGCACCGCGAGCACGCTTCAAGAACGCCGCGAACTCGCTTTAAGAACACTTGTTTCATTAACGCCGCGAGCACGCCGCGAACTCGCCTTAAGAACGCCGTGAACTCGTCTAAAGAACGCCGCGAACTAGTCTTAAGAACGCCGCGAACTCGCCTCAAAAACGCCGCGAAGTCGCCGCGAGTGTGTGAGTGTGTGTTTGTGTGAGTGTAGCAGGTCGTCTAATTGTAGCACCTTGCATGTTCCACATTTTTTTAGTGTGATGTTCCGTCTTTCTTTTACGTCCGAGTTGTGACTTATTTGTTATAACTTACCTCTCGAGTCCCGCGTGTAGCAGGAAGGTGACCAGGCCGAAGGCAGCCGGCGCCTTGTGCAGCATGATCGCCAGGAACACGATCAGCTCCACGTCGGCGTGGGACGTCTGATACCGACGATACTCGCCGAGAGAACGCCGCGAACTCGCTTAGAGAACGCCGCGAACACGCTTCAAGAACGCCGCGAACTCGCCTTAAGAACGCCGCGAACTCGCTTAAAGAACGCCGCGAACTCGCCTCAAGAACGCCGCGGACTCGCCTTAAGAACGCCGCGAACTCGCCTAGAGAACGCCGCGAACTCGCTTCAAGAACGCCGCGAGCACGCCGCGAACTCGCTTAAGGAACGCCGCGAGCACGTTTCAAGAACGACGCCGCGAGAACGCCGCGAGCACGCCGCGAACTCGCTTTAAGAACACCGCGAACTCGCTTTAAGAACGCCGGGAGGACGCCGCGAACTCGCCTCAAGAACGCATTAAGAACGCCGCGAACTCGCCTTAAGAACGCAGCGAACTCACTTCAAGAACGTCGCGAACTCGCTTAAAGAACGCCACGAACTCGCCTTAAGAACGCAGCGAACTCGCTTCAAGAACGCAGCGAACTCGCCTTAAGAACGCCACGAGCACGCCGCGAACTCGCCTCGAGAACGCCGTGACTCAGAATCAGAGATAGCACGTGCCATTAGCGCTGTCATTAGTAAAATGGCGTAGTTTGTAGCACCCAGTGTGTTTGTGTGAGTGTAGCAGGACGTGTAATTGTAGCACCTTGCTTGTAGCGTCCGTGATTTGACTCATTCGTTTGTTATACAGCACCTCTCGAGTCCCGCGTGCAGAAGGAAGGTGACCAGGCCGAAGGCAGCCGGCGCCTTGTGCAGCATGATCGCCAGGAACACGATCAGCTCCACGTCGGCGTGGGACGTCGTAGCGGCAGCTCCAAGAGCGATACCGTCGGCTGGAAGGGAAACAATATTGCTTTAGATAGTCAAATCAAATCAAAAATATCTTTACTCAATAGGGAATATACACAGTTCTTTTTCATATTTTTTTATGATAGCTTATATCGTTTTATGACTGATTCAATAATATTCATCACCAAAAATGCAAAATGTACTATATTTATAAAGTGTTAAAAACTTCAAACTTTTTCCAGCGTTTCAAACGCCGCCATTATGGCGCGCTCCGTTGACATGCACTTGGACGTCACGCGAGTCTTTGACAACACGAATGTAACCTACAAACTATTGAATTCTTCTTCTTGTCGCGCTTTTGACAGTGACATAGCCTGGACTGTGACGTCACACTCGACTGTTTAAACCACTTTGAAATTCCCACATTTTTTTGCACTTTTCAATAATTATTTTTACAGCTACAAAGAAATAAAATTAGGAAATATTGATAGAGACGTAATAAGAATTCAAAATACTACTCAAAAAAATAATATGACGCTCATCTGTTTCAAGTGCATATTCCCTATTGCGGTTCGTTAAACCTGCTAAAACTCGGGAACGGCTAAACCGATTTGGCTAATTTAAGTTTTGAAATATTTGTGAAGGTCTAGGGAAGGTTTGAAAGGTGAGTAAACATAAGAACATGGTAGGAATATAGTAAAAACGATTGACACTTCTAAATGTCAATCATTGACAACAGAACAACGTCTGTCGGGACAGCTAGTTGAATATAAAATATAGCGATTCGATGAGAGAGTGAACAGCTATTGTACCAACTTAGACCACATCACCATTTCATGATCAGATAAGCACTTCTGGCTAACGCCAAATCTAGGAAAGAACGCAAACTTTAATCACAGCCAAAGTCATTATACAGACATTCGGATAGTCTCGTGAAGTCACGAGATCACATTATATTATTTTTATCTCACAATATGTAATTGTTGTTGTTGTTACTGTAATAGGCTAGATAACTGTATGTTTTTTGGTTAGTATCGAAAGACCTTCCATTTATGTAAACAATACTAAAATAATCACTTTATTAGGATCATCAACGCATCATCAACACACACACATTTTTGGACTTGCCCAAAAACGCTTCATACAAACGTGACGATTCGAAAGTACTGTGTAATGGTCTACTTGCAGAAAGAAATATTTAATTTGAATTTAGAGGAAGCCTTATCAACTGTATTAATTAGAAATTGGTTCCGTTGCGAGAAATGTCGACTGTGAAAATTAAGAATTAAAGTGTGCATTCATAACATTTCGACGTTAATGTTAAATAATTATGATTGTCCTGCAACTAAGGTCGTGGGTTCGAATCAGCAGTGCCAAGGTCCTGCGCCCCCATAGTAGCCCCACAAAATTGACATATTTTTCATAGACAATGTGTCAAATTCGCCGATTGAGACTCAATCACGATTCAATTTAAGCGTTCTGAAATTAGCAGACTTGGGGCCTTGGCTGATATCGCTGGATGACAGTCGTTAGGCCTTGTCCGAGGCCTTAGGGCAGCTTGACATTTAAGTTGCTCACAAACTTTACACCCTCTTAACAATCCGCACTGAGCCCGCGTGTTGGAGTATGGCTTGCTCCACCTCATAGTTGAGGTGAGGCCTGTGCCCAGCTGTGGGACGTATATAGGCCGTTTATGTTATGTAATATTAGTAGGATATCTACCAGCGGCATGGACCACCAGACCCACGGTGGCGGTGACGTTCTTCTCAACAGGGTTTGAAGCGTCGTTGAATCTTGACGACATTTGGTCCACTAGTAGCATGAACACGAAACCTGATAACAAAATAAGTTCCTTTCTATAATCATCACAAATATAGGGTGAAACCGAAAACAATTGACTTTTAGGGAACGTGAGTAACAGGGTGTGAAGTTCCTCATCCACCATAGAAAAGGGAGGATCCTCCGACCAGACGGGTGTTATGTCTGGTGGGCCACTGCCCGACTGTTGTTGTCGGGTTCTTCTATCTATGCGCAATCGCTCCGAAAACTTTGATAGCACGTTTCAGGATTGTAGTTCCTATGTGGCGAGATAGATGTCGCTACAAACTTTTAGGGTTCGTTATTCGTTATTCGTTGTCGGTGGGGATGTCGCCTGAGCGATAGGCCACTGCGACCATTACTGATCTATTGTGGCCATCATCCCATTAAAGATCACTCTCCAGGCCAGCAGCCTTCATGAACTGCACTATTTTCCCGGGAGTGAACTTTTAGGGTTGGTTCTGTTACTATTAGACATTCATTTCATGAGGTCAAAATCGGACGAATATTTTCTTAAATTTTTATTCCTGGCATCGAGGATGCCACGTGGGTCCACGTGTTCTGCCAGCACGGCAGTATCATCGGCAAAAGTTCTTACTAGCACATGTAGTGCTCTACACGTACTAGTCATGTGTGCTCACAGACTTTTAGTAAAAAAATAAATAAGATATGGAATTCTTACCCAAAACTAATGATATTCCTATAACCGAATGCAGATCATCATCATGGCTGGGAGGCTCTGCTGTGTAGTCTTTCGTCACTATAGTTGGCAACGACCTCTCTGCAAACAGAGACCGGACTCCTTCTGGTATGATGACAGCTAGAGCCGTCCCCACGAGTAGGCCAGCACCGAATACTGTGACTTTTTGTAGTTTTTCCTAAATGAAATAAAACTCTTTCAAAAATGAATTCACCAGTTATTAGCACTAGAAGCACAGTTACCATAACAGTAGGTTATCTGAGGCCGCCCGCCGAGTTATTAGCTTAGCGTGCTCACAGACACGCGGCACAGCCCGTACGTACCGCCGCCACCTTAGGCTGCTCGCCTACGTCCGACTTTTTGTAGGACAGATAGTCAGGCAGATTAAAAATCGGCTGTATTTCCTCCTTTTTCCTGATCGATTTTTTGTCAGATGTGTTTGTTGCTCCAATGATATCAGTACGTTCTATTTTTCTCCTACAAAAAATCGGTCACCGATTATCGGACGTGGGCGGGCACCCTTATTCCCCCATATTTATGCTAGGGTGTGCATGAAATTGCGTGCCCGCACGGCGCGCGACGCGCACGCATATATTCAAAACCGAGAGTGGCACGTTTGTACGTAGATATTTTACTGTTCTCTGTTTACTGTGCTAGAAGGCAAGGCTAGCCAAGAGCAAGAGTTAGTTTTTTACATAAAATGGCATAAAATATTAACTACTCAAAAGTTGGTTATGCCATATTTTTTTATTTACTTAGCCTTTTTAATATTACTATTTGTTAGTTTTATTAGTATCTCTCCTTGTTACTAAGTTAGTAGTAGGTATTAGTTTTTCCTTTTTTTTGTATAGTCCCTTTTCAGGTATAGGCCTGCTCCAATTCTTTCCACCTTTTCTTGTCCTTTGCAACTTCCATCCACTTTTTTCCCTCTGCTTTTTTAATATTGTCTTCCCATCTCATTTCATGTTATGCTAATTTACTAAACTAAGATTATCTGACTTGTCAAAAAAACCCAGACAAATCAATATCAATATATTTATAGATTGCTTAGTAAGATTAAGAATGATGATAGAATATACAGCTATTACAATAAAAAACACTTTTTGGATACTAAACTATCCATGGACATTATACTGAATGAATTTCTTGACATATAAAGCCCCACTAGGCTCAGAATGTCTATCTTTAAGTTCCTTCTAAATTGTTATAGGGTTGAACTATCTTCCTACCCATCCTTGGGGGAGGCCTATGCCCAGCGGTGGGCGTCGTTCGGCTGACATGATGATGATGATGAACTACCTACATCTGGCAGCACTGAATACTTTCCTATGTTTTAACTTTTTCTATAACACAGAACAACTGTGATTCACTAACGCAGGTAAGAGAGTAGAGTGTAACCAAAGAGAGATAGTAGCACAGGAAAGTGCAATTTAGTGCTGCCTTAGCCTTTCATTTGATAGATTTAAAACATTTTAATACAATAGTGTAGGTCTTAGACATAATTACTATGTTACACTTTAGGAATGCAGTAGTATAGTAGCATAATAATGGATGCAACAAGCCAAAGGATTAAACATTTGAAACCTATTGAGGTTTGTAATATTACTACAACATTTCTAATGTACGTCAGCGATTAAGCAATTAGATTCAGTAAACATTTCATCATTTTCATAACATAGATAAACTTTTACATACTCTGTAGACTTGCAAGCAATTTCACCAGCCTAATTCACATAAAAATCTACAATATAAACTGTAACGAATGTGCGAAAATATTACTTTAATTAAAACCATGTTCTGAAGATAGATTAACATCTGCAAAGCCACACATACTCAAAATTCATAGGAATACATATGGCATGGCACGAAGAGAGAAAAAGAAGGCAGATTTACGATACTTCAAAAATAAATAATGGTCTATTAACATACCTCTGACATAGTGACATTCAAGGGTATACTTCCAGCCACATAGGAGCCCACCAGCATCACCAGAGCGAGTAAAATCAGAACCCAAGTGCCATCCATGATCGCAAAATACACTGAACAGATTCTACAACACTGAATAAAGATCAAATGCTTCCTAGTGCAGTGAGATTACAATTTAAACTTTCAGAACACGTTTTTCTTTCATGTTTTGGTTGATATCACAGCATGAAACTAATAAATTTAAAAACAAAAGTCGCAAATCCCAAACCCCTGTTTTGCAATTTTGACAACACGACATTAGGGCTTTCCGTCAAATATTCTGCGCATATCACTGCTCATTTTGTATCGAGTGACGACGTCACTAGTATTTGTACAGTATTTATTTGGTGTGTCTGTCAAAAAAAAGATCTTTAATTTTTCAACAGATTATTTCACACAAAAAACTGAAATGATTTGATTTTTTTGAAATATTAAGGCTAGTGAGTCGTTAAATATGTCAGCGTCCCGGAACTTGGCTAGGAATGCATTGAGGAGGCATACCGCCCTAGCAGTGGGGGTGTTGCAAGCATGGCACGTGCCCCGGGCTCGCAGTCACGCAAACAGTAGGTGCCGTTGGTGACCCGGTCCTCGGACAAAATTTTTAATATTGTTTCTGGTTTACTAATGATTACTAAAACAGCGAATGACAAAATTATTTAAGTGTCTTAAACGGTCAATGCCACGACATACTAGGCATTTTTGGTCCTCTTTAATCTAGAGGAAATAACACTTGACAAGAACAAGATAAAAAATAGCAATAAGTAGCCATGTGCCATTCACAGTGCATTTCGTCATTTGCTCTTTTCATTTTCATATACCACTGTTAAAGTATTATACGGCTTAAAAATGCTGCCTTATTTGGACCATAAAATAAAATATTTTCTGTATTTCAAGATGATAACAGAATAAATTAGCTCTGTGTAAATAAACCTTTCGTTTGTGATACATGCTCAAATTGGCCGCTTTTAACTTAAATCACAAATTGGTTTCTAACAGTGTCTATCGTTTTCAAATGAGTAACAGGAAAATTGAGCAACGACGACATTTTTCCTTGATTGTCCTATAGGATAAGTACACTTGCGTTCTAAAGTTCAAAACTATTTCCTTTTAAGCGAATGGCAAGTAGGATCTTTTTAAGTGTTTAACACTTAAAAAGATAAATATCTGGGACATTTTTGTACTAGATTCTAAGATCGTCTGTCTCCAACCCAAGCACTTTGTGGCTATAGCAGTTATGGATGTTGCCAAATATCTCTCAATAGAAACAAACTCAATTTTAAAACAACACAAGACATTTTCTATGTCTTGTAACATGTAAGTAATGTGAAAGTTTTTCCAACATTGTGTATAGCAACTATTTCATCATTGATTTCTTTCACGTGATAAAACCAATGTTCGCGGTTGTACCTATTCAGGGAGGAACTAAGGTTGTCTTCGAACAAAATAACCAAGTTTACTTTGTGAGAGAGATAGTATTTTGTGATTTACCTTCGACTTCGTCTGCGTAGATTTTAGTTAAAAATAAAAAAAATATGTTTATTTTATTGAATGTAGCCCATGTCTTATTTTGATGTTAAAGCTATATATATAGAAGAGGAATTTAACAAATGATTATTCATGTCTTTCCTGAATGCGGCCCAGAAAATCATCATATCCGTGAATTAATTTGTTAATGGTTAGAATAAGGAAAACGTTGGGGGAACGTTGAAATTGTGTCAAAGTTATTACAAAATGTGAAGATACTTACATCAATTCCTAACTATGACCGATTGGTGGTGTAAATTTATTTCAATATTTGTTATTTCTACGTGTACTTCTATTAACAGTAAGTTTGCATTAAAATCAATTACTAGAGACACGCACCAACATTTATGCTTAAGCTTACAGGTTTCCGTATGTTCTTTTAAGTGAATACTTGTTTTGCTTGCAATAGGAGACCCCGGTCTTTTATAACCTTTTTTAAAAACTTGAACCTATATACCGAAATATGCGAACAATACATTCAGTTTTAATGCATAAACACTCGAAAATCCACAAATTTATGGTGGTGTGTGTGCGTGTTACAGTTTCTGTGTGCACTTATTTACATGTGTGTAACCATATGCTCAATTAGGAAAAAATATCCCGTAAATACTTTAATTCCTAGAGAAAAGCCGTTGCATGTTGTTTCAAGTGTGAGTCAAATATAAAACGAGGTGTAGGATAAATATTTTTAATTTTACTGTAAGTATCTACTAAAGTAGCTTTTCCCAAAAAAAAACCACTGTCACACTAACAAGGGTTCTCTAGCTGCTTGTACAAGCTACATAATTCAACAAGAAACAAAACAAGCAATAACATAATAGGGGGCGTTCGGGCTTAATATAGATATAATCAAGCCCTAACGCCACCTCTGATTAGGTAAAATCCCTACAAAGATTATTTTTATGGAGTTTTTTTTCTATTTTACCACCTGACTCGGCATGTGTGTAGAAGTGCGTAGTATAACGAGTACTTATTCAAAACTTTTCAAAATTATAAATTAACGTTGAACTTGAAAGCATATCGTTCTGACCATTTATATTGGCAACCCTTCGTTACTTAGGATAACTTAGGTTTAATGGATTAAGATCTGTCTTATTTTCAAATTCATTCAATTCAAAGAAATATACATATAACATTTCAAAACTCCTTATTTGGTAGATAATGATAATTTATAGATAAATGTTTTTTGTTTTCAATGTTGTTTAAAATAATGTTCACAGGTGAGATGTTAGCAGTTCATTATAAACCGAATGATCGTGTTAAAATTACTGTTGAAATGAGCAATATAGGAACAAAGGCATCAAGTTACCTAATGGCACTAAGCAGTACGTATTACTACTTCTAAAATATTTTCCTTTCATATGTGGACGAAAAACATACTTTGAAAACTTATCGTTGCAGGCAAAGATGGCTTACGACCACTAAAGAATACATCTGGTATAATAGAAAACACTTCTAAGCCAGTATCTCCTGAATTTACTACAATTTTGAATGAAGGCTACAATAATTCTATTTTGTACGTACAATTAATACGCAGCGCTAATACTTGCTGCGGCATGCAACGAATCGCGATATTTCTAGTAAAGCAGCATGGCAGAGGTAATCAAACATTAGTTAACTAAATAAATAAAATAAATATCACTGAACATTATTTTTCTCCTGCCAATTAGTTAAACGGACTTATTTTAAAGCCATGTTGAGCTTAGATATATCCTAGCACATGATTCACTGTTAATCTTTCTTGCCGGTTTCTTCTCGGTAGAATCAACACGCCGAACCGGTGGTAGAATCACAATATTACTTTTTTTAATTTGGCTTGTCATAAGTGCTTTTAAATAAGTTAACATGAATGAGGTTATTTTTACTTTACTTTACTTACTTTAATTTACCGATTTCCAAACAGATTCGGCAAAAGCAGATCCTTGTACGACATTAACCGGCTGCACTAAAAAAATTGATTGGCATGATGCCTGCGACGGTACCAATGTCAACAGTGTCTGCGTACCTCTTAGTCAAATTGATGAGTTGGGTATGTTTCGTAAATACTTTATGTCAATTTTATTTGATAACAAATCCTTTTGCCGTAGCCCTTTTTGAGCGCTTACGCTTACTTGCCAGGTAGTGTATAATATGATCGAAGTGGTTGGCCTAAGACTTTGAGCGAATGGAATTGGGTCTGCCCCACCCAGAGTCTATTGTATTTTTATTGCAGTAGCGTTTAACTTTGATCATTTAGGTGTACTTGTTGTCTGCTAGCGTCATATATGTTTGTGAAAAGTTAACCTTAATGAATGTTTTACAACTTTCCTTTTTCTACTTGATGCCAACGACTTCTTTGAGACGTATCTGTGCATATTTCAATAATGGCTGCTTTTATCTCGTAATTAAATTATAATATAAAAATTAACAAATTAATACTAAGGAAGAACGAACTTTCAGGTTTAACGTTTGTTTATTAAGATGAAAACGTTCTTAGTAGTAATAGTAGTATTCAATTATGGGAAACTAATAAGTAATTGACAGTACGCTCTTTACTACTTAAATATGTATTTCATGCTTAATTTTCCAGCTCCACAAGTAGACGAAGTTAAAAAGAATGAAATTGTCACACCCCATATTGACAACTTAGGTAAGTGTTTCTATTCCTAACTACAACTGCGTTATAATGACGCTGATGGCTTTGACAGTTTTACCGGTCTTTAAGTAAGCGCAGGGGGGTTTCGACCCAACGCCCTTATTGAATAAAAAAACACATCACAGAAGAGAAAATAACCTTCAATTACCTACCTTGTAAGGGGCTAATAAAGCTTTTAACTTCTGAAGTTACTGAAACTTCGCAGTTGTACCTACTTTTCAATCGTCAGAAAGAAATCTAATTTACCTTTCATCACTAGACAATATGTTTAAATATGATTTAGTTTTTCAAGAGTTGTTTTGATAGTATGTTTGTCTGATAATTATTTAAACAAATAATTCAAGTAAACAACTTAGAAATGCAACATAGAAAAAAAACCAAGCGTTCGTTCTTATTTTTCAGCTATAAAAATACAACAAAGTAATTGGAAAACCCAACAAACTGGTGGATTAGACCGAAGATTCGTTGAAGGAGATGAGGAGGCTTTTACTTGCATTACAGATTTCACAGGATACCAACTTCAATGGCGTCATATGAAAGGTACGGTTTTGGTTGCAAGATAGTTACTTTTCATCTCATACACTATCAAAACTAACATAATAATATTTGCTATTTTTAAAAAAACCATTGGTATTTGTTCAAGTATGATCAACGGCATATTCCGTTCATCATGACGGCAACAATCAGTGTCCCTCTGACTAACCCACTAGAGATATGGTCGTAAGGCTATGTAGTACACCAGATGACTACGTTGACTACGACAAGCTCATCCATCAAATTAGTTCAAGGTTACGATTAGACTCTATTTTATATACCTATTATTTATCTGTCCTGCCTGAAGAGTCAGAACGGAGGAAGCAGAAGAGAAGCAGACTGTTCATAATGGGAAACGATCTGGTTTTTTTCAGATAAATACATAATTTCATCAGTTATGGGTAATAAAGAATCTTCTTTGACATTGACCTTGACCATGACCAGATTTGACAATGCAACGTCTATTTACTGTGCTGTTTTGGATTACAACAAATCAAATGCCAGGGAATTGGCTAGAAGTCATGAAATAACATTTACATGGAATTCACAAGGAGTGCAAAAACCAATGCAGTGTAAGTTTTATATTTTTGGCTTTAAGTGATTCAGAAAGAAAGTGATTTTGAATAAAATGTACAATAAACAGTTTCTGTTTTAAATAATAAAATTGAATAATAGAAACAGTATTTTCTAGTATTAACTGACAGAATTTTGCAGACAATGAGCTGATGGTGGAACCTAAACCAAATGATGTCATATACTTTAACAAAGGAGAACACGTGGAATATAATTGTCATTCCAAAAATTTACTGCGAAAGTCATGGTTAAGAATTAAGGGTAAGCAAATCTTAAAGTTTTTTTATGCCATGGGTGTTATCTTGTTGGATACTATTCTCATATTTTTTGAACAATAACGACCTACTTTTGCATACTTCAACTATACATTTTAGAGTAAAAAATTGTATAAAAAATTAAACGAACGACCTCGCTCTATAAATACACATTGCTGGCATAAAATTATTCGAACGCTTAGAGGCTCCCATTATTAACATGTGGAGGTCCTCAGATTTTTTATTGCAGGTATTTGACTTTACAAATACAATCTCAACAAATCAACCAATTTCCAGACTACACCATCGACACGAAGTTTCCATCGCACGAATATAAAAACGGCACACAATTTATATTACCATTAAATCTGAGCGAATCCGACAATGGAGCTAGTTACGTGTGCCAAGGGTTCACTTTTGATCGTGAACGAAATGACCTTCATATGTATTCTCGTATCTTGTCAAAAAGAATAAATTTTGTCTTGAATGGCACAGATGGACCTAAACCAGGTAAAATGAAATTAGTTAATTTTGAAATAGCGCTTGGTCAAGCAATTGACTCCGACAATAATTTAAATATCAATTTAATTTGGAATAAAAAGCAATTTATTATGAAAATCACTGCAAGTAATAAAATATGAAATGATTTTTTCCAGACCCTGTTGCAGACAATAATCAAAGTAATGAACCTGAAAGTTTTGACGGTGGTGGTGAGGATTCAAATGGTGTAATTTTTCAGAATAACCAAATGTTGCGTATAGCTGTAGCCGTTTATTTTATTTTACAGGTGATCCCTGCTTCTTCTGTGGTAGGACATTGGTGTATTTTGGCATGGGTGCTGGGATCATATTTGTCGTCATTTTGTTCGTTGCGGCTTGGGCTTGCTTAAAGAAAAAACGGCCCAGGATGACTCCACTCGAAGTGGAAACTTATGTGAGTTGACACTTATTTAATCTTTTGGAACGGTCAATAGCATGATGGAGGAACTGAAAATGACTGGTATACTTGGAAGAGCTGCTCTACTTTGATTTGCTTTTATGAACATGGACTAGCTGGACCAGTAACCAACTCACAACTGTTTGCGTCTTTTCCACTTCGCTATCTTCGCACCTTATTCGGATGAATTTGTTTGATTTTGAATTGTTGTTACTGTTTTATAACGTATTTTGCTTTTGCAGGCATGCCCCAGGGCCGTACAGTACGTAGACCTTCAAACTACGAGTACCAACAACAGAATTTTTAATAGAAATGATACGCCTTACGCTCGCATTGTCGGGGTTTTGGAGCCCGACACAGAATCGTCAAAGAAGCCAATTCGTTGATTTCTTGTTCTTTTCTACTGTAATAAAATAAGGCAATAAAACAATACTGTAAATAAGTCGTAAACGATCAATATTAAGTGTCTTGTGTACTAACAATACAATAAAATTCCATATATTAAATTTTTCTTTTCCTGTTTCATTTTGTTACGTGTAAATAAACTTACCTATTTTAGTAATTACTGTTTTTTAATTGGTTGCCTCGTATTTTAAAACAAATACTTTGCAAGTCGATGTAAAATACTTTCGAAACTACCCGAATACTAGTATAAACATCAGTGACAAGGACCGCACTAGCCATCACCACAGACAAGATAGAAACCAACTGTCAAAAATGTTTATGGCTTCCGTTTTGGCGCACGCGGAAGTGGATAGCTCGCTTATTTCCTTTTCCTATAATTTTCAAATTACATTAGATCAAAAGTTTTCAGTTCAGAGTGATTAAAAATTGTAAAACATCTAAAATTACTCTATAACAAGTCAGTGGTAGTTGGTGTGCAAGAATGGAAGTCACAGATTTCATTGATATACTGAATGTAAGGACGATAAAGATGGAAAGCTCAGAAAATGCTTTCGATGAGACTAGTGCAGTGGAATCTCCAGATCCCATCGATGCAATACCTCAATACGTCACTGAGAGTGATTTCGGTAAGTAAACTCATGATACAAATACATAAAACTTCATGTCGTTAGCAAAAATCAATGTTATTGATGTTTCCCAAAAGACAACAAAAGTATTTCCTGGTTTGACGACCTCGTCAGCTCAGATAGAAGGCTATTTAAGGTTCGCTACTAGGGTCGGCCGGAGAGAAAATCTGTCAAATTTGAAAGCGATCGTGACAGCTATGGTCACACAGTGGTTGGGCCGTGCAATCCGTGCATAAATGCAATGCATAAATCCGGACGACCGTCTTGGTGTAATTGTTTAGAAGTCGGCTACTACACCAAAGTACGCGGGTTCGATCCCCGAACAGTACAAACATTTGTGTGCATGAACATGTCTGTTTGTATTGGTCTGGGTGTTTCCTATGTATAATAAGTATGTATTTACAAAAGAAAAAGTATTTGAGTATGTTTATCCGTTGTCTAGTATCCCATAAAAACGGAGTATAATTAACTCACTAGGGGCTAGATGGCGCTGTGTGGAATAATGTCCAGGGATATTTATTCATTTATTATTATTATAAATCGCGGCATGATAATCATTTGATGCGTTCACCAAAGATATTTTTATTTCGCCACCCAATATATTTCAGGATATAGGGCAAACAAAAGAAACTAACCAAAAATTGTATTTTATTAAACATACTAACAAGCGGTTTTGCCAATTATTTTTTTACACTATTATTTGCAATCTATTCTCGTGACCACGTTATTTGCACAATGTTATATCTGGTACTTGACGATTCCATCTAGATTTAGTTGTAACTTGGTTTATCCGTTCGATCATCATCAACACAAAATATTTCTTACATCCAATGCATATGATATAGCAATACACGGAGCCATTTCTAGTAACATGCAGAAGAACCCACTAATTAATTGGTCTTACTTGTAATGAAAAGCTGCAAGAAGCATTAAACGGAGCTATCTTGTTACTAACTAAAACGAGGAATTTAACAGTTGTCAACAGTTGAGACACTTTTAGTGGATAATTTATTTTAGATAAGAACACTTGAGTATAATACCTTTAGTCTCCTGTAGAGGCCATCGTATTTCAGGCTTTTTACGCTAAATTTAATACAGAATCCACCGTGATCTTCATCTTACTGGAATTGATCTACGAGTAGAGCATAGTATGAAAGGAAGTCACCCTCCGCGTTTTTCTGTCTGTTTTTACATAAGCTTTCACTATCTAAATGATAGTTGATGCTAATTATATTTTCTAGAACGTTTGTCTGTATAGTTCATTCAAATTACTACAGGGAAAAGCTGTGTGCAAATAGCCAGTTAGAGATAAAAATGCTTGCACTGCCATTTTTCCATGGCTGACGTAAATATGATAATTCATATTTATATCAAAGTTCTATCTGCTCCATTTTTTTAAAATTTAAAATGGGTTTGCGTTTGACCTCAGTCTTGCCAGCCACGCTTACCCAAAAAATGCCTATTCACTCTTGCCTTGAAGACACCAAGGTTGTATGTATCCGGAAACACAGACGCAGGGAGGGCGTTCCACTCCTTAGCGGTGCGGACCAGAAAGGAAGCACCAAACCGCTTAGTTCGGACCGCTGGAAAGTCGACCACATGGAGATGAAAGCCCTCGCGGCGTCTTGTGGTCCGGTAGTAGAAAGTAGAGGGTGGTATCAGGTCATGAAGTTCTTGCGCACACTCTCCGAAATACACCTTATAAAAAACCGATAGACAGGCAACTCTACGCCGATGCTCCAAACTCGAGTTTGGTTCCAACAAGCGTCTCGTCACCTATCAGTCTCCTGGCTTTTCGGTCTACTGAGTCCAGTGCATCCAGCTGATACTTGGCAGAGCCGTCCCAGAGGTGGCAGAAGTACTCCATACACAACCGAATTTGTGCTTGGTACATTTGTAAAAGCTGTTCTGGTGTGAAGTGTGTTTCCATTTCGAATAACTTGTCATTATGTTCTATTGCTATAACTATTTCTGTTTCGTATAAGCAAACGCAAACTTTAATTTTTTTTGCTCGAGATCTCCATCCTAATTACTATGGAACGAGTGAAGTTTCTTTGACAGCCGTCTGCGCAGTCCCGCAAGTCAGTCTTCCACATGACGCCGGGTGAGTGCACGTCACTGCGTAAAGAATAGGAAAATGAAATGGCAACTAGTACGAAATTGTCAAACCCAAGAGAGCTTTTAATCAAGTGTACTTATAAATATAAACCTGCCATATAACTCTCATGGTGAATCATGATAAAATCATACGTTTGATAAATTATGCATAATGCATATGAACAAACAGTACGGAGGAAAAAAAATAAAGTTGTACTATTTTCAACAAAAGACCCTATGTGCGCCTATTTCATGTAAATTATCCGCGTAATTATAAATGTCATTTTCGTCAAAAGCGACGTGCGCTCACCTTGGGGACATGGGGGGGAGTGAGCTGCGACGGTGCGCGGACAGCTATCAAAGAAACTTCACTCACTCCATAGTAATTTGTATGGAGATTTCAAGCGAAAAATTCGGAATGTTTGGGAATTTTTTGCACAAAACTGAAATAAAGCAATGAAAAACAACTGATTGGCAATGTTTCTTTGATATCTGATCTTTACACGTTATTTAAAACACGTAAGTTGTTAGTTTATATGATGCCTAAACTTTTGAAATACGTGAGTGCGTTTTGCACGTTTTTAGCGATATTCTGATTTTTTTTCACATTAATCTAGTAAGTTGATCCATATACTGGAAGTTTGAGCTGATTGTGCAACTCTTTGACTACTATGACGATTTTTTTCGTGCCTCATACTTCATATTTTCTATATAAAACTTTAGTTTTCCCGAGAGCCGTTTTCCTGGTATCGAGCCTTAACTCGCTATGTTCAATTTCTGGGTACTTAAATATCTAAGTACTTACTACATGTCTTAGGGCACTGATCTGTGGGTACTTCTTGCAGTCTATAATGCTAAATAGTATACAAAAGGCTGTGAGTCAAGTCTACACTTTTACTATGATTTTATTTCACCTTAAAAAACTATGTACAATAAATGACATTTCCTATTGTTATGATAGACTTGACTTTAAATACTTAAACCATATTTCAATTACAGTAGAGTGGGCTGTACAGTCAGAGCCAAAAACTATCGAGAGTATTGATCAGAGTGGCTAAATGTGTCAGTATTATTTGAGCAAAGAAACCTCAAAGTCATCAGTGCTGTAGCATTTTACAATAAAATTTATGTGTCCTGTTACCTACTTTGTAAATATGTGACAACAATGAAAGAAACAAAACATACCATTTAGGATAGCATTCCACTAAGCTTGATAGAAACAACATCCAAAGCTATTTTAGAGTTCTTTTTTCTGTTTTTTTGTTATTCCAGCAGTGGGATCCAAATCCAAATGCCTAGTTAAGATTAGGGTAGGGTAAGAAGTTCTTTTACCAACTTATAATATACTTACACCTTTGAACAATGATATTATAATAAAAAGACGTAGATAGGTTACTTGTGATAAAAAAGTGGCACCCGGAATCAGGACTTCAACCACCTGAGCAAAGCATTGGCAGTTTGAGACAACACTGTGCAACATGTATCTGTCTTGTTTACGCTCTAGTAAATAATCACTATCTTGTTCACAAGGTCAAATTATAGGTACGTACGCCAGGGGACAATTTTCGACTTCACATCAGTACTGACATAACCTATCTACCTCGTTTTTAGTAAAAAAAATATCATTGGCTCTAGGGCAGTTTGTTTTACGAATGAGTGGGTAAATAAATTAATAAATGTTGCCTTTGATTCCAGGTTTGATGCCAACAGGGACAGAGATTCTGCAGACTCCGCTTGCTGTTTTTGACACCGCTGACGATGATGACACGATGCAAAGCAATGAATCTAGTGGTAATTAAATGAAATGAAATTAAAATTCATTTATCTCAGATAATTCAATCCATAGTGTAAGTTAAATGAAAATAAAATACAATAATAAAAAAAAATTACAATACATTTAAAAACTAAAATAAAATACAATAAAAAACTAAAATAAAATATAATAAAAATAAAATAAAAAAACGATTACATAATGAATCTTCCATTTCATCATCACCATCTACAGCCACATAATTTTTGTAAAATAAGTATATTCAAAATGTGTCAAATTAGCAGATTAGTAAAAATTTTACATATTTTTCATAGAAAATGTGTTAAATTAGCCGATTGAGACTCAGTTACGATTAAATTGAAGTGTAATAAAATTAGCAGACTTGGGGCCCTGATGTGCTGTTGACTGTACTTACCTGTAAGCTTCTTTGTAAATGTGCAATGTTCTTCATGAAAATTATCTATCTATGTTCCCGATGCCAAAATTACCAAATGTCTTTTTCTGGTTTTCAGATCTTTAGTAAAGGTACTGCATGAAAAATGCTGAAACAATAATAAAACATTATCAATCTATGTTCCAGAGGAGGTGATAGTTCAACTGATGGATATACGCACACGCCTTTCCAAGCTCCGGGCTATGCTGGAGACGAGGATTGGAGCTGACCTCTCCGACTACACCTTCTGGTTGCAGGACGCTAAAATGGTAAGCACGTGGTCCAAACAGCGAATAAATTCTTTTATGATATACAAGGTGATCTTTTCAAGAGCGTGTGGTAGGTGAAATACAATCCATATTACGTTTTATTATTGTTTTTTTAGCATTTTTCATGCAGTATCTTATCTTCAAGATCTGAAAACCAGAAAAAGACATTTGGTCATGTTGGCATCAGGCAGGAATCGAACCCGCATCTTTCGCAAACCGGGCGACTGCACTAACCACTATGCTACCGACACCATTAACAGATCGGCCGAATCTTTCTGGTATATTTACCCTATGAGCTAGGGTGATTTCATCCAGGCACATTCGCTAATTTAAAGTTCTACCAGGCAACAAATCATTCGAAAAATAAAAATTTCATTTCGATTTACTTACAACATTTTTCGAATGGTTTGTGGCCTACTAAAACTCAAAATTAGCGAATGTGCCTGGATACATATATCAGGGAGCTGACCGTACGGACGTATATGTACTTTTTTTACAGCTGGAAAGCCACAAGACCCTAGTAGAACAGTGCATAAGAGGCGAAGGCGTGGTGCAGGTTAACGTCCAAATAAGCGCTTCTGAGAGGAAGATCAACATCTTGGACGTACTCAAACCTGATGAAGAACTGGTCCAGCTTCCAAGAAAGGCTGAAGGTGACTGTGAGTGGGAGATCTTTCTTACGTACATACGGCTTTAGGTTTAACGGTGGGTCAACCGTAGAGCGACAATTTATATTATGCTTTTATTCGTAGCGCCTTGTGCCTTTCAGGTATGGGTGTAGCCGTGAAGATTCCTAGATTCCTACCTTCGTTCTTGTGTTAGTTAACTTTATGTATATTTGATGGGTCACTTAAATGTAAAGGCGTCTGTATGTATAATGTAATTGCAAGTTCACCCTGAACATTTAAAAATGTAATTATTATTTTTTCTAATCTTTCATTTCATTCTATTCGATTTAATTTTGATTTCAGTTTAATTTTTATTTTCTCGTATTGAATTGTAATTTTACTTCTTCCTATATTTGGACATCTGATGTAATTTGTACTGAACTTTAATTTGGGAAATAAATTATCTTATCCATTTTTTTGTTGTACCAAGTGCCACTAAATAAATTATTTTTTACTTTACTTTTTACTTACTTTTTTATTCTTTACATGTACAAACCAGACCTAGAAGTGGATTCAATCCCAGACTCACCGATGTTGTCCCCGGAGCCGGCCCGGCCGAGCGCCGCCGCCGTCAAGTGGGTTGTAGACCCGCAGTTCAAGTCCGACCATCGCGTGAAGATACCGGACGATCCTGCTCAATGGTAAATAGACATAGAATATTAGGAAACAACAACAACACCAAGAAACAACAACAACAGGAAACCACAACAACAGGAAACAACATTAACAAACGACATTCTAGCTTCATCAGTGGTAAGTACAGTACAACCTATTATTGTGAGTGTTTGTGGTCACTTTTCCAGAAATTCACAGCGCCATCTGGCCTTAAACTGAGCTAATTAGAGCTTAAATGGGATACTAGACGAAAGATTAACATACTTATAGTTCATTAGTTAAAACGATTAGGTTAGAATTTTCCATCACCAATTGCATTTTCTGCCTTAACCGAGTGTTGACTGGCTGAAAATTCTTTCCGCATTAATTCCGTGTTTTGACCTCTATCTAGAATATTGCACCACCAACAGCATTTTCTGTCTCGACCAATGGTTGACTGGTAGAGACTCCTTTCAGCATTAAGTCCGTTATTTTCCCTCAGGTTACAATTTTTGCACCGCTGACAGCATTTTCTGCCTTTACCAATATTTGACTGGTAGAGAGTGATTTTAGCATTAAGTCCGCCTTATTTACTAAGTTTTCTGTATCAACCAATATGTCACTGGTAGACAATGATTTTAGCATTAAGTCCGCCTTATTTACGAAGTTTTCTGTCTCGACCAATAGTTGACTGGTAGATAATAATTTCAGCATTAAGTCCGCCTTATTTACTAAGTTTTCTGTATCGACCAATATGTCACTGGTAGAGAATGATTTCAGCATTAAGTCCGCCTTATTTAGTAAGATTTCTGTCTCGACCCATAGTTCACTGGTAGATAATGATTTCAGCATTAAGTCCGCCTTATTTACTAAGTTTTCTGTATCGACCAATATGACACTGGTAGAGAATGATTTCAGCATTAAGTCCGCCTTATTTACTGAGTTTTCTGTATCCACCAATATGTCACTGGTAGAAAATGATTTCAGCATTAAGTCCGCCTTATTTACTAAGTTTTCTGTATCGACCAATAAGTCACTGGTAGAGAATGATTCCAGCATTAAGTCCGCCTTATTTACTAAGTTTTCTATATCGACCAATATGACACTGGTAGAGAATGATTTCAGCATTAAGTCCGCCTTATTTATTAAGTTTTCTGTATCGACCAATATGTCACTGGTAGAGAATGATTTCAGCATTAAGTCCGCCTTATTTACTTAGTTTTCTGTATCGACCAATATGACACTGGAAGAGAATGATTTCAGCATTAAGTCCGCCTTATTTACTAAGTTTTCTGTATCGACCAGTATGTCACTGGTAGAGAATGATTTCAGCATTAAGTCCGCCTTATTTACTAAGTTTTCTATCTCGGCCAATAGTTCACTGGTAGAGAGTGATTTCAGCATTAAGTCCGCCTTATTTACTAAGTTTTCTGTATCGACCAATAGTTCACTGGTAGAGAATGATTTCAGCATTAAGTCCGCCTTATTTACTTAGTTTTCTGTATCGACCAATATGTCACTGGTAGAGAGTGATTTCAGCATTAAGTCCGCCTTATTTACTAAGTTTTCTATCTCGGCCAATAGTTCACTGGTAGAGAGTGATTTCAGCATTAAGTCCGCCTTATTTACTAAGTTTTCTGTATCGACCAATAGTTCACTGGTAGAGAATGATTTCAGCATTAAGTCCGCCTTATTTACTTAGTTTTCTGTATCGACCAATATGTCACTGGTAGAGAGTGATTTCAGCATTAAGTCCGCCTTATTTACTAACTTTTCTGTATCGACCAATATGTCACTGGTAGAGAATGATTTCAGCATTAAGTCCGCCTTATTTACTAAGTTTTCTGTATCGACCAATAGTTCACTGGTAGAGATTGATTTCAGCATTAAGTCCGCCTTATTTACTAAGTTTTCTGTATCGACCAATATGTCACTGGTAGAGATTGATTTCAGCATTAAGTCCGCCTTGTTTACTAAGTTTTCTGTATCGACCAATAGTTCACTGGTAGAGAATGATTCCAGCATTAAGTCCGCCTTATTTACTAAGTTTTCTGTATCGACCAATATGTCACTGGTAGAGAATGATTTCAGCATTAAGTCCGCCTTATTTACTAAGTTTTCTGTATCGACCAATATGTCACTGGTAGAGAATGATTTCAGCATAAAGTCCGCCTTATGTAATGTTTGGTTTGTACCATCCGGGGATCGAACCCTTAACCTCTAGTATGACAGGCATCTTGTAAAGCAACCCTGTATCGGTGGGCATTCTCTATATGTTGTCGCTAGAAGTGGATTCAATCCCGGCCTCGCCGATGTTGTCCCCGGAGCCGGCCCGGCCGAGCGCCGCCGCCGTCAAGTGGCTTGTGGACCCGCAGTTCAAGTGCGGCCTAAGGGTGGAGATACCGGACGATGGCGCTCAGTGGTCAGTGGTACAGTCAACAGCACATCAGACTACCCCAATTCTGTTTTTATTTCGCTCTTCGTTGGTTGACTGGTAGAGATTTTTTTCAGCATTAGATCCTTATTAGCATTTTGGACCACCAATAGCATTTTCTGTCTAGACCGATGATTCACTGGTAGAGAATTCTTTTAGCATTAAGTCTGTCTTTCTCCCACTCATTAGGAATAAGCACCGCCAACAGCATTTTCTGTCTTCCAATGGTTGACTGGTAGAGAATGATTTCAGCATTAAGTCCGCCTTATTTAGTAACATTTCTGTCTTGACCAATAGTTCACTGGTAGATAATGTTTTCAGCATTAAGTCCGCCTTAGTTACTAAGTTATCGGTATCGACCAATATGTCACTGGTAGAGAGTGATTTTAGCATTAAGTCCGCCTTATGTACAAAGTTTTTGTCACATTCAATGTGTGACTCGAACCCTTAACCTCTAGTGTGACAGGCATCTTGTAAAGCAACCCTGTATCGGTGGGCATTCTCTATATGTTGTCGCTAGAAGTGGATTCAATCCCGGCCTCGCCGATGTTGTCCCCGGAGCCGGCCCGGCCGAGCGCCGCCGCCGTCAAGTGGCTTGTGGACCCGCAGTTCAAGTGCGGCCTAAGGGCGGGGATACCGGACGATGGCGCTCAGTGGTCAGTGGTACAGTCAACAGCACATCAGGCTACCCCAATTCTGTTTTTAATTCGCTCTTGGTTGGTTGATTGGTAGAGAATTCTTTCAGCATTAAGTCTGTGGTTTTTCCTCCATCTAGAATTTTGCACCGCCAACAGCATTTTCTGTCTCGCCTGATGGTTGACTGGTAGAGAATTCTTTCAGCATTAAGTCTGTGTTTTTACCTCTATCTAGAATTTTGCACCGCCAACAGCATTTTCTGTGTCGACCAATGGTTGACTGGTAGAGAGTGATTTCAGCATTAAGTCCGCCTTATTTACTAAGTTTTCTGTATCGACCAATATGACACTGGTAGAGAATGATTTCAGCATAAAGTCCGCCTTATGTAATGTTTGGTTTGTACCATCCGGGGATCGAACCCTTAACCTCTAGTATGACAGGCATCTTGTAAAGCAACCCTGTATCGGTCGGCATTCTCTATATGTTGTCGCTAGAAGTGGATTCAATCCCGGCCTCGCCGATGTTGTCCCCGGAGCCGGCCCGGCCGAGCGCCGCCGCCGTCAAGTGGCTTGTGGACCCGCAGTTCAAGTGCGGCCTAAGGGTGGGGATACCGGACGATGTCGCTCAGCGGTGAGTACAGTCAACAGCACATCCGGTTACCCCATTTCCAGTTTTTCTCTCGCTCTTGCCAAATGTCATTTACTTGCAATAGAGCAATTTTCTGTCTCGCCCGATGGTTGACTGGTAGATAATTCTTTCAGCATTAAGTCGGTGTTTTTACCCCTCATTAGAATTTAGCACCAACAACAGCATTTTCTGTCTTTGACTGGTAGAGAATGATTTTAGCATTAAGTCCGCCTTATTTACTAAGTTTTCTGTCTCAACCAATAGTGCACTGGTAGAGATTGATTTCAGCATTAAGTCCGCCTTATTTACTAAGTTTTCTCTATCGACCAATATGTCACTGGTAGAGAATGATTTCAGCATTAAGTCCGCCTTATTTACTAAGTTTTCTGTATCGACCGATATGTCACTGGTAGAGAATGATTTCAGCATAAAGTCCGCCTTATGTAATGTTTGGTTTGTACCGTGCGGGGATCGAACCCTTAACCTCTAGTATGACAGGCATCTTGTAAAGCAACCCTGTATCGGTGGGCATTCTCTATATGTTGTCGCTAGAAGTGGATTCAATCCCGGCCTCGCCGATGTTGTCCCCGGAGCCGGCCCGGCCGAGCGCCGCCGCCGTCAAGTGGCTTGTGGACCCGCAGTTCAAGTGCGGCCTAAGGGTGGGGATACCGGACGATGGCGCTCAGTGGTCAGTGGTACAGTCAACAGCACATCCAGTTACCCCATTTCCGTTTTACATTTCGCTCTTGGTTGGTTGACTTGTAGAGAATTCTTTCAGCAATAAGTCCGTGTTTTTACCCCTATCTGGAATTTTGCACCGTCAACAGCATTTTCTGTCTCGCCTGATGGTTGACTGGTAGAGAATTCTTTCAGCATTAAGTCCATGTTCCTCCTCCTCATTGGAATTTAACACCGCCAACAGCATTCTTTGTATCGACCAATTTTTGGCTGGTAGACAATTCTTTCAGCATTAAGTCCGTGTTTTTACTATTATCTAGAATTTTGCACCGCCAACAGCCTTCTTCTGTCTCGACCAATGGTTCACTGGTTGATGGTAACAGCTTTAAGTTCGCCGTTCGAAATATTTGTTTGTGCATTAAACATTAAATAAATATACTTATTTTGTAAATACATACATAATATTAGGACACGCCCAGTTTTGTACGTGCGAAGATTGACCCCGCGTGTGTTAGCTTAGTTCTGCATCATGACACCAAATCGGTCGCCATTCTCGGTCAGCGATATGGGATGTTACACAACGGATTAGATAGATATTCTTTATTGTACAACAAAAAAAATGGAATGAAATTACAGAGATCAATTTATTTATTAAAAATAAAGGTACAATGGATAATATTTAGAACAAAAAAGTACAGGTGAGTTTTTCTCTGTTAAGAGATTTCTGTCAATAGACCATGGTGACAGAATACGATCAAAAAGTTGACAGCTTATGACTGTTGCGTACAAAAGACCAGTGTAAAATTTAGGCGGTCTTATCGCTAGCGTGCGATCTCTTCCTGACAATCCTCAGGTAATCGTAAATAAACCACGCTAAGATAGAAAACCAGGAAAAATCATTCTGTCTAGGTTTTTTCTCATTGTTATGAAAGATCTAGAAATAAAGTCGATCCCGGACTCGCCCATCATGGAGCCGGCGATCTATTCCTTTCTAATACCAAAAACTAATACCAATGGTATTTGTTTATAATCGTAATTAACTTCTATTCCGGACGAATACCAAAACTACATTGAAATATTTAAAATTTGGTATTCGTTCGGAACAGAAAATTATTTACGATAGCAAACAAATACCATTGGTATTAGTTTTTGCTATTAGAAAGGAATAGATCGAGCCGGCGGGCGTCCTGACGACAAACGATCCCGCTCAGTTAGTGGCGTAACGGGTATAGTCATCGTTCAATAGGCATGATGACTGTATTTTTTTTTTGTTTATTATCGAAAGACCTTACATTTATGTAAACAATCCTCAAAGAATCACTTCATCTGGATCAATACCACCAGAGATATCACAATTTGAAATGCACATTTTTGGACTTGCCCAAAAACGCTCCATACAAAAGTGACAGCGACAGTGACGTCACTGTCGCTGTTTTTGTAAGGAGCGCGTAAGAACTTTGTTCGACAGCTATATTCAATATTGCGTTTATGATAATGGTCTCCTAACATAATTCCTTCATAATAGTTTGGGTTACAAAAAAGTGATATTGTTTTACAAATATTTAACACATATGAAATGGACTTGCCCACCCAAGTTTGCAGGCCTATTGTAGCCTCATTTTGAAACGAATTTCGATTGTGGTTTTACAATAACATTTGTAATCAATTATTATTTTTGGGGAACATAAAAAAACATGCAAAATCACTCATAGTCATCTACCCTATTATGTTGTGTTGATGTGTTATACAGAATACAGGGTGATTTTATAAGGTGTAGCCTTTTTTTTTCGTAATATTTTTTTTTACTTTATTTAATTAAAATTTATTTTGTATAATTTAATTTACACTGTGGATTGAATTATCTGAAATAATGAATTTTAATATTTTAATTTAATTACCAAGTTTTTGGAAGCGACTCACTAACAGTATCTAGATACTGTTATAGAGTAGAATCGAAATTTATCGAATTGAGCAAAGAAATGAAATCTATAAAATCCATGAAAAATGGCGAAAATTCACAGGAGAATGGAGGGTGCAGTAATCACGTGTATTTATTTTTCGATATCTTTAATTTTTTTTGTGTCAGTCGAAAACAACCAACCATTCTGTATCTAAACACAGCACAGTGACGTATGACTGACGTGCGCGTAAGCGAGTCGCTGTCCTATTGGTTTCAAAACAGGTCCATTGGACCTTATTTTGCACAGCCACGAGCGTTATTTTTGTTTTAATCAAAGTAATTCACTTCTAGTATTTATTTGCAGGTCAGTACAACACGTCAAACTCTGGATCGTGTGGGCTGTCAGGCAGTTCAACTTGACAGGTGTCAAACTGTCAGATTGGAATGTCAGTGGTTCTCAACTGTGCGCGCTTAGTAATATAGATTTTAAGTAAGTTTTTGATACTTTATTACATGGTATATCACGCACTTATGTTTGTTGTGTACAGTCAACAGCACATCAGGTTACCCCATTTCCGTTATTTCTCTCGCTCTTGTCTAATCATTTCTTTGCAACAGAGCAAGGAGGACTGTCCGGAAATGGGTAGAGTGATGTGCCGTCCACTGTACACTCAGCGTCAAAATTATGTAAGCACTTTATGTAGGTACTTCATCATACTGGCTCATTTGAAAGCAGCTTCATCAAAGTTAATGTGACATACACGTAGTTCAAAAATGTTGACATATTTTTAAAGCCAACTCTACGGTGGACGGCACATTACTCTACCCGTTTCCGGTCAGTCCTCCTTGCTCTATTGCAAAAAAAAGACATTCGGCAAGAACGAGGGAAAACACGGAAATGGGGTAACCTGATGTGTTGTTGACTGTACTTAATTAAGTTATTTTATTTCTTATGTAAACAGATATTAAAAGTCCTATGTGCCAATTTGAATTATTCGTAGTGTTCGGAAATGAGTTGTTTAGAGCTGCCAAATAAAGCTGTTTGAATTGAGTCTTGAGTAAAATATTAGTAAATAAATAAAAAACTGTGAAAATAATTCAAGTTCTTTATTTTCAGAGAAAAAGTGCCATCTGATCCGGGAGATTTATTCTGGACACATTTTGAATTGTTGCGGAAATGCAAGTTTATTGGTAAGAACAATTTGAGTATATATACAGTGTGTCTGGTCACCGATGTCCGACCCGTTAAGGTGAAGTAATATGATCTATTTTATGAATAAATCCACCATAATTAAGCACTTTTAATTATTTTTTTTAAAAAAAAATTTAATTTATTTCAGGTAAATTTTACCTGCGTTTCAAAGGGTTTCTGATGACAGGGTGATATTCAATTTGTCACAACTTCTAAACTGTTTTACTTGGAACTTTGATTTTTGCTTCAGTGTTTAGGTGATGTCTTTGGGTATCCAAAAAGTTAAAAATAAATGTATGTTGACAGTTTAGTTTTTCTGAAAAAAAAAATGTAAAAAAAACTAACAAATTCTATCACAATTTTCAAGTTCAAACATTTTTTTGAGGTATTTTAAGGGAGTTATGAAAAAATGTTTTTTTGTCAGCTTATTGCCTACTTTTGTAGCTGTCCAACGATACCACTTTTGTGACTGTAGGACCTCTAAATCGGCAGATATTGCAAACTAAAATACCCCCCCGTACTCCCGAGAAAAAAAAATTAAAATGGCGGCCATTTTAAAACAACTGGGGCAAAGTGCTTAATTATGGTGGATTTATTCATAAAATAGATCATATTACTTCACCTTAACGGGTCGGACACCGGTTCCCAAACACACTGTAGAATGAAATTTTGTAGTCAGTGTGGTAGAAAGGATATAAAAAAATGCTCAAAAATGTCTCGAGGCTTTTGAGCACATACTCAGATTAGAAAAAAACTTACCCTTAGCCAGAAATCGAACCTGTTGGTTTTTGAAAATAAGTCAACCTGTATCATTAAGCCATCTCATAACGGTGTTTAAAAGGATCTTGAAGTAATATTATATGGCAAACTAAAAAAAGGTCTCATATTTAATAAAATATATTTTTTTCCTACATTCACAAATCTAACTGGTTAAATGTAATATATTTTTTATCCTATAATTTAAATTTTTGTTGTATTTTAGCGGTGGTACAGACAGACGAACAATCACAAAACAAAGATACCTTAGACGTGCCGCAGTCTGCAATCAAGAAGAAACCAAAACAGGTGAGATTTTGAGAATTCATAATTCTTTTTTTTAATATTTGTGTATACTCACAATGCTGTAAGATGAGAAAATACTGGATAATAATCTAACATACTTTTGAACTTATTTTTCGATTCCCGCCTGATACCAAGACCGAATGTCTTTTTCTGGTTTTCGGATCTTTAGTAAAGATACTGCATGAAAAATGCTACAAATAATAATACCACACCCTGTATATGTTGAGAAGTGGGAAATGAGTTCTGTCTTCTGGTTGGTGTTTCTCAAACCAAAGGTTCAATAGTTTGCCACAATCAAAGTATTTTTTCACATAAGATTAGATTACATTATTTATTTTTCAAATAAAATATCACTATAAGCTAAATAAATGTCATAATAAAGAAATTTTAAATGAGATCGTCAAAGAGATAAATTAAATTAATAAAAATATAAATTAAATTACATAAATTAAGACTAATTAAGATTTTTATAAATTAAAAAAAATATATTTAAGACTAAAACTAAATGAAATGAATTTAAATTACATGAAATTTATAAGATAAAGACATTTGAATTGAAACATTAAATAAAAACACAATAAAATAAAAACAATCAAATCAAATATAACAATGTCAAAAGAGAATAAACCAAATTATTTATCTCCCAGGTAATAATCCGTCCAACGGAAGATGAGCTCTCCCAGCACATGACGGCTCGTAACGGCAACAACGGACAGATCCAGCTGTGGCAGTTCCTGCTAGAGTTGCTGACCAGCGCCGAGTACTACGACGTCATACGGTGGCATGGTAAGTTTTAAAATGTTTCCTGTTTATTCCTACCTTTTTCTCTATCTGGATATTGTCGGAAAAGTTTCCAAATGTCAAGAAACATAGACAATATGGGAAATAGTAAATTTATTCACTGCTAGTAATTTTGTAACAAACAACCTGAGCCTGCATTCTGAAAAATAGATTCTTTAACACTGGCTAAAAATTTGGGAAATTGACATTCTGAACCTAAATGGGTCTGGAAAAGATAGCTTTTAGCAATAAGGCTGTCTTAATCTCTGAGCAATGTATGATTAAATAAAAAAAACATTGGACATTATTTCGCACAGCCGCCACCTAGCCCCGAAATAAGCAAAGCTTTTGCTAAAGGAACTAGACAGCGGATAAACATAGGTACTAAATACTGTAATAAATAAATGGCATAAAATAAGTATTTCAAAATACATACATATGAAACACTTAGACGAATACAAACAGACATTACTGTTCAGGAAACGAACCTGCGACCTTTAGTGTAATATAGTCCATGTCTTAACCATTACACCAAATCTGTCTTTAAATAGGCTATTTGACAATACGAAAAATAAAATGTTAATTCTTGTTATCTATGAAAATAAATAGTTTCAAAATACCTATTAGTGTCGCAAGATGATAATATTGTGGCGACTGCTCGTAATCTTCATTCACTTCTAATTATTAAATAACACACAAACATTATATCTAACTGCAAACACATACTTGTATTTATTTATTATAATTTCTTATTTAAACTTACTTATTATAGTACACGAACGCACAGTGTAACAAAATATATAATTAAACCGTAGCATAACTTAAATCACAAAAGCATTACCGGTAAAACGGGGTGAATCACAACTGCGGGGTGTATCACAACACTTTTTTGGATGAAAAATATACAACGTGGTGAGAAAAAAGCACTACGAACTTTGAAAAGTTAGAGTTCATTTGAAAAACAAGGCCTAGATTTATTATTAAACATGTTAAAGAAGGTTTTATTCAATTTTTATTTTTTTTTCATCAAAGTGTTGCGATTTACCCCGCAGTTGTGATTCACCCCGTTTTACGGTACTTCTTTTCCGCGCAAGTCGGTTAAGTTATGTTTCGTAGGCACTCGCCGCTCCGATGACGCGGCCCGTAGGCAGGCGTTTTTTCTGTATGAACTATTGTTCTCGCGCCGGGCGACGTTCATTACCACAGTCAGTTGATGCGCTTATTGCTAGACACTTGTTATCGTAAATATTTGTAACGTTTGCTTCGCTCCTTGCTTATCTATTTTTGTACTTCATAAGCTTCACCTTTCGGCTGTCCAGTGTTTGGACTATATAATCACTGGTTATTCGCAATAAACAAAGTTACAAAAGTGTAAGTGTTTCTGTGAAGAACCCTGTAACACTTCAATATTAACAGATTTATTTAAAAGTCCGCAACTAAAAATGATATTTTAGAACGTTTGTCACGTGACATAAAACGCAAAACGATTGCTCGAGTTTATGATGACGTCACCTGCTTGTAAACATCGTTTGACAACTCGTAGTGGATGACATGTGCCATAGGTTAGAATACAGGCAAGTGACGTCATCTAACTCATTGCAGCGCCATATAGTCAAAGTAGCGTTTTGGCACGCTATTTAAATATTGTAGTTTTAATTTATTATTCTTCAGCAAATACGTACCAGAATTCTAAAAAAATTACTCATTTCCTAAAACTCTACTTCATAATACCAAATAAATTTTAAAAACCTGGCAAATAGTTTATTGTTTTCTTTGTGCAATATAGCAGATCTTATCATTAAAGGTGGCGACGGTGAATTCAAGTTACTAGAACCAGAAAGAGTCGCTCGGCTATGGGGTTCGAGAAAACACAAACCAGCCATGAACTACGAGAAATTATCTCGTGCATTGAGATATTACTACGACGGGGATATGATCGCTAAAGTGGCTGGGAAGAGGTGAGATATTTGAATTCGCTTATTATAAGTTACCTGTAAATTAACTTTAAGTAAAAATATACAGGGTGTTTTTTAAGTGGTCATGGTGAGACCAATACCAAACTATTCTACTAATAATATAAATGCGAAAGTTTGTATGTGCGGACGTGCCGTGTTGCTCTTTCACGTGAAAACTACTGGATGGATTTTGATGAAACTTTACAATAATATAGCTTATGCATCTGAATAGCACATAGGCTACCAATTCATAAAAAAATATGATTATTTTTAATTTAGTTCGTGCGGACGTTTTCGCGGGCGGCCACTACTGAGGAATATAGCAAAATACTCAAAGAAGTCTCCAAGCTGATTTTGACAAAAACTAATAATATGTACTTTGGCCAACCATGCCCACTTGAAAAACTCACCCTGTATAATACTTATCTATCTTTGTATAAAAAAACGTTAGCCTGAGGAAGGTTCTTATTGAGAGAAAAAATAATAAGGAAATAATAAAATAACAATTTTCTTTTCCCATACAACTCGTATCCCATACTCGACGACCGTCTTGGTGTAATTGTTGAGAAGTCGGCTACTACACCAAGGTTCGCGGGTTCGAATCCCCGCACAGTACAAACATTTGTGTGCATGAACATGTCTGTTTGTATTGGTCTGGGTGTTTCCTATGTATATTAAGTATGTATTTACAAAAGAAAAAGTATTTAAGTATGTTTATCCGTTGTCTAGTATCCATAATAACGGACTATAATTAGCCCACTTGGGACTAGATGGCGCTATGTGGAATAATGTCCAAGGATATTTATTTATTGTACCAAATGTTTTTCTATCTAATAGCAATTTTCCTTTTTTCAGATTCGTATACAAATTCGTATGTGACCTGAGACAACTCGTAGGCTATGGCGCCGGAGAACTCGCAGAACTAGTGAGGGAAATGCATGAAAATAGGGGGAACCCGTTAAGAGTTTGATAAATAGTTAATACTGCGTTAAGAACGGGGAAATTGCGTTAAGAACAGGGAAATTGCGTTAAGAACGGGGCAATTGCGTTAAAAATGAGAAAAGTGCGTTAGGAACGAACAAAATGCATTTCACTGCCCACACTAGCACATAATTCGAACCATTATGAGATTTTTGTTGGTTTCTTAACACAGAGATAATTTATTCTGAAATCTAAAAATACAAAAAATATCTTATTTCATGATTTTTATTAGTCAGGTTTTGTTTAATTAACTTAAATAAACCACAATTAATAAGAAACGATTGATGCGCCACCAATCGTGGTAGTGGGCAGTGAACCCTTAATCGGGAAAATAGTTTCCAAGAGAATGTTAACCTTAGTGCATCGACATAACGGCGAAAACCAATGAAAATTTCAACTAGGCCATGCCCCCTTGAAGGTTAAGAAATAAAATGTATATCTATGTTTCTAACATACAAGTCAAGCGTAGCCATCGACCTCGCAGCCATTTTGTCGCATGTACAGTCAACAGCACATCAGGTTACCCCATTTCCGTCTTTTCTCTCGCTCTTGCCAAATGTCATTCCTTTGCAATAGAGCAAGGAGGACTGACCGGAAATGGGTAGCGTGATGTGCCGTACACCGCACGTATAGCTTTTCTCGCAAATATAATTTCTCATCTCGATCTCCCTCAGGTGAGCACGCTCACTTCAATTTTCTATCTGCTTTACTTACCTTGTTTTTCTCCCTCATTTTATGCCAATTATGTTAAAATCAAAATGAGATGTTAAAATCATGTCTTAGTTCATTTCAATGACCTTTTTGTTCACTGTCTTTGTTAGATTATCGCGATCACAGATGATTTGAATGATGATTGTACAAGCTTTGCTTAAGTTAATGTCATTTAATATCAACCAATCAGTGACGTTGCCTAACGGAAATGATCAAAACTGGTTGATTCCATTATACGACGTATAAGTCCGTTCCTTTGACATACTCCACTTGCCTGTTATAAAGAAAGACTTAAGAGGTCGATGGGCTTAGCAAAACAGTCTATAACGACTTTTGATTCATTGATTTGAGAATGAATTATAAGACAATCACGTACAGTCAACGCCATGACAGGCTACCCATTTCCGTCGTTACTCCTTGCTCGTTTGCAAAAAAATGACACCTGGTATAAAAAGACAGCAATGGTAAGCCTGATGTGCAGTTGACTGTACATACAATGGGCCACACGTCAAGCGCAATATGACAGTTGAAAAATGATAAACATTGATATGAAATGGCACGAAGTCACGTTCACTTAACCTGTGGCCTGTTGTGCATAAGATAAACACAATGTATTTTTTGGTAACTGCAGTAACCTATTTTGCATTATGGTATTCTTAAAAGAAATAGTCCACTGCGAAAATATTGTATTTATTCGTTGTATTCTGATCTGCATGAATTTAGAAAATTAAGCAAATTGATTAAAAACGTGATAATGTAAATATTGTTATTTCTTAATCTATAATTTTGTACAAATAAAGTCTAATATTGTTAATTAATATTTTATTTTCATCCCTTTGTCAGAAATTACCATTTAGGTACTGAATTCGAGATTAGAAATGTATCTGTGATGCTCCAAATAGTAACGTTAAAAAAAACAGTTTTCTTACAGCTGAGAGGCCATACTTAGTGTAATTTCGAGTAAATAGTAACCTGTAGTTCCATGTTGAATTTTGGGATTTAATTAAATCTTGATTTATTTATACAGAGGGTCTGACGCATAATGTTCACTCGACAAAAATACCCAATTCGCTTTCGGTACACTTATCATAATGACCACTTCGCAAAATGAACACATTGCTAAAATAAAAATAAATAAATTGTTGAAATACACATGTTTCTTCATATTCTCTGAATAGTGTACCTCCTCATAGTCCTGATACCATTGCGTCATAATAAAATAATTGGATCCCAAAGTTATAAAAAATCTAAACTATTGACATTTTCAGGCAGAAAAAAAACTACTTATTCGAACTCAAACTTTTTGCATTTCAGTTTCGTTGTAATGATCAACCATTTTACTTAAAAGCAATTGAGTAGCGTGTTTATAATAGAAATTATAGCTAAAACACGCCATTTACACAGAAAATTACCTTCAAATAAAACTCAACAGTATGTAAAAGCATATTTTTATTTTTAATCTTAACCAATCTTTACATCGAGTAATTCACAGCTTTGGTCTAAAGAGCGCAGTTAGAAAAAAATATACATAACGTATGACAATAATATAACCATCCTCAACATCTTCCATAAATATAGCTTCGAAAGAAAACAAGGAATCTTAAAAATAATATGAAAGAGACTCTTAAAAAAGAAATTTAACATAAAAACGCACTCTTTTTTCATATAAATCACACTTCTCCCTCGATCCTTACTCTAAAAATAGACAAGAAAAATAAGGATTCACAAAAAAATAACTAGCGATCATTCTACACAAAATATGTGCGTATGAATTTTCATATTGTACTACTTTTTTATAGCAATGAAAAAGTTACGCATTAGTATTTTGATTTCCAAAAAAAAAAATTTAAAATGTAACTTTTTCATAAAACTTGTGGTAATATACATACGGAAAATGCACTGTATTCGGAAGTTTAAATGAGCACCAAAAACTAAAAATGCGTGGGGTTGTCGAAGTAATCACATAATAATTGTTTAAAGGTTATGTTCATAAGTAGTCCAAATGTCCATTGACGAAACCTACTCCTTAACTAAGTAGAAAAACAATTTGTAAAGAAAACCGAAGCGTCAACTCACGTCATAAAGTCCAAAGTTGTATGTATGTGGAATTAACATCTTTTCATGGAATCCGGTAAACTGACCATTTACACTCTAATGCTGGTGTAAAGACGATTCAAATTTAATTACAAATTGTAACAATCCAGGGTTAACTTTAATCGGAGCTGGCCACCGGGAGAGTGAACTAAGAAAATCAATTTTTTATTGGTTTTGGACCCTATTGATATCACTTAAGGTTTAAAATAAGTTAGCAACTGTTTAGCAACGACCTTAAAAGGTTAAGATCGGTTCGTATGGACAATTGGACCAAAACCTATACATTCGCACCCACCATCCTTTAAATTCTTAAAAAGTAATTACAATAAATTTTATTAACAATTTTCTTTTCCTCCCTTTGTCTTACAATGCAGTTTATCATAACATTTTTATTAATTCAGTCTTTTTTGTTTTACTATGTTTTCTTTGTAGGCTGAATTTTTGTTAAGTTATTCATTTAATGTTAACGCACAAATAAGGCGGAAATGAACGAATTACGGGTCCTTGCTCTCGAAACTGAAAACAATGAATTATAATTTAAATACGAAACGTATTTTTGAATATTTTTATAAAAGATTCCGTATTTCCCAGTTTCCAATTAACTCGTAGAATTAAAAAAATACTGCATTTTGACGACAAAGGAAAGAAAAGAAAAAAGTTCGTTTAATTATAAACTAAATGACTGATGATTTGTCTAAGGCCCGCGACAAACGGACGATAAAATTTTGTCTCAAAAAATTAACAAAAAAAACCTAAACAAAAAAATTACTTTGGCAAGACATTTCTTTCGAACGAAACTAAATCTTGTGACATCACCGATTCGATTTGTTAAACGAAAATGAACCTTAATACCTAGACATTTCTATTACAAGTAAGATTACGGCGCTAAGCTTCGATCAAATGGTATTACCGAAGATTGAGACGTTCATTTGCTCTATTAATAATTTCTAGCATTTTTTTTTCAGACTAAAAGTCGTTGAAGGTTTTCATAAATTAGCAAGACCAGTAGTTCATGGTTTCATGTGTAGAGTTAGCTAATGGAGCACCATTTTATATACGATCTGTATTTTATTTTATAATCACATTGCGACAGTGGCGCCAAGAGTCGAAATTTCGCGACCGTAATCCATTTGCCATGTAAATTCGATTGATTATCACATCCCTACTCCACTTTCTATTCGAAAGCTTCTTTAGCATTCTATAGCGTGTTTCAACGTATATAAACAATTAAAAAATACTAGAAATCTTTTTAGGCTTACAGCAACATAATTTTCATAAATGAGCTTATTTTTAAGAAAAAAATAAATACAAATTTGGGTTGGTCTCTCTGACAAAATAAAGAAGCTACAGGCGATGGAAAATATATCAACCCAGTGTAATCATTTAATGTAATGTATTGTTATTTTATTACATTACATAATGTTAGGCCTTAGTGTTCACCACCTAATGAATTTAAGATTTATATGCTCGACATCGATTTGAGTGGAAAGTAGACTAACCAATAAACTTTTCACCATTTCAAAAATTCTAATATGTTTAACATGATTTGTAAGAAATAAAAAGGTATTCAAAAAATGCGTAGTTTAAGAGTAATTTTAATAACGTTATAAGCAGTATTGGCTGTAAAAACATAATATCTAGTTTAAACACGTTGAAACGCGCTTTGACATACCGAGTACGGTATTTAATAGGTTCAGAAACTCTTTTTCTAGCTATGTACTAAACACCTGTGTAAACTAGTTATTTGAAAAACAGTCTGCCACATATCAAGAAATCACAGAATGTAGTTGAAAAATGACCATAATTGCATTAATATATGGTCAAAACTCAAGCTGAGGCAGATTGCAAAAAGTTGTGATTTTACCAGTAAAATTAGATCCATTTTTTTTCTCGTTTTCCATGATATTTGATAAACTTTAATATTTAGCACATTTACAGAATTATGAACTTTGCTTCGTTGTACATTTTCTCCTATTAAATACACGACTTGACCCATCTACCTTACAGCCATTAGACACCTGATGTTTCATTCTTTGATGAAATAAAATGACATCGCTAGATTTCAAAATAAATATTTACGAATCAGTAACGTCGCTGCTTAGCTTACAGTTGTTGGAATTCATAGAAAAGCTATTCCGTTACCAGACATATTAGTCTTGTAGGTTAACAGACTTCCCTCATTTCTCAGAAGTCTAGTGGTTGTAGGGTCAGCCTTACCCTGACATCCTCACAATCGGGGAAACAAAAAATGGCAACATAAAATTATGGTAACTGCATATCTATGTTCCACGACGCATTAACTTACATACGTACACATTAAAAAAAAAACAATGTATTTCTATTGGTAACATAAATATATGTATCTATAGCTTTGATTTTATATATTGTAACCTTTCAGACGATTTTAGTCGACCACTATTCCGTTTTTTATTTTTTTAATATATTAAAAAGCAACGAGCCCTTTAGCCTTATATTTAAAAAAAAAATCAAAAACAGAGCCCTAGAGCACTTCGATTCTTTTGAATACTATATTCCTATAATTTGAAAGTGCTGTTACAAATTATAAATAAAAAAAACAACTGCTATGCTATTCCGGTGGTCGCCAAAACTCACTTCGCTTGTGCGAGGTAACTTTAAAAATCCATTCCTTCGCCACCGTCGTCGTTTGAGAGAAAAGAACTAAGCCAAAAAACACTTTTTGATTATTTACATACAAAATGAGAGAAAATACTAATTCAAAGTCAAGCGTATTGATGATTGAGGTAATCTCATTTCAACATCGATGCTCGCACGTGCGATGTGCACCGCCGGAATAGCACGGCTGATCAATTTTCAAACAATATCAATTCATCATCAGCCTGTTGCAGTCCACTGCTGGACATAGGCCTCTCCCATTACACGCCACTGAGCTCGATCTTCGGCTCATATCAATTCGTCTTTTAGAATTTCTATTGTTTTTACAAGAGAGTTATTTATTTTTTGTACTAAATCTTCATTTTTTTAGCCCAGACATAAACTCCACTGTAAAAAAAAATACAACAGGCCAAGAATCATTTGTTTAGAAACATCGTACTTAATATTTTGAATGTTAATCTCAAAAAATGTGATTGCAACCATCAAATCTATTATGATTTACTTTTTATTAGAATAGGAATGCTCTCTAGGAATGAATGAAAAGTTATCAAACTTAATAAAAGGTTTCAAAAATAAGTATTATATCTCATTCTACCTCCTATTCTAATAACAAAAAAATATACAAATGTTTACACACATGCAATAATTTAATAATAGTGGTGTATTATGAAATACGAATATAAACACAGCACTAGCAAAATAAGGGCGTTTAAGAGCTAGCGACAGACTAGATTTTGTACTCAAGAAAATCTTGCGTTTAAAACAAACGTGTCTGCGTAAGTTTTAAGGTAAAAAAATACTGAACTATTTGTATAATATGTAGTAACGTAAATACGGCTAGTTCCAGCAAAATTTCGTTCACTTTCATTCAAGTTCTAGTTGATTTTCTCACCAAAAAACCTACGCTAGTATTTTTTTAAAGTGGTGCGACAAAATCGTGCGATCAAACCGGGCTTTCACAAGTTATGTAACATCAACGAAATGTAAACAAAAAAATATCAATTATATTATTTATTTTCAATGTTTTATGCTTTTATACGTAATTTGTACGTCGCAATACATCATCATACCCAACTTTTATACAGATGACGTCACGTTTTGCTCAAACCCTAAACAGTAAAATATTTTATATAAAAACAAAAAGAATATATAAAATACCTTCTTTAAATATTTTTGGCGACACGAATAAACGATGAAATGTGGTTTTAACAAAATAAAAGTTCTATTATAAAACTTTCGAAAGCATAACAAAAATAAAATCTATAAATAAAGAATACACAAAATAATAACAATGAAATATTGCCGTTTTGTGTTAAGGGTTTGAGCAAATTTTTAATTTACCCAATAAAAATATATTATTTTTAATAGAAAATAAACATAACCTGGAGAGATTATCGTCGTTTAGAGGATATTTCTTTTATTATATCTAAATATATATTTTTATAATTTTATTTTCACCTTTGGAATGTCTCTGGTCACTGTAGGATTCTTGAAATATCCTGAAATAATAATTCAAGTTAGTTATCAAGAAAATTACAAATATGTACTAGTACTTTTACTTGAAAACAGTAATGCAGAAATATCAATATTTTATAAATAGCAATATCCATTTCTGTGTAGGTGGCTAAGTTTTTATAAAAAGAGGTTAAAAATGTAAACAAAACTGAAAATAAAGGAATTTAAAAAACAGTTCAAAAATTTCTGGTTTTCTAAATATGTTATAGTAATTTAATGATAAAGGTTTCTTACCTCATATCTATGCAGTAATGGGGGGCTATTATAGTGTGGGCTATCACTATAAAAAAACGGTCTTTTCATTGTGTTCTGCCCTGGAAAAGAGAAGTATAATTAAAACGTCTTAAATATTGTGTGGATAGCCTGAAAAACGTCGCAGGTCTTGGGCACAGTTGAAACTTATGGCAAATAATATAACCCGCGCTAAAGAAAAGATCTGAAAATGACGGCGGATACTTATGGTACGGTTGACAAAACATGTTTGGTTCTTTCTTCCATTTGTAAAGGTGAAGGGATCCATGCTCGTATTTTTTTTTCGCGGCGCTTACTTTACTGTGCTAATATAGTCAGCTATAGAGTGAGCAAGAACGAATGCGAGCGGACGCCATTTGCTGATATTTTCTATCTGCGCGACTTATAATAGGTAACACCGCGTACAGAAGTTCCAAAACCACTCGTATTTTTTCAAAATTTTGACTTAGGTTTACTAATGATTTGACAACCAAAGAGAAACACTTTTTTACTGTTTTCGTAAAAAAAAAAGTTATATCACAATTTTTTTTTCTAAGTTTGCAAAGTATTACAAATAAAATAAATAGATATGTAGCTGCATATTATGTACTCACAGAGCTGCGTGTGCGCCGCTAAAGCGTTCTGTTTCGCGATCAGCAACTCCGGCCCCGGCCGCGACAGCTCGCCGTAGTACCCGCCTAAGATAAGATAAGTTGAGATAATGATTCAAACGGCCGGACTAAGCAGTGGTTGATTACAGCTAGTGGATCATTAGAGCCTGTATTCGCTCAGACACAGATTGTCCACTTCACAAAAGAGGCCTGACTGCAAAATGTCCCTTCAAATTATACTTGTGCTGGACTTGTTATATGTGCGGATTTACCCTTATCATAAATAAATAAATACGAGACAACACCACATTCATTTTTCCAGTATCAAACTAAAATTTTCCAGTAACAAGGCACCACAAACACTCAGACCCTGAACAAATATTGAATTGAACCCGAAAGCTCAGAGTAGCTTAACTTCAAACTCGGATAAATCCAATTCTGACAATTTTTAAGATTTTGGTGTCAAAAAAAAGCGTAAAAAACTAGCTTCGGAGCTATTTTAACAGTTGCGTATAAATCCGCATGGCTCCTGAGGAATAAACCGTTAAAATCGTTCAATTTTATCAAAACCAGATAGATCCGTGACATAGTTTTTTTCAACTGTAGATAGATCCCTCCGAGCCAATCAGCGAACAGCATTTTTTCAACATGGACGTCAGTTGACGTAAACGCACCGACAGTATCACTGTACTCTCCTGCTTTTTATTGTATTTAAATAAATAACAAGTTACAAAAAAACACACTTTAACTGTCGATAGTATTCCCTATTTTAGCCACAACTCTAGTCCTAATCTTATTTTATCAAAAACTCCATAAATCCATTCAGTGTTTTTTCAAATATAGATAAATGGCACTCCATTAAATCAAATGAAGTTAAATCCAATCTAAATATATTTATAATTAATTCAAAGATGGTTTTGTAATTGATTTTGTTATAGAGGGTCGTTTTTTTCAATACTGTTACCCCAAAAAAAAAATACGCTCTTTTAAATCATTGATTTAGGTTAGATAACACTTTTTCATTAATATCTCCTAAGAGGGTAGAGTGGATTTATCTGGGTTTGAATTTAAGCGACTCTGTGCGTGATGTTGCGAAAGGGTCATTTTGCATTTTATAGTATTTATATATTATTTGTATGACTTACCAGCGGCGTTGTGTCCATTGCTAGGGTAGTAAGGGCTGCCCTGGGGTTGCATTACATTTTCACAGCCTGTCGACAATACACAGAAATAATATAGTATTTCTAATAAATAACTTGTTTCAACTGCCTCAATTCCCCTTTGATGAAATGAGGCCTGCTTAATGAAAAAACTTTTGACGAGTTGAAATGCGAATAATATGAAATAGGTCCCAAAAGTGTGTTTTTTTGTTGATTTAGGGCTCATTTTGCAATAGTCAGATAAATTCACCGGCTTTATAAGTATCATCAAATAAAATTGGACAGACAATTAAATTACAAGTTGTCAAATTGAACGTTGTGATGTCCTGGTTATATTCAATGTACTTTCTTTTCCTTATGAAATGTATGTATGTATGTAACTTATTAATTAATTAGCCTATAATTAAGACGACACTTAGCTTTCAAGTCCTATTGTTTAAAAATGTTCCAAATTTTATGTGTGTAAATTTTATGTCTTGTTGGTTGTCTTAGTAAATAAAATAAAATTTAAAAAAAATAATGTGTATTCTGTAAATATGGCTTAAAAACTAGTGTCCGACCGAACTTTCGGTTTCGGTTTCGGCCAGTTTCGGCCAAAAAATCAAGTTTCGGCCACAGTTTCGGTTTCGGCCAAAAATCGGCCGAAACTTAGCCGAAACCGAAACTCATTTCGGAAATTTTCGTGCGCGCTCGTTTAACTTCGTTTCCCGCGGCAACGCTATGGCAGAGCCTGGCGGCCTCCACAATGTTCGGGAATTGTCATGGGACATTCGGATGGCTCCATAGCAACACAAATTGGTCAATGCGTTATCACCAGACGCAAAACTTCTTCAGGGGTAATGTTTTGACGGAACTGATTATCGGTCTGTTCTATTGGTAGCTCGATTCTCGAAGTGGTCGACGAGCATGTCTTGGCCAAATGATCCAAGTAGGCAGGTCCACCTTCGAGAAAGCGGTAAATCGCCGCATCTACTGCACCGGCATCTGCATTGGCTGGGCACTAAAAACGCCGTCGCGACGTTGGGCTGCGCTGGTTGGCAGGTAGAAGTGGCAGTGGGCGGCACATTGAACGAGAAACTGATGGCTAGTGGGATAGCATTTCAAGCCAAACTCACTGTGGGACTCCCACCAGCGAAGAAAAAGGTTGACGTGATACAGATCGCAGGGTTTCGGTCAATGTGGGCCGCCCATAACCGGACGCTTTGGAAATCTGTGGGGGAGGCCTGATCCAGCAGTGGACGTCGTGTGGTTTTTGATGCTGACGATGAAGTTTTCGTTTCGTTTCTGTGCTTGAATGATGCAAATAGTCCAATAATGAATCACTCAGATTATTTACTATCGTATTGGAGGCAGTTCGCAATACCTAGTCTAATAAAGGAATCGATGTCGAATTATAAAAATTGACCAACTTTTGCCGACTTACTTTTCGCCAACGCACCCAGAAATGCAGAGCAGAAAACGCTCAAAGAACTAACGGTGGTGTGCTACCTCATTGGACTGCTGATGAACCAGACGAAAACGAAACTGATGACAAACGGCACACAAAGTAGTTCGAGTTCGAGAACAGGCCGCCCGCCATCTTCAGGGTTTTCATCCACATACTTTGGAGCCGCCATGATCTCGTGCAGTTCGGTTTCTGAGATGTTTCCTTCCCAGGACACTTAAATTGTGGAACGAACTCTCTGTCGAGGTTTTCCCGATGAGCTATAGCATCGAGTTTCCAAGAGGTGTTTGAAAAGGTTCCTGCAGGGTCGGCAACGAGCAAGTAATCCTCTGGAGCTGCACGTGTGCATAGGCTGCGGTAACCGCTCACCATCAGGCGGTCCGCATGTTTGTTTGCCACCGTCGTTGTATAAAAACAGGCAAGATAAGGAAATCGTACGTCGAATCGCCTGGAGGAGCTAACTGGGTCAAAGTTTTGATGATGTGCGACCTTCCTATATCTTTTAAGCGAGAACTTCTCGACGTTTGCATTTTGCCCATCCTAACAAACGGTGCCCAAGCCTGGTTGCTCATGGAACACCCTAAGTCAAAGCTCGAATGTTAGGCATTGAACACACAGACAACATGGTCACCACGATCCGTGCTAAAACTGGCGTTCAAGACGTGGGCTAGAATGTCACTTAACGGAAATAGGAGTTGGCAGGTCATGTCTGTAGAATGCATCCGGCCCGAATCACGACCCAGTGGCTTCTCAAAGACTGAATCATTGAAGGGCGAGGCCTAAAAAAAGATGGTGTGACCACCTGGTACAATGCTCCGGCGAATGGTGGACTTTAGCAAAAGACAGGGGCCAATGGAAAACAATTGAGGTAAACCTTTGCCCAGCGGTGGGATCTTTTGTTTTAAAAATGAGTCTGTACCTTTTTTGTTGTCATTATCAGAATAATGGGTAAGAAGATTTAGAATTCAGTAATTGTAGGTATTTTATACTTGACCACGTGAGTTTCGGTTTCGGTTTCCGCCGAAACTGAAGCCTAGGCCGAACATTCGGTTTCGGCCGGAAAACCAGTTTCGGTCGGACTCTATTAAAAACCCGAAATTAATGCTTTTCATTTTAAAGTGCCATTTTGTACCAAAAGACTTATAGATTTTGACACTCAACATTTTAATATGCCGAGCTGCGAATTTATTCGTCAGATAAATTCTATCAGAAGTAATTATCCGTCAGATAAATTTTATCTGACAGTTAGTGTCAAAGCCTCACCTGCCGAAGTTTCTGGTTCCTGCTTTACTTGATGTGAAAGATGGTCCATGAGGCGCTGTTGGTGAAGGCGCCTTTGACCTGCTTCGTATAGCGCGTTTGCGTCTGAAAATATGCAATTCAGTTGTAATAATTCATGATGCATATTGTAAATAAATAAATATTCCTGAATTATTGGCAGTATTTAGTCATTTTGTCACAAATTACTAACTATGGTGAAATAATACGTGAGCAAGCATATCACAATCTTCATCACAAACAGATGTCTCATCACTATTTAATATTAATAATATCACAAAATAGATTGTAAACTGTGTGTAAATAAGTTAATTACTGCCGTTGGTTGAAAATATTACATTTATTTATAAAATACGTAAAATAAAAATGCATTTTTTAAAAGTTTGTCACGCGACACAAAACTCTCCACATTAGTCGTGTTTATTATGACGTCACATGCTTGTAAACACCGTTTGACAACTCGTAGTGGATGACATGTGCCACAGATTAGAGTACAGGCAAGTGACGTCACCCAACTCATTGCAGCGCCATATTGTCAAAATAGCGTTTGGGCACGCGATTTGAATATTTTATTTTATTTCATATTTTTATGTAACAGAATGTAAAAAAAACACTTTCACTGAGTTTCTTAACTCTACTTATTAATACCTAATGGATTTAAAAACCTGTGAAATAGTCCATTAGACTTGTTCATTGATAAAAAATTGTGAGATACAGTGTGAAACAGACGGAATTAGGTTTCTGTTCACAAACTCAATGTACAAATGTGTTCAATGTACTATCTATTTGAATAAAACCTGTAAAACCATGTGACATGCAAAATAAATAAATAATAAATAAACTCTGGATGAGTATGTGAACAGAAATCCTCCTGTTTTACCTAATGCACTAACCTAATTATTGGAAACTATTAATATATACCGATAACAAAAATTGACACGTCATTTTTCGTATTGTCAAATGTTATTTTGCATTAAAAAAAATCGACAACAAATATTGATAATTTGGCAACACTAGAAACTCCCATTACTTTTCACACTCACCTAAATGTTCCTTAGTCCTCTCATATAGAAACTTGTCCTCATCATTATTGATGTCTATCTCCTGCTTTATATGGTTTTCGTTGAAGAAGTTCTGATTCTCGGTTATTCGGTGTTGTTCCTGCAACATTTGCAGGTTGTGTTGCTGGTTGCGAAGCAGCTCCACGCTGTCGGGGTAGCCGTTTGTGTACCTGGGGGGTTTGAAGGGTTTTAATGACATAGCACAAATCACTATAGTATTCATAAAAAACAATTTAATTCAGGCAACAAGTTACATTCACAGGTCTTGAAAAACGCAATCGGCCCAATATAAATACCTTATAGACTAACATACATATTTTATAAAATCCAATATTACTTATTGGTACACAAATCACTGTAACATGATTACAAACGATTGTCAATATACTTCTTTAAATTAATTTATTTTATTGCCATTTATTTATTTATTTAATTTATTCATTAAATAGTTCACTTTTCGAGAAAAGCTTTAGGCCACATAACATCACGCTACAACAAAATGGAGAGGAGCTAAATGTTCATAAAATATTTCCATGCTTCCATATTTCCGAGGAAGGGAATGTTTCAAGAGATATCATAGTGTTAAAATAACTCCGTACCAAAATAACTTGACACCTGTTTTATCAGGGCATAATAAATCCATATTCAAAGTCATCGTGTAAACACTTGTAGCGACATCTATCTCGCCACATAGGAACTACGAATACAATCCTGAAACGCGCTATCAAAGTTTTGGGAGCGATTGCGCATAGATGGAAGAACCTGACAACAACCTTTGGGCAGTAGCCCACTAGACATGACACACGTCTGGTCGGAGGATCCTTCTTTTTCTATGGAGGATGAGGAATTTAACACTATGTTCCTCATATCCCAAAGAAATTATGGCACACCGAATAGGGAATATGCACTTAGAACAGATGAGGGTCATATTATTTTTTTGAGTACTATTTTGAATTCTCGTTACGTCTCTATCAATATTTCCTAATTTTATTTATAATAAAATAATTATTGAAAAGTGCGAAATGTGGGAAATTCACAGCGATTGGAACAGTCACGTGTAAGTGTGACGTCCAAGTCTACGCGTATGTCACTGTCAAGAATTCAATAGTTTGTAGGTTACATTTCTGTTGTCATAGACTTGTGTGACGTCAGAGTCCATGACAACCGTGCGCGCCATCATGGCGGCGTTTGAAACGGTTGAAAAAGTTTGAAGTTTTTAACAATTCATAAATATACTACATTTCGCATTTTTGGTGGTGAATATTATTGATCAGTCATAAAAAGGTATAAGCTATCATAAAAAGTATAACAAAGAACAGTGCATATTCCCAATAATACAGCTAGTTAATAAATTAACAGTTAAAATAATAAAAACTTACCAACTCTCTGGCCTGCTATAGCTCTTTTCATTAACCGGATAGCTCTTTTCATTAACCGGATAATTCTTTTCATTAACCGGATAATTCTTCTCGCCAGCAGGATAATTCTTTTCGTTAAAATTTGAGTACATATCCATTTTCTGATAGCCGTCCATTTGAACGGCTTTAGGGTATGTTTCTTGCTTCTCATATCCGTTGTGGGATTTCCTCTCGAGGGCATACTTTTCGGCCTCACTGTTATATTCTTCGTTGGTGCGAGGTATGAAGTCCTCTTCGGACTTTGTGTAATCTTTTGGTGCGTCGTATTTCTTGGGTTCGAAGCTTTCTGCTGGTTTTGGGTACTGGAATAAAAATATGGATAATCACTACATAGTATAAAACAAAGTCGCTTTCTCTGTCCCTATGTCCCTTTGTATGCTTAAATCTTTGAAACTACGCAACGGATTTCTTTAATGGATAGTGATTCAAGAGGAAGGTTTATATGTATAATAACATCCTATTGCACCCGTGCGAAGCGGGGGCGGGTCGCTAGTATAAAATATATTAAGCTATTACCACCGGCAGGGTAGGCGGTGTAGAGATACACTGATTGTTGCTGTTATGCTCAACGGAACTGAATTTCACTAAGCTTATTTGAACCGATTTCTAAAACGGACCGGAACACCACCGGATTCCGAACTAGAATACCCTTTTCAAGTTTAAAGTATAAAAATGGTTTGCTACCCATAAGACCCATTTTGCAATGGTTTGTAAAAGTTGATGTGAACGCCTCTGTACCTATCAAACGGGACGGGATAGACATTTGTTTGTTGGTTGTCGATTTTATTGAAGTGAAAACTTCTTTAGCGGCGCTGAGCACTTGAATTTTTTATTTTTTTAATTCAACCTATACTGTCCCACTGCTGGGCAAAGGTCTCCCCCAAAGTTCTCCAAATGTCTCTGTCCTGAGCCAAAATCTGCCACTCCCCAGAATAACGGGATATGTCATCGCTCCATCGTTTCCGAGGTCTTCCTCTCCGGCGATGACCATCTGTGGGGTGCCAAAAGGTAGTGATTTGGGCCCATTTGCTGGAATGCATTCTGCAAACGTGTCCAGCCCAGTTCCACTTTAGATCGGCAGTCGCCTTTCCCACGTCCCGTATCCCTGTTTTAGCACGAATGGTGGTGTTTCGGATCCTATCGATTCGCTTGACACCTAGAACGCTCCGTTCCATTGCCCTTTGGCAAACCTTGAGCTTGGACTTCTGATTTTCGGTTAACGACCATGTTTGTGCACCGTAGGTTAGGATGGGCAAGATGCAAACGTCGATGAGTTTCCGCTTCAGAGACATTGGAAGGTCACCCTTCATGAAAGCCTTCAAGGACCAGAAGCTCTTCCAGGCGTTATCGATGCGGCGCTCGATTTCCTTTCCCTGCCTGTTTTCGAAAGAGACTATCTGGCCCAAGTAAATGTACTGATCGACGTATTGCATTGTTTGCCCGTCGACCACAATCCTACTTTGTATGCTATTTGTCATCATTTTTGTTTTTGACCGGTTCATGGCAAGTCCAATCTCAAAGCTTGCCGCGCTCAGTTCTTCGAGCATGGTCTGTAATTCGGCAGATGTATTTGCGAATAGTAAGATGTCGTCGGCGAAACGAAGGTTTGTGAGATTCTTTCCCTGAACACTGATACCTTTATTTGACCAGGAGCCTGCCACTTGTTGAAAGATCCCCTACAAAGCGCTGGTAAACAGTTTGGGGGAGATAGGGTCACCCTGCTTAACGCCTTTTTGTATTGCAAAACATGGGCCAGGGGCATGCAATTTAACACTAGCGGTACTCTGTTTGTAGATCAGCTGCAAGAGGTCTATGTAGATCGGTTCAATGTTCTGATTTCTCAATGAAGTGAAAATAGCTGTGTGTGTCAGACTATCGAATGCTTTTGAGTAGTCAACAAATGCAATGTACAACGGTTTGTTGTATTCACTAAACTTTTCTATGATCTGGTTTATTGCATGCAAGTGGTCGGTAGTGGAAAAATGTGGTCTGAAGCCGGCCTGTTCGGGTGGTTGTTGTCTGTCCAAAATGTGATTTATCCGGTTTTGAATGATTCTAGTAACCAGCTTATAAATATGTGATATGAGACTAATGGGCCTGTAGTTATTAATTTCGGTTTTGTCGCCTTTCTTGTGCAGTAAGATAATATTAGAATGGCATAGATCCTTCGGAATATTTCCAGTTTTTAAAATTGTGTTGAAAAGTTTCACGAGATGAGGACGAAGACTGGGTTTTCCTATCTTTAAGACCTCCGTTGTAACTCCATCCTCACCAGAACTCTTGTTATATTTCATTGCTTTAATGGCAGTATTGACTTCCTCTACGGTAATTAGTGGAATGGTTTCATTATAAAGATATTCTATGGTATGCGTATGATTTGGGTCATCCGAGTATAAAGATTAATAAAAATCAGTGCAGATAGTCATAATTTTGTCGCGGCTGCTTTGTTTTTTACCTTGACGGTCCTGCAAACTAGTGATCCAGGTTCTAGTTTTAATATTTCCCTGTTTTGCCGATCTTAAAGATGTATTTTTCTCCAATGCTATTTTAATCAGAATTATTTTTTATTAAAAGGTCACAGTAAAATCTTGTTTGACAGAACGATGACTGTGATGGGGCACCTAGTAAATAATAAATAAGGATGATGATTTATAGACTTAACTATAACAGAGGAGTTTCAATAACGGTGATCTCTGCACTTAGCTCGAGGCTTGTGTAGCAGTAAACCAAAAACAACACAGGACATTTTAACCTCAAAACGAATTATAGACACCGGTTCAAAGTCAACAAACTATAAAGAAAGAAAAAATCTTAATTGACCCAACACAGTAGGTATACAAAAAACACATGAAATGAAAACTAAATATCACAAACATATGTGTGTTATACTCACAAGTTAATACGAAATATTTTAAAGAAAAAACTAAATAAATAACAATAATAATACAACTTACACATGTACACTTATACATGTTGAGGAATTATTGTAAACGTTAGTTGTTAAATTTACATAATTATGTTACTGGGTTAAGCCCGTTTAATTGTGTTTTAATAAATAAATAATGAATAAACTTATGTACATTATGGTTTGCAATAAAGAATTAAATTAATACTACTCACCGGATATTCCGGTCCCTGCTTCTCCTCCTCATAAGTCTCCGGCTGCGAATCGTCCTCCTCTGACTGGACCGGATCGGTCTGCATGATGGCGTCCTGTTTCTTGGGCTTCGAGCTGAACGTGCTAGCTGGAGAGTGGTGGGGGATTGCGCTGGCGATCGCGCTTAGCGTTTGCAGACGAAGGTTTAGCTGTAGATATAAACATAGAGAAATAAAATTAAAACTATTTAACAAGAAGCCAAGACCGAATGTCTTTTTCTGGTTATCAGAAAATAGTCAATAAAAAAAACAGAAAAACATTCCATATTAGTAATTTATTTAGTTAGTTACAATTTTGGTTTTACACATTATGTTAGTACTGTTAATATCTCGTTGGTCAAGAAAGAACATTTAAGATATTAAGGCATTTAATTATTCAGCCCTATGATCACGGAACAGAAAAAACAGTGGAAGTGCGAAGTAGGCGTGGCACGCGTGCCACAATTAAGCACTGCTGTGCTCACTTGGTCCCAGTCGTGTTTTAACGTCGCATCGAGTTGCTCGTCTCGCGACAACTTCATATTTCCGTAGTTATGCCGTATTGCTCCATTTTGGAGTGCAAAAATGATAGTAGGATAAAAAAACTTGAAAATGTAGTGTAATTAAAAAATAGTACTTAGCGATGGTAGAAAAGCTACCATCGCTAAGTACTATTTTTTAATTTCAATAGACAGATAGATATCGACCTATAACGCAAATTTCAATCTTAATGCTTATACAATTAAATGTATAATTGCTCCCAATAGAGAATACCACCATCTATGGTCGATCAACGGAGTTAACTCGTCAATCGAAACTAAATTGACATTAGATTAGAAAAAGTCGTAAATACTGTCAGCAGTAAAGCACAACTGTGGCGTATGTACCTATCTACGAGTAAGACGGCGGTGAACGCCAGTAATAAACTAGTTCCAGAGTACAACGGTCGTTTCATTATTCGCATACATCTCATTGGCGACGAGGAACTACCGACCACGCGGAAAAAAAAAAATGTCTTCCCTTATTGGAAATTTGAGTGCGTTTGACTACAAATATCAAGATTGGCAGATATTTAGCAGCCGTTTGATTCAATTTATCGAATTGAACAATATTCCCGAGGACAAACGAAGGGCGGTTCTGCTGACAAACCTGTCTGATGAGTCCTACCGCTTAGCTAGGAACTTATTCCATCCGGCGAAGTTGGAGACGATACCGTTCCAGGAACTAGTAAAAGGACTCAATGATCATTTTACTCCTAAAAGATCGACTTTTGCCGATAGGGCAAAATTTTATGAGGCGACCAGGTCAGACACGGAAACCGTCGAGGAATGGGGCGCACGCCTCAGAGGACTGGCCGTGTATTGTGAATTTGGTGCAGAGTTAGACACATTGTTGCGAGACCGTTTTGTGATAGGTCTGAACGCCGGTCACGAACGTGATCGGTTGTTTGAACAAGATTCCGGGACCTTATCATTCTCGAAAGCGCTGGAGATAGCTCAGCAGGCAGCGTGTGCGCGCGCGGCGAGGACCGCCGGAGCTCATCATGGCACCATTGTGAAGCAAGAACCTGTGTATCGAGTTGGAGAAAACCGCCGGCCTATGATGACGAAAGCAGAAACTACGCGTGAACCAGACGGGCCACGTTGTTCAGTGTGCGGGTTAAGAAACCATGACTCGTCCAAGTGTCGTTTTAAAGGTTATCGGTGCCAAAGTTGTGGCCAAAAAGGGCATTTGAAAAAAGTGTGTGACAAGTTCGGTAAAACACGTTTAAATAATATATCTTCAGATGCGGAGGAACAGCACGATTGTCAGGAATGTAAATTGTATAATTTAAGGTATGTTAACTACGAGCCCATTAAAATGACGATTTTAGCAAATAATTTAAGCTTTTCTATGGAGTTAGACACAGGGTCGGGCTCAAGCGTAATTTCAGAAAAATTATATGTAGATGCCTTTTCTAATTTTGTACTGCAGCCGAGTGATTTGACTATGTGTTTGTATAATGGCCATAAAATTACACCTCTAGGATATTTTATTGCTGAAGTGACACACTTGAATTCCACCCATAGTATAAAATTTTATGTAATCAAAAATGGTGGTCCAGCTCTCCTAGGTCGTGATTTTATGTCCAAATTCGGAATACGTTTCACGTCATGCAATAACAAATTAGTTGGCCATAGCCAGAATGAGGTGCAGGAATTATTAAATGCATTCCCTGATGTGTGGAAAGAAGAACTAGGTTGTTTTAATAAATTCAAAGTAGAATTATTTTTAAAAGACAACTCTCAACCTAAATTTTTCAAGCCACGTTCTATACCTTTCGCGCTGAAGGAGAAAGTTGACCAAGAATTAGACAGATTAGTCAATTTAGGCATTTTGATACCAGTCACATTTTCTGAATATGCAACGCCCATAGTACCGGTTCTAAAGGAAAACGGAAAGGTAAAAATTGCTGGCGATTTTTCTTGTACTCTGAATAAAGATATGAAAATTGACAAGTACCCGTTGCCCCACATAGAGGAGGTTTTTGCAAAAATAGGAGGCGGAGAATATTATTCAAAACTCGATTTAAGTAACGCTTATAATCAATTTGAATTAAAAGACTCGTCACAAGGCTTAACTACCATTAATACGCCGAAAGGGCTATTCAAATATACGCGACTAGTTTACGGACTAGCTAATGCTCCAGCAATCTTCCAACGCACCATGGAAACCTTGCTATCGGGCATTGAGGGCGTAAGTTGTTGGCTGGATGATATTTGCTGTACTGGGCCGAATAAGGAAATTCATTTAACTAGGTTGAAAGAAGTACTTAGGCGACTGCAAGACGCTGGGTTACGGCTCCAAAGGGATAAATGTTCCTTTTTCCAACCTAGTGTCACGTATTTGGGCTATGTCATAGACAAAAATGGGTTAAGAACGTGTCCAACCAAAGTCTCGGCTATATTAAACGCTCCCACACCATTAAATGTCGCAGAAGTGAAGAGATTTTTAGGAGTTGTGAATTACTATCGTAATTTTATTCCCAAGGCGTCCTCCTTACTACATCCGTTGCACAATTTACTTCGGTTAGGCGCGTCTTGGTTCTGGGGAAAAAAAGAGCAGGCTGCACTGGACATCGTGAAGCACGAACTGGCATCGGATCGGGTGCTAGCGCATTTTGACCCTTCCGCATCGCTCATACTGAGTGTGGACGCGGGCCCGGCCGGGCTGGGCGCGGTGCTGGCGCATCTCACCGAGGACGGCAGAGAAAGACCGATTGCGTTCGGCTCACGCTCTTTGTTACCTAACGAAAAAAATTATAGCCAGATACAGAAGGAAGCGACGGCCATTATATTTGGAGTACAGCGATTTCATCAGTATTTGTTTGGCCGCCAGGAGCCTTTTATATTAAAAACTGACCACCGGCCTCTTCTTTCTATATTTGGCAAGGGGAATGGCATATCGGTAACTGCTGCCCTACGGTTACAGCGGTATGCGATTATTTTATCAGCCTACAATTATACAGTGCAATACGTAAGCAGTAAAAATAATATAGTTGCAGATTTTTTTTCACGCGCGCCGTTGCCGCTATGTGCAGATCAACAGCGATATGTAAACAAAGAAGAGGACGCGCGATCGTTTCTCTTTCTAAACGCGACCTTAGGGCCGGTTTCATATTATGACATAAGGCAAGCGACTAGGGACGATAAAATATTGCAAACTGTAGCTAACTACATGAATCACGGCTGGCCTAGGAAAATAAAATGTAATGACGTTCGGTCTTATTTCATGTGTAAAGGCGATTTAGAATTGAGTGACAGTTGTTTGTTTAGAGGACATAGGATAGTAATCCCTACAGTTTTTAGGAAAAGAATGTTGGAGGAATTGCATTTATCTCACTTTGGAGTCGTAAAAACTAAGTCTAGTGCACGCAGTCGAATGTGGTGGCCTGGAATAGATCGCGACATCGAAGCTTGGGTCGGGGCGTGTGACGTGTGCGCAGGCTTGCGCCCCGCCCCGCCGCGCGCGCCGCCCGCGCCCTGGCCGCGGCCGCAGACGCCGTGGCACCGCATACACATAGACTATATGTCTATAGGGCAGAGAGTGTATCTTATTGTTATTGATTCTTTCAGCAAATGGTTGGAATGCATTTATATGGATTCCGGTACCTCAACTAGTGCTCTCATATCGAAGCTAAGATGTATATTTTCAAGATTCGGTATACCAAATGTAATAGTATCAGATAATGATGTTAAAATATGTTCGACGGAATTTATTAACTTTTGTACATGTAATGGTATAGAATACTTAACATCCCCTGTATATCATCCGGCTAGCAATGGTCAAGCAGAAAACTCGGTAAAAACTTGTAAAAAAATGATAAAATGCATTTTATCCGAAAATAGTACATCGGTTCGTGAGATTCAAGATAAATTAACTGGTTTTCTGTTTGAATACCGCAATGCGGTACATTGTTCGACTGGATTATCACCGGCTAGGCTAATGATGGGCCGAAATTTGCGCTGTAGACTTGATTTGATATTACCACCAAAAAAAGAAAATAAATCTATTGAACATAATGATGGACAAACATTAAATAAGAATAGATGTTTTGTAATTAACGAAACGGTTTTGGCGAAATGGTTCATCGCTAGGAAAGCTATTTGGGCACAAGCAGTTATTAAGAATAAAATTGGTAGTAGAATGTTTGAAGTATATTTTAAAGATTATGATACTATTCGCAGGCGACATCTCGACCAAATAATCAAGTGTAATAGCCCAACTACTGGTGGTTTCGAAACCAGTAGTTGTGCTTTAAGTAATGAGTTTGATAAGGATTGTAATACGTCACATTCATCACCGTCGTCACGGGGACCAGAACCACTATCTGAAAACTCAACTTTAGTTGAAAACGATCCCGTCTGTGGGGAAAATAACGTTGCGGGTCAAAGCAAACCATGCGACGACGATGATGAGTGGTCGGAGGCGCAAGATGAGCTTGCCAGAACCTCAAGTGCAGACACAGAGACCAACCGACCTCCTATAAACCCAGATCCTCCAGTAGACTCGTCAAACGAGAATTCCAATTCTGAGGAGGCAGCAAGTAGATCGGTTGCTCCCATGGGTCTTAGACCTAGAAAAAATGTTGATTTTAAACAATATTTTTAATATATTTTTTTTATAATTGTTAACAGAGTCTCTCATCTCTAAGTAATGTGGAAGGGATTGTGGCGTATGTACCTATCTACGAGTAAGACGGCGGTGAACGCCAGTAATAAACTAGTTCCAGAGTACAACGGTCGTTTCATTATTCGCATACATCTCAACAACAAATGTTATCTGTAGAGTGTGAAGGTTTATTTCCGGATGTACGATCTGTGAATTAAGCTAATTTGGACTAGAATTGAAACGACCAATCAAACGGCTTTTTTCTTTGTAGTGTATTATAAGACTTTCAATATACACTGCTCAAAAGTGTCTAGGGATATCTCAAGCGTTTTCATACAAAGTATAGCTATTTGGGAGGCTGTAAAAATTAAAATATTGATACCAACGTAGAAATTTTTAGAACACAGAAACTGCTATATCTGCCCTTTCAGATTGTATAAAGAAATTCATTGTAGTAGCATTCAACACAATCAACAATCGTAAGGACGTTAAAAAAAGACAGATTTTTCTTTTAAAAGGTGTCAAAATTTTAGCAAAATCAAACGTTTTTTTTGTAATATTCTTAAACCTTTATCTTATGCCTCTGTCCTCGCGTTATTCTAAGATAATGCTCAACTTGTAAACAAACTTAACTTATGAAATATTTGAAAAATGATATCCCTATGATATCCCTAGACAGTTTTGATGTGTGTATTTGTGTGAGTTTGGCGACAGCGGTTCCTTCACTAATGCTGTTGCATTGCACTTCCACTGTTTTTTCTGTTCCGTGCCTATGATAGTAATCAATAATAGACATGAATATCTTAACATTAAAAGTATCCATTAAAGTACTTAGATAAATGTGACGCTACCACCAGATCGGAAAGTTGTTTCTATACAGAGTGCCTATTCCGACACGCACAAACAGTTTCGAGTTACTTCACCGTCAAGTTTATCGAGCATTCACTAAACTTTGTTTTTCTTAAGTTGGCATAAGTGCAGTAACTGGTAGATTACTCGATGTAGATGACTTTTAAATTCGTCAGGGTCTTGGTTTGACGCTACGCCAACGTTATATCTCCTAATCGCCACTAGATGGCGGTGCTTCAACGCCATACAAATTCGCGTTTACCGACTCGGGACAGTTTAGTGAGCGAAAGCGGTGTGCCTGTCGTACTTGGCACTCTGAGAAGATTTGGTAAAGGAGTTCAGGGTATTTCCTCTAAATAAGGTACTTACATTGACATCCTGAACATCTGAAGGGGTCTGAGACTCTTGAGTGGTGGAGAGGGGAAGAGGCGCGTTTTGGGGGATAGCCATGATCCATTTGTCCTTCTCACACAAACTGAAATAAGTAAAATAAATATCACGACATTACTCCACACAGCGCGCCATCTAGGTCTAAATTATGCAAATCTTGTGCTATGGGTTAATCACTACTACCAACAAAATCTAATTTATAACGAATGATATTATAATAAAAAAGACGTAGGTAAATTACTTGTGCTGAAAAAGTGGAAGCCGAAATCGGAGCTTCCAACACCTTAGCAAGCCATAGACAGTTGGAGACGACACTGCGTGTACATGTATCGGTCTCTTTTTCGCTCTAGTAAATAATCATGCATTCGCATCAGTTACTGACATAACCTATCTACCTCTTTCTTATTATAATATCATTGCGCTCAACCCTATACCCAGGCAGGGTAGTCAGAGGCAGATTATTGTTGCCCTGTTGGTTCAAATACCCCCGGCAAAATGTGCGCTTCTGAATGTTACGTTCACCTTGACGGCAACAATCAGTGTGCCGCAGACTACCCCGTTTAGGATAATAATAAGTTTTTTTATTTTCTCTCACAAAGGTACAATTATTTTAGTTAAATCTAGACCTACTAATATTATAAAGGCGAAAGTTTGTATGTCTGGTTGTGCCGTGTTGCTCTTTCACGTTAAAACTACTGAATGTATTTGTATGAAACTTTACAATAATGTAGCTTATACATCTGAATCGCACATAGGCTACAATTTATAAAGAAATATTACTTTTTGTTTTTCAACTATGTTATGTTGATGTTGTGATGTTCGACTTGAGTGTGAGAGACTGGTGCCTGAGTTTTTTTATAGAAACCCATAATACAGATAATGTCTTATGTTAGATCTTATTGTCTTAGTATAATTTTGAGCTAATGCGCCATCCAAATCTTATCGATATTAATGTATCTCAGCTCAAAGTTCACGCTGCGCAATCAAGATAAGGTTACATTACAATAGTGTTATCACTGTTTTGGCTATCAACAAACGACGCGATATATTATCTTGCTCTTAAAGATGATAGCGATTTTGCCAGTCATATTCGCTGTTGCAAAAGTTGGCTTCGCAAACAGACTATAGTATGGTTATTATTGTTTTTAGCATTTTCCATGCAGTATCTTTACTAAAGATCTGAAAACCAGAAAAAGACATTTGGTCGTCTTGGCATCAGGCAAGAATTCCTGCCCATCTTTAGATAGTCATAGCTTTTTCATCTTAATAGGAAGTTAAATATTTGAAATAATATTTCTTCCCAGTGTTGAAGGCGGGTGCCTTTAACATTGATGGAATCACCCCAGCTCATAGAGTAAAATATACCAGAAAGATTCGGCCGGTCTGTTTATGGTCTCGGTTGCACAGTGGTTGGTGCAGTCGCCCGGTTTGCGAAAGATGCGGGTTCGATTCCTGCGGTTTTAATTCCGTTACACACATCAAAACTCAGGTACAAACCGTTGCGTTTGAAAGAATGCGTTCATGTGGGCACTGTGAACTTGGCTTTCTAATAAGGAAAGATTTGATTGGTTAGGGGGCGAACTAGGTCGAAGGACAAGAATTAAATCACAGCATTCTTAACGCGAACGGGCTATAGAGAAATTGCACAAGTGCTGGCATTTTACCACTTTGTCTCAAACACAAGCTCATAGGCGTATGCATTCTTCTGACGTCTAACTTATAACATAAACTGCCCATATAAGTCCCACTGCTGCGTACAGGACTATGGAATCAATCCACCTTAACTATGAGGTGGATTGCGCCATACTCCAACACGCGGGCTCAGTGCGGATTGTTGGAGGGGTGTAAGGTTAGTGAGCGACCTTAATGTCACAAGCTACCCTAAGGCCTCCGACTGACATCTAGCGACGTCAACAGGGACTAACTGCTCAGCGTGCCTTCCGAAGCACGGAGATGGCCGAAATACACATCACTAAACTTCGCTCGGGGTGGTCACCCATCCCATTTCCGACACGGCGTGTGAATGTCCCTGTACAACTTACGCGCTGATTTCGTCCTTCTTGGGCACGATGGTACTCGGGTCCCTGTACTTGACAGTGCGACTTTTCCTGATGACCATGACAGTACCGTCAGCGTTCAGCTTCGGCAGGTTCTGGGACGGCACAGCGTCTTTGCTTAACGTCTTCCATTGACCTGGAAAAGAGAATGTGACATTAGTGTCATTTCAAAAGACAGTCAGCGCCATCTAGCGCCACGCACGTAAGCATCTCTTTTGCTGTGGGATTCTATCTACTAGACAGGGGATACATACTCTCGCAACACAGTCCTAGATTATTGCAGTTGTTAACGCAAACCTGAATTTGTATAAGAAGTTTTTGATTTCAAATAAAGATTAATAATAAATATCTTTAAAAAAGCATTTGACATAAATATCATTTCAAACAGATTGCGCCATCTAGCGCCACAATAAGCAAAGTTTTAGTGCAGGATACTATACAACAGATAAACTGATCTTTTACAGGTCCAAAGCAACTGCAGTAGGTCAAATAACATGTGGAAAATGTATAGGTAAACTTGATGTCTAAAATGTTAAATCAATTTGGTTAAAATTTTAGAGAAACATACTCAGTACCAATGATAATGATATTATAATAAAAGAGAGGTAAGCCAGAAAAGTGGCAAACGAAATCAGAACTATTTACGCTCTACAAATAATCATACTATCGTGCTCACCCGTTACAACACGATCAAATGTTGTGACGGGACGCAGTGGACAATTTTTGACTTGTCAGTACAGACATATCTACCTCTCTTTTAATATCACTGAGGACAAATACAGAAAAATCGCTCAAATGATAAGACTCAGTGAATTACAAAGAATACACGTAGCGCACGTCTCACGGCTAGGCACAGGCCTCACCTCAACTATAAGGTGGAAGGAGCCATACTCCAACACGTCTAAGCAACTAGATTCTTGTGCCAGGTTGGTGAGTAACCTTAATGTCAGATGTCAATGACTCTGACTAGGCTTAACGACTGACATCTAGCGACGTCAACCGGGACCAACTGCTTAACGTGCCTTCCGAAGCACGGCGATGCCCGGAATACACATCACTAATTTTCGATCGGGGTGGTCACCCATCCCATTTCCGACCCGGCGTGTGTTGCTTTACAACAGCGATTGTCGCCGATCACAACTGCGCCACGGGCACCTCCAATTTTTTTAATTTCATTGAGGACAAATACAGAAAGATCGTTCAAATACTAAGTGAATTGCAAAGAATACACGTAGCATGAAAATATAAACAAAAAATACAAGTGTATTTAAATTTGGAATGCTAATTCTTCTAGCAGTGACATCTGTTATCCTTCAGACTACAGACTTCCTATAGAAACGCCTTATTTTTTATCTGACTCTATAACTTTGTAAAACCTTTTACTGAGAATACAAAATTAAGTTTGGTTATTCAATTTAATGACTTGAGGTTCAGTATGTGTAGTACAAAAATGCTATTATACTATAAAAGAATTCTTAGAAGATAAAAACATAAATTATTAAGTAATGATTAATTTATTTACTAAAATATTACTGGTCAGTAAAAATAGATAATAATTTAATATTAAGTCATAATACATATTTTAGTCTTTATTTCAATAAGAGTGTTCCTCCTTTCCACTATTGTTGTGCCCGACAGGGTTCATGGTGATCCATATAAAAATGTAAGATCTTTAAGTTACACTGTGAAATGCAATAAATAATTGAGTATTGAGTATGTAATATCGTCGTTTAAGTTCTAACACCACGTATGTAATTTTTCGGCGGTTTTGACATTTTGATGCCATTCGCTAAAACATCTAAAGACGCATCGTTTAGTCCAATCAGGATACAGGTACGACCAAAAGAATCCCTTGTCATCATCAGCAGCCACATGATGTCCACTGCTGAACCTATGTTTAGGAAACCTGTGGCCTATGGCTATTAACCTACGGCCGCTCTGGAAATATATGGGGGAGGCCTATGCCCCCCTTCCTCATAGATTCCCAGAGCGGCCGGTTGTAGGCGGCCTGCATCCACCGAAACAATGCGACCTTTATGAGGTCATCCGTCCACCTTGCGCGCGGGCGTCTCACGCTGCGCTTGGCCTCGAAAGGTCTCCTAGCTCGCTCTGGCTCCGAAGTAAGGTTTTCTCTTGTGTTATGGTAACCAAAAACAATGAAACCACAACAAACATCTACCCGGTACAAAAATCAGTTTCATCAACAAACATTTGTGTGGGAATCGTTCCCGCGACCTTTTTGAGTCCCAACCACTTGCGCTAAACGGTTCGTTGTAACGTAGAATGTTACAAATACTTTTGTGATCACCCACCCAATTCCAAACCCGCCCCATTGCTTTACAACTGCGTTGCGAATTCACTGTTAATACTGCCACTACTGAGTCACGACATAAGCAGTATTAAAGTCCTTTCTTAAAGTCTAAAATTGAATTACAGAAATAATTTAAATTTTTGTCTACCACGCCCACTTCGAAAATTCAACCTGTAGGTATTTCTACATAATTTAATTAAGCTAAAATTAACAAACAATATCATTTCAGATCAGATGAGATTGGAGGCAAATCCTCGCCTAGATTGACGTACATGAGTCTTATCAACAAATATCTTCAGATTAAGATTTGACTTTATTAAATGCATTTTATTGATACACAGCTTACAGCACAACCTTCGATCTTTGAATAAAGAGCAAAATGCCAAATAACGATGAGTCAGTATAATATTTATATTGATTCAAAAACTTAATATTGGTAATGATTAAAATAAAGATAACATTGTGGTGTGGTGTTTGACGTCAGAATAGCTTCATAGATGTCAGTTGTTACGCCTAGCTCGCTAGATGTCAGTAGCAACGCCTATAGTCCGTTCGCGTTAATGCAGTGATTTCATACTTGTCCTTCGACCTATCACGCCCCCTTACCAATCAAATCGTTCCTAATAAGAAACCCAAGTCCACAGTGACCGGCTGAAAGCATACTTTCGAACGCAAAGGTTGTGATCTGAGTTTTTTTGTGTGCAACAGAATTAAATTTAAAAATCACTGCATTCTTAACGCGAACTGACCATAGCTTGTTAGATGTCAGTCGCTACGCCTAAGCGGGAGCCCTAGGGCCGCTTCATAACATAGTAAAGTTGTTACTAGCCTTACATTACACCCCTCTAACATTATTCACTGAGCCCGCGTGTTGGAGTAAGACTGGTAGTCCCTCGCCCTGTGGTATGGGGCGTTAGAATCTTGCCACAGTTCCCCCCGCCTGTCGTAAGAGGCGACTAAGGCCCAGACTCCACCAGGGCCCTATTCAATAAAGCTGACAATCCGACAATTATGTCAAAAACTGACATAATTGTAGAATTGTCGCGCTTAAGCTGTTCAATAAAATTGACAAATATGTCGAAAACCGACAGGTGAAATCCTGACAAATTTGTCAGGAAAAATAGCGTTCAATAAAACTCGACATATGTCAAAAACCCACAGTAATTATTTTCTACAATTGTCGGTGACAATTGTCGGTGACAATTGCCAGTGACAATTGTCGGATTGTCGTAACAAATATGTCGACTTTTGAACTGTTTGCAAACAGGTAATTTTGATTGTTGAAGCTAATTAGGGATAAGTAGTAATTTAGTTTTGCCACAATGAGAATTAATCAGTCTCTAGTGCAACTCGTATGAAAAATAGAAATGAACAAAAAATACCTATTTTGGGACTAATTTACCAAAATAAAAATATACTCCTTGGTAAGTTAAGTAAGGTTTAGTTTTTTTAATTAGTTTATCTATCAGTCAGGAATTCTTATTTTATTTATTTAGACAGACAGATACATAACCAACTTCAAAAAAAGGAATTATCACTTAGATTGTTGGTACACAGACTTGGTATCAGTACCAACTAAATATTATAATATTAAGAAAAAAAACACTTATTTACACCTTACAACTTCAGAAAGATTTCGCGACAGAGGGTCAAGGCACCTGTCAGAATTATCTGACAATTCTACAAATATTGTCGCGACAATTTTGTGTTCAATAAAGCAGATTTGACAAGTTTTTCACGACAAATTGTCACCTGTCGCGTAAAAAGTTTTATTGAACGCAAATATGTCGAATTGTCGCGACAATCCGACATATTTGTCAATTTTCCACCATGACAATTATGTCGCCTGTCGGTTTTATTGAACAGAAAAATTGTAGAATTGTCACTTCTCGACATATGTCGAATTGTCGGATTGTCAGCTTTATTGAATAGGGGCCAGGGCCCTATTCAATAAAGCTGACAATCCGACAATTATGTCAAAAAGTGACATAATTGTAAAATTGTCGCGCTTAGGCTGTTCAATAAAATTGACAAATATGTCGAAAACCGACAGGTGAGATCCTGACAAATTTGTCAGGAAAAATAGCGTTCAATAAAACTCGACATATGTCAAGAACCCACAGTAATTATTTTCTACAATTGTCGGTGACAATTGTCGGTGACAATTGTCAGTGACAATTGTCGGATGGTCGTGACAACTATGTCGACTTTTGAACTGTTTGCAAACAGGTAATTTTGATTGTTGAAGCTACTAATTAGCTAAGTATAAGTAGTAATTTAGTTTTGCCACAATTAGAATTAATCAGTCTCTAGTGCAAATCATATGTAAAATAGAAATGAACAAAAAATACCTATTTTAGGACTAATTTACTAAAATGAAAATATTATTTTTGGTAAGTTTAATAAGGTTTAGTTTTTTTAACTAGTTTATCTATCAGTCAGGAATTCTTATTTTATTTATTTAGACAGACAGATACATAACTACTAAACAAAGGAATTATCACTTAGATTGTTGGTACACTGACTTGGTATCAGTACCAACTAAATATTATAATATTAAGGAAAAAACACTTATTTAGGCCCCGAGGTGTTTCCTTCCTACAATCCCGGGTTTTTTAAGCGGGGCGTGAAAAAGCATTTATACAGGCCTTCAAAATGAGATTGACCAGCAAAGTAGTTCTCAATTACTGTGCTCGTCAACCCCATATCTGGACCTCACGACTGCTTCCCATCAGGTGAAGTGAGGTCATCTTGAAGACCACTATAAAAAAATAAAAAATAAAGAGTGAAACCTTTAGAAAAACACAAGCTGAATCCTAAATTTTCCTGAGAACTGTCAAACACCGAGGCCAAGGTTAAAACGCGAGCAGAGACAAAAAAAGAGACTATATGAAAAAAAGTAAGTGTTTCAAACACTGACTCATTTGTTTGGATAAAGTGACATCCTTTTTTACTCCCTTGCTTTATGTCAGAGGTTACTTGATGGCTACGCTGACCTGCTTTGTCCAAATCTTTTAAGTCCAAACTATGGACCAGTAGTGAGAGGCAGAAAATAAAAAAAAACAGACACAAGAGGGCGTAGAACACTACATTGCTGAGTGGACGACATTCAACGACACAGAAGTCGAGACTGGAGGTTACAGGCGCAAAGTCACTAACCACCGAATTCACAAACGCAATTCAACGTTGAGCATCCCTCAGAAGTATAGCTGTCCCTTTCAGTTCTATCGAAATTTTACGGGACAGCATGAGCGTGAGCGCGTTGATTGACGTTTGTGAGGGGGTAAGTGTGGTAGAAGTGGGAGGAGGCCAATATTACATAATGGATATACAGGCATTAACTTATATTGTAGTTAAAAGTTGTAGCAATACCATCACGAAAGTCAACATTTGAGAAAAAACACCAAATTATAAATCATAACTCGAAATCTATCCAAAATCCCGAAACATACATGGGGGTGATTCAGGTAGCCATAGTGAGGTGTAGAACCTAAGGGCTTTGCCTTAACACTACTTTTTGGGACACTTTGGGACCTGTATTTCAAATTTCGAACCCGGGACCACACGAGATCCGGCCTATTCTTAAACCACTGGGTTACAGATCTCTTAAAAATGTTTTAATCGTGTAGAAATACGACAGAACGCCGGTGAAATCACAAAAACAAACAGGAAAATACAGTATGATGTCAACGCGCTGGGAAAACCAGTATACTCGTACCAGCCGTCATACTGTTAAAGTTTATCCGCGTTATTACAAAAAATATTTAAACACCCAGTTAAACCCCTTTTTTAACCGAGATATTGGTTATATTTTGAAAAAAAAATTTCCCACTCCAAACTCTGAAGAACTCTGACATTTATGAATCACATGAAGAAAAACAAACATTAGCATTCAGAAATTCTAATACTCCTAAACTTACTAATAATCAGTTTTTTTATTGCCTTCACGCACTTTCCGCCCTCTGGGTGAAGAGCGGGGGAGTGTGGGACTCACCCACCGCAGAAGGGGGTGGGAATAGCTACTATTACCCCGGTGACCTTCTTCTGAGGGTTACCAAGGGGTCCTCGAGATCTCTTCAGAGCCCGCGCCGTGTGTTGTCCTAGCGACCCAGAGCAGTTCTTTTTGACAACCCACAAATTTTTAATCAAAAAGACATTTGGTCATGTTGGCGTCAGGCAGGATTCGAACCCGCATCTTTCGCATACCGAAAGAACTCCCCGAGGTGGTGAGGTGGTGGTTAGAGGTTCATAGGCTAAATATATCAGAAAGCTTCGGCCGGTCTGTTAATGTTCTCGGTAGCACAGTGGTCAGTGCAGTCGCCGGGTTTGCGAAAGATGCGGGTTCGATTCCTGCCTGATGCCAACATGACCAAATGTCTTTTCCTGATTTTCAGATCTTTAGTAAAGATGCTGCATGGAAAATGCTAAAATAATAATAAAAAAAATCAACAAATTTGTTTAAACCGTCTCGTTACACAGGTGCAAAATCCAAAAACACTTTGAGAGTTTTTTTTTAAAAAGGGCAAACGAGCTAGATGGTCACCTGATGGAGAGTAATCAACGCTAAGCACGCGCTCACGCTCATGCTGTCCCGTAAAATGTCAATAGAACTGAAAGGGACAGCAATACTTCTGAGGAATGCTTAACGTTGATTTGTGAATTCGGAGAAGAGTTTACTTTGAGCAATTTCCGAGGTAAGCGTTTGAACATTCGCAGTAAACTTTAAATTTCTAGAAAAATCATAGGAGGCTTTTGATTAAAGTTAAGATAAGATTCAATTTCATAGAAAAAGATAAGGGTTTTAACCCTTTAATTGAATGTGTAGGAAATACTTGTTATTGTATTTCAATGCACTACTTATTAACGAGTACCACATCTTATGAGGACCTAATAAATAGTGTTGGAAATTACTTTCTAGCCTTTTTTAAAAATACGTACATGCATTACATACATAGGGGATACCTAAACTTATACGAACAGTCATGTTCATACTTGTGCACGATAGTTTGTACTATATAGTGACCTCTGGTGTAGCAGCCAACTTCTGAACAAATATTGCACTTTTTAATTGAAATAAGAGGGGTAGAAAAGGCCACAAGCGAGCATTAGCGCAAAACATTTCTCCGAGTGTAAGAAAGGGTTAAGATGGTCACTGCTTTTTGATAGATCTTAATGATTCCGGGAAAACCGAACGGCCAAGTTTACTAGAAAACCCAGGAAATCATCTTATTTATTGAACTATGGTACATTAATGAAGTATTTGCAATGATAACCGAAGTTAATCTACGCAAACAATAGGTATGGATATAGACAGTGATATTATAATAAAACTAGCTGTCCCAACAGACTTCGTTCTGTTGTCAAACATTTAGTGTCACGTGACAGTTAGTAACATTTACTAAGAGGAAACTAAAATTGAGATTTTTACTATATTCCCAGCATTTTCTCATGATTACTCACCTTTTAAACCTTCCCTCGACTATTACAAATATTTCAAAACCAAAATTAGCCAAATCGGTCCAGCCATTCCAGAGTTTTAGCGAGACTAACGAACAGCAATCCATTTTTATATATAAGATTGGGCAGATATGTTACTTGTGCTAAAAAGGTGGAACTCGAAATCAGAACTTTTCGTGTACCTGACCATAGCATCGACAGTTTGAGAAGACACAGCGCAAAATGTATCTGTCTCGTTTACACTCTAGTAAATAATCGTACTGTCTTGTTCATACGTTATAACACGGTCAAATTAACTACGTCGTACCCCGTGGACAATTTTTGACTTCGCGGCAGTACTGACATAACCTATATACGTCTTTTTAATTGTAATAGGTATCATTGGATATAGATACATTTACATCCAGTAATACATTTGTTCTACAGGCGAACTAAGGCCCTGAGCTTGAGGTGTAAAATTTAAGATAGTTTACAACGCAAGAAACTCTTAAAATATTATAAAACTAGCTGTCCCAACAGACTTCGTCCTGTTGTCAATCATATAGTGTCACGTGACAGGTAGTAACAGTTACTAAGAGAAAACTAAAATTGAGATTTTTACTATATTCCCAGCAATTTCTCATGTTTACTCACCTTTTACCTTCCCTGGACCATTCAAAATATTTCAAAACCAAAATTAGCCAAATCGGTCCAGCGATTCACGAGTTTTAGTGAGACTAACGAACAGCAATCCATTTTTATATATAGAGATGTGATTTTCCTAGAATTTGCCCTTGACTATTTTAGCTCATTTCAACCAGTAATCAACTGACACATACGGAGCGCCTAGTGCGAATTAATTTCGACGAAACGCATCGAGAAAGTTAACGCGGCCTTGTATGGCATTCATGGTGGCGCCTATGGTGGCGGTTGGACACAACCGTTTTCAGGGTTCTGTACGGTGGACGGCACATCACTATATCCATTTCCGGATAGAGAGAGAGTTTATCTCCTTGCTCTATTGCAAAGAAATGACATTTGGCAAGATCGAAAGAAATGATGTGCTGTTGACTGTACCAATAAGGTAAAAACGGAAAAAAGGCTACTTTTAGTGTCGTTTATAGTAATATTCAGTATTTTTAATCATTATTGTGTCAAATAACAAACAAAACACAAGCCACAAGCGCAATTATCAGTGTTATTACTAATCAAGTATCACAGTTAGTGGTGTTGCTGTCATCTTGCATAATCGGGCATTTCAAAAATTGACCACCCTTAGTAACAACAGCTTGCGACTATACCTGAAATGTCGTAGTCAGCGGCACACTGTTGTTGATAGATGAACGGAACATTCAGAAGCCCACATTTTGCCGAGAGAATTACCTATCACTTAAGAAAGGTACATTCAACCTATTTGTTTGAGAGGAAACAAGTTTGGTTTTTGAAACCAATAGTTAAATAGTAACTTCCAGTAAATATTATCGCCACATCTGGAGTCGAGATGCTGGTGCCTAGCAGTGGGGCAGTTTATGAGAAAAATATTATTAGCACATGAAATGCTTTGAGTGAATTTTATCATACTTCGTTTCTTTTAAACATAAATCTCTCTCATCTATAAACTTTAACATTAAGTACAGAACTCGCAATCCATAATTGTTTATTCTTACCGTATATACAAGTATACCCAAACAACACGTCCTTTTATGATCCCTTAGTCAGTATGTGTCGTCAATACAATGACCTTTAACAGGAGAAAGACATTGATATCTCCACTGTCAGCCCAAATGCCTTCAAGAGGAGCCTCAGAACCCTCCACCAGTGATTACTGATGCATGTACTTTGATGTTATAAAATTGCACACTTGAAGCGGTTAGGTAGCTTTGAAACTCAGTTAGATGTTATTAAGCCGCCCTAAGGCCTCCGACTAGGCTTAAAGAACAACATCTTGCGACACCAGGCAGGACCTACTGCTCAACATGAAACTGCGAACGGAGATGTCCGAAAAATGCATCATACAATTTCGGTCGGGATGGTTACCCATCTCATTGCCTGACCTGACATGTGGTGCTTAACAATGGCGATCGTTACAGATCCGCTGGCGGCACTGAGCCTCCTTACAGAGTTAAAGTAATATTTAAGTTGCAAATTAAATCACAAATTGATAAAGGGTATAGCACCCTTTATGTTGAAGATTATTTAAATGGCAAGAATTTGTGGACATCATGGGATAATTAGCTTGTCTGTACATTTTTACTGACTATACTCTGTAAACTTAATACTGGTAAACAAACTATGCTTATAAGAGTCACTATCGAGTTTCTTGCCGGATTCTTCTCAACATAATCAACTTCCGAACCGGTATGTTACTTAAACTTTTTGACTGCATTTAAATTCTCGACTTATCAAGAAGTCTATATGAAATAATTGCTTTTGACTTTGAGTCTTCTCGATAGAATAAACGTCCGAACCGAGTAATAATTTAATGATTATTTAGATATTTTTTTTGTCTGGACTTGTCAAAAATGTTTGTGAATACATGACTAAATACTTTTTTACTTTATTTCACTTCACATCCGCATAACATCAAAACATTACTTGTTACTATGACACTACTGACTACTGAGTCATGCTCAGATATCCTTTATCGCATACATCTAACTGTGCTCAAAGATAACTGAGTTTCAGGAGTTCGACAGACTATGTAATCATCATAACTGACTCAATGATTATTTATATTATTAAGTCACCAATGAAAATATAAATATTCGGTCATACGCTGCAAGACAAAATGACATGTAATGTTTTCTCAGCTTCAGGTGTGTTAGTTACGCCGTGAACTGAATGTTAAGTGCAGTACAGCTGCAACTGCATAATAGTGATAAAAAATATCAATACTGTCTGAGTGAAGGAATTCAAATACTACAATGATAATATGAATGTTATTTGCATTCCTCTAATCTCAAAAATAATTAAGAAAATTTGACACCTACACGTTCATCAAGCTGTATTCTAAACAGGATAGTTTGAGAGCTAGAGGCAGATTTCAGGTTGCCGTCGTGGTGAACGAAACATTTGGAAGCACACACTTCGCCGAGCGTATTCTTTTTATAAATATCACTGGACACTATTCCACACAGCGCCATCTAGCCCCAAAATAAACGACTAAATGCTTGTGCTATGGGGAACCATTGAATACTTTTTTTTGTAAATACATACTTAACATACATAGGAAACACCCAGACCAGTACAAACAGACATGTTCATGCACACAAATATGTGTACTGTGTGGGGATCGAACCCGCGACCACTGGTATGATAGCCCACTTCTGAACCAGTACAACAAATAGGTTGTCGCGATTTGAGCCGAACATGATAAAGGCTCATGATAGGACGAGACGACGCTCTCTCCGAATAAAACCTACTACACAAATTCGATTTCATCAAATTCTGCAGCGAAAATCAACCCTTATAAATCCTTCACGTTTTAAAAACAATTATGCCAAAAATTTAGAGGTAACAGTGAACTATTATGTGAGTTTACTACCTTATTTTCACTCTTCTTTTAGTACTATCAATGCTTTATCTTTTCTCCGATTTTTAGTAAACTACTGTTATAACATTTTAACAACAGATGAATCCTAATATTAGGTAACATACGCTCACGTCTACACTGTGCGAGGGGTGATCTTTTCAGGAGGAACTCTGCATCTCTGTTTATCCCTAAGAATCAAAGTCACCCTGTATATCCCAAAGAATCAAAGCCACCCTGTATATCCCGAACGGGGAAGCCAGAGGCGCACTGATGGATTCTTTTTCCGTTTTAAACGGATTTTAAACGTCCTACTGCTGGGCACAGGCCTCACCTCAACTATGAGGTGGCGCGAGCCATACTAAAATACGCGGGCTCAGTGCGAATTGTTGGAGGGGTGTAAGGCCATTGAGTAACTTTAATGACTGACATCAAGCGACGTCAATAAGGACCAACTGACTTTAAGCAGTTGGTCGCGGTCCCGTTGGTCCTTCCGAAGCACGGAGATGCCCGAAAAATACATCACTTTGATTTCGGACGGAATGGTTACCTATCCTATTTCCGACCCGGCGTGTGTTGCTTAACAGAAGCTATCGTTGACGATCAACTGTCACAAATGCACTACGGGCACCTCAGACAGGCATTGCAGCTATCGCAAAATAATCATTCACAAGCCCACTTCGAATGAAATTCAAATCCAACGAAATATTGACAAAAGCAAACTAGTAATTAATCAAAATGACCGATTACTAACTAGTAACTGCAACACACACAATATTGTTTACAATGCGTCAGTCGGGATTCCCCGCGATATCCAGCTTCCTTCAGGATTGAAGTTTGAACCAATTATGCCCCTTTCTTGTTTTTAAAATTTTGAATCCTACTAATATTATAAATGCGAAAGTTTATATGTGTGAATGTGCCGTGTTGCTCTTTCAATTAAAAAACTACTGAACGGATTTTAATGAAACTTAACAATAATGTTGCTCATACATCTGAATGGCACATAGGCTACAATTATGAAAAATACGACATAGTATTTTTTAAACTTTAGTCCACGGAGGCCGCTAGTATAAGATAATATAAGATATATTATTCATCCAATTCATTCGTTGTATTTGTTTGTAACTGTAAGAATGCATCTAGGTATTAAATCTTCAACTGAACATACCGATTATTTTGGAATTTCTCGAGTTTTCATAACATACATACATATACCCTCACAACCATATGTCTAATGGGCTAGTCAGAAGCACACTTGTTGTGATTGTTGCCGTCATGGTGAACGGTACATGCAGAAGCCCACATTTCGCCGAGGGAATTTGCACCCAACGTGGTAAGGGGCGAGCCTACCACCGTTATCCGGCTTGCTTGGGTTTTACATCGGTGTTTTCCATCACCGGAGAGTTAGCCGCAAATTGTGCAATGAACACAAAGTAGTGTGTTCCGGCAGATCTCGGGACCATCGGGTTCCAAGCCAGAGTGTTTAACCACTGGGCCACGACGCTCCAATGTAATTCATTGGTTTTTTCGTACGTGAGCCTAGCGAAGCGACATTTTCAGCTATGCAATAATTAACAGTATTGACAAAGCGGCAAAAGGGAGCGTTAAAAAAGGTAGATTTCTTAAAGTGGATATTCCCGGGAATCAGAGGGAATTTAAAATCACACCGTAAACAGTAACTCAACAATAAAATGTAACTTAACATAGCAAATAGCAAGTTATACAGTCGTAAGCGTAGGCCTAAGGGAGGATTGATAACTTTCGACGGTAATGTTTATGAATAACTTCACAGTGCGGATAGTTGGAGAAGTCTATTGAGAGCGATCTGTCAAAAACTTGAATGCTTTTGCTGAAAAAGCGATTTAATAAAATTGTCCCTCGATGCCCTCTGGCCTGTTTTCTTTAAGTAAGCTGGTAGCGAATGTACGGCGAAATGGAAGCGGGTCTTGTGGCGTTCCTGGTGCAGGCCTACGTCTAGCAGGGGACTGCAAAACGTTGAAGTGCATCATTATGTTTCTACAAACTTTGTTTTTCAAAAAGTTGATCCTCGTAATACCTACAAAACTAAGCCGTAAAGTAAAAAGGCGCATTCAAAATTTCGACTGCGACATCATCTGTGTTAGCTAAGTATTGTATTATAAGTTTTTATCATATATACATTCACACTATAACGTAGTGTACTATTCAGTCCGTTAGATATTTCTTCCAGGCAACCCATAGGTAAAAGAAAGAAGAAATATTAATTTAATGTTATGAAACCAGAAATGCATAGTAATCTTCATTGTCATTGGCTTAAACTTCCATATCAGTGGCTGAAGAGGCCAATACGAATTAATCTATATGTAGAGATGTTATCATTAAAATCTTAATCATGTGTGATAATGATAATGATGATTCATCATGATTGGCAACAACTACTGGTTCCGGCCGTTACGCCTTACGCCCTCGTTCTGCGCCGCACTCGGCCGGTACGCCCACAAATTTTAGAAGGCGTCGTGGCCAATCACAGAGAAAATCGTGGGCGTCGTGGAACGAGGGCGTAACGGCCGGACCACAACTACTGCATCAGGAACCTAGGACGTAATGCGCATTTGACGACCCCTTTAGCTTAGTGGTTAAGAACAGGGATGTTATGGATGTGAAAAGGCCTAATTTTGGTGCCATTTTTGATTTTGCTGTTACATCAATTAAATCATTTATTATGTTCAAAGTGATCCATTGAACAAATTTTATTACGACAACAATACCGCTGAACGCAGTCCGAAGTGGTGCAAGTGCCAAAAGTTTGAACAATTAGAACTGAAGCAGTTTTTTGACAAATTATATAAATGAAATCGCTGGACATTTTTCCACACAGTGCCAATCTAGCCCAAACGTAGTTGGCCAAAAAATAAACAAATAATACTAGGACGAAACATTTTGAAATGCTGGCTACCAGTTTGCTAGGCACATGCGTTTTTGGTCTTTAGTCCTTATTCTAACCTGGCCAAAGTGAGATCTTCAAGTCAGGCTTGCGCCTAAGCTTTGGCCTTGTCGCGAAGGAAAAACGCGGAATTAGTGTATGCAAAACTTTTTTCCAAATATGAATATTTGGAACTGAATAATTCGACAAATTACTCATTAAGAAGTCAAAATTAGTGTCTTATTATTATTTTGTTTGTTAAATTATTTAGCAAACTTGTTGATAATGATGAGTTAACAAAATATTTGCCATTACTATTGGCATTATTTTTAATGATATGACAGGACATTATTGTCATATCCCAGAGATTTTTCATGGTAACAAGGGCTCAGCATATTCTGTGGTGTTAAAACCAGAGCAGTGTTAGATATTTGCAAGCATTAAAAAAAATATCACTGAAGATTATTCCACACAGCGCTCTCTAGCCCTAAACTTAGCAACTAAATGCTTTTGCTATGGGATACTAGATATCAGATAAACATACTTAAATACACTTTTTTCAGTAAATAAAAACCTAGTTAATATACGTAGGAAACACCCAGACCAGTACAAACAGACATATTGTTGCATTTTTAACACCACTGAGGCCTTTTTTTGGCAGTTTTGACATTTTGATACCATTTGCTGCAGCATCTAAAGACGCGTCGTTTAGTCGAATCAGAATCCAGGTACAACCAACAAAATCCTATTACGAAAATTAGCCACTTTCCTATGGAAACAGTACGTGAGTCAATTCGGTTTTTTGTCTCTCCTGAAAAGTTGCTAAAAATGACATACATGGTGTTAGAACTTAAACAATGATATTCATGCACACAATGCACACACTGGTGTAATAGCATAGCCCTCTTTTGAACCATTACACCAAATCAGTTGTCTATTATGGTCACTTCTTGCTGAGAGATTTTTCATAATAACAAGGGTTGAGCTTATGCTGCTAGGGTTGCGAGGTAGGAGTTAAAACCAGTACATTTTTAGATATAAGCAAGCATTGTACATATCAATCTCTACATTTATATGTGAGCTTCATAATGATCTCTTATTATTGTTATTTCTGCTTGAGAACTGGGCAATGGGCTGGGCGATCAGTCCATCTGTGGGGGGCCTTTTCTTCCACTACTTGGAGCTTTAAGCTGTCTCATCTTCACAGTGTTCTTAGAATAGTATGGGTGTTTTTTATGTATAGTATTGTTTACAAACAAAAAAAGCAATAAAGTTAAGTTTATCCCTTGTCTAGTATAGCATAATGAGCTTTAATTAGCTCACGCTGAGGCTAGATGGCGCTGTGGTATAATGTTCAGGGATATTAATATTCCCGTGGCTTTACAGAGGATTTCTTATACATATAACCTGACAGTTTCTGCCAGCAGCCCATCAAAGGGAAGGTGGACTGTTAAAAAAAGGAAGTTTTAATGTGCTAATGTCAATTAAACTTAGTGCTTTACAGTAAAGTAAAGTTTTAATGCTGTAGCAACTTATTTTAAATTGTTTAGTCAAATAGTAAAATAAACAAGGTAGCTGTAAAAATGACAAAATAAGACACCAGATAGTTGATGACCATCATGAAACTGAATGTACTCAAATGAGAGTTGCACTTCACATGAGAATGCACTACATTTGTGCAACAGTTAAGACTGACGGCAGATGTACATAGTAATAAAATGTGATGAAATGTGTACCATTCTATGTAAAAGAAATATGTAATTACTTGATGGTTATGCAAATGGTTGAAAAAAGATGCAACACCTTTTTCAAATTGATTGCAACACTTATTGGAGTAGCATCACATGATTTTTGCATTTTCTTATCAAACATTTGGCTTATAAGAATTCATTATTTAAATACATTTAAATTGGCTTCTCCAATAAGATTCAAATTGGCGCAAAACAGTGTTAAATCAATCCAATCTTTGTCCTGCTTGTATGACATCAATGAAAAAACCTATTTGTAATCATAAAAAAGCGTTTTCCTTTTACTAACTTTTATGAAACATAAAATATGTATTGTTTATGATGTAAAGTGACTGTTTTTGAAAGTTTTTGAGCCTGAAAACAGAGTAAAATCGGCGAAAACATCAATATTTTGACTCGCGTTGTGTGAGTCATCTGTAGGGGAAGATATTGGTGTACATGACAATATAGTTAACCTGACATGGAAAAACCCAAATACCTTTATTCTTACCCATAGTCGTGACGTTATAGTCTCCCTGAGTGAAGTGGAGGCTGCACACTTTTGAATATTTCGTGTAAGGTTTGCCGCGTTTTAGGATAACATTCCATTTGTCTGCCATCGTCACGTCACGGGGGAAACGGTGGAACTTCACGTTTTTCGTCTTGCCGGCGAGCGAGGTGCATTGTGGAACCGTGCAATAATAACCCATCTTCCAATAATCAGAAAACCTTTGTTGTGGGTACTCGTATTTAGAAGCGGTGCCGATTACCGCGAGATCACACTTATTTCACATCCAAACACTTGAACTGTCTTACGGTGTGCGTAGAAAACACAATTATTTGTTGCAATCGTTATCACGTTGCTAAAAAAATGGAATCATCACAGAACAGCCTTGAAAAATTTGACATGTATCACCTTTTTTCCCTTCCCCACTTCCCACTTTTTTTCTGAAAAAATGGCCACTTCTGCCATAGACTAACGTCGTACCGTCAATCTTTATCGTTCAATGAAACTCAAGGATGTTCCGCTTATACTGCCAGCAAAGGATTTCCTGACAATATTTTTCACAAAAAGTCATTCTACATGTCACGATTTGCTTACGATTAAACTCAATGACTCAAATTATTGCTATATTGCTATATTTATATGAAATTATTAATCTTCTGATTAAAAACCACGTAAATTGGCATCTTTTTAAAATACGTTCAGACTTAGCTGAGCTGAATAAAATAAAATTTCAACAAATTAAAATTAAAATTGCAGTTTAAACATTTTAGCTTCGCATTCTAAAAAAACTCGTAGTAATAACTTCGATGCGATAGCTATCTGCTATAGGTGGTATAGCTTGCATTCTTTATTTTTTTTGATGGACCATACATAGCCATAGACAAACGTCAAACAAATTTTCAAGATGGCAACAAACAACATTTCTTTATTTTGATATGTCGGCTTGGTGGTGTTTATTGCGCGAAGTTTTATTTGTTTTTCTAAGTTTGCTATTAAATAACAACTGCGGCGGCGTTCAGCTATGTTAATAAGTGCAGTCCTGTTAGTTTTGAGCTAGCAAGATGCCATATTATTGCACCGTACCACGGTGCACATCCATGGCTGGAAAGGCTAAGAATGTTTCGTTCCACCAGTTTCCCCGTGATGAAGAGCTGGCTACGCTCTGGAATAAGATACTGAAGAGAGGAAAGCCTTACACTAAATACTCTAAAGTATGCAGTTTGCACTTTAGACCTGAAGATTACACAATAACAAGCGTGGGCAAAAATAGAGGTAAATATCTCGCTTTTCACCATTGCTTTTCAGTCATCATTTGATTATTTGAGATAACTGGATCTTGTCATACATACTCTTACTGTTTATCTTGTATTAATCTGGCACACGGAAAGTTTTACTTTAGAAGTCAAGCTAAATTAGTCTTCAAAAGGGTTTCTTAAGTTCAGAATGATAAGCAAACACAAAAGTATTCTTCAATGCTATTCTGGTGTTTCTCGGCCTTATAAAGTATTTTAGTCGGTCAGAGGGTTGTATATTTCTTTTTTAAAGCCAAGTAAAGCTAATTTTCGTACTTGGATCATTTCTCTTACAAATTAGTACACTGGACATACACATATCATGCACTAATATACCATGTTAGGTTATTTTGTTTACATAACAAGTTATCACTTACACTGTGCTTGTAAACTACTTACTAGCTGCTTTGAAGATTGTGTAAGGTTTCTACTTATGAGTAACAGTCAGTTTTCTCTTTATTTCTTTGATATAGTTAAAATCTCAACCCTCACTCACTCTCAGAAATTTGTTATTAAAAAATGAGACCATGCTGTGAATAAGCATGATAAAAAAAATAGGAATAGAAAGATTTTTTAAGCTTTTTTACAATTACATTTGATTATAATTACCCTGGTTAATTCTACCAAACAAATCACAATAAATAGTTGGAAACCTTTCTTAAATTCATTGGATAATGTATTACATGGTTTGCAACCAAACTCTTGCCAACTGACTTTTCTTTGTATAGAGCAAAAAAGATTGGAAATAGGTAGTATGTCATACTGTGGAGGACCCTACTGAAGAGATCTTTAGATACCTAGTTACTACTACAGAAATGTATGTTTAGAAGAATACTAATCGTAATCTATTGTTGCCAGGACAATGGCGAACATTGCGCAAGGATGCTGTACCATCACAGAACCTTCCCTTAGATGTACCACCGTACCCATACCACCACAGGACGAGGAGTTCTGGGTCATGGGACCCAAGCAATGGGCCACAAAACACCCTGGATTCACAGGTTACAACATTTTCTACTATTCCACCTGACGACAACCCTGAAATGGGTTCTGACTTACCGAAAAGCATAAAAAGACCAAAACATGCTAGCTTTAAGAAGGATACCTTGTCTTGGAATGACTTCTTCTCGTGATTGGGAATTCTTTCACAGTTATTAATGTGCTCGAGTCGCACTAATATAAATTGCATGCAAATAATTATGGAACATAATTTTAAACTAACCCAAAACACAACTGGTTGGGGAAACTGGATTTGGTTATATTCAGTAAATTAATGGAAAAATGTTGAAAAAACTACTGTCTCAAGCGGCATTTCTAATCCATACAATACAATAAAAATACCCAAAAACTGAAAGTATAATACAATTGTAAAATACCCTCATGATTATTTAGTGGCTCAAGGTGCTATATCAACCCTTGTAAAAACAATTGTTGCAGATTCTTGCTATAAAGCACCATAAATTGTAAAAATATGTGGTAAATGACTTATTTTTGTATTGCTGAATAAATAATCAATTTTGTCGCATTTATAAAGGTAATTAATTAATGTGTCAAGTGCAATGTAACATCACCAAACATCATAAAAGGCCAAAGCTATTAAAAATACTAAATATTGTCTTAGTATTTTTGATCAATTTGTTTTTTTGTATTGTACTTTTACTGTTTGTCACTAAGTTTAAAGAAGTTTAGTTTTTAGGCCTGAATGTTTTCAAGTTTTGTATTGTTATTTGGTGTGTTTATTTCAATAAAGATTTCACACTGAAAAGTAATGTCTTTCACTGCTAAGATTAATATGCCAACCAAGACCAATACAACCAAAGATTGAAACTTAATTAATATATCTGAAAAAAAGCACAATTTGGGATAATCACAACATTTGTTTGTACAAATCGATATAGCACATTAGCAATAAAATCTTATTTTAAAATATGTGTTCTACATTTAGACAACCTAAAATTTTGTTCCTTATTAATTCAGTCTAACCTACTGCTCTAAACATTTCCAAAACTATTCTCTAATTTTTAATTCATTAATAATTTCACATTTTAAAACGGCACATTCAGGCCCATTTCAGGCCGACAGCCACTTCTCCCAGTCTGTCCTATGTGGTCCAAAGCCACACTAAAATAAATATCAGGCTCTCCAGTGCCTGTAAGATTGATGCTAAATGCAGAGTATACAAAAATGTTCAGTTTGTTCTGTATATAGAACAAAATTAAGACTTAACACGGCATATGCAGAGCTAGACCAATACCAACTACGCTAACCGGCGTGGCAGAAAGTTGCTAAGTGGCCTATAATAATCAAATTGATTTCTTATTTATTTATTTATTATCACACAGTCTTACAAATATCATGACAGGAATGACCCAATGCGATAAAGTATCTTAACAACTATTGTAACATCAAATTTGTGAAGTAATTGTTTCAAATTCACCCAAGGAACAAGTAAAAATATCTATTTTTTCATGCCTTTAGAGTTATGTAACCCATCTTAGTGCCAAAATCAAAAGCATAAATACGCGATTTTGCTACTAAGATAGAAGCCTAAAGGCGTCTGTACTTTGTGTTTTTCATTTTCTTCATTTAAAATAACAGCTTTTTCCAACAACAGCAACATGCAACAGTAGGGCTGTAAAAGCTACGAAAAAATGGGTATCCGGATTGAACCCATTGCATTGATTGAAGAACTGTTTTTTGAGTATTTGTTACTAAAAAATCAGCTCTTGCAACATCACCTTTGCTTTTAAATCAATCGAAGACTAGCATGAGGTTTGGTTTCGTTCGAGTCTATCATCATGGTATTGTTCAAGTAATGAGAATCAAATGTTAAATTGACGTTTCAGATGCACCAGCAAATGGCTCAGGCGATATACGTGCAGACGATGCTAGCAATGCAAGCTGGCGCGACTGATGCCGTAGCTTCTCTGTGCAATGGTATGTCTTTGAATTTAACAACTTACTTAGCTCACCTTTAAACGGCCTTTATACGTCCCAAGTTGAAATTATCTATTTTATATAAATTTTATAAAAAATGATTTTATAATAATAATAGTTGGTTCTATAGTTATTATTGAGCTGGAATTTCAGCTAATTATGAATTTGATTTAAAAAAAATTTCATCTCAAGTATGAGGTGGACTGAGCCATACTCCAATTCGCGGGCTTAGTGCGGTTTGTTGGAGGGGTGTAAGGTTAGTGAGCAACCTTAATGTCAGATGTTATCAAGCCGCCCTAAGTCCTCCGACTAGGCTTAACGACTGACATCTACGACGTCAGCCGGGACCAACTGCTTAACGTGCCTTCCGAAGGGCGGAAATGCCGAAATACACATCACTAAATTTCCGTCGGGGTGGTCACCCATCCCATTTTTTACCCGGCGTGTGTTGCTTTACAACAGCGATCGTCGCCGACCACTTTCCGCAAATGCGCCACGGCCACCTCTGGGCCGTGCCAGTGACTAGTAGCAACCACCCAACCGCTGCCCGTCCATAAGGGCGCCTCATGGCGTTCGGAGAGAGCCAGTAATCCTCTTCTGATCCCCCCTGTGAAGCCACCTAATTTGGGCAGATATTTATGCACAATATTGTCATTCCAGGTACACAAATACCAATAGACCTGACTCCTCACGCTTCCACAGACGGCTCAAAAGAGAGCCACCGAGAAGAACCAAAGTCCTCTTACAAATGTACGGAATGTTCAAAATGCTTCAAGGATCCTGACGTGTTCAAACTCCACCAGAGAATCCACAACAAAACAGAAAACTGTGAGAAAGAAAACGTCAATAGCAACACAGAAACAACACAAGAAACATTAAAATCAAACCCAATACTCGCAAATCTTCTCAAAACGCAAGGTAATGTAAATTTAGACGTTAACACATCCATTTTAGGTATTGAAAATCAAATAATGGCCGCACTAGCTGCCAATATGGAAAGCTACATTAGAAATCTGATGCTGTTTCAAAAGCGAGAAGATTCTGGCGGCAACCAGGATTCTTGCGACAACCAAGATTCTTGCGTCAACCAAGATTCTTGTGACAACCAAGATTCTTGCGGCAACCAAGATTCTTTAGATAATCAGGATTCTTGTGAAAACCAAGAATCTGACAGCAGTAAGGATTTAGATGAGTCTGATAATTTAGTGATAGATGAGAGCGCGCAAAGAGATTTCTAGACTTCTATTATAATAACTTAGAATATTTTTCCTTTTCCATCCAAAACGTTGTTTTTTTTCTTTGTGTAATGTCTTATATAGGAAACGACTGAAAATAGATACGTTTACCATATTATTTATAAACCTATACCTATAAATAGGTAAGGCAAATAAATGTAGTTTTTGGTTTTAATTTGATCAAACCACCTGATGTATTTGAAATTTCGAACTGATGATTAAAATATTCAAATACTTCAAATCCAACCACAAACTGTCATCAATTTTTTAACCATACTATCTGACCAATTTTAACAGTAAGATGTATAATCTTAAAAAGCATTGTGTCTTCGCAACTGTACTTATGAAAAACGTAGAAGTATCCCACCTATATATTTTAAGTCTGATCAGAATGTATAAATGATAACGAAATTGATGTAGCAATTATTAGTTTTAAGTCTTAAATTTAGTTAAAAAATCTCACCAATTGATATTGGTTTAGCCTTTTCAAAGACTGTTTTAGTTTTAAACGAAGTTTGAAGTAGATGACTTAGGAAAATTATGATATAATTTGATACAGTGTAGTCTTTTCCCAGTTTTGTGTATAAATGCATACATTTGTGTATTATATCATACTACTACTACACTTATTTCAAACTGATTACTAACTTCCAGTACTTCGTAAATGTCAATACTTGTAACTCATGCGGCTCAAAAGTTAAAATTTAAGTTTTATTATGCAATATGCCGCAATATTTAAAAAAATACACCTTAGTCACTGGATGTATCTAAGGAACACTTAAAAATAAAATAAGCAACTGAAATATGGAATAATACACACATCAAAAGTGTCTAGGGATATCTCAAGCATTTTCATACAAAATATAGCTATTTGGGAGGCTGTAAAAATTAAAATAATGCTACCAACGTAGAAATTTTTAGAACACAGAAACTGCTATATCTGCCTTTTCAGATTGTATAAAAAAAGTTATTGTAGTAGCATTATTGTACAATCGTAAGGACGTTAAAAAAAGACAGATTTTTCTTTTAAAAGGTGTCAAAATTTTAGCAAAATCAAAGGTTATTTTTTGTAATATTCTTAACCTTTATCTTATGCCACTGTCCTCGCGTTATTCTGAGATAATGCTCAACTTGTAAACAAACTTAACTTTATGAAATATTTGAAAAATGATATCCCTATGATATCCCTAGACACTTTTGATGTGTGTATCAACACGAAATCGATTGTCTACTAAAAAGCTCAAACAACGGTGTATGCTTAGTGCCATCCTCTTCAGGCATTGTCCTAATTGCCTACCATAAAGTAATCTCCCACATAAGTGATAGAAAAAATAAAGTAAGTACAGTCAACAGCACATCAGGTTACCCCATTTCCGTTTTTTTCTCGCTCTTGCCAAATGACATTTCTTTGCAATAGAGCAAGGAGGACTGACCGGAAATGGGTAGAGTGATGTGCCGTCCACCATCTTTATTGACCGAACTATGCAGCTTATTAAAAATACATTTAAAAAGTTACAAATAAATGTAGTCAATGGTTCAGAAACACATTTCCTTAAACGGTTTGCCTGAATAAGCGTGTGAAATATTAGTTTCATAATCACCCTTAAAAACTTGGGTAGTTTTGAAAGTAACTGCCAATCCGGAAATAAATAAAAACTGCAATCGTGACATATTTGGCCCAATTTTACCATTTTGGCCCAATTGTTTCATAAGTTTGGCCCAGTGTAATATTTTCCGTATTTCAGTTTCTTATGCTTATACATGAATATAAATAAGACTGGTTATTGTACTTCCTCCATAAGACTGCCCCCCACCGATGTAAAACGGTTTCCACCATATTTGGTGAGGACCCTTGAAAATTAGAAACCTTATAGTTTTCTTAATAATAAATATAGTGCCTTAGATATTATAATAAGCACTTGTATAAAAATGTAAAAAGTAGTTTAATAAGGTTTATTTAGAATTAGTTTTTTATTGTACTTATTACGCCACAGAGAAAGGTTTTTTTGTCAACATTTGATACAAATTAAATAACATTTTGTCGTGCGAATAACGATATACAGGTTGTTTCAAAAATACCCCTAAAGACTGGAATGGCATAGAAAGTGAATGAATCTGAAATAGTAGGTGTTGTCTCTTTCTTCATATCTTTAACGCTTTCGATAAAAACGTACATCAAATGTTTACAAAATTGACGATATTAATTCGATTTATCGATATAAAACGTAGGGGCGTGAACAAAGGAGGTCGCTCCTGGTCACTCCCGGCTAGGGTCAACTTGGGTCCATGAACCCAAATTGGTGCTGGGTGTTTCTATGATCGATGTTTTAATTTTACGGTAAATTACTCGAAATTCAAATTAAGAGCTACGACTGTAAGAAATTAACAAGGGACTCCTTCCAGGCGTTCGTATAACCCCGTTCAATTATTAGGGGTATTTTTGTAACACCCTGTATAAATAGACCAAATTGTTAGAATTTCGAACCCGCATTTCAAATTGATGACCAAGGTTTTAATCACCTATGGCGTTCGAACCCAACTCTGGACTACACTGAATGTCGCTAACTATACACACCCGCCGCAAAATAAGGGCAATTTAAAACATATTGTCAGCTTTTTTAAGATTCTTACCACAGAATTCACAAACGTCAATCAACGCTAAGCACGCGTTCCAGCTCATGCTGTCCCGTAAAATGTAAAAGAACTGAAAGGGACAACTATACTTCTAAGGGATACTCAACGTTAATTTGCATTTGTGAATTCGGGGGTTTGTGAACTATCTGCAAACAGGTAACTCAACTTAGAGCTTTTACACATTGCGACTTTTTGGAGCCATAAAAACACGATACTGACACACACTGATACGATACTGATCCTTTACAGACTGAAACGCGCGATGGCATATCATTGCGAAAAGTCGCAATGTGTAAAAGCTCTCAAAGAAAATGAGAACTCTTTCAAATAACACATTTTTGCCAGATTTATTTTGTATCTATCTGTTGATTTTGGAAAAAAAAACTGTTTGTCACACCTCAAAAAATCCTTGAGAATTTAATCCTTGTAAGCAGCACTTCGATATGACGCAATAATAAGCGTGACTTTGTTTCCGGGCTAAAGAAAATTTTATCGTACATTCTGAGTTGGTATTACTCACAGTTTTAGTTTTTGTCAAAATTAGCCTCGATATAGGATTCGAGCATTTTTTGATATTCCTGATATATAAGGATTCGTCCTACCAAGCCCTTCACCCTGAAAGATTCACCCTGTATAAATTAAGGCCTAATTTAACTACCATGAAAAAGTGGTAATGTATTTGACCACTCTAAAAGGTTATACCTACTTATGATATTGACTACGTTATATTACGTATGTGGTGCGATTTTTATAGAAAAAACTATACTATCTTTGTTTTTTACTAATATCCGTAGTACTAAGGGTATGTATTTTCGACCAATTTTAAATATTCGTACCTTTTGTAAATCCTGTATTTTAGAGACTGTTTTTCTGTGAATTGTGATCTCCTTTCGTTTACATTTGAACGTATTCGTAAATAAATGATATACAAAGTAATAGTGTGTCGTTTTATTTTGAAAATTTTAACAGTAAAAAAATATACAGGGTACAAAAATATTTTGCAAGTACTTGCCAAAAAATGATAGAAAACCAGAAAAAGACATTCGGTCTTGACTTCAGGGGGGTTTTTTCTGGTTTTCTATCTTTAGTAAGATGATAAATGCTAAAATAAAATAACCTTTTTTTTTCTCGAGGGGAATCCAGTTTACGGACATCCCACCCTCCGGGGAAAGGGCGGGGGTGTGTCAGACTCGCCCATTTGGGAATACTGACTAAACCCCCCGGTGCTCCAACGTTGTCATCGTGGTGTTGGGATCGTGGGTATCGCTTTGTTGCGCTTCCAGAACCCGGCAACGGCTGTCCACGTCTGGACCCATCTTGTGTGGTGGTATAACACCACTAAATCATCTTTTTAAAAATAAAATAACCTACTTGCCAAAAGATGCTAAAAAAGAAAATTACCAACTAGAGACCCTAAAATCTCTAATCCACAGACTCAACATAAGCCTCCTTTACACTCAGCTATAAAAATAAGCTGTAATATGACGGTAAAAGGAACCCTGAAAACCCGGGTTTTGCTTAACTGTAAGTACCAACTACTGTATAACCAACTAAGTTTTTTAAATGCTTTTTAGCATTATCAATTTATTTAGCAGCATTCAACAAAAATATCAGTAAAATGTATTAGGTCTTAGTTTCAGGGGCGATTCTCACTACCTAAGACTTCGAAAGTCAGTGTATGTTAATGGTCTCGGTAGCACAGTGGTTGGTGCAGCCGCCCGGATTGTGGAAGTCGCTCGTTCGAGTCCCGCCTGAGCCCAAGACCGAATGTTTTTTTCTGGGCTTCCTATCTTCAAGCTCTATGATTGAGAATGACACTCTAGTTTCGGGGTTGTCCTAGCTCGAACCACTAACGTTTTGGTAATCGAAAAGTAAACGATACTTTTTTATCGTAAATACATAAGTAAAAGAAAAAAAAGGATCGTATCTACTAAGCTCTGTTTGTGGAGTGATGGAGTCCTTAGATTGTCTAAGGTGGAGTCTATACTTAAGATTAGGTGTTGTAGAATGACAGGTAATTTGACAGAAAAATACAGAGTTTCTGTCGAATATCAGTAACTGTAACTTTACTGCACCTAGTTATAGAAGACTGAGTATAGTGACTTTGAGGTCAAGCGGTGGGACGTTGCCTTAGCCTCAATAAAAAAAAGTAACTCATTGTTTTTGGTTGAGGCTTACCCGTTGCGACGTCTAACTAAATACAGGGTGTTTTTTAAAACTGTAGGTTATACATACTATAAAGTTAAGTTTAGTATCTAATCTTAATCGGAGATACGGTACGTTACCATTTTTAGTTATATGGAGACATCGCATGGTTTTCAAAAATGAAGAAATATTCAACTGGAGTATTTAGAAATAAGCTTGCAAAATCCGGGAATTGTACCAAAACCTAAAAGCAAAAGAAATGCTTTAAGACTTCCTATACATAAACTGCCTTAATATGTCTCACTGTTGAGCACAGGCCCTACGACATATCAGACACCAACACGCAAACTCCGTTGCGGATTGTTGGAGACCCGTGTAAAGATAGTAGTACCTTATGGTCAGATGTTATCAAGCCGCCGACTAGACTTAACGACTAACATACTCGTATACCTACAAAATCAACTGTAGGTACGCTGTTACATTATTTATTAAAAAAAACTTATTTTGAAAAGTTTTTGGCCGGATCCTTCTTGATAGTTACATAAGTTGTTTTCTACTGTAGGTAAATTATCATCATCATCAGCAGCAACAAGACGTTCACTACTGCAAATAACACTGAATTATGAATAAGGCCTCCTCCTGGTCGATTCCGACCACAGCGGCAACGAGATTAACCAGGTACGCAGGAGATATTATAGAGCTCAAGTGTGCGCGCAACATAGGAGCACCCCCTATTCCATCACCTTTCTATAACCCGATGGGACGACAGGTCGACACGACCGGAGAAAGGTGAAGCGCAGGACCGACTTTTTACATGCCCATCCGACAGCATGGATCATCTTACTTTTCGGACACGAGGTGATCGGCCTGCACTGTCCTAGCCAACTCGAAACAACAACACAAACATAACATGTTGTTGGTTCACGCGGGATTCGAACCCACGATCTCCGGGTTGAGAGCCCAACGCTCTAACCGCTACACCACGGAGGCAGTTAATTATGAATACTTACAAATAAAAATGAGACATCACATACTAAATTGCATTTTCCCAAAGGTTGTAAGGTTTCCCCTTGTGTTATGGGAACCAGGAACAAGAGGGTTGGAAAAATATTAGTTTCATCGACAAACATTTACTGTACAGCTATGGCATTCCCGTTGGCGCCAAAACTCACTTCCCTCGTGGTGAGTTTTCTTTAAAATTCAATTTCTTTGCGACTGTGGTCGTTTGAGAGTAAAGATTTAAGTCAAACTAGCGGCCGCCCGCGACTTCGTCCGCGTGGACTTGTGTTTAAAAAATGTGATAAATCTTTATCAATTGTAGCCTATGTCTTATTTAGACGCATAAGCTATATTACTGTATAGTTTCATTTAAATCCATCTAGTAGTTTTTACGTGTAAAAAATGGAGTAACTTTTCCCGTTTTCCCATTACCCTTCACTTCTCTGCTCATTGATTGTACCGTAATGAAAAGTATACTTTAACCTGCCCAAGAGTATGAAGGATAATTGTGCCAAATTTCGTTGAAATCCGTTGAGTAGTTTTTGTTTCTATAACGAATATACAGCAGACAGACAGACAGACAAAAAATTTACTGATTGCATTTTTGGCATCAGTCAGTAGCGATCCCTAATCACCCCTTGATAGTTTTTTTTTAAATATATTTCATGTACAGAATAGGCATGATGACTGTATTTTTTTTTTGTTTATTATCGAAAGACCTTACATTTATGTAAACAATCCTCAAAGAATCACTTCATCTGGATCAATACCACCAGAGATATCACAATTTGAAATGCACAATTTTTGGACTTGCCCAAAAACGCTCCATACAAAAGCGACAGTGACGTCACTATCGCTGTCACTTTTGTATGGAGCGTTTTTGGGCAAGTCCAAAAATGTGCATTTCAAATTGTGATATCTCTGGTGGTATTGATCCAGATGAAGTGATTCTTTGAGGATTGTTTACATAAATGTAAGGTCTTTCGATAATAAACAAAAAAAAAATACAGTCATCATGCCTATTGGCCTCTCTACAGATTTATTATAAGTATAGATTCCAATTTTCAGATATGAGAGAAAATACTAATTCAAAGTGAAGCGTATTGATGATTGAAGTAAGCGTGAAGCTCCGAGATGTGAAGTGATGTTAGCCGCAATGCCACCCCAGTGCGGGAGTCAAACCCGCGCGTGACCCCATCGACTGCGCTTAACGGGTCGGTCGTAAAATTCTCGACTTATAAAGTACTTGCCATTTAGTCAACATTTATTAAATTCTTATTACTTTGTTTTGTATTTTGTTGCTGGATAGATTCCCCAGCTAAAAAAAGGATACTATGTTCTCAAATCAGGGTAGCGATTCAGAACCTAGTAGAAACCTGACTGATTTAGAAATTTCAGTAAATCACTCGTCTATCGGAAGCCACGTACACCTACTCGTACTATGTAAGTAAAAATTGGTAGCGGAACGGAGGCGTTTTAGATAATATGCTCAATACTCAATCATTTATTTGCACTCCATAATGTAGTGGTAGATGTTACAAACTTGGTATGTTCATTACAGACCCTCTCGGGCACAGCAAATAGGATAGAGGAGGACGCTTTTAACTTAAAACTCGCAATTAATCTTAAGCTTAAAACTATAGTATACTGAATAACTGAAACATAACATTATTAATTCTCAGTAAGCCTACAAGTTTCTTTAATATTACCTATATGAATTTTTCTGAAAAATATGCTTCAATTGTGTAGTAGCATTTTGCTGTCAAATGTTTCTTCAGTTTATTTAGAAAGTGGTTTTCATTTGCTTCCTGTTTGAGGGTATCTGGCAGCTAAAATATGGCTTATGTAAAAGCCAAAACCTTCCACTAATTATTTTATAACAAAATAATACACACCCCTACCAAATGTATCTAAACAAGCAACTTTGTAACTTGTCTAGTCCTTTTTTTTCAGTGTCGTTAACGTTAACTCAAATTAAGTGCCAAACTGTCAATAAGCAATCTTTCTCACACCACCCTGACCTATAAACGATTGACAGAGACAAACCATAATACAAACATCTTTAGTAAGTAATAATATAAAGCTGAAGAGTTAGTTTGTTTGAACGCGCTGGAATCTCAGGAATCGCTAGTTCGCTTTGAAAAATTCGGTTTGTGTTGACTAGTCCATTGATTAAGAAAGGCTTTAACATCACATGTCCACGCGGACGAAGTCACGGGTGGCCACTTGTACAACATAAAACAATGGAATGAAAAAAATACTCAATCGTTTGTTATAGCATCGTTATCTTAGCTAATGTTTGGTAATCGGCTGTTCTGTTACGCAACAAATATACTTTCGGAGTAGTTCAGCAGTTATGTAGGTACCTACCCATACTACCAATTTATCTAATGGTTAACAATAATGTCGCAAGGGCTTTGACTTTTGACAGCTGCCAGTGTCTTGTAACTTGAACCTTAATAGAATAGAAATACGATGAGCTGTGGCTTGACTTTGAGCCTGACTGAACACTTGAACCATTTAAAAATGGCCGCCTGTCACTATTTGAATGAATTTTAATAGAAAATTAAAGTTATAACGCGTGACGTAGACTAATTTGTGGCAGTAAACCTCTATGGATGGAAATTCCCCACTTGAATGTTGCCACAGTAATAAATATAAGAGAATTTTACTAGTGGCAATAATGGGGTAATTATTGTTTGAGTATGTTGCAATGCCCTCAAAGGGTCATGTGTTGTACTTTTTAGTTTTAAGACCTTGTTAAACCACATGAGCAATAAAGAATTATGAATTATTATGAATAATTGAACCAAATTCCACCTGTAGCGTAAAGTCAAAACGGTCACGCTTCTCATTTCAGAACATTCCTCCTTGCTTAATTAACAAGAAAAGTAGGAGTAGTAGACGAAGTAAGCAAAGTATTACCCCTTAATCATAAAAACTTAAACTGCGCTTCAACTCGTTCACTTTTGTACGGTACAAAGTAGGTACAAATTGTACCTATCGCTTTGTCACTTTCATTCTTGTTGATACCGCCATTTGCGAGTAAGTCAATTGCTTAAACTGTGCTTTAGCGTTGCGTATGTTTTTTATGAATAAGGCGACAGCAACAAGAATGAAAGGGACAAAGCACTACAATAGTTAACGTTATGATAAAGCGTTGTTTAAGTTTGTAGCATCTATCTCGCCTCACATAACACACTGTTCCTCATATCCTCAAAATTTTTTATGAATAAGGAGGTAAATTGCAAAAATTGTGCTTAAATTGCACTTGATACAGATGCGAACAAAATGTAAAGAACTATCTTATTTCAATTTCAATGTACCTACCTACGTGAAAATATTCATAAGGTAGAGCGGACATCATCATTATTATATTTTACTATCCTGGACGAACCTTATTTGCAGAAAGGCTTTTGGAAAACACTCAAAAGTATACTACGTAAAAGTTGGAATCATCATAATAATGATGAATTAAGTGTGGTGATCACAGGTTATCACTTCACATCAGGTGACCCCCAAGGGCCCCAAGCTCGCTTGCTCCCTCTTACATAAAAAATATAATACACAAAATGACACTTAAGAATGAGTAACCTCTATGGAATTAAAAGTCAGAAGGCCTAGCAGGAACCGGTAATCGACGAGTAAGCGATCCTTTTCTTTCTTGTTCCTGTGTCTGAAAAAAATAGTTAATAGTTTTTGACAGGAAGCGATTTCAAAAGTTGAGGTGGACAAACACAACTGAACAAAATGAAAGAAATTAAAAGATGAAATAAAATCGGCTAATGCTTCTCATCTTAGGTGTTATCTATGTATATGTCACCGGAAAATAACAAAAACCGTCAATTTATAAATTTCCTAGGAAATTTATCAACTTTCGTAGGATTCTAAACGAGAGATAAATTGTATTATTTTACGCCTACATTTCCGGAAATTTATAAATTTGCGACGACTCGTGGTAAATTTATCAACTTACGGATATCTATTCGTAAGATTTAAAGTAGAAACTTTAAAACTGGGTAGGTTTAACGGGTTACTTTTTACAATTAATAGGCTGACAACCCCTACTTCAAAATAAAACAGCAGAAATCGTGTTTTACGATATCAATGTATTTCATTTTTTCATAAACTTTTATGAAAAAATCAAATACACTTATAAAATATAACATACAAAACCATCTCGATCATATCCCAAATGACAGTCACAGACAGACAGGTAGTCAGAGGCACACTGAGTTCCCGTCACGGTAAACGAACGGATCATTCAGAAGCCCGCATTTCACCGAGTGAATTTGAACCCATCGTGATAAGAAGCGATCATACAACCGTTACATATCTGGGTTGCTTAGATTTTTTATCGGTGTTTCTCATCGCCGGAAAGTTAGCCACAAATTATACAATGAACACGAAGATGAATTATTCTTCCAAATTATAAAACATTGAAACCGGCCTTCTACCAAAATTAAATGGCGGAGGAGAGGAATGACACGTGACTTATTCGACCAATCAGAGCGCACATGGCGTTTAGTTACCACCCAAATATTATTTTACGGATGCGTTCCGAAAGTTTATCAATTTCCGGAAATGAGGGCGTAAAATAATACAATTTATCTCTCGTTTAGAATCCTACGAAAGTTTTTAAATTTCCTAGGAAATTTATAAATTTACGGTTCTTGTTATTTTCCGGTGACAAATATTAAGTATGTATTTACAAAAGACAAAGTATCAATCAATACCAAATATAGCGTTGCCCGCCTATAAATAAAAATAGTGCGGAAGGGAGACATCCATGTAAATATGAATACTAGACAAGGACGTCACGCGGCCCTTTGAATTAGTATTTTCCTCCATTTTGTCTGTAAATAATTTTACAATGTTATTTGGCTTAGTTCTTTTCTCTCAAACGACTACAGTCGCAAAGAAATTGAATTTTAAAGATAACTCACCCCGAGCGAAGTGAAATTTGGTGCCAACCGGAATACCACAGCTGCTATCCTATTCCGGCAGACGCCAAAACTCCCTAGGCTTGTGTGAGTGAACTTTAAAATTAAATTTCTTTGCAACTGTGGTCGTTTGAAAAAAAGGACTAAGCCAAATAACTTTTTTAAATTATTTACATACAAAATGAGGGAAAATACTAATTCAAAGTAAAGCGTATTGATGATTGAGGTAAGCGTGAAGCACCGAGATGTGAAGTGATGTCCGATGTGCACCGCCGGAATAGCACGGCTGCTATGCTATTAGGCTAACGCCAAGTCTCACTTCGATCGTGATCAGGAAAAAAAGTCAACTTTAACTGTCTATTGGCTCCACCTTGAATATTCCAACGGTATTCCCCCTTATTTGTATAGAAATAATTGTAAAATGACAATTGACTATGTTCTTATTCTTAACACTCAAGCGATCACATTCGCGTATCTACACTTCGTTCGCGTTAAGAATGCAGGGATTTTTAAATTTACTTCTTTCGCACACAAAATAACTCAGATCCACAACCTTTGCGTTCTAAAGTATGCATTCAGCTGGTCACTCTGGACTTGGCTTTCTAATTATTAACGATTTGATTGGTTAGGGGGCGTGCTAGATCGAAGAACAGGTATGAAATTGCTGCATTCTTAACGCGAACGGACTACCTCTATTTATTGTATTTCACAAAACGCCAAAAAACAATCTCACTTCGAAGTGAAGTGAAATGCCAATGCAGAATGCCAACCCTGTCATTGTAACGAATTGAAAGTTAAGTTTAAAGCTTGTAGCACACTAGGCAAGCACTGCAACTGCATGGATCTGACCCAGCAATTATCTTGCCATTCAAATTTAAACCTTAAGAAGTGTAGAAGCGGCGAGTGAGCTGAAAGCTCGCCGTTGGCGTTCTCATATTATAGCAAAATATATTGGACGACTCACAACAAGGTTGTCTTTAGAGAGACTGGTAGAAAACGTAGGGGCGTAAACATAGTAGGTGGTGACCTACGGGGGCGCTCTTAAACAATCTAAGGTCGTCCCTGGTAGGGTCAACTTGGGTCATGAACCCGAATCACTGCTGAGAATTTCCATGATCGATGTTTTTAGTTAACGTTAATTTATTTGAAATGAAATTAGGTGCTGCCTTATGAAAGCTATGATTGCTTGGTAGAGAAAGACGACGTATGATGTACGAATGCAAAATGGGTCTCATTTTAACAGCTTATGTGCGCTTATGTTATGTATGATGTGAACGCCTCTGTACAATAAACAGAATATTGGTTAAGTTACGTTACGATAAGCGTTAGGTACTTCACACAGCACCATCTAGCCCCCAATTAAGGCACAGTAGGTATACCCATTATGTCATCTCCATACAAACGCAGCGAGCGCAGCGGAGCCAAGTTGCCCTACTTGTTTTATTGTACTACAACTAAGTGATGCTATGGGGTCCATATTGGCTCACCTAAAGTTGTTTTTCCGAAATTGTTCTTACTACCGTTATGTGATCCGAATGATCACTCTTCCTAAAATTTTTAGTCCTAAAGTTTTCTTTCATACTTTTTGTAGTTCTAATGACGATGTTCATAACGTTCATGTTTCCTAAAACTTCAATTAATAATATTTGATCTCCTAATGTTGTTTTTCATAACGATATGAATACACACATTAATAAATGCACATTGCTAAAGATCATAAAAAGTGCTGGGGTTAACGCAAGCAGCAAGCTAATCAGGCAAGTTGTTTTTAGGGCTTAAAAAAAATAACCACGAGGGTTTAAGGATGATTTAAACAAGGATTTTAAATTAGGATGTAAGTGTTTATGGCTATCGAAATTATGAAGTTGAATGATTCGGAACTAAAACATTAGGAAAAGAGAAGATAATAATTGGGATTTTTAGGATGAAAAATTTTAGGAAGAAAATTGTCGGAGTTCCGATTTTAGGAGTTAAAATTTTAGGTGAACTTTGGCGCACCCGATGCTATGGGGTACTGGACCTCGGGGGTCCACTCCAGCCGGCCAGTGCAGGCAAGGGGAGATAAAAGGCCTGACACACCAACAGTTCGCCTCTAGCTGCCCTGCGGTAAAGGTGGGTTGGCCGTGGTGGGGTGGCGTCGAAACGCACCGACACGCTCATAAAAGCCGTCCCTTATTTATAGTTTGTAACGCGTGAGGCGGGTACGGTTTTGGTCCATATTATTATGCTGGCAAGCCGTACCCTCGATATCGTGAGGTGAAGGGCATTCCCCTTTCTTTTGAAATATATGTTTGTCATTTTGCGTGTTGTCATTGTCAAAACACGTAGAATGGAATACAGAAATCAGGGCCGATTTACACAGCACGCAGTGTAGTGTGCAGTAATGTTGACTTTTCATAAACGCTCGCCCACGACTTTTAATTCGAAATATGTATATTCGGTGAATAGTCGAAAGACTATTCAGTTTGTTCACTACGCTAAGTCTGGATGCTAATTGTTCAAGTTAAAGATGACAGTTACGGCGCTTTGAAATCAAATAACAATAAATAATGTTACTATGAAATGTCCCTACAATTTTTGTTTGTTTTTTGCTTGAGGTGCTGGAACGTCAATTGCCGTCCCTAACGTTCTAAAGATGGTCTAAGCTGAAATGACGCACCCTTCCACCGCGTCTACGCACAAGATAGTGCTTGCCTATAAGCTCTACCACCAAATTGAAAACCATACTTGTTTAGAAATGAGCAATGCACGAATGGGTGCAATGAAATGTTATTATACATACAAACCGTCCTCTGCAATCATATTCCTCTCTAATTTATTAAAAAAACCGCATATAAATCCGTTGCGATTTAGAGACCGAGAAAGTGACCTTGTCCAATACTATGTAGTGTTGTAATATTTTTATATTTAGCTATTTAGTATGAGAAAAATATAGAATCAAACTGTACTAAGGTCAAGTTGGGTAACTTTGAATTTCAGTGTAGCATAGAATCCACTCTTTTAGATCAGTTACTGTTGACAAGTACTCCAACTAAAAGATGTTGTTGTGTCTATGGGGGGTTTGGATCAAAAGAAATTATCAACAACAGTATGTAGGAACTTTTACTGTTCTTAAACAGTGGATACAATGTTACACTGAAATTCAAAGTTACCCAACTTGCATTTGCACTTGCAACTTATTTGCATATTCTTAAGGTTCATATTATTGTAAAAATACTAATTGTTATTGAAGAGCAAAAACGAGCCAAAGTTTGCATAAATGGAGATTCCAAACCACAGGATTTATTTGATAACATTGGTTTTATGGAACCTACATTACATTATATTAGTACAGACTAATTTATTAAAATATTTTGTATTTTTTGTACGTACTGTTGTGATTCGAATAGGGTCTGAAACCAATGAAAGTTTGCAAACGGAGGGTTAAAAACGAAAATCCTCATTTGAGTTGAGTTCAAACCCTTATAGTATCAGCTCTTTGTACCATCAACCTGAGGCGAACGCCACACGTAAGATAAATAACTTGATCCGTCAAATACAATATACTGACGATCAAGATATTATTATTCGACGTGTAGGATAGGGTATTGACGAATCACAATATTTCTTGTAGCTATATTTTAAGACACATCAATAAATATCGTGATATTTATCAAGATTTTATTGAACTGATGTTGGCTGGGGGCTTGCGGGGGCAACGTCCCTAATTAGTTAGCATGACTATGTACAATCAATTAGTGACATTATACAGCTTGCGACTTGACAGCTTACTAAAACGGTAGAAACTCTTTGGAGGATTCCAATGATGGACATATAATTCTGACTTAGTGAACATAGATCATTCCTCGATATGAGGTCGATGGTTTGTACTAAACCATCCATAGACAGCACTATTAAACTTGCCGTGTAAACGTCCCTTTTACGTCAAAACATAGCGTCCTCTCTGCTTTCGTTTCATTTTCACGTGTCTATGTTTTGCAGGGGGTTACCCCAAAATTGATTAAAATTTTGTATTGTAATTGTACATAGTTATCTATAGATAGCTAAGCCGTGTAGCAGGCAGTCTGTGCAACTTGTTTTGTTGTGTTTTAGTGATTGATTGTTCTGTGATTTCCCGCTTTTTGTAATTACGTCGCGTAATGTAGTAGAAGAAAGAGTCTTCATCATGTCAGAAACTGGAAAAACCCCGTCGCTGTTAGCTAAGGCCATACCTCAATTTGTGTTAAATAAAAATAAATTTAAAATCATTACTCCTAATGCGACGAATACTGATTTAATAAATCGTTTAAAGAGTTTGGCGCAACCTAGAATTCTCTTTCGAGATATAGTAATATACGAGTCAACAGAGGGAGATTTCTTGAAATTGGTCGGTCAAAAACTTACCATAGTGAACCGGACTTATGTTACTACGAGTATCTCCCAAACAGTAGCTAGGTACGAGTCTGCAGGAAAGGTTGTGTTAGAGAAAACTTCAGATGATTTGCAAAAATTGATAGGAAAAGATAATTATGATTTACTTTTCTCCACTCTATGCTCTGTAATAAGCCAGGAGTTCAAAGTGCGTGCTATTTTAGCTTTATTAACTGTTCCTACAAAGTTAGCGCAGACAGAATCCCAGACTATAAACAAGTGTGATTCAGTGAGCAACTCTGTGACATTTAAGAAGACGGAGACAGGGTCTCAAACTGATGAGACTTGTATTGCTGATTTGATGAAAAGAAAACCGAGGAAAAGAATTAAGAGGCCGCTACCTTCACCGTATGTTGTGACAAAATCTACCTCGGTAAACCGAGTAGTGATTAATCCAAGTGATTTCTCCAGGTTCAGCGCTTATGCTGAGGCAGAGGAATCTGAAATGCATACAGCAATTAAAACGGAAAAACTTAAATGTGAAGAAAATCTGGACTTTGACGTCACCGATGAACCGAATACAGATTTGCCGATACTACATCTTGAAGAAGACTCTAAAGACAGCATAGGAAATTTATCAATGTCTTCGTATTTAATTCCCCCAGAAATACTCCAAGCTCCGATGTCATTGCTCAACACGATCCAGCAAGTCACAGCTCCTGAGCAACCGAAAGAACCAATTGTCGACTGGGGGAGTGCAATACCTCTGACGTTGTTAGACGGTACGGTGGTGAAAATTCCCGTTAAGCCTGAAGATGATTTCCATATAGCAACACCAGAAATTATGAAGTATGTGCCACCGGAGCACCGTAGAAAACTCTTGTGGTATCAAGCGTATATTGACTGGAAGTATTGCTTGAGGAGAGACGAGGATTCTTTTTTGTAAGTATAAACAGTATTTATTTCCTAGAAATATTAAGAAGCAAGCTATCAAAATCTTTTACTGAACATTTTACAATGATCAGTTTTTTTAAATTTAAACATTACATCTCCTCTGAAATTTCAAATGAGTTGAATCAAGTGGCTCATCTAGGGTTGATGGTTGGGCCAATAATTCTGAGACATCCTGTATAAGATTGATGTCTTATACAGGGTGTCTCTGAATTATTGTTATGTATAATTTTCTCATATTATTGAGAAACAAATCTGAATAGTCCAAAATATGATGACATTTCTTACTTTCTAGATGGCTAGGCATCTATTTATATTAGTATTTATTTATCTATTTTTAACAATATTTAACCTTATGTGTTCTGTTATTGTAAAAATGTACCCTTCAACCAGCGCTCGGAACCACTGATTTAAATCAACACGAATTAACTAATTTGTGATAAATTGTACGGCCAACAGCATGACAGGGTTCCCGCTCTCCTTACTCCATTGCAACGAAATTTAATTTGGCAGGAGCAAGAGATAAAACTCTGACGTGCCGTTGACTGTACTAATAAATGTTCTATTTCCATTTCTATTTTATGGAGTATCACATTTATTAGTTTCAAAAGTATAGTCGCGGAATGAAAAGGTTGACCAGTTTTTAAATAAATTGATTTACGCGTTGCAAGCACATGTTACCTTTTTGAACTGTGTAACAGGCTAGAGTATGTCGAAAAATATGCTTAATTGTTCGGCAATAAAACTAAAATTCGATTAGACGTTCCTTTTCCTTCTTCCTTCACGATTGACAGTTGAACCAATACATTTTATTCGATTGTCAATTGATCTTGTCAACGTCATCATTGAGCAAGCAAAAACAGATCTTAGGGTGGTCAACCCTTTCATTCCCCGTCTGTACCTTTGCTTTTCTGTGGAGATTATATCTTTATCATTCGCTATCTTTCTCTTACATAGGTATTCTATTATATTTATTTAACAAATAAACTGATAATGTAATTCAAACAGCACAACATCATCTAAATAAATAAGAAGGCTGCTGTATTTAAATTACCTTATTAATATATCTTGTAATTATAATTTAATTTTAAAGTAATACAAATTGAGGTGCCCGTGACCCAGTTTCGACAGTGGATTGGCAATAATTGCTTTGTAAAGCAACACACGCCGAGTCGGAAATGGGATGGGTGACCACCGCGATCGAAATCGCTTTTTCGGTCGAAATCGCATCTCCGTGCTTCGGAAGGCACGTTAAGCAGTTGGTCCCGGTTGACGTACACACATACCACTAGATACATACATACATACATTCCATCACGCCTCTTTTCCAACGGGGTAGGCAGAGACCACTTTTTTCCACTTGCTACGATCCTGACACACACGTTGCGCCTTTTTGATTGAACGCGATTTTGATTAAGATGGGTTACATAACTCTAAAGCGTCTGTACGTAGATGCCCTTAAAACACGTCAGTTTTCTGTCGGAATGGTCACCCATCTCCGAACCTGCGTGTGTCGCCTTAGAACTGCAATCGGTACCGCTCTGCTGTCGCCACCGCGCCTCTGGCACCCCACTTGGCTAGTGGCTTCTTTGTACGAGTAATTCTGAGTAAAATAGTCTATATTAGCTTTATTCAAGTAGACCATTACACAGTACCTTCGAATCGTCAATAATCCTAATCTTACTGCCGCACTCAGAGACGTCAATTAACGTTAATGGTTCATTAGAGTCAAAATTGTACATTCTTAAAAGTTCTTTATTCAATTCGTTATAAAGTCTCTTTTGAAAAATGGAATTTTGACTCTAATGAACCATTAACGTTAATTGACGTCTCTGAGTGCGGCAGTTAACCACTTAATATAAACAATACATAAAAGTTACTATTTTTAAATCGTCCAATGTTTTACAGTACAAAGTGAATGCATGAATAAACCAACAGAGTTGAAATACAGTTTTGTCAAGAGAATAAAATAAAACAGAAAGTTAATATTAATAAGTGAACTTGGGTAAACTTAGTAAACTTGAGCATACCAGTTCCCAAAGGTGCCACCTGTTCACAAGTTGACTTGTGAGCCAGCCATCATCCCAGGGAATGGACTATCTTAGGACGAATCTCCTTGAATGTCCTTAAGAGGCACAGTCCAATAATATCTATTTTTTCAGGCCAATCCACACAGCAGTAATAAACCAGGATCTTGACCTCTTGAGGAGACACTGCCTCGTCTTGAAGACCAGGAATGAGTCTGTGGATGTCCTCACGGAAGACAATATGGTAAGTTAATAATTCATATCCATTTCTTTCTTATGTTATTGATTTAGATTTTGTAGTTATAAGTTTAGATTTTGTAGGAGAGCGTCGTGGCCCAGTGGTTAAACACTCTGGCTGGGATCCCGATGGTCCTGAGATCAAATCTGGCCAGAACACACCTACTTTGTATTCATTGTACAATATGCGGCTAACTCTCCGGTGCTGGAAAACACCTATATAAAACCCTAGCGACCCGGAAAACGGCGGTAGACTCGCCCCTTACCACGCTGGGTTCAAATTCCCTCGGTGAAATGTGGGCTGAATGTTCCGTTCACTATGACGGCAACAATCAGTGTGCCTCTGACTAACCCATCACGGATATGGTCGTGAGGGTATGTTATGTTATAAGTGCAAAAGCTGCGTACTGTAGCGGTTCATAAAAACATTGAAAACATACAAATAATGTTTACAGTATTTTAGGCCTGTAAAGTACATTACTAAAGTTCGGTTGGGGCTGCCACTCAACCCATTTCTGACATTTTACCTGGTGAAATACATTCACGTACTTTCCGCTGCTCGGAGGAGGGCAGCGGGGGAGTGTGGGACTCGCCTACTCCAGAGGTGGGAGTACCATCTAAAACACCGGGGCGGCCTTCTCCTGCTCGTGGACAGGGTTTCCCAAGAACTCTCCCGAGGAGGCACTCTACCGGTGAAACCCTGGCGGGCTATGCCGGCATTCAGGCTCAACTCGAGAGAAGTAGGCACCACCGTATACGGCAGGGCGAGGCCACCCCACAGTCGTCCTCCTCGGGGTTCCTTTTGCAATGGAAGCAAACAGCCCCGGCACAGTAAACCACGGAACAGAAAAAACAGTGGAGTGGAAAAAACAGACAATGTGTTCGTGCGCGTCGCGCGCCGTGTCGGCACGCGCAGGCCCGCTGCTAGCTGTTTCGCCGCCCGCGTGCAATACCGAAAATGCCGCCCTACTACTTTATGAATTTCAAAAAAAAGGGTACCTAATAACATTAATTAATGAAATTGATATGCGGAGGCCGATCTATAATCTCAATATTCCACAGTTAAGACAAGAAATGGCGTGAACGGCTCCTTTGTAGAAAACCAATAGAATGTACTATATTAGCGCGAGCGAAGCGAGCGCGTTTTTTTTAAGCACTCGTCATGAAAAAATATTTGAGTAGGCAACTTGTAAAACTTTTTTGCGAAGTCCCCTCAGGTGCGAGGCCAGGGACGCCGTCACCGGCTAGATGCGAGAGAGCGATGCTCTCCTAAGCCAAGGGCAGGTATGGAAACTGCGTGAGCGCGCGAAACTGTTATATCTCAGTATATGCGTAAAAACCGCAATTGAAAGAAGATAACTCGAGTGAAGCTAAGCTCTGATTCCAAAGTAAAAAAAACAATATTAGTTCCGGGGGAAAACCGCGAACAGTAAAATAATGCGTATTACGCGAGCGAAGCGAGCGCGTTTTTTTTTGGTTAAAATGGGCCAGATTAAACTAACCAATGCGTAAATAATTACAGATGAAATGAGGAAATAGGGCGGCTCAAAGGTGCTTTTTGCATTTATTCGCTGTCCCCAATTTCTGACCGCCGTAGGCTCCGGCGCCTGAGACTTAGGCTGGTTTCAGAGTCACACCATCGCGAAGGGCCGGCAGCGCCCGCCCGTTTCAGCATTCATATCTCCCTTGGCAAAGCGTCACCCGTTTAGGCCCATTAAGGTAAATCCGCCACTTAACATCATCAGTCCCGTTTTCCATAGGCTGACAGAGACAACGTTTGGTGATGTATCTTAGTTTTGACGGATGCCAATAGATAACAGTGTTAACTTAATTCGTTCAGACGTTTTTACATGATATGACTTAATATTTATTTTCTTAAAACAAGTATAAATTAGCTCAATTTGCCGCCCCCTGTGCGTGCCGCCCGCGTGCGGTGCACGCCTTGCACGCCCGCTTGCGGCGGCCCTGGGCACGCGGTTTCACGCACATGCTAGCATAAAATATGAGGGAATAAGTTGTGTTAACTGTGGCCCCGGTCGTGTGCTCTCCGAGCGGCCCTAAGGCTAAAGGGGCCTTTAGCCGCCTCTTACGACAGGCGGGGGTGGAACTTGGCTGCATTCTTACGCCCCAGACCACATTACGAACCCATTTAACCCGTTGACTACCGTCTTGGTGTAATTGAGAAGAGAAGTCGGCTACTACACCAAGGGTCGCGGGTTCGATCCCCGCACAGTACAAACATTTGTGTGCATGAACATGTCTGTTTGTATTGGTCTGGGTGTTTCCTATGTATATTAAGTATGTATTTAAGTATGTTTATCCGTTGTCTAGCATCCATAATAACGGACTATAATTAGCCCACTTGGGACTAGATGGCGCTGTGTGGAATAATGTCCAAGGATATTTATTTTTTCGTACCACTTGCTCAAAAAAGTAACATTCTAGCCCGCAAAAAGAGAACATAACAATAGTCATTTTTAATCTGTTGAAAACAGGTAAGGAAATTGTACTGAATTTCATTCATCCCTAGGGAGTGAATGTGATTTAAATTTGGAATACTCACCGAGGTTTTCGAGCGCTAATTTGAATAAGAAGTTTTAATTCTTTCTTTATGACCTGCCAGTATTATATGTGTGTGACATAGTATAAAACAAAGTCGTTTTCTCTGTCCCTATGTCTCTTTGAATGCTTAAATCTTTGAAATTACGCCACGGATTTTGATGCAGTTTTTTTAATAGATAGAGTGATTCACCTATTGCACCCGTCCGAAGCGGGGGCGGGTCGCTAGTATGTGATAAAATAGAAAAAGTTTAATAATAAATATTTTTTCGCAAATGGTACGAAAAGTAGAGTATTTTCCTCGGTGATAAAGCTGTCTTAGTCTTGGGTGAACTTAAATCCCTCGCTACACTCAGGACTCGAATAAATCCCTCGCTTCGCTCGTGATTTAAGTTTTTAACACCCTCGCTGCGCTCGGGAGTTAACCTCGAGTCCTTCGTTACGCTCGCGATTTCAGTCGTCACCCGCGACAGAAGACACTGCTTTATCACCTTGGTTAATAATCTACTAATTATTATTTATTTCTGACCTGGCGTGGTTGCTTTACAACGGCGATCGTTGGGGGATCCACTGTCGTGGGCACAGCCTTGTCAGGTTTTTTGCCAAGTCGAGTGTTTAAAAGTTTGAAACCGTCTTAGAATTCAAACAGAAAAAAACGGGCTTCTTTTGTTTTGTGAACAACGTAACGTGTTTTCCCCTCTTTGTTTAAATCAAATGCAACGCCCTTCCGAAATCGGGACGTTTTCTTTAAAATTCTCTTACTATTGTAATGTTTTTCGTACGAATATCCGACTATCTAAATCTTAACTGATAGTTAGGCAAAACTTTTTTATCATTTGATAACAGCACACTAAGTAGCATGTTGCGGCAGGGTTAAAATTTTATCATCACGTCATATATTTCATAATATCTTATCAGAAGTATATTATTCCTCAATTCTGAGAAATTATGTTGATAATTCAAATTCGTCACCAGCTATGGTTTTCCGGTTGGGGCCAAAACTCACTACGCTCGTGGAGAGTTATCTTTAAAATTCAGTTTCTTTGCGACTGTAGTCGTTTGAGAGAAGAGAACTAAGCCAAATAACATTTTTTAATTATTTACATACGAAATGAGGGAAAATACTAATTAGTATTTTCCCTGAATTTTTTCTGAATTTCAGAGTGAAGCGTATTGATGATTGAAGTAAGCGCGAAGCACCGAGATGTGAAGTGATGTCAGCCGGAATTGCACCCAGACCCTGCATTTCGGCTTATATGTATCACTTCACATTGCGGTCGTTCACGCTTAATTCAATCATCAATACAGATAACTTTGAATCAGTATTTTCACTGTTTTGTATGTAAATGATAAAAAAAAGATATAAGGCTTGGTTCTCTTCTCTCAAACGACCACCATAGAAATGAATTTTAAATTTAACTCACCACGACCGTAGTGAGTTTTGGCGCCAACCGGAATAGCATAGCAGCTATGAATGAATATCGAAATAAAACAACTTTACGGATTCTACTCGCGGTCTTATATTTTCTTTCATTTTCTAACCCGACGTTACCCGTTACCCGAGTAGAATCCGTAGAGTTGTTTTATTTCGATGTATAGTGTTCGCGTATATATTAGAAAACATTATGAATGAATATTATAGATTATATATTATAGATTCGGATATGAAATTATTTCGGAATATCCCATAGCCCACCGGATTATCGACATAGCCCACCGGATATCGACTTAGCCCACCGGATTAGCAAGCTGAAGTGGCAGTGGGCTGGCCATGTTAGCCGTAGAACCGACAACCGTTGGAGTAAACGTGTTCTTGAGTGGAGACCGCGTCTCGGCAAGCGTAGTGTAGGACGTCCTCAGGCAAGGTGGAGTGATGATCTGCGCAGGATGGCTGGCAGGAGCTGGATGCGAGCAGCCGAAGATCGAGTTTAGTGGCGTGTAATGGGAGAGGCCTATGTCCAGCAGTGGACTGCAACAGGCTGATGATGATGATGGAAGTCACGACTTCTCAACAAGCCTCAGACTCTTGAACCCTTCAAAGAGAATATCCCCCAGTTACCATCAAAAAGAAAGCTAAAGATTTTCAGTTCTCGGCTGAAACATTTTGAGCTACGTTGTACTGTCTCTAAAACCTAATATTTGAGTAAGTACTATCTTTAATAAAGATCTGAAAACCAGAAAAAGACATTTGGTCATGTTGGCATCAGGCGGGACTCGAACCCGCACCTTTCGCAAACCGGGCGACTGCACTAACCAATTATGCTACCGAGACCATTAACAGACCGGCCAAATCTTTCTGGTATATTTGCCCTATGAGCCAGGCTGATTTCATTAATGTAAGGCAATCAAGGCATCCACCTCTAACATTCGGAAGAAATATTGTTTCAAATATTTAACTTCCGATTATGATGAAAAAGCGATTACTATGTTTTATTAATTTTTTAGCATTTTCCATGCAGTATCTTTCCTGAAGATCTTAAAACCAGAAAAAGACATTTGGTCATGTTGGCATCAACCAACAATAACAAGTACTAACTTATTCAATAAATCGTTTTGTCGTTCGACCAGTCGGAAGTCGGAAGTCCAGCGATTGTGGATGTAGGGAATTTGAAACCCAATAGCGATATGATAATAATATACCCTACAAGGGAAATCCCTGGGCTATGAATAAGAACGGTTGATAAGAACTCATTGCACTTTATACACGTGTTGTTTACAAAGGCGCACACATCAACTTTTACAGAACCGTTGCAAAATGGATCTTATGTCAGCGGCATAAGGTTCCCCTTTTTGCACTTTATACACGTGTTGTTTACAAAGGCGCACACATAACCTTTACAGAGCCGTTGCAAAATGGATCTAATGTCAGCGGCATAAGGTTCTCCTATGTAAAGGTTGACGTGAGTGCCTCTGTACACACTACACAGAGACGTAGCGTTTGATAGTTTATCTTAGGGTCCCCACACACGGGCCACAGGAAACCGCCACAAAAATTGCCGCCGGCATAGTCCTGTGGTCATACAATTTGGGTCCTCACACGGAGGCCTCACGACACTGCCACAAAAAGCTGCCACTGGCATTTTTTGTAGTTTTCAGACCGCCGCTACAAATCGTCGCTGATCGCTTTTTGTGGCCCGCAACGCCGCCACAAGCCACTCGCGAGATTTCCTACCCCCAATCAGAATTGTATGTATGCGAGAACTACGGTTTCGCCTTCTATACAACAACGTAATTAAAAAACAACAAAAACTGTTCCGATATGACACGCGAGTGACCGAAGCAACCGAACGAGCTATATTCGGACTCCAGCCAGCTTTAGTTGCGAAAATTATTTCTATCTTGGTTCGAGTCCATTAAGTATGTTACTGCAAGCATGGGTGAAAAAAGTAACAGCCACCGACCACAAGTGTCGGCCGCAAGCCACAAGTGGGTATCGCGCTTCTACTTTTGCAGCCGCTTCTGGCTTCTTGTGGCGGCGTTTGCGGCTGTGGCTCGTTTGCAGGGGCCCTTAGTTGGGTACCTAGTTGACTTGTCACTCAGCGTCTCAGCACAGTGGAATTTTTCGGTGTTTTCCATCACGGGAGAGTTGGCCACAAATTGTACAATATTGTGAAATTACTTTTTATTAATTATTTTATTTTATGTTAATTATATGGCGTCACCCTCTGTATGTGAGGGTATTTTGTCAATGTCGAGTGTAGTTATAATGCGTTTGAAACATGTAGAACCATGTAAACATTAAAATACTGGTATTTTGTATTTCAATGCTTCGCTGAGCAATTTCTTAACATGCCTTAAGGTCATGATATGACTCAAACGGTCATTTTTAAACGATTTCTGAACTTTACTGAACACACTGATATCTAATTTACTCACTAAAAACCATTAAATATTAATTAAAAGTTAAAAAAATACATCGACCATGCTTTCCGTTCGAGTACCCTCAAAAACCTCAAGCTTGAGATATAGTGTCAGCATGTTCTGTCACATTTCCAGTCCGCCCTCCACATGTCAATATTCGCCGGGGCGTCCAAATGCACAACGATGCTGCTACATTTCGGGGCTGACCCCCTGCTGGGGGACGACGAGTATCGCAACTGCTTCCATCTAGCGGCGGAGGCGTCCAATGACTGCTTGAAGCCGCTCATCACTTATTGTCAGGCGAACCCTTTGTAAGTAACATTTTCTTAATAGATTTATTTATTTACCCCCTTATTCATAAAAACTTAAACAGCTCTTAAAGGACACGATAACTTTTGTATCGCTTTGTCACTGTCATTCTTGTTGCTGCCGCCATTTGCGAGTAAGTGACAGAACACGTCAATAGCTTAAACAATGCGTTAGCGTTGCGTTCGTTTTTATGAATAAGGGGGTTATTCTTTACTAGCTGTCCCAACAGACTTCGTTCTGTTGTCAATCATTCAGTGACACGTGACTGGTAGTAACAGTTACTAAGAGGAAACTAAAATTGAGATTTTTACTATATTCCCAGCATTTTCTCATGATTGCTCACCTTTTAAACCTTCCCTCGACCATTACAAATATTTCAAAACCAAAATTAGCCAAATCGGTCCGGCCATTCCCGAGTTTTAGCGAGACTAACGAACAGCAGTCCATTTTTATATATAGAGATTGCACAAAGAAAAAGTACAATTGGCGGACTTAATGCCTAAAGGCATTCTCTACCAGTCAACCATCGGGCGAAGCAGAAACCTTGTTGGCGGTGGATAAAAATATAATGAACCTATACCTACTGCGATAAACTTACACATATCTGATCTTATACATAGATCTGCAGAAGAAATTTGCACAATTAAACATAACATAAACGGCCTATATACGTCCCACTGCTGGGCACAAGCCTCACCCCAATCATGAGGTGGAGCGAACCATACTTCAACACGCGGGCTCAGTGCGGATTGTTGGAGGGGTGTAAGGTCAGTGAGAAACCTTGATGTCAGATGTTATCAAGCCGCCCTAAGGCCTCCACCTAGGCTTAACGACTGACATCTAGCGACGTCAACCGGGACCAACTGCCTGACGTGCCTTCCGAAGCAGGACATGCCCGAAAAATTAATCACTAAATTTCGGACGGACGGTCACCCATCCCATTTCCGACCCAGCGATCGTTGATCACCTCCTTCATCATATTGAACTTTGTCAATTAGCTGTAAGATGATTAGCCATGACCTTCAACTGTTTTCAGGAAAGTACTCCAAGAAAACGGAGAGTTTTGGAAACCAGAACTAGCCACGAAGCCTAAGGAGTACCAGACGAGCTATCTACTTAATGCGATCTGCACAACGCCTGAGAACCAAGGTAATTATAGTCTTGACAACAACTGCCTTTATATCCTACGGCAAGGTGGCATTCCGGCTAACATCCCTTCACATGTCGGTGCTTCACGCTTACTTCAATCATCAATACGCTTCACTTTAAATTAGTATTTTCTCTATTTTTTTATTCACACCCGAAATCAGAACTTCGAACACGTGAGCAAAGCATTGACAGTTTGAGACGACACTGCGCAACATGTATCTGTCTCGTTTACGCTCTAGTAAATAATCATGCTATCTTGTACACACGGTCAAATTATAGGTACGTACGCCAGGGGACAATTTTCGTCTTCGCATCAGAGTGCCAAGTACGGCAGGCACAAACAGTTTCGAGTTACTTCACCGTCAAGTTTATCGAGCATAGTGAAGCAAGCCGACCAAATAAGGTCATTATTTACTAGTAGATTACTCGATGTAGATGACTTTCAAATTCGTCAGGGTCTTAGTTAGAAGTTATTACTCCTACTCGCCACTAGATGGCGGTGCTTCAACGCCATACAAATTCGCGTTTACCGACTCGGGACAGTTTAGTGAGCAGAAGCGGTGTGCCTGCCGTACTTGGCACTCAGTACTGACATAATCTATCTAACTCTTATAAATATTATTGGTCAGCTATGCTATTCCGGTGGTCGCCGAGACTCACTTCGCTTGTGCGAGGAAACTTTAAAATTCCATTCCTTCGCCACAGTCGTCGTTTGAGAGAAAAGAACTAAGCCAAAAAAGACTTTTTGATTATTTACATACAAAATGAGAGAAAATACTAATTCAAAGTCAAGCGTATTGATGATTGAGGTAATCTCATTTCAACATCGAAGCTCGCACGTGCGATGTGCACCGCCGGAATAGCACGGCAGGAGCGTATGTATGTATGTATTTTTTTTTTCTTTTAGGCTACACACCTCTCATGCTAGCGTCGAAGGTTGGAAATTATGAAAACGTCAAGTTACTAATCGAAGCTGCCCCCGGATCTGTGAACACCCAGACTCCAGCTTGTGGTAACACTGCTTTGTACCAGGCTGTGGCTGGGGCTTGTTATGACAGCGACGGTGAGTTTCATATCCTACTAATATTATAAATGCGAAAGTTTGTATGTGTGGATGTGCCGTGATGCTCTTTCATGTAAAAACTACTGAATGGATTTTAAATGAAACTTTACAATAATATAGCTTATGCATCTCAATAAGACAGGTTACTATTTATAAAGATATATTACATTTTTTTAAACCTAAGTCCACGCGGACGAAGTCGCGGGCAGCCGCTAGGTGTATATCATTGGATGGACATTGTTCCACACAGCGCCACCTAGAGCCAAACTAAGCAAAGCTTGTACTATGAGAGACAACAGATAAACATACTCAATACTTTGTTTGTAAATACTCACATAATATCCTAGCATTCTAGTACACTATAAATGTTAGAACAAACTAATAAATGTCAAAATTAAGGTCTAAAATCCTAAAAATATTATTGCCTATAACAATAACTATTGGAACTTGTCTAAGAAGTGCATTTTGACAGCTGCCAGTGTCATTGGAAATAAAACTTTATGCAATGCTGAAAGAGTTCAAGTGTTCTGTCAGATTCAAAAGTCAAGCCACAGCTCATGAAGCATCTTTCTATTGGTTTGAAGTACAATCGGGGAATGAAAGGGTTGACCACCCTAAGATCTGTTTTTGCTCGCTCAATGAAGTATTGGTTCAACTGTCAATCGTGAAGGCACATACGTCTAATCGAATCTTAATTTAATTATCATACTTTCAAAGCATACTTTTCGACATACTCTAGCCTGCTACACAGTTTAAAAAGGTAACATGTACTTGCAACGCGTAAATGAATTTATTTGAAAACTGGTCAACCTTTTCATTCCGCGACTTTACAATTTCCAATGACACTGGCAGCTGACAAAATGCGCTTCTTAGATGAGTTCAACTATAATTATTTACATTCATAATTATTTTTACAGCTCGCGGCAACAGATCGAAACTGTCAGAAAACTTCAAAAAGACCATAGAGTTACTTGTAGAAAATGGTGCAGACCCGAGCATAGCCAACAACTCCGGCGCCGATATAAACTCCTTGATCACAGAGTTTGCCCACTCAGAATTATCTATGCTCTTAGCTCAAAAATTTACATCTATAAATTGTAAGAACTTGGACAGTCAACATAGCGAACCTCTCATACTCTATCGGAAACAGGACGGTACGCTGAATACTTTAGGTATCAATGACCAAAGAAAACTCAAAAATCTTAACGCAACAAACAATATAGAAAATAAATATAAACCATTCAATGTCCCAAGTACAACAAATAACGAAGTTAATAAAATCATGAACATTGCTACAAATGTTAATCTTGTTAATAACAATAGCAGTACTGTTGATAAACCTCCGAATATAGAAACGAATGTCAATATTAATGACAATAATGCGATAGTAGAAAGTAAATTAAAAGGAATTATTAAGAACAATATGCATGATAAGAATTTGATACAATCATATAAAAGTGGGAATTACACTGTAACAATGGTTGATTATCAAGTCAACAAAGATTTAGCAAACAAAACCAATAATGAGACTGAAAAGAAAGCTTTACAATCTGAAAACTTAATCGTTTTAGAAAACAAATTACTAAAGCAAGTTCTTAATAAAAATCAGGAATCGAATGACTCAAAAGATGTCAAATCTCAGAATCATTTTATAAATTCTTACAAGAATTTCGTCGATAGTTTCAAAAATATAGAAGAACCTACCTACCTGCCATTAGAAATAGCTACAACCTCAAAAAGATCTGGAATGCCAATAGTACAAGTTAATGAACCAACTATACAACATAATGCAACAGTCAAAACATCTGCTAAAAGAAAATCCACTATGAAATATGATGGACGGAAAATAAAAGTCATACGCAAAGAAGATAATAAAAATACCGACGACAAGAAAAAAATTCAAAATAGTCTTATTAAAACCGAGTCAATTGTGCAAAGAGGAACAGGTGGGAATTTGATAAAAATTGTAAACAGTTCTAACATAAATAAAAAAACACCATCTCCTACAAAAAACTCGGAAATAAATGCTAAAACAGAAAAATGAAAATATGGTTGAGTCCAAGAGTGATATTTCCTACTTGGACCGATTTGGACTATTGTCAACAATTTTTTGTCATAATATTATCTTTTATTAAAACAAAAATCTTCCTTTTTTGTTTTCATCAAAGTATGATATTGATGAAAGGAACTAATATTTCATACTACACTGATTCAAGTGCCGATAGCACCAATTGAGTACAGGAAGTGGAAGTTAAAGCGAGCCTAATACACTTCTACAATTTGGATTTAAGGTTTTTTTTTATGAAATTAATTATGATTGTTATTTTCTTGAAACGAAGTAATTAATCATTTTCGTCGTGTTTATCTACTTATTTATTTCAAGTTTATTCTTTAAATCTATTATTTCCCCAACAATGTGGTACGAAATAGTTGCTACAAATAAATAAATGGATACCAATTTCCAAACAGCATGCGTTCAAGATAGCTATTATACAGGGTGTTCATTCAAGTAAAGAATATACAGAACACGTTTGAAAAAACACTTTCCTGAATAAAGCCGAAAAGAAAACCACTGAAGGGGTTGCATTTTGATCGCCAGTACACCAACAAATAACAAAAATGGCAAATGTTTCGTAAAGAAAGAAAGAAGCGACATGTAATAACGCAGGCAATTGCAACTTACAAAATAAATAAGAAAAAAAATTACGACATCCTGTATAATTTGAAGCACATGTATACAATATCTCCTGCGGGTTTTAGCGGGTTGGTATTCGTTTATAGAATACATTGCCACTACTTTAGAAATAGCCTAGATTGCCATAAAGACTTACAAGATCTGTAATATACTAACAACCTGTTCAAAATATTTGTTCAACTAATATTCAACGAACTATTTATCATTAATACTGAGATACCAAGTGTTCACCATACTTATTCATTAGAATAATACCAGGGATATAAAAGCTTCACTTTATAGCCTTTTTCCAGACTGTTTTGAAACCTTTCAATGATTTTATCGATATTGTTAGTTACGTCCTCGACTCGTATACGTACAGAGTGCCAAGTACGGCAGGCACACCGCTTTTGCTCACCAACCAAACTGTCCCGAGTCGGTAAACGCGAATTTGTATGGCATTGAAGCAACGCCACCTAGTGGCGACTAGGAGAAATAACGTTTGCAAAGCGACAAAACACTACCCTGACGAATTTGAAAGTAATCTACATCGAGTAATCTACCAGTAAATAATGACCTTCTTTATTTGGTCGGCTTACTGCACTTATGCCAACTTAAGAAAAACAAAAAACCGTACTCACGGGGAGCAAAAGTGTTTGTGCGTGTCGTATTCAACACTCCGGACCGTATTTGTATTAGCTCAAAAAACTGAATGATGTGTGCGGATAGAGTGACCAAATGTATCTGAAGTGTTTAAGAAAAGCAACCTTATTAGTACACTAGTTCAAGATTTTAGTGATGTTGTTAACTACATACTATACTACATCTTTGTAGTCAATGAGGATATGTCAGTACTAACGCGAAGTCAAAACTTGTCCCCTGGCGTACGTACGTATAATTTGACCGTGTGTACAAGATAGCATGATTATTTACTAGAGCGTAAACGAGACCGATACATGTTGCGTAGTGTTGTCTCAAACTATCAACGCTTCGCTCAGGTGGTTGAAGTCCGGATTTCGGGTGCCACTAGCACAAGTATTATATCTACGTCTTTATATTATAATATCATTGTTTGTAGTATCACAAGTGCTTTTGTCAATCCGTCAATAGCTTTTTGATCATTCTTTTGCCACACATCATTTTGATGCTGGTTGTATCTAAACAGTCTGGAAATAAGAGATTGTACCTATTACTAAAAATAGAAAATAATGTAACTGGATGCAATTTTCATGAAGTTATTTATACACACATCAAAACTGTCTAGGGATATCATAGGTATATCATTTTTCAAATATTTCATAAAGTTAAGTTTCTTTACAAGTTGAGCATTATCTTAGAATAACGTGAGGACAGGAGGGCGATTCGCGATCTATCGGTGAAATATCGCATTCGAACGAATCCCGAACTCGAGCTTGAGTTTCGATATTATAAAACGGAATTCACAACGGCATTTTATTCGGATTCGGTTCGAGACCACAGATTTTAAAGAATATTTTAGTGTTACTAGCTCTGTTTTAAAAGATATTTCTGAGAAAAATAAAAATATGTAGGTACTCATGTCAGCGACCTCAAAGCCAATAGACTCCTAATGACAGGCGAGAGGCTATGGTCATAAAGTCAGATTATTACGTCGGAATCCCCAATCTACCACCCAGTGAGTTTCTACCGTTTCCGTAAGCTGTCAAGCGACAACGTCACTGATTGGACAATAAGTGTATTGATTATTATTTTCTTATTGACCTCCAATTATCATTTAAACTTCATTATGATTATGAAATAGCTTACAACCACTAGTGCCAACTAGTGTAACGGATTTCTCCTCCCTTAGATTTATTTGATTAGAGTCTAAAAATTAAAAGATAGTATTTTCACATCTAACGAATTTTTAAGTAGAAATGATATTAAAAGACATTGTGCAAATTCCTGCCATTTTGGCAATGGCATAGATTGTAGGTCGACGAAATACAAAAGTAGCCGAATTTGGCAGATTTGAAAATATAGACTTCAACATTGTAATTTTCAGTGCATAGTATAGCATCCGCAGAATACCAGTCATCGTGACGGGCTCTGCCGATACTGCATCGTACTTGCTGAGCGGAGACCATTTTGCTACATCCCTTTTTGTAAGGTGGTTAAGTTATTTTTGTTTTTCTTGTGTTTCTTTTTGTTTTGTGGTACCAAATACATTTTTTAAAATCTATTCTATTCTTTGAGTATAGTAAATTGAGCACAAACAAAAAACAATTAATCTGCATCCTTTGATTTAACTAAAAAGAAAAAGCTGCGGCCTCTGCCTATGCGTGCTACAAAATCGGGTCCAAAGGACCTGTTGCGTTCAAGCTTATAAGACAGTGACTACGGCTAATGTACGTGCGCGTCAATCATACGTCATTGTGAGTAAGCATGTCCCGGTTTTCAAATAAGCGAAATAAAAACGTAAAGTGTATCTTCCTCTTTTTGTTTTAATCAAAGTTTGCTATAAGTTTTGAGCGAAAGAACTTATTGACCTGTAAAATTCATTGCTAGGCAGACTCTTTTCGAAAGCGTACTATGTGCTGCGGAGTTAGTGACTTAATAACGACTAGCTTAGGTTTGATTTTCAAAAAATCTGGTAACTTACAAGGTACAGTTAATTGTTTTTTTATTTCCTTAAACGGTAACACTGGATATTGAGATTCAGTAACTATTTAGAACGTCACTTGCACACCGAGAGTGACGTCATAACGTTAGGTTACACTTTCTAAACGCAATTGACAACACACTCGTCATTGACAAGAATTACGAGAATGGCCGAACATTTCTCCTTCTTTTGTAGATAATGAATCGACTGGTACAGACCACTCGATATGGACAAAACGTAATGAAAAAACTAATTAAATTAGGAAAATATGATTGTTTCAATAACTTATTGATCCATTGTAACTCTATAATTTTTATATGACTATAACATAAACGGCCTATATACGTCCCACTGCTGGGCACAGGCCTCACCTCAACTATGAGCTGAAACAAGCCATTCTCCAACAAGCGGGCTCAGTGTGGATTGTTGGAGAGGTGTAAGGTTAATGAGCAACTTTAATGTCAGATGTTATCAAACCGCCCCAAGGCCCTTGACTAGGCTTAACGACTGACATCTAGCGACGTCCGGGACCGGGGCCAACTGCTTAACGTGCCTACCGGAGCAAGGAAATGCCTGAAATACACATCATTAAATTTCGGTCAGGGTGGTCAGCCATCCCTTTTCGACCCGGCGTGTATTGCTTTACAACAGCGATGGTCGCCGATCACTGTCACAATTGCGCCACGGGCACCTCCCTCCTTTAAATGCATGAATGAGTATAAATGGGCCAAAGAAATGAAAAGAAAGATTAATTTTACTGGCACAATACCTACCTTTTACTAACTAGGGCCTCTTAGGTTGTCTAGAGGTAGGTTGTTTGAGAAATTCGAGCTTTTGGTGACTTAAACCAGCCTGAGCAAAGTCACAATAGTTAAAGAATATGGCGAATATGTATCGTAGATCGCCGTATTATAGAGAAGCCTTTTTTTGACGGGGTGAATGCTTTCCATCCCGCCCATGGCGGGGGTGAGGCCTTGGACTCGCCTGCTGATATTCAGAATACCTAGTAAGCCGACGCACAAAAAATGCCTTATAATACGACGTTTAACAACGATACTATGTATTTATGAGCTACGTGGCCCAGTGGCTAAACACTCTGACTCGGTACCCGATTGTCCAGAGAACTGACTGGCCGGAACACCTTCTTTGTGTTCATTGTACAATTTGCGGCTGGCTCTCCGGTGATGGATAACAACTATGAAAAACCAAAGCAACCCGGATATAGGCGGTAGGGTCGCCTCCTAACACGTTGGGTTCAAATTTCATTGGCAAAATGTGGGCTTCTGAATGTTCCGTTCATCATGACGGCAACAATCAGTGTGCCTCTGACTACCTCGCCTGGGAAAATGGTCGTGATGTATGTTATGACTATGAATGGTATTGCAAATAAAACAAATTAAAAATATCCCCTAATAAAACGTAATATTTAAGTCTGTTTCCCACTGATGCCGATAAGTAAGTATTGTTCAGTGTTTCAGTTCATAGGGTTTTTCCAGGGCACATGTGTACATAAGCAGTTTTTTTTTTGAACAATACTATTTGTGATTGATTTACTAGAGGAAGCAAAGAACCATTAGGTAGTTCATTTATCAAGACTTCAGTAAATAATTCATAGATTATATAGTAGTTCCGTTTCGGGTGCTTTTCTTTCACACATACAAGCAGTCTATCCCAAGTTTGAATGTCATCATAAGTTTCCATTCTGAAAAAAGTCATCCAATTATAAGCTATTAATCTTTCTCAGGCAATAAGTAGACACAAAAAAACACAGGATGTACGGCAAAATGATTAACACGGTTATGAATTTTATTATTTCAATTGTTGTTTAGGTTCAAGCCTTTACGCTCTTTAGTCATACGACAAGAAATAGCTGAAATCTTGTTTTGTAAATTATTTACCTGAAAAAACGTGTGTTCCTATTTTGTTTGCCGACTTATTTTACCCATAAAGCGGCCCTCGTATTAATTTTATTTAGTTTGTATGGGACTAGGCAAGAAAAATGTTACGATGAATTCGAATGTACTTATTAACTGGAACTGCCACTTTTTCCATCCAAAATGTTATTTATTTATTCACAAAGTAAATAAATTGAACCTATAATTATAGGCAAATTAAAGTACACGCAAGTGCGAATGTCAGTTTGACATACCTACTAATCGTCATAAAATCGTATACAAAACTCGATAGCCAATACCATAAACAAGTCAATACCCAGAGGAACCACAGACTATTTTTGCCTCCTGTTAAAAAATGGTTTTGTTTCATCATGAAAATCATCATCAGTTGCTGATTCAGGCGATATTTGCCCATGAAGACTCCTACAGAACAGCAAAATGGATTAGACGCATCTCGCAAATACATAGGTATTTAAAAATGCGTCTGCGAGATAGCGCCAAATTCTCATTTCGCAGAACGTTGTCATAATGCGATTAAGCCTTACATTAAGAAGCTGGAATATTAAGTAACAAGCGGCAAACTTTGGAAGGAATATTATTTCTATACGATAGTTAATTTCAAACTTTTAGATAAGTTTTTCATCATCGATTCTGTGGTTTCACAGACCGAAGGTAGAAGATATGACTGTAAATACCAGTCAGGGAATTCAAGGAATTAAAGGATTAATTGGGGATTATTGGAAAAAATGATTGTTATACAAATTGGTTACCTTACAGTCAACTAATTTAATATTTGATGATTTAATAATTTCATTGATAAATCTAAATAGCTGGATGGCAAGTTATTTGCGGTGCAATTTTTAAAATTCAGTTTCTTAAAGTACTTTTAATTTAATATGGTTGATAACAGATGTCACTTCAACTCCGTTGATAAAAGCACACGATGGTTCAAACGTCAGAGTAAGCACGGGATATAGACATTAGGTTAATCAATTTATCAACAGATGTCACTAACCATTTGAATCGCGGAAATTTCTTTCAACAAATAATTCTCAATAATTATTTTATCTAGTGCATCCAATTCGTTTCCTACCATCTAACTCACTAGAAGATTCCAAGATCACATCACATCACACATCATCACACAGAATTTGGTGTTTTTCTGAAAAAGTCTCGGCAGATTTTCCCAATTCATACAATTTATATTCTTATTCTTCGATCCTATTAATGGAATGCAGCAAATTTTCTGTATTTGCAAAGATTACACTACATGCACCCTACACATCCGCCGAAAAATCAAAAATAAAATATCTTTAAGTGAATAAATAATACAAACGTTAGGAAAAGTGTCAGAATAGCGTTTCGAAGTGCTAGTTCAGACAGAGCGATTAGTGCCAAATTGAAAAGGACGGAGTTAGAAGGAAAGAGGTATTCTTCTAGCTCCGTCTTTTTCAACTCGCACGATTGTCGCTAGGTTTGAACTAGCACGCACTGTAACTAGGGTAACCGACGCAATGACGTCATGGTTCGACTGGATAATTTCTCCGGTGATCCTAAATTGAAAAATTAAGATACCGACCGATATCAACTGCTTCGGTCGGCAAATGAGATCTCGAAGGATCCTGAATCGCTGCCCAGAGGCATAAGATAAAGGTTAAGAATATTACAAAAAAAACGTTTGATTTTGCTAAAATTTTGACACCTTTTAAAAGAAAAATCTGTCTTTTTTTAACGTCCTTACGATTATACAACAATGCTACTACAATTAATTTCTTTATATAATCTGAAATGGCAGATATAGCAGTTTCTGTGTTCTAAAAATTTCTACGTTGGTATCAATATTTTAATTTTTACAGCCTCCCAAATAGCTATACTTTGTATGAAAATGCTTGAGATATCCCTAGACACTTTTGAGCAGTGTATTTTAGAAAATAACCTGTTCCCACTAGCGGTTTTTGGGCAACGTCACGGCGAAGCGATCTCGCCTCGACCTCGCTGCCCCCTTGCGGGCGATATAATAAACCTGTATAATAAAATTAAATAAATATACTCATCAATTTCGAGAATCGAATTTAAAGCGGGATTCGTGGCATGCACGTCGCGAGCTCGTAGCGCAAGCGCCTCGCCGTGAAATCGCCAAACAATCGCTAGGTGTGAATAGGTTTATGTAATAAAAGATGACATCACTATGCAACAAGATTATTTTTTGAATAGACTTCGCTGTAGTTCATAAATGTGTCAGCTAGTATTGCCGGATATTCGATTGATCGATAATGGTCACCCTGAATAATCAAAAATAAATTAGACTATTGATAATTTCGATTACGGTTTTACGAGGATAGTAGTATCGATTAGTGTTTTAGGCCCCTTAGGCAATATTATATAATTTTCGAACTGTTTTATTAGTTGTTTTTGTGTAATGAAAAAATATATTTAATGAGAATGAAACCTTACTCTATGGGTGCCATCGCACCCACTTTAAAAATCAACCTGTATACTATTGATAATAATTGATTATCCGGCAACACTAAAGGGCCCTGAGGGCAATCCTACGTTCACCTGTGTCACCGAACCTCTAAGTTCAATCACAAACTTGGCAAAAGTACAGTCAACGGCACAGCACCATTGCCGTTTTTTATCTTGCCCTTGAAATTAAAATAAAATGACCTTTCCTTGCAATACAGCACGGAACTGACCGGAAAATGGGTAGTCATGCTGTTGACCGCATCTAAACATTGCTATAAATGATATTAAAATGTACTCCTATTTTTACATTATTCACATTATTTTTTATGTTTTAAATAAGCAATTATGTATTTAGAAAAAAAAAGATTTTATGTCCATATGTCCTATCTACACGAGACCTACAAAACTGTATTTAGGTAATAAATTATAGTGTTTTTAAGAGGTCTTAAAAACACTATAATTCTATAGAGGTTTCTAGGTAGAAAAATAGGTTTCGTCTGTGATAGGTCGTCTTTTTTTGTAGCTATTTCTGTATTCTTGATTGGAAATTATATATTTTGTCAACTCATCAACTTATCTTATTTTCAATAAATATATCGCCAACAAATATTAACATTGTCAAATAAATAAAATGTACGATGGACGGCACATCACTATTTATCCGGTCAGTCCTAGGAGGTCAGTCCTAGGAGGACTGACCGGATCTAGGCGATAGACCAAGGGGTCTATCGCAAAGAAATGACATTTGGCGAGAGGGAGAGCGGAAATGGGGTAACCTGATGTGCTGTTGACTGTACCTATCGACAGGTTTAAATTACCAAATGAACGTCAATGTGTCTCTAAAATCCTATTATTAATAAAATTGGCGTACATTCCATGAATGAAAAACTAGGTTTTCGAAATAATAGATTTGTCACCGATTACTTAGTCCTCAGTTTGCAACTTTTTCGTTGTAACTTTTTTCTAGTTAGTATCATTTTTTTTCATTCAGTCATCGAAATAATATTTGTTGTCAATTCAATAGATCTGTCTATGAAGAAAAACCATACTTACCTCATGGATAGAATGTTGGTTATAATATTGCGTTTTATTGTGACATTGAACAATAAACAATAATTGTGACTTGAAATAAATTTTGTTTACAAATAATCTTTCCTAGAAATGTAAATAAAAATATATGAATGTTATTGGGCACTTGAATTTATCAAGTAATATACATATTTCAGTAAACTGAAATTGTTATAATACATATTTATTTGATTATATTATATCCTGATGATTTTTCATGTAATTTTTCATATTGTTTGCCTACTTTGGTGATAGATCTAATAGTATATTGCGGACAAAATTTATTATTTAAGGTAATTTAAAAGGAATAAATTGGTAACACCTTATCGAATTCCAAAAAAAAAAACTAAATTTCTGTATTCGAGGTAGCAGAGAAATACCGAAAGAAATGAAAATTTGATTCCTGAAATTTCACTTAATATTAATAATATTCAGACACAATTTGATTATTGTAAAAACAAAAAGCCCCAGTTTGAACCTACATTTGTATGTTTCATATTCCGTCGATTAGAAAATAATTTGAGTACATTTTAATTACTTACCGTTTTGGTTATTCGAATTATGTATGTTATGTTATATAGTAAAATTTAAATACACGCCTTAATAAAATATGATTAATGTTTTTTAATTCAAATTCTGCAGACTCGTTTTGTAATAGACTATTTGCATATCAGGTGATACCTTTGAGCCCGTTTCTGAGGCGATAAACTACTTACTTATAGCAACAGAGTGCATAGTTTTTAATTTTGATGTATTCTGTAATATAGAAAATGGTGTTTAAGATATGTACCCAAAATGCTTTTTTTCCATACATACGCTCATGACTATATCCCAGAAGTCTGAGCACACTCTTTCAATCAATCCCTATTTTACTTTTAAAGAGCTGGCTTTTCCCGAAACTACTTTTTAGTGCTCACTTCAGCTATACAGGCTATCCCAAAGAGCCCAGTGATTTTGCTTTCATGGTGAACGTAGCATCCAGAAGCCCACACTTTTCGAACTTTTATGAACCCAACGTGGTAAGGGGTGAGTCTTCCACCGTTCGTTATGATTTTAGAAATAAACAATTAATTACCTTTATTTAAAAAGGTTGATTATACCTTACCTCTGGTCTCAGGGCCGGAACACCTTTTTAGAAAAAAAATAAAAAAAGTGGCTTGATACAATTTTTTCAGTTTAGGATAACTTTTTCCCGATAGACGCAACTATCCCACAAATTCACAATCGCTTATATCGAAGTTGACCAGCCTTTACAAACAAAGTATAGCTGTCACTTTCAGTTCTATAGACACTTGACAGGATAGCATGAGGTTAAAGGCGTGCTCAACTTTGATCGACGTTCGTGAATTCGGGTTTGATTTGTTTCTGCCTAATTTCTGATTCTCACAAAAAAATGGTTTTGAGAACAAAATAAGTCCTGGTTTATAGCTAAATTTTAATAAAACACACAGATATATAACTTACACCTTTATTTATTTACAATTACGAACAATGGTCCACATACGATATACGCGTGATGCTAAAATATAGCGAATTTGAGCAAAAACCTTAGCACCGTCCGGCGCCGAATATACATAGTAAAAAATCTCAAACTTCGTTAATATATTTTACAAAAATAGTTATTAAGTACCTAAATAGTCCAGAATGGAAGACATTGGAGTTCTTATAGTCTTGGGATCAATACATACATCGACCTTACAGCCAAAAGACGTTATAGGCAATATTATCATTCAACTCATTTTGGCTTGTAACCGATTTCTGATGTCAACCTAAACAGTTTTGGCGTTTTCTACATGCAGCCTAATGTTATGAGTTCTTGTATGGAATTATCTATTAACGACCTGAGGAAGGGTTAAGCGCGGGGCAACGTCACTGATTGGTCTATAGGTATATTCCAATCAGTGATCAATTTCTTATTGGTTACTTACAGAAGTGGGAGCAATGGAGTGCTATGCATTTTGTTTTAAGACTTATTAGTCTGTAACAACACTCGCCTGTTACCAGGAGTCTAGAGGCTGTGAGGTCGATGAATAAATATGTTTTTAAAATAATAATATAGTAAGTTATGAAGATTTGACAGCCTGACATTAGATTTTCAGATAATTTTCGATGACTTTTATATTGAATCCACCACTATTATAATCGGTAAATCAAAAAACTTTCAGCCATAAGAGTTAGCGACGTCAAAAATTGCCTTGTTTTAGTATAGTCCAGATTATTTGTGTCTGAGAAGAACACGCTATATTTTAACAAGATAGAAGTAAATTGGCGTTATGAAATATTGAAAAAAACATCTTGCCTAAGTATGTGAAAATGGCAATATGGCGTCGATTTTTGAGCAAATAGTTTTAAAAGTTTTAAAAGGCTATAGACAGCGCTATTTAAAATGCAACGGACGAAAGTTGAAAAAACTGTATAACTTGTCAATGTGTCTTTTATTTTAATTCTGCCCTTGCAGTTGGTCAGTTTATACCAAAAATACCTATTTTATAATAGTAGTGGAAAGTAGTACTAAGTCCAAGTGAAATAGTTATTAATACAGATACAGATTTAGACTGAAATTATATTTCAATCTGCCATAGCACTTGAGAGAGTAGAAAATATATTCGTTGGATTAGAACTTTTAATTTACCCTATTTCGTTTATTCAGTTACAGTCAAAACATAATACAATCGTTATTTTTTATTATTCGGCCTGTATACATCCATATTAGTTAGATTTATTAATATACAAATATAAATATTAAGTAGCAAAGTATTTTTGGAAAATGTTTTTTTTTTGCGATTTGGCTTTTTTTTGCCCCTTTTTTGGTTTGATTCCTTAGATTCCATTTTTTAACACAAATTTATTATTCAATATACTGTATTGCCAGAATGAAAGACACAGGCCATGGAACTTCATATTTTGCTTTTTCCTACGATTACAGTCACCTTGTGATGTTACCATTTATCACGAAGTTTTAACCCTATTTTATATTTTAACAAGTAGAATCCAAAAATATAAACATCATTTTACTTATTCAAAGTATGTCCGATTATTAATTTTAACACTTTTATGTAAACGTTATGTCAAAATAATAAAAAAATAATTTTCAAAAATATTATTTTGAAAGACATTACGAAAATGTTTATAGATTTGAATACATCAATATAATCAAAGGGTTACGTTATATTATAACTATTTTCTTTAAGGACAAATTAATTACAAAATATAAATTCTAAAAAAGCACCTAATTTTAATAAAAAAAAATCAGAAGAACCGGTCCGGTAACATTTATTTGAAGCTATGCACTAGTTCTATTACATGTGATGTTTTGATCTGTAAAAAAATATAAAAAAGGTGTGATGTTTTCCATAATCGTATAGTTTTTATTTCATACTAAACACAAATAAATAAAAAAACGAAATATCGTCTTAAAATTGAGTTAAAAAAAGTTCTAATGCATAGATTCAAAATTGTAAGTAAGCTTAAAAATAGAAAACCTAGGCAAATTAGTATAAAAGAGTGTTAAAATTCTAAAACACCTAAGGACGGACCCACATATAATGAGACTAGTGGCTATCGGTAATACAATAAAAGTAATTCATTAAAATATTCGTCACTTGTAGCAACCTTTATAATGGCATCCCGACGCCCGAAATAGTAGATTAAAATTAAAAATAATTCATATTTACAGAATCAAACAGTCACTAACGAATTAAAAAAGTACAGTAATCTTTTTTTTTATTGTAAAAAAATTATAAGTCAATTTACACAATTAATAATAATTTGTTCAAATATTACATATTTGACTTTTTCATATTTCGAATAAAAATAATGATAGTACTATCACAATAATAAGACTTAAGAATTAAAAAATAGCAACGTTCAAGGTGGTATATTATTAAAAAAATAAAGTTGAAAATTTATTGAAATGTCCTAATAGAATTCGAATGAGGAAACAATTATTTTAAAACTTAAAAATATGAATTTAATTTCGTATTTTATTCAATTTGATGAAAAGTAAGTCTTCGTGTGATGGAACTTATGTATGTATGTATGTAGCCACAACTCGAAAAGTCACTTTTCAACGAAGGTTTTTAAATCTTGTTAATTACACGAAAAAATAAACAAAAAATATAGATTGTGACTAATAATGCTTTCATCATACTCATCGGTTTGTATTCAATTTATAATAAAATAAAATATGTCTTCACTTTAAAATAAGTCTTGCCTTAAGACTATCAATACTTCGACTATAAAAACTTATTTAGAAAACATCTTCTGAAGCTTAGAGAATTTTCAAGCATAATGTTTAGAATAAAAAATAACAGTCTTAAGGCAAAGTCTAAATAGTTCTTTAAAAATTAAGCGAATTCAAGATATTAATGTTGGACTTAATTTGATGCAATCTTTAGCTCAGTGAAAACTTTCAGCTTATAACAGTGAAGTCTATAAACCAATTTTTTTTTTTAAAATTTTAAGTTCTTTAAATTATAGAATTTGATTTAAGATGATTTAAAATATTTGTATGCTGCCATATCGCGTGCAAAGAAGTCAAATTATTTATTGTCCATTTAGTATTTTGTATCATTCAAGACAATTTCTTTAAACATTTTCGAGTATAAATTTTGCCCCACTTTTACACCTAGAACAACAAGTTTGGCCCAGTTTTTTTGCAATTCGCTTAATTTTTCTCAGCCTATTTTTTAATTAGATAAAAAGTGTGTACTATTGCGTGTGTAGTTACCGCCGGCTGTTTAGCTCGTAGCCGTTCTCCTTACTAGGCACTTTGGGCGGTGGTGGCTTCGCCACCGCGTGGCCTTCTAGCCGCAGAGTGCTTTGGCGGTGGGATGATCTGGAAATAATTGAAAGAAAAATAGTTAAGAGAGTAACCCAGAGGATTAGCAGGTTAAAGTGGCAGTGGGCTGGGTACAGTCAACAGCACATCAGGTTACCCCATTTCCAAATGTCATTCTCCTTTTGCCAAATATCATTTCTTTGCAATAGAGCCCTTGCTCTATTGCAAAGAAATGATATTTGGGCTGACCGGAAATGGGTAGAGTGACGTGCCGTCTACCGTACATAGCACGAAGAACTGATGGCCGTTGGGGCCGAAGAGTTCTCGAGTGAGACCATTTGAGGCTAAACGCGGCGTTGGACGTCCACCAAGATCCGAAGATCGCTGAGTTTCAGTGGATGCAGGCCGCCTACAACTTTGGAAATCTTTGAGCGTGGCCTATGTTCAGCAGTGGACGTCATGTGGCTGTAGTCCAGTCATTTAAGCGTAAATTAGGTAAGAATCTTGGAATTCGAGAAACCCAGCTGTAAGTCTGTAAATAATTGTATATTGATACCCTAAAAGTTGTCTCAAAACCTACATATGGTAGGGTGTACGCAACTATTAAAATTCAAGGTCAAAGGTCACAAAAATCGTTTTTTTGCGCTTTTTTTGTAAATATCTCATTTCCTATGGGTTTCTTGCTATTTGTATTAAATATCAATATTGTAGAATACAAAATTTTCTACAAATTCTGTTTGAAAATTTTTTTCATACGGTGAACCGTTTTCGAGATAGAGGGCGGAGAGCGCGCGGTCACAGCATCACTTCAGGTGTATATTATCAAGTTCAAACTTGGTTAGGGCATGACTTTGAACCCCAGGTATGGGGTTGGGCAATGCGAAACGATTTTCTGGAGCCTATCATGACAATTTTACCACCTGCTCCAAAACATTTGCTAAATACAATTTTTTGCAACTGCGGGAGTGGTTGTGGTTCGCGATGCGGATGCAGGAAAGCGGGCTTGCAATGCTCTTTAGCTTGTGGCCAATGTAATGGGCAAGCTTGTCTCAATGCTCTACCATATCAGAGTCAAAATCATGGAAGAACTTGAGACAAATGTCGTTGAAGACGATAATGAAGACCAGTTTGAAATTTACCAGCAGCCGGAAGACGAGGGTGAAGAGGAAGAAGCCATACCATGCCATACCTGGGGTTCCAAATCATGCCCTAACCAAGTTTGAACTTGATAATATACACCTGAAGTGATGCAGTGACCGCGCGCTCTCCGCCCTCTATCTCGAAAACGGTTCACCGTATGAAAAAAAAATTCAAACAGAATTTGTAGAAAATTTTGTATTCTACAATATATTTAATACAAATAGCAGGAAATCTATAGGACATGAGATATTTACAAAAAAATCGCAAAAAACCGTTTTTTGTGACATTTGACCTTGAAATTTAATAGTTGCGTACACCCTACCATATGTAGGTTTTGAGACAACTTCTAGGGTGTCAATATACAAGTATTTACAGACTTACAGCTGGGTATCTCGAATTCCGAGGTGAACTTACTATAATGACTGGCCTACTGATGATGATTGAGTAAGTGTACTTCGTGGGGTTAGTGTCTTTGTGTTTGTATTTTGATTGTTTATACCTACCTACCTTAGTCGATGTTATTGATGCTGAAATGTTCTACCACTTTGCACACTTTGGTAACTACACGGGATTCCACACCAAGACAGTTAATTCCGGGATCGCTAGGCAGTCACTCCCGGGATTCCACCCAAATCCCGGAATCTTTAGACACCCAATCCCAGGATTTCACCCCAATCCCGGGGTCTCTAGACACCCAATCCCGGGATCGTTCTAGAGTCAACCCCAGCCCCGGGACCTCTAGACAGTCAACTCCGGGAACGCCAGACGATCAATCCCGGGAACGCCAGGTAGTCAATCTCGGGTACGCTAGAAAGTCAATTCCGAGATCATTCTAGTGTCATTCCCGGGATCATTCTAGAGTCAATCCCGGGATCATTCTAGAGTCAATCCCGGGATCATTCTAGAGTCAATCCCGGGATTCCCCCCCAACCCCGGGATTTCTAGACAGTCAATCCCGGGATTCACCACTTATCCCGGGATTCTACCCCAATCCCGGGATTTTTAGACAGTCAATCCCGGGATTCACCACTAAACCTGGGATCACCACAAAGTCAATCCCGGGATTCCACCCCAATCCCGGGATTCTTAGACACCCAATCCCGGGATCACTAGACAGTCAATCCCGGGATTCCACCCAAATCCCGGGATCACTAGACAGTCAATCCCGGGATCACAAGATAATCAATCCCGGGATTCAACCCTAATCCCGGGATCTCTAGACAGTCAATCCCGGGATTCACCCCCAATCCCGGGATCACGAGACAGTCATACCCGGGACCTTTAGACAGTCAATCTCGGGATTCCACGATCAGTGATCACGATCACTAGACAGTCAACACCTCTACTCATTTTAGACAGTCTTCCTAAAGCCAGTAAGTCCGTTGGTATCTCACTCACCGTAATCCAGGCAATCAACCCGAACCTCAATCATTCTAGAACCAGTAAGTGCGTTGCGTTGGTGTAAGTAAGTATCACTCACCGTATGAGGCAAGTAACCGCCAAGAGTATCAGCAGCGCCCCAAGCGCGCTGAGCCCCCAGCCGAGCGCGGCGCGCGCGATGGGCGGCGCGCGGGTCGCTAGGCGGAGTAAAGAGGATACTTGCTCTGGGAGCACACAGATACACAAGCACGGGATCATTCTAGAGTCAATCCCGGGATTCCATACCAATCCCGGGATCTTTAGAGGCTCAATCCCGGGATTTCACCCCAATCCCGAGATTTCTAGACAATAAATCCCGGGATTTACCTCTTATCCCGGGATCATTCAAGAATCCCGGGAGCATCCTAGAATCCCGGGATTCCACCCCAATCCCAGGATTTCTAGACAGTCAATCCCGGGATTCCATCCTAATCCCGGGATCATCCTAGAATCCCGGGATTCCACCCCAATCACAGGATTTCTAGACAGTCAATCCCGGGATTCCACCTAAATGCCGGGATTTAACCCCAATCCCGGGATATCTAGACAGTCAATCCCGGGATCATTCTACGTCAATCCCGAGATTCCACCCTAATCCCAGGATCTCTAGACAGTCAATCCCGGGATCACTACATTGTCAATCCCGGGATTCAACCCACTATATGACCTTAGTGTCTTTGTGTAGCTACAGTCAATCCTCTAGTCATTCTAGACAGTCCCACCCTATAAAGACAGTAAATCCTGTGATCATGTATCACTCACCGTATAAGACAAGTAACAGCGAGCAGTATCAGCAGCGCCCCCAGCGCGCTGAGCCCCCAGCCGAGCGCGGCGCGCGCGATGGGCGGCGCGCGGGTCGCCAGTCGAAGTAACGAGGATACTTGCTCTGGGAGTTCGTCGATACACAAGCACGGGATCATTCTCGAGTCAATCCCGGGATCATTCTAGAGTCAAAAAGGGGATCTCTAGACAGTAAATCCCGGGATTCCACCCAAATCCCGGGGTCTCTAGACAGTAAATCCCGGGATTCCCCTAATTCCGGGATAATTCTAGAATCCCGGGATTCCACCCCAATCCCGGGATTTCTAGCCAGACAATCCCGGGATTCACCACAAATCCCGGGATTTCAAGAAAGACAATCCCGGGATCACGAGGCAGTCAATCCCGGGACCTTTAGACAGTCAATCTCGGGATCTTTAGACAGTCAATCTCGGGATTCCATGTGGAATGTGGAGTGACCACGATCAGTAGACAGTCAATACCTCTACTCATTTTAGACAGTCTTCCTAAAGCAAGTAAGTGCGTTGGTGTAAGTGTGTCTCACTCACCGTATGAGGCATGTGACTGCGAGCAGTATCAGCAGCGCCCCCAGCGCGCTGAGCCCCCAGCCGAGCGCGGCGCGCGCGATGGGCGGCGCGCGGGTCGCTAGGCGGAGTAAAGAGGATACTTGCTCTGGGAGTTCGTCGATACACAAGCACGGGATCATTCTAGAGTCATTCCCGGAATTCCATTACAATCCCGGGATCATTCTTAAATCCCGGGATTCCACCATAATCCCAGGATCATTCTAGAGGCAATCCCGGGATCATTCTAGAATCCCGGGATTCCACCCCAATCCCGGGATCTTTAGACACCCAATCCCGGGATTCGCCTCTTATCCCGGAATCATTCTAATCCCGGGATTCCACGTCAATCCCAGGATTTCTAGAGAGTCAATCCCAGAATCCCGGGATTCCCCCCCAATCCCCGGATCACTAGACAGTCAATCTCAGAATCCCGGGATTCCACCCAAATCCTTTGATTTCTAGACAGTCAATCCCGGGATTCAACCCCAGTCCTAGGATTCCACCCAAATTCCGGGATCTCTAGACACCCAATATTGGGATCACTAGACAGTCAATCCCGTGATCATACTAGACAGTCTCACCCAACACTCATTCTAGCCAGCCCTATATAGACAGTCAATCCCGTGTTCATAGCACTCACCGTAGGATAAAGCATGTGACGGCCGTATGGCAGTATGACAGTCAAACCTGTAATCATTCTAGACAGTGGCCAGTAAGTGTCACTCACCGTATAAGACAAGTGACCGCCAACAGTATGAGCAGCGCCCCCAGCGCGCTGAGCCCCCAGCTGAGCGCGGCGCGCGCGATGGGCGGCGCGCGGGTCGCCAGTCGGAGTAGAGAGGATACTTGCTCTGGGAGTTCGTCGATGCCCTGAAGGAGAAGGAAATAGTTCAGTTAACATTTGCGTCGAAGGACCTGGGGGTCTAAAAAGGCAACAATTTAGATGCTTCATATTATGAAACATCTAAAATGTTGTTATGTTTCATGTTATGAAGTGACGTTTCATCTAGCGCGCTCCGTTTTGAGTCAAAAGAGATAATAGCGCGCTCACACGCGTCCCGAATTGATAAATTGTATGAGCGTGAGCGACGTAAAATGTTGCCTTTTTAGACCCCCTGATTATTTTTACTTTATCACACATAAAAAAACAAATGGCGAACTTAAAACGGCATTAGCTATTAAATGATACACTAACCGCCGAATTCACAAACGTCAATCAACGCTAAGCACGCGCTCACGCTCATGCTGTCCCTTTCAGTTCTTTTGACATTTTACAGACAGCATGAGCGTGGGTTGATTGACTTGCGAATTCGGGGGTAAGGAAATGGTCACATTTTAAATCAAATACTCAAAGCTTAAAATCATTTCGTTAAAAGAGACAAACAAATTATTTTAAATTCATATTATTAGCACAAATCAATTTTTCGAATGTTTTTTGTAATTGTAATTGAATATAGATACCTATATTCAAGGAGAAACTAGTCTTTCCTAAGGCCGAAGGTCCTTTTGCTGGAATTGTTACTTGTTATAGAGCATTGATAATGCTAATCAACATAGAAAAATAATTTGGACAAACTACTTACTAAGTCTGACCCAATTAATTCTAACGCGTAGGTATTTATGGATAGGTAAGTTTAGCCTAGGTATTTAAGGATAGGTAAATTTAGCCCGAAAAATATTACTTATTGCCGCACTCAGAGACGTCAATTAATGTTACTGGTTCATTAGAGTCAAAATTGTATATTCTTAAAAGTTCTTTATTCAATTTGTTATAAAGTCTCTTTTGAAAAATTTATCTTAAATTCAAATGACGAGTCTGAGTGTGGCAGTTAGACCATGTTTGTTTTTAAGATAAGATGATGAAAGTTTTTATTTTCAGTTTGAATTTTATGTCCAAATTGTATCAATAATTTTCATTTCTTTCTCTTTCTACTCACCTCCTCGAACCATAGGATCGGGAACACGATATCAGGGAAGTTAGCCACCTGCTTGATGTCCACAACCTGAGAGACAGCCAAGTTGATCTGGATTCGGGCGCGAGCTCGCATCGCTATACCCATCTCCTGGAAAATTACACAAATATAGATTAATTGTTTCTCAACTCTAGGTATTTGAAAATATTCAAAATACCATTTGAGTGTATGTGTTCCGTAGGACAGCGAAATAGGCGCGGTGACATCGCACGACCTTAAAACCAGAATTTCAACCATCGTAAATATTAGAGACACAGGTCTGTTTGATTTGATTCTTCATCATCATCATCTCAGCCGAACGACGCCCACTGCTGGGCATAGGCTTCCCCCAAAAGGGGGGGTTTCGCCATAATCTCCACGCTTGTTAGGCGGGTTGGCGATCGCATCTCTTGGCGGCAGTTTTCCCTCAGTCGACCCTTACGACACCTACGGAAAGAGAGCGGGTAGTGCTATTCTATTTATGTGCCGGCACTAAACGGCCCAAATTTGATTTGATTCTTACGTTAAATTAATCTTAGGGGGCTTTAAACTCTCTTTATAACCGCTTAGCCGCCTACCCTTGATATAAACATTGAAAGACAATTCAACGTCACTCACCGGCTGAACATCAATGAAAAGCCTATGGTCTTCTGCGTTCGGCGGCGAGATACCTTCCACAGCCTCCAGCAGACTCGGATCGGCGAGGTAGAAGTGGGGGAACGATAGCATAATGGGCGAGTCTGTGAAGAAACGTTTATATTAACAAACTATAGAAATCAACAAAAGGTTTAGCTTTGTTCGAGTAAGTGACGAAGGTTCACTAGATGAATAATACAAGATGACTTTGTTCACCTGGGTGAATCAATTCACACTTGGGTGATATCACCGGGTAGGACAAATGGAGACACTAGATATTCTGCTTTTTTTCACCCAGGTGAACATAGTATGCAGTTTTAAGCATTATTTTCCACAGGAAATGAGGACTTAATTGCTCAAATACCTATCCAACAAATCTAAGAAACACACATTGACAGCTGCCAGTGTCATTGGTTATTAGGCTTTAGGCAATATTTGATGGGTTCAAATGTTTTGTCACGCTTAAAATTCATGCCAATGCTTATGAATCGCATTTCTATTGGATTGAAGTACAGTCTCCGATAAAAATATATTTCTTAGATTAGTTGGATTTGGATTGTGGTCAACTCACCATATTGACACAGTGAGACGTTGAACAACCCGTTGGGGGCGCAGGGGGGGCCGGCCGGGCAGAAACACTTGTTGTGTTCATCGTTCGCGAACACATCCTCTGGGGGGGTGAACCGGTAACCCTCCACTCCTGCTGAGGACTCCACGTCGCGGAGGTATCTGGAATAGGGTAGACGACTATGATGCATTTTGCGTGTTATTTTATGTTTACCGAATAAAATCATTAAAATCAAATGTATTTGTGAAACCACAATCAAAATTTGATTCAGTATGAAGCCACAATAGGCCTTCAAAGTTGGGTGGGCAAGTCCATTTCAAAACTATACATATTTTGTAAAAAAATAATACCATTTTCAAACAGAGACTATTAGGAAGCAATTTTGTTAAAAGACCATTTTCATAAACGCAATATTTAATATAGCTGTCGTACAAACTTCTCACGCGCTCCTTATAACTACGTTAGTGTGACGTCATAATTTAGGACACATTTGAATGGAGCGTTTTTAGGCAAGTCCAAAAATGTGCAATTCAAATTGTGATATCTCGGGTAGTATTAATACTATAGCAGTGATTCTTTTAGGGTTAGTTGCACCATAGTAGAAGTTAAAGTTAAAGTTAAAGTTTTTGTCAAATTTGACAATTTGACGACCAAAAATGACGTCGAATTGTCAAATTTAACAAAAAATTTAACTTTAACTTTAACTTCTACTATGGTGCAACTTACCCTTAGGATTGCGTTCATAAATGTAACGTCTTTCGAAAATAAACAAAAAAAAATTACAGTCGTCTAGCCTATTGATTGATGATGAGTTATTAGTTGAAAATAGCATTACCGGGTCTTAACCCCAAACATTCAAGTACAGTCGCGGATGAAAAGGTTGAACAGTTTTCAAATAAATTCATTTACGCGTTGAAAGCACATGTTACCTTTTTAAGCTGTACACAGTTTAAAAAGGCTAGAGTATGTCGAAAAGTATGCTTCATTATGTTTTATTATTGTTTTATCATTTTCCATGCAGTATCTTTACTAAAGATCTGAAAACTCGAAAAAGACATTTGGTCATGTTGGCATCAGCCGGGAATCGAACCCGCATCTTTCGCAAACCGGGCGACTGCACTTCGATTACCACCTGATGCCAACATGACCAAAGCAATAAATTAAGCAAAGTATGCTTAATTTATTGACAATAAAATAAAAAATCGATTAGACGTATGTTCCTTCACGATTGACAGTTGAACCAATACTTTTTATTGGATTGATCTTGTCAATGTCATCATTGAGCAAGCAAAAACAGATCTTAGGGTGGTCAACCCTTTCATTTCGCGACTGTACATGACAAGTGCATTACTAGGGTATTGCAATTGGACGTAAGTAGGAGTGGAGTGTGACAGTGGTTGATAAATCCGATAGGACTGTGGCCATTTTCAAGGGCATAATTATTTATTTACTAGCTATACCGACAGACGTCGATCTGTTAAATGTTATTGAACTTTCGAACCTTTTAAACCTTCCCTGGACCTTCACCAATATTTCAAAACTAAAATTATTCAGATCAGTCTAGCTGTTTCGGAGTTTTAGCGAGACTAACCATCATTATGCTATCAGCATTTTCCATACAGTATTTTTTTACTAAAGTTCCTTTTTTATAGATGTCTCTTCTTTACCATTAAACCAAATCGGTCAAGTAATCAATCGAACTGATTGATCGGTCGTCAATTTATAACTGGGGCTGCCTCATTCCTGTATTATTTGCCTTAAAAGGTGCCATAGTAGAAAAAACCCACAATAGGCGCTTTACACAGATGAGGGTCATATTATTTTTTTGAGTACTATTTTGAATTCTCCTTACGTCACAATCAATATTTTCTCTTTTTATTTCTTTGTCGATGTAAAAATCATTATTGAAAAGTGCAAAAAAGTGGGAAATTCAAAGCGGTTGAAACAGAGCGTTATTGGTCAGACGATTTGACCAATGGCGTCTATCGACTGGGAGTTTGACGTCGAAATCTACGTGTATGTCACTGTCAAAAGCGCGACAAGAAGAAGAATTTCAACAACTTGTAAGCTACATTTATGTTGTCATAGACTTTGACGTCACAAAAATTATATCATAGATGTCTTGTCTTAACTATCACCAAATCGGTCAAGCAATCAATCGAAGCGATTGATCAGTCGTCAATTTAAACCTTGAATAACTGGAGCTATGCCTCATTTCTATATTATGTGCCTTAAAAGGTGCCGTATTATAAAAAAACCCACAAACACTCGCGCCATACCGCTACCCGAACCGTATTGTTTCTGAGGAACCTCACACGCAAACAATGGGACATTTACGCAATACTTGTCAGAATCGTTTGTTTTCTCAGCTGTGGACTCAGTCACAAGGACGCGTAACGTCAACTTATAATGTGCGTAGTTTTGGTTAATTAACAGTATTTTGTGTAATTTTTGCTAATTACTAGTATATTTGATTGGGGGACCATTCTGAGCAAAATTTAGTGATGTACTAGCTGTCTCGAGAGACTTCGTTCTGTTGTCAGACATTCATTGTCACGTGACAGGTCGAAGCGGTTGCTAAGAAGAAACTTAATCGTGGTTATTACTATATTCCTAGCATTTTCTCATGTTTACTCACCTTTTCAACCTTGCCTGAACTTTGTCAAACATTTCAAACCCAAAATTAGCCAAATCGGTTCAGCCGTTCCCGAGTTTTAGCGAGACTAACGAACAGTAAAGCATTTTTAAATATAAGACTTTTCGGGCGTCTGTGTTTAGGAGGGCACGTTAAGCAGTTGGTCTTGGCTGACGTCTGGATATTAGTCGCTTAGCCTAGTCGAAGGCCGCCTTAGGGCTTGACAACATCAGCCAGTAACGATTATCACTATCCTCACACTCCTTTTCAAATACCCAGTAAAATTATGGATTAAGTACTTTCAATTAATACTATAGCCCGTCCGCGCTAAAAAAGCAGTGATTTCATACTTGTACTTCGACCTAGCCCCCCCCCCCCCTATGCCCCCCAAACCAATCAAATTGTTCCTAATTAGAAAGGCAAGTCCACAGTGACCAGCTGAACGCATACTTTCAAACGCAAAGATTGTGCATCTGAGTTTTTTTTCTGCGACAGAAATAAATATTTGTATTTCTCTAGTATAGATAGATTAATGTATGTTAAGATAAGGAAGAGCGAGGTCCTCAAACACAGGCTTAACTGGCTTAAATGGAGACTTTAATCAACCATGTAATTAGGAATAAGATTTAAACGAAATAAGAAGCTTCCACAGACATCATAGGCGTCATTCATTTTCATTCTTTATTTATACAAAAGTTAACATTAAAACCACGTTACGAGTCGTTGTGCACGGCAGCCAGACCTTAGGAGTGGTCCCACGCATTCCTGTGTACAATCGCGCTCACTCTCGTTTCATTGTCTATACTGTTGCACTTGTGAACATTATGAGGCATTATCATGGTAATATGAGCTTCGAGTTATGGCGTTGACTGGCTTCTACGAAACATGTGGGCTTGGCATCGAAAATACAAATCATCAAGATGAACAGAGCAAAAAGTTTTATGGGTGACTACGTAATTTTATTTATTGATTTGAGATACATACACCAATATTATCACACACTTTTCTACAAATAATAAAGAAATATAACTGGACGTTATTCCACACAGCTCCGACTATCCCCAAACATTAATTTTAGCTTGTTTCATGAGATATCAGAAGACGGATAAACATACTCAAATACTTTTTAACCGACTTTAAAAAAAGAGGAGGGTATCAATTTGTTTTTGTGAATGTTTGTACTATGTTGGTATCGAACTCGCGACGTCTAGTGTAGTAGCCACCATGTCACTCGCGTGTTACAGATCCGGTAAAAACTTTTCAAAACCTTACTTGAAGACTCCACGCTACAACTCTTCGCGAAACTCCTATCACAGAGTAGGGAAAGTTACTTACTTGAGCGGCAACAATCTGCAAAGATCCTTGTCATACACCGACAGGGTATCATTCCGGGTGATGTGAGGAGGGAAGATGGACCCATCAGAGCCGGCTATGCTGTTGCACTGCTCCGTGCTCCAGTGGGGCAGCTTGTCTCTCATCGCGAACCGCTCGATGATGCCGTACTGGGTCATGCTTTGGGCGCCGGTGAACATGGTCACTACGTCGGGGGATGTGCCGTTTTTCTGGAATAAATTGAAGAATATGTCGTTAATAAGATATTCTTTACTGTATAGAGCAGTTACAGATACATTCATTACAAGAACTCTTAGCGTAACCCCACACGCGGCGTTATGTGGCGACACAAAACGCCGCAACCTGTCATATTCCTAAAGTTTGCAAAATCTGACTAATTTATTTATGGACCACAATTTTACGGGCTTAACCCAGTAACATAATTATCTAGTTTAATAACTAGCGATTGCAATGATTCCTCAACATGTTTTAATATTGATTGCGGACTGTCTGCGAATATATCCAATTCGGGGTTAGAGGCCAATAACATATTTGAAAATCAGCGTCTGAGCCTATCAGGTCCAGGCATTAGCTGAGTGGGGTCATCGAGAGTTCGAGACCCCACTCACATCGTGACACTGCTGCCTGGTGGAAATTATTCTTTGTTCTTCTGTTGTTTGTTTTTTTTTCCCTAACCATCTTGTTTTGTATGTTTTTTATCTGTTGCGATGTTCAGAATCAATAAACGTTTTTTCTTTCTTTCTTTCTTTCTTCAATGGCTAATATTATATGGCCGGGTATTTTAAGACAATTGCAAAGTAAGCAAATATTTTTTCTCTCATAGAAATGCTGAATAGGAGCTCAGAGGTAAAGCAAAAGCAACTCAACTAACCCCATAAAACAGTCCAAACTCCTCATACGGCAGCTTCTGCTCCTTCGGCACCACATCCTTGGCCAGCTTCAGCAGCGGATCCTCGTACCCCCACAGCAGCTGGCCCACTGACACCTCCACGAAGGGCTTTATCTTCAGGATGTCCATGATCGACGCCATGGCCAGACGGAGGAAGCGCGCTGCGTGCTTCGATTGGGAGGTTGCGCTCTGGGGAAGAAATTATTAAATTAGTAAAATTAAAAATTATAAAAATATTTATTCAAGTAGTTAGTAGACTATTACACAGTAATTTCGAATCGTTAGGAAAAATATTAACGGCCTATATAAGTCCCACTGCTGAGCACAGGCCTCACGTCAACTATGAGGTACGATACTCCAACGCGCGGGCTCAGTGCGGATTGTTGGAGGGGTGTAAGGTTAGTAAGAAAGAAAGAAAGAAAGAAAGAAAAATATTTATTGGGTACATAACAAACAAAAACCATAGCAACCTTAAAGTCAGATGTTATCAAGCCGCCCTGAGGCATCCGCACCGCAATTTTTGTGCACTTGGAGTTTTTTTATGTGATCTTAAAAACTGTCTTTAAACATGTTAATAGTCTATGCAAAAACTAAGTCATGTATTGGGCCGTTCCTGCACTCACCGTGATTAAAAAACAAGTTCTGAACCTTTTTTTTTAGGCAGAGGGTATCATAGCAACTCATTTAGACTAGCTCGTTAGGCTTAAAGCCGTTGTGTTTATGTGTTCTTATTTTTGAATTAAATGAGAGTTATATGTACCTATGAGTTCGACTTTTGACTAAGGTTATGTCAATCAGAAAGCGGCCTTACCGTTCGATTGACATTGATGCCAGTTAAAACCTTCATTTATCGTCCTCATTATAATAATCGGTCAAAGTCCTTTGAACTGAGGTTAACAAGATTATATTTCCTCATATGAACTTATAGTTTTGTTTCCTATAAAACAAACCTTGACCTATAGAAATCAATTTATTGTAATTATTACGTTAAGGTGACCTATGTATTAATCCAGTTAATTCAACATACATACCTAACCAATGATAGTATAATAAAAAAGACGTAGATAGGTAAGTTGTGCTAAAGAAAGTGGCACCCGAAATCAGAACACCTGAGCAAAGCATTGACAGTTTGCGACGACACTGCGCAACATGTATCTGTCTCGTTTACGCTCTCCGTTATGCTATGCTATTCCGGCGGACGCCAAAACTCCCTTCGCTCGTGTGAGTGAACTTTAAAATTCCATTTCTTTGCAACTGTGGTCGTTTGAAAAAAAAGGACTAAGCCAAATAACATTTTTAAATTATTTACATACAAAATGAGGGAAAATACTAATTCAAAGTAAAACGTATTTGATGATTGAGGTGAGCGTGAAGCACCGAGATGTGAAGTGATGTCCGATGTGCACCGCCGGAATAGCACGGCTGTTCTGTTCCGTTCACCGGCAACAATCAGTGTGGCTCTGACTACCTGGTTTGGGATATGGTAGTGAACAATGATATTTAAAAGAGGTAGATACGTTATGTTGTACGTGTGTACAAGATAGTATGATTATTCACTAGAGCGTAAACGAGACAGATACATGTTGCGCAGTGTCGTCTCGAACTGTCAATGCTTTGCTCAGGTGGTCGAAGTCCTGATTTCGGGTGCCACTTTTTAAGCACTGAAACCTATCTACGTATCTTATTTAAATATTTTCGTAGTATTAACATCGTTTTTATCAAACCGTCAATCCTTTTTTGACCACTGTTAGCAAATTGAAAGAAAGAAAGAAATAAAATTTATTGGACACTAGCAGCCGCCCGCGACTTCGTCCGCGTGGACTTAGCTGTATGTGAAAAAAGATTTTCCCGCTTTAAATGAGATTTTCCCACTTTCTTGTTTAAATTTTCCTGAATTTTCTTTGCTATAAACCTCACGGAGCCCGAGACCTTTCCAACGAATGCAAAACCGTGGAAATCGGCTAGTGCGTTCTGGAGTTATAGCGTCAGGAAGGAAAACCCGACTTATTTTTATATAGTAGATTAAACATAACATAATAATAAAATGTCCACAACAAATAGTAACAAATAAAAAGGCTAAAAGGCATATGCCTCAGTATTTGCCGCGTTGGTTACAAAACCATCACGACCCTGGTTTTCAGGGGAATTGAAAAGCAAACAGAAATTCCTTGTCTTATTTTCAACTATTATATCAAAGAAGATGTCCTTTCTCAATAATCGTAAAATTCCCCTACACAAGCCATTAACCACGCTAGACAAAGTCTGCCACGTCTCAGCCTACACAAGTCGATAATGTGAGTCTGAACACCCACGCTCTAATAGGTAGCGGGATATTATCACTGTACCGTTACAACGCAGATATAGAGTTGCTAAATGAGCCAGTGGTTTGTATGGTTCATTATTAGACACTAGCGGTCGCCTGCGACTTCGTCCGCGTGGACTTAAGTTGAAAAACAAAAGTAATATTTCTTTAGAAATTGTAGCCTATGTACGATTCAGATGTATAAGCTACATTATTGTGAAGTTTCATTAAAATCCATTCAGTAGTTTTTACGTGAAAGAGCAACACGGCACATCCACACATACAAACTTTCGCATTTATAATATTAGTAGGATTATTATACACGGAGTTGTCTACCCCCAAACTAAGTTTAGCTTGTACGTTGGTTACTTAGGCAACAGATAAACATACCTTACCTAAATACATAGGAAAGACCTCGAAACATAAAAACAGACATGTTAATGGATTCGACATTTCTCTACATTATGGGGAAACTTGGTTGTACAGAGTAGTATCTATTCATTTTACCTTATTTTGATATGTTTGAGTAACCCTCGAATTCACAAACGTTTATCAACGCTAAGCACGCGCTCACGCTCGTGCTGTAACGTAAAATGTCAATAGAACTGAAAGGGACAGCTATACCTCTGAGGGATGCTCAACGTTGATTTGCGTTTGTGAATTCGGGAGTAAGACTCTTGGCATTAAGTATGCCATTGATAAAGAATAAATAAATACAGATACTAGTCCTTAATTTTTGTTAACTTATGTTTGATAAAGATACTGCATGGAAAATGCTAAAAAAAAAACAATAATAACCAATTATTGTTTTTTTTTTAGCATTTTCCATGCAGTATCTTTATCAAACATCTGAAAACCAGAAAAACTAACTTATTTATTATTTTTTTATTTAACTTTTTCCCTTAAATAATGTCCGTTCTATTTACTCTATGTCACATGACTGCAAAGCAAACGCTTCGTCAATGACCCAAAAATGGAATTCATTTGCATACTATATCCACGGCACAAGAAACGTTTGAATTCTTCGCGATGATGTATAAATTATTTATTTGGAGCCCCTATACCAAAATCGATCGTCATTGTCACTTGGTTACTAACTCCCTTATTCATAAAAACTTAAACAGCTCTTCAACAACACTTTAACTTTTGTATTGCTTTGTCACCACGTTTGTCACTGTCATTCTTGTTGCTGCCGCCATTTGCGAGTAAGTGACACAACAGGTCAATTGCCTAAACAATGCTTTAGCGTTGCGTTCGTTTTTATGAACTAGGGGGTACATCTATAGTCCAACTAATCTAAGAAATACATTTTGTCAACTGCCAGTGTCATTGGAAATTAAACTTAAAGCAATGCTAAGAGAGTCCAAGTGTTGCCAGGCTCAGAAGTCAACAGCTCAGGAATCATATTCCTATAGGATTGCAGTACAATTTCCAATGACACTAGCAGATGTCAAAATTTATTTCTTATAGTGGGAGTATACTAACAGCCTCCAACGTTCCACTGCTGGACAAAAGCGACACCCCAACTATGAAGTGGTACAAGCCATACTCCAACACGCAGGTTCAGTGCGATTGTTGGCTAGTGAAAAGCCTGGCTGTCAGATGCTATCAAGCCACCCTAAAGCCTTCGGGCTTAAGGACTCACATCGAGTTTTCTTGTACAGAGATTTCGTTTACAGGAAGATAACAGATAAAAAAGCGTTGTCATGGTTACTAGAAATGTTTTCTGTCACAGTGAAGGCGCAACTTTCACTCAACTATGATTATGTCAGCGCGAAATTAGTAATGTTATATTTTAACATAATACATAATCGTAATGCAACAGTCGTCATAGTAAGTGTGATGTAATAAGTTTATTCATGAAACGTATGCTCGTGGTTGCTATGGGGCCCAACCATACCTTTGCCTGTCATATTCGTATAAGTGATTATAGGTCACTGATCAATGATATGATATAATAAAAGAGAGGTAGATAGGTTACTTGTGCTAAAAAAGTGGCACCCGAAATCAGAACTTTTAATGCACCTGAGCAAAGCATTGACAGTGGTGGTGAGTGGTGGCAGTTGAGACGAAACCGCTCTTTTTAATCATAATATCATTGGTATTGAAAAGAGGAAGATACACCCACCTACCAAAAATCGCCACACAAAAGTGGATGGATTTGTGCACGTCATCAATAAGTCGGTGTAATGTGCCAGTTTTCGAATTCGTATGAACGAAACGTATCTCCTTCTTTTTGTTTGTTAAATTAAATATCAATGTTATAGGGAGGCCTTCCGGGTTCTGCGAGTAGGTATTCATATAATCATTAAAACATAAATAAAGGAATCCTTTTTAGAAAAAAGGTTTTAAGCCAAAGACAATTGGAAGACGGAAAATAAAACCACAGATAAGGCTATCGCCTCACAATAGCGTTTCTCGTTAGAAACCCATCGCACTACAATTCCTATGTTTACACTATAACATGACCGGACATTGAACCTTAGTACGCCTTGCTTCACCCATTCGAGATTACACTGTATTTGTATAAGAATTCAGTTTACTTTGCTCTTACCGCTGCTAATGGCTAAGGTAATATACAGGTCATACAAATATGTTGAGAGTTTTCTAGATTATCTATAGGATTAGTTTTAATAAATAAAAGGTTTGTTTGAGATATCGGTTGGGAAATACAAAGAAAAAAAATTTGTAATTGGTATAATAGGTCGAGTGCATTATAAACCTTTAAATAACTCAAGTGGCGATGTCGTTTATGAATGAAATATGATAATGATAACATACACACATCAAAACTGTCTAGGGAGTAGGGATATCATAGGGATATCATTTTTCAAATATTTCATAAATTTAAGTTTGTTTGCAAGTTGAGCATTATCTTAGAATAACGCGACAGAGGCATAAGATAAAGGTTAAGAATATTACAAAAAAAACGTTTCATTTTGCTAAAATTTTGACACCTTTTAAAATAAAAATTTGTCTTTTTTTAACGTCCTTACGATTGTACAATAATGCTACTACAATTAATTTCTTTATACAATCTGAAAGGGCAGATATAGCAGTTTCTGTGTTCTAAAAATTTCTACGTTGGTATCAATATTTTTAATTTTTACAGCCTCCCAAATAGCTATACTTTGTATGAAAGTGCTTGAGATATCCCTAGACTCTTTTGAGCAGTGTAGAATAAAAAAATAAGATTCAAGAATCCTATGTACAACTTGCATAAATTGGCTGAATGATTTCAAAATTTCAAAACAGAACTCAACAGACAGACAGTCATGACCCAGTGGTTTCAGATTATTGCTTGGAACCCATGTGGTCGCGAGTTCAAGTTTATACTTTGTATAAGGAAAACACCGATAAAAACAAAAAACGCAAGCAACCTAAATAATGGTAGTAGGCTTTTACCTTACCACATTGGGTTCAAAATTCGCTAGACGAAATGTGGGCTTCTGAATGTTCCGTTCACTATGCACGACTGTTACCGAGTCGTGCTATTGACTACCCCGTTTGACAGAACTTGAAATGTTTCACTGTCATCGTAGTATCCAAAAGTACCAAAATCGGCAGTCATTGGCACTTGTTGTTTGGGTGGGTTAAAATTTTCCTCGGGGAAATGTGGGCTTCTGACTGTGGACTGTCTGATTTGGGAAATGGCCGTGAGGGTGTTATGTTTACCACTTAAAAAATAAGAGCATGGTAGCAATTCTGTATTTAACGATTTAAATGTTAGTGACCGTGAAAGTTTAAAGAAATATACTTAACAATCACACCAAATCGATCGCCTAGCTAGACCATGGAATAGCAACTATTGTTCTACTCTGAAGCACGTATTAAAGAAACGACTAGAAAACTGTCGATTTCTTCAAATGACCGCCATAACGTGGGGAAATTGTGGTCAGGTGGACGAGGTCACTGCTTACTAAATGAGCGAGCGAGTCCGGGTGAGGTGCTTTCATTGATCACCCAGTGATTCCCAAACTTATTGGTTATTAAACTTAGGGGTTCCCAAACTTCTTTTGTCTACAGCCCTCTAGCGCCCCCAATTTTTCACCTGCTCAAAAATCACTATAACTTGAAATTAACTCCTAATACTTCAAATTAAATTAATTGATCATTGTAAGCTTTATTAGCGAAGAAACTCGCAAAAGAACCTTGAGACATGAGCGCAGTAGGTAATACACGCGTCCCCTTTTTATCTGTGGTTCTTACCGGCCCCATTTTAGGCCTGCAGCGCCCACAAGGGGGCGTTATCGCCCACTTCAGGAAGGCTGAATCCTAGTGTTTGTCAGAACTTTCGGTTTTGGTAAGTTTCCATAATGCCAAAACTGGCTGAAAACGAAATTATAGTAATTTTTCTAAAGAAAACCAGAAAAAGACATTTGGTCATGTTGGCATCAGGCAGGACTTGAACCCGCATCTTTCGCAAACCGGGCGACTGCACTTCCAATTATGCTACCGAGACCATTAACAGACCGGCCGAATCTTTCTGGTATATTTTGCCCTATGAGCCAGGGTGATTTCATCAATGTTATAGGCATCCACCTCTAACACTCGGAAGAAATATTTTTTCAAATATTTAACTACCGATTAAGATGAAAAAGCTATTACTATATTTTATTATTGTTTTTAGCATTTTCCATGCAGTATCTTTCTAAAGAAAACCAGAAAAAGACATTTGGTCATGTTGGCATCAGGCAGGACTTGAACCCGCATCTTTCGCAAACCGGGCGACTGCACTTCCAATTATGCTACCGAGACCATTAACAGACCGGCCGAATCTTTCTGGTATATTTTGCCCTATGAGCCAGGGTGATTTCATCAATGTTATAGGCATCCACCTCTAACACTCGGAAGAAATATTTTTTCAAATATTTAACTACCGATTAAGATGAAAAAGCTATTACTATATTTTATTATTGTTTTTAGCATTTTCCATGCAGTATCTTTCTAAAGAAAACCAGAAAAAGACATTTGGTCATGTTGGCATCAGGCAGGACTTGAACCCGCATCTTTCGCAAACCGGGCGACTGCACTCAAGTCCTGCCTGATGCCAACATGACCAAATGTCTTTTTCTGGTTTTCTTTAGAAAGATACTGCATGGAAAATGCTAAAAACAATAATAAAATATAGTAATAGCTTTTTCATCTTAATCGGTAGTTAAATATTTGAAAAAATATTTCTTCCGAGTGTTAGAGGTGGATGCCTATAACATTGATGAAATCACCCTGGCTCATAGGGCAAAATATACCAGAAAGATTCGGCCGGTCTGTTAATGGTCTCGGTAGCATAATTGGAAGTGCAGTCGCCCGGTTTGCGAAAGATGCGGGTTCAAGTCCTGCCTGATGCCAACATGACCAAATGTCTTTTTCTGGTTTTCTTTAGAAAGATACTGCATGGAAAATGCTAAAAACAATAATAAAATATAGTAATAGCTTTTTCATCTTAATCGGTAGTTAAATATTTGAAAAAATATTTCTTCCGAGTGTTAGAGGTGGATGCCTATAACATTGATGAAATCACCCTGGCTCATAGGGCAAAATATACCAGAAAGATTCGGCCGGTCTGTTAATGGTCTCGGTAGCATAATTGGAAGTGCAGTCGCCCGGTTTGCGAAAGATGCGGGTTCAAGTCCTGCCTGATGCCAACATGACCAAATGTCTTTTTCTGGTTTTCTTTAGAAAGATACTGCATGGAAAATGCTAAAAACAATAATAAAATATTATAGTAATTTGTTCGACCTACTATGGAAACCTGATATTAGACACACCTATCTAACACCAAATGAAGCATTTTATTTCATCTTAAATGTGTGAGTTTGACAGCTAAAAGCTAAATTAAAAAAAAGAGAGCGAAGTGAGCTATTTTGGTATAATATTATTATGCGTTCCTTCTTTGGTTTAAAAGGTGGCAAGCATGTTTTTCTACTTAGTCTTGCGATTTAAGAACCTAAAGAAACGCGAATTTAATTTTATAGTAATCTAACGGTTGCATTTGATTTATTTTGTTTCTAAACAAAATATTGATTGGTTATTTTTATTTTGGCACTAGCTGTCCCGACAGACTTCGTTCTGTTGTCAAACATTAAGTGTTACGTGGCAGGTAGGAACAGTTGCGAAGAGGAAACGAAATTGTGGTTTTTACTATATTATTAGTAGTAGTATTTCATGTTTTCTCGCCTTTTAAACCTGCCCTGGACCCTCACAAATATTTTGAAACAAAATTTAATAAAAATCGGTCAAGCCGTTCCCGAGTTTTATCGAGACTAACGAACAGCAATCCATTTTTATATATAGAGATTAGGGATAATGCATCATTTTCTCACTTAACCGAACCAACCAAGACCGAATGTTTTTCTGGGTATCCTATCTTTAGTGAAAGTTGAAAACTATTCGGCTACCTAAGCTAAACTCCAGGGGGTGGTTGATGACCCCCATGCCTGCTTATAAAACCAACTAAGTAACACGTATTTTTTAAGTAATTTATCATACACCTTGTGACTTATCAATGTTAAACCCATAAAAACAATTGACTACATCATACGTCCCGCTATCGTCTCCGCTCGGATGGTTCAGCACGTTCTATGGCACGGAACGAGCATTCGCGCGTAACGCACACGTTACAGTTACAGAGGAGGAAACTGCGCGTGACAGTGGCTTGATGCCGGGCATTGTGGGGGCGGAGCGGACTTCCGAGGGGCGAATACGGGTTATAGAAGATGTTGAATCAACAAACATTAAAGTGACGGTGGTTTAGTGGCGACTAGGCACAAGTTGAAGTGAACGATGGGCTCAGTGCGAATAGGGAATATGCACTTGGAACAGATGAGGGTCATATTTTTGTTTCGAGTACTATTTTGAATTCTTGTTACGTATTTCTTTGTCAATGTAGAAACAATTATTGAAGAGTGCAAAAAAATGTGGGAAATCAAAGCGGTTAAAACAGTCACGTGAGACTGTGACGTCCAAGTCCACGCGTATGTCACTGTCAAAAGCGCGATAAGAGGAAGAATTCAATAGTTTGTAGGTTACATTCGTGTTGTCATAGACTTGTGTGACATCAGAGTCCTTGACAACCGAGCGCGCCATAATGGCGGCGTTTTAAACAATTTACAAGGTATATAACATTTCGCATTTCTGGTGATGAATATTATTGATCAATCATAAAAAATACAAAAAAGAACTGTGCATATTCCCTATTGTTGGAGAGTTGGATCAAGCCACCACAAGGCCTGCCACTTAGGAAGAAATCCGCTCTTTTCTCGAAAGCTACAATGCCATATTATCTCCCCACTGAGTCTGAATAAGTCAGTAGCATTAGACGATTTAAAAAGAGTAACTGCTGAGTTTCTTGCCGGGTCTTCTTAGTAGAAACAACCTTCCGACGCCGGTGGTAGAGTCACATTATCACTACATAAAACAAAGTCGCTTTCTCTGTCCCTATGTCCCTTTGTATGCTTAAATCTTTGAAACTACGCAACGGATTCTAATGCGGTTTTTTTAAAATAGATAGAGTGATTCAAGAGGAAGGTTTATATGTATAATAACATCCTATTGCACCCGTGCGAAGCGGGGGCGGGTCGCTAGTGTACATATATTTTAAGTATTGTTTATTACATTGTATTATTATGTGTAAGTTTATTAAGTGGTTAAAATTAAGATTCTTAACGATTCGAAAGTACTGTGTATCATTTATTCATTCATAAACATAGGTACATGATATTGAAGATGTTATCACAAAAATTTTGAGCTCTATGCTTCACCTACGTAGGGACATGATTTTGAAGTAAAGGAAAATTGTTTTTATTTGAAAATTGCTTTAACAGAAGATTGTCAATCCACATCTGATTCATTATAGTCGGTTTATTCAGCACCAAACATTTGTGATCCAAGTAGTCAGCTGACTAATTATACCGACGAATTCTAAGTAGGTTACACTTTCACTTGCTATTGTTCTCGAGACCGATTCTCACTAGTATGGGCAGTTCATCTACTCTGTTTGGGTAAAAAACGAAAGTCTGGCGATGTACACATACTTTTTATAAACACTACTGAGCTACAAGTACCTCTATGCTCATGTTCTTTAGTCGTTTCATACACGAGTGGTTCGGAGTTACCTCCCTACATCGTAAACGAACAAAACGATCGTAAATTCAATTCGATTTTGAAGGAATATCTGTTGCAAAGAGCCTTCTACAATGTGCAGGAGTTTTTTAGCGCCAGCTAGGATGGCATGCCTACTCTGTACCCTTTTATTGCCTGTGTGCTCTCATATTTGTCATAATTATTCAAGCCTATATTGTAGTGCCCTTACAGGGTTCATGTTTGGAACTAACTTATCTTATTTATCACCTTCTAAACCACATGAAACAATAAATACTTTGACTTTGACTTTGGACCGCGGTGCGAACCGCCCAAGTGTCCTCATAAAAGTCCTATTCGAAACAACCCATGGGGCGATTGGCACTGCCATATGACTGGGTACCTACTGTTGCTGGGTAGCTGATTCCCGAAAAACATCGTTCTTTTAATTGTTTATGGACTGTGACTGTCACTAGAACAGTGGTTCTAGTCAAACAGGATAGTGATCCTGTTTGACAGGTAAAAAACACAGGACTATTTTTAGAAAAAATATAATTATCACATCATATACATTGCTCTGAAGGTTTTCCCTTGCGTTATGGAAGCCAGAAGCAACTAATGTACCACAACAACCAGACCCAACACAAATCTCTATAGGTATATAAAAATGGATTGCTGTTCGTTAGTCTCGCTAAAACTCGGGAATGGCTGGACCGATTTGGCTAATTTTGGTTTTGAAATATTTGTAATGGTCGAGGGAAGGTTTAAAAGGTGAGTAATCATGAGAAAATGCTGGGAATATAGTAAAAATTTCAATTTTAGTTTCCTCTCAGTAAATGTTACTACCTGTCACGTGACACTAAGTGTTTGATAACAGAACGAAGTTTGTTGGAACAGCTAGTATATAATAACAAACATTTCTGCTGGCCGGGAATCGATCTCGCGACCCTTTCCAGTGTCAACCGACGCTCGTGCCACTACGCTAAACGGGTGGTAAAATTATTCTTTCGCCAATTCTCTTTTTTTTTAATAGTTACCTCTTTATTCATAAAAACGAACGCAACGCTATAGTTTAAGCAATTTACGTCTTATGTCACTTACACGCAAATGGCGACAGCAACAAGAATGACAGTGACAAAGCGATACAAAAGTTAAAATGTTGTTGAAGAGCTGTTTAAGTTTTTATAAATAAGGGCTTTATAACGCAACTTTGTTTCTTAATTATACGTATAATAACAATATATTAAAATGATTAAAGTATTACTGATAATTTTTCCTATATAATTTACCAGAATCAGTTTCATTGCAATTATTTGCGTTTATGCCATTATAAATGCAAAAACCACAAAGTAATAATTGTCTACATTAAGACCCCAGAAGACTATTGTGAAATTATAAATAATTATGTATGATTATTTGATTATAATCACACATACATACATCCTCAAAGCAAGTTGGATAATTGCAAAATATGAATAACTATTTCTGTCTGTCACTGTGTTATTAAATGGTAAAATATACTTTATTGTATGAAAAACGTTCAAGTAGTATGCGATTAAAGAGACCAATGTTAAATTTAGGCGGTCTTATCGCTAGGGATCGATTTCATCTAGAAAAACGATATCTTCCAGATAACCTTCAGTAAAAGGGTCGTTAGGAATAAAAATCCAAATGTGGGTAAGGTATTGTAAGGTATTATTTGGAAATACGAGTCATAAAAGAAAAACTTGGATATCCTACTAATATTATAAACGCGAAAGTATGTATGTGTGGATGTGCCGTGTTGCTCTTTCACGTCAAAATTACAGGACGGATTTTAATGAAACTTTACAATAAGCTTATCCATTTGAATAGCACATAGGCTACAATTTATAAAGAAAAACAAGCACTTTTTTTTCTCACTTAAGACCACGCGGGCAAAGTCGCAGGCGGCCGCTAGTAATAAATAAAAATCTGGGATATCATTCATACATAAGCCGCCATTTTACTCTAAACCCAACTTGGTAATGTACAGCCTGGCAAAAAAGTCGTGAAATTAATAGGGGCGCCACCATCGTCGATGTGGTCACCCCATATACTACGACACAAACGGTTTTGATAATTAACTTATTTAAATATTTTTTTAGAGAGAATGGCTATCTAGTTAGTCGTGGTCATGAACTAAGTTCACGCCAATAGATACCAATTATTTGAGTCGCGCCAATGCATCACGTGATCCCCTAATCTAGTTCAGTATTTTCTTATTCTTATAGCGTTTTACTAGGAAAACGCCTTACATTTCTTTAATTCCACATTATTTAGTCGTTTTCTAGAAGTAGTCATACAGACACTCATATAACGGGTTTGCTTTTCCCTCTGGGCTGATAGGTCAGGTAGGAGTGGTAGTCTATCCACCGGGATACAACAGGTCAATAGGGGGAACCGTTTGGTGGTAAAAATGGAATGGCGGTGGCACCTATACAGTCGGTCCCCACCACATACAGCCACATTAGCAGGACGTTTTTCTACTAACAAGTAAAGAAATAAAAGAAGAAACTAGCAAAATCATAATATTATAATTTTCAATTAAAGTAAAAAAAATCTTCATCCATGGCTTGGCTCGACCCTTCTCCAAAATTCTAACATTCACTTTGTTCCCATGAGTCACTCATACTGCTATTGTACGGTCACTTCATCTTGCAGGTATATGATTACCTGTCGATTTGCTCATTTGAAGTTTGTCCGCGTTGGTATTATTCCTTCTCTATTTAAATAACGTGTCATCATGATTTTCTCCTATCTTGGGAGAAATATTGTCAAGAGCTGGCGCAGCCGCTGCCTAAAAAATTGAAATTAAATTTTAAAAATAAAATCAATAAAAAAGTATCAAAATCACTTAGATGTGCTAACTGGACAAATTTGTTCTTCGTAAACAAACGTCAAAATAGGTATTCACATTTCAACGTAAAATATCACTCGTTTGTTGATAGTTACTTGACAACTAAGTTAAAACACGCGTGGTTGATTAAATAAAACCACTACATACCAGTGATTTCTGCCGTTCTGGTCGAATCATCGTTTATTTTATATAAAACTTCCCCAGCTTCGTGCTCGGCTAAACAACGTTTGAATACTTCATTACGACTTCTCTAGTGGCGCTGAGGATTGTTTTTCTCTTTTTCGAAGATTTATCTTGATTTTACACGATTCTTTATTAGTTTAACATAAAGAAAACACCTGAATACACTAATAAACGATCTCCGATAAACAGATTTGACACACCATGTACTAGTTATAGTACGATTAATAATTGTAGTCAGCGAAATGACAACTTCAACAGTGACTGATACAAAAAAGGGTGACCCGCTACAATAGTGACGTTCGGCAATCACTAGACTTAGACATTAAGTCATGATTTATTTTATGAGGCATCAAAGCCTTTTTTAAATAATTGTAAATATTTAATAGTGTACAAAACGAATTAAATAATTACGATTTAAGAAATATGGGCCTACCCCCATATTAAAACTTCTCACTAAAAAATTATAACCATAGCTGGAAAAAAAATGTTCAAAGAGGTTCAGGGGAATGAGTAACAGAAAACAATTTGTACAAATTACTCATTTAAGCAAAAAGGGAAATGCACTAGAGCAAGTTTGTTCAACTACAGAAGTTGTTTCCGGTTCCATACCGCAAGGAAGCGTACTAGGGTGCTTGTTATTTCTCATATACATCAATAATCTTCCCTCTGTAGTGTCCCATAAACTTATCTTGTTTGCCGATGATGCAACTCTTTTGATTTCCTGCGAATATAACGACATAAACACTTTACATAATTTAATCAAAGAGTCACTCAAAAAAATTGTAACACATTTAGAAGAAATAGGCCTCAGACTCAATTTTGAAAAGACTAAAGTAATGCAGTTTCGCCCACATCAGAGACCGGGCTTATCTCTCTGTGTACTACACGATAACAAGAAGATCGAGGAAGTAAACTCATTTTCTCTGTTAGGGATAATAATAGACTCTACCCTATCTTGGAAAAATCACATAGATGCAGTAGTAAGCAAATTGAGCCAATTCTCATACGCATTAAGGGAACTTCGTAAAAGTACAAACGAAGAATGTGCCTTGATCGCGTACCACAGCCACGCCAGTGCGTGGATAAGGTATGGAATTGCGCTTTGGGGCAATGCAACCGACGTACAATCTGTTTTCATAATGCAAAAACGCTGCCTAAGAATAATTACACTGACAGCACCCAGAGACTCTTGTAGGCCCGTATTTATTAAAAAGAAGATTCTAACGGTCACTTGTATTTATATTATTAAATTATGTCGGTTAGTTAGAAAACATACGCAATATTTTCAGAGAATAGGTGACATGCCAACCCGTTACACATCACGCCGCCAAAATGATTTAACCTTACCTTCACCACGAATCACTCTACTTAAAAATGGTTCTTATTACATGGCCATCAAAATTTATAATCATTTACCTAATAATTTAAAAACCCTCCAATATAGTAATTTTGAAAAAAATCTTATAACACTACTCCTCAAGAAGGCTTACTACAGTTTAAAAGAGTACTTTGAAGAAAAGTTTTAATTTTTTAATTTTATGTTTTTTTTATATACTTATATAGGTTCCTTTTCTTCTTTTGATATTTTGCTCTAGTACCTATTTACCTAAATCTATTGTGTTATTATTGTGTAAAAATTGTGTATTATTAGTTTTCATATTTCGTTTTTAGGATGTTCCTTGCTGGACTGGACTTAATACTTAACTTAAGTTTTTAATGTTTCTTCTTGTTCTTTTTCATTTTGCTACACCCCTATGGGGTCATGTATATTTTAGTTTTATACTTGTATAACTGTAAATGTATATGGTGCAAATAAACGATATGAATATGAATATGAATTAACACTTGAAAGTCAGCAAAATACAAGTAATTATATACGTTTTTATTCGTTACGGTTGCTATTGATTCCGACTCCGATTCTGAATTCATCTCTTCATGATAGTCCATACTATTATTATTTGATTCAAAAATAAGTAAACCGGAATCTACAAAACCTTCATCACTGCCTATATATGAAATTATAAGGCGTCGTCCTTTGCCGGTTGGGCCCTTCAGGCCTGTAGTCAAACCTTTAGAAAACACTTGTATGGAAGATTCTACTGTTGTATCCTCCCAAACTTTTCCAGTTGTATGACCTGTTAATAAACGAAATTCTTACCTGTAAATAATTCAATACAGAAACAAAACATTTTGAAACTGAAAATCTATTTACTAAATACAGTTTACCGAAATACCTCTATGTCTCAAAACGAAAGTCTGACCAGTGTGTGTTGCCAGTAATGACAGATGGAAGTGGGACGTGGTAATTCACTACGACTTTTTTGCCAGGCTGTAATGTCGACTAACTTTTAATTGTAAAAACTCGATTTACCACATCACTATTTATTTGGGACTGAAAACCTGCCACACTGAAAATGTCATTTCACTGACTACAATTAAAAATCCGAGTATAGACGTGATTGACAAGTGACAGCGGGACTATTGCCAGTGATAATATTTTTTAGTTCCCTTTCAGGACTTTTTTGCCAACCTATAATACAAATAAAACTTCCCGCTAAATAAGTTAAGAATGATGTTATATCTCAAAATAATTACGAGATGACACAATAACACAGGTTGTCTTTTTTTTCAAAACCAATTAAAGTTTGTGTTGTTGTGGTGTTTCCTATATATATTAAGTAAGTATTTACAAAAAAAAAGAAAAAGTATTTAAGTATGTTTATCCGTTATCTAGTATACCATAAAAACGAACTATAATTAGCTTACTTGGGCTAGATGGCGCTGTGTGGATTAATGTCCAAGGATAAATTTTTTTTTAAGTTTAGAGGGTTTCTTTAATAATCTAAGTTTCTATGCAGCTGTAGTTTTAGCCAAAATCGGTCTCGTAACTCCTTTGAAAGAAAGAAAGAAAGAAAAAACGTTTATAACCATTGTTCACCTTTGACCATTCTTCTATATTCCCCATAGTTCAGGATTTAGTCTACGACGCCCATTTACAAAAAGTCACCCTGTATACATATAATTAGAGTTAATTCCTCATTCTACGCAAGAAAAATCGCGTGTTCTTTACTAGTATAACTTATCGTCAGTGCAATCATCCTACACAAATCAGTGTGATGAACACCTGGCGAGCGATGATCAGTCACTCGATAGCGGATGTGATGATTACAAATGATCATATTAATGCATTGATTATGCGCATTTTAATAGGATGTATTTAGTGGTGAATTCATTTCTGCAGTTTCTTTATTAGATTTTCATTTTGCGGTTTTAAAAGGAATAACAGTGTGAAGCAATTATGTTAGTGTGTGAGAGAATAGTGAAGCAATTTGACGCTGCGAATGTCCGTGTGTCCACTCAGTTGGTCCCACATAAAATCAGCGTCTGAGCCTTTCAGGTCCTGGCATTAGCTGAGTGGGGTCCATTTAATTTTGGACATCGTGACACTGTCTGGTGGAAATTATTCTTTGTTTTCTATTGTTTGTTTTTTTTCCTAACCAGCCTGTTCTGTATGTTTTTTATCTGTTGCGATGTTCAAAATCAATGAACGTTTTTTCTTTCTTTTCACTCTTTCTTTCTAACAGCATCTATTACGTCCCACAGGCCTCGCTATATCCTACAACACTCCGGCTCAGTGCTGTTAAACCTTAACCGAATCCATAAAACTAGTGACTAACATTATACAGGGTGCAGGTTGTCCCTTTATTAGCCCAAAAACCACAAAACTAGTGGCTAATATTATACAGGGTGTCCACTCACCAGCAAACAAAAGATAAAACTAGTGGCTAACATTATACAGGGTGTCCACTCACCAGCATAAGAATGTTTAGAACTAGTGGCTAACATTATACAGGGTGTCCACTCACCAGCATAAGAATGTTTAGAACTAGTGGCTAACATTATACAGGGTGTCCACTCACCAGCATAGGAATGTTTAGAACTAGTGGCTAACACTATACAGGGTGTCCACTCACCAGCAAAACAAACCATAAAACTAGTAACTAACATTATACAGGGTGTCCACTCACCAGCATAGGAATGTTTAGAACTAGTGGCTTACATTATACAGGGTGTCCACTCACCAGCATAGGTATGTCTGAAACTAGTGGCTAACATTATACAGGGTGTCCACTCACCAGTATAGGAATGTTTACAACTAGTGGCTAACATTATACAGGGTGTCCACTCACCAGCATAGCAACGTTTAAAACTAGTGGCTAACATTATACAGGGTGTCCACTCACCAGCATAGGAATGTTTACAACTAGTGGCTAACATTATACAGGGTGTCCACTCACCAGCATAGGAATGTTTAGAACTAGTGGCTAACATTATACAGGGTGTCCACTCACCAGCATAGGAATGTTTAGAACTAGTGGCTAACATTATACAGGGTGTCCACTCACCAGCATAGGAATGTTTACAACTAGTGGCTAACATTATACAGGGTGTCCACTCACCAGCATAGGAATGTTTACAACTAGTGGCTAACATTATACAGGGTGTCCACTCACCAGCATAGGTATGTTTAGAACTAGTGGCTTACATTATACAGGGTGTCCACTCACCAGCATAGGAATGTTAACTAGTGGCTAACATTATACAGGGTGTCCACTCAACAGCAAACACACCATAAAACTAGTGGCTACCATTATACAGCGTGTCCACTCACCAGCAAACACACTATAAATCTAGTGGCTAACATTATACAGGGTGTCCACTCACCAGCAAACACACTATAAATCTAGTGGCTAACATTATACAGGGTGTCCACTCACCAGCATAATCTATTGGCTGACATTATACAGGGTGTCCACTCACCAGCATAATCTATTGGCTGACATTATACAGGGTGTCTACTCACCAGCATAATCTATTGGCTAACATTATACAGGGTGTCCACTCACCAGCATAGGAATGTTTACAACTAGTGTCTAACATTATACAGGGTGTCCACTCACCAGCATAGGAATGTTTACAACTAGTGGCTAACATTATACAGGGTGTCCACTCACCAGCATAGGAATGTTGGGCACAACGACCGCGTCGTCGTCCGGGCCCGCGCTCATGTCAGGCTGGAAGGTGTACTGTCGCCGGTAGTGGAACGACAGGGTTCCGTTCTCATTGTCAGTTATGTTCACCTTCTCCCACCAGCATAGGAATGTTTACAACTAGTGGCTAACATTATACAGGGTGTCCACTCACCAGCATAGGAATGTTTACAACTAGTGGCTAACATTATACAGGATGTCCACTCACCAGCAAAACGAACCAAAAAACTAGTGGCTAACATTATACAGGGTGTCCACTCACCAGCATAGGAATGTTCAATACTCGTGGCTAACACTATACAGGGTGTCCACTTACCAGTAAAGCGAACAATTAAACTAGTAGCTAACATTATACAGGGTGTCCACTCACCAGCAAAACGAACCATAAATCTATTGGCTAACATAATACAGGGTGTCCACTCACCAGCAAACACTATAAATCTAGTGGCTAACATTATACAGGGTGTCCACTCACCAGCATAGGAATGTTTACAACTAGTGGCTAACATTATACGGGGTGTCCACTCACCAGCAAAAACATCATAAAACTAGTGGCTAACATTATACAGGGTGTCCACTCACCAGCATAATCTATTGGCTGACATTATACAGGGTGTCCACTCACCAGCATAGGAATGTTTACAACTAGTGGCTAACATTATACAGGGTGTCCACTCACCAGCATAGGAATGTTGGGCACAACGACCGCGTCGTCGTCCGGGCCCGCGCTCATGTCAGGCTGGAAGGTGTACTGTCGCCGGTAGTGGAACGACAGGGTTCCGTTCTCATTGTCAGTTATGTTCACCTTCTCCCACCGGCATAGGAATGTTTACAACTAGTGGCTAACATTATACAGGGTGTCCACTCACCAGCATAGGAATGTTGGGCACAACGACCGCGTCGTCGTCCGGGCCCGCGCTCATGTCAGGCTGGAAGGTGTACTGTCGCCGGTAGTGGAACGACAGGGTTCCGTTCTCATTGTCAGTTATGTTCACCTTCTCCCACTCCTCACTGGGAAAGAAATAGAAAAACGTTTAGGTACATTATCACTAATAAGTAATAATACATCAGAGGTCATCTATACTCATATAATACGGGTGCGTTCCGAATTGAGTCAAAAGTGATATTATCGCGCTCACAAGCGTCCCGAATTGATGATTTGTATGAGGCGTGAGCAACGTGAGCGCGCTATTATCACTTTTGACTCAAAACGGACCGCACTGCTACACTCAATCAAACACACTAGGTGCTACAAACTACGATATCCTCCGTGTGACAGCGCCAATGACACGTGCTAGTAACACACCTAAACTGGCAGCTGATAATATGCTTCAGTCATGATAAGACGAGGTGACGTCCGTCTTTCTTTTACGTCCGTGCCCCTAACATTTAAGTAACGTGCCTTAGGGTGCCCTTGAAGGGAGGCCAAGCCTCGGCTTAGGGCGTTACTGGGAGATGGCAATCGTACGTAGAATTTTGACCTCGCAGTCGCTGTATATGTGAGGTAAATTTTAAGTACATTACTTCAAAGAAAACAAAAGAAAAGCTTTTTTTGACACTCACAAGGGGGGTCATAACATGACCTTTCATTCTGCTTTTGAGTGTAAATGCAAATAAGTATATGTATTGTTCAATTATTTAAATGAAGCCATATCATTGGTGATTACCACAGAAGATATTAGGTATTACGTATTTATTTAACAATACCTTTGTATGTAAATCAGACGACACCCACAGTAGTTAGTACTGCTTAGTTTGGGGCTAGGGGCATTATAACAATCTCTTATACCCTGACAGTTTCAGTCACAAGCACATCTTTTGAGCTGCATATTTACCGTCGCCAGTCGTGTTTTGTGTGGTAAATAGTGTCGAAAAAAACCTTAATTTTTACGTTATTGCTGTAGTAACTTATTTTGCATGCTTTAGTAACAATAACTTAAAAGACGAAAAAACTGAGCTGTAAAAAGTTCATTATAAGGCCCTAGATCATCTTATTGTATGTCATAGAACAATTTAGGCTAGATGACTGTATTTTTTCTTTGTTTATACAAATGTGACTGTGACGTCACGTTCACTGTTTTGTAAGGAGCGCGTAAGAACCTTGCTCGACAGCTTTATTAAATGTTTCGATTATGAAATGGTCCCCTTACATAATTGCTGTTAATTGGTTATTTTATTAAACATTTGAAATGGCACAGACAGACACACTAGTAAAACTAACAAAAAAGCACTATTTTCCTGATTATTGAAAAGGAAATGTTTGCCCTTTTAGCAATAAGAATTTTTATATTCCCAATTTCCCACTTGCATGTGTGTTTCTATTTTGTCACATTTAGATAAATACCTACAACTTGATCGTCATAACATCTTTAATCTAGATACTTAGCTAATTTTACCACGACATTTACCGCTACATGCAACATTGCGTGTTTGTGTAGTATAGTATGTATTATGGTATGGTTACCTTATATATTACAAGTTACAAGTCAAGGCGATTGTAACAATGGAGTGTATGATCACATTGAAGTGCGGCCGGTGAATGATTGACAGGCTAAATTCAATAGAAATAGTTTTTTATATGGCGATCAAAGGTTTGAAGTGATGTTCATTATGTTAGGTAATAGTTGTTGTTTGTTAGGATATTTATAAATAAAACACTTAAAAAAATATTAAAAAAAACAAATACAGTAAACATATTTTTTTTTCGTATTATTGCTCAAAATAAATAACGTAATAGGTAGACGCTTGAAATGTCCACAGAATATGTAGTTGCATTATAGACCTAACAAAATTATTAAAAAAATTAAGTAAATAAATATTAATGGGGGCTCCCATACTACAAACATATTTTTAGCAATTTTTTACTCGATGATGGTACGGAACCCTTCGTGCGCGAGTCCGACTTTCACTAGGTTTTTTTGTTTGTTTGTTTGTACTCGATCCTGCCTCTTTGACTATGTTTTCCTTCAGAGGTTATCCAAAATTTTCCACCAAACCTACATATTAACGCGTGCATTTTCTAAGTCTAATTAGTGGGTATGCCTACCTAGATTCCCTTGAGAAACCGGTACAGTTTCCGATAACATTCGTGTTATAAAATACCTAAGCTAGTTTTGTAATCGATAAGTTATTTGGGTTAAGACGTAACTAAATTAACTTTGATGTCGATGTACACAGGCGCTCACATCAACCTTTACATAGGAGCTCCTTATACCGCTGACGTAAGACCCATTTTGCAATGGTTTTGTAAAGGTTGATGTGAGCGCCTCTGTACGAGTTGTTATGTTGTGGAGGTTGCTAGTTCGATTGCCGCAGGGGCTACTACAAACGTGAGTACACGAAACATCCGTAAATGTTGAATTTCCCACCTGAATCACTCACAATACATGTATAAATATTCCTATAGTCCGTTCGCGTTAAGAATGCAGTAATTTTTAAATTTAATTCTGTTGCACACAAAGAACCTCAGATCCACAACCTTTGCGTTCGAAAGTATGCGTTCCAGCTGGTCACAGTGGACTTTCTAATTAGGAACGATTTGGTTGGTTTGACGTGCTAGATCGAAGGACAAGTATGAAATTACTGCATTCTTAACGCGAACGGACTATAGTTCGATTGCCGCACCGCAAGCATCTACTTACAAACGTGAGTAGACGAAACATTCATAAAAAGTTCAATTTCCCATCTGAATCACAATATAAAAAAATCCTGGCCATTATTCCACACAGCGCCATCCAGCCCCAAAGTGAGCTAATTCAGTCACCCGGATTGCGAAAGATGCAGGTTCGATTCCCGCCTGAAGTCAAGACCGAATGTCTTTTTCAGGTTTTCCTATCTTTAGATGTGTATATTGTATGGAAGTTCAGAAGTTAAGATCGCTCATTTGCAAAACGTTAATAAGTCCCACATTGTTGAGTACAAATCAAGTAAATGCCATTTCCTATGAATATTTATGAAATTAAGTATAATTATAACAACATGGCATGTTAAGGTAACGCCCTTCCGTTATTTAAGAAGATGTCATGGCCCTTTTTTACCTTAATCATAGGTATCTTAATGTATTCTCCGTGATCTCTATAAGGTCAAAGGAAAGGTTAAAAATGAGGAAAAATCCAAACTCTAAGGTGAACACAAAGGTCAGTGTCAGATGGTGCACTCGATTCACTTAATGATTGTCATCAAAATACAATTTGGGTTGAGTTTGATTAAAGTGTTATTAGGGACAGTTTATATCAGACGGAGGTGCCCGTGGCGCAGTTGTGACAGTGATCGGCGACGATCGCTGTTGTAAAGCAACACACGCCGGGTCGGAAATGGGATGGGTGACCACCCCGACCGAAATTTAGTGATGTGTATTTCGGGCATCTCCGTGCTTCGGAAGGCACGTTAAGCAGTTGGTCCCGGTTGACGTCGCTAGATGTCAGTCGTTAAGCCTAGTCAGAGGCCTTAGGGCGGCATGATAACATCTGACATTAAGGCTGCTCACTAACCTCACACCCCTCCAACAATCCGCACTGAGCCCGCGTGTGAAGTATGGCTCATTCCACCTCATAGTTGAGGTGAGGCCTGTGCCCAGCAGTGGGACGCATATAGGCCGTTTATGTTATATCAGACTGTTTAATTTATTCGTTTGATCGACGAAAAGTGAATCGTCCTTCAGTCAGGATTATAATTTTGTTTTTGAATAATTATTTTTAGTACTAGCTCTCTCAATAATTGACAACCATCAGCCTAGACAATTTTTTCTTGGATAGCTAGTTAATTAAATTTTGTGTATTTCTGTTTTGTATGAATCCTCTTATTGCTTGAACTGCTCCACAACCAAATTTAAACTTCAATCTTATCACTACATAGTATAAAAAAACAAAGTCGCTTTCTCTGTCCCCTATGTCCCTTTGAATGCTTAAATCTTTGAAACTACGCAACGGATTTTTTTAATAGATAGAGTGATTCAAGAGGAAGGTTTATATGTATAATAACATCCTAATGCACCCGTGCGAAGCGGGGGCGGGTCGAAGCGGGGGCGGGTCGTTAGTCTAACTATAATAAGGAAGAGAACCAATACTCCAATACTCCAAATATTCCAGCTCAAATGAAGACACCATCCCCTAACCGCCTAAGTTATAATTATAATGGGTAATTATATAAAAAATTGTTAACGAAAATAAATGAGCCAATGAAATAAAAGTTACTCACAGATAAACATAAGGCCCAAGTTCGTCCAGGATAGGCTTGGAGCCGTTGTTGAGGAACTCATCAGCGTTGGTCACGTTGTAGACGTAGATACGGACGAACGGCCGCACCGGGGGCCGCGCCCACCACTCGAAGGTCATCGAGCCGGGGCGAAGCACCAGCTCCTGGAATTATATCGTCCATGTAAAAGGTTGCATCGACTATGTATGTGGTTATAGTCAAATAAATTGTATGAATTAAAACGTTCATTTTAGGCAAAAAAGTCCATAGAGCACATTGAAAGAGACAGTCAGCGATATCATAATATCTTACATAATAACATAAATCATGCAATGTGCAGCCGAAACCACTGCTTTCTGAACGGACAGTAAATTCGCCCAGTTACAATGCCGGAATGCTGTTCTGCGAATTATGGCATGGAAGCTATCAGTACGAGCTGCTGCCAACATGTCTGACGCACTTCAGCACAGGACCGCGGCAGCCGCAACGTGGCAGTGTTGGACTTCAGCGTATAGCCCAAAATAGCCTTAAAAAGTATCACCTTAACGGGTTCTGGGCAGTCATAGTTTTTTTTCAATCAAATGTTTCCTTTGAAGGATGTGGGTATAACAGAAGGCATGTCATATATTAATTAACAACAATAAATCAGTCATAGCACAACTCCCGTGTAACAATAATTACTCAGGGAGACTTTAATATGCATAAATTTAGACATTATTTTTCTGAAATTGTTCATGAACTAATTTCCCTTATTTTCCCATGAGGATATTAATTGCATGTTTAAGTACAGAACCTTCAAAAGAAAATCAGATTATTTCGCTAATGTACCGATTTCTGGCATGCGCATGCGACCCTTTTAAAAGCAGTTTTAGGGTGCTCGCCCACGTCCGATAATCGGTGACCGATTTTTTGTAGGAGAAAAATAGAACGTACTGATAGCATTGGAGCAACGCACACGTCCGACATAAAATCGGTCAGAAAAAGGGAAGAAAAACAGCCGATTTTTAATCGGCCCGACAATCGGTCCTACAAAAAGTCGGACATGGGCGAGCAGCCTTAACAATGCAGTACAATTCTATTTAAAAGAGGTATAGATACGTTTGTTAGCAATACTGACGCGGAGTCAAAAATTGTCCCCTGGCGTACGTACCTATGATTTGACCGTGTGTACAAGATAACATGATTATTTACTAGAGCGTAAAAAAGACATACATTTTGCGCAGTGTTGTCTCCAACTGTCAATGCTTCGTTCAGGTGGTCAAAGGTCCTGATTTCGAATGCCACTTTTTAGCACAAGTAACCCATCTACGTATTTTTATTATAATATCATTGATGCAGTACCTAAAAATAGTCCCTCATTGTAAGTTGACGCGTGCACTTCATCCATTGTTTAAATAACTATTGCTCTCTTTATTGACCTACAAAAGAAACCATTTGCAAAACTTCGACTGATGTGTAAAATTATTTAGCTAAGTGGTCTTAACTCGATATTTCAGGTTTCTAAACATTTATTGCAGAGTTTGTGGTCTTCCAAGGTTCTGCTACAATCACAAAGAAAAAACTCGTAAAAACCATGACTGTTTGTGGTTTGACGTAATTTAGAATCTTCTTACATAAACAGTGCTAATTCAGCTACATTGTTACAGCTAAGAACTATATTCGATCTATTTGTCGGCCAGAAATAACTGGTACCTGTAGTAGGTTAGCCTGGGCATCGAACCTATACGACCTGTTTCAAATGTTTTTACCCAACTTATATGTATGTGTTTGTTCCTTTTTGGGATTATAGAAGCATTCATACGAGAGGGTTAATTTTGAAAATTGTTATCTTAATCTTACGAGTGCTACTATACTTGACTGGTACTAGCAGGACCCCGACGTCATAAAATTTCATAACCTTTTTTTTATAATGGATAGGAAACAACTGTTGAAGTCGTGGAACTGGGTTGAATGGAGTTTCATTTATATGTTAGAGAGAACTCGACTGCTTACAAATTCTAAACTGGCTCCCCAAATATCCCTACCCTATGATATATCCCACCGATTATTTAAACCCTCACCCTGGCTCATAGGGTAAACTATACCAGAAAGATTCGGCTGGTCTGTTAATGGTCTCGGTAGCATAATTGGTAGTGCAGTCACCCGGTTTGCGAAAGATGCGGGTTCTAGTCCTGCCTGATGCCAACATGACCAAATGTCTTTTTCTGGTTTTTCAGATATTTGTTTTTAAATTGAAATGCCAGTCAGCAACATCTATTTTCAGTAAAACACTCAAAGATGCTATGTCGCTCTCGCAAAACTACAGAGTTGCACTCAGGCGCACTCAATCGAGTCAGCGGTCGGTTCGGTTCGACTCGGTGTACGCATGCGTGTCAAGGCTGGCCGGGTCCCGCGAGGGGCTGCAACTAATGCGCTGGGTTTGTGCGTTGCTACTCAGCTGTTAGGGTAATTTGTGTTAGCTAGGTAAATGATCAAAATCAATTAAATCAAAAATTAGGAAAAATTAGGCTTGAAAATGGTATACAAATCCGCATGATCCGTTAAGTTTTATTCCAATAATCGCGCAAGAAAATGTTTATAATAAAAAACGGATTTAAGATGTGCTCAGTGGAAGTCAAGTCAAGAATTCCTTAACCGACCATAAGTTTTAAAAATAAAATAAGTCTGGAAGAAGCGCAACCGATGTGGCTAATTCTGGTTTTGGAATGATTATTGTAGAAATTCAGGGAAGGTTGAGTAAACATGAAGAAAAACAGGAATATAGTAAAAACCACAATTTAGTTTTCTCTTAGCAACTGTTTCTACCTGCACGTGACGCTGAATGTTTGACAACAGAACGAAGTCGGTTAGGACAGCTCGTTGTAAATATTTCGAATGTTTATGTGTACGAATTAATTAATTAATTAAAAAATACGAAAAGGCCAGGAACCTAGTTACGGCACTGGTTTGAAGCGGAAGCAAGTTGACGTTATTTTAAATAATTGTCGTTACGATGACTTCTGATTTCAATTAAAAAAACATGTGTGTACCAACAGAAAATTATAGGAGAGCTAATATTATGTTATAAGCTATTTCTTGCTAAGTATAGTTGGAAAGCGGTTGCGTGCTTAAGATAATGATAGCTATGACGGATATACGGCCATTTTGATTAAATGTTTCTTGAGTTTAATCTAGTCACTGATTGGGCCGATGGAGTAATGCGTAGAGGTCTTGACTACAACAGTAGAGTCGCGGGTTTGGTCTTCGTCCAAGAAGAAATTTCATATGATGAGCATTAATTTGTGTTTGTTCTGTGACTGGGTGTTATTATCTTTTAAAGTACGCTACGCGTAGACACTACACGAAGATCCCATTAATATTATAAATCCTATTAATGTTATAAATGTGAAAGTTTGTATGTGTGGATGTGCCGTGTTGCTCTTTCACGTAAAAACTACTGAATGGATACGAGTGAAACTTTACAATAATATAGCTAATATACATCTGAATAATACATAGGCTACAATTTATAAAGAAAATTGCTTCTTGTTTTTCAACTCAAGTAACGCGGACGAAGTCACCGGTGGCCGCTAGTTTAGAATCAAAATAAGACTTCTAACTTTTTCAACGGCGTCGGTCGGGACAATCTTAAAGATGATATTATAGTAACCGTCTCCTACACTATCGCCCATCACATTCAAGTGCTACTAACTAAGTATACCTTTACAACAACAATGCACGATTATGATACCAGCCCAGAGGTCGCCACGGTCCATTCGGCACACTCAATACTTACTAAACTTGTGCCAGTTCTCATTTCCTTCAGTATGTATGTATGTATGAGTAACCTCGACGCATCCTAGCGGACGCAAGCGCAGGTTACAAAACCGACGGCTTAACCGCCACTTATACCCACAACTGGTTCTTACTATTCATTGAAGTTTTATGTTCAAAGTGGGTAACATAATCGTAAAATGATACTTCAGTGCTAAAGATCTAAAAACCAGAAAAATACATTTGGTCATGTTGGCATCAGACAGGAATCGAACCCGCACCTTTCGCAAACCGGGCGACTGCACTATCCACGTGCTACCGACACCATTAACAGACCGGTTGAATCTTTCTGGTATATCTTACCCTATGAGCTAGGGTGATTTCATCAATGTAAAAGGCATCCACCTTCAACACTCGGAAGAAATAATCTTTCTAATACTGTTACTATGTACTGTTCTTACTTGTACTTATGTACTGTTCCCGTCTCAACAGAGTGATTGATAAAACAGTGTCACGCTATATACGTATTTTTGGTCCTTCGAGCCGGATTAAGTAATTCTCAATAAATCTAATAGAAAGTTGAAGTTACTTACATGGTCTATGAAGAGTCTGACCCAAGTGCCGAAGAATATCGCGCAGATGATACCAGCCAGCAGTAAGATGACAGCTGACGCTAGCACGAACCCTGTAGACAAAGGAATGGAACATCAGCAATTGTGTTAGATTAGGCTTATCCACGAGTTCACAAACGTCAATCAATGCTAAGCAAGCGCTCACGCTCATGCTGTCCCGAAAAATGTAAACAGAAACGAAAGGGACATCATGAGCGTAAGCCCGTGGTTAGCGTTGATTGACGTTTGTGAATTCGGGCATTAGTGTATTAAACCTCTTAATTTTCGTAAAAACTCCTGAAGTCCTACAGCACCATGTTAGCTTTCACAGCAGGTGTTTTCTCTTTCATTCTTAAGCTGTCGACATTTGCGAAAAGGTGGCAGAACGTTTTAATTGCTTACCAATGCCACCCTAGTGAAATAATTTTAATGAATAAGGGGGTCAGAAAGTAAGTAAGTAAATGTGCATTTTACCAATAAAACAAGAATTTTTTTTGAAAGAAAGTATAAATCACATGTGAATGCACAATTTAGGCGAGCTCATTGCTAAAAAGCGATCTTTTCTAATCAAACCAAGATGTAGGTAATTAGGTACCTACAGTCAACGGTACATCAGGCTACATGTTTTCGTTTTTACCTTGCTCTTGCTAAATTCATGTCATTTGACATTGAGGTCAGGTCAGGAGTACCTTTAACCGACGGGCATGTATGAAAGGACTAACGAAAGTAGAGGAAGCGCAAAGTGTGTGTCAGGACCGTAGCAAGTGGAAAGGTAAGAGGCGTGATGGTATGTTTGTATGTATGTATGAGATTGACATTATGACTGACCAGAACTATGTGACTTTAGGATTTAGTCGCGAACGTAGATAAGTTTAATCCTTTTTTCGAATAGAGAACAACGTCTGTTGGAACAGTTATAAATGAATCCCACTTAAATAAACCCAATCTCAGTTAAAGTCATAAATATGCATGCACAAGCAAATCGATTTAGTTACTAAAACGAAGGCATATTTCGCTGCAAACCGGTCCAAACCGGTTAGTCTGGACGCAAAGTTCGTCCAAGAAAACTACAGTTACTTCGTAGCCAAGGACCTTTTAAGCTAATTTAGTTAAGTAAAGTGGTTTTGAGTAGAAAACTTATTTATTTATTAGAAGAGAATTAACTGAGCCACTGATACAGTGAGCGCCAAAAGTGCCTGATCACGTTGATACTTTGTCAAATCGCTTATTTGACAGCTCATTTATAGGCTTTACGACATCTACACCTACTTTTCATTCCTTGTATCTCTACCCAAAAATTGTACACAGCACAAAGTTAGTCAACAGCAAGCACATCAGGTCACCCCATTTCCGTTTTTTCTCTGGCTCTTGCCAAATGTCATTTCTTTGCAATAGAGCAAGGAGGACTGACCGGAAATGGGTAGAGTGATGTGCCGTCCATCGTACAATCTAAATCTCTGTAAAAAATTGATTTAATTGTTTTCTTTGTGCAATGAAGAATATCTTATCTTATCTAAAGCAAAGTGATTGTGACATGGTCCAAAAGTGCATAGGCACTATTATCGTTGACTGTTGTAAAGCAACCCACGTGTTTTGCAACAAGTATTTTTTCATTACTCATACTCTGAAAGTAGGTCATTACTGACCTGAGAAGCGGGCTGAAAGTAACACTTTTCATCCCTAGGGAGAATCACTTTCAACTGACAGCTGTCAAATGTTTTTTTTAAAAACTAGTTCTTTTTCACATTATCTATTGAACCATGTTCCAACTTCTTATACAGCCACGATGTAAAATTTGAAATAACTTAAAGTTAAGTATTGATCAGAGAATATATATGTTTTAAATAAGTTTATAATAATTTAGTTTCAACAATTTCTTTAAAATAACTTAGCTTTGAGCAAAATATTTACCATTTTTCCAAATAAAAAATAATGGCTGAATAGCGGGCCGGCCACAGAAAAAAAAACAAACAAAATAGGCGGGAAAGCGGCAATTCGATCTTCAATTATTTTCCTCATTTTTTCTTTAGCTAATTCATGTTTTTATTTTTACTTTCCTCGTATTTGTAATGAAAAGCACAGTGTTTACCTCGGGTGAAAGACTTATTTAGTCCCTCGAACTATTAGCGCCCTCACTTCGTTCCGGGCGCCAAACCCCGTCTCGGGACTAAATAAGTTACTTTCACCCCTAGCGTAACAATGTACTATTAAAGTGAAGTTTTTTTTGGGCATTACTGTGCTTCGCAAGGGTTGGTTGGTTGGGTGGTCAGCCATCCTATTTCCGACCCGGCATGTGTTGCTCTACAACAACGATCGTTGCCGATCACTGTCACAACTGCGCCACGGACACCTCTACAAGTATTATACTTACTTGAAAAAGGTCAATGATCAAAACGCCCAATCAACCTACATCGAACCTACCAGACATTCGGCCATGTTGTAACCCAACACGACCACAGTAAACATAGCAGTAGGTTATCTAAAGCCGCCCGCCGAGTTATTAGCCTAGCGTGTTGCTCACAGACACGCGGCACAGCCGGTACTTCCGCCACCTTTTCTCCCATATTTTATGCTAGAGTGTGCGTGAAATCGCGCACGCACACATTCAAACCGAGCGCGGCACGTTTGTTTGTAGATATTTTACTGTTCCCTGTTTACTGTGACACGACTCACATTGCAATGACGTAATCATATTCAATATGACGTAACTAGATAGGCGCTAACAATGGGTAGTGAATGAGGTTGTGATACCTCACAATCAGGTTTTTACTATGAAATACTATTGCTACAGAGTATCGCTGGGAGAAATGTCAGAACTTGTTTTATAACTTGCTGTACCGACAGACGTCGGTTTGACAAATGATTTGACAGTTCAATCAAAACAATAATTGACCACCAATAAGTATGTCGAACATTTTGGGAAAATATAATTATACGTTTTTAGTCAATTTTAAAAAAACCTATCGAGTTATAAATCCTATATCCTATAAAAAAGGCATGAAGAGCCCCTATTGCACATAACTTAAGAAAAATTTAAGCAGTCGGACCCATTCTAGAAAGCCAGCCACTAAATCTGCAATTTAACATAGATAAGATAAGATAACCAGTCTTTTTCTGAAAACCAGAAAAAGAAATTTGGTCATGTTGGCATCAGGCAGAAATCGAACCCGCATCTTTCGCAAACCGGGCGACTGCACTAGCCCACTATGTTACAGAGACCATTAACAGACCGGCCGAATCTTTCTGGTATATTTATTACTCGCGGCCGCCCGCGACTTCGTCCGCGTGGACTTAAGTTGAGAAACTAAGCAATATCTTTCTAAATACGATTTTGTCTTAATTCGGAACGCACCCATAGTTACGCTAATGACAGCAGCCGTCTGTCTCTGTCGTCAACTGTCATGCCATACCACGTGATGCCGCGTACATTTTCATATTTTACTTGATATTTTCAACAATTTAGACAATATCTTTATAAATTGTAGCCTATGTGTTATTCAGATGTATTAGCAACATCATTGTAAAGTTTCATTAAAATCCATTCAGTAGTTTTTACGTGAAAGAGCAACACAGCACATCCAGACACACATACTTTCGCCTTTATAATATTAGTAGGATTTACCCTCTGAGCCAGGGTGATAATCTTTATTGCACAAAAATACATTTTACAGGGTTTCAGTAAAAGGACGTGCTCTATTTCTAGTATGTGTACAGACTGTTACAAGTTTTCTTATGTTATGAGCAATTGGGTATGCTGGCTTTCTTGTTTTGGGGTAGGTACTTACATTTTTATCAATTCTACAGAAACGCAATAAGGTTTCTTAGTTTTTAATTACCCTTTTTTTTAAGTGAGTAGATTATTGTAGACACATTACTATACTAGCATTTAAACATTTTAAGCATTTTGTAAGCATTATTATGTAATTGTTTTCTTTGTGCAATAAAGTATATCTTATCTTATCTTATACTTGTGGTTTAGTTCTTGCCACCATTTTCAATCCAGAACCATATTAAAGAACAGTTAAGTTACCTACGTCAGAACCATATAAAGTTTAAAACAAAAGAACCACGCATGCTTTGTTATCCAAACAATTATCGGAATGAGTTTGCAAACAAAGTTGTTGCATTTACCGGATTATCGATCATTTAAACGATTGTTGGATATATTTTGAAAACACGGTGTCAGTCTGTACCGCCATTTTGTTTTTGCAAACTTGAAGACGGTTATGTGGAAAGATCTGGATTAGTTAGATGTGTGTCTGGTTAGGTATAATGTTATTATACTCGTAATCTTAAGAAAAATTAGGCAAAAATACTACAAATATTTTGACATTTGGCTGAATTATTGGTTCTAAACCTTTATCCCGCGAACCTCATTGGTTATTCTAGTGAATAATATAAAAAAGTTTTTAATGCACTGTTCTAGATGTAGGTACTAACACAGGGTAAGCTTTTTATAACTAACAAAAAATGAGTCATTGTTACATACTTAAATAAATAAATTTATTAAATTTATTATTAATTAATAGAACAACAAAGGCGTAACACCCATTGTTGTTGTTTTTTTAGTTACGCTTTTCTTGTTTTAGGTGTGCGGTGTAATATGTTTAGTGGTCCACTTGCTCTCATCTGGACCATTTGAAAAATGATTTGTAAAGTACCTGCTCGTCAGTGGCACATCATGTGTCATGCAAGCATTTCCTAAAGTAAGTAATTACAGCCCTACGGTCTAGCCGGGATATAATCTGGATTTCATTATTACCCTAGGGCAATAGTGATTTGTGATTTTAACGTCTTCGTCCTCGGGGTTCACTATAGCGCCCGGGACATAATACACTTCTTTAAGCTTTTGTTGCATAATCTACTAATAAACCAAAAAAAGGTAAAAAAAATAAAGGTAAAATTAACATAAAGGATCCTTCATCCAACTAATATTATTAATGCAAAAGTTTGTATGTGTGGATGTGCCGTGTTGCTCTTTCACGTAAAAACTGCAGAATAGATTTTAATGAAACTTTACAACAATTTTGCTTATACATCTGAATAGGACATGGGCTATAATATATTAAAAAATACGACATGTCCACGTGAACGAAGTCGCGGGCGGCCGCTAGTCTGTAATAAAGTATTTAGTAAGTATTATGAGTAAACTCAGTTTTTTTGTGAAACGTCTAGGAACAACACGCAAAAAAATAATGAATGTTAGAAACTCATTATTAAGTCGTAAAAGAGTCGTAAAGATAAATCGTAATGAAGCACCATAACAACAAGTAGTAAGTTAAGTAACAATTATAAGGTTTTTACTTTTTATTAAGGTGGCAACAGGCTAAAAAGATTTAGAAGCAACAATAATAATTACTAACGCCTATTCTATATAAAGCAACAATAACTATATACAGAAGGTTTAATTTGTAAACTTATGTACAATTAAACCTTCCTTATGTATTAAGTTTCGGTTCGCGATGTTTACTATGCTAAAATACGTTGCTTTTAAATACTGTGTACAAATCAATGATATCATAATAAAAAAGAGGTAGATAGGTTATGTCAGTGTTGTCCATGCTTTGCTCAAGTGCACTATAGTTCTGATTTCGGGTGCCATTTTCTTAGCACAAGAAACCTAACCTCCTTTTTATTATAATATCATTGCCTGGGGTAGCATTACAAATTCAAATGTCATCCGAGTGAAATTGTAGTGATATTCCATTTTGGCGTTCTGTTAAACTCAATAAAAAAAGGAATGTGATCGTTTGAGTAAAACTAAGGCGCATAAAAACTTAACACTCCATACAAATTAGTGTTAAAATACACTATATACAAATACTAAATACAGATGAGTCTTAAAATACACTCCATATAAATACTAATTCAAGGTAAAGCGAATAGACGATTTATGTAAGCGTTTTCTCCTGAGGGAGAATCGAGATGAGATTTGAATTTGATTGAGCTATGTGCAAGAACAGACGATTGGCTGTTCCAACGAATATTTTAGCGGTTTTGTTCGTTGCATTATTTCTATTGCACATTTAGTTTTGAATAAATTACTATTGCTTAATAAGATCAAGGCTGCATTGCTCTATCGTTTGCAATCGCTGACAGTACTAATTGTTTTATGTGTTTTTTAATGTGAGTAGAAATTATTGTGGTTAAGGTATTTCTTTGAACTTGAACTTTGTATTGGTTTTATTTACTTGATCTCTAATTCATCAAAGAGTGCAAGAGGGAGACTTAATGCTAAATGCATACCTAACAGGCAACTATTGGGCGAGACAGAAATGCTGTAATAATTTGCTAAATGTTGTTGACTGCTATCAGTAAATAAAAAAACAACAACACGTTTGATAACTGTGAAAATAGTTTCAAACGTGGTACTTTTTGATACTACAACGAAAGCCAAACATTTTCCCCTTTAATCATAAAAACTTAAACAGCTCTTCAATAAGACGTCAACTTTTGTATCGCTTTGTCTCTTTCATTCTTGTTGCTGCCGCCATTTGCGAGTAAGTGACATAAGACGTCAATTGCATAAACTATGCTTTAGCGTTGCGTTCGTTTTTTTAAATAAGGTGGTTTGAATCGGGATCCCTTTAATTGGCATAATGTGTTTTGTCCTAAAATGAATTGGCATAATGAAATTGGCATAATATATTTAGCATAACATTGATTTGGCTGAATTGGGTTTTAGCATGATATGGACTTAAGTAAGTAACCAGTATTTATTATATTATATAGAGTATGTAGTGAAAAGTAGATTAAGGTTCGGCGGGGGTGGCTATTGGGCCACCGGTAACTCTATTGCTTTAAACTTTAGTGCATTTATGCTAAAAACTATTATGCTTATTTGTATTATGCGAAATCATCATTAGTATCTAGTAATTACATTCTGCGAATTTATTTTAGGCTTATTATTTTTATGCTTCTTGACAGTGAACCGTTTGAATCTACAGGGGCGTTCACACCTTTACAAAACCTATTTTTGTTATTGTTTTTGACAGTGCCTCATGACAACTCCGATCTTCCTCATTCCCTTCACTTGTGTGGCGGTGTATGTCAATTGTGATGAGTAATGTATTTATTTTTCACTTATGTCACGTAGGAACGTGACTGTCGATTAAGATGTTAATACAACGATCACGTTGTTGGCAAACCGCATTAATTTGCAATTTTACACTTGGCGAAAAAGAGTTTTAGAGGGTGAGTGTTTTTTGCAAAATATTTTTTTAGACTTCGAAAAAGAAAATAAAAAAAAATTTTTAGACATTATTCCACACAGCGTGTAGCATCAGGCTCAGGAAATCTTGCTATGGGCACTAGACAACGGATAAACATACTCAAACAACTTTATTTTTGCAAATTCATAATATACTGGCAACTCCCAGACTAATACAAACAAATGAAAATGCCTGTTTGCGAAATAATAATAAAAATCTCCCAATTTAGAGACACACTGATTGTTGCTGTCATGGCAAACGAAACATTCAGAAGCCCACATTTAGACAATTCGACTGATTCGAACTCAACGTGTTTAGGGGTGAGCCTACCATTGTTTTCTATCACTGGAGAGTAAGCCGCAAATTGTACAAAGATCACAAAGTAGGTGTTTCAAACCGTTTGAGAGAGTGTTCAACCATTGGGTCATGTAGCACTCCAATCACCTGTGATTGAACGGAACTCAAACTTCATTTACGAAGTGATCTCGATTTCTAATGATTCTAAACAGTAATTACGAGTATCTTATTTTCATAATTATTATTATTATCTTTTTGCTTAGTCTAGATAATGTTTTATTGTAAGTATTAATTTCAAGTGTTTTTATAATTTTTGATTTTTTAAATGTAAATATTTGTTTTTTTATTATTAATAAATGGTTATTTAAATAGCGGAATAAGTGACAACTGAAGGAGTTAATGATCTGAGTCATGTCACGACCCATTTAAGGATTGATAGGTAACTAATAATGACTTACTGACTATCATTAGTGGATATGCTAATGACTGAATGTTATTATATTAAATTAGAAGTAATCTACGCAATGAGGCATTCGGAGAAACTATACTGTTAGTGTTCAAGGGAAAATGCCGTAAAAGTAGCAAAATACTTATCACATGAATTTCAATTATTTTTGCTATTTCTATGTTTAGATAAAAACAGGTTCGCTGTCTACAATTGTATGACAATTGAAAACCAATTCCTTATATTGTTCACAGACCATATTATGTAGTCTGTGGACAGTTAACCGGCTAATAACAGAAACATATGATTAGAAAAATTGATGTAAGGTATTGCCTCTTGGTGGACTTCGACCACAGTCAGTTAGTGACTATTGACGCCTCTGAGACTAACCCCCTTATTCATATAAACCCAAACAGCGCTCCAACAACACGTTAACTTTTGTATTACTTTGCCTCTTTCATTTTCGTTATTGCTGCCATTTGCGAGTAAGTGACAAAAACAATCTTCTGTACAATTTGTCACAATTCTTAATAATTTTGTTTAAGTCATCAGTTTTCTGCGAATTTACGTCCTAACCGCTAGTAGAGTCACATTATGTTTTTTTTAACGTATTTGTCTTCGACTAAGTTAATAATTCCTGAATGCTTATGACTTTAGCTCTGTTTACTTGACTGGTACATTGCTCAGGTCTCGAAACATTCTTAATATTATAGAAACCAGAAACAAGGAAGGTACAACGAAAGCCAAGATAAACATTTGAATCTACAAACATTTGCGCAGGTGCAAAATAAGGCTCAAAAATATGGAAATACTGCTTTCAGATCTTTTTGTCAGGGAGGGAATCGAACCTAAACCACTGGTCCTTTACCTATTGCGCCAAAGGATCAAGTTTCTATAATTCTCATTTGGGTTATTTTTATACTGTTTTTTATTTAAAATGATGATGACGCCAGCGAAATTCAAAGAAAAAATCATATCCATTGTGATTCTAAACGCTCAAATCAATCCGGTACGTATATAACACGTTATGTCAACAACTAAATGGCAAGTTCCGTTATACGCGAATCCAATAAAACGATATTACTGTCCAACATTGGAAATCTCGACGAAAACTTAAAACACTCATAATTCCGCTAATCCGTTAAAAATTCGTCCTTAAACCGACTTGCATCCATTATTGCACATAACACAATCCAAAGGTCGATTGCAAAACTGCATTGCATACAATACTGGAATAACAAATAAAAAAACTCACTGATTTTTCTGTTCGATCGAGCATAATCCAACATACGCGAAAAGGAACGCATTTTCACTTCGAAAAACGGCACAGGTTAAAAAGAAATGAAGCGCGCGAAAGTTGATTAAAAAGGTCGGTTTGTTATATCAACCAGACGCCATATTGCGTCGACCGCGCGCGAGTGACTGGCCTGTACAGTGCGCGAGACCAAATAAAGTTTTTACTGGTAATTTTTTACTGTCAGACAATTTGTGAATTGTCCGGTTTTCGTAATCGCGTCATAATTTGCGAATTGCTTGAGGTATGCGCTGTTAAAATGTAGTGTTGGTAAACAAATAGAAATGGAGTTTTTGTTGTGTAACTAGATTTTATATCGATAAAAAATATGAACATTTCGAAATTTCTTAGTATCGTCAACGCGAAAATCATATCTTTACTGCACTGTACGTAGGAACCAAGGAGAGAGGAGCCAGAGTACTTCAATTACTGACTTGTCAATCCATTTAATAAATTGGTTTATAGTCGCGAGCGTATGTTATATTGGTATACTATTATATCATAATGTGAGGAAAAGGTATTTGTAACCAGATTCTAGAGACAAGGATATCGACTTAGTAAGTAAAGTTTTGTCTCTTTCGTTCTTATTTGCTCTCAACATTTGCGAGTAAGTGACAGCATATATTGGCTGCAGCACTGATATAGCTTTTATGAATAAGGTGGTTGACTACCTGGAGTGGCATTTCTAATAGTCATGATAGAATTTCGCTGACAGTTCTAAGTTCGTTTCATCATCGGGTATGCATGAAAGGAATAAGGAGAGCGGAAGACACACGGATCAAATGTCAGGTACCTAGCAAGTGGGAGGATGTGGTCTTTGGTTTAGCCCGTGGAAAAAAAGGCATTATGATGTGTACCGTCAGAATCAGACAATACAGGGTTACTCTCGCATTTAAAATATTAGAATGGGAGTTTTATTAGATGGGATAAGAAAAATGGCAAAAACATACGCAAAGACAGAAAGTTGGGCTCTTATTTTTGCCCACACTACAAATATAAAATTAAGATTATTTGAAAAGTTTAAATAAACCTTTTTGCAGTGTAGTCAAGAACAAGTATCTTATAATACAAATTCTGCTAAACAGGGCACTGTAAGGAACGGCATACAAAGAAAGGTTAGTTAGTTTGTTAAAAAGTTTGAATTACCACTTTAGCAGTATACCTACCTAGTTAAAATTCAAAAACAAGTTTCTTATCTTGCGAATTCTGCAAAACAGGCGATTTTACCCTAATTGGGTGAATTAGTTGAATAGTAATCAAAATTTTAAGTACTAATCAATCTATATGCATTAACTAAAAACAGTAAAACATACATACTCGTATGTGTGTCATGACTAAATTCTGTTGTTTCACTATGAGTTATTTTTGACAATACGATACAATTAATACTGATTGTACAAAGTACGTAAAAATACACAAAATCGCCTCAAAGCCCAAACCTAAATAGCCTAATTAAGCCCTAAATCTAAATCAGCCCGTTTCGTCCTACTGCAGGGCAAAGGCCTCCCCCTTCCAAACTCCATTACACACGGTCTAAAATCTAATCTTAAAAAAACCGAATTGTAAAATGAAAGTATCTTTTTCATCTTTTATACGGTCGCGTAGTAACAGCAATGCTTTTATATCAAAAAGACCTATCACAAGAGTTAACTGTATTCAAATTTATTCACATAACGCCCCGTTAGGTAAAACAAGGTTTTACCTCAAAACCAAATCGATTTTGCATTGACAAGTTATTTTTACGACAGACAAATACAAGTTCAGACAAAAAGGCATACTGTATGCTTCGTCATCAAACATGTCATTGGCCTCTCATCAAGGCAATAAAATCTGTGATTACCGTGGGAGGATGATTATCTACACAATAGTGAGTACACCCTGACCTGACACCCATACCGTAGAGTAGTGTGTTCACAGATAGTTAGGCTTGTAAATACATAACATAAAAGACCTATATACGTGCCACTGGACAGGCCTCACCTCAATTATGAGGTGGAACGAGCCATACTCCAACACGCGGTCTCAGTGCGGATTGTTGGAGGGGTGTAAGGTTAGTGATGTCAGATGTTATCAAGCCGCTCTGAGGCCTCTGACTAGGCTTAACAACTGACATCTAGCGACGACAATCGGGACCAACTGCTTAACGTGCCTTCAGCACAGAGATGCCCGAACAATACATCACTAAATTATGGCGGTGCGTTGATAATTAGTCAGGATAATCAATTTCAATAGATGGAATAACAAAAGCAATTTTTAAATAAAGATACTCGATTGAAAAAAAAGTACGAAAAATGCCCCAGTCAAACTCACAACCGCCAGACATTCAACAAAAAAGCGAATAATTCTAACTACAAGCAACACAGCACGCACAGATTACTTATTAATGTAGTTTTAATTGAAAAAATATCTATACACGTAATTTATATCACAATTAACCGCGTTTTTATCTCGTATCGTGTAAGAAATCGCGCCATTATAGTTTTCTACTTCTTAATTTATTGTACGACTAGTTCGGATTAATTGTATATTCTACTTCTATTGTACTTAAAAATGCATTGTTTCCTATTCTTAATTCTGGTTATGGTAACTGGCTGAGGAATGGGTAATCGTCAATGATATTATAATAAATGCACGTGAAATCAGGACTTCGATCACCTGAGCAAAGCATTGACAGTTTGAGACGACACTGCGCAACATATATCTGTCTCGTTTACGCTCTAGTAAATAATTATGCTATCTTGTACGTGTGTACAAACGGTCAAATTATAGGTACGTACGCCAGGGGTCAATTTTAGACTTCGCGTCAGTACTGACATAACCTATCTACGTCTTTTTTATTGTAATATCATTGGTCATCGTTCTGTCTTTCTTAGTCATTTAACCCATTCTTCCAGGCTTGGGACGGCCTAAACCCCTTTGTGGACTGAGACCAAATAACATTCTTCTATTCTTCTTTTAAGTGTTTAGTCTAACTCAATGGGGCCTGACGAAATACCTTCGATGCTACTGAAACATGCTAAATCATTTCTGTGCAAGCCCCTTTGTCCCATTTTTAACCTTGCTCTAAAATCTGGCGCTTATCCCTCTCAATGGAAGGTCACGAGAGTTACTCCTATACCCAAAAGCGCGAGTAAAGCATTGGTTGAAGAGTACCGACCCATAGCAATTTTATCTTGTTTTGCGAAAACTTTTGAGACTATATTGCATAAACACATTAGTGCCCAAGTTGGCAAATATTTATGTGAGGAGCAACATGGCTTTAGGAGTAAGAGGTCGGTTAACACCAATTTACTGGGTATTGTCGAGTTCATCTCTTCGTGTCTTGACCGTGGTAACCAAGTCGACGTCCTATATTTTGATTTTCGGAAGGCGTTTGACCGAATTAATAACGACATTCTGCTTTCTAAGCTTTCCGATGCGGGTTTCACTCCTCGTCTCCTTCGGCTTCTCGCAGATTATCTTCGGGACCGTCAGCAATTTGTAAGGCTAGGAATGTTTGAATCCAGTCGCTGCCATACGCGTTCCGGGGTAAGCCAGGGATCTATACTTGGTCCGCTTCTTTTCCTTTTAATGGTTAACGACCTCCCTACAGTCACCATTAACGCAAATTGCCTATTGTACGCGGATGACTTAAAACTGTACGCAGAAATAAAGTCGGATGCAGATTGTTTAAGGCTGCAAAGGGATATTGACGCAATATTTGAGTGGAGTATGGTCAATAAAATGGAATTTAACCCCATAAAATGTTACTCCATGACCTTTACCCGATCAAGGCGCCCTTTTCTTCATGAATATCGCATGGGTGACGAGATTATCACGCGGAAAAACACCATGAAAGACTTGGGAGTCACGTTTGACCAGGGCCTCAACTTTCATGCTCATATGAGAACATTGGCGGAGGAATCCTACAAGCGGTTGGGTTTTGTTCTCAGAAACGCCAAAGATTTTCAAAATGACCATGTGGTTCGTTTAATATTCTGTGCTCTTGTCAGGACCAAACTAGAATCCAGTGCCTGCATTTGGAATCCGCACGAAAGTACATATGCCCTCATATTGGAAAAGGTCCAGAAGGCATTTCTTAGAGCCCTTTATAAAAGGCGCTTTGGGTATTACCCTTATATGTATCCCACAAAATTTTTGCTAGGCTGCCTGGGTTACAACTCTTTGGAAGTTAGACGAGCGTGCGACCAGATTGTAATGGTGTGTAAAATACTGCGGGGAAGAATAGATGTTCGGGATCTGCATGATAAGATTTGTCGTCTGTACGTGCCAAACAATTACCAGCGTCTTCGCAGGCACAAGTTACTTGTAGTACCCAAATGCCGCACGGTAGCTCGTGCGCAGTCTCCCATCCCTCGTGTGCTCACCGCCCTCAACGCGCTCCTCGACACCAGCCCTGAATGCGATTTGTTTGCGGATGCATGGTCGAAGATAATTGCAGAATGTCTGAGGTTTTGTGAGCGTGAAGTATGAATGAAATTTAATAAAATTGTATTGTTAATTGTATTGTTGTTTTATAATACTATATGTTCAATGTTAGTTTTTGTAAAATGTTTATAATGTGTAATGATAATCTAATTTAATAATGTGTAATTCCTTTGTCATATAATTGTTAATCTCTGTTCTTTTAATTAATGTAATTGGTATGTACCGTATTAATTAAATAAATAAATAAATAAATAAATAACGTCTCCGAACCAATGAGTCCTACCTGGGGAGGCATATATCACATCACTTCACATCTCGGTGCTTCACGCTTACTTCAATCATCAATACGCTTCACTTTGTATTAGTCATCATTTGTCAGTAAATAATTAAAAAATGTTATTTGACCTAGTTTTTTTCTCTTAAACGATCACAGTCGCAAAGAAACTGAATTTTAAAGACAACTCACCGCGACCGGAGTGAGTTCTGGCGCCAACCGGAATAGATTTGGAACCGCGTAATCAGTAAAGCTATTTTTAAAATTGTATTTTTTTTTGTTTTCAAGCCTACTGAAAATTACCGAATGGATCGAATCGCTACTTCATCTGAAAAAAGTATCGCTTACTTTTCGATTACCATAACGTTAGCGGTTCGTGCTAGGCCTACTGATCTATGGGAACATGAGTTGAAATGAACGACGTTGAATTAAATAAATACATTTTTTGACTGGAAATATAGTTACAATAAAATTACTTCTTGAGATGGTCTCGCCATCTATTTACGTTGAATCTCTCTTTACTACCGATCTTGGCCCACTTTTCGCGGTACTAATCTGACCACTTGGCCAGTTAAAGTTATGGCGAATTTTTGCTTTTATCTGCAACACCGGTTTTGCGAATTATGCCATGATCTGTTCATAAGGTAAAAATGTATCAAGAAAAGGGTTTTTAATGACGCTCTTTAAGTTAAAGGTTTTTGAATACATCCGCTTCCGATTTGCCATATGTGACGAAATGTCAAGATTAAAAGTACTGCCATCGGAAGATTAAGTGGAGACTCATAAGGAAGGAATTTCTTTTGACATATTTTAGCAGAAAATCACAGTAAAAGCTCAACATTATTTTTTATTCCATCAAATACAAACCTTTGCCGGAACAGAAAAAAGAGAAGGTAAAAAGAGTTAGAGAAAACACGAATAAAATTACGAAGACACCAATAAAAATAAATTCAAAAGTAATAGAATGAAAACGCTAACTATACCAATGATATTATAATAAAAAAACTTAGATCGGTTACTTGTGCTAAAAAGTGGCAGACGAAATCAGGACTTCGACCACCTGAACAAAATATTGACTGTTTGAGAACCATAACCCGTTTCGGATATAATCGTGAGCGTTTTGTGTTACAACAACTACTAATAAATAAAACATAGCAGGACCAAAATAAAATACAGTAACAACACCCAGACACGACATCCACTTGTGCTATTTCTTCTTCACAATAGAGAAACTACAAAAGTTGTAATATTAATAACAATTGTCAATTACCATAACACTTTCCACTTGACCTGCTGTTATTTTTTAAACTGCGTGTTTTTGTACTATGGTATTGTTTCGATATTTAGGGTTCCCTCCCTAACAACTAACAAGAAGAGATCGACTAGTTACTTATTAGTTCCTTTCAAAATCAATGTTTAATTCGAATAGACGTGTTACTTACTATTACTGGGAAAACGAAAGATTCACTAAATAATAGGCATAACACTATAATAAAAAAATATATAATGTAGTCACATTGTCTGTGATCAGACTAGTGACAAACAAGAAAAGCGCCAAAATTCGAAAGCCAACTTATAAAATCATTGTCGTTAGGATCTAAACGAATAAAATTATGTGGTAGTAAAAGGGTCAAATATTTGCAATAATGTTTCTTTCGGGTGTTTAAGGTATATGCCTAAACATTGGTGAAACAAACCTGGCAGCCAGGTATAGTACACCAGAGAAATTCGGCCGGTCTGTTAATGGTCTCGGTAGCATAATGGTTAGTGCAGTCGCCCGGTTTGCGAAAGAAGCGGGTTCGAGTCCCGCCTGATGCCAGGTAGACCAACTGTCTTTTTCTGGTTTTCCTACCTTTAGTAAGATGATAATGCATTATCCCTAATGCTAAAAATAAAAATGACCTATTAAAATGACACATTAATAAATGTTCGTTGGTTTTTGAACGCTTTATCTTAAATAAGAAAAATAACAACCTAAAATGCTGGCAAATTTTTCATTAAATTGAATTGCTACGGAACCATAATCACTAAGTGAAGACTTACATGCCCAGCTTTATCTATAATCTGCAATTACACCCGTTACTGATTGTAAACGGCCTCGACTCGTATTCTAGAGGTCGCAGGTTCAATACTTGTGCGATTTATTCATGGTGGTGATCGAGCCATTATGGATTATGTGTTTTTTGTACAATTAAAAGTATCTGAGTGTCCAGACAAATAAAAAAACTAGAAATAGATAATAGAGTAGATAATATCGTCTTCTGGCATAAATTAACAAAAAAAATCAAATATTCTTAAATTTTCTAGTTTTCGGCGCCCTTCATTTTTTCTTTGAACCTTCTGCTGACGGTAAAAAACACACCAAAAAAGGAATTCGCGAAATCGGTCCAGCCGTTTCCGCGTGATAACTGTACCTGAAGGAAATAGGGATTATTGTTTTTTATCTAATATAGATGTTAATCCGTTGTCTAGTTCCCATAGTACAAGCTTTACTTGGTTTGCCGCTAGATAGCGCTGTGGGGATTAATGTCCCAGGATATTTACTTATGTCTAAGGACCTGTTATAATCATAATCACTCTCTTATATTATAAAAACACTTAGTTTAGTCATTCTCTTCAACTACCATCATGGTCAGGTAGTCCCTTTCTTCTCCGAATATCGTACGTCCGAAAATCGATATCCCGAACGCGTTTTCTATAATCATCACTATCCATAATGCTCTCGTATACGAAACTTTGTTTTACCTAATCGTCTACAACTATAATGGTTTTGTGTTATAAAATTGAGTGCTATAATAATTAGACGTCCTAATTTTACTAGCTATAAAATCACTTGGTCTAAGTATGATTTGACATAATGAATGTTTGTCCGAATGGTGGTTTATTATAACAATGTAAGTCCGAATTCGAGGGTTGGTTATTTTTTTACAAACCCTAAAATAAAATGCATGCTGCATGCCTGCCTGCATGTTGCATGCTTGTTTACATGGTGAATGCCGAGGGCGGATCCGACATGGACGTGATAGGTTCGAAGGTTAAGGCGTGAGCCCAGCTCACGCCTTAACCTTCGAGGGTTAGTTATTTTTTTTCAAACCCTAAAATAAAATGCATGCTGCATAACTGCATGCTGCATGCTTGCCTGCATGCTGCATGCTTGCCTGCATGCTGCATGCTTGCCTGCATGTTGCATGCTTGTTTACATGGTGAATGCCGAGGGCGGATCCGACATGGACGTGATAGGTTCGAAGGTTAAGGCGTGAGCGCAGCTCACGCCTTAACCTTCGAGGGTTAGTTTTTTTTTTTTTCAAACCCTAAAATAAAATGCATGCTGCATAACTGCATGCTTGCCTGCGTGCTGCATGCTTGCCTGCATGCTGCATGCTTGTCTGCATGCTGCATGCTTGCCTGCATGCTTGCCTGCATGCTTCATGCTTGCTTGCATGCTGAATGAGGAAGGTGAATCCGATGAATTGATGATTAGAAAACCGATGTTTTTTTGCAAATTATCGATTGCAATTTTTATAGGAAATAATATTCAGGACATTTATTAACATTTATGCAATTTCGATTTTAGTGCTCGATATATTATGAGAAGAGACGTTAGGACTAAACACTATTATGAGAAAAGATTTTAGGTGTTATAAATATTATAGATTGTGATAGTTATAGCAAAGAATTTTAGGACATATAACATTTCGGAATTATGATTTTAGGGCAAGTGATATTATGAGACAGTAAATTAGGGCTACCTATCATTCGGACAAATGATAATTATGTCAGAAAACATTATGACACTTTAAATTATGGCCAAAAATTTTATGAGACACAATAGAGAACCTCATGGTCATCTAAGTATTGCATCTATAATGATCACTCAGTCATGAAACCATTAGTTTAATTGGAAAATGGCAGTCACTTTACACGTGTTGATCATAAAATACCTTTGTGAAGAAGATTTTATATGATATCTTACGACTGGTCCGTTGGCAATTATATAGGTTATGTCATAACTGATGTGAAGTCAAAAATTGTCCCCTGGCGTACGTACCTATAATTTGACCGTGTGTACAAGATAGTATGGTTTTTTACTAGAGCGTAAACGAGACAGATACATGTTGCGCAGTGTCGTCTCAAACTGTCAATGCTTTGCTCAGGTGTTTGAAATTCTGATTTCAGGTGCCACTTTTTAGCACAAATAACCTAACGTCTTTTTATTATAATATCATTGTCCGTTGGTGCAATAGTTGGACGTCTCGGACATCTCGTTATTTATTTTTTGTCGCACACAGCCTACTGTACTTTTCTGCTTAGCCTTATGGTTGACTGGTAGATAATGCCCCAGTGGCATTAAGTCCACCTTTTTGTACCATTCATTGTTGTGCAATAAATAATAAATAAATAAAAAGTATAATCAATCGCTTTCTCTGCCCCTATATGTATGCTTTTATCTTTAAAACGGATTTTGATGCGTTTTTTAATAGATAGATTAATTGAAGAGGATGGTTTATTTGTATAATAACATCCCATTGCAGCCGAGCAAAGTTGGGTCGGGTCGCTAGTTTAATTATAAATCAACGAAGCTTAAGATCACACGAATCATCTCATAATATGAGTTTGAGTTCTTAGAAAACCGCAAACATCACTTTTAAACTAAGTACTACACAAAAGTACACACTTTGTTAGCTATTCTAACACACAATAGTTGACCTTCCATCTCAGGATGTGTATTTTAAGGTCGAACTTGCAATTAGGATTAATGAAAAATATATCTTCTAAACATACACATTTATGTCGTGACTATGTCATTACTCTGCTAGTTATACTGTTTACTAAGTTGTGGGTTGTCGGTTCGATTCCTGCCTAGAACGAAACTTCAAACTCATTCATGTATACACTTTCAGTATCAACATACACACAAGCAATCTACTATATAAAAATAAGTCTTTGACCATAAACTGCTACAAAGCTGAGAACACAGGTGGCGCCGCCCGTGTTGCTTCAATCTTTTTGTTGAAATTATTCCCTTGCTAATATTAACTAGTGCTATTTGTTTGTTTGTTCACACTGTATGATTGTAATTAAGCTATTTCTCAAATAAGTGACATGTACTTGTCTTTCTTGAGAATACAATTTCTATAAACTGAATAAGTCGGGTTTTCCTTCCTGACGCAATAACTCCAGAACGCACGAACCGATTTCCACGGTTTTGTATTCGTAGCAAAGGTCTCAGGCTCCGTGAGGTTTATAGCAAAGAAAGTTCAGGAAAATTTCAACAGAAAAGCGGTTTTTTTTTTCACATACAGCTAAGTTCACGCGGACGAAGTCGCGGGCGGCTGCTAGTGATTTTATAATAAAAAAAAAGCGGCACCCGAAATTCGAACGAGTCGTACACCTGAGCACAGCATTTCGCAACATGTATCTGTCACATTTACCCGCTAGTAAATAATCGTACTGTCTTGTTCACACCTTATAACACGGTCAAATTAACTATGCCGTACCCCGTGGACAATTTTTGTCTTCGCGTCAGTACTGACATGACCTATCTACGTCTTTTTAATTGTAATATCATTGCACTCAAGAAAGATACATGGTATGGCGAAGAGTAACAAACATCCACACTCACAAACTTTCGCATTTATAAAATAAGTAGGATTCCATATAGGATTTTTAGTAAATAAGGGCGCCACTTGGCGGCTAGATTACGCAATACATAAGTACAAAACACAAATTTGTTTATCTCCCAAAGAACACCAAAATTTTAAACAATTCCGTGTACTGATGACCTATTGTATAATTATGTGAATATACAAATATTATGCCTAAAGATGTTTGTGAATGAGTTTCCTGTCAAATCTTGTGTCCGGTTAAATAGGCTTACATACGTCATACAACTCTTAGTGCTGGAGAATTACGATAATACGATACATAACATAAACGGCCTTTATACGTCCCACTGCTAGGCACAGGCCTCACCTCAACTATGAGGTGGAACGAGCCATAATCCGACACGTGGGCTCAGTGCGGATTGTTGGAGGGCTGTAGGGTAGTGAGCAACCTTAATGTCAGATGTTATCAAGCCGCCCTAAGGTCTCTGACTAGGCTTAACAACAGACATCTAGCGACCTCAACCGGTACCAACTGCTTAACGTGCCTTCCGAAGCATGGAGATATCCGAAATACACATCACCCATACCCATCCTATTTCCGACCCGACGTGTGTTGCTTTGCAACAGCGATCGTCGCCAATCACTGTCACAACTGCGCCACAGCACAGGCACCTCGGGAGAATCACGATACTATACTACACACATCAAAAGTGTCTAGGGATATCTCAAGCATTTTCATACAAAGTATAGCTATTTAGGAGGCTGTAAAAATTAAAATATTGATACCAACGTAGAAATTTTTGGAACACAGAAACTGCTATATCTGCCCTTTCAGATTGTATGATCAAATTCATTGTAGTAGCATTATTGTACAATCGTAAGGACGTTAAAAAAAGACAGATTTTTCTGTTAAAAGGTGTCAAAATTTTAGCAAAATCAAACGTTTTTTTTGTAATATTCTTAACCTTTATCTTATGCCATTGTCCTCGCGTTATTCTAAGATAATGCTCAACTTGTAAACAAACTCAACTTTATGAAATATTTGAAAAATGATGTCCCTATGATATCCCTAGACAGTTTTGATGTGTGTATTTTTTACTGGCGATGTATGTATATTATGACATCTATGACTAGCCGAGATAATTTAGTCCTGAAAATTGCTACTGACACTGGTCGCTTTTCTCCCCAAACATTTGATAATCAACATTTGTCATCATCAAGATTTGACGTCATCAGAAAGTGGTGAAATCCACAAAATAATAATTCATAAAATTACCTGTTAAGGGATGGAAAGGAAAGTTTAAGATGTTGAAGCCAATTTATTGGAGTGAAAAAAATGGAAGTGGCGAAAACGAGACAGATACATTTTGCGCAGTGTCGTCTCAAAGTCTCAAACTGTCAACACTGATAATGGTTTGCTCAGGTGCACTCAAGTTCTGATTTGGGATGCCACCTTTTAAGCACTAGCACAAGTAACCTGATGAAGTATTGTACCTCTTTTTTATTTTATTATTATTTCTTCTGACATATTAATACACATTTTGGAATAGTTATGTAAAGGTTGTGATGTCTCTCTGGGCCCCAAGTCTGCTAATTTTAGAACGCTTTTATTCAACCGTACTTGGGTCTCAATAGTCTAATTTGACATATTTTTCATAATAAAAAAAGGTCAAATGAAAGCGTCCTAAAATTAGCAGACTTGGGGCCCAGCTCTGTCCCTTATGCCAATTGAATGCTCATGTGTCAACATGACGTTTTAGGCTGTTCAAGTAAACCATCACCGACAGTTCGTGAACAAAAACAGAAAAGCCCTATTCAAACAAAACCCAAGGTCCCTCATGTTTGTCTTGCGGTCAGAACTGTCAAGTTATTTGCCCAACACACTAAGTGGTCACTTTTCGTCATCCTCGCTTGAGCAAGCTGACCAAGGCCATCGGAATCACTTGCGCAATAGTAATTAACATAAAAATGTATTATTGGTTTATGGCCTTGGGTCGGATTTGGATCAAACATTTCAGAATACTATAAAATTCTGGTTAAAGCTGAACCTCGCCTCTATCTCTCTTATGTGAAAACGCCAACTTTAACCCTACAGTGCACGATTTTTTTATCACTTTTTATTTGAAAATATAAAAAAACACACATAATGAGGGACTTAAATGAGTTTTTTTGGTATGTACCTGATATGTCACGAAACGCAGAAGTGTTACCACCACTAGATGTCGCCAGGCGTTTCATTCTCTATAAAAAACCTTTTATGTCCTTTAATCCTCCTTTTTTGGTGTGTGCCTGATCAGATACAGGGCGCACTGTATGGTTGAGATAAGATAAGATATACTTTATTGCACAAAACAATTAAATGAAAAGTTAACAGAGATTTAGGATGTACAATTTCGGTTGAGAACCTTCTGCTCACCCTGATGTCCGGTAAAGCTGTGAAAGACAAATTTTGGGCTAACATATACCTAATCAATCTAAGAAACAGCAATTGCTAGAAAGTAGAGGAGGTTTACTCTCATTCAAATATGAGAAACATTTCTTGTCGAAATGTTATTAGTAAGTAGGCAAAGAGTTTGCGGGTTTCGATTCCCGCACAGTTCAAACTTGCGTGTGTATGAATGAACATGTATGGGTCAATGGGCTTACAAATATTCCATTCATGTATTTACAAAATAGTAATAGTAACTATGTTATCTGTTATCTAATATCATATAGTGCAAGCTTTGCTTATCTAGACGCTAGATGGCGCTGTGTAGGATAATGTCCTATGATATTTATCTGTTTAAGCGTAGGCTTTTGGTGGTATGTATATGTATGGTTACGGTAATTAACAAAGCCTTGATATCACAAACAGGAAATTAATAATTATTAAATTTCAAATATTAATCCGTAGCGCACCAAACAAATACAAAACACGACCTTCGGACTCAATAAATATTATTAAAATTATGTTCGTTCTTATTAGCATACAAAGTCTCCCATTATAATTAACAATGAATTTTAATTAATCTACCTGTTTTTATAAAATTATTTGTAATGGTAGATTATTTGCCGAAATTATGAGTCTAAGCTGAAGTTCTGTTTACTTTATTTTATAACGCTCTAGCGACCCGCCCTGGCTTCGCACGGGTGCAATGAGATGTTATTACATAAAAACCTTCCTCTTCAATCACTGTATCTATTAAAAACACCGCATCAAAATCCGTTGCGTAGTTCTAAAGATTTAAGCATACACGGGGACAGAGAAAGCGATTATACCCTGAATTCACAAACGTCAATCAACTAAGCACGCGCTCAGGCTCATGCTGTACCTACCGTAAAATGACAATAGAACTGAAAGAGACAGCTATACTTCTGAGGAATGCTCAATGTTGATTTGCGTTCGTGAATTCGGGGGTTTGTTTTATACCAGTGAAGCGTTCGATAAGAAATGTTTTTTTTTTATCAAAACAACTCTGTTCCGACATACGTCGTTCTGTCAATAATAAATTATGGAATAATCCATTTATCACCTTGAAATAGTACCATTCCTGTACTTTCTCAAATATTTCAAAATCAAAATTTGCTTTTTCTGTGTAGCCTTTAAGTTTTAGCGAGACTAACGAACAACAACAATTAATAAGTGCAAAGGCGTTAAGGGCAGGTATTCCGTGAAAAGTATCTTTATACAATTAACGTGGGTAGTTGGCGAAGCGGCGCCATTACGGAATTTTGTAGATATTTCGATATCCCCTACTAATATTATAAATGCGAAAGTTTGTATGTGTGGATGTGCCGTGTTGCTCTTTCACGTATAAACTACTGGATGGATTTTAATGTTTTTTTGCAATAATATAGCTTATGCATCTGAATAGCACATATGCAATAATTTATAAAGATATTTACTTTTTTTTTGAACCTTAATCCACGCGGCCGAAGTCGCGGGCGGCAACTAGTGTGATTTATAAAAATAACGCACAACAGCGAGTATGACTAAGAAACTACCTATGTGTAGGAAAATGGAATTTAAAGTTGGCAAATAAGCTAAATGATTGAATTCTCTGATTCTGTCCTTAATTATTCCACCAAAAAAACTTAAAAAAGAAACAACATTAGCCTCATTTTCTATCGAAAGTGAAGTTCGCCTGATTGTGCAAATATGCACCTTTTAGATCCTCAACTATACTTATTTTAACAATTTTTTTCAATAATTACGAGATACAAAATACCTATTACGTCTTAACACTGAAGATTTAAAAAAAACAGGCACCATAATTTTGCACCAACCTGTATTTATTTTATTTTATTAAGGAATCCAACAGCGTCATTACAATTACTTTCTTATCTACTTAGAACTATGAGTACAGCTAATTACAGGTTTCCCTTCATACAACCATTTGCACAGGACGTGAGAAAAATAATATACCTACATATATTTAATAATGTATAAGTAGTTATTTTAATTATCACGGAACAAAATAAACCATTCCTCTCAAACTTGACAGCAATTTTTTGTTTAAAAAACGTCAGTAATATACTTACTTAAATTATTAAATCAAAACCGGTTCTGCTTAGGAAGTCTTAAAGTCCACGGTCGTAATAACTAAGAACAACATATAGTTTATTTGATGTGTAAACGTTTTACACCAGTAACTCGAGTTTAGGTGATATTCGACCGGTTCAGCACAGTGATTTTATAACATAAAAGAGGTAGGTTACTTGTGCTAAAAAAGTGGCACCCGAAATCAGGACTTCGACCACCTGACCAAAGCATTGACAGTTTGAGATAACACGGCGCAACTTGTATCTGTCTCGTTTACGCTCTAGTAAATAATTACGCTATCTTGTACACACGGTCAAATTAAGGGTACCTACGCCAGGGGTCAATTTTTGACTTCGCGACAGTACTTACTGACAAAACCAATCTACGTCTTTTTTATCGTAATGACATTGAACATACGCACATGCGTTTTTTTTTGTTAGTTAGTAGTATTAGTAGTTTATTACTGATGTAATGTTTTTAGTGCAATGAAGAATACACCATTCAAATTTAAGACTAACAGTGAACATGGCTAAGATAGCTTGGTGAAATGGGGGCTTCTAAATGTTCCGCCCACGATGACGGCAACAATCAACGCCAATTGGGATATAGATTGTCTGGACATATTATCGACTAGACTGTTTTGCCATCAATATTTAGATTCAAGGCCAATTTAATAAAAGTGCTTCTTCGTAACGAAATAATTGTCTGTCTATCTATCCCTCTTTTTCCTATTACGTGGGACGAGGATGGAATCTACGTCTCGGCGAGCAACCATAATAGTGGTATAAGTATGGAACTCTGATTAATATATTGCTGCTGAGACAATAGTTTGGTTTGTGAAAATATACGCCATGTAAAATCAAGTCAATGTAAAATTATTTTATCTAGTTTATAAAGGAAATACCACAAAAAAAAGACTTGAGACGTCCCACTGCTGGGCACAGGCCTCAACTCCAACTCGCGTGTGAATTGTTTTATGAAAAAACTAGTAAGAGATAAAATAATATTCTTGGAGTATGGAGCTTTTTATTAAAGAGTTTATTTAAGGAGTATGGTGAGACAGCAAAATTCACACATTACAAAAATTCATGTGCAAGAACATGTCTGCTTGTACTTGTCTGGGTGTTGCAAGTGTATACTAAGAATTTATTTACATGAATAAATGTGTTAAAGAATGTTTATCCCTTTTGCTAGTTCTTAAAATACAAGATTTACTCATTTTGGCGCTAGGTGGCGCTGTGTCCCTCAATGTCTGTTAACATTTTTATCATTGAATGCCCTTTACTTCTTTTTATTCTAATTTAACAGAGAGCGTCATGATCCGGTGGTTAAATGCTCTGGCTGAAAACCCAGTTAGTCCCATGTTCAAGACTGGCCGTAACACCTACTTTGTGCTCATTGTACAATTTGCGGCTAACTAACCGGTGATGGCAAATAACCATAAAAATCCAACCATCCAAGCCGTTACACAGGCGGTAGGTTCAGACTCGGCGAAATGTGGGCTTCTGAATGTTCTATTTGCACCATGACGGCAACAATCAATCAGTGCCTTTGACTAGCCCGTTTGGTCATAAACATAGTCGTGTGGGCTAAAGGTTAAAGAAATTGAAAATGAAAGATATAAGATCTTTATAAATTGTAGCCTATGTCCTCTTCAGATTTATAAGCTTTTTTATTGTAAAGTTTCATTAAAATCTATTCAGTAGTTTTTACATGAAAGAGCAACACGGCATATCCACACATACAAACTTTCGCATTTATAATATTATCAGGATGTTCTTTACTCTTAAATATCAACCTGACCCTAACCCCAATTTTTAATTTTTTGCACGCATCAAATTCGCGTACCACACACCACCATACAATCATACAAGTCATACAACACCAAATGAGGCCCAACAAGAAACCACAATTATTTTGCGTCACACCTCTCGTAAGGAGGGCATTAAGTAACACTTAAGTGGGTTACTTATGAGTTACTTAACAACAGGTGACTTGGTTGAGTTGATGCTATCTGAGTTTTAAATATTGGTATTAATGGTGATTTTGCATTATTTTAGCTATATTTCAGTTGCGCTTTTTTTCTATGAGTTATTTGAACTTTAGGAAGAAAGAAAGAAAGACAGAAAAAACGTTTATTGATTCTGAACCTGTAAACGATCATATTTATTCAATCTTAGAGCCGTTTTTTCAATGGTCAGATAGAAGTTTTCAGACCAATAAGTTACAACTCGACTGATTTTAAAATGTATGTCAAAATTACATATTGCATGAAAGACACAGTTCTGCCGACTTGTAAATATTTTTTTTTATATATATTTCATCTAGCTTTAGAAAAATCAGCCCTAAATAGCACAGAAAAAGCATAAGGGTGGACTTAATTAAAAGCAGTCTCTACTAGTCAACCAGCGAGATACACATTTGTTCTTGTAACTTACAGTACTATTTTAGACACACCAAGTAGCGCAGTGGTTATGAGCTCTGAGACGCAAAAAATCTTAGGTTCGATTCTCGCATAAGCACAAATGTTCGATGATTATTGCAGATCTATGGATGGATTTGTGTATGTGTGAGTGCGTGTGTTTATATTCGTTGTTTGGTTTCCAAACAACAAAGGGTAGCTTTATTTTCGAACATAGCGAAGTATATTTTTGTCCGCATTATCGCTTACTTAACCTTTCAAGATGAGGCCTGTGCCCAGCTGTGGGACGTATAAAGGTTCTTGTTTGTTTTTGGAGAGAGCCTCGTGGCCCAGTGGTTAAAGCACTCTGGCTCGGAACCCGATGGTCTCGAGATCAAATCTGGCCGGAGCACACCTGCTTCGTGTACTCAAACAAGTTGCATGTAATCCCTAATTGATTTAATATACTAACAACTTTAAAACCTCCTTAACTACAGTTAAAACGTTTCTAATTGAGACAAACGAGTTTTAACGTTACAATTAAATACTTTAATGAAACAATGGTTTTAAAAACAATTTAAAAAACCGTTTATGAACAATAATAGACTTGTTATTAATAACTAAAGTTCTAAACGATGCACATCTATCATCTAGACAGAATCTAGGCTAATGTCTATGCCTTTGTAGCTTAAACAGTGAGTGTTTCTTTGAACACCCAGACTTGACTTGGTCACAATTGAGATTATAAGTTTCTTCAACAAACATTAGTGCGAGAGCAGGAATCAAGCATCCCTGAGAAGTATAGCTGTCCCTTTCAGTTCTATTGTCATGAGGGACAGTATGAGCGTGAGCGCGTGCTTAGCCTTGATTGACGTTTGTGAATTCGGGGGTAAATCTCAACAGGAGCTAGTAAGTATTGAATTAAAGGGCCAAATGCTATCTTTCAGTGACGTACGTTACCTAAATGTTATTGGTTGAAGGGAAGGGTTTCTGCTCACCCCAAAGTCACCCAAAGCTTTTAAGGCACCACTTGGGCTAATAGCTAGTGAAATAAAAATGGTAATCCCGTAAATAAAGCTTGTTAAGACGAAAAATGAAGGGAGGTTTTAGATTAGATTGAATATTTCGATGTTATTGATGTTTGACAAGCCAAATGACATTTCTTTGCAATAGAGCAAGGAAGACTGATCGGAAATGGGTAGCGTGATGTGCCGGCCACCGTACATATAAAAATCACAATTGTCAGACTTCATGCCTAGAGGCGTTAATAGAATAATATTTATGAAAGAAAACATGACAATCTATTTACTCTAAATTATTCCAACAATTGTCTTTAGATAGAAGAAGAGAAAAGTATTTTATTGCAGTTAACGTTTATGAAGAAAACAATAGCACGCAAAAAGTCCAATTGGCACAGGGGTTAGACATCTTGTCTATAGTGCCGAAGGTTGGAGGGTCAATGTCGATGTGGACGAATGCATAAACGGCCTATATACGTCCCACTGCTGGGCACAGGCCTCACCGCAACTATGAGGTGGAACGAGCCATACTCCAACACGCGGGCTCAGTGCGGATTGTTGGAGGGGTGTTAGGTTAGTGAGAACCCTTAATGTCAGATGTTATCAAGCCGCTCGAAGGCCTCAGACTAGGCTCAACGACTGACAACTAGCGACGTGAACAGGAAACAAACTGCTTAACGTACCTTCCGTAGCACGGAGATGCTAGAAAAATACATCAGTAAATTTCGGTCAGGGTGGTCACCCATCCCATTTCCGACCCGGCGTGTGTTGTTTCACAACAGCGATCTTTGCCGACCTACTGTCACAACAACGCCACTGACACCTGACCTCCTGGATGTCTACCATGGGAGGCCAAAAAGATATTGACACAAGAGGATCATTATCATGTCTAATCGCTGCCTGACTGATGACAGACCAGTTGGTTAGAGCGTTTAAGCTGGCTTTTAGCACTAAAGGTCGCGGGTTCGATTCCCAGGTCAAACGTTCATGTGTCTTTTGCTATTAGCAATCGATTGTACAGTTTGGGGTCAACAATCCGCACTTAGCCTGCGTGTTGGAGTATGGTTCGTCAAAGCAGTGGGACGCATATAAGCCGTTTATGTTATAGCAAACATCATCATGCTGAATGAAAGGCCAACGGCATGGCAGACTACCCATTCACGGTCATTCTTCCTAACTTTATCGCAAAGAACTGTCATTTGACAAGTGAGGCATAAAAAACTGAAATGGCTAGCCTGATGATCCGTTGCACAATTAAGTTTTATGGCAGAAATCTATTCATATTAATATTTCTTGTCTGTAAAGGTCTTAACGCGCAAACCTATAGTTATTAAAACCGTTAAATTAAACTCGTATTTATTGTTGTTGTTATTGTTGTTGTTGTTGTTGTTATTCGTAGGCGAGCTGATATCGTCTGCTGCACTGAAATGTTTCTTACAGAGCACTCGCACAAATTCTTCTGTTTTCTCGGACCCTACTTATACAACAAATTGAACCGTCAGTTACAGATTCATACCATGAACAAAATTTCTTGTAAAATAAATGTTCAAAGTTGGTTGAAAAATAGGTCTTACGAGGAAACAGAAGAGTTACTAAAAGTAGTCAAATAACTACAGCCCTTATTATATTGTACAAGTTAGTTATTTTGGTAATTAAAAAATAAGTCTTTAGTTTTTATTTCAATCGCATTTCAATTTTACTACACACTAAGCCTAAATGTTGCCTGACGCACAAGTAATTCTTTACTTAGTTTGGGCATCTATAATAACAAACCTGACCTACATGTCTATGTCATAATAATTAACCTGAATTATTATTATGGCTAGCATGCACATTACCTTGCATAAAACAGGTATTGATATAGTTACTAGCGTAAGCATAGTTTAAATGTCATCTGTCAGCAGATTTGAATTATGTAAATAGTATTAAGTTATAAATGTATTGATACCGTTGTCTCATAGGTTAAGTTTTATTCTGAATAAATTTTTACTTACTTACTTACTTACTTACTTACTTGCAATCTCATTAAGTCTCCATCCGGAAGCACATCGCGTGCACAGCGTTAAGAAACCCTCGTTAAGAAAAAAAACATGCATACTCACACCACTTCCTAAGGAATGCACTCGTCAATTTCGCACACAACTTATCTCTGCCTTGCATGTTGATAGTTTAATTCGCAAAACAACAAACAGACACAATCAAAACAATATCACTGCACTAGCACTTCACTGCATCTCATCCGTACGTGTTTACTCCGCGGCGGTCGGGCCAAGACTGGCGGTTGGTGGACTGGGCGGTGCGCGTGCGACGAACTGCGAAAGAAAAAAAGTATTAGAGCGAGTATTGGAAGAGGTTGGTTAATCAGAAGGTAATGAAGCTAGGAATCGCTGGGAATTATGATTGTAGGCAAAATCTTTCGCGTTTTTGCTCTTTCACGTTAAAAATACAGGAATTTATCCACCTTGCACTGTTACATAAGACATAGAAACAAACAAAAAGATAAGATAAGATATATTTTATTTATTGCACAAAGAAAACAATTACATAAAATGCTTACAGAGATATAACAGTACAATGTAGGCGGCCTTATCGCTAAAAGCGATCAGGATAAAAAGAAAAGAAAAATAGATGTGGTGGTGCAAGATGGTTATTGAGAGATAATCATTTCTATAATAAGTTATTAAAAATAACTTTATTCAAATAGACCTGTAAAGTACTTTCAAAATGCATTAAAATAAAACATGAGCTTTTAATGAAGATATCGTCAAAAAACCTAATGCGATAGACCGAATTCTTCGCGGACTAGTTTTTAAAGTTACAGGGCTACTGTAGCCCTGTAAAAGGCGAACGCAGTTACTGACAAAATAATGACCAAGTACTCTTCCAGTTTCGCACATCCTCCCTAAGGGCGGTCAGAAAGACGATTCTTAAATTTTACTTCATGCCAGCGGCGGGCGCTTAAAAAGACGATTCTTAAATTTAAATTCAAGAAAGAAGAACCAGCTGAAGGTTATCCGGTGAAGCTGACAAAGCCATTGACACAACAGGTACAGAAAAATAAACCTAAAATATGGTTTCTTATTTACCGATTCAAACGTTAGAGCATGACAGCCCAGAGGTTAAGGCCCAGACTCCACCAAAGCTGAGCGGAGATGTGCGGCGTCGAGCTGTGTTTTCAACAACCAATGGTATTGCGTTATTCACACATGGAGATGTGGAGATTTGATTCTATTGGTTGTTGAAAACACAGCTCGACGCCGCACATCTCCGCTCAGCTCTGGTGGAGTCTGGGCCTTAAGTCTAGCTCAGTGCGGGTTTGGCGAACATGAAAACCCATACAACCCAGTTAGCGGGGGTAAACTCGCCATCCACCATTTGGGGTTTTCAATCACTGGACTAAATGTGCAATAATTTTGCTAACTCATGGGGCTTAGAGGTAAATACACCCTTGATTTTGACGGCTTGCTTAGGTCTTGTTACATTCATTAGAAACAAGGCAGGTCGGCCTGCGATAGATGCAGGTTTGAATCCTGCCTGACCCCTTTTCTATGGTCGTGGGAAAATACTCATGGAGACTCCGCCACTCCATGAGTGGACGACAAAGTCATGTCTAGAGATAGCAATCCTGGGAGATCCCGCAACCCTCGCTGGCTCCACAGAGGGCAGAAAGTCCACCACACTGCCATACCAGGGTTCTCATGGCTTTCTGACGGTACTTCCTACCATCTATGCCCCTCTAGCTAGGCAGGCAAGGATGCTCGCCTAGCCCCGAGACCAAGTCACCTAATTACTTCTATCCTACAAATGTTTTAAATGCGAAAGTTTGTATATGTGTTGCTCTTTCACGTAGAATCTACTGGATGGATTTAAATTAAACTTTACAATAATACAGCTTATGCATCTGAATAGCACATAGGCTACAATTTTTAAAGATATATCACAGTTTTTTCTTAACCAACTCCCGCCGCCGCCCGCGACTAGGTCGCGGGCGGCCGCTAGTCTTTAGATATAAAAAACAGTATTAATGCTAAATACCAGTTATATACGTAATAGCCTAAATACTGATTTATGGCGAAATGTGACAAAAATCACAAGTTTCGTTTTAATACCGACCATAATGAACTCCAAAATCAAGTTTATATGACATCATAAATCTTCCTTTATTTATTAGTCTTTGATTTTGTTGTTTTCGTTAGTTTTTAATTATAAAGGTTAAGCAAGGACAGGCGAATAGGGCACTGTAGGGTTGTCTTAGTAAGAATAGCATATTACTTATTATATTTATTCTTTATTGTAAAAAATTACATAAAAAAGTACAATTGGCGGTACTTAATGCCAAGAGGCATTCTCTACCAGTCAACCGCGAGGCTCAACAGACCTTATAGAGGCTCGGTTATATCTGATCCGGTGTTAAAACATCTACAGTAATGATGAAAAAAAGCTTTTCTGTGTCTGGAAAATGTATAATTAGAAAAAGGTAAACACAAGGCGTTTTGCCGGCTCTGGTAAAATGAGAACAGCTAAAGAGTGGAACTAGCTTCCCGAGTACGTGTTTCCTATTTAACTAACGATTCTCACTAAAATCATTTCTCATCCCGATTCAGCACACTCACTTCCATCGTCTGTTCCACCTAGAATTTGTAGTTCAATCATTCGTATGAAAACAATTTTAACATTTTATGCGGCTTACTCCCGAATTCACAAACGTCAATCAACGCTAAGGACGCGTTTTGCCATTGACGTTTGTGAAACTGAAAGGGACAGATTTACTTAATAGGGATGCTCAACGTTGATTTGCCTTGGTGAATTCAGGGGTTAGTTCTTTTTACTGAAACGGTCATAGTCGCGAAGTTATTGAGTTTTACAGAAGGCCAAAATCAAAGTGAATTCACAAACGCGAATCAACGTTGAGCATCCCTCAGAAGTATAGCTGTCCCTTCCAGTTCTATTGACATTTTACGGGACAGCATTCAGGACGTTTGTGAATTCGGGGGTGAGAATGACACCCTTCATAAAAAAGTGCGGTAAGATGGTCAATCTTGGTTTACGAATTTGAACACCAATGACCAGATTATAAGAAACCTGATTATCCGTTTAATAGGATAAACCAGAGATATCAGGTTTCTTATATACTATAGTTGGCAACCATAGCACCAACCAAATTCCACACAGCGAAGCTAGGGGGGAGTGGGGATTACTAAACACAGGTTGATGCAACACCACGACTGGTCCGTTACGTAGCGGAAAGGTCATTCACGATATTACAGACGTATTCAAACTTTGTACTTTCTAATCATTCGTGAATTATGAGTAGAAAAAAAATGTGGTACTTTGCATTCTAGACGAACGATTAGGGGTAAAGGTTGAGACGTTGGCTACTACACCAAAGGTCGCGGGTTCAATCCAGGCACAGTACTTATCAACGTTTGTGTGCATGAACAAGTCTGTTTGTATTGCTCTGAGTGCATCCTTCAGTCGTAGTATGTTCGTCTATTAAAAAATAAAGAATTTAGGTATGTTTATCCGCTGTTTAGTATCCCATAATACGAGCTTTAATTAGCTTACTTAGGCGGTATAGATAGGTAAAAATATATTTTTTTAGTAAAAAAAATTGCATACCTATGCGTATACAATATCACAGTAGTTCTTTGTCTGAATGTTGTCTTTACACATCTTAGATTCTTTTAGTTTTTCCGCGTACCGTACTAGTAACCCGAACTAGTACAACTAGTTAAAAAAAAGTAAACAAGTTGTTCCAGTACGTTCAGTTTTTTTTTAACACGAAGTACTAACTGATATACTCGTGTTTGTATAAATAACGCAGACATTATCTGTATAATGCTTAAGAAAACTCGTTTCGGCAGGATGTAGCAAAAAAGCTGTAAGTTAAAGTTATAGTATGTGTTAGACGCAAGATTACTGAGAATAGCTATAAGTTTGTTTTGATAGGCAATCTATTCTAGATTTATTATTATTTTTTAGCTAAGCGGATTCATACTTATTTATTGATTATGAAATTTACATCTCTGCTAGGTAGAAATAAGTGAATATGAGACAAAATTGACAGTTTAAGAAATCTGAAAACGAAACCGAAATTAAAACTGTTAAATGTTTCTCTGGTTTCCGTGACAGGCAGGCAGGCAGGAATCGAACCCACATCTTTCGCAAACCGGGCGACTGCACTCGACGCTTACGCGGGTTCGATTCCTACCTGATGCCAAGACGACCAAACGTCTTATCCTGGTTTTCAGATCTTCAACAGTTTTGTTTTAGTTACTAACACAATACTAATGTGACATGCTTGGTAAGCGTTCTAAGAAAATCCTGTATCTACTGATCCATTCAATATCCTGTCACTCGTTTGACATGACAAGCCGTTTTTTTTTAGCGTTAGACATCGGTCTTATAGCCAATTTGAGACAATAAAGTTCAAGTAAAGGTTAATTTCTTGATTGCCGTGAAACTAGACAATAGAAAATTCTATTGTTTGTCAAAGGTAGTTCAACAATTCGGTTAGTTTTAGTTCTGAGTTATCCGTTTTCTAGTGTAAGGTGAGACCCATATCGTGAATAAGATTATATTTGGTTGGTAACAAAATAGGTATCTTGTATTAATACCGAACATTGAACATAACAAAATCACTTTTGCACATAATATCTTAAAGACCATATAAATTCGATTAAGTTTTAATGAAATTGTCTATAGAACCAAAAGCGACAGTTCCGTGCTTGTAAGAGCTGCTCAACCTTTTTTTTATAAACCTGCTGTTAATTTAAAAATTTTCACACTTAACAAGTACTTAAACTGAACCCTATAACCAAGAATAAAACTGAGATAAAATCTAGCTATAAATATCATTTCTGAAGCCTTCTACGAACTGTTTAGTTTTATTGCAAGACCAGGTGCAAATAGAGTTCAGAAAGATTTAGATCTTATTACAACCGTATGCGGTGTAGAATTGTGTGGATATATAGACTGCGTACAGTTCAACTCAGTGTAAGCAATACAGATTAGAACTTTGTGGTCGCGTGTATTATGGGATTTCTTAGCACTGAGAGCTCAGCTTATGCCGGTGATAAGTTTTATCTTTTGATGACTGTAACTACGAGAATAAACCTTAGGATATGGCAAAGACCTGAAGATGGGTACCTATTTATAAGTAACTAGTCTCAGCTTGAGAGCGTCGTGGGCCGTGGCCTAGTGGTTAAAAGCAAGCTGGCGCGTAGTCCGTGGGGCTTCGATTTCAAATCTGGTCGAAACAACTACTTTTGTGTACATTTATTACTTGCGGCAAACTCTTTGGTGATAAAAAAACCAAGCAACCCGGATATTGCGGCCGTAGGCTCGCCCAAAGTGTGGGCTTCTAAATATACTGACTACCCCGTGAGGAATGCAAGTAGTATTAGTAGTTGAAAATCCGTACTACGGGATTCAAACCACTGCAGTGGGTTGACTGATTTAGAGGATCTCAATCAAGCGACTGATTTGGTGTAATGGTATAGAAGTTGGCTAAAACACCAGAGGTCGCGGGCTCGATCCCCACACAGTACAAACATTTGTGTGCATGAAGTTGTCTGTTTGTATTGGTCTAGGTGTTTCCTACGCATTTAAATATGGAATTATTATTTAAAAATATTTGAAAATATCCGTTGACTAGTATACCATAATACAAGCTTTGCTTAGTTCGAGGCTAGATGGCGCTGTGCAGTGATATTTATTCATTTAGAAAATAAATAAATTGAAGTAATTTAATGGCGCCTAAATGCCACTTGTCATAGACCAGTTTATTAAATGACTCCAACACAGCAAGTTTAAGTTTAAATAATAATGTACAAATTACAAAAGTACTGCTACCTTATTTCATAACTTTTAATAATACAGTCATTAAGAACTCATTGTACCACTAGAAAGTATGCATTTAAATAGCTTAGGAATAATAATGTATGAGAAAGTGTAGGGACTGCTAATGTTATAAGGTTTATTGTAGAATGCAACTTTTACGAGGTAGTGATTATCACAATAGTGTGACATAACTGTCAAGCTAATTTGGACTCAATTAGTATCAGACTGTATTATATTTAAGAACTTTTCTCAACCAACGGTCAAAAGAGAGACTATGCGAGTTTCCTTATTTATTTACTTTATTGGAATAAATAATACCTTGATCGAACGCCTCGATGAATGTCTTAGAATTGACAGAGAAAAAACGGTTACTTACACCTGCCACAAAATAATACAGGGCAATTAGTTTTTTCGATACCAACACGGTTGTGTTTGTTTCTGTATTAAATCTGAGACATTTTTAATTCTGCAAAAATGCTTAGAATCCTTAGAGCATTTTGCTACATTCCTCATATTGTTAGCCCTTCAGTGGGAAAATTAACACCAAAAACTACTTCACAAAACCAACTGTTTGCAAATACGCAAACCATACCTTGTACCACACTTTACGAATCTTAATTCCTAACTAATAAAGGCTATAATAGCCCAGCAGAGCTAAAGTAGTAAACGGGCACACTTTCAAAACTTGCGTAAGGTAAGTTTATGTAAAACAGCTGAGAGCTAAGAGTACGTTATGACATTATGAATAACTGTTTCTAAGAAAAATATACTTTAAAAAAATTCGCTTTTATAGGCTAGATGACTGCAATAGGCATGATGACTGTATTTTTTTTTTGTTTATTATCTAAAGACCTTACATTTATGTAAACAATCCTCAAAGAATCACTTCATCTGGATCAATACCACCAGAGATATCACAATTTGAAATGCACATTTTTGGACTTGCCCAAAAACGCTCCATACAAAAGTGACAGCGACAGTGACGTCACTGTCGCTGTTTTTGTAAGGAGCGCGTAATAACTTTGTTCGACAGCTATATTCAATATTGCGTTTATGATAATGGTCTCCTAACATAATTCCTTCATAATAGTTTGGGTTACAAAAAAGTGATATTGTTTTACAAAAATTTAACACATATGAAATGGACTTGCCCACCCAAGTTTGCAGGCCTATTGTAGCCTCATTTTGAAACGAATTTCGATTGTGGTTTTACAATAACATTTGTAATCAATTATTATTTTTGGGGAACATAAAAAAACATGCAAAATCACTCATAGTCATCTACCCTATTATTATTTTTTATTACCATAAGACCTTACATTTATGTAAACAATTCTAAAAGACACACTTCATTAGGATCAATACTACCAGGGATATCACAATTTAGAATGCACATTTTTGGACTTGCCCAAAAACGCTTCATACAAACGTGACAGGGAACGTGACGTCACGTCCACTGTTTTTGTAAGGAGCGCGTAAGAAATTTGTTCGGCAGCTATATTCAATATTACGTTTATAAAAATAGTCTCCTAACATAATTGCTTCATAATAGTATGGGTTACAAAATAGTGATATTGTTACAGATCTGAAAACCAGAAAAAGGCATTTGGTCATTTTGGCAACAGGCGGGATTCAAACCCGCATCTTTCGCGAACCGAAAGATGCAAAAGATGAGAAGCTTGAGGCCTGATGCCAAAATGACCATATGTCTTTTTCTGGTTAACAGATCTTTAATAAAGATACTGCATGGAAAATGCTAAAATAATAATAAACATAGTGATAATTGTTTTACAAAAATGTAACACATTTGAAATGGACTTGCCCACCCAAGTTTGCAGGCCTATTGTGGCCTCATTTTGAAACAAATTTCAAGTCAATACTTTGCTCAGGTGGACGAATCGCTGTGATGTCGGGTGCCACTTTTTCAGCACACGTAACCAATTTTTATTATAATATAATTGCTTGAACCCCTAATATCTAACAACGCAGAACCCTAAAACACACGTCCACCTATCTTATTGTATTCGTTTTTATCAAATCTAAAAACGTACACAATACATTCCGATATGTGATCTTGACCTCCCATGGGGTCTGCAGAATACTGGAGCTAGGGTTACCAGTACCAGATTCATCAAATCAAATCAAAAATATATTTATTTGCTAATATGCTCACGATCAATGACATTTGAAAGAGTTATGTCAGTACTGATGCGAAGTCGAAAATTGTCCCCTGCCGTACGTATACCTATAATTTGAGCGTGTGTACAAGATAGTATGATTATTTAGTAGAGCGTAAACGAGACAGATACATGTTGCGCAGTGTCGTCTCAAACTGTCAATGCTTCGCTCAGGAGTTCGAAGATTTTATTTCGGGTGCAACTCTTTTAGCACAAGTAACGTTTCTACGTTTTTTTTTATCATAATATCATTGGTCGTGTTTATGTTATGTGGAAACCCTAACCCTAAGACAGTGGAAGGTTAAAATGTCATCATGTTATTGCCCTTAGTAACAGGTAAAGCCTTAGATAGTCTTGTTTTGAATGCAAGAATAACTAGTTTATGATTATGGCTGACTTTGATGAGATTTTATCTTAGGGCATATATTTTAAACGTCAAAATGTTTATGTGTGTTTTTATAATTAATTTTTAGTATTTTTGTTTTTGGGGGAGGCCTATGCCCAGCAGTGGGCGTCGTTCGGCTGACATGATGATGATGATTTTTGTTTTTATGTTAAGTATCTATGTTAGTCTATGGGGTATTTATAATATGGGGCGATGATATTTGTTAAGATCTTAAAATGAAATTTGTTGCCTGAAATAAATAGATTATTATTATAATTATTATTATTACCTTTTTTTGCCGAAAGGTGGCCAGATTATTTAAATTCGTCAATTTGCAAAGTTACCATAGCAAACACTAACGATTATATTCTAAACGGGATAGTCAGAAGCACACTGATAGTTGCCGTCATGGTGAACGGAACATTCAGAAGCCCACATTTCGCAGAGCTAACTGACCCTACAAACGCCGATCTATGTTGAATTCAACCAAACTATATGTCGACCTCGTCTCTTTTGACGGGTAGGTACAAACTACATGTAACAAGTTTTCGACTTTTTTCTAATTTGTATACCTAGATATATTTTGTTTGCCGATTTTAGACGGAGCCAAACAATCAAAAACCATAAAAATCGACTCCGCAATTTTCGAATGGGGTAACATAAACCTGACTTTGTTTGGAAAGCTTTCAGCTTATGCAGCGAAAACTTTCAGAATTGAGATCAATACACAAACAAACCGTTCAATAATTTATACAGTTAGTGTCTCACAACGCCCAGATACAGGTTAACGTTTATCCTCATCGTCTAATGAGTGAATAGAGGTCAAGTCTGTCGCAACTCGACCTTCAAGTTTATACCAAGAATCAGCCAAGTATGAATAGGCCTGATATACTCCAGTAGAGTTTTACGAGGTTTCGTAAAAAAAATAATCGGTGAATGAGGGAAAAGCTGTATCTAAATATATACCTGATAATAACCTAGGTATACCTAATAACCTTAATGTCACTCTCGTTTTTGTAACGAGTGACATTTAGGTTATACAGGGTGACCGATGCACAGGGGCCCAAATCATTTTTAAATGTACTTTTGTTCAACGGAAATTAATAGCTAAGAAGCTTTAGTTTACTTAGTTAATTTTATTCCATGTCAAAACCGTAGGTCTTAATTTATTTTGCATTAAATTACTATTTAAAAAAAGTGTTACTTACGACTGAGTTTTTTTAGGTCTTCTAAGTAAAAGTAACTTCCCAACGCGGTTAAAGAATCATATTACGTAAATATATTTCTTGCATGGTTTATATCTTTTTGTGATATGTATGTTTACTAAGTGATTTGTGTAGTTAAGAATATAAAAAAGCAAAACTACCATACACTAAAGTTGCTGCTGCTTACCTACTTCACTTAACCTTTTGTTTCTTAATGTAAGTGAATTGTATTCTGTTTTTAACAAATAAATGTCTTAGACCGTAAAATACAAACTTTTTGTAAATAGATACATAGGAAAGATCCAGACAGACCAATGTTGATAAGTGCTGAGCCGTGTGAGGTGTAACCTAGAGGCTGTAGTTACAATATCTTGAGAACATCTTATAAAATACTAAAAGGTCTTGTGAATCCTGCTAATATTACAAATGCGAAAGTTTGCCGTGTTGCTCTTTCATTAAAAAACTACTGAATGGATATTAATGAAACTTTACACTAATGTAGATTATACATCTGAATCACACATAAGCTACAATTTATGAAGATATATCACTTTTTGTTTCTCAACGAAGTCGCAGGCGGCCGCTAGTGACTGAATAAATATGATTTTGAAAGATAAGTTATCTTTATTAACATTTAACCCAAGATTATTAGTAAATTCAAGAGTAAGTAGTTTTCCTCAAACGCCACTTAAATATTCCCTCAACGCTTCTCAGGTCACGCACAGTGCAGTGACGTCAAACAGGTCCAATAACTATGTCCGTTTGGATGCCGAACATGCGCACGCGACGGCCCGCGACTTGTCAGGGTTAATCTTTGGACTGAGTTTAAATTATAAACGTTATTTGCATGGCAACAGGACGATATTTACCTCAATGTTAGTTGTGAACTTTGAACTTATGAAATACTGGTCCAGGGGATGATGTCTTATGAGTTGTAAAAATATTAGGCGTTAGGACTTTTGAATGTTAGATTCTACTCTCAATGACCAGAATGTCGAAGTAGGGAAGTAAGTAGCTAGTTTTTTTAGACGAACAAAAGTGTAAAAGTTAAATTCAAACTTTATTCAGTTCGAGCATACACAGTAGAGATTGTCTTAGTTAAAATGACGCTCCCCTCCACCGCGTCTACGGATGCAAGAGTGCTTGCTTCTAAGCGTAGATGCAGTGGAGGGGCGCCGCATTTTAACTTAGACGATCTCTACTATCGTATCAGCTAAAAAGCTTATTTTAAACAACATAATAAACATACATATACTTGTATTATAATGATTACGATCCATAGGAATAAAGTAAATAAAATAATGCATACAAGTTTAAAAAAGATTACATACAGTTTTACATGAGATAATATTGTACAAAAAAGTAATCACTTGAGAATTTTTATTTTGTTGTGGATCTTGCAGTAAAACACAAAAATTTCACGGCCGTAGCACTCATTACTTCAAACTAATTCAAATCCCAGTAATTGGACACAATCGAGGAGCCAAAATTGTTTGAAATAGCCACGATATCGTGAGAACGTACATTTAAATCTCTGAATTATGTGAACACTGTGTTTCTCAATAATATTGTTTGTTTCACTACGGCTGCTGTTAATCTCGAACAATTATTGTGCTAAATAAACTATATACAGGATGTCTTCACTGAACAAAGTTTTTGGTTACTAGGTTTGGTACTCACCGCACTTTCTTAACTTTTAAAAATAATTTGTTTTGTTAGTGAGCCCATAGTAGAGTAATTTTTGTACTAACAAAAACGGTTTAGCTGGTCGTTTTTTCAGTGTTGGTTCGTCAAACACACCACAACACTCGACTGACATAGCCTAGCAACAAGATAAATAAATAACTGGTTCTTACACCAATCGAATGATTGACAAGACAATTTATTACAAAGTCTCTAATTTGTACAGTAAGTACTCCTCAATATCAAGCATACAAACGACGACGACCGTCTTGGTGTAATTGTTGAGAAGTCGGCTACTACACCAAGGGTCGCGGGTTCGATCCCTGCACAGTACAAACATTTGTGTGCATGAACATGTCTGTTTGTATTGGTCTGGGTGTTTCCTATGTATATTAAGTATGTATTTACAAAGAAAAAGTATTTAAGTATGTTTATCCGTTGTCTAGTATCCCAGAATAACGGACTACAACTAGCCCACTTGGGACTAGATGGCGCTGTGTGGAATAATGTCCAAGGATGTCCAAGGATACAAACATTGGACAGTTACTATGTTTCCGCTCAGCATATTGTTATCACAGTGACGCATTTTTGCATATCCCTTCGTAAAGACGAGGGAAAAATCCATACATCACAATAACTGACATAAGAAAGGGACCAACGAGAGGTTTTGGAGAGACCTTTTCCCATCAGTGAGATTTTGAAGGTAAAAGAACAAAAACACAAAAGCAAATAATACAACGATGTGCCGTGGTCTGCTGGAAGAAATCTCTTCTTAGAGATAAGCTCACCTGTACTTTTAATCGTCTATTGTAATTGTCTTTTTGTGTATTGAACTAATAAATAAATAAACGATTCCACACCTAAAATACAAAGTGTGTCTAAATGCCGAGACACCCTGTATATGACCTACAGCCACACGCCAAAAGTGAGTGGATGTCGCTGTTGCATCGAGTTGTACAATTTACGTAACTATAACTGTTGATTTTTATGGAAGAGATATTAAAAAACTGACGCTTCCGTTTTGACTGGGTCTGTGGGTCGGTTGGATGAGATCTTGCCGACTGAGCTAGGAGTCGTGGGTTCAACTCGTTTGGATTGACAAATACGCTACACGAAGTGGTAAAAAAATAGTGAGAAGAGCTGTTCCGATAGATGTTGTTCTGTCAAATGATACCAATTTAATAAAAACAATATTTGACAAGCAACAAATATAGCATTCATAGCAGGCCTAAAACCTAGGATCGTTTTGATAAAGATAATGACTTAACTTTACTTTTTTTTAACATCTATCATCCTATTCCAGACAAATCCAAAAAGTCTTATTCGCGTAGTTATTGAGTTTTTCAAAACGTCAAAATATCTCTCTTCGAATTCACTGTTCGTACGTTCTATTTGCCCATACATAATGCCACTTCAGCAGTCATATTTCTGACATCGAAAATAATAGCCATGTAGTTATGTTATTATGCAAGTATCGAAAAAGCGGACTATCGATACATAGTCATAACATACAACACTACAAATCGCACGACCATACTCGGATATCGACTAACCACAGTAATTTCGAATATTCCACTGCAATTTGATCTATAACCGCTTAACCTTGGCCACCCATCCATTACCGGCCAAAACTGCAGTTGCTTAACACACGTGACTACTAAATCATTATCATCCGTTTTACGTTTAAAAGGGTCGGTTTCGACATCAAATGGTATTAATGAGTTCTGCACTGTTAGAATAGTGCAATAAGTGATTTCCTTGTGAGTGACCTTCGTTTTATGAGCACGTACTGAGCATTTGAATTTATATTTTCGGACACTAAATTCAAATTCAATATTTCTTTATTCAAGTAGACCATTCCACAGTACTTTCGAATCGCAAAGAATCTTAATTTTAACCACTTAATATAATAAACATACACATAAAAATACAATATATAAACAATACTTAAAATACATGTACATAATGTGTCTCTACCACCGGCGTCGGAAGGTTGTTTCTACTGAGAAGACCCGGCAAGAAACTCAGCAGTTAAGTACTCTTTTTTACTAAGTAGTCATATGGCTATTATGTTGACTGAACCCACTATCTGTTTGTTTTACAGGGGTAGTTTATGCACTTCCTGCCCAGAGAAAGGGCAGGGGTGTGTGAGACACTATTCACCAAACCCCCAGGTGACCGTTTTCTGCGCTCTTTTCAGGGGTCCCCGTCATATCTTGTCAGGAACTCTGCTGGCGGACCCCTTCATGCTATGCCGGCAAATACTGCCCAAAGGGCAGGGGAGGGGACTACTCGAGGGGATTTCTACCTTCCCACCAGTGTGGAATTGAGGCACTTATGTGTTACATGTAAAATAAAACTGGAGAGTGAAGGTCCAAGGAAGGTTTAAAAGGTGAGTAAACATAGTGTAACACAACAATTTAGTTTTCCTTAGCAACCGTTTCTACCTGACACGTGATACTGAATGTTTGACAGCAGAACGAAGTCTGTCGGGACAGCTAAAGACATTCATAAAATAATAAAAATGAAAACACCTGAATATAAAGGAAATACCTATAACGCTCATATTACTTTTGAAACATCTTCAAAGTCTTGTCCCAATTAGTACCCAGATACCAATTATGCCCATCTTACGTATGAAGTTACAAAAAAACTTGTTTTGCTAAGTTTGAGGCTAGATGGCGCTGTGTGAAATAATGTCCAATAATTGAATGATAATATATATTTTTCTTCGTTATAAAACGGTACTCATGGTTACATTAGCGTCTAGTATAATATTATGTAAATCATATTTCAACACTTGACCGAGTCTTCAGTTACAAAACAAAGAGGGAAGTAGGATCCTTCATGAACCGGAAAATAGAGCCAATTCGCGTCTAGTGAGGTGACGATGAGATTTATCGATAAAGCAGTTGAGATAACGACTGCATCTCTATTTATGGATGCTGCAATTAAAACAGTTAGATGATTGATTTTGTTTCCTAAATAAATTGTTTTTTTTCTTTACTAACTTTCATTTCAATTTTTTTATCACAGTACTAGCTATCCCGACAGAAGTCGTTCTGTCGAATATTTTTGAACTGAGCCATTTTTTAACCGTCTTGATCCCACTGCTGGGCAAAGGTCTCCCCCAAGTTCTTCGAGCGGTCCCTATCCGCAGTCAAAACCTGCCGAAGAGAAAGGCCTACAAAGCGATGGTAACTTTGTAAATCACTCTAGAGACAGTTTAATTTAAAAAAATGCAGCCAACAAAATGTGTCGATTCAGTCTCATTTAAACCTAGGAACATAATAACACCATGAAAAACATGAAGTTTGAAAATCGTTCCTGCATTTCTCCATGAATATTATTATTCGATTCACTTACCGAATACTGTCGATTATCTTTTTAAGTAAGTCTTTATTATTATTATTGCACAACCTCGACATTATTGCAAACTATGTATATTGTGACTACATATTCTATACTGTGTATTTATTTATTATTTCTATTATAGTATTTAAGTCTATTATTAAGTGTATTTTTGTTTTTTTGATTAAGTTTCTGACGATTTGAAAGCACTTGTAATAATAATAAGATAAGATAAGATATACTTTATTGCACAAAGAAAACAGGTTACAATACACATAAAAAGATGTTAAGATATTTCTGATTCTGATTCTAGACATCGGACTATCGACATATAGACCTCCATCCCTAGCACAATGGCTGCACGCGCCATTTGCCAATAAATGGCGGTTTCCATGCGCGGGCGCATCCGGACGCGATCATTGCCGTTAGCGTCACTTGGGGGGAAGGGGGGGTTGTGTTTGACCATGGTTAACTTAATAGAAAACATAACATACGCTCAGGAGTATTTCCCAAACGGGATAGTCTCACACTGATTGTTGCCATCATGATGAACGAATCTTCCAGAAACCCACAAATTAGTAAAATGAACAAACGTACATAACATAACATAAACGGCCTATGTACGTCCCACTGCTGGGCACAGGCCTTACCTCAACCATGAGGTGGAACAAGCCATACTCCACGCGGGCTCAGTGCGTATTGTTGGAGGGGTGTAAGGTTAGTAAGCAACCTTAATGTCAGATGTTATCAAGCCACCCTAAGGCCTCCGACTAGGTTTAACGACTGACATCTAGCGACGTCAACCGGGACCAACTGCTTAACGTACCTTCACAAGAACGGAGATGCCCGAAAATTACATGACAAAATGTCGGGGTGCTTAACAATAGCGATCGTTGCCGACCCACTGCTACAACTGCGCCACGGGCACCTCTTAATATTTCAAAACATGGAGGTTTCAATATTTCAAAATGTGAAGTATAAAATTTTGTGGGGGGGTTGTGTTTGACCATGGTTAACTTAATAGAAAACATAACATCTGAGGTGGTGGCTGAGGTGCCCGTGGCGCAGTTGTGACAGTGATCGGCGACGATCGCTGTTGTAAAGAAACACACGCCAGGTAGGAAATGGGATGGGTGACCACCCCGACTGAAATTTAGTGATGTATATTTCGGGCATCTCCGTGCTTCGGAAGGCACGTTAAGCAGTTGGTCCCGGCTGACGTCGTAGATGTCAGTCGTTAAGCCTAGTCGGAGGCCTTAGGGTGGCTTGATAACATCTGACATCAAGGTTGCTCACTAACCTTACACCACTCCAACAATTCGCACTGAGCCCGCGTGTTGGAGTATGGCTCAATCCACCTCATAGTTGAGGTGAGGCCTGTGCCCAGCAGTGGAACGTATATAGGCCGTTTATGTTGTTTATGTATAACATCTGAGTACTACTTCTTTCTAATTTCAAATTTTGCACCGCCAACAGCATTTCTGTCTCGCCCAGTGGTTGACTGGTAGCGACTGCTTTGAGCATTAAGTCAGCCTTTTATACTTGTTTGTGCATCAAAGTATAAATAACATACGCTTCACTACATATTATAAAACAAAGTCGCTTTCTCTGTCCCTATGTCCCTTTGTATGCTTAAATCTTAGGAACTACGCAACGGATTTTGATGCGGTTTTTTTGTTGTTGCCGTGATTGTCAACGTAACATCCTGAAGCCCACAATATCAACGAACGAGGGAATTTGAGTAGTGAGTAGTGGTGAGGTGTCACTCCTCGAGTACGGTAAATGAAGAAAGAAAGAAAAGCTATCTTTTGTAAATCTATCAAAGCCATCAGCGGTTCAATCAGCAGTTAGTCATACAGCAAAAACCCTCGTAGTTCAATGTCTAAATAGGTACTTAAACTGAAAATAACAAGATCATTGCTCTATAGTTCTGGTGTACAAGGTCATCACGATTCGGTACCGTCTAGAACGAATTTAAGCCAACGCTTTCGCTAGATCCAAACATTGAAATCAATTTTCACGCTTTTACACTAAGGCCGCTGTACGCTGACATAACTTTTTGGTAAGGAAAATGATTTTTCATTACTCATACTCTGAAAGTGGGTCATTACTGACCTGAGAAGCGGGCTGAAAGTAACACTTTTCATCCCTAGGGAGAATCACTTTCAACTGACAGCTGTCAAATATTTTTTTTAAAAACTCGTTTTTTTCACATATCTATCGAACCATGTTCCAACTTTCTATACAGCCACGATGTAAAATTTGAAATAACTCAAAGTTAAGTATTGATCAGAGAATATATATGTTTAAAATAACTTTATTACAGTTTAATTCAACAATTTCTTTAAAATAACTTAGCTTTGAGCAAAATATTTACCATTTTTCCAATGATGAAAATAAAAAATAATGGCTGAATAGCGGGCCGGCCAGAGAAAAAAAACAAACAAAATAGGCGGGAAAGCGGCAATTCGATCTTCATTTATTTTCCTCATTTTTTCTTTAGCTAATTCATGTTTTTATTTTTACTTTCCTCGTATTTGTAATGAAAAGCACAGTGTTTACCTCGGGTGAAAGACTTATTTAGTCCCTCGAACTATTGGCGCCTTCACTTCGTTCCGGGCGCCAAACCCCGTCTCGGGACTAAATAAGTTACTTTCACCCCTGGGGTAACAATGTACTATTATTAGTATCCGTCAAAGTAGATACATACATACCATCATCTTTCCCAACGGGGTAGGCAGAGACCACTTCTTTCCACTTGCTACGATCCTGACACACACCTTGCGCCTCCTCTACTTTCATGAGTACTTTCATACATGATCGTCGGTTAAGGGTACTCCTGACCTGACCCTTTCTGAGAAAAACTAGTGTCCCCTGGCATACGTACCTATAATTTGTCTGTGTACTAGATAGTATGATTATTTACTAGAGCGTAAACGAGACAGATACATGTTGCCATGTGTCATCTCAAACAGTCAATGCTTTGCTCAGGTGTTCGAAGTTCTGATTTCTGGAGCCTTTTTTTTAGCATCACTTATGATAACCATAATTAAAATGTCAATAGAACTGAAAGTGACAGCTATAATACTAAGGGATGATTTGAATTTGGGGGGAAGGATATTTATTAGCATGAACTGTGTCAGTCCATAATCTAGCCAAAAGGCGTTTAGGTATTACCAAAGAGTGAGACAGCACACACGAGAAACCGCGTCCGTCGCATAACAACATAAGTAGGTTGAGTTGAGTGAGCATTCGTCAACTAGAAAGTCTGGTTCCGTTTACTTAAATGAATGGATGTGTGGCCAGTTATAACTAAGTTTTACTTGCGTTCGTTTCCAGGAGGGCTGGGTGAAGATGTGGGGAGATGGGTTTTATAACCATCTGTCAAATATCCCTAGTTTGATAAAATGGAGGTGCCCATGAAATGATATTATAATAAAAAAAGACTTAGATAGGTCATGTAAGTACTGACGCGAAGTCACAAATTGTCTCCTGGCGTACGTACCTATAATTTAACCGGTACAAGATAGTATTATTATTTACTGGAGCGTAAACGAGACAGATACCTACCTACATGTTGAGCAGTGTGTTCTCAAGCTGTCAATGCTTTGCTCAGGTGGTCGAAGTTCTGATTTCGAGTGCCACTTTACTTTTTTAGCACAAGTTACCTATATACGTTTTTTATTGTAATATGTTTCCCATAGTATTTGACAGAAAGACGTCTGTCAGCAGAACAGTTGTTATTATAGTATTTTTTTTCTCCACAACACCGACAAACTATCTCCATCTCGCTCTCGCAAGTGATTAGCGCTACTCGCACAAGCTCCGATTACACAACCGCTCTACTTTCAAGACGTCTCGTGTTATTAATGCAGTGCGCGCGCAGGTCTTTTGCAGGTCTTTTCCTTGAGTCTTTTGGTAAACATAACATAAACTGCCTATATACGTCCCACTGCTGAACACAGGCGTCACCTAAACTATGAGGTGGCGCGAGCCATACTGTCAAGGGTAAGGTTAGTGAGAAAACTCGATGACAGATATTATCAAGCCGCCCTAAGCCTTCCGAACTCTCTTTCCTTTTGGTAAAGGTAAGAAATTATAATTGGCATGACAGTTGAGTCTCATAGGTCCGCGGGGTCGATTCCCGTACCTGCGGAATGTTTTCTTGGTGAAATTAATTATTTGTCCTAGCATACATACAAAAAATTATGAACACAACGAATGAATATTGATCAATAAAAAAAACATGTACCCAAGCTTAAAAATGAAGCTATGACAATAAGAAAATAAGGTAAAAAAAAAGGCATAGAGAATTGATTCATAGTTCAGTTAGAGTAGGAACTTCTAGCAGTTGGTCCCGGCTGTCGTCATGTCAATCGTTGAGCCTAGTTGGAGGACTTAGGGCGGCTTGATAAGATCTGACATTAAGGTTGCACACTAACTTCGCTTTCTTTCTTTCTTTAACCTTAAGGCTTACACCGCTGCTACAATCCGCACTGAGCCCGCGCTACCTCTTAGTGTGACCTGTGCCCAGCTGTGGGACGTTTATAAGCAGATTATGTACCTACAAATTTAATTTTAAGAAATGTTCCTTGTTTGTCGGCAGGGAGGGACTGTGTAATTCAACATAAGTTTTGTTGCCGATACACTGACGCCACTGACTCAGAAGGCAAACCAAACCCGGAACTTCAACTAAGAATAGGCATCATCATACAACAAATATTTATTAAGTTTCTCGTCATGAATTAACACTCGACGGTCGGGTATGACGGTGTTTTGATAACAACTGGCTGTTAACAAAACAATTGACGTTTTGGTATGACCAAATGTATCTGTTGAACTAAACTGATGCAGTTCAAAACAAAGAAATTAACACATTCAAGAACATATTGGTTTAAATCTAAATCTATTTGTAATACAGGGTGACTATGCAAGGTATGGCGAAATTCATAAAATAAGCTCTGCAAAATAATTTAAAACTACGTCTTTATCGTAATTATCTTCAAACACAGTGTTTCGTTTCTAAAAAGTTTATCAAAATAACCTCTTACCTTCTTATACTTTTCTTGATTTTGCTTTAATTTATTTTAGAGGTGCCTGTGGCGCAGTTGTGTGAGGTTTCGGCGACAGTCGCTGTTTTAAAGCAACACACGCCGGGTCGGAAATGGGATGGGTGACCCCCTGACTGATTCTGATTCTAAAAAGTAAGTCAATGAAGGATGAGGCTTATTTTCGTCAAAGCGGTAAGGGGCGAGCCTATACCGCCATTATTTGCATTGCTTGGGGTTTCAATGGCTGTTTTCCATCACCGGAGAGTTAGCCGCAAATTGTACAATGAACGCAAAGTAGGTGTTTTCGGCCAGATTTCAACTCAGGGGTGGCATTCCAGGGGACATCACTTCATCAGAAATTTAATCTTGAAGTTTACTCACCACGAGTGATGTGAGTTTTGGCGCCCACCGTAATACCATAGCTGCACTCCAAGATTTTCAAGCCAGAGTGCTCATATCCAAACAAAATCCAATTTCTCATTGAACTAAGAGTTGCAAGTAATAAACTGGTTTGACTACAAATTGAAACGCCTGGTTTTTTTTTTGTTATTTTCATCATAAAATTTACGACTCACTGGTGAAGTGAAGATACCAAGGCAGTTTTTCTCAAACTTTTTGGAGACGTTGTTTACCCCTCTTACAAATACCCCAAAAAGATACAAATATTTTCTCAAGTAACACTTTTAGTTATATTATCAAAAGTTGACTCAGTTTTATTTAGTTAAAAGTTAACCTAAATATTGATGAATGATTTATTTCAGAATCAGAATCAAAAATGTCTTTATTTAAATAGACCTGTTATAAGTGCTTTCAAATCGTCAAAAACTTAATCAAACAAACAAAAATACTCTCAATTTCAGCATTAATACATCAACCTACACACCTTATACCTACTTAAACTGCCCTAATTTTTGTCTCACTATTTTGTCTCACTCGATGTTTGAATCAAACGGTGCGTTCCGAATTGAGTCAAAATCGATTACAGCGCGCTCACAGAGCGTCCCGAATTGAGATATCGCGCTAACGTGCCATCTAACGTCAGACCGCTTTACGTCATGGGTGACGTCACTAACGGCGCCATATTGCGCTCACAACGATAATGCTCCAGAGCGATATCGCCGTGGACCTTATGTCAGATTCATAGATGAAACGTCAAACAGGCATTTTCGCGTAAAAATATTTTTGACAATATTCCTCAGAATAAATCTTTGCTAGGACAAATCTTTATCTGTGATAACGTAACAAGACCGTACAAGAACCGCAAGTTTAACCTGGGAATGATAGAAATTAAAAGTTTAAAATTGTTAGGTTATGTGTCACTATCTAGCGGTCCGAATTGGTTTTGACGCTGACAGCGCTGTGAGCACTGTTGACGCGATATTTCAATTCGGGACGCCTGATATCACCGTGAGCGCTCACAGAACTGTAATCGCATTTCGGACCGCACAGAAAGTTTACAAACAAAATAAAAATAATCCTACTAATATTACAAATGCTAAAATATGTATGTGTGGATGTGCCGTGTTGCCCTTTCACGTTCCTACTGAATGGATTTTAATGAAACGTTATAACAATGTAACTGAATCGCACATAGGTTACAATTTATAAACGAATATTACTTTTTGTTTTTCAACTTAAGTCCACGCGGCCGAAGTCGCGTTACGAAAGTTAAAAATTTTGGGGGCCCCTAGAAATTCATTAATTTTCAAAGTAGGCATTAGAAAAAGTAAGTGTGAAATGATATCACACTAAATACTATCATATTTACTTTCGTAAAACACGTAGGTACATAACTAACTTATAAAATGGTTCATCGTGTTTCATCGAATAGATAACAGGCTAAACTTTGAGAACCCCTGTACTAAAGACTAAAGTACTTAAGGGCACATTGACACTCAGTAGAATTCCTGTGCCTAGGCAAACATGTTCTGAATATAGGAGTGCATGCAAATGTATGTAAGTAACTGGCATTTCTTCGAAAAGGCTACTGTGGGTAGTTAGGTATGGAGTTAAGTTAAGCCGTGGTTAAGCGTTGGAATTCTAATCAAATTAAAAATATCCGACCTGTTACAAGTACTTTTCAATCGTCAAATGAACTAAAGAAAAATTTACTATTTTTTTAGTTAATTGTTTCACATTTATTATTTAAATCGTATACCTACAAACTTTGCGAAATCAACGAAGAAAGCATTTTACAGTTTCATGTAAAAATATCTGAATATCGCTAAAATTGTCAGTGGAATGGTTGCAAAAATATAAGTAGGTAGACAGGTATATTATACCTAGGTACATAGTAGTTACATTGATAATAAATGTTCATTTTGATAAGAAACGTATCGATATTGGCTCCGTCCTAACTTCCTAATTTTTTTGTTGATCTATAGAAAATGCCTATAGGCATTAAGTCGTCTAATTGTACTTTTTTATTTTGTGCAATGAAGTAAAAATAACCCCAATGATGTCTGATCAGGGTCCCAAGTCTGCTTATTTTAGAACGCTTCAATTGAATAGTCATTGAGTCTCAATCGGCTAATGTGAGACTCATTTTCTATGAAAAAAATGACAAATTAGACTATAGAGACTCAATTACGATTCGATTGAAGCGTTCTAAAATAAGCAGACTTTGGGCCATGGTCAAAAAAGAGATCTAGTGTGAAAAAAGACCTCAGCTTCACTATAGTATAGAAATTTATTTATTTATTTATAAAAGATACACAAAACAGGTGACACCATAAAATGTTAACAGTTCAGATTTTCAACACTTATAGACTAGGTTGAAACCCTATTTATGAAGTCTTCACAACATTTTAAAGGCAATAGTCTACATGTCACAGCCTGCGTTCGCGCAGAGCGAACGTTGAGGTAAAACGCATTGTTTGCGACGCGCCGAGAATATCAAATGTAATTGCTCCGTGTTGTACGGATGTGGTGTGGTGCAAGTTACGAGAGATAGGCTCAAGCAGGCTGTGCCTGACGAATGTCACAATACACAGAGAACAGTAAAACATCTACATACAAACGTGCCGCTCTCGGTTTGAATGCGTGCGTGCACGTCGCGCGCCGTGTCGCGATTTCACGCACACGCCTATATGTGTGTGCGTGAATTCGCACACCCTAGCATAAAATAGGGGGTATAGGGTGGTGGCAGTACGGACGGGCTGTGCCGCGTGCCTGTGTGCACGCTAGGGTAAAAACTCGGCGGGCGGCCTTAGATAACCTACTGTTTATACTGTGCCAATGTTCAGGCTACACAAGGCAGGCCGTTGGGTTTTCTTTAAAGGGACTACAGCTGTTTTGCCGCTGATAGCGTTGACAGCTCTACGCAGAGAGCTCACACTCAACCCTAATATTTAAAGTCGTTAGTTAATGCCCCCATCTGGGACAATGCCTCCTTCTGGGACGCCCTTAGACAAGTTGGTCTAAGGCCTCGATTCTGAGGAGCGTAATTTGATATACATCCCATTGAATGGGTGATCGACCCGACTTTAATTTAGTGAGTAATTTTTGAGCTCCTTCCTCTAACAGGCATGATAAACAGTTTCATTTAATTAAATAAGAACTGAGTGGTTATTTGTTTTTTGTGAATAACTTAGGTACATACGGGAAAGCCATAAATAAATTAGAATACAATAAATAACTAAACACACAACACCTCGAAAACTAAAACACACAATACCAGAATGTAATGAGCCTTACATACTGGGTATTGGCAGTTACTCGATACTAGAGGGTGCCGGAATTTAAAAATCTAAATCTCCCTGCCTAATTTCTTCTTAGCCAATATTTTTTAAGCCGCAGTACTCTACACAGTATTATACAGAATGCTTTATTAAGATGTTGAACATTACGAAGCATCACACGACTAACAGAATACATTCTGTCCGTTTTCCAGGTTTTAACAGCAACCTGTCCTCCTTGACCGATCTACACCGAAAGAAATTACATTTCGCAGTCACACGCTGTTTTCCTATAACTTGCACCGCCCATATGTTTCGAGAGTCCATCCGCTTTCACCGAACGTACTATTTTTTGCGTCCGCGTCACTTTCTGGCCATTTATTCACGTTTCTGGGCATTATTCAGATGTTTTAACAACACTCAATCATGACAAGTAGGTGTAGATTAGTGTTGAGAAAAAATAAGCTTGGGGAACTCAAGTGGCGTGACGTAAGCCAGCATTATGCTGAGACACGCGGTTAAATTTATCGAACGAGGTCTTTCGAGCACCCTCTATTTTATTGATTTACACTTTAATGCACAAACAAGTACAAAAGGCGATTTTAATGATAAAAGCATTCTCTACCAGTCAACCATTGGCCGAGACAGAAAATCTGTTGGCGGTGCAAAATTCTAAATTAGAAAGAAGTAGTAAAATCTAGCCCATGGAGTAAGGGATAAATACTTATAAAATACACAAACAATACATAAACATATAAGGATACATAAATAACTAAACACGCCATTAATTTAGGTACTAGATTAAAACAAAAAATGCTAGGATGGACGAAAAACAAAGGGAATCAAATAAAGGCGAAAAAATTCACGGACAGACTTTTTTGAAAGTCGTTGAACTCGGTGCCATTTATTTCGTCTACAATTGCACTTTTCTAAATCTGGCTGAAAATTATTCGCAGGTCGCAACCTGGAAGAGGGCGCTCCTGACTCGCGCTACTGATCGTCAAAGTTTTAGATCTTATGGATTACACGTCTTTTGATCAGATTTTCCCGATTAGACCCCGGTGTAAATCTTTTTAAAAACGATTCATCGCAAAATCATAATGAAAATCTCTGTTAAAAATTAAAATCAAATCTTATTGCGAATGCCGCTAGTTTTATAATATTAGAAGGATTGGTAGGATTGCGTTTATGAAAATAGTCACATAACAAAATTACTAATAATAGAATGGGTAACAACATAGTAGGCAAATAGTATTACTTTGTTTTACAAAAAAAATATGAGTGGTATGTATTAGTATAGAGTGGAGAGTTTTCTATCACCGGAGATTGGATATTCCTGTCAGTTTCAAACTCGGAACTGCCTAAGTTACGAGATAAAGTTTAACCACTCTTGTCTGTTTATTGAATATTGAATTATACATCAACTATAATCATTTAGCCACACGGAAACAACACAAAGGAACAGACGTCAATGATTCATTGGCAAATATTATGACCCTTGAACCTCGGGAGGTCTCTGCCCACAAAGGGGGGGTCATGGGCATGCTGGTATCTGTACACTCAGTTCCGTTCTACGTGGTTTGTATTTCAATTGAATTATGAAGCTGTGAGTCAATGCAGTTGTTGCATCTTTTGTTTTCATGGAATCTCTAATCTCGACTCAAATAAAACAGCGCTTGGCTAATTGTTGATTTAAGAAAATTGTAGTTGTTATGATATTTAATAATGTGAAGTTAAGTAAAGTAAAAAAACATTTAGTTATCCCTTTTTTCATATCTTCAACGGTTTCGATAAAAACGTACACCAAATGTTTACAAAAATATCGATATTAATTCGATTTATCGATTTAAAACGTAGGGGCGTGAACAAAGGTTAGGATCAACCTGGGTCCGTGAACCCAAATTAGTGCTGGAAAAGACTCATTTATGAAACACCTATGACGTTTTTATTTTACGTTAATTTACCCGAAATTCAAATTAAGAGCTACAACTGTAGGAAATTAACAAGGGACTCCTTTCAGGAGTTTGTATAACCCCCTTCAGTTATTAGAGGTATTTTTGTAATACCCCGTACATCAAGCTTTCAACCCCGTACCCGCTTGACCTTAATTTCTGGGACACCCTGTGTAGTATTTATTGATGATCAATGGTGAAACCCAAAGAAAGCCATGCACACCCACCCTTCAAGTGACAGCTGGCGATGCCGCGGAGCATGTCGGCACGTTTGCAGCCAATTAGTGCGGAAACTGTAGAAACTGTTGCACTCGCACGCCAGCTCTTCAATGTATCGTTATCAGTGGCGATTAACGAAACTGATTTAGATTTCTGTAATCTGTGGTTGTATATTTGTTGTATATTAAGTACCTATGTAACTCATATTTAGGAAAACAGATGGCGCTGGTTGGAGTATTGTCTTATGTACAGTCGGAGAATGAAAGGGTTGACCACCCTAAGATCTGTTTTTGCTTGCTCAATGATGACATTGACAAGATCAAACCAATAAAAAGTATTGGTTCAACTGTCAATCGTGAAGGAACATACGTCTAATCGAATTTTAATTTTACTGTCAAACTATAAAGCATACTTTTCAACAAACTCTAGCCTGTTACACAGTTTAAAAAGGTAATATGTGCTTGCTACGCGTAAATGAATTTATTTGAAAACTGGTCAACCTTTTCATTCAGCGACTTTACATGTCTGCCTAGTGAAAACTTATCACCCCTTGTTTTGGTTTAGAAACACATTATGCGCGGGAAGCGAGTTCCATTTCTTAGCCCCACATTTTGAGCGTATATAGATCGTACCGTTCACACGCACACTCTTCAAAATGCAGTCTGTATGAGCGACAAGCTGACAGCAACAACCTGAGTGACTTTGTGGCTATGAGGAGTCCTATGAGGGTAATTAATGTACCTAGCCAGGGGCATTGTTACAATCTCTTAAAACCTGACAGTATCAGTCAGAAGCTCAGCTTTTGGCTGCAGGAACAAACAAACAAACAAATCCTTTATTCGCCAAGAATACAATGGAGTGAAAAGGTGGTAGAAGATAACTTGTCTTCGTATTCGGCCTGCTGGCAGGCGTGCAAATATTAATGTTATGGTAAGTACATAATTATGTACAAAAAAGTACAAAAGAAATCCAAAACCAAATAAAATCTGACATTTTAAAACTTAAACTTATCTAAACATACAAACAAAAACAACAAAGGAAACTCACTGATATAACAACACGAAAAATATTTACACAAACTCAAAAAACTTAGCCAATAAAGCGCGAGGTGTTTGTCAGTATCGTTGCAAATGGAAAGGAGCGGTCTCTGCTTATCCTGTTGGGAAAAAGGCGTGATGGTTTATAAGTATGTATACTCCGTATTTCGGCTTAGTATAAAATGCCAATTATTCTGCAACGGTTCAGAGATCTCTATATTTGCCAAAGTTTGATGGCAACATGCTAGATACCATCACGCCTCTTTCCTCACAGGTTAACCCGAGATTTATGAACACAGGCATTGATTACCCAATAGGCATCGACCTCACTTCAGGGCTACTTGCGCCATCCCCTTATAGGCCCACCAGAGGTCGTGTCGTGACGATGTGCGTATGCGCAGCACGTAGCGATGCCGTGCCTTGATAGATGTACAGTCGGCGGCACGTTAAGTAACAAGTGGAAAATGACCTTTAGTGCTTTGTGAAAAGGTGTCATTGTGTGTTTATTGGTGTATGTACATGCGTAGTGTCGTTGAGTAAATTGCTATGTCTGATAACTTCTTTTAAGTTGTCTGATCATAACTTCTTTATTACTCAAGTTTTTGAGTACTACGTTTTGCACAAGGACGTTGAACATTCAAAGGTGTTCAAGCGAGTGTAATTTTAGTACTTGCAACTAAATGATGTACTCATGTGGACATTCTAGAGGGTTCTTTCGTTATTCACGCGGCTGCATTTTTTAAAGCTGCCATAAAGTATTGCGGACTTGTCACCAGTACCTTTACAACTGGGCGTGTGTCGTAGACTGTATCACTTTACTAAGGTATGGGTTAAATTCGATCTTGGCTGTTTTCTTGCGCCCCAGACTAGAGGGTTTCACTCACATCTTGAGTTTCTTCCACTCCCTTCACCGAGTACCTTTGACCGATGATCATGTTTGAGAGGGTAATCTTAAACATGATCATCGGTCTAAGGTACTCCTGACCTGACTCTTATGAGAATCTTGAACTTGTCCAAGAAACATGCGTCTAGGCCTTCCCCTTCCAACAGTTATATGAATATGTTCCGTTATTCGCCTTTCATCCATCCTTCCTATATGGCCAAACCTCAGCATTCCTATCTCAATTCGAAAATTGTTAAAATCATTCTCACGTGTTTTCAAAACTCAATCATTAAATAATCTTGCTTAAATCTTTTCCTTAATACATTTAGCAAAAAACTTATCTAAAATCCTCACGCGAGACACGTACACTAAAGATCTATAGCAATGTCGTGCGTAGGTATAATTGTAATGTAATGTAACGTATACTTTATGTGTTGGAATTTTGACATGTCATACGTGTTATGGCATAGAAATGGGGTCACGTCATTGACATGTGTTGAAAGTTTAAAAAAATATTGTGTTTCTTTGATAAATGTTTTTTTCATGTAACAAGCTAACAAGTAAAGCGGTTTGCCTCCGATTTAAAAAGTTGAATCAATGAAGTATAATAGGTCTCTCCGTGGTTCGGAATGCACGTTAAGCAGTTGGTTCCGGTTGACGTCGCTAGATGTCAGTCATTAAGCCTAGTCAGAGGCTTCGGTCGGCTTGATAACATCTGACATTAAGGTAGCTCACTAACCTTACAGCCCTCCAACAATCCGCACTGAGCCTGCGTGTTGGAGTATGGCTCGTTCCGCCTCATAATTGAGGTGAGGGCTGTGCCCAGCAGTAGGACGTATAAAGGCCGTTTATGTTTTTTTTATGTTATGTCCTTAAGCTTGCGTTTTAGTGATAGTAGCATTTCAGTACATCTCGATTCCATATCTTGTCGTAGTGTTTCGAAAGGTACCATTTAGCTCATATATGTAGGCATTGCCGTATATCAAAGAAAATAAATGTGAAACTATGTAAATGCTACATCCAATGTCCAATAATTCATAATCATTCTTGAACGATCATTATATGATCAAGTCTGCCAATTATACGTCATTAAGAGCAATTAAATGGGATGATATTCAATACTTCAATATTTAATGCTGAAGCATAAAATATTATTACTTACATATCTAGTTTTGTATAGACTGGGCAGGGGCCTTCATAAAATTACAGGAAGGGGAAGGCCTAGACGAACGTTTCTTGGACAAGTGCAAGATGTACTTAAAAAGGGTAAGCTCAGGAGTACCTTTAACAGACGAGCATGTATGAAAGGACTCATGAAAGTAGAGCAGGCGCCAGGTGTGTGTCAGGATCGTAGCAAGTGGAAAGAAGTGGTCTCTGCCTACCCCGTTCAGAAAGAGGCGTGATGGTATGTATGTTAATTCCGTTACACGGAGAAAAACTCACAAAACCGTTGCGTTTGAAAGAATACGTTCGACTGGGAACTGTGGACTTGACTTTCTAATTAGGAACGTTTTGATTGGTTAGGGGGCGTGCTAGGTCCAAGGACAAGTATGAAATCACTGCATTCTTAACGCGAACGGACTAAAGCTATAAGTTGTGTGTCAGAAACATTTGATCTTTTAGAGTAGTACAATTATTTTTATGCTGATCCCAACTGGTACTTTAGAAAAGCAGAGCGGTTCAAGACTAAACTTAGCCAAATCGGTTCAGCCGTTCTCGAGTTTTAGCGAGACTAACGAACAGAGAGAAATCCATTTTAATTTATAGAGATTTGTATTTCATAGCCGGGAGTTTAAGTTCTGCTTGATTTTGTTGACTGTTCTTGAAGCATACAGCTTTTTTTGCAGACTAAGTATAATGTTCCCGAGAAAAATCACATAACATAAGTTTTCCTATTGCAAATAATCATTAAAGCACTGTCATTTCACATCACTTTTACGTACATCTAGGCCACTGTCCACTAATCATGGAATTACTGCGCGATTTAGGGTTCCGCACTACACAAAAGAAATATTAGGTAAGTAAACACTTCTGACGACCTATTTAATAAATCTCACTGGACATTTTTCCACACAGCGCCATCTAGCCCCACATTAAGCAATTAATTGCTTGTGCTTTAGGATACTAGACAAGGATGAACATAATTAAAGACTTTTTTTCGTAAATACATAGGTTCTACTAATATACGTAGGAAACACACAGATTAGTACAAACCTACTTGTTCATGCAAATAATATTTGTACCGTGCGGGGATCGAACAAGGGACCTTTGGTGTAGTAGCCAACTGCCCTTCTTCCCAGGAGCCCGTGAAGGTCCGTAAAAGTTATTGGACACAGAGCAAAAGAGAGAGAGAAAAACTAAAACATAAATTAACAAAAAAATACATATTTTTTTGTGGGCAGCGCTTCGGTAATTGTTATAAAAAAACGATCTATAAAATGTAAATTTATTTCTGTTGGTGCCAATTTGCCAGGTTCCATACTTCTTATATCATTGTCATGACTAACATGACATAAAACCTACAAGTTTATACAGAACCTTCGGTTCTCGAGTCCGACTATCACTTTACGTGTTTTCTCAAGAGATTGCCATAAGATTATTTTTTTGCCAACAAAATGGCCACCATGGCATCAAAACCGACGTAATTATAGTTATGTAACGTTGTCGTAACTAAAGAACTAGTTTCAAATCTAGGACAGAGTTAATTCGTCAAATAACCTTGATCTATCGAATCGATTGGATAAAATTATCTGAATTATACGAATTAGTATCAGCAACGTGTTTTTTCAAAATGACAAAAACTTGAATATTTTTTGTCTAACGTGAACTCAAATTAAAATTAGATGCATAATAATTAATGTTAAGAATGACAAAAAATGTGAGAACTAGAGGCCGCCCGCGACTTCGTCCGCGTGGACTTAAGTTTTAATAAAACATGTAGTTTTATAAATTGTAGCCTATGTGTTATTCAGATGTATTATAAGCAACATTATTGTAAAGTTTAATTAAAATCCATTCAGTAGTTTTGACTCAAAAGAGCAACACGGCACATCCACACATACAAACTTTCGCATTTATAATGTTAGTAGGATATAAAAATTACAAGATTTCCGATACGCCACTTTCTGAAATCGATTTCAGAAAAGAAAATCATAAAATAGAAATCTTTTTTGTAAATTATGGAAGTCACGTCAAGCAGCTACTCTTCGTTGACGTCGTTAGATGTCAGTTGTTAAGCCTAGTCGAAGGCGTTAGACTTAAAGCTTATGCTTTTAAGCTCGGATTGAAGTCGTCAAAATGTAGCTGACGCGTTGATGTCTTTTGTAACAAAAATAGTTTTTTTGGCTAACTTTTTCTCAATATCAAAAATTACAAATGGTCATACAAAAAAATATTATATAAATAAATTCAAACACATTTATTCTGTCACTTTAACTCGCAAATGGCGGCAGCAACAAGAATGACAGTGACAAAGCGATACAAAAGTTATCGTGTTCTATAAGAGCTGTTTAAGTTTTTATGAATAAGGGGGTAAAAGTTTAAATTGGACAGTAGTGTATTATTTACCTCCTTGTTCGATTTGCTAAAGAGGTGCATTGAATAAGTGACTTGACCTTTGCGCTATAGATCATTTACGTATATTACTATACTTTGCTATAATACTATACTTTGCACATCTCATTGTAGATCTTATCGCGTGCTAGTAATGAGCAGTAAATGTCGTAAGCGCAGTAATTATATACAGGAAACGTACTTAGGTATAGTCAGTATGAAAAACATTATAAATTATAATATGTCTCTACTAGCGGCCTCCCGCGACTTCGTTCGCGTGGACATAAGTTGAAAAACAAAAAGTAAGTAATATTTCTTCCTAAATTGTAGACTATGTGCGATTCAGATGTATAAGCTACATTATTGTGAAGTTTCATCAATATCTATTCAGTAGTTTTTACGTGAAAGAGCAACACGGCACATCCACACATACAAACTTTCGCATTTATAATAGTATCTATATTTGCAAGCAAAATCGCTTTATTTAACTGGTTTAGTGAAGAGTGTCGTGGCTTAGTGGTTAATCACTCGGACTGGTAGGCAGAGGTTCCGAGTTCAAATCCGGAACACCTACTTTGTGTCCATTAAACTTGTGCCTAATTCTTCAGTGATACAAAATTTCGAAATAAAACCATGGAAACCCAGATAACGGCGGCAGATTCACCCTTGACACGTTGGTTTTAAAGTCAGTATGCTTCTGACTTCAACCATTAGGATATAGTCGTAAGAGCATTTTATGTTAAAGGGGAAGTTAAATGGAAATGTTGAAAGGGGAAGGTCTAGGGGAACGTTTCTTAGACAAGTTCAAGATGTTCACAGCGAGGGTCAGGTCAAGAATAGCATTATTAAGAGGAAAAGAAGCGAAAGATAAGAATTCTTTGAAGTATTAAGTCCAGCAATAAATTATTCTTTACATATTGCGTGAAGAATAAAAATAAATGGGAATAAATTAAAATATATTTTGTTATTTTTCTCCCAATTCGACTGTACCGTCTAAGAACAAATCTAATTATAGGTGTAGGAATACATTATGTCCTTCTACTAATTACGTGGCTAGTGCATAGATGTAATCAGTGCTAATAGTAAATAGTTTATGTAAACAACTATTTCTACTATTTTCGCAATTTATCTTGAACCTTATAAACAAAAACAACAGCCTACATACGAACTCATCGCTATATAGGTATGGTACAATGAGGTTATCAACGTGTAGATATCGTCTAATCTGAAATGACGCGCCCCTCCACTGCATCTGCACCTCCTTTTTTTGTTTTTGGAATATACTAGCTTTTGGTCCAAGGTGCGCCTTTCTCAGCTTCACGGCGCAATGGATGGAGATTTTTAATGTATTGCCACAGATATGAGCTATAGTACGATTAATAATTGTAGTCAGCAAAATGACAACTTCAACAGTGACTGATACAAAAAAGGGTGACCCGCTACAATAGTGACGTTCGGCAATCACTAGACTTATACATTTAGTCATGCTTTATTTTATTAGGTATCAAAGCCTTTCTTTAATTGTAAATATTTAATAGGTGCACAACGAATTAAATAATACGATTTAAGAAATATGAACCCTACCTCCATATTAAAACTTCTCACTAAAAAATTGACACCACAATTGGATTGTGACACCGTATTCAGCGGCCAACTCTTCCACAGCATAGGGTTCGTGATTTGATCTTTGTAATTTTACTATTTCGATTAATTGAGCCTTTATCATTGTAGGTTGATATTTAATTTGTTTTTCATCTAACCACTGAACAATATCAGCCTTCCGCCAGTTTGAAGTGGGGATACGCTCGACTTTTCTTAAATGGTACGGTGCGTTATCCAATACCAGCACCGCATTTGGCTTTAATTTTGGCAAAATGCTTTTAAGCCATTTCTCAAAACACTCTGAATTCATCTCTTCATGATGGCCCATACTATTTTTATTCGATTCAAAAATAAGTAAACCGGAATCTACAAAACCTTCATCACTGTGTGAAATTATAAGGCGTCGTCCTTTGCCGGTTGGGCCCTTTAGGCCTGTAGTCAAACCTTTAGAAAACGCTTGTTTGGAAGATTCTACTGTTGTGTCCTCCCAAACTTTTCCAGTTGTATGACTTGTTAATAAACGAAATTCTTACCTGTAAATAATATAATACAGAAACAAAACATTTTGAAACTGAAAACCTATATACTAAATACAGTTTACCGAAATACCTCTATGTCTCAAGACGAAAGTCTGACCAGTGTGTGTTGCCAGTAATGACATATGGAAGTGAGACGTGGTCATTCACTACGACTTTTTTGCTAGGCTGTAATGTCGACTAACTTTTAATTGTAAAAACTCGATTTACCACATCACTATTTATTTGGGACTGAAAACCTGCCACACTGAAAATGTCATTTCACTGACTACAATTAAAAATTCTAGTTATAGAATACCAATTCGAGGTAAAGTGAATAGACGATCCAAGTGAGCGTGAGGTGAGCAATGATATTTGCGATAATTGCTATACAGCCAGGATCTCGGTAGCAGTGGAAGATTGAATACCTTCATCTTTGATAACATATTGATTGATGGATGAAATTATCACTTTAATTAAAAATAGGCACGACTTAGCAATAATTTACAAGGAATATAATCATTAAATTTCAAATTATACAAGTACAAGAAGATTGATTGGTTTTAGCGATGTATAAAGATAAATGTTTATTTATTGACTTGGGGAATAGAAAACAATGTATTTGGTTCAACGTCATCATAAACAAACAAACAAAAAACAGTACTTGTGTGGTATATTCAACATGTACTTTTGATATTAACAAATATTATTTACTAGTATGTATTTATGCTTTTTAACATGAGGTAGGTATGAGGTAAATTTTATCAATAAACTTGTGCGCGCCTTAATCTTTTTGTCTGGCCGTGTGATTGACTGGTAGATGATGCATCTCGATATTAAGTGCGCCATTTGTACTTTTATAATATGTGCAATAAAAATATCATTTACTCTTATACTTTATCGCACAACAATGAGACTGGTACAAATGGCGGGCTTAATACTGACAAAGGCATTATCTGCCAGTCAACCATAGGTATAGGCAGCCAAAATAATATCATGGGATATTTTTAAGCATTTTTTACCCAAATCAAAATTATCTAATTTAATTAAATCTGCCACCTATTCTGACACATTTTCACACATACAGAACTGAATATCATCGATACCTCGATATTACGTTCGCGACGCAATCACGTCTCAAGACGATGACGTAATGATACGTAATCACAGAGATAATGTGTTTGCGTCATGTACGCGGAATTACTTTTGTAAATGTAAGATGACGGATGGTAACATACCCTCAGCACGGTAAATAAGTCAGCTAAGCCAGGGTTTCTCAAACTTTTGGCACCACGTACCCCTGTTAAAATTTCCAGGTGACAGCGTACCCCTAATTATTTAATTGCTCCCCCCACCCCCCCAAAGAAAATAATAAAATTGACTATTGAAGAAAATAAGGTGTTTATTTTAAATAAAAGGTAACAAACATAGGTAGTGCCAAAAGAAATGTCTTTTTAATATTGATGTGATGGATGTGCTTGTTTCTTGTCGCAAAGGAATTCAATTTTAGGTGTAATTTTGGTCAATTTTAACCTCAATTCTGACTCTGCATCAAGTCGATTTCTGTACTTAGTTTTTCTGCCAGTTATCAAGCCGCCATTACGTAAATTTTGTCGCGTACCCCTTGCCCTCGAATGGCGTACCCCTAGGGGTACGCGTACCCCTCTTTGAGAAACCCTGAGCTAAGCCAATGATATTACAATAGAAAAGACGTAGATAGGTTATGTCAGTACTGACGCGAAGTCAAAAATTGTCCCCTGGCGTACGTATAATTTGACCGTGTGTAAAAAAGAATATTACGTTTATTATTTGGGACACCGTAACCCACAAAATATAAAATAACACACTCAGCATTTGTCTGGACCTGGTCGGTTCAGACGCTGGTGTACAAGATAGCATGATTGTTCACTAGCGCGTAAACGAGACAGATACATGTTGCGCAGTGTCGTCTCAAACTGTCAATGCTTTGCTCAGGTGGTCGAAGTCACTCGGGATTCGGGTGCCACTTTTTTAGCAAAAGTAACCTATCTACGTGGTTTAATTATAATACCATTGAGTTAAGCCATTCAATTTCATGTCAATGATTTTATAATAAAAATAGGTAGATAGGTTTCTGGTGCTAAAAAGTGGTGCAATACGTCTGAATTTTACTAATATCTGAGTGGTTGCACACATCTCTGCTCCGTTTAGCTCTGCCTAATATACACTTTAATTCATGAATGAACAGTAAAACAGAGAAATCAATGTGAGTAAAAGAGACAGCTATTTAATAGCGATTGCGCTTCAATGTTTTCATTAACTACATTTCGAGGTACACTTTACGCGTCTATAAAATACCAGTTTTGTATCTTGTAATATCGTTGGCTTTATGATATTACCTACCAAGGTTGTTTTATTACAGAATATGCAATTTATAATTGCCGACAAAGCCGCGTTTTTAGGGTTCCGTAACTCGAAAGGACAAAACGGAACCCTTATATGATGTCTGTCGGTCTGTCTGTCAGTCAAGACCTCTTTTCTCTGGTGCGGGTGGATGTACAGGGGCGCCCACATCAACCTTTACAAAACCATGGTAAAATGGGTCTTACGCCACCAGCATAAGATGCCCATAGGGGCACCTGACCTTAGGTTTACATAGGTAGGCGCACATCAACCTTTGATTGAAATGTATTCCAGCTTGGTACAGACCAAGCTGGAATACATTTCAATTTACTGTTCCTTGGAGCTGTCAAAAAAACAAATTATTAAGCCAACGCAATCAAATGATAAAGTCGTTTATGATGCTAATTTTCGCAAGGGAATTAGAAGACACAGGGTATTTCCGTAAACTCAAAATCTCGATAAGTTTGGTACGAATCAACATTTTATAGCAAATATTGCGAAAACAGGTTTATTTTCTGTTAAATCATTAATCAGAAATATTTTTACTAATATAACTCGTTTTTTGCTTTTTCTGGCTTTTCTATCTTTAATTTCAAACTCGTTTTACGGAACCCTCATGGCACGAGTCCGACTCGCGCTTGGCCGTTTTTTTTATGAAAGACTTGTCAGTCGTTTGATCACAATCTCTTGGCTGTGTTTGTGTGATTTGTTACACACCTTTATGTATCCTCTTGTTACAAAATAACATAAGCGCAAGTACATTGAGGCATTTTATTGGCATGTTGACGTTCTGAATTGAGGCCAATATTTTTTTTAAGTAGGATTTCCTGAAGTTTTAAGCATATTCAATACTAAATTAAGAAGGTAAATGTGATTATTTGAAAAAATCAAGGTCTCAAGCCCAGGGTTGGTTGAATTTCATCTCAACTTTAAAATAAAACAACTTTCATACCCTAGAATTCACGAGCGTCAATCAACACTAAGCACGCGCTTACGCTCATGCTGTGCCGCAAAATGACAATAGAACTGAAAGGGATAGCTATACTTCTGAGGGATGCTCAACGTTGATTTGCGTTTGTAAATTCGGGGGCTAGTAAGTTTTTTAAGTGACTTCACCGAGAGCATACTCAAGACTATATTTAAAAATAAACGCACTATCCTACGTAATTCAATTCATAAAGGATATAAAAGAGGTTAAGTATTTAAGCAGTTTAGTAACAAGTTTAACTGGTACGAGTGTCTTGCGTAACATCGAACCGAACACCTTAGCGGGTAAGTAGAACGACTACTCAATACTCATGCTACTTGTAAGTGGGGCTTTCTTTTTGCACGGAAAAGGAGGTGTTCTGTCTGAATCATTGGGATGATGGCTGGCTCAGACGTCAACTTGTGAACAGGTGCCACCTTCGGAAACTGGCCTGCTCAAGTTTAGTTACTTTACTCAAGTTTGAAAACCAGAAATAGACATTTGGGCATCAGGCAGGAAGCGAATTTTTCGCAAACCGGGCGACTGCACTAGCCCCACTGTTCTACCGAGACCATTAACAGACCGGCCGAATCTTTCTGGTGTATTTTACCCTATGAGCTAGGGTGATTTAGTATTTTGTTCACAGGGTCAAATTATAGGTACGTACGCAATGGACAATTTTTGACTTCGCATCATAGTACTGACATCTACCTCTTTTTTATTATAATATCTTCGATGGTGACAGACAGTGGATCGGCAACGATCGCTGTTGTAAAGCAACACACGCTGGGTCGAAAATGGGGTCGGAAATGGGACCGAAATTTAGTGATGTAGGTATTTTTCGGGCATCTTCGTGCTTCGGAAGGCATGTTGGTCCCGGTTGACGTCGCCAGATGTCAGTCGTTAAGCCTTGTTGGCGGCCTTAGGGGGGCTTGATAATATCTGACATTAAGGTTTCTCACGCAATGTTAGTATTCATGCTACCTGTAACTGAGTGTTGGGTTAGGGAATTCTTAATCATTGAGGAACTTTGTCATAATTTATTATTCATACAGAGTGGTGTTTTTAAAATGTAACTTATTTTGTTTAATTGCCACTAGTTTAGCTTTCAGTTCCATGGTGGAATTAGTGGTGTAGTTTTATTTTAACCTAGCCGCCCGCGACTTCGTCCGCGTGAATTTTGGTAAAAGAGTGATATACAGGGTGGCCCTTTGACAGTGGTCCAAACATTTTTTAGGTAGAGGGCATCATAACAAGTCATTTAAAAAAAACATTAGTTACTATACATTAGTACTTAAAGACAGTTTTTAAGATCATAAACAAATCATCAAGTGCAGAAACATTGCAGAGGCGATTTTTTGAAAATTGTATTAGTTTTTGAAATGGCGAAGAATTATTGACGAAAATTAAAAAAAAAAACGAAGCGTCTTAGAATAAACTCAAAACTCGCACATAATATGGTTTTTACATTACTATTGTACATCTATCCCAAATTTGAACTGATTCAATGCGATAGTTTCCAAACAAGAGTGAATTAAGTGATTGGGGTTGAGAAATTTCAAAAGAAACTGGAAAAAATCATAACTTCTAAAGTATTGATTTTCGCGGAACTAATGTACTTTTTAAATGACTTGTTATGATGCCCTCTACCTAAAAAAAATTTTTGGACCACTGTCGCTGGGCCACCCTGTATCTTCACAAATTGCAGCCTATGTGCTATTAAGATGCATAAGCTATACTTTCATTGTTAAGTTTCATTAAAATCCATCAAGTAGTTTTTACGTGAAAGAGCAACAGGGCACATCCACACATACAAACTTTCGCGTTTATAATATTAGTAGGAAGTAGCAATTTACCTTCTATTTTTCGTATTTCAATAACCAATATTAACAAGCAGTGGGTTCTAGAAGTTTTTAAAATGTAGATGTATTTGTATTTACTGTGAAAGTGCGCTAATATGTCCTTTAAAGCAGTCAGTACCTATTTACTTAGGTAATCAATCAATCAGAGTAGGTATGAAGCTAGCTAACTTCAAACTACTTGTAGTCAATGTAGGTCACTGACTCACTGCACAGCAGTTTCTTTCAAACGTAAATAGTAATTATTCCAATAGGTTTTAATGTTTGAACCAGTTAAAGAATGTCTATTATACTTTATGTAGTCGCATACTGATTATTATCACAGTAAAATACCTCCAATGATACATGGCGTTACGATATGGATGAATGCTCAAGTTAAAAAACAGCCAACCGCTTAAATTCGTAACTAAAAAGAAATTCCATCTGAAGAATTGAGAAATGCGAAGCATTTCGTTCATGTATTGCAAACTAAAACAAGTTATGAGCAAGGACTCAGAAAAAGGCGACTCACCTTCGATGCAAGCGGCCACGACACAAAAACGGCGGGTATATTCAAAAGTATAACCAAATTACGACACAATTTTATTACAAAAAATTCGCGCACAACTCCAAATCACAACAAATTTCACACTGAACTGTCAACGTTACAGCTCATTACAGCTGTCAAAAGTTCGCGCCACTTTGCTTTTTTTTTCTCCGCAAAATTTTCGGCCAGTCTTAATTGGGTTATTTTTAGTGTGCACGAGCGACGCGGTCTCTGCCGCTCCAGTGAAGTGACTGCAACTTGACCACTTTCGAATGTTCGCGCGATGAATTAGCAAGTGATGTTTCTACCTTCCAAAGAAGCGAAGTGTAGCGTTTATTCCTTGTGAAATAAGGTTCATTGTCTAAGAAAGTTATGAAAAATGAGTACAATTATAAATGTGTTTAGCGGAACAACATACGCATCTCGCTTCTAAAAACAAGAAGTATTTACAGTGAGGCATCTGGTAGGCATATTTTATTAGAACTAGCTTTCTGTTCACAACTTTCCGTAATCAATTTGTCAAATCTGGTCAAGCAGTTGTACCTACTATTGTTTTATTCACGTACCTACCCACCGTCTGACGCCTAACATAAAACCTAGTTTTAGTAGGTACTTATAATAAACTTGTTTTTTGCTTCCCTAAGCATAAATTGATATTTTATAGGCAATCCCATAGTGGAGGTCCCAAACGAGCAGACAGATCACCTGATGGAAAGTGAATACTGCCGCCCATGGACATTTGCAACACCGGAGGGGCTACAAAATGCGTTGCCGGCCTTTTAAATGGGAGTACGCTCTTTTCTTGAAGGTCTGAAGGGCGTATTTGTCTGGAAATACCGCATGCAGCAACTCATTCTACAATTTCAAAGATAAATGATTTATGCGGATGCCCTTAACATAACATACCCTACAACACGACTCCATCCCAACCGGGTATGCCTTGCGAATTTTTAACAAAACGTGGAAAGGACCGAGACCGCCGCTGTTATCCGGGTTGCTTGAGTTTTTCCCTTCATCGGAGAATTAGCCGCAAATTGTACAATTAACACAAAGTAGTTGTTCCGGACAGATTTGAAATGAGACACATGGGTACAAGCCCGAGTGTTAAGCCCAGTGGCTTGAGACTTGGGTCACAAACGCTCATTTTCAACATGAAAATAACACTATGAAGAAAAAAATATATATATCTAATCTTGATATAATCATACTCCGATTGTTAAAACTTTAGAAAAAAGAGGGTCATAGAAGCAGGTTGCTAAACAATTGAATGATTTGCATTTTTGATTGACTTTTGCCGGCTGACATATTTGTATTACCTGGCAAAATTTTATTGGCCCTTCCGTCACAACGTATGAAGGGTCTAAGTAACATTTTCGATTTGGTAGTTATGATGACAGTAAAAGCACGATAGCAGATACGCCTGCTTCTTTAAGGTTTTTATAATCGACAATATAGTTTCAGTTTCAAATTCTGAAGTTATTTGCTTTTAATGAGAACGAATAGGTAAATGTGACAGTTGGCATATGCCGTATAGTTTGATAAGTTCGGCATGAATCTTATAAGTTTTAATATTTATTGTACCTAACCCACAAAGCGTACCCTAAAAAGAACATAAAGAAAGGAAGAATAGAAAGAAGGAAAGAAAAAAGTTGGTTGAGTGTACTTATAATGTTGCCAACAATAAGTTGAATAACATGACACATATATGCAATAAGTATAATATTTTATTAGAAAACAATTTAATTTATTATTTACACTTATTATTTCTTGCTACACTTCTTACAGCTCTTAAATAAATCAATGAATCGCAAAAAGAATATAGTACTTATTTCCTAAAATAAATATACAGGGTGGCAAGAAACTTTGTAAATTTACTATTTTCAATATTAATATTTGTAGCACAATATTTCATATATTTTTGTACATTCCGCTACTTACGAATCATCAAATTAAATTGCTAAATAGGCTGTGCATAATTATAACCAATGCAAAATATCACAAAAAAACGTGGAAAAATATTGCCCATAATAGGTATGAGACTTTTTGCAATATTATTCAAAATTATTTACTTTATAAATAAAATAGTTCGATGTTCTGATTTCTATACATACATTACTCTACTAGACCTAATCTTTGCTTATCGTCAGGTAAGCCAGTTGACTTGTTGTTAGTAATTACCAATTATTACCTTTTTAAAAGGGAAATCTTTGTTACAAACATACAGGGTGTAATAAAAATAAAATTGAACAGGTTCCTTATTTTCCAGGGAGATTCCGATAACGCATTTAAAACATATCACTCAACATTTTAGAAATGGTAGTGGATTGTTTTTTATGCTAATTCAGGCAAACTGTACATTGACATGCGTATCCAACTGGATTCTGAATCTTCATTGAAAATATGGCAGGTTATGTAATCAAAAACTGGTAATAACAATACAAGTACATACACACTTGAATGTATAATTTAGGCAGTATAATCGCTACATAGCGATTTCTTCCCAACAACATTCGGAGAGGACTAAATTTTACATTTAGAACGTTCTTTGCCACTGGTGAATTTCTAGGCATTAGTAAAATTAGCAGTCGCATTGTTTTTTTTCTTATAAATTTTACACAAACGTAGGAATATCAATCACCATTCCACCTTCAGTTTTGATCTTTCCCTTTTTATTTTTGATACTAAACTTAGCTACGGCACTGTCAAAATCCTCGTCTGTTTCAATTTTTGACACAATCTTATGAACTTTTAACTGATGATTTTTTAGACTATTAATTTTAACATATTTCTTGTCACAAAATTCGCAAACGTGTGGTTTTATACCAAAATGTACGACTTTTTTGTGTCTCGTTAAAACGTTGTTTTCGGAGTAGCTTTTATCGCAATATTCGCAAGAGTATTTTTTATTATTATGACAAAGCATGTGTTTTTTTAAATCCGTTACGTTTTTATTGCAAATATCGCATTTTTCTACTATTCCCTCTTTAGGAGTAGTATGTTTTCTATCTGAATGCCTTTTTAGAGCGCCTTTTTGGGAGAATTTGGCCCCACACTGGTCACACTCATACGGTTTAACCCCGCTGTGTTCCATCACGTGTCTTTTCATAGAATACTTGCAAATGAAATCTTTATCACAAATATGGCATTTAAAAGGTCGTTGTCCAACGTGTGCTTTTCTTAAATGCTTAATAAAAACGCTTCGATCTATAAATCGTTTTCTGCATACTTTGCAAACGTATCTATTGATTTTATCTAAATGTGTTATCTTGTGGTTTGTCAAACAGTTGTGGCTGTAGAATCTTTTAGGGCATTGATCACAGGCATACGGCATTTCGCCTGTATGCCTTCTGATGTGTACTTTAAGATGTTTGTTAGCTGTGAAAGTTTTCGGGCACAAGTCACAGACAAAAGGGCGTTGTTTTTCATGTACAGTCCTTACATGAGCGTTCAAATTCGCTTTATCATTAAAACCGTTTCCACAAAGATGACAGATACAGCTTTTCTTAGTCCCATAATGTCCTTTCAAATGCATGCGTAAAGTCCCTTTATAAGCGAATTCTTTTTCACACAAATCGCATTTGAAAATCTTCGATTTCGTATGCGTATTCTCATGTTCTCTCAAACTGTACTTCCCAAAGAACATTTTGTCGCAGTACGCGCATTTTAACTGTCGATCTGTGTGCCTTTTTAAGTGGGTAGTTCTAGATTTCGCGGTGTTGAACGTTTTGTCGCAGTAACTACATTTGAATACATCTTCGGTGTGTGTTGAGAGAATGTGACGTTTAAGTAGTTTCTGGTCACTGTAACTGCCGCCGCATACTTTGCAAGAATACAAAATACCCGAGTCGGTCTTGACGTGGACTTCTAAAGATGGGTCGTAGTTTTGCCTCTGTCTTGATTCTGTCTTCAATTCTGGAAGATAACATGAATAACATTATTTTAACTTATGATTGATGGAGGTGCCTGTGGCGCAGTTGTGATGTTGGAGTGGTGTATGGTTTGTGAGCAATCTTAGGGTAAGTTGCACCATAGTAGAAGTTAGGCCCAGACTCCACCGGAGCTGAGCGGAGATGTGCGGCGTCGAGCTGTGTTTTCAACAACCAATAGAATCACATCTCCACATCTCCATGTGTGAATAACGCAATTCCATTGGTTGTTGAAAACACAGCTCGACGCCGCACATCTCCGCTCAGCTCTGGTGGAGTCTGGGCCTTAAAGTTAAAGTTTTTGTCAAATTTGACAATTTGACGTCATTTTTGGGCCTAACCGGTACTTTAACTGAAATTTTGATGTTTGTTATTGTTAAAGTCAGATGGTGCAACCCACACTTAATGTGTTAAAAAGCCGCCCTAAGGCTTCTGACTAGGCTTAACGACTGACATCGCGACAAACTGCTTAATGTGCCTTCCGAAGCACGCAGATGCCCGAAAAATAAACAACTAAATTTCGGTCGGGGTGGTCACCTATCCCATTTCCGACCCGGCGTGTGTTGCTTTACAACAGCGATCGTCGCCGTCACTGTCACAACTGTGCCACGGAACAGTTAAAAGAACGAAATAACTTACTTTTTCTTACTCTTTTCTTCTTCTGCTCTGTCCCTTTCGAGTCACTTTTGCTTATGACTGGAGGCAGGGCTATCTCTATGAATGATTTGCTGTCTTCTGGAAAATAGTTTTATTTATTTTACATCAATAGGAATAAGTATTTTAATGAAAAGAACCGCCAAACAAATTAGCATAACAATTTTTTTATGTCAGAAAAAATGTATCCTACAACCCTGTATATTTTAATAATTTTATATTACTTGTCAGATTGTTGCCTGCTACCTTGTATAATATTTACTACAAAACTTACCTTCGCATTTGATGTCTTTTGCATACGGCGTGAGGTTAAAATCTGGAACAAAAATAACTTAATAATATTATGATGGATTGTGAGTTTAATTACTTTGGGATCAGGGTGATATTTAAGAATTGTTTATTTATTTAAATTTTTGCTTAAAATATGCACTTGGAGCTAACAACTTTTCTTTTTTTTGTTTCATGGGTTTCCATAAGTACAGAGGCATTCACATCAACCTTTACGAAACTATTGCATGTATATTAGAAGGTGCCCCTATGTACAGTGTGATGTGAACGGCTCTGTTCATAGTACTCATTGCTTTTAACAGTATTGGAATACTCCTCAAATAAATTATACTTAATATTTACCTTTTTCTTCTTTCTTAGTAAATACTTCTAACTTTTCACCTGCCTTTATGTCGATTTCTGTGAAAAAAATACACAAATATAGTATTTAAACCTCATACAGAAGTCGTTGTATTCCATTTTTTAGTAAATTCCTTATTGCGTATGGTTAGAAAAAGAGAAGGCCAGTTTATACGCAAAAGTCGTTTTTTTAAATCGTACTTTCTAGATTGAGAAATCGATATACAATTTGTGTTTATCAATTCATTTTGATATATCACTATCAGACACATATCAAGATCCGTTTTGATATATCAGACACATATCAAGATCAGTTTTGATATATCAGACATATACCAAAATTACCTGCCCACATATCAAACAGAGTTTATATTAAGGCATGAGGGTGTCAGATATTGATAAAGAAAGATATTGATTCAGAAATATTGATACTTCAGTATTTCTAACCGGATTCTTTTAATAGATTTAATAATGATTGTTAAGAGATAAAGTTTGTATTATATAATTTGTATAATTGTATTATTACATACTTGTAGAATGAATATTGTGAATTGCTGAGTTTTTTGTAACCAAAAAAATAGTTTTTTACACACCTAGTTGTGGGGAGAAGTCTTGTGCGCTGTTATCATCTGGGAACAAATAAGGATTAAACATTATTGTAGTTCTTTAAGGAGCTACTTCCCCTTTTCCTAATGTTTCTGGGGTCGTTCAGAGGTGTGAACAGACCTAGCGATTGTTGGGCGATTTTGCAGCGAGGCAATCACGCCAAAAACACGCAAAAACTCGCTGCGATATTGCCACGTTTACGCCGCGAAGGCCGCTTTGAATTAGACTCTCGAAATCGTTTCTGGCGAGCGATTATTTTGTCGCGGGAATATCGCAGCGAACACGCGAGCAAACCGCGCGCTTCTGCGACATCGCCTCGCCGTACAGTCCCTCTACAATCATGCACCTAATTGTGTGATTTTCTCAATGAGCCTAAAAGATTAAAGGCTAGTTAAAGTTGAGACATAAGCAATCCATGTAATGGTATAGCTAAGGAGTCAGGTTCTAAATACAAGTTAAACTTACCATCTGCACTACATCCATCGTCCAATTCAATTTTGAGTCGAATACATTCTGCAGACATGGATTCCAGCTCATCTGAAAAAGAAACACAAAGGGTTTCAACTTAGTTTTTTGGTTCTATACCTGTAAACACAATGTTTATCTATAAACCACCTATGTACCACAACACGGAACATCACACTTAAAAAAATGTGAAGCATGCAAGGTGCTACAATTTCGTTTGTTGTACACGACCTGCTACACTCGCACAAACACACTAGGTGCTACAAAACTACGCCATTTTACTCAGTGTGACAGCGCCAGTGACACGTGCTAGTCACACATCTAAACTGGCAGCTGATGATATGCTTCACAGCGAACCTAGCTTGTTTGTGAGCGCGGCCGAGCCGTCCCGTACGTACACGTCGTAACATGCACACACTGACGATTTTCTTGATTCTAACGATACTCCAGTCGTGGCACTCGCGGCCGAGCCGTACCTAAGTCCACGCGCACCTGTGTTTCGTTGCTCCCGCGCTGCTGCCGTTCGCGTAGAAATTAAAAGCGTCAACGAAAGTGGCCCTACTTGTTTTATTGTACTATGACAACACATTCTATAGACGTAATTATGTATGTCTGTATGCAACAACTTGTCTTTGGAACCTAAGATCACTTGCCTACCTCTATCCGCGAAATTGTACAGCTATCAGGGCTCACTTTATACTAATATTCCTAGTGACCAAATAGCTTTACTTGGATAACTTACTTTCGCAATACTCCTCAAACTTTCTTTCACAAGCCAACACCTGTTTCTTGAATTGGTATGCGTCCAGCAGCCGCAGAATGCAGGCATCGCAGATAGTGTAGCTAGCGTCTAGTTTAGGAGGTCTTATCTGAAATTAGTAGAAACATTGCCAAAATAACGAATACTAAATTGGGAAAGAGGAGTGATAGTATCTATGTTTTTTGTTAATTTACTTTATAGCCGTTGCTGGCAGACTATGATATTAGAAAACCATCAATAAACCGCACTAAAGTTGCTCAATAAATATTCTGCTTACATCTCTAACATTTACTAGTCAACCTTGTTTTAAAACTTGTCCCACAATACTAGTTTGATTTCTATTCTGAAAACATTCTAGCGGCTACGAAAATTTTAATATTTAGATATCCATTCAAATGCTTACTTGTACATTTATAGCTTCAAGCAACATATTTGCATATATTTCCACTTCATTTTCGTGGACATGAGAATCTCTGAGGCTTTTAAAGTATCCGTCAGAGTGGCAGCAGCGGCATAAAGCACTCAGATTCCAAATCTCCTGGCTTTCAGACATTGTATTTATAAAATTTTGGTAGAAATCGTGAATCTACACAAATAAGCCCATTCGTATTCGTCAAACAAATTCATGTATTGTGACTTGTCAGTGTCACTGTCAAAAATTTGGTGGTCGGAGCGTTCCAAAAGGAATAATTTGAAAAACATGGGCTTTAGACATCAACCTCATAGACGTTAGAGCATCGACCTCATAACCAATCAAAGACTCAATGACAGCCAAGCGACTGACCTCATCCTTGTTACGCTCCCTTTTATTTTAGATGCAATCACCTAAACAATGTTTGAACATGAATAGAATAAAAAAAAATGGGTATCATTTTACTGTTTTGACAGGTTGGCAGCACTGGCTGTGTGTTTACTCTTTCTTTGCCATGTTGTGCCACAAAATTGATAGGGAACAGGTTCAGACGGGTAACTTCAGTAACAAAAACTCGCCTTAGGATCCATAGAGATTTCCTCATGTAATGATTTTGACAGCTTTTTTTAAAATTGTTTTTTCATAATGCGGCAACGTTGTTAACGTTATAAATCCACAAATATATACAAAAAACCTATATTATAAGTACCTACCTAAATTCTGCTTGTTTTCTTTGGAAATATAAATTGGGTATAAATTAAACAATTTTCACTTATTATGCCTTTTATTTCTTAATTTTGTTTGATATTTAGTAATGCTTTACGCTGCATACAGGGCAAAATCTTATTTTACAATCTACAAACATCCGTACCTTTGAGATTTTTGTTTATAATGTTGCACTGATTGAACACAGTTAATCGCAGAGTTAAATCAAAAAAGCTTTTCGCAACTACACTTTTGTGTTGCTTACAACCCAAAGAATCATATGAATGCTGATGAATGCTTGGACTGAATTTGATGTTTCAACTCTTTTATTAAACCCTGTTGATGTGGGCTATTTTCTTAAACTTGATTGGCTTCTACAATTATGTTTCCAAACAATCTTACCGCATTGTCTGATGGGTAGGCAAGTTTATTTTCTTCTAAGCATTTATATTCTCTGAAAGAAATATAATTGTTGACACAATCACGGACGTAAAAGAAAGACGGACGCCACTTTGTCGAATCATGAGTGAAGGATACTAGGAGATGACAGTCTATGGTGTGTGCGTGATTTGGGGGTTGCCATATAAATCATCAATTTCCCTACAGTTTACCTTTTATTTTAACCGGGTTTATTAACTTAACTCCGATTATGATTGTAGTTATTTTAAACATCTGACAGAAGGTTTATCACTAACCTTACACCCCTCTATCCGCACAGAGCCCGCGGGCTCGAGACATCTCATAGTTGAGGTGAGGCCTGTGCCCAGCAGTGGGACGTATATGGACAGATTACGTTTAAATTTATGAAATATCGGAGCCGGGAGCTCAAGAATCATAATGTTGACCTAGCTGACATATTTTTTATCACCACTGTAAAAGAAAAGAAAGCACATGTTACTTAAAGGGAAATGTTTTATTTATATAACATTATTAACATCTGATGTGGCTGAGTTGATGATGGAAGGTTAACTTCTTACCAGTTAAAGGAATTAAGAGTCCGTTTATGGTCCACTAGCGCCAATAATAAACTCTCATTTATTGTGTTTTTGTAACATTAAGAAAAAAAGCGAAATAAATATTAGTAATTCAGCACAATAAATGAGAATCGATTAGCGCTTGTGGAAAAGTTAATCGTTATTTGTTCCATTAATTATTTATGCTAAAATAATCATGTTAGGTAGGTTTTTATTTATTTATTCTTTATTGCACAACAATGAATTGCAGAAATGGCGCCCTGTGATAAGTGATTCCTTGTGACTTTTTGAGTTTACTCAAGTCGTTTCTACAAGATTTCATGACACAGACGGCATTTTAAAATAAATACTGTCGGATGCAACACACGTGTCATTCGCGCTGTCACACGGGGTAAAATGGCGTTGGTATGTAGCACCTAGTTAGTTTGCGTGGGCATAGGTCGTGTGCAACTAACGAAATTGTATTACCTTGCAAGCTTCACATTTTTTAGTGTGATGTTCCGTCCGTCTTTCTTTTAAGAAAGACGGACGGAACATCGTCATCGTAATCGTAATTTCTTTTAAGAAAGACGGACGGAACATCACACTAAAAAAAACCTCCGTAAAATTACGTCCGTGGACACAATGACAATGACAGCACAGATCACTATTTGACGGATTAAAATGGCATTTCCCTGTCTCTGCTGTTGAACTTGTAACACCACTAGTTACTTGTGGAAGTCTTCATATTCCTAATTTTTATCAGTAAAACCATATTTATTGACTGGATACCACAAACTTTATTTTCACATAAAAACCAACCTGACAATACTTGACAATCAACAAAAACGTAACCTAGGTTACAAACCAAAGACAATCCTAGACTAGAAACCTCAGCATCCACGGGAGGAGGGGAAGCTGCCATTTTCATTACAAGAATCCATAGACAAGCTTAACCTTAATGCTATTATTTTTTACATGAAGACAACCGGCCGTGTGTTGTGCCGTGAGTGCTTGATAGTGGTCATGGCTGTCAAAGTATTTTATTAATTTTAATTTACACACGAATTGCAATGATCTAAGTTCCTTTTCAAATTATGTATTGATAAGAATACTTTAAAAAAAAACTTTCCTCATCTTATAATATAGGATTACTGTCTTCTAATAAGGTAAGCCATAACCTTGTAATGTTATCGTGTATTTGTTTAGGCAAAGCAAATAACAAGTGCGTTCTTCGGACGAATACATTGATTGAACGTTATAGAACTCATAGGGCGTATTGCCTTGCGCAGAGACGTAAAACCATCGCTATCTTTGCTTTCGTATTTTAAAAAACAAGTGCTGAAGAAAGTTTTATTCCGATTTGCAGGTAGGTAGGTTGTGTTGTGTGTGAGTAGTAAAGGTAGGTTTGCTTGGCGGTGCGTTTTTTTTGAGTAAAGTACAGAGCAAATATTGGTTTTCTTTTGTTTGGTTGGGGTAAAATTATCATTGATGTGTGTTCTGTGGTACATTCTTCGTATCCTTTGGTCTGGACTTATACACTTTTAGTTCTCAGGGTCATAAAGTTAGTAGTTTTCTAAATTAGAATTTTGCACCGCCAACAGCATCTCTGTCTCGCCCGATGGTTGACTGTTAGAGAATGCTTTTAGCATTAAGTCCGCCTTTTGTACTATTTTTGTGCATTAAAGATTTAATAAATAAATAAAATAAAGTTAATGTCTGCATGTAAATGTATGATAATCTTGTTGAGATGGCTGTAGTTGTGCCAGAGGTCAGGGGTTTGTATTCTAATCAGAACAAACACAAATATATGTTGGGTCTGGGCGTGAATATCTAGTTTAGAATAGTAATTTATGATTATTACTGCTTAAAAGCACCTCTACCAGTCAACCTTTCATTTATCAGGCTCAGTGGTTCAACAGATGATGTTAGTTATACAGGATGGCCCATTCACAGTGGTCCTAAAAAAATTGTTGGGCTATAGACATCCCAACTCAATAAAAAAACCATTGGTGACTTAGTTTATAAATTGTGATTGCAATGATTTTCTTTGTAAATGTCTTAACTCCTGTCACAGTCTTTTCAAATTTATTGAATTCAATTCAATCTTTCATTGCAAAACCTAAATGTACTTACATACAGGGTGTCCCAGAATGGGTGAATCAAACTGCTACAGAAGGAAGATCCACTAATGTCCTGTTCCTAAAAACAAATAATTAAGAATAAGCACACATGGCCATCTGCCGTGCGCTTTGTTTATTTTTTAGCAGTTTGATTCACCCATTCTTGGATACCCTGTGTAGAGTGAGACCAGTATCTAGGGCCCTATCAGGCATGCCATATACATATAAGGTATCTAAGGCCGCCCGCCGAGTTATCAGCCTAGCGTGCACACAGACACGCGGCACAGACCGTCCGTACTGCCGCCTCCCTATGCCTCCCTATTTTATGCTAGCGTGTGCGTGAAAACACGACACGGCGCGGGACGCGCACGCACACATTCAAGCCGAGAGTGGCACGTTTGTATGTAGATGTTCTACTGTATGTTTATACTGTGGTATGAGTGAGGAAGTGCAATTTTAGTATACTTTGTACTTTCAGTAGTCATGTAGGAACCTACAGGTTGATAAAAACAGTTCTAATACATACTCCATGACAGACTTGTATGTAGGTAGTTGTTTTTCCTGGATACTTCAGACATATTCAACCACTCTGTACGCACACAACATTTGAATGCTTATTGTACACAATTGGTTATTTGATTACAGGATCTTAAAGAAATAGTCATTAAATCATGTGCCATAAAACTAGCTGAAATGACTGAATTTAGATTTGACACTGTTGTTATTAAAGAAGAAATTGTCAATGAAGAAAAATTCAAAGAAAATGTTGGAAACATTGTTGAAGATGAAATAAAAGTTGAGCCTTACGAGTCTGGGGTGTCTGAACAGGATATGAGTTATGACCCTGACACATCTGGGACTAATGATGTGGAGACGAAACCATTGATAACGCAACTGCCATGTGAGTATTTTTCATTTCATCATGTATGTAATACGGATGCGAGCAGCCGAAGATCGAGTACAGTGGCGTGCAAAAGAAGAGGCCTATGTTCAGCAGTGGACTACAACAGGCTGATGATGATGATGTATGTAATACAATCCGAATGTCATGATTATGAAGCGAGGTTTACGTCGTCTACCGCTAGATGGCGTTATCTGTCTCTTGAATCTCGCAAGCATTGCGTTTTAGAATTAAGTATACCCGGCTAAGGACTTAGACGATTGGCAGAGTCGATCAAAAGACCACCCGCAGACGCCGCGGCTCTGCTGGGAAACAGTAAACAGGCATTAATCAGGTACAGTAGTAAGGCACAACACTGAACAGCATGACTGGCTAGGGCTACCCACTCATTTCTGGCCAGTCCTCCTTAGGCCCGAAACTGCGTCCGCGTAACGCAGTTTCAGGCCTCACTCTATTGCATGAAACCGTCATTTGGCAAGAGGAGGTCAAAAACGGATGGGTTGCCTGTTGTGCCTTCGACTGTACGTAAAGCTCATGCCATCCACAAAGCCCCTACTCTTAATCAACCAAGGTGAACCCTGGGCGCGGGGGTTTGAACTGGAAAAACAAAGTGAGGTGAGTGGATGGCACAAACTATACAATGTACAGTCAACCGCACCTCAGGCTACCCATTTCCGGTCGGTCCTTCATGCTCTATTTCAAAGACATGTAATTTAGCAAGACCAAGAGTTATCTTGCTCTTGCCAAATGACAACTTTCCGTTAGGAAATGGGTATTTTAACACGTTCATTACCAGTACGATTTTCATGATGTCTACTAGGGTGCCGCCTACATTTTACGGTAGACTCGCCAGGCGAGTCGCCGGCACTGCAACATAGATTGAATCGACTCGCAATACGTAAAAAATAAATAAATAGTAAATTCACTGGCAATACGTAAGGGTAAATTCTTTGTTATTTTTGTGGTCGTCATAGTGTACGTGACGTGTTTATCGCAATTAAAGAGTGTTTTACGACTATTCGGCGTACTCTAACTTGTAAAAATGGCAAAAAACTCTATGGATAAAAAGTAAGGTTAGTTTCTTTCGTAATTTAAGCAGTGGTAGTCAATCTTTTAAATAGTGGTTATTGTTGAGGTGGTAATTTTGTTGGTAAAGGATACTTATACTAAAAATCATGATAAAAATTGCTAAGCGCAAATCTCGAGAGCAGCTGAACCGATCTTGCTAATGATTTTTTTAGAATATTCCTTGAAGTAACGAGGATGGTTCTTAAGTAGAGATTTTTAAATATGTAATAATAAAAATATCTGACGAATCAAACACAGGCGAAGCCGCGGGCAAACCTAATTGTAAATAAAAATTAAGCACTTAGCGTAAGCTTCATTTTACATCGACTAGGACAGGTTCGGTTATAATAAAGCAAGCATTATTATTTTTATGCAGTGGTAGTGATTATCATGGTCGTATCCATCGTCTATATTTTATTTTATAGTTTTTAAGGTCTCGCTTTTATCCTTTGGGTACGGAACCCTAAAAACTATAGAACAAATTTTAAAACAAAAAAACTTTTATTTAGTCCAGTTTGTTGTATATTAAATAAATAAATTAGTTCCATCCATTTCACAAGTATGTAGGTAGTCTATGCTACTGTGTTGACGTCGTTGTCTAATATGTACTTCAAGGTTGAGGATCTATGTCAGTGAACTCGCCTAGCGAGTCCAAGGCATTGCAGAATAGTTTTTTTTCTTTCAAAAATGAAAGGGATCTCCACACCCGGCCCACCACGTAAATCTTTAGATTAGTGTATATTTAGTCTATACTATAATTTTAAGCAATAAATACGGATGCATTTTGGAAATATTAGCGAAAAACACTGAACTCGCCAGGCGAGTCGTCGGCACTGGAATAAGATTTACGTGAACTCTCCGGACGAGTCAGTGGCACTGAACGTGTTAAGGTATCGTCTACCAAATCAAAGTCTGTCTTACGTAGCCCATACGTCAGTCTCTTTGTTTTAGGTTAAGGAGTTGGTATCTAACATCTATGTAAGAAAACTATCTTTAATTTTTCCAGATTACTTCCAATCCAAGCTGTACGGCCAGCATTTTATTGCCAGCGAGCCTGCGCAGCCTGAAGCTTTACCAAAAAGAAACAAGCGAAAATCAGTTCCTAGAAAAGTTCTCAGAGAACCTGAAACCCCGTCCAAAGATGAAACCAGTCCTTCGAGCGAAAATGAAAACGCTGAAACTCAACCAGAAATACAGAGTGAAAGTCCTGAAGTTAAAATAAAACGAAGAAGAAAAAGATATGGCATGTATGAATGTGAAGTTTGCAATAAAAAGTACACTATCAAAGCTAAGCTGACTATACATGAAAGAGTTCACACTGGAGAGAGGCCTTTTGGCTGTTCGGTTTGTGACAAATTCTTCCGGACTAGAGGAACAGCAATCTCCCATGAACACTCTCATTTAGGCCTCAAGCCGTACGCTTGTGATCTTTGTGAAAAAAGTTACACATCCAAACAGCAGTTGACAATCCATTTCAGGACTCACACGGGTGAACGTCCATTTGTATGTGGAATTTGCAAGAAAGACTTTAAAGATAAGTGGAAGTTGACTCTTCATGCCCAAACACACACTGGACTCAAGCCGTTTGAGTGTGATTTATGCGATAAGAAATATACAACCAAATATCAACTAACAACACACTATAGGCTTCATACAAGAGATAAGTTATTTGAATGTGAAATTTGTACAAGACAGTTTGTAGAGCGGTGCAAATTAGAGAAACACAAAGGTACGCATTTGGGCCTCAAGCCCTATACTTGTGATGTGTGCGATAAGAAGTACAGACAGAAATCCCATTTGAAGTACCACATGGAAAGTGCTCATATGGCAGAGAAACCAAATCCTGAAGTCAAGAGAGCGCGGAATAAATGTTAAATCAATTCGCTGTTTTATTTATTAATTTAATAACTATGGGTTTTCATCCTTTTTATTAGTTAAATGATGATCACTGCTGAATACCGCCCTTAAGTGACTGTACAACCCACCCTTAAGTAACTGTACAACTGCCCCTTTAGTAACTGTACAACCAGCCCTTAAGTAATTGTACAACCAGCCCTTAAGTAACTGTACAACCAGCCCTTAAGTAACTGTACAACCCACCCTTAAGTAACTGTACAACTGCCCCTTAAGTAACTGTACAACCAGCCCTTAAGTAACTGTACAACCGGCCCTTAAGTAACTGTACAACCAGCCCTTAAGTAACTTTGCAACCTACCCTTAAGTAACTTAGGACAATCTACCAGCCCTTAAGTAACGCCCTTAAGTAACTTCGCAACCCACCCTTAAGTAACTTAGGACACTCTACCAGCCCTTCAGTAACTTCGCAACCCACCCTTAAGTAACTTAGGACACTACCAGCCCTTAAGTAACTTCGCAACCCACCCTTAAGTAACTTAGGACACTACCAGCCTACCTATTGAACAAGAAAGCGCCTAGAATTTATTTTATTTTACTCAATGACCGGTCCCCTCTAATATTGTGGATATTCTGCCAACATTTCAATTAACATTCTGTTTTTCTAAAGAAATCAGTCAGGACTCGAACCCGCATCTTTCGCAAGCCGGGCGACTGCACCACCAATTATGCTACCGAGACCATTAACAGACCGGCCGAATCTTTCTGGTATATTTTGCCCTATGAGCCAGGGTGATTTCATCAATGTTATAGGCATCCACCTCTAACACTCGGAAGAAATATTATTTCAAATATTTAACTCCCGATTAAGATGAAAAAGCTATTACTATATTTTATTATTGTTTTTTAGCATTTTCCATGCTGTATTTTTCTAAAGAAAACCAGAAAAAGACATTTGGTCATGTTGGCATCAGGCAGGACTCGAACCCGCATCTTTCGCAAGCCGGGCGACTGCACCACCAATTATGCTACCGAGACCATTAACAGACCGGCCGAATCTTTCTGGTATATTTTGCCCTATGAGCCAGGGTGATTTCATCAATGTTATAGGCATCCACCTCTAACACTCGGAAGAAATATTATTTCAAATATTTAACTCCCGATTAAGATGAAAAAGCTATTACTATATTTTATTATTGTTTTTTAGCATTTTCCATGCTGTATTTTTCTAAAGAAAACCAGAAAAAGACATTTGGTCATGTTGGCATCAGGCAGGACTCGAACCCGCATCTTTCGCAAGCCGGGCGACTGCACCACCAAATGCTACCGAGACCAACACGTTCATTACCAGTACGATTTTCATGATGTCTACTAGGGTGCCGCCTACATTTTACGTTAGACTCGCCAGGCGAGTCGCCGGCACTGCAATATGAATTGAATCGACTCGCCACGCGAGTTCACTGGCAATACGCAAGGGTTAATTCTTTGTTTTGTTATTTTTGTGGTCGTCATAGTGTACGTGACGTGTTTATCGCAATTAAAGAGTGTTTTACGACTATTCGGCGTACTCTAACTTGTAAAAATGGCAAAAAACTCTATGGATAAAAAGTAAGGTTAGTTTCTTTCGTAATTTAAGCAGTGGTAGTACCACATGGAAAGTGCTCATATGGCAGAGAAACCAAATCCTGAAGTCAAGAGAGCGCGGAATAAATGTTAAATCAATTCGCTGTTTTATTTATTAATTTAATAACTATGGGTTTTCATCCTTTTTATTAGTTAAATGATGATCACTGCTGAATACCGCCCTTAAGTGACTGTACAACCCACCCTTAAGTAACTGTACAACTGCCCCTTAAGTAACTGTACAACCAGCCCTTAAGTAATTGTACAACCAGCCCTTAAGTAACTGTACAACCAGCCCTTAAGTAACTGTACAACCCACCCTTAAGTAACTGTACAACTGCCCCTTAAGTAACTGTACAACCAGCCCTTAAGTAACTGTACAACCGGCCCTTAAGTAACTGTACAACCAGCCCTTAAGTAACTTTGCAACCTACCCTTAAGTAACTTAGGACACTCTACCAGCCCTTAAGTAACTTCGCAACCCACCCTTAAGTAACTTAGGACACTACCAGCCCTTCAGTAACTTCGCAACCCACCCTTAAGTAACTTAGGACACTACCAGCCCCTAAGTAACTTCGCAACCCACCCTTAAGTAACTTAGGACACTACCAGCCTACCTATTGAACAAGAAAGCGCCTAGAATTTATTTTATTTTACTCAATGACCGGTCCCCCCCTCTAATATTGTGGATATTCTGCCAACATTTCAATTAACATTCTGTTTGTCTAAGTTTGAACATAAAACCAATCTTGTATATTGCCAATGTCATATTTTTTTCAAAACAAAGCTGATTTTTACAATAATTTATAAATATTGGTGTATTTCATTTCATGTGCGTGTGGTGTGAGTGCTCCTTTTTGAAAGTTGATCGAAACATTACGAGATTCAAGAATATTTTAGGAAATAATTGTCAAAACTTCAATAGTGCAAATAAAAATTTGTCAAAAGTAGGTGGAAAAAGTTACGGTCAATTAACTAGAACACTCAATCGGCTGATCTGAGAAAAATACTTTATCTCGTGTCTCACAAAGTACTTATCTTTCTGTATATATTTTATAGTGAGAAATTTGTGATTAATTTGTTAAATGTATCGACAAATATTCGATGGTTTTTAACGGTTTGTCTTGATTTTATAAAGGTATCTGTAGATCACTCAATCCTCCAAGTGTGCCGATGGAGTGTTCCTAAAATCTTTTACTACGGCTACATAAATTCTTGACCTTTTTACTCTATTACACGCATACAATCCCTAATCAATTTGTTAAACAAAAATATTACAGTAAAATAGAGTAGTTCGAGAGTAAATTGAAATATTACTTTCTTTGATAGGTCCCGTCTGAGTGTTCCATATTTAAGCGTATATTTAACTAACTGGAACTTGTATGCAAACCGAGACTACATAAGAAATTGTCAAAATGCTTTTCCTAAAATTCAACAAGTCTTCTGTTTCTGTAAACGTTTAGTTAACACCAATAATCAATTTTATCATATTTATAAGCCGAAAAGTACTACGTTGTTCATGTAGGGTAGATATCATTTTATTTTTGTAGGACAATTTTTTCATTTACCCACATTCCGCGCTAACTATTCATTCAAAGCTTGGTTTTTGTTCGTATACAACAGTACGCAACAGTATTATGAGTTAGAAGTTAATAAAGACATTGTAATATGTGCTGAACCAGTTATTGAGTTTACCCACAGTTGCGTTACGCTCATTATTGTGTTTGTCCATATTGTCATTTTGATTACTAATAATGAAGAACACTGTAAGTACCAAATTTTTTTTACTTTTTTTTAGCGATATATTTATGGTAGTCTATTTTTCTCGAATATTAAGAATATAGAATGGAATATTAAATATCTGACGGCCGATTTGGTGTAATAAGGTAATTGTTTAACAAATTGATTAGGGATTGTATGCGTGTAATAGAGTAAAAAGGTCAAGAATTTATGTAGCCGTAGTAAAAGATTTTAGGAACACTCCATCGGCACACTTGGAGGATTGAGTGATCTACAGATACCTTTATAAAATCAAGACAAACCGTTAAAAACCATCGAATATTTGTCGATACATTTAACAAATTAATCACAAATTTCTCACTATAAAATATATACAGAAAGATAAGTACTTTGTGAGACACGAGATAAAGTATTTTTCTCAGATCAGCCGATTGAGTGTTCTAGTTAATTGACCGTAACTTTTTCCACCTACTTTTGACAAATTTTTATTTGCACTATTGAAGTTTTGACAATTATTTCCTAAAATATTCTTGAATCTAGTAATGTTTCGATCAACTTTCAAAAAGGAGCACTCACACCACACGCACATTTTCATTTCTTGATTAGTTACGTTGTTTAAAATTCAATAGTGTGGGGCCACATGAAAAAATATGGAAGCAAATCATAAATTCCTTCTCAAAAATCGTTAAATACTGCTCCAATAGCTTACGACGCTTACTGTATATAAAATAGCAATATTTATTTATTACTTAGCCATTTTGTGTAACGAGTGAGCGAGAGAGTTGTCAATAGAGTGCAGAGTACGAGTAGGAGGATATAACATGTTGTGAAGAAATATATTGAAATATTTATAATTTCTCTTATTTCGTCGTTTTATTTTCTACCCATAGCGTGGCGTGGTTAAACACCCTGGCTCAGAACCCGATGGTCTCGAGATCAAATCTGGCCAGAACACACCTAATTGTGTTCATTGTACAATTCAACTCCTAACTCTCCGGTGATGGAAAACACCGATATAAAACACAAGCAACCTGGATAACGGCGGCATGCTCGCCCCTTACCACGTTGGGTTCAAATTCCCTCGGCGAAATGTGGGCTCCTGAATGTTCCGTTCACCATGACGGCAACAACTAGTGAGCCTCTGACTAACCCATTAGGGTTATGGTCGTGGGGGTATGTATGTATGTCTAAAAACAAGGAAGTACAGATGGTATCATTCTATTTTTATCATAAAATTAACATATATCTAATAGGTCTCATAAAGATCCTCCAACTCAGTTCGAGATTGCTGGAACTTTCTTCTACCTTGCTAACAGCTTGGCTGAGAGTTTGGCTGCCGAGGGAGAGGAATCATCTAACTGCAATTACACACTGAGTCTAGTTCGATAAGGCCTTGTCAGCCAGGATGATTCCTTCAAGATCTTGGTTTTGTCTCATCAGACCCCAGGGGCACCTCTCAAAACAGCTGACACATACTTGCTTTGCCTGCCGGGTTAAATGATTCACGCCTTTGGATTCTTGCTTTCTCTTCTCTTTTGGGGTGAATCATCTATCCATATTCAAAAAAAAACAACTGGTAAGGCTTAAGTACGCAGTGCCAGAGTCAGGATACTCGTTCTTGCAGCAGCTTCATTTCCATCCATAATAATTCCGCATTCTGATATCTTCCGACGAAACAATTTCCCAAATTGTTGAACTTCAACAAAATCTTGAAATTATTCTCCATTTCCAAGAACATAATGATGAAGAACCGCAAGTTAGTTGGCCCATCATTATATAGAAACTAAAGTCCTCTTATTTATTCAAATCAACAAAAAGAAAAATTATAAGCCTCGCAAACCTTTTCTTGGCGTCCTATGAGTCAGTATGAGTGATGGGAACGTCACTAGCAGCTTTTGAGTTGTTGCTAGACTTTTGTAAGGACTCTTCCTTAATCTTCAAAGGGCGTTTGGGTTTGGTTTTGGGTTCGACCCTCCGTTTAGGTGCAGTCGAGCCACTTAGAGCACGTCTTAACGCACCAAGACCTTCCCAACATTCATCTGACACGTTCAACATGTAAACATCCCTGAGCGCTTGAATGTCTTCCTCCTTCACCAAATTGAGACTTCTAGCCAAATCGGCTATTATGGCTCGGCTCTGCTCTTCGGTGATAGATAAAAACTTCTCAATTTGATAAGGCATGGTAGAATCTATGAATGCAGTTTAAGGTTCAATGTGTTCAATATTAAAATTATCAACTTGCTTTGTCTGTGTACCTTTTTCTTTACCGTTGCTGTCTGTATTTAATTCTTAGAATAGGTATAGCTGTCATGTCAAAGTTTGAATATTTTTTTAATTTAAAAGTTCTTTTTTCTCGAAACAAACGTTGTCCAATAAAGGCTGTAAAAAGTTCCAACTATTTTTTAAGATAATTTACAAGAATTTTTTCACCCTTCAAGACCTCACTGCTTTTTATTTTACGGGGGGAATCCTTTTATGGACTTCCCGCCCTCCGGGGGAAGGGCGGGGGTGTGTGAGACTCGCCTGCCGTGAGGCGGCGGGCACTACTACTAACTAAACCCCCCGGTTACCTGCATCAGCGCGTATCCAGAGGTCCCCGTGATCTCTGGTCAAGAACTCGGTGCCGGTGGACCCCTGGCGCGCTTTGCTGGCTTAGCCAGCCCAGCTCGAGGGGAGATATACCTCACCTCTACACCCATCGGTGTGTACGGCGGTGTGAGGTCACTCTTACACCGCCGCCCTTCCTCGGGGCCACTTGGAATGGAGGCACACATCCCCCGCCGTATGCACTCCCAGTGACCCCGAAGGCCCCCCTTTAGTCGCCTCTTACGACAGGCGCGGAGGGGGGGGGGGGGGGGCGTGGCAGGATTCTAAAGCCCTACACCACAGGGCGAAAAGAGACCCCACTGCTGGGCGAAGGTCTATTTATTTTGTTGCTGTTGGAATATGCAAAAACCAATAGACGCGTTTTCCCTGAAAGAAAACGCATATTAAACTACTTACCTTATTAGAAGCTTAAACATATTGAGATAGACATGTTGATTTCCCGTCGTATTGTTATCTCTTTCTATCGCTATAGCGCTGTCTCTCTCGCACATCCTGTCTCAGTGGCGTCACCAGGTTGAGAGGGGGGTTCTTTTCGTAAGAAACGGACCCGCCATTTCTCGTCCATTGCGTCGAAATATGCATGCACCAGGCAGAAGTGGAAACTAAGCTTCTAATAAGGTAAGTAGTTTAATATGCGTTTTCTTTCATGGAAAACGCGTCTATTAAACCACTTGACCGTTATTAGAAGCTTAAACATATTGAGACCTGTTTGTTATCGCCTGGTGAAGAACGCCAATGTGACCAATTAAAATAAAACCAGATGTGTACGAGGATACATTATTTTTATATTATACTTAATGAAAGAGTATGTAGGAATCACATAAACCAAATTTTTAACATATTCATAAAGCTTTTCATAATTTTAGTATTTAAGAGAAAATCAATTCAATATTTTAATCAGATTTGCTGTGACAGTAATAAATCCAACCTAAACAAAGTAGGTATAAATATACACAATACAATACCATTGCACATTCATTATCACAACATTTAATAATTTAAACATAAAACCATTTGTGAGAATACTATCTCAATTACCTTGATACAAAATAGGCACTGTCTTGTTAACATTGTTTACATAATAATTCAGTTAAACAACTTCATATTCAATGAATGAACTTATTGTTACAACGATTTTGAGCAAAATCAATCATACATTTTGACAGGTCAGACTAAAGGGTTAAATAAGTGTGTTACAGATGATCCATCATGTGAACTACGTGCTGAGTTGAAAACTTTACGGCAATAAAAATTTTGGAATGTATTGACTGACCTCCAATTTCCCCTTGCCAATATATCCTCAAGAGGAAAATTATCAACCCAGTTTCGGGACGCTACTGCTGAACGAACGCTACCGGGTGTAGCCGTAATGTTAGCTTCTTTTAAAACAGACTTTATCCATCCCGCAATCACAGTTCGGGAAGCTGGTTTAGGGGTACCCCTTAAATTTATAAATAAATTTGATAAACCACTCAGAGCACGCCTTTCATTTAAAATGTCTATCGATCTATTCACCCAGAAAAAGGGGTCAAGGTTTTGATTTTGCACATTATGAAGTAATTTCCAACCTGACTGTCTATATTCTCTGCAATCAGTCTTTGAACCAAATCGAGGCCAAAATATGACAGATTTTTCTGTGTCATTATTTTGAATAATGCAATGTTGGTCATCCACGCTGAGAAGGGTAAGATCATGGATCCTACGACCAGAGCAAAGCAATAATAACGTTGCCGTGTGACGGACCGTTTTGAAGATGTTATTTTCATCTACAGAATAGCTAGTTAGAAATTCGGCCAAAACATTAATATCCCAAATGGGAGGCTTTGGAGACTTTAGATTACTGAGCGACACCGCTTTTAAAACATGCTTCACCAAAACATCCTCACTGAGCTTTCCAGATATACCAACATTACATAAAGTGGCAATTACAGATTTATGCAGAAGAATAGTGTTGTATGAAAGGCCTGAAACTAAATGTAAATCTGCTAAAAATTGCGCTAACTGGGAGCCTTCAGGACTTGTAGGATTTATCTTGCGTAGATTCGCCCACTTTAACCAACGATTCCAACATACATTGTACGTTTTGATCGTAGAAGGGCGCCATGATGTTTTTAGGAGGGATATCTGGTTCGGATTCCATGTTTTCACTTCATTTGACCACCCCCACACCTCCATATTTCCAGGGTCATTTCCTGAATTCTGGGAGGAGGTAAGCCTGTTGTTGTGTCCACTAGGCAACGCTCCAGATTCTTTATTGTGAATGGGGCTGCAATGGCTCGAGCTGTGTTGCAGAAACTCGCACTGGTTATCACTTTTAAATTTGTTTAAAAATTTGCAAGTCACTAAGTCACTAATTTAATTTGAACCAGTTGCTTCGACGGGAAACTTCACGCCAATGGACGAGAAATGGCGGGTCCGTTTCTTACGAAAAGAACCCCCCTCTCAACCTGGTGACGCCACTGAGACAGGATGTGCGAGAGAGACAGCGCTATAGCGATAGAAAGAGATAACAATACGACGGGAAATCAACATGTCTATCTCAATATGTTTAAGCTTCTAATAACGGTCAAGTGGTTTAATATTATATTATAACTTAAGTTGTGAAATGCATAGGATGTGTAAGCCATGTTTACTATGCCATATTATTTGTACACCCTTCTTAAAAGAACAATCATAAATAGGTATTTTTCGCTGTCACAAACAAAACAAACAAACAAACAAAACATTTATTTGCAATGAATACAAGTGAGTCAATAGGTCTTAAAAATATCTAGACGAAGTATTCGGCCTGCTAGCAGCTATGCTATTCCGGCGGACGCCAAAACTCGCTTCGCACGTGGTTGAGTGATCAAACTCGCTTCGATCGTCAACTCCCATCACTTTAAATCGGTATTCCCGTTCACTACCGAAGTACGGGTGAAGTGCTGTGAGTAGCGAATCGAGCTAGTGTTTGCATGTATGAAAAGTTATAATCGAAAAAAAAATGATTAACATTTATTTAGGCAAAAACTCAAGAAAATGATGAGTTGACCATTTAATAGGCCAATTAAATAGTTGAGTCTTCACTATTTGGACCACAATCATCAAAAAACAGGATAAAATGAAATATTTACGGCCATTTTGGCTAAATAGCCTTAGGGCCGTAGTTGCGAAATAAAAAAACATGGATGACATGACAATTCAATTTGACACTTGATGACTTGATTGTTATTGTTGTTTGGTCGTTTGTTTGTTTTGTAATTTTTTATAACACGAAGTTGAGTCTTCAACAACATTCAATTTTCAATACCTATTTATGTGAATAAAAAACGTAATGAAGTAAGTATAACACTTCTAGGTAACCTACGTTTACCTGACTATACAATAAGAATGTAGTTAATAATAGATAACTTTTATTGCAGTCCTACTAACGAACGGTCGCCGCACCCAACTCGGGCACAAGTAGAAGCTCTAGTTGAGTTCCTGGAAAAAAAAACCCAAGCCTGGCTAAAGGTTTCTCAAAAGTAGCCAGTGCTTGAGACACAGCACGCAAGAGTTGGGAAAGATTGGCCATTCACCTAAATAGCATGGAGGGAAGTGCTAAAATCATGAAAACAATAGACAAAGGTATCTGTTACTAAAATATTTGCTAAAATATACTCCTATCAATCCAAAAATCTTCTACATCCATGTATGGAAATAAACATTGGCTCAAGATTATATTTATTTGTTGCAGCTCCAGGGCGCTGGAGACCACCGTTGCCACTGTCATAGCGACAATTGAAATTTAGCAGCTTTTTGAGACTAGAAGAACAGCACAGCATCCAAAACATGCAGATATTTTAAAATATTGCATCAGCTCTACAATCCACAAAGGAGATGAAATACATTTTTAGCGCTCAAAACTTGAACCAAAGAACATAAATAAAAGAAGTTTTTTCACTGTGTGCTAGGGTGTGTTTTAATTAGCAACAATCGGTTGTTTGAAATCTTGTGATTAATAACAATTATAGAGAGTGATGATCCCAACCGGTCAATAACAGTAGGGCTTATTACAACCTTATTGAAATATGAGAGGTAAAGAGTTGCTGGCTATCCATAGTTAATTTATATCTTAGTTTGTTGTTTGGACAGTAAAAACTGAACTGTTAGTTTTTCAGTAAATTGTATCTATGCAATATCTAGTTGTTAAGTAAATTGTCCTAGAGACCAAAGTACCTGCAAAGGGTCACTAAGTTAAGTGCTTTAATTATTACAACACCATGTATCCACTTAGAGCGCAATAAAGTTTTGAAGTTAGAAGTAATTAAGATTTTGTCTGCTTTGTTTGCAATTCCGCACGCTCGAACCAATGTCCTCAAAGAGGCCCCCTTTACAGGAACCTTGCTCACACTTAACCAAGTTGCTAATACGGTGGACATATTCTGTTGTTCCATGACTTAATTCACAAAGGCTACATTGTTTGTTTTAGGTTGCCAGTGGTTTGTAATTTTTAAAGTTTTTATTTTATGTTGAGTTTCTTTGTTTTTGTTTAATGTTAGCTTAAGTTTATGTCTACATTAAACGCATTGCATTGGGGTAACCTGTAATAATCTTGTATGACAGTGGTGTTGTAAATGAATAAATACATTTCTGTGAATAAAACGAAGCAGAATAATTTAAGGTGTTTTTATTTTAAAATGTCCTGGCACACCATAGCTGATCTAGCTAGGTCTGGCTGATTGGCCAATCAAAATTTCACTCTAGTTTCTATTACAGAGTTTTCTCCTCTGCCACTTGCCCAGGTGTCTAAGCTGGCCTCCCTAGCCTCTTCGTGTTAACCAAAAGTCTGGGCAGGAAGCCCTGCTCTGTCGATATATTATGCAGGACAGCACTTTTTGCTCTTGTGTCAGGCTCCTAATGAAAGGGTTCCTATTGCTCTCTCTACACTGTTGCGGGCAGTAGCATGAATTTCACTGTAGTGCACTTCAGGTGTTCCCTCTACAATATTTTTACACAAGTTTCACACAGTTGCATCAATTGTGTGCAGTGGAAAAACCTGTTTTCCATTGTACTGGTTGTTAAAACATATATCTCAATAAGGTTTTGAATAAGCTCTTCAGACAAACAATATAGGGCCACATAATCCCGGCTATCATTGAACACTGGCAAACGGCGCAAATTTGCAGCTGGACGTGGACTGGCGATCACGACTAAAAAAAGCATGTGCTTCTTTTAAAATATTTAAGAATGAAAATGAACTAGACATTTCGATGGTAGTAGTGAAATTATATGAGATTCTTCCTGAAAAACTAACAAATGGATCACTCAATTTCGAACTGAAAATGTGACAGATGCGATCGAAGGTCGGCTGTCAGATTGCACGTTGGGAATGCCGTGAGTTAGTCATTTGTATGGAAAAGTAGTACGTTTCACTGCCACCATCACAATCGCAGCGCCACCGTAGTTAAAGTGATCGCCGGAATGCCAAAACGCAATCTCCCTTCGACATCGATGCTCGCACGTGCGATGTGCGCCGCCGGAATAGCACGGCAGGCGTGCAAATTATTAAAAAAACCTTAATTTTTATTTCTAAAGTAACATTGGTAGTTGGTACATATTTGCATTGTACATAAGTTGGTACATATTTGCAATATTAAAATATTAACCTAAAACTACAAATTTTAAAAATTAATACAGAGTACTTACACTTTAGGAACACTACAAATTGTACAATTTTGGTATAACCTAAAACTAACTCTTATCTATTTGAAAATGAAATGTTAATATTTACACAAAAAATAAATAAAATAAAGCTAATTAACGAAAGAAAACGCTTATACTATGTAATCTTTATCATGAAATAAATATTCCTTTATATCATAAAAACATTGGTTTATCAGCCAATCAGTTAAATTATTTTTGAAGCTATTTCCGTCTAGATTTTTCATATGTACAGGTAATTTGTTGTATAGTAGTAAACACATATTATGGACATTTTGTTTGTGAATGTAGCATTGACTAGGTGGTTGGTGAAGTAAATGGAGGTATTGTGTTCGCGGTCGTCTACTTGAGACTTCAGTGTGTTTCTGAAAATAGTGAGGGTGGAATTTCACGAAGCAGCAAATGTCTCTTATGTACAGACAGGGTAATGAAAGTATCTTCAATTTTTGGAAATGTGGTTTGCAGCTATCTAAAAAGCCTGCGTCACAGATAGCCCTTATACATTTTTTCTGTAGTTTGAATACCCGTTCAAATTCTACCGAGTTTCCCCATATAATAAGTCCGTAACTCAGGACAGAGGAAACGTATCCGTGATAAGCAACGATTGCGGCCTCGGTAGATATTGTTTGTCGCAAACGTTTCAGAGCGTAAACATATCGTTCAAGTTTATTGCAAATAAAGTCTATGTGTCCTTTCCAATTAAGGTGCTGGTCAATGATTATTCCCAAAAATTTAAAGTACTCGACTTGGCTTATATCGACACCATTATGTTTTACCTGTAACTCTAGTTTGGACGTGTGGGAAGAATGGAATTCCATAGTTTTTGTTTTAGTTAGGTTGATGAATAAATTATTTAATGTGAGCCACTGTATGATATCGGAAAGAGCTTTGTTAATTGTATTTTCAGTGGAGTAGTTATTTTCACTTTTGATTAGTATCGTGGTATCGTCGGCGAAGAGTATGGATTTATGTTCTATTGCATTTGGTAGGTCATTTATGTAAACTAAAAATAACAAAGGAGCCAGAATACTGCCTTGAGGCACGCCAGTACGGTTCGTCAAATAAGCTGATCGGTAACGTTTTTTAACTAAGGTGTTTCTATGATTGCTGATTTGTTGGACTTCAGTGCACTGCAGTCGGTTTTTTAGGTAACTTTGTAGCCATTCGTAAGTTTTTCCTCTAATGCCATATTTTTCTAGTTTCTGTAGTAATAGATTATGTTCTACAAAATCGAAAGCCTTTGACATATCGAGGAAGATGGAGAAGATTGGTGTTTTGTTATTAAGACTTTCGGTGATATATTTGTCGGCGCGAGGTAGGCCGAGCGGTAGGTAACTCGTCACCGGCATCTTGTATGGGGGCTTCCTTGTCGGGAAGCAACTCAGAGAAACTCAAATAGCAATCCACTCTAACTAATTTGGAATCACACACTTAGGTAGGAGAGTACGGTGAACATGACAGGTTCGATAATAAACAAAGCAAAAGTATTGAGCGTCTCGGAATCCATTGTTCGACTCTGTCCTCGTGAAAGCGCGCCAAAAACTGCTAAATCGATACTAGCGCCACCACACTGTGTTCACTGCACTTTGCCACCAAAATCGACCAATCAGAAAAGAGTGCCGTGTCATCCAGAGACTAAAGCAGTCAAGCAGTCTATTACTCTACTCTATGGACTTAAGTGTGAAAAAACGTAATGTTGCCAGGTGTGCGCGCGAATTGACAATGTTGCCAAATATGCGCGTGACGACACGGCCAGCCTGACTAGTTACACGTCCTCGTGTATACCTGTAACAGACACATAGTACAATAAAACAAATAGGGCAACTCGGCCCCCGAGTTAGCAAAAATTACCTGAACATGTAGGGCTGTCGCTACGCGAGCGGTAACGGTACGCGAGAAACGAAACACTTAGGTGCGCACGGACTTACATACGGTTCGGCTACGAGTGCCGCGACTTGAGTATCGTTAGAATCAATAAAACCGTCCGTGAGCCAGCTCAGACGCGCTCACAAACAAGCTGCACTCGCTGCGTATGTATGAAGTTGCCATACTGGTTATACTGTGACAAAACGCACACACAGCTTGCATTATTTGCGCGCTCGGCTAGCCCTGACTAAAGGGTTAAAACACATGTCAAGATTAATTGATCAAAAGAAAACCTCAATGTAAACATACTACGTGTATAGTAAACAAAACAACATCTACACACAAACACTCTTAAATTCTCAAACACAGCTCAATACATTGTCAATCATTTTCTCACTAGGTCCCCATGGACCATCAACCACTAGGTCCCCATGGACCAACCAAAAAACCACCAGGTCTCCATGGACCAACCACAATGTCCCCATGGACAAACCACCAGGTCCCCATGGAGCAACCACAATCTTTTTTTTTTTTTTTTCATTTCATTTCAATGTCCCCATGGACATACCACCAGGTCCCCATGGACCGACCACAATGTCCCCATGGACATACCAACAGGTCCCCATGGACCACTCACGCTGCACGGCTACAGCTCTCCAGGTCCACATCACGCCCAGAATGGTCATGAGTCGACCGCAGTTACAACTACGCTGGAGCCATGTAGCACGCACACGCATCTCAAAAATCAGGTCCCCATGGACCAACCACAATGTCCCCATGGACAAAACACCAGGTCCCCATGGACCACTCACGCTGCACGGCCACAGCTCCAGTTCCACATCACGCCCAGAATGGTCATGAGTAGACCGCAGTTACATCTACGCTGGAGCATGTAGCACGCACACGCAACTCAAAATAATTCACCATGCATGAGTGTGTGTGTAAGTAACGAAATCTCTAATGAGGCACTATCAGGTACGTTACTTTGAGGCATTCTTCTAAGGCGATAGTTAGCACATTTATAACTTCGATTAGTCGAACCAAATCATCAACAACCCACTTATCAAATTTTGCCTTATTTATTACAGTCAAAAGACATAGCAAAACCTCATATTTCTTTTTTTTTTAAATAGTAGGCACTACTTTTAATAATGCGAGCCGCTTGTTGTCTTGCTTCCGTAATATCAATCTCGGTTTCGGTATCTGATTAAATCCACAAGCACAATCTCAACACGGGAAAGAATTCACACCATGCAAGCAAACGTGCAATTTGGTCATGAATACGCACTAGGTACCTATATCTCGCTCGCTCTTGTAGACTAATAATTAAGCAATTAGCGTATTGTGTCACTTACTTGCAAATGGCGGCAGCAACAAGAATGAAAGTGACAAAGCGCTACAAAAGTTATCGTGTTGTTAAAGAGCTGTTTTGAATGAATAAGGAGGTAAGGCGTTAGATAGCCACAATTATGGATTAAACATGTCAGACCTTCATGTAATTTTTCAATTCACCTATTTTTCACCCTCCTCGTGTGACAAACTGTTATTAAGCAAACTAAAACTCCATCAACAAAATATCATTGGTTATCTCGTAATGCAAACGGAATGTCTTTATTTAACAATCTACAACTTTGGTCATTGTAAACTGCCATGACATTTTTTTTTCATTACCGCGACTATGCGTCCAATAAATTTAAGCCAGTTCTAAGTTTAAAATATCCGCACTTATCACAATGTCATACGGCATAGCTGCATAGGTAGGTAGGTACTCTTGTGCGCTAAAAATAAGAAATATCAAATGTAAACAATGCCTGTCAACTATGGTGCATAAGATTTGTACGCGCGTTTATACGCACTTCCAAAAACCGGCTAGTTATATTTTGCTTCACAAGACAACATTCAACACATCAAAATAAAAAGGGTACGACTCACCTGATTGAGTGAGCTCACCTCAGACACCATCATACCATATTTCGCAAAAATTGACCCGTAACTCTAGTTATTAACCGCTGGCGCGCGCAGGGGTCAACGCCCGCTCGCTACGCAATTACGCACTGTTGTTTACTCTTTTGATGCAATGGGAAGCAATGTGGCCGTGTTCTCCACGACGGTGCTTGAATACGACGATGATGGGGCTTGAGCAAATCCCACTTCTGATGTCGGCGCGAGGTAGGCCGAGCGGTAGGTAACTCGTCACCGGCATCTTGTATGGGGGCTTCCTTGTCGGGAAGCAACTCAGAGAAACTCAAATAGCAATCCACTCTAACTAATTTGGAATCACACACTTAGGTAGGAGAGTACGGTGAACATGACAGGTTCGATAATAAACAAAGCAAAAGTATTGAGCGTCTCGGAATCCATTGTTCGACTCTGTCCTCGTGAAAGCGCGCCAAAAACTGCTAAATCGATACTAGCGCCACCACACTGTGTTCACTGCACTTTGCCACCAAAATCGACCAATCAGAAAAGAGTGCCGTGTCATCCAGAGACTAAAGCAGTCAAGCAGTCTATTACTCTACTCTATGGACTTAAGTGTGAAAAAACGTAATGTTGCCAGGTGTGCGCGCGAATTGACAATGTTGCCAAATATGCGCGTGACGACATATTTAACTAAGTCAAAGCATGCAAGAGTGGTGGAACTTCCTTTTCTAAAACCAAACTGCTGTGCATGCAAAACCTTAAATTTTATGAAAAAGTCGTTCATTCTTTTGTACATGGCCTTTTCTAACACTTTGGATATTATGGGAATTATTGTTATCGGTCTGTAATTATCTAAATCTAACTTATCTCCTTTTTTTTTAAACAATGGCTTGACAATTGATATTGTCAATTTCTCTGGAAAATAACCCTCTTCGAAAGATAGGTTGATAATGTGGCTGAGTGGCCGACACACAGTATTTGCAACTAGCTTTAATATTTTAGTCATCATGTCGTCATAGCCGCTGGATTTTCTGTTTTTTAAAGCCATAATTATGTTATACGTTTCACTGTCAGTTATTGGTGTTAAATAAATTGTTTTTGGATTATCTATAATGGAATTTTGTAAAATATTAGAGCTAGCCGAACCTTTATTAGTAATATTATTAAAGTAATTATTAAATATCTCACAAATTTTTTGAGGATCTTTGTAAATATTATCATCAAAAATAATGCTATTAATATCTTTGTCATGTTGATTGTTAGATATTGTAGATGAAATTGTAGGCAGCGATTCAGGATCCTTCGAGATCTCATTTGCCGACCGAAGCGGTTGATTTCGGTCGGTATCTTAATTTTTCAATTTAGGATCACCGGAGATATTATCCAGTCGAACCATGACGTCATTGCGTCGGTTACCCTAGTTACAGTGCGTGCTAGTTCAAACCTAGCGACAACCGTGCGAGTTGAAAAGGATGGAGCTAGAAGAATACCTCTTTCCTTCTAGCTCCGTCCTTTTCAATTTGCCACTAATCGCTCTGTCTGAACTAGCACTTGGAAACGCTATTCTGTCACCTTTTCTAACGTTTGTATTATTTATTTACTTATTGATATTTTATTTTTGATTTTTCGGCGGATGTGTAGGGTGCATGTAGTATAACCTTTGCAAATACAGAAAATTTGCTGCATTCCAATAATAGGATCGAAGAATAAGAATATAAATTGTATGAATTGGGAAAATCTGCCGAGACATTTTCAGAAAAATACCAAATTCTGTGTGATGTGATGTGATCTTGGAATATCCTAGTGTGTTTCTAGATGGTAGGAAACAAATTGAATGCACTAGTTAAAATCATTATTGAGAATATTAAAATAAATCTCCGCGATTCAAAGTAGGTTAGTAGTGACATCTGTTGAAAAATTGATTAACCTAGTGACTATTCCATGCTTACTCAGACGTTTGAACCTTGAGTTTGCTTATCTCAGCGGAGTTGAAACGACATCTATTATCAACCATATTAAATTTAAAGTATGGAAACTGCATACTTTACTACTTATTAAGTATATCATCGATTAATATATTATTTGACTGTATGAAAACCAATTGTAGGTATAATAAAAATGTTTTTAATTCCTTGAATGTAAATACCAGTAAAATCCTCTGCCTTGAAACTGGCAAATGCACAAATCATGCAAGTCACGAATCATAGGTAGCCAAAAAAAATTAAAACGTCACGGAATCGATGTTTGCAATTTTGACTTATGGTTTGAAATTATCATTGAAAAATAATAGTATTTTCAGTTTGCCGCTTGTTACTATTTCAAATTGATATTCCAGCGTCTAAATGGAAGGCTTATTGGCAATAAGACGACGACGAAGGCGGCAAAATGAGAATTCGGCGCTGTCTCGCAGATGCATTTTAAAATCTTTGCGAGATGCGTCGAATCCATTTTGCTGTTCCGTCGGCGTCTTCATGGGCAAATATCGCCTAAATCAGCAACTGGCGATGATTTTAATTGAGGAGATAAAACCTTTTTTAACTGGAGGCAGAAAATGTTCTGCTATACCGCCAGAAATAAAGGTAAGTTCTTCAATTTTACCCTGTTAAAATTTTATTCATCCCCTTGAGTGGAAAAAGTGTCAAAAGTACCAAAAAAGGGACTTTTGTCCCTTTTCCCACTCAATTGGTTATTGAAAATCCAAAGCCAAATGGTAGGTACCCTTAATCCATGTTAAAGGAAAAACATTCGTTCCATGTTTTGCCTATACATCTGATAGTTTTGACTTTTGCAGGTTTTGAGTGCTTTGCATTTTTTCGCACATGGGAGCGATCAAAAATCAACAGCAGGCGAGTATGACATATCGCTCAGCCAACCTAGCCTGTGCAGAACTATAGAAGAGGTGTCAGAGGCATTGAATAAGCCAGAGCTGCTGGCAAAATATATAAAATTCCCTGATGCTGAAGAAAGACAAACATTAGTTCGGAGGTAAAGGCCTCAAATTATTGTCTCCAATTCCATGCATTCATTCAACGCTCATTTTGGTTTTTGTTTTCATTTATATTTAGGCCTGCGCCCTCCAATGTTGTCCATATCAGGTGGTGTTAGCATTTGCATTTAATATTAAAATACTGGTATCATGGAGTTTTTTTGAGCGGTATTCACTCGGCTACAATATTTTAACATTCAATAAGCTTATGACTGTTCGTCTGAGGACAAAACACGTGAGTGACTGAAAACATTATAAACGTTTTATTTTATTAAAATAAATAACTAACACCACTGCGGAGCTTTACTGGATACACTAATACCTAATTTATTATGTGCGTTACCCCAGCGGTATTTTGGAATAACTCAAAAACTACAAGGGGCACAAATGCCGCTGTAGGCCCAAGTGCCAGAACAAATACAAATAGGCTACCTTTCAAGGTTTTTTGAAATTCGGCTGAGGCTAATAACCCCGCGGAATTTTGGTTTCTTCAATTACTCAGGAATCTTAGTTGGGACAAATATATTTTTTGGAAAAAATTCTAATCTTACTAATATTATAAATGTCAAAGTTTGTATGTGTGGATATGCCGTGTTGCTCTTTCACGTAGAAACTACTGAATGGATTTTAATGAAATTATAATACAGCTGATGCTTAATAACACAGGCTACAATTATAAAGATAATATATCACTTTTTCTAACCTAAGTTTACGCGGACGAAGTCGCGGGTGGCCGCTACTTGCTCTTTATATTTTCATCGCAATATGCGTGAACAAGCTGCTGGGGCATATAAGTTATTTAGTTAAACCTAAGAGTTAAACCAATCAGTAATGATCTGAGGTTTAAAAAACAGATCAACCATGCTTGTCGTTTGAGTACCCGCAAAAAACATCTTATCTATTCCGTTGACATACCAACTTCGTTGCTAAATGTTCTAAATAAAAGTTGTTATCTTCTCTAAGATAAAAGGAATGTGATCTTTACAGGCATTATGACAGATTTGGGTTGCCGGGTGTGCTGGGCTATATTGATGGTACCCACATCCTCATTAAAAAGCCCAAAGAGCAGGAAGAAGTGTACGTCAACAGAAAGTTCCAACACTCTATTAACGTGCAAATAGTAAGATCAATTTTCATTTGTTCTTATGTGTCTGTGATAACATAATGATTGACTAAAAGACATGATATCTTATTTATAGGCATGCGATTCCGATATGAAAATTTTAAATATTCTGGCACGCTATCCCGGCAGCTCCCACGACTCATTTATTTGGAGAAACTCAGCATTGTGCCTCAAAATGCAGATGTTACAAGCCAATGGAGAGGAATGTTGGCTGCTCGGTAATAATTTCGTCCCACTATTTTTTACAACAAACTCAAAGTAATAAATAGTAATTATATATATATATTTTATATATTTATATTATATTTTATATGTATATACAGGGTGTCCCAGGATACCTGTACCAGCAGAAGTCTGTGTTTAGGGGACATTAATACCCATCGATTGGACCCCCATGTATGTTCAGCGAAATGTTATAGTTTAGGAGATATGTTTTTTTTTGTTTTTTTTTTTTTTTTTTATTTTAGATGTTTTTGGTTGTAACTTTTTCTGAGTGGTGTTTCCTTGTTTTTTTTCTTGTCAGTATTGTGGTTGAGATATGTGCTATCCTAAAAAAATACAAAACACCTACATTCTAACTGAAAACAGCTCGAATTTTATATCAAAAGATGAAATTTAGTGTAAGAAATACTTTAGCCATACTGAATGACTTCTTAGTAATCTTAAAAACTTTATGGGTTCCTTAACTTTAAAATAGCTACAAAAAAAATACTACTTTATGGGGCATTTTTACGCGAAAATGGAGTTTAAACTTGTCGTAGCCAACAACAGGGGAAGGAGAATAACCATTTCGTACCCAAAAATGAAAGTGCCGACCAGACAAAAATACTGTTATCCTATTGGAAATGACGCACTGAAAGTTTCTCTTTAGCACAAGAACCGTCTACAATTAACCCTTAAACTGCTACTTGAGTTTGAAATTAAAAAAATATTATTATTTCCTAGGATTAATGGATGAATGGATTGCAGCTTGTGAGGTGTCGTTAGATTCGTCTTTACTGTGAGAATGACACTGGGTATATCAAAATAATAAAAAAAACAAAATGGCGGATTTTTGGCGCTAAATTTAATGTTTTCACGCAATGTATAATTATATATACAGGGTGTCCCGAAACGTGACGTCAAGCGGGCACGGGATGATAGGCAAGGTTTTACCGGCTCTGGGAAAAATGAAGAAAAAAATCTGAACAAACAACAAAACATAAAATATCCTTAATGATAGGAAATAATTAATATCTTTGATATTTGTCTTATCATTCGAATTTAGTCAAAGTCTATGGTTAGAGTTCTCTCGGAGGTTGAAGATTGAACACTCACTTTGAGCCATTTGTCCGGGGTCTTCGTGGCGCCGCCACCTTGGCTGTTGAGGAGGCTTGCCATTTCCTCCAAAAGTTTGCCACGAACCCTCGATCCATCCGGGCCTTCAAAACGACCCGTCGAAATTGCTGGGTGTCGTTTTATGAATTCGATCATCAGCAGGCGTTGCTGGTGCGAAACTCGACTGCGGCTCACCGACTGAAAACATCGCGAGTTGATTAACAATTAGAAGCTTGAATAGATTGAAGCGAATGGTTTCAGCCTATCGCCTACATCACTATGTATATTTGGGTTTTGTACTTACCATTTTACCTCAAAAATAGGCAAAACTAAATTAGCTGGAACTTTTGAACTATTCGTCTATGTGATATTGACTGTCATTAGGAGTCTATTGACATTATTGACAGAAGTGTGTTTTTTAGTAGTTTTAGTAAAAAGACTGCATAGAAAATGACAAAAATAGTTAAAAAGTATTCTTAATTTGTTTCATTTGCAATTTGTACCATTGATGACGATAAATACATCACGACCATTTTCCCAGGCGAGGTAGTCAGAGGCACACTGATTGTTGCCGTCATGATGAACGGAACATTCAGAAGCCCACATTTTGCCTATGAAATTTGAACCCAACGTGGTAGGAGGCGACCCTACCGCCTATATCCTTGTTGCTTTGGTTTTTTATAGTTGTTATCCATCACCGGAGAGCCAGCCGCAAATTGTACAATGAACACAAAGAAGGTGTTCCAGCCAGTCAGTTCTCTGGACAATCGGGTTCCGAGTCAGAGTGTTTAGCCACTGGGCCACGTACCTCATAAATACATAGTATCGTTGTTAAACGTAGTATTACAAGGCATTTTTTGTGCGTCGGCTTACTAGGTATTCTGAATATCAGCAGGCGAGTCCAAGGCCTCACCCCCGCCATGGGCGGGATGGAAAGCATTCACCCCGTCAAAAAAAGGCTTCTCTATAATACAGGCGATCTACGATACATATTCGCCATATTCATTAACTACTGTGACTTTGCTTAGGCTGGTTTAAGTCACCAAAAGCTCGAATTTCTCAAACAACCTACCTCTAGACAACCTAAGAGGCCCTAGTTAGTGTAGATACGCAAACTTGAAACCTGGTAAAAGGTAGGTATTGTGCCAGTAAAATTAACCTTTCTTTTCATTTCTTTGGCCTATTTATACTCATTCATGCATATAAAGGAGGGAGGTGCCCGTGGCGCAATTGTGACAGTGATCGGCGACGATCGCTGTTGTAAAGCAATACACGCCGGGTCGGAAATGGGATGGCTGACCACCCTGACCGAAATTTAGTGATGTGTATTTCAGGCATTTCCTTGCTTCGGTAGGCACGTTAAGCAGTTGGTCCCGGTCCCGGACGTCGCTAGATGTCAGTCGTTAAGCCTAGTCAAGGCATTGGGGCGGTTTGATAACATCTGACATTAAAGTTGCTCATTAACCTTACACCTCTCCAACAATCCACACTGAGCCCGCTTGTTGGAGAATGGCTTGTTTCAGCTCATAGTTGAGGTGAGGCCTGTGCCCAGCAGTGAGACGTATATAGGCCGTTTATGTTATACATATAAAAATTATAGAGTTACAATCGATCAATAAGTTATTGAAACAATCATATTTTCCTAATTTAATTAGTTTCTTCATTACGTTTTGTCCATATCGAGTGGTCTGTACCAGTCGTTTCATTATCTACAAAAGAAGGAGAAATGTTCGGCCATTCTCGTAATTCTTGTCAATGACGAGTGTGTTGTCAATTGCGTTTAGAAAGTGTAACCTAACGCTATGACGTCACTCTCGGTGTGCAAGTGACGTTCTATATAGTTACTGAATCTCAATATCCAGTGTTACCGTTTAAGGAAATAAAAACACACTTAACTGTACCTTGTAAGTTACCAGATTTTTTGAAAATCAAACCTAAGGTAGTCGTTATTTTGTCACTAACTCCGCAGCACATAGTACCTATCTAACCACACTATTTTGTCCCAACATGTAAAACTAAATTCGAACACGCTTTCGAAAAGAGTCTGCCTAGCAATGAATTTTACAGGTCAATAAGTTCTTTCGCTCAAAACTTATAGCAAACTTTGATGAAAACAAAAAGAGGAAGATACACTTTACGTTTTTATTTCGCTTATTTGAAAACTGGGACATGCTTACTCACAATAACGTATGATTGACGCGCACGTACAGTAGCCGTAGTCACTGTCTTATGAGCTTGAACGCAACAGGTCCTTTGGACCCGATTTTGTAGCACGCATAGGCAGAGGCCGCAGCTTTTTCTTTTTAGTTAAATCAAAGGATGCAGATATATTGTTTTTTGTTTGTGCTCAATTTACTATACTCCAAGAATAGAATAGATTTTAAAAAAAATATTTGGTACCACAAAACAAAAAGAAACACAAGAAAAACAAAAATAACTTAACCACCTTACAAAAAGGGATGTAGCAAAATGGTCTCCGCTCAGCAAGTACGATGCAGTGTCGGCAGAGCCCGTCACGATAACTGGTATTCTGCAGATGCTATACTATGCGCTGAAAATTACAATGTTGAAGTCTATATTTTCAAATCTGCCAAATTCGGCTACTTTTATATTTCGTCGACCTACAATCTATGCCATTGCCAAAATGGCAGGAATTTGCACAATGTCTTTTAATATCATTTCTACTTAAAAATTCGTTAGATGTGAAAATACTATCTTTTAATTTTTAGACTCTAATCAAATAAATCTAAGGGAGGAGAAATCCGTTACACTAGTTGGCACTAGTGGTTGTAAGCTATTTCATAATCATAATGAAGTTTAAATGATAATTGGAGGTCAATAAGAAAATAATAATTTAGATATGATACACACTTAACTTCGCGTTAATACATGAGTCATCGATTTTTCAGCCACTACACGCATGATGTTTGATTTCTTGTATGAAATTCAGCGTGTGGAGGATTCTACCTGAGGAGGGGGCAATTTCACTGATTGGTCAATACGCTTATTGTCCAATCAGTGACGTTGTCGCTTGACAGCTTACGGAAACGGTAGAAACTCACTGGGTGGTAGATTGGGGATTCCGACGTAATAATCTGACTTTATGACCATAGCCTCTCGCCTGTCATTAGGAGTCTATTGGCTTTGAGGTCGCTGACATGAGTACCTACATATTTTTATTTTTTTCAGAAATATCTTTTAAAACAGAGCTAGTAACACTAAAATATTCTTTAAAATCTGTGGTCTCGAACCGAATCCGAATAAAATGCCGTTGTGAATTGCGTTTTATAATATCGAAACTCAAACTCGAGTTCGGGATTAGTTCGAATGCGCTATTTCACCGATAGATCGCGAATCGCCCTCCAGATTGTTCTAGGATTTTTTCCATTATTTTGTAAATATCTTCTGTTGTTATTTTTTTGTGCTGTTATAATACATTTTTTCAAAATATTGCAATATTTTGAATAAGCAGAGTTTAATCGTTTTTTTGTGTTTTTATTATGTTTTGGAATAGCACAGTATTTAAGATATAGTTGACGTTTATTTCGACATGACTTTTTAATGCCTTTGCTTAACCATTTCAGCTTACTGTCTCTACTATTTATTTTAACTTTTATACATGGAAAACACAAATTATAAAAAAGGCGGATGGTGTCATAAAAAACATTAAAAGCTTCATTTGTGGTTTGTTTTTCTATAACATCTGTGAAGGAAAGAGCCGTTATGGAGTCAATAAATTTTCTTTGATTTTCTTCATTGTAGTCCCGTCTGTACTCAAACCATGTGGTAAATGATTTTTGTTTTCTAATGTTTAAGTGTACAATTTGAGCTGTTTCATGGTCAGAAAGGCTTAAATATAGAATTTCAGACTCAACTGTTTTGATGTTGCTGGCTATCAGCTATGCTATTCCGGTGGTCGTCGAGACTCACTTCGCTCGTGCGAGGTAACTTTGAAATTCAATTCCTTCGCGACTGTGGTCGTTTGAGAGAAAAGAACTAAGCCAAAAAACACTTTTTGATTATTTACATACAAAATGAGAGAAAATACTAATTCAAAGTCAAGCGTATTGATGATTGAGGTAATCTCATTTCAACATCGATGTTCGCACGTGCGATGTGCACCACCGGAATAGCACGGCTGGTCCAAACATGAGCTTCTTCTGGTCGGCTGAAGAATATGAGCATTGAAATTATGGTTACTCAAGACGGCTATGAGATCCTTTGAAGCAGAGCTTTGTTTTAATAAATCAATGTTCCAGTCACCGCATAGCACAATTTTTTTCTTGGTAAATTTTTCTGTTAAGTTAGTCAAAAGTTGATCTAATCTGCGAAGAAAATTCATAATATGGGACGACGTATGATTAGGAATCCTATAAATTGTAACAACTAGCAAGTTTAGGCCGACTATTTCTATACCACAGATTTCGAAGACTGACGTCATGGCCAATTTTGGTGGGATTAAAAGTGGTTTAACCTCCATTATTTTTTTGACTAGAATACAGGTCCCACCTTTACTTTTTTCGCGGCAAAAAGAGCTCACTAATTTATAATTACTAAGTTTTACGTTGCCTTCTGTTCCCTGTTTTACATTTGTTTCTGAAAAGCATAAAATATCTACATCTTTGCAATTTTTTTCTAGGTCGTTTAGCGCAATTTCTAATAATTCAGTTTTGCCGCAAATTCCGGCAATGTTTTGATGAAATATTATTGTTTTTTCACTGCTTTTATTATTGTTTTTAGTTGATGAGTACAAGGCAGAAGTAGAATTACAGTTTTTGTTCGGGGCATTAGCTTCTTTAGGGACGAAAAAACATTTCTTGGCTTTCATTAGATGTAAATTCGGAGCTATTGTTAGAAATAGTTATTTCATCTGTTAAAATCTTGATGTCATTAAAAATAGACATTAATGCTCGTTTATTTATGAAGCCATTAATTCTTTGAAACATTTCGTACGAGTAAGTACAATTTCTGTTCGAATCTAATAAGTAGGCGTATTCATTTCGAAAATTATCTTCCTGTAACAACGTATTAAATGTTTCTATTCTTTCATTGAAAATATTAACATATTTGCCAAGCCTAAAATTTGGTACACAGATTATGATGTTGGTGTGCTGGACTTTTTGTAATTGGCTTCTGATGAAGCTTACCTTTTCTGAATAATTTTGAGAATACATAAAATCATTATTACCTATAAATATAAGACAGTAGTCCATAAGTGTAAAGTCAGCGAGTTTAGATTCCAGCCCACTAAAAAGTTGACGAATTCCTCCTCCAGGTGTCGTATAGTGGCATATTTTTGATTGCGCGAAGTGTTGATTCGCTATGTTTAATAATTTATATTTGCAGCCATTGCTTACCATACAAATTTTAGTGGTCGCTTGTTTTCCTTTAGTTTCACTGGGTACAGTCGGGATTTTTTTTGCAATAGTAGGAGGGACGGAAACTGGCATTGTAGGTATATCAGGAACTTGATTTAAAGTAGATTTCGCTGATGTCTTGCTGTCGTCTCTGCTGGTCGCAGAAACGCTGCTCTTCCTGTTTTTTCTATTTTTCTTTGCTGCCGTGCTATTCCGGCGGTGCACATCGAACATCACTTCGCATCTCGGTGCTTCACGCTTACCTCAATCATCAATACGCTTTATTTTGAATTAGTATTTTCTCTCATTTTGTATGTAAATAATAAAAAAATGATTTTTGGCTTAGTTCTTTTCTCTCAAACGACGACCGTCGCGAAGGAATGGAATTTTAAAGTTAACTCGCACAAGCGAAGTGAGTGTCGGCGACCACCGGAATAGCATAGCTGCCGTGCTATTCCGGCGGTGCACATCGGACATCACTTCACATCTCGGTGCTTTACGCTTACCTCAATCATCAATACGCTTTACTTTGAATTACCTAGTATTTTCCCTCATTTTGTATGCAAATAATTAAAAAATGTTTTTTGGCTTAGTTCTTTTCTCTCAAACGACCACAGTCGCGAAGGAATTGAATTTCAAAGTTACCTCGCACGAGCGAAGTGAGTGTCGACGACCACCGGAATAGCATAGCTGCTATGCTATTCCGGCGGACGCCAAAACTCGCTTCGCACGTGGTTGAGTGATCAAACTCGCTTCGATCGTCAACTCCCATCACTTTAAATCGGTATTCCCGTTCACTACCGAAGTACGGGTGAAGTGCTGTGAGTAGCGAATCGAGCTAGTGTTTGCATGTATGAAAACTTATAATCGAAAAAAAAATGATTAACATTTATTTAGGCAAAAACTCAAGAAAATGATGAGTTGACCATTTAATAGGCCAATTAAATAGTTGAGTCTTCACTATTTGGACCACAATCATCAAAAAACAGGATAAAATGAAATATTTACGGCCATTTTGGCTAAATAGCCTTAGGGCCGTAGTTGCGAAATAAAAAAACATGGATGACATGACAAATATGACAATTCAATTTGACACTTGATGACTTGATTGTTATTGTTGTTTGGTCGTTTGTTTGTTTTGTAATTTTTTATAACACGAAGTTTAGTCTTCAACAACATTCAATACCTATTTATGTGAATAAAAAACGTAATGAAGTAAGTATAACACTTCTAGGTAACCTACGTTTACCTGACTATACAATAAGAATGTAGTTAATAATAGATAACTTTTATTGCAGTCCTACTAACGAACGGTCGCCGCACCCAACTCGGGCACAAGTAGAAGCTCTAGTTGAGTTCCTGGAAAAAAAAACCCAAGCCTGGCTAAAGGTTTCTCAAAAGTAGCCAGTGCTTGAGACACAGCACGCAAGAGTTGGGAAAGATTGGCCATTCACCTAAATAGCATGGAGGGAAGTGCTAAAATCATGAAAACAATAGACAAAGGTATCTGTTACTAAAATATTTCCTAAAATATACTCCTATCAATCCAAAAATCTTCTACATCCATGTATGGAAATAAACATTGGCTCAAGATTATATTTATTTGTTGCAGCTCCAGGGCGCTGGAGACCACCGTTGCCACTGTCATAGCGACAATTGAAATTTAGCAGCTTTTTGAGACTAGAAGAACAGCACAGCTATGCTATTCCGGCGGACGCCAAAACTCGCTTCGCACGTGGTTGAGTGATCAAACTCGCTTCGATCGTCAACTCCCATCACTTTAAATCGGTATTCCCGTTCACTACCGAAGTACGGGTGAAGTGCTGTGAGTAGCGAATCGAGCTAGTGTTTGCATGTATGAAAACTTATAATCGAAAAAAAAATGATTAACATTTATTTAGGCAAAAACTCAAGAAAATGATGAGTTGACCATTTAATAGGCCAATTAAATAGTTGAGTCTTCACTATTTGGACCACAATCATCAAAAAACAGGATAAAATGAAATATTTACGGCCATTTTGGCTAAATAGCCTTAGGGCCGTAGTTGCGAAATAAAAAAACATGGATGACATGACAAATATGACAATTCAATTTGACACTTGATGACTTGATTGTTATTGTTGTTTGGTCGTTTGTTTGTTTTGTAATTTTTTATAACACGAAGTTTAGTCTTCAACAACATTCAATACCTATTTATGTGAATAAAAAACGTAATGAAGTAAGTATAACACTTCTAGGTAACCTACGTTTACCTGACTATACAATAAGAATGTAGTTATTAATAGATAACTTTTATTGCAGTCCTACTAACGAACGGTCGCCGCACCCAACTCGGGCACAAGTAGAAGCTCTAGTTGAGTTCCTGGAAAAAAAAACCCAAGCCTGGCTAAAGGTTTCTCAAAAGTAGCCAGTGCTTGAGACACAGCACGCAAGAGTTGGGAAAGATTGGCCATTCACCTAAATAGCATGGAGGGAAGTGCTAAAATCATGAAAACAATAGACAAAGGTATCTGTTACTAAAATATTTCCTAAAATATACTCCTATCAATCCAAAAATCTTCTACATCCATGTATGGAAATAAACATTGGCTCAAGATTATATTTATTTGTTGCAGCTCCAGGGCGCTGGAGACCACCGTTGCCACTGTCATAGCGACAATTGAAATTTAGCAGCTTTTTGAGACTAGAAGAACAGCACAGCATCCAAAACATGCAGATATTTTAAAATATTGCATCAGCTCTACAATCCACAAAGGAGATGAAATACATTTTTAGCGCTCAAAACTTGAACCAAAGAACATAAATAAAAGAAGTTTTTTCACTGTGTGCTAGGGTGTGTTTTAATTAGCAACAATCGGTTGTTTGAAATCTTGTGATTAATAACAATTATAGAGAGTGATGATCCCAACCGGTCAATAACAGTAGGGCTTATTACAACCTTATTGAAATATGAGAGGTAAAGAGTTACTGGCTATCCATAGTTAATTTATATCTTAGTTTGTTGTTTGGACAGTAAAAACTGAACTGTTAGTTTTTCAGTAAATTGTATCTATGCAATATCTAGTTGTTAAGTAAATTGTCCTAGAGACCATTGAAGTACCTGCAAAGGGTCACTAAGTTAAGAGTGCTTTAATTATTACAACACCATGAATCCACTTAGTGCGCAATAAAGTTTTGAAGTTAAAAGTAATTAAGATTTTGTCTGCTTTGTTTGCAATTCCGCACGCTCGAACCAATGTCCTCAAAGAGGCCCCCTTTACAGGAAGCTTGATCACACTCAACCAAGTTGCTAATACGGTGGACATATTCTGTTGTTCCATGACTGAATTCACATTAAGGCTACATTGTTTGTTTTAGGTTGCCAGTGGTTTGTAATTTTTAAAGTTTTTATTTTATGTTGAGTTTCTTTGTTTTTGTTTAATGTTAGCTTAAGTTTATGTCTACATTAAACGCATTGCATTGGGGTAACCTGTAATAATCTTTATGACAGTGTTGTTGTAAATGAATAAATTCATTTCTGTGAATAAAACGAAGCAAAATAATTTGAAGTGTTTTTATTTTATAATGTACTGGCACACCATAGCTGATCTAGCTAGGTCTGGCTGATTGGCCAATCAAAATTTCACTCTAGTTTCTATTACAGAGTTTTCTCCTCTGCCACTTGCCCAGGTGTCTAAGCTGGCCTCCCTAGCCTCTTCGTGTTAGCCAAAAGTCTGAGCAGGAAGCCCTGCTCTGTCGATATATTATGCAGGACAGCACTTTTTGCTCTTGTGTCAGGCTCCTAATGAAAGGGTTCCTATTGCTCTCTCTACACTGTTGCGGGCAGTAGCATGAATTTCACTGTAGTGCACTTCAGGTGTTCCCTCTACAATATTTTTACACAAGTTTCACACAATTGCATCAATTGTGTGCAGTGGAAAAACCTGTTTTCCATTGTACTGGTTGTTAAAACATATATCTCAATAAGGTTTTGAATAAGCTCTTCAGACAAACAATATAGGGCCACATAATCCCGGCTATCATTGAACACTGGCAAACGGCGCAAATTTGCAGCTTGACGTGGACTGGCGATCACGACTAAAAAAAGCATGTGCTTCTTTTAAAATATTTAAGAATGAAAATGAACTAGAGTCTAGTTCATTTTCATTCTTAAATATTTTAACTTACTAGACATTTCGATGGTAGTAGTGAAATTATATGAGATTCTTCCTGAAAAACTAACAAATGGATAACTCAATTTCGAACTGAAAATGTGACAGATGCGATCGAAGGTCGGCTGTCAGATTGCACGTTGGGAATGCCGTGAGTTAGTCATTTGTATGGAAAAGTAGTACGTTTCACTGCCACCATCACAATCGCAGCGCCACCGTAGTTAAAGTGATCGCCGGAATGCCAAAACGCAATCTCCCTTCGACATCGATGCTCGCACGTGCGATGTGCGCCGCCGGAATAGCACGGCTGGTGTCGATTTGTGAGAGTTTTGAATGTTTTTTGTATGATAGTCTGCTACGAGCTGTGTTTTTAGAGATAAGTTATCGGACTTTAAATTGATGATGGTTTTTTCAGCTATGTCTAGTTTTTGTTGGAGTTTTTTAACCATTTCTGCTAATTCTTGTATGTTAGCTGCAGTGTCCGGTCTCAATTTTGAAAAACTCATCTTATGATCACTGATTGGTGTAGAGGTTATTGATTCATACACGTCTTCATCGTTGCTTAGTTCCTCGAACGAGTTTTCCGTCGGGATATTTGCTTTATATTTGTTGCGACAAGTAACGTAGTTTTGTTCTTGTAACAGATCAACTGTTGGCGTAAGGCAGCAGCTACTATTGCTCTTCAAGGTATCTTCAAGTTGTGTGAGGGAGTAGTTGGGCGAGTCATTCAAAAGGGTTGGTGGTTGAAGTGTAGCATTAGAGGTGAAATCCTCAGGTTTGGCCATGCATGAATTGCAGCGGTAGGCTTTCTTGTTGTCTGTTGTCATAATGCGAAAGCGTTGGAATGTAATATTTGTGCAATCTATGTGATATATTTTATTGCATACAAAACAAATTAGAATTTGTTTGTTGATTATAGGCTGCTTACATTTTTTGCAGTTTGGCGCCATCTTTTGGTATTTTTTTGAACTATGTAGATGCACGCAGATAGTCGAGCAATCAAGTCACTTAAAGCACTGTGAAATTGTATTATAGTTCAGATTTTTCCAGATAGGTGGTATTAGTTGTACGTGATAAGAGTTCATGCGTGGCGTCAAAGTTCAAAATTTTAAAAACTTGTTAAAACGTTTTTAATAATGTTCAGATTAGTAAGCTTTCCAGAAGAAAGAACTTATCAGTGGGCAGATTTCAGCACAATTTACACTTGTCAAAATAGCACTTTTGATAAACAAACTGTTTCTGTTGTTGCCTTGAAATTTTTTGAAAACAACTTGAACCGTTAGATGAAAATTTTGCAAATTAGGCCTCAAAAGAACGTTTATTTCGACGGTTTGAGCACGTTTTTCACTTATGCACTGGGTTTTATTTAGTTCATAAAGTTTCTTCTGTTTTAATGGGTTTTGAAACAACATTTGAAATGTTTTTAACCGCCAAAACTAAAATTGTAGTTTATTACGTAAATACTCCATTTGGAATGTGGATAACACTTTCACACACGTATTGCACTAGTATTTAGCTATTTCACTGGAAATATACCTATAATTAATAGATTAACTATTTTCTAAGTAATTAATTAACAGAGCCCAATGTTTACGTGACGCAAGCGCCATCTGTCTGTCATATTGGCTTGAAGACAGGGTCCCAAGTCTGCTAATTTTAAGACGCCGCAATCGAGTCGGCATGGAATCGTAATCGTCTAATTTGACACATTTGGTATTCCGCTCCTTAAAAAAGACCAATGATTCTCCATCGAAACTGGTTATTGCACTATTTGGTAGTCTGCTCCCTAATAGCGGTACATTGGTAAGCCGATTGTAAGAATTACGGTAGTCCGCTCCTTATTTGACGTTTGTTTAACGTTTAGCTCAATCGTATCTCTTTGACAATTGTGTTATTGAACAACAACACCTCTTGCAGTCATTGTGCTTAGATATTTTAACTTAAAAGCTGCTTTTAAATTGAAGTGAGTGCTTTTCGAGGTGAATTAAAAGATTGGCCACTACTTCCTACGAATCGTTGGCATGTTTTGACCATTGATAACGCGAGTGACCGCCGACACCGACTTCTTTAGGCTTTTAGCTCAGCACCATGAATCTCGGGCTCTAAATTCCAACACGGCAATGCTTACATGCATTTAGGGGGATGCCCAAGTCCGATTTATGAAACCATGCATACTCGGAAATGAGGAAGTAATCTACAAAACAACAGCGGCGAAAGGATGCAATTTTAAGGTTAGTCCATTTTTTTGGCACTGTACTACCAGTATACAACACGGCCCAAAAGGATCCAAAGCCGGAATGCAATCAAGCAAAAAAAATAGGGAGCCATCTCTTATACAAGTAGGTATTTTGGAGTTTTTGTTGTATTTATTTTCAAAAATAGTTAGGTGAAACTTGATGTTACAGATTCTATCGATTCGGGTGTTCTGAGTTGCATCGATGAACTCACATAGCCATCCTGAGACCCATTGTACATGAGGAACGGGACCGTTATTATAACCGAAAGTGATATTCATGCACACAAATGTTTGTACAGTCAGCATCAAAATGATTTGAGGACTCTATATGAACACAGCATTTTGATGCAGAATGAACTGTGCGGGGATCGAACCCGCGACCTCTAGTGTAGGAGCCCACTTTTGAACCAGAACACAAAATTGGTTGTACCAAAAAATACGTAACTACATTAACTTTGAATTCAAGGCTGAAGTATAATGAGCATTTTTTCTATAGGTAATTGTTTTATAATATTTCCAGGTGACAGTGAATATACTTTGCAGAGATCATGATGACCCCCTTACCTAACACAGGGGAAAGAAGGACATATCAAAACATTAACGGCTTAATGTCCCACTGCTGGGTACAGGCGGAACAGACGGCACTGATGGAATTTGTTAGAATGCTGCATTGAGGCTATGGAGTGATTATCAGTGTAATAATATAATAAATAAAACAATTCTTTAAACAATTTTTGAATCTTTTATTTTTCATACATGTTTAAAATTATCAATGTTTCTCTGATAAAATAGGCAATATACTTAATCCTTGAATCACTTTGAGTTAAAATACTGCATCAACATCCATAGTGTACCTACTTGGATTCAAGCATAGGTACATTTGAACAAACAGACAGCGGGAAGCAACTTTGTCTTCTAGGTATGAAATCTCTTTCTGGAGCCTGAAAAAGAAGAAGGTATTTGTAAAAACGACTAAGTGAAAATAATTAATTTCAGTTAATGACTTTGCCTTCAAAATATATAAATAACGGTACCGTGTGTGCTTACAATGTTTATATAGAAAGGCTGCAGATCACATAAGGCCCCTGTGGCCGTGACTAGCCTATTTGTGGATTGCGCATGCTCCCGCGGACCATGTGCGCTTAGGTGGTCCCTGGCCTCCAACCTTTTCGTGGCACTGCGCATTGAGGTAGTTAATCTTCACCTGAAATTAAGATATAAAAGATCAGGAAATAAAAGCGACGTACACCACCAAAAACTAACACAAAAATGAAATATGGTGTGCGAATACTTACCGATACGAAGGGAAGAAAAGATTTTATTTACTGTCCAATACAGTTAGTTCTTATCTCGAAGTTCAAGTCTCGTTTAACAAATAAACAAAGCCAAAAATAAATTGATATTATTGCATTTGCAATGGTGTTTTCGAACAAATTGACAACTTGACATTTGACAATGAGACATGACAGGCTATAGACAGGAGACACTTTTAATTTGGCAGACTTTGGCATGGAGAACTAATACTTTAGCCACCGTATTATAAAATAAAGTGTTTTAAAAAACGTTAAGTCATGTTAAATAATCAAACCAAATAAGTCCACGCAAAAGAAATGTAATCTAATCTGAGAAACTGAAGAAAATGATCATTCAAATTAAAGAAATCATTCGTTCATTCATTCAGCGGCATGGTAGATTTTAGTTGGCAATACCGTTTGTTATTGAGACTGAGCGTCCATTCCGATTAGAAATGCATTCATATTGAGACGATTGTTGATTTTAGCAGACTACCGAATTTGTGTCAATCGTATTGTTATCCTTATTGAGCCTCGGTTGAATGGACGTTTCGTTTAAATTAGCAGACTTGGGGCCCTGGGTCCCAAGTCTGCTAATTTTAAGACGCCGCAATCGAGTCGGCATGGAATCGTAATCGTCTAATTTGACACATTTGGTATTCCGCTCCTTAAAAAAGACCAATGATTCTCCATCGAAACTGGTTATTGCACTTTTTGGTAGTCTGCTCACTTATAGCGGTACATTGGTAAGCCGATTGTAAGAATTACGGTAGTCCGCTCCTTATTTGACGTTTGTTTGACGTTTAGCTCAATCGTATCTCTTTGACAATTGTGTTATTGAACAACAACACCTCTTGCAGTCATTGTGCTTAGATATTTTAACTTAAAAGCTGCTTTTAAATTGAAGTGAGTGCTTTTGGAGGTGAATTAAAAGATTGGCCACTACTTCCTACGAATCGTTGGCATGTTTTGACCATTGATAACGCGAGTGACCGCCGACACCGACTTCTTTAGGCTTTTAGCTCAGGGCCCCAAGTCTGCTAATTTAAACGAAACGTCCATTCAACCGAGGCTCAATAAGGATAACAATACGATTGACACAAATTCGGTAGTCTGCTAAAATCAACAATCGTCTCAATATGAATGCATTTCTAATCGGAATGGACGCTCAGTCTTAATAACAAACGGTATTGCCAACTAAAATCTACCATGGCGCTGAATGAATGAACGAATGATTTCTTTAATTTGAATGATCATTTTCTTCAGTTTCTCAGATTAGATTACATTTCTTTTGCGTGGACTTATTTGGTTTGATTATTTAACATGACTACACGTTTTTTAAAACACTTTATTTTATAATACGGTGGCTAAAGTATTAGTTCTCCATGCCAAAGTCTGCCAAATTAAAAGTGTCTCCTGTCTATAGCCTGTCATGTCGCATTGTCAAATGTCAAGTTGTCAATTTGTTCGAAAACACCATTGCAAATGCAATAAAATCAATTTATTTTTGGCTTTGTTATTTGTTGAACGAGACTTGAACTTCGAGATAAGAACTAACTGTATTGGACAGTAAATAATATACTTTCTTCCCTTCGTATCGGTAAGTATTCGCACACCATATTTCATTTTTGTGTTAGTTTTTGGTGGTGTACGTCGCTTTTATTTCCTGATCTTTTATATCTTAATTTCAGGTGAAGATTAACTACCTCAATGCGCAGTGCCACGAAAAGGTTGGAGTCCAGGGACCACCTAAGCGCACATGGTACGCGGGAGCATGCGCAATCCACAAATAGGCTAGTCACGGCCACAGGGGCCTTATGTGATCTGCAGCCTTTCTATATAAACATTGTAAGCACACACGGTACCTTTATTTATATATTTTGAAAGCAAAGTCATTAACTGAAATTAATTATTTTCACTTAGTCGTTTTTACAAATACCTTCTTCTTTTTCAGGCTCCAGAAACCAGAAAGAGATTTCATACCTAGAAGACAAAGTTGCTTCCCGCTGTCTGTTTGTTCAAATGTACCTATGCTTGAATCCAAGTACACAATGGATGTTGATGCAGTATTTTAACTCAAAGTGATTCAAGGATTAAGTATATTGCCTATTTTATCAGAGAAACACTGATAATTTTAAACATGTATGAAAAATAAAAGATTCAAAAATTGTTTAAAGAATTGTTTTATTTATTATATTATTACACTGATAATCACTCCATAGCCTCAATGCAGCATTCTAACAAATTCCACCAGTGCCGCCTGTTCCGCCTGTGCCCAGCAGTGGGACATTAAGCCGTTAATGTTTTGATATGTCCTTCTTTCCCCTGTGTTAGGTAAGGGGGTCATCATGATCTCTGCAAAGTATATTCACTGTCACCTGGAAATATTATAAAACAATTACCTATAGAAAAAATGCTCATTATACTTCAGCCTTGAATTCAAAGTTAATGTAGTTACGTATTTTTTGGTACAACCAATTTTGTGTTCTGGTTCAAAAGTGGGCTCCTACACTAGAGGTCGCGGGTTCGATCCACGCACAGTTCATTCTGCATCAAAATGCTGTGTTCATATAGAGTCCTCAAATCATTTTGATGCTGACTGTACAAACATTTGTGTGCATGAATATCACTTTCGGTTATAATAACGGTCCCGTTCCTCATGTACAATGGGTCTCAGGATGGCTATGTGAGTTCATCGATGCAACTCAGAACACCCGAATCGATAGAATCTGTAACATCAAGTTTCACCTAACTATTTTTGAAAATAAATACAACAAAAACTCCAAAATACCTACTTGTATAAGAGATGGCTCCCTATTTTTTTGCTTGATTGCATTCCGGCTATGGATCCTTTTGGGCCGTGTTGTATACTGGTAGTACAGTGCCAAAAAAATGGACTAACCTTAAAATTGCATCCTTTCGCCGCTGTTGTTTTGTAGATTACTTCCTCTTTTCCGAGTATGCATGGTTTCATAAATCGGACTTGGGCATCCCCCTAAATGCATGTAAGCATTGCCGTGTTGGAATTTAGAGCCCGAGATTCATGGTGCTGAGCTAAAAGCCTAAAGAAGTCGGTGTCGGCGGTCACTCGCGTTATCAATGGTCAAAACATGCCAACGATTCGTAGGAAGTAGTGGCCAATCTTTTAATTCACCTCGAAAAGCACTCACTTCAATTTAAAAGCAGATTTTAAGTTAAAATATCTAAGCACAATGACTGCAAGAGGTGTTGTTGTTCAATAACACAATTGTCAAAGAGATACGATTGAGCTAAACGTCAAACAAATGTCAAATAAGGAGCGGACTACCGTAATTCTTACAATCGGCTTACCAATGTACCGCTATTAGTGAGCAGACTACCAAAAAGTGCAATAACCAGTTTCGATGGAGAATCATTGGTCTTTTTTAAGGAGCGGAATACCAAATGTGTCAAATTAGACGATTACGATTCCATGCCGACTCGATTGCGGCGTCTTAAAATTAGCAGACTTGGGACCCTGGGCCCCAAGTCTGCTAATTTAAACGAAACGTCCATTCAACCGAGGCTCAATAAGGATAACAATACGATTGACACAAATTCGGTAGTCTGCTAAAATCAACAATCGTCTCAATATGAATGCATTTCTAATCGGAATGGACGCTCAGTCTTAATAACAAACGGTATTGCCAACTAAAATCTACCATGCCGCTGAATGAATGAACGAATGATTTCTTTAATTTGAATGATCATTTTCTTCAGTTTCTCAGATTAGATTACTTTCTTTTGCGTGGACTTATTTGGTTTGATTATTTAACATGACTACACGTTTTTTAAAACACTTTATTTTATAATACGGTGGCTAAAGTATTAGTTCTCCATGCCAAAGTCTGCCAAATTAAAAGTGTCTCCTGTCTATAGCCTGTCATGTCTCATTGTCAAATGTCAAGTTGTCAATTTGTTCGAAAACACCATTGCAAATGCAATAAAATCAATTTATTTTTGGCTTTGTTTATTTGTTAAACGAGACTTGAACTTCGAGATAAGAACTAACTGTATTGGACAGTAAATAATATACTTTCTTCCCTTCGTATCGGTAAGTATTCGCACACCATATTTCATTTTTGTGTTAGTTTTTGGTGGTGTACGTCGCTTTTATTTCCTGATCTTTTATATCTTAATTTCAGGTGAAGATTAACTACCTCAATGCGCAGTGCCACGAAAAGGTTGGAGGCCAGGGACCACCTAAGCGCACATGGTCCGCGGGAGCATGCGCAATCCACAAATAGGCTAGTCACGGCCACAGGGGCCTTATGTGATCTGCAGCCTTTCTATATAAACATTGTAAGCACACACGGTACCTTTATTTATATATTTTGAAGGCAAAGTCATTAACTGAAATTAGTTATTTTCACTTAGCCGTTTTTACAAATACCTTCTTCTTTTTCAGGCTCCAGAAAGAGATTTCATACCTACCTAGAAGACAAAGTTGCTTCCCGCTGTCTGTTTGTTCAAATGTACCTATGCTTGAATCCAAGTACACAATGGATGTTGATGCAGTGTATTTTAACTCAAAGTGATTCAAGGATTAAGTATATTGCCTATTTTATCAGAGAAACACTGATAATTTTAAACATGTATGAAAAATAAAAGATTCAAAAATTGTTTAAAGAATTGTTTTATTTATTATATTATTACACTGATAATCACTCCATAGCCTCAATGCAGCATTCTAACAAATTCCATCAGTGCCGTCTGTTCCGCCTGTGCCCAGCAGTGGGACATTAAGCCGTTAATGTTTTGATATGTCCTTCTTTCCCCTGTGTTAGGTAAGGGGGTCATCATGATCTCTGCAAAGTATATTCACTGTCACCTGGAAATATTATAAAACAATTACCTATAGAAAAAATGCTCATTATATTTTTTGGTACAACCAATTTTGTGTTCTGGTTCAAAAGTGGGCTCCTACACTAGAGGTCGCGGGTTCGATCCCCGCACAGTTCATTATGCATCAAAATGTTGTGTTCATATAGAGTCCTCAAATCATTTTGATGCTGACTGTACAAACATTTGTGTCCATGAATATCACTTTCGGTTATAATAACGGTCCCGTTCCTCATGTACAATGGGTCTCAGGATGGCTATGTGAGTTCATCGATGCAACTCAGAACACCCGAATCGATAGAATCTGTAACATCAAGTTTCACCTAACTATTTTTGAAAATAAATACAACAAAAACTCCAAAATACCTACTTGTATAAGAGATGGCTCCCTATTTTTTTTGCTTGATTGCATTCCGGCTTTGGATCCTTTTGGGCCGTGTTGTATACTGGTAGTACAGTGCCAAAAAAATGGACTAACCTTAAAATTGCATCCTTTCGCCGCTGTTGTTTTGTAGATTACTTCCTCTTTTCCGAGTATGCATGGTTTCATAAATCGGACTTGGGCATCCCCCTAAATGCATGTATCTAAGCATTGCCGTGTTGGAATTTAGAGCCCGAGATTCATGGTGCTGAGCTAAAAGCCTAAAGAAGTCGGTGTCGGCGGTCACTCGCGTTATCAACGGTCAAAACATGCCAACGATTGGTAGGAAGTAGTGGCCAATCTTTTAATTCACCTCGAAAAGCACTCACTTCAATTTAAAAGCAGCTTTTAAGTTAAAATATCTAAGCACAATGACTGCAAGAGGTGTTGTTGTTCAATAACACAATTGTCAAAGAGATACGATTGAGCTAAACGTCAAACAAACGTCAAATAAGGAGCGGACTACCGTAATTCTTACAATCGGCTTACCAATGTACCGCTATTAGTGAGCAGACTACCAAAAAGTGCAATAACCAGTTTCGATGGAGAATCATTGGTCTTTTTTAAGGAGCGGAATACCAAATGTGTCAAATTAGACGATTACGATTCCATGCCGACTCGATTGCGGCGTCTTAAAATTAGCAGACTTGGGACCCTGGTCGTAAGTTGATTGAATAAAACAACTATTAATAAATAAATTCTTTATTTTTCAATAATACTTGTTAAGTACTGCGTACAAAATTTGTAATAAATTAATACATTTTGATTATATTATGTAATCTTAATTTAAATAGGATTTAAGTACTATTAAAATCAATAAGAGATCGAAAGTGTCAGTTTCATTTATATAATTGCGAAAATGACTATTTCAGAAAAAAACTACTTCGAGTTGCCACCCTGACTTAGTTGCCTTAAGTAGCTTCAGTGTTATCCACGAGTAGACTTTTTAGGTAATACTTTTAAGTAAAAAAACTGTGCTTCATAAATACTATAAAGCAATGATCTATATATGTCGTCACGCGCATATTTGGCAATATTGTCAATTCGCGCGCACACCTGGCAACATTACGTTTTTTTACACTTAAGTCCATAGAGTAGAGTAATAGACTGCTTTAGTCTCTGGATGACACGGCACTCTTTTATGATTGGTCGATTTTGGTGGTAAAGTGCAGTGAACACAGTGTGGTGGCGCTAGTATCGATTTAGCAGTTTTGGCGCGCTTTCACGAGGACAGAGTCGAACAATGGAATATGGATTCCGATACGCTCAATACTTTTGCTTTGTTTATTAACGAACCTGTCATGTTCACCGTACTCTCCTACCTAAGTGTGTGATTCCAAATTAGTTAGAGTGGATTGCTATTTGAGTTTCTCTGAGTTGCTTCCCGACAAGGAAGCCCCCATACAAGATGCCGGTGACGAGTTGCCTACCGCTCGGCCTACCTCGCGCCGACATATATATAAAAGAAAGTCGTTAGTTACTCCACTTAAAACTCAAGAACGGCTGAACCGATTTAGCTGAAAATTATCATGGAGGTAGTTTAGAACCAGGAGAAGGACATAAGTAGGATACTTTTATTTATTTACTTTTTTTTTCTTTTTTTTTATTGCCCTTAAGGCGGAACAAAGTTCGCCGGGTGAGCTAGTATTATAATAAAAAGACTTCGACAGGTTATGTTTACTAATATTTACGCCAACACTATACATCGAAATAAAACAACTAAGACATCGAAATAATATAAGACCGCGGGTAGAATCCGTAAAGTTGTTTTATTTCGACTTAAAACAGGTTACTTGTGCCAAATAAGTGGCACCCGAAATCAGAGCTTGACAGTTTAAGACGACACTGCGCAACATGTATCTGTCTCGTTTACGCTATATTAAATAATCATACTATCTGGTTAAATTATAGGTACGTACGCCAGGGGATAGTTTTTGATTTCGCGTCAGTACAGACACCACCTATCTACGTCTTTTTTATTGTAATATCATTAGCTTAGCTATCGTTTTTCCCTACATGAGTGCACCTATGTCTCTTCAAACCGCTACTCTGAGTAAACTGACTATTGCAAAGTTCACAAGAAAAGGGCCTTTCCCCTGTATGTATCCTCATATGCAACTTTAAGTTGCCACTTATAGAAAACTGTTTATTACAAACAGTACAATTGTAAGGTCTTTCGTCTGAATGTACCCGCATATGTTTAGATAAGTTTCCAATCTGTTTGTTGCAAATCTTGCAAGTATAAGGCTTAATTCCAGTATGGACTCTCATATGCCTTTTCAATTGTCCAGTCTCTCTGAAATTTCTTTTGCAAATCTCACAAGGATATGGTTTCTCCCCGGTGTGTACTCTCATGTGAATTTTCAAATATCCGTTGTCAGAGAACGGTTTTTTGCAAACTTTGCAGGAAAATGGCCGTTCACCTGTATGAGTTCTCTCATGGAGTTTGAAGCTAGCCATTTGAGCGAATTGACGACTGCAGAAGCTGCAAGTGTAAGGTTTGAGTCCAGTATGTACTCTCATATGAACTTTCAGAGTAGTATACGCTCTGAAATCCTTCTTGCAGACTTCACAAGAAAACGGCCGTTCACCAGTATGCTGTCTTTCATGTATAGCTAAATAACTCTTGCTTGAGAATTCTTTCTTACATACTTTACAAGAAAAAGGCTTAACGCCAGTGTGTATTATAAAGATATGCCTTTTCAAATGTGTCCGTTGAGGGAATCTTCTTCCACAAACGTCACAAACATACGGTCGTTCACCAGTATGAGTTAACATATGAGATTTCAAAGTCTGGTTATGTCCGAACGATTTGCTGCATACCTCACATGAATATTTTCTTTCACCTGTATGCGTTTTTAGATGTTCTTTCAATCCTTTTTTCCGTTGAAACTCTTTACTGCAATAACTGCATTTGAATTTTTCGACGTCGAAGTGAATTTTAACGTGTTTTTTCAAAAGTCTTGGTTTGTCGAAAGGTTTTTGGCATATAGTGCAAGGATATGCGTCGTTTTTGCAGTGACTCTGTTCTATGTGTTTTGTCAAATCCTTGTTTTTGACAAATTTTGAGTTGCAAAGTTGGCATTCGTAGGTTTTTTCTCCGGTGTGAATTCTCATGTGGACTTCTAAAGATCCGTTGTAGGTGAACTGTTTCTCGCAGACGGTGCAGGAGAATTTTTTAGACTTCTCTTTCTGTGCTGGAGTTTCTTCATCTGTAAGAGAAATGAAATGAGTTAACTGATCTGGTTTTTTTTCTGGGCTTCCTAACTAAGTACTTATCATAGTTTTGTTCATTATTGGAACGTTTAGGTAGGTTTTCAAAAACTATTAGTCAGGGCCCAAGGTCTGCTAATTTAAGAACGCTTCAATTGAATCGTAATTGAGTCTCAATCGGCTAATTTGACACATTTTCTATTAGCCGACTTGAGGCCCCGATCTGGAGTGGCATTCCAGCTAACATCACTGCACATCTCGGTACTTTACGCTTACTTCAATCATCTTGAATCACTTTGAATTAGTATTTTATCTCATTTTGTATGTAAATTATTAAACAATGTTATTTGGCTTAGTTCTTTTACCTCCAACGACCACAGCCGCAAATAAACTTCCAGAGTTAACTCACCACGGGGGAAGTGAGTTTTGCCGGAATACCATAGCTGACCTTTTACTATGGGTGTGTATTTATTTATTTATGGGATGAAATTTAATGACCACCAAAAAAAACAATCGTTGCCCTAAACAGCCTCATCCAAAAAAAATATAATATGTACAAATAAATAAAACCTGTACCAAAATCATTCGGGCTATTTAAATCATGCCTGCACTACAAAAACTTTTAATAACCCAAAAAGACCACGCGTGCACCAAATTGTAACAAGCAAAGTTTTGTGTCATTGCTACCCAAATATATCACTACGTTTGCCATAAAATGTAAGCATATAACCAAGTATACAGGATGGCCGGGAAGTGGACGTCTAAAGCTAAAATTTATATTCATCATATCAAGGTGTACCCAAATCACCCCCATGAATGGTCTACGATTTTGCTTAGTTTAGGAGCTAGAATTATTTTTATGATTTTTTCTTCAATCTTCACCTATCATTGGTTTTTTTTTTTTTCTCAATCTGGGGAGTATTTGGTGATCAAATTATCAGTGATAATTAATGACAATACTTACAAGTAGCACCCTAAAAATTTCGATCTGCCTAAGTATTGCGGAACTTCCTTAAAATTTAGTCGCAAGTTCAAAATTGCGGTCCGATCTTGGTGAATGCACATCTTTAATGTATGAAAAAAAAAGTTTAGGTCCCCGTAGATTCAAAGCATTCTTAAAAACTGCCCAGAACATTAGGCTATAAAATGACGTCAAATAAAGCTGCTGTTAACGGGGGTTTTTTTCCTGGAACTGACCTTTGAAGTCAGATGAAGAACTTTTTCGGGGTAAAATACTACTTTATTTTATTGCAATAGTTATGATTCTTCGAGTTATGATGTTTTTTGGTCGCGTTTTCTGACCTTGACACCAAGAATGCAAATGGAAAAATCACCTTCCCCATGAGTTCTCGCCTTATAGTCATCATTATGCTTACTTCCCGACCACAGTCATTGTCACATTTTGTTATAAAATACTATAACAAAACGTAGACGTGGAACGCTCTAAATTTTTAGGGTAAACAATGGTTTTTGTTTATTAATTAACTTTATTAGGATAAAATTGTGTTACTTATTTGGTTGTTTTTTTTTCAAAATAAAATGCGAGTACATATTTGGTGCATTCGTGGCCTTTTTGGGTAGCTCAGCGATTATTCTAAAGATACTAACTAGCCTTATTTAGGTTAGGAGACTTTACGTTTATTGGTGATCATTTCATATTAAAATGGGGATTTAATTCTGGTAAGTATATGTACTTACGATTTTTTGGGCGTTATATTTCATTATATCTGGTGATTGCTTAAACCTAAGCCTTTATTTATTAGTTTGTACACAAAAATAATTAGAACACAAAAAGTACTGGTGAGCTTATCTCCAATAAGAGATTTCTTCCAGCAGACCATGGTGATAAGATACGATTCAAAATGTTTTTCGATCAGATTCCGGTAAATAAACATAATATTGAGAATACATACACTCATGGTCGTCAGCCGGTCCCGGCGACCAATCACCGTCGTCCGATCCGTCGACGATGTTCTCTGTCTCTTTCTTCTTACACCGACGCGGGCGAATCGGCTTCTCCGGTCGAATGAATATCTCCATTGAGGGTAGTTTGTCATCTAGAGGCAAAATATGATAATGCGTTATACATATTCTTACTAAAGGTATAGAACTAGCTTTACCGGAAGTACAACCGGAAGTGATGGTATCTCTGCAACGGAAGCGTCTATTATTAAACCGCTTGCATATTGATAAGTATTTTAGCGAATTTAATACTCAGATACTTGAGTTGAGTTAAATTAAAGCGAATAAAAAAACAAACCTACGTCTAGTTGAGGAGTTTCATAGAACGCGCGGGTCAGAGGTGAACGGTGAATTAGACATCAACGCGTCAGTCACTTCACGGACCGAAATAAGCTGAGACACAATTTTAATTATATTACAATATGTTTTACTAGCTAATAAATTACGATGAATTTATTATTTAATAATTCATTTCGCACGAAATCACATTAAAAAAGTAAAATTGGCGAGCTTAATGCCTAGAGGCATTCTCTACCAGTCAACCGCAAGGCTTTATATAGATCTTAGGTAGATAGTAGAAAACTTCATTGTTGCACCCCTATAGTTTACTGATGGAAAATGCTTATAATTGTTGTTATCTTTGGAAGAGATCGCTTTTAGCGACAAGGCCGCATCAAACTTTATGCCTTAACTGTTTATCTTATCAGTATTTTGTTTAAAGCAGATTTACCCGACTGCGCCAGAAGGAGGGTTATGTTTCTAGAGTGTATGTATGTATTTATTATGTTTTTTTTGCTTGTTCTTACTTTAAGTCTAGTGCAACGCCTTAATTTCTACGTCTAATAGTGTTTTTTACTGGTAGAAAATTCCTCTAGACATTAAGTCCGTCGTCAACTGTACTCAACCATCGGTTGTTTTTTAACTTTTTTCTCAAAACAACGAAACAATGTCAAATAGTACACTTAACGCTTCTATAGTGTTAATTGTCCACCAGTCAACCATAACGATATGAAAAACCGGAAGTGCGTGCCATCGGATGTCTACATCTCTTTCAAACCATAGCTTTAATGTTCACTTTGTTTGTAGATAAATAGTTATTCTCAATAAGTAGTTAAGTTAAACAATTTGATATTTTAAATATGAGTTATGAAAATTACTTAAAATACAGCACCAGTATTAAGCTGACCCCTCATTACTATTGAGTCTCATACAACGCGCGGACCAAGCACGTTCCTAGTGTATTAGAGATTCGCGTGTAATGTGTAATGTACCATACAGACTGACGAACATTTCACGTGTAATGTAACATTGTAGATTAGACTTTGACCACTACAGTAGGTATCTACAATACAACCTCCCAGACTGACGAACATTCACGTGTTATGTAACATTTAGTTCAGTTACTTTTCAAACCGAATTAAGATGAGACACTCAATTTTTGCACAGAATTACATTTAAAAAGTATAATTAGCGGACTTAACGCTAATTAAAGGTATTTTCTACCAGTCAACCGCAAGACTTTACCAAGAACTTATCTATATATAATTATTGTTGTTAATATCTATTAACGTAGTTAACAAATAGATATTAATTAATTGTTGTTTCTCTATCTGAAGGTCTGGAAGAGATCAAACTTTATAGGTATCTTAACTGGATATATCTTATCTTAAATCTATGTTAGTATGTTGTGTTATTCTTACGGAGTGATTTAGGGTAAGTTGCACAAATTTGACAATTTGACGTCATTTTTGGGCCGTCACTTTAACTTTAACTGAAATTTGGATGTTTGTTATTGTTAAAGTCAGATGTTGCAACCCAACCTTAGTCTTTTTCGGTTAAATCAGATTTACCCGACTGCGCCAGAAGGAGGGTTGTGTGCTGTATGTATGTATGTATGTATGTATTAATAATGTTATCTTTGCTTGTGTCTCAAGTGAGCGAGGTTAGTGTATCTGGTAACAAATGAATTAATTAATTTCCCGGGATGGGGAGGTCGGAGAGTGCGCTGGAAAGCAGCAACAGAGTCAGAAAAATATGTATAATTTATTAAGAATTTATAAATTTTTCGCTACTTTTCCAAAATTATACCCCTCGGCTATAGGACAGCTTAAGTTTTGACTAACGGGAGGGTGGGAGGGCGCGTTTTTGCGGGGATGACGTCTGAGGGTGGCGAGAGTGGTGTCGTTGGATGCGTGGCGGTCATACGGACAACTTTGCCTAACAACGCAACAGGGTGTTCCTTAGTAAAAACTAAAGAAAAACACGAAAAAATGAAAATTGGATACCACCAAATTCCGAAAAAAATCTAATCTCAATCTGATCGCTACAAAAACAACAGCGGGACGTGTATTTAGACTACCTGAGTATAGCTAAGTGAAAACATTTTGAAAAACTAATGAAATCTCAAATTAATCACTTGTAGTAATTCCAATCAGCTAAGTAGTTTAGAATAAATCGTCAATTCTTACCTGCAATCTAGCCATAATCATAGTGAAACGTGGCGGTGATACGGACAACTTTGCCTAACAACGCAACAGGGTGTTCCTTAGTAAAAACTGAAGAAAAACACGAAAAACTGAAAATTGGATACCACCAAATTCCGGAACAATAGGGAATATGCACTGTTCTTTTTCATATTTTTTTTATGATAACTTATATCGTTTTAAGACCGATCAATAATCTTCATCACCAAAAATACGAAATGTAGTATATTTATAAATTGTTAAATACTTACTTCAAACTTTTTCAAGCGTTTGGCGCGCTCGGTTCTCAAAAAGTTGGTGCTTCATTCTTCTAGTAATGTAAATGTCGGGCTACCCGTTTCATTTCTAACCTTTTTCTTAATAAGTTACTTGCGAGGTACAGTCGACAGCACGTTAGGCTACCCGTTGCAGTTTTAGCCTTTGTCTAAGCGAAAGACACTTATGAGGTACAGTCAACAGCATGTCAGGCTACCCGTTTCATTTTTTATTAGCCCGTTTATTAGCGAAAGTTACTTGCGAGGTACAGTCGACAGCACGTCAGGCTACCCGTTGCAGTTTTAGCCTTTGTCTAACTAAGCGAAGACACTTATGAAGTACAGTCAACAGCATGTCAGGATACCCATTTTTAGGGGTTTTTTTTTTCAGCCAATAAGTGACACGCGATGTACAGTCAACAGCATGTCAGGTTACCCGTTTCATTTCTTTGCCCGTTTTTTAGCGAAGGTTACTTGCGAGGTACAGTCGACAGCATGTCCGGATACCCAGCTTTTTAGTCTTTTTTCAGCTTCAAATTGACACGTGATGTACAGTCAACAGCATGTCAGGATACCCATTTTTAGGGGGTTTTTTTCAGCCCATAAGTGACACGCGATGTACAGTCAACAGCATGTCAGGTTATCTCCGTTTTTTTTAGCGAAAGTTACTAGCGATGTACAGTCAATAGCATGTCAGGTTATCCGTTTCATTTCTTTGCCAGTTTTTTAGCGAAAGTTACTTGCGAGGTACAGTCGACAGCATGTCAGGATACCCAGTTATTTTGTCTTTTTACTAATCTAACCTTAAGTGTCTAACCTAACCTAACCTAACCTAACCTAACCTAACCTAACTTTATAAAAATTAACATAACTTTCACCTATTCAACATATGTTAGGTTTGACCTTTGACCTAACTTTCACCTATTCAACATATGTTAGGTTTGACCTTTGACCTAACTTTTACCTATTCAACATATGTTGGGTTTGACCTTTGACCTAATTTTTACCTATTCAACATATGTTAGGTTTGACCATTGACCTAACTTTATAAAAATTAACCAAACTTTTACCTATTCAACATGTTAGGTTTGACCTTTGACCTCACTTTTACCTATTCAACATATGTTAGGTTTGACCTTTGACCTAACTTTTACCTATTCAACATTTGTTAGGTTTGACCATTGACCTAACTTTATAAAAATTAACCAAACTTTTACCTATTCAACATATGTTAGGTTTGACCTTTGACCTAACTTTTACCTATACAACATATGTTAGGTTTGACCTTTGACCTAACTTTTACCTATTTAGGTTTGACCTTTGACCTCACTTTTACCTATTCAACATATGTTAGGTTTGACCTTTGACCTAACTTTTACCTATTCAACATATGTTAGGTTTGACCTTTGACCTAACTTTTACCTACTCAACATATGTTAGGTTTGACCTTTGGCCTAACTTTTACCCATTCAACATATGTTAGGTTTGACCATTGACCTAACTTTTACCTTTTCAACATTTGTTAGGTTTGACCATTGACCTTACTTTATGAAATTAACCTAACTTTTACCTATTCAACATATGTTAGGTTTGACCTGTGACCTAACTTTTACCTATTCAACATATGTTAGGTTTGACCTTTGACCTAACTTTTACCTATTCAACATATGTTAGGTTTGACCTTTGGCCTAACTTTTACCCATTCAACATATGTTAGGTTTGACCATTGACCTAACTTTTACCTTTTCAACATTTGTTAGGTTTGACCATTGACCTTACTTTATGAAATTAACCTAACTTTTACCTATTCAACATATGTTAGGTTTGACCTGTGACCTAACTTTTACCTATTCAACATATGTTAGGTTTGACCTTTGACCTAACTTTTACCTATTCAACATATGTTAGGTTTGACCTTTGGCCTAACTTTTACCCATTCAACATATGTTAGGTTTGACCATTGACCTAACTTTTACCTTTTCAACATTTGTTAGGTTTGACCATTGACCTTACTTTATGAAATTAACCTAACTTTTACCTATTCAACATATGTTAGGTTTGACCTTTGACCTAACTTTTACCTATTCAACATATGTTAGGTTTGACCTTTGACCTAACTTAATAAAAATTAACCAAACTTCTACCTATTCAACATATGTTAGGTTTGACCTTTGACCTAACTTTTACCTATTCAACATATGTTAGGTTTGACCTTTGACCTAACTTTCACCAATTCAACATGTGTTAGGTTTGACCTTTGACCTCACTTTTACCTATTCAACATATGTTAGGTTTGACCTTTGACCTAACTTTTACCTATTCAACATATGTTAGGTCTGACCTTTGACCTTACTTTAACCTATTCAACATATGTTAGGTTTGACCTTTGACCCAACTTTTACCTATTCAACATATGTTAGGTTTGACCTTTGACCTAACTTTTAACTATTCAACATATGTTAGGTTTGACCTTTGACCTAACTTTTAGCTATTCAACAAATGTTAGGTTTGACCTGTGACCTAACTTTTACCTATTCAACATATGTTAGGTTTGACCTTTGACCTAACTTTATAAAAATTAACCAAACTTTTACCTATTCAAGATATGTTAGGTTTGACCTTTGACCTAACTTTTACCTATTCAACATATGTTAGGTTTGACCTTTGACCTAACTTTATAAAAATGTAAGGTTTCACCATTGACCTTACTTTATAAAAATTAACCAAACTTTTACCTTTTCAACATATGTTAGGTTTGACCATTGACCTGACATGCAAATATAAGAAGTAAGTGTCCTAAGTTACTTAAGGGTGGGTTGCGAAGTTACTTAAGGGCTGGCAGAGTGTCCTAAGTTACTTAATAGTGGGTTGCGAAGTTACTTAAGGGCTGGTAGAGTGTCCTAAGTTACTTAAGGGTGGGTTGCGAAGTTACCTAAGGGTGTCTGAAGTTACTAAAGGGTGGGTATGCTAAGTTACTTAAGGGCTGGCAGAGTGTCCTAAGTTACTTAAGGGTGGGTTGCGAAGTTACCTAAGGGTGTCCTAAGTTACTTAAGGGTGGGTTGCGAAGTTACTTAAGGGCTGGTAGAGTGTCCTAAGTTACTTAAGGGTGGGTTGCGAAGTTACCTAAGGGTGTCCTAAGTTACTTAAGGGTGGGTTACGAAGTTACTTAAGGGTTGGTAGAGTGTCCTAAGTTACTTAAGGGTGGGTTGCAAAGTTACTTAAGGGCTGGCAGAGTGTCCTAAGTTACTTAAGGGTGGGTTGCGAAGTTACCTAAGGGTGTCCTAAGTTACTTAAGGGTGGGTTACGAAGTTACTTAAGGGCTGGTAGAGTGTCCTAAGTTACTTAAGGGTGGGTTGCGAAGTTACCTAAGGGTGTCCTAAGTTACTTAAGGGTGGGTTGCGAAGTTACTTAAGGGCTGGTAGAGTGTCCTAAGTTACTTAAGGGTGGGTTGCGAAGTTACCTAAGGGTGTCCTAAGTTACTTAAGGGTGGGTTGCGAAGTTCATCGAGTTGCTACCCTGACTTAAACAGTGCTTTAAGTAGCTTCAGTGTTATGCGCGATTAGACTTTATAGTTATATATTATTTCTTTATTGCACAACAATGAATGGTACAAAAGGCGGACTTAATGCCAATGAGGCATTCTCTACCAGTCAACCACAAGGCTAAGCAGAGAAGTACAGTAGGCGGTAGTAATATTCTTAAGTTAAAAAACTGTGCATTATAAATACTATGAAGCAATGATATTAAAATGAAAAGACGTAGATAGGTTACTTGTGCTAAAAAAGTGGCACCCGAAATCAGTACTTCGAACTCTTGAGCAAAGCATTGACAGTTTGAGACGACACTGCGCAACATGTATCTGTCTCGTTTACGCTATATTAAATAATCATACTATCTGGTTAAATTATAGGTACGTACGCCAGGGGATAGTTTTTGATTTCGCGTCAGTACTGACATAACCTATCTACGTCTTTTTTATTGTACTATCATTGGCTTAGCTATCGTTTTTCCCTACATGAGTGCACCTATGTCTCTTCAAGCCGCTACTCTGAGTAAACTGACTATTGCAAAGTTCACAAGAAAAGGGCCTCTCCCCTGTATGTATCCTCATATGCAACTTTAAGTTGCCACTTATAGAAAACTGTTTATTACAAACAGTACAATTGTAAGGTCTTTCGTCTGAATGTACCCGCATATGTTTAGATAAGTTTCCAATCTGTTTGTTGCAAATCTTGCAAGTGTAAGGCTTAATTCCAGTATGGACTCTCATATGCCTTTTCAATTGTCCAGTCTCTCTGAAATTTCTTTTGCAAATCTCACAAGGATATGGTTTCTCCCCGGTGTGTACTCTCATGTGAATTTTCAAATATCCGTTGTCAGAGAACGGTTTTTTGCAAACTTTGCAGGAAAATGGCCGTTCACCTGTATGAGTTCTCTCATGGAGTTTGAAGCTAGCCATTTGAGCGAATTGACGACTGCAGAAGCTGCAAGTGTAAGGTTTGAGTCCAGTATGTACTCTCATATGAACTTTCAGAGTAGTATACGCTCTGAAATCCTTCTTGCAGACTTCACAAGAAAACGGCCGTTCACCAGTATGCTGTCTTTCATGTATAGCTAAATAACTCTTGCTTGAGAATTCTTTCTTACATACTTTACAAGAAAAAGGCTTAACGCCAGTGTGTATTATAAAGATATGCCTTTTCAAATGTGTCCGTTGAGGGAATCTTCTTCCACAAACGTCACAAACATACGGTCGTTCACCAGTATGAGTTAACATATGAGATTTCAAAGTCTGGTTATGTCCGAACGATTTGCTGCATACCTCACATGAATATTTTCTTTCACCTGTATGCGTTTTTAGATGTTCTTTCAATCCTTTTTTCCGTTGAAACTCTTTACTGCAATAACTGCATTTGAATTTTTCGACGTCGAAGTGAATTTTAACGTGTTTTTTCAAAAGTCTTGGTTTGTCGAAAGGTTTTTGGCATATAGTGCAAGGATATGCGTCGTTTTTGCAGTGACTCTGTTCTATGTGTTTTGTCAAATCCTTGTTTTTGACAAATTTTGAGTTGCAAAGTTGGCATTCGTAGGTTTTTTCTCCGGTGTGAATTCTCATGTGGACTTCTAAAGATCCGTTGTAGGTGAACTGTTTCTCGCAGACGGTGCAGGAGAATTTTTTAGACTTCTCTTTCTGTGCTGGAGTTTCTTCATCTGTAAGAGAAATGAAATGAGTTAACTGATCTGTTTTTTTTTCTGGGCTTCCTAACTAAGTACTTATCATAGTTTTGTTCATTATTGGAACGTTTAGGTAGGTTTTCAAAAACTATTAGTCAGGGCCCAAGGTCTGCTAATTTAAGAACGCTTCAATTGAATCGTAATTGAGTCTCAATCGGCTAATTTGACACATTTTCTATTAGCCGACTTGAGGCCCCGATCTGGAGTGGCATTCCAGCTAACATCACTGCACATCTCGGTACTTTACGCTTACTTCAATCATCTTGAATCACTTTGAATTAGTATTTTATCTCATTTTGTATGTAAATTATTAAACAATGTTATTTGGCTTAGTTCTTTTACCTCCAACGACCACAGCCGCAAATAAACTTCCAGAGTTAACTCACCACGGGGGAAGTGAGTTTTGCCGGAATACCATAGCTGACCTTTTACTATGGGTGTGTATTTATTTATTTATGGGATGAAATTTAATGACCACCAAAAAAAACAATCGTTGCCCTAAACAGCCTCATCCAAAAAAAATATAATATGTACAAATAAATAAAACCTGTACCAAAATCATTCGGGCTATTTAAATCATGCCTGCACTACAAAAACTTTTAATAACCCAAAAAGACCACGCGTGCACCAAATTGTAACAAGCAAAGTTTTGTGTCATTGCTACCCAAATATATCACTACGTTTGCCATAAAATGTAAGCATATAACCAAGTATACAGGATGGCCGGGAAGTGGACGTCTAAAGCTAAAATTTATATTCATCATATCAAGGTGTACCCAAATCACCCCCATGAATGGTCTACGATTTTGCTTAGTTTAGGAGCTAGAATTATTTTTATGATTTTTTCTTCAATCTTCACCTATCATTGGTTTTTTTTTTTTTTCTCAATCTGGGGAGTATTTGGTGATCAAATTATCAGTGATAATTAATGACAATACTTACAAGTAGCACCCTAAAAATTTCGATCTGCCTAAGTATTGCGGAACTTCCTTAAAATTTAGTCGCAAGTTCAAAATTGCGGTCCGATCTTGGTGAATGCACATCTTTAATGTATGAAAAAAAAAGTTTAGGTCCCCGTAGATTCAAAGCATTCTTAAAAACTGCCCAGAACATTAGGCTATAAAATGACGTCAAATAAAGCTGCTGTTAACGGGGGTTTTTTTCCTGGAACTGACCTTTGAAGTCAGATGAAGAACTTTTTCGGGGTAAAATACTACTTTATTTTATTGCAATAGTTATGATTCTTCGAGTTATGATGTTTTTTGGTCGCGTTTTCTGACCTTGACACCAAGAATGCAAATGGAAAAATCACCTTCCCCATGAGTTCTCGCCTTATAGTCATCATTATGCTTACTTCCCGACCACAGTCATTGTCACATTTTGTTATAAAATACTATAACAAAACGTAGACGTGGAACGCTCTAAATTTTTAGGGTAAACAATGGTTTTTGTTTATTAATTAACTTTATTAGGATAAAATTGTGTTACTTATTTGGTTGTTTTTTTTTTCAAAATAAAATGCGAGTACATATTTGGTGCATTCGTGGCCTTTTTGGGTAGCTCAGCGATTATTCTAAAGATACTAACTAGCCTTATTTAGGTTAGGAGACTTTACGTTTATTGGTGATCATTTCATATTAAAATGGGGATTTAATTCTGGTAAGTATATGTACTTACGATTTTTTGGGCGTTATATTTCATTATATCTGGTGATTGCTTAAACCTAAGCCTTTATTTATTAGTTTGTACACAAAAATAATTAGAACACAAAAAGTACTGGTGAGCTTATCTCCAATAAGAGATTTCTTCCAGCAGACCATGGTGATAAGATACGATTCAAAATGTTTTTCGATCAGATTCCGGTAAATAAACATAATATTGAGAATACATACACTCATGGTCGTCAGCCGGTCCCGGCGACCAATCACCGTCGTCCGATCCGTCGACGATGTTCTCTGTCTCTTTCTTCTTACACCGACGCGGGCGAATCGGCTTCTCCGGTCGAATGAATATCTCCATTGAGGGTAGTTTGTCATCTAGAGGCAAAATATGATAATGCGTTATACATATTCTTACTAAAGGTATAGAACTAGCTTTACCGGAAGTACAACCGGAAGTGATGGTATCTCTGCAACTTTAGCGTCTATTATTAAACCGCTTGCATATTGATAAGTATTTTAGCGAATTTAATACTCAGATACTTGAGTTGAGTTAAATTAAAGCGAATAAAAAAACAAACCTACGTCTAGTTGAGGAGTTTCATAGAACGCGCGGGTCAGAGGTGAACGGTGAATTAGACATCAACGCGTCAGTCACTTCACACACCGAAATAAGCTGAGACACAATTTTAATTATATTACAATATGTTTTACTAGCTAATAAATTACGATGAATTTATTATTTAATAATTCATTTCGCACGAAATCACATTAAAAAAGTAAAATTGGCGAGCTTAATGCCTAGAGGCATTCTCTACCAGTCAACCGCAAGGCTTTATATAGATCTTAGGTAGATAGTAGAAAACTTCATTGTTGCACCCCTATAGTTTACTGATGGAAAATGCTTATAATTGTTGTTATCTTTGGAAGAGATCGCTTTTAGCGACAAGGCCGCATCAAACTTTATGCCTTAACTGTTTATCTTATCAGTATTTTGTTTAAAGCAGATTTACCCGACTGCGCCAGAAGGAGGGTTATGTTTCTAGAGTGTATGTATGTATGTATGTATGTTTTTTTTGCTTGTTCTTACTTTAAGTCTAGTGCAACGCCTTAATTTCTACGTCTAATAGTGTTTTTTACTGGTAGAAAATTCCTCTAGACATTAAGTCCGTCGTCAACTGTACTCAACCATCGGTTGTTTTTTAACTTTTTTCTCAAAACAACGAAACAATGTCAAATAGTACACTTAACGCTTCTATAGTGTTAATTGTCCACCAGTCAACCATAACGATATGAAAAACCGGAAGTGCGTGCCATCGGATGTCTACATCTCTTTCAAACCATAGCCAATTTAATGTTCACTTTGTTTGTAGATAAATAGTTATTCTCAATAATGTTAAGTTATGAAAATTACTTAAAATACAGCACCAGTATTAAGCTGACCCCTCATTACTATTGAGTCTCATACAACGCGCGGACCAAGCACGTTCCTAGTGTATTAGAGATTCGCGTGTAATGTGTAATGTACCATACAGACTGACGAACATTTCACGTGTAATGTAACATTGTAGATTAGACTTTGACCACTACAGTAGGTATCTACAATACAACCTCCCAGACTGACGAACATTCACGTGTTATGTAACATTTAGTTCAGTTACTTTTCAAACCGAATTAAGATGAGACACTCAATTTTTGCACAGAATTACATTTAAAAAGTATAATTAGCGGACTTAACGCTAATTAAAGGTATTTTCTACCAGTCAACCGCAAGACTTTACCAAGAACTTATCTATATATAATTATTGTTGTTAATATCTATTAACGTAGTTAACAAATAGATATTAATTAATTGTTGTTTCTCTATCTGAAGGTCTGGAAGAGATCAAACTGTATAGGTATCTTAACTGGATATATCTTATCTTAAATCTATGTTAGTATGTTGTGTTATTCTTACGGAGTGATTTAGGGTAAGTTGCACAAATTTGACAATTTGACGTCATTTTTGGGCCGTCACTTTAACTTTAACTGAAATTTGGATGTTTGTTATTGTTAAAGTCAGATGTTGCAACCCAACCTTAGTCTTTTTCGGTTAAATCAGATTTACCCGACTGCGCCAGAAGGAGGGTTGTGTGCTGTATGTATGTATGTATGTATTAATAATGTTATCTTTGCTTGTGTCTCAAGTGAGTGAGGTTAGTGTATCTGGTAACAAATGAATTAATTAATTTCCCGGGATGGGGAGGTCGGAGAGTGCGCTGGAAAGCAGCAACAGTGTCAGAAAAATATGTATTATTTATTAGTAATTTAAAATTTTTTCGCTACTTTTCCCAAATTATACCCCTCGGCTATAGGACAGCTTAAATTTTAACTAACGGGAGGGTGGGAGGGCGCGTTTTTGCGGGGATGACGTCTGAGGGTGGCGAGAGTGGTGTCGTTGGATGCGTGGCGGTGATACGGACAACTTTGCCTAACAACGCAACAGGGTGTTCCTTAATAAAAACTAAAGAAAAACAAGAAAAACTTAAAATTGGATACCACCAAATTCCGTGAAAAGTTGAAAAATCTACAAAAAATTCAATTTTAATCTGATCGCTACAAAAACAACAGCGGGACGCCTATTTGGCTACCTGAGTATACCTAAGTGAAAACATTTTGAAAAAGTAATGAAATAAAAAAAGTAAGTAAATTTTGACTAACGGGAGAGTGTGTTTTTGCCGAGATGACGTCTTAGAGTGGCGAGAGTGGTGTCGTTGGATGCGTGGCGGTGATACGGACAACTTTGCCTAACAACGCAACAGGGTGTTCCTTAGTAAAAACTGAAGAAAAACACGAAAAACTGAAAATTGGATACCAACGAATTCCAGAACAATAGGGAATATGCACTGTTCTTTTTCATATTTTTTTTATGATAACTTATATCGTTTTGAGACTGATCAATAATCTTCATCACCAAAAATACGAAAAGTAGTATATTTATAAATTGTTAAATACTTACTTCAAACTTTTTCAAGCGTTTGGCGCGCTCGGTTGTCAAACCTCATCGAAATTACTACACTTACGAACAATTTTAATGAGACAGACCTCGGCGATTATGGCTAAGACTCAATAAGCTGGAGTTTTAGAGTTACACCTGTGTGTTCTATCGCCAACACAGATGACGTATCTATCTACATAATATCTCAAAAAGTTGGACCTTCATTCTTCTAGTAATGTCAGGCTACCCGTTTCATTTCAAACCTTTTTCTTAATAAGTTACTTGCGAGGTACAGTCAACAGCACGTCAGGCTACCCGTTGCAGTTTTAGCCTTTGTCTAAGCGAAAGACACTTATGAGGTACAGTCAACAGCATGTCAGGCTACCCGTTTCATTTTTTTATTAGCCCGTTTATAAGCGAAAGTTACTTGCGAGGTACAGTCGACAGCATGTCCGGATACCCAGCTTTTTAGTCTTTTTTTTTTCAGCCAAAAAGTGACACGCGATGTACAGTCAACAGCATGTCAGGATACCCAGCTTTTTAGTCTTTTTTTTTTCAGCCAAAAAGTGACACGCGATGTACAGTCAACAGCATGTCAGGATACCCATTTTTTAGGGTTTTTTTTTTCAGCCAATAAGTGACGCGCGATGTACAGTCAACAGCAAGTCAGGTTACCCGTTTCATTTATGCCCGTTTTTTAGCGAAAGTTACTAGCAATGTACAGTCAATAGCATGTCAGGTTATGCGATGTACAGTCGACAGCACGTCAGGCTACCTAGTATCTTAGTCTTTTTCAGCCAAAAAGTGTCTAACCTAACCTAACCTAACCTAACCTAACCTAACCTAACTTTATAAAAATTAACCAAACTTTTAGCTATTCAACATATGTTAGGTTTGACCTTTGACCTAACTTAATAAAAATTAACCAAACTTCTACCTATTCAACATATGTTAGGTTTGACCTTTGACCTAACTTTTACCTATTCAACATATGTTAGGTTTGACCTTTGACCTAACTTAATAAAAATTAACCAAACTTCTACCTATTCAACATATGTTAGGTTTGACCTTTGACCTAACTTTTACCTATTCAACATATGTTAGGTTTGCCCTTTGACCTAACTTCTAACTATTCAACATATGTTAGGTTTGACCTTTGACCTCACTTTTACCTATTCAACATATGTAAGGTTTGACCTTTGACCTAACTTTATAAAAATGTAAGGTTTCACCATTGACCTAACTTTATAAAAATTAACCTAACTTTTACCTATTCAACATATGTTAGGTTTGCCCTTTGACCTAACTTTTAACTATTCAACATATGTTAGGTTTGACCTTTGACCTCACTTTTACCTATTCAACATATGTAAGGTTTGACCTTTGACCTAACTTTTACCTATTCAACATATGTTAGGTTTGACCTGTGACCTAACTTTCACCTATTCAACATATGTTAGGTTTGACCATTGACCTAACTTTATAAAATTAACCTTACTTTTACCTATTCAACATACGTTAGGTTTGACCTTTGACCTAACTTTAACCTTTTCAACATATGTTAGGTTTGACCTTTGACCTCACTTTTACCTATTCAACATATGTTAGCTTTGACCTTTTACCTATTCAACATATGTCAGGTTTGACCTTTGACCTAACTTTTACCTATTCAACATATGTTAGGTTTGACCTTTGACCTCACTTTTACCTATTCAACATATGTTAGGTTTGACCATCATTTGACCATTGACCTAACTTTATAAAATTAACCTTTCTTTTACCTATTCAACATATGTTAGCTTTGACCTTTTACCTATTCAACATATGTTAGGTTTGACCTTTGACCTAACTTTAACCTTTTCAACACATGTTAGGTTTGACCTTTGACCTAACTTTAACCTTTTCAACATATGTAAGGTTTGACCTTTGACCTCACTTTTACCTATTCAACATATGTTAGGTTTGACCTTTGACCTCACTTTTACCTATTCAACATATGTTAGGTTTGAGCTTTGACCTAACTTTTACCTATTCAACATATGTTAGGTTTGACCTTTGACCTTACTTTTACCTATTCAACATATGTTAGGTTTGACCTTTGACCTAACTTTATAAAAATGTAAGGTTTCACCATTGACCTAACTTTATAAAAATTAACCTAACTTTTACCTATTCAACATATGTTAGGTTTGCCCTTTGACCTAACTTTTAACTATTCAACATATGTTAGGTTTGACCTTTGACCTCACTTTTACCTATTCAACATATGTAAGGTTTGACCTTTGACCTAACTTTTACCTATTCAACATATGTTAGGTTTGACCTTTGACCTAACTTTTAACTATTCAACATATGTTAGGTTTGACCTTTGACCTCACTTTTACCTATTCAACATATGTTAGGTTTGACCATCATTTGACCATTGACCTAACTTTATAAAAATTAACCAAACTTTTACCTATTCAACATATGTTAGGTTTGACCTTTGACCTAACTTTTACCCATTCAACATATGTTAGGTTTGACCTTTGACCTAACTTTTACCTATTCAACATAACTTTTACCTATTCAACATATGTTAGGTTTGACCTGTGACCTAACTTTCACCTATTCAACATATGTTAGGTTTGACCATTGACCTAACTTTATAAAATTAACCTTACTTTTACCTATTCAACATATGTTAGGTTTGACCTTTGACCTAACTTTAACCTTTTCAACATATGTTAGGTTTGACCTTTGACCTCACTTTTACCTATTCAACATATGTTAGCTTTGACCTTTTACCTAACTTTAACCTTTTCAACATATGTTAGGTTTGACCTGTGACCTAACTTTTACCTATTCAACATATGTTAGGTTTGACCTTTGACCTCACTTTTACCTATTCAACATATGTTAGGTTTGACCATCATTTGACTATTGACCTAACTTTATAAAAATTAACCAAACTTTTACCTATTCAACATATGTTAGGTTTGACCTTTGACCTAACTTTTACCTATTCAACATATGTTAGGTTTGACCTTTGACCTAACTTTTACCTATTCAACATATGTAAGGTTTGACCTTTGACCTAACTTTATAAAAATGTAAGGTTTCACCATTGACCTAACTTTATAAAATTAACCTAACTTTTACCTATTCAACATATGTTAGGTTTGACCTTTGACCTAACTTTTAACTATTCAACATATGTTAGGTTTGACCATTGACCTAACTTTATAAAATTAACCTTACTTTTACCTATTCAACATATGTTAGGTTTGACCTTTGACCTAACTTTAACCTATTCAACATATGTTAGGTTTGACCTTTGACCTAACTTTCACCAATTCAACATGTGTTAGGTTTGACCTTTGACCTCACTTTTACCTATTCAACATATGTTAGGTTTGACCTTTGACCTAACTTTTACCTATTCAACATATGTTAGGTCTGACCTTTGACCTCACTTTTACCTATTCAACATATGTTAGGTTTGACCTTTGACCTAACTTTTACCTATTCAACATATGTTAGGTTTGACCTTTGACCTAACTTTAACCTATTCAACATATGTTAGGTTTGACCTTTGACCTAACTTTCACCAATTCAACATGTGTTAGGTTTGACCTTTGACCTCACTTTTACCTATTCAACATATGTTAGGTTTGACCTTTGACCTAACTTTTACCTATTCAACATATGTTAGGTCTGACCTTTGACCTCACTTTTACCTATTCAACATATGTTAGGTTTGACCTTTGACCTCACTTTTACCTATTCAACATATGTTAGGTTTGACCTTTGACCTCACTTTTACCTATTCAACATATGTTAGGTTTGACCATCATTTGACCATTGACCTAACTTTTTAAAAATTAACCAAACTTTTACCTATTCAACATATGTTAGGGTTGACCATTGACCTAACTTTATAAAAATTAACCAAACTTTTACCTTTTCAACATAATAATATGTTAGGTTTGACCATTGACCTGACATGCAAATATAATAAGTAAGTGTCCTAAGTTACTTAAAGGTGGGTTGCGAAGTTACTTAAGGGCTGGTAGAGTGTCCTAAGTTACTTAAGGGTGGGTTGCGAAGTTACCTAAGGGTGTCCTAAGTTACTTAAGGGTGGGTTGCGAAGTTACTTAAGGGTTGGTAGAGTGTCCTAAGTTACTTAAGGGTGGGTTTGCTAAGTTACTTAAGGGCTGGCAGAGTGTCCTAAGTTACTTAAGGGTGGGTTGCGAAGTTACCTAAGGGTGTCCTAAGTTACTTAAGGGTGGGTTGCGAAGTTCATCGAGTTGCTACCCTGACTTAAACAGTGCTTTAAGTAGCTTCAGTGTTATGCGCGATTAGACTTTATAGTTATATATTATTTCTTTATTGCACAACAATGAATGGTACAAAAGGCGGACTTAATGCCAATGAGGCATTCTCTACCAGTCAACCACAAGGCTAAGCAGAGAAGTACAGTAGGCGGTAGTAATATTCTTAAGTTAAAAAACTGTGCATTATAAATACTATGAAGCAATGATATTAAAATGAAAAGACGTAGATAGGTTACTTGTGCTAAAAAAGTCACTTGTGCTAAAAAAAATATAGGTACGTACGCTAGGGGATAGTTTTTGATTTCGCGTCAGTACTGACATAACCTATCTACGTCTTTTTTATTGTACTATCATTGGCTTAGCTATCGTTTTTCCCTACATGAGTGCACCTATGTCTCTTCAAGCCGCTACTCTGAGTAAACTGACTATTGCAAAGTTCACAAGAAAACGGCCTCTCCCCTGTATGTATCCTCATATGCAACTTTAAGTTGCCACTTATAGAAAACTGTTTATTACAAACAGTACAATTGTAAGGTCTTTCGTCTGAATGTACCCGCATATGTTTAGATAAGTTTCCAATCTGTTTGTTGCAAATCTTGCAAGTATAAGGCTTAATTCCAGTATGGACTCTCATATGCCTTTTCAATTGTCCAGTCTCTCTGAAATTTCTTTTGCAAATCTCACAAGGATATGGTTTCTCCCCGGTGTGTACTCTCATGTGAATTTTCAAATATCCGTTGTCAGAGAACGGTTTTTTGCAAACTTTGCAGGAAAATGGCCGTTCACCTGTATGAGTTCTCTCATGGAGTTTGAAGCTAGCCATTTGAGCGAATTGACGACTGCAGAAGCTGCAAGTGTAAGGTTTGAGTCCAGTATGTACTCTCATATGAACTTTCAGAGTAGTATACGCTCTGAAATCCTTCTTGCAGACTTCACAAGAAAACGGCCGTTCACCAGTATGCTGTCTTTCATGTATAGCTAAATAACTCTTGCTTGAGAATTCTTTCTTACATACTTTACAAGAAAAAGGCTTAACGCCAGTGTGTATTATAAAGATATGCCTTTTCAAATGTGTCCGTTGAGGGAATCTTCTTCCACAAACGTCACAAACATACGGTCGTTCACCAGTATGAGTTAACATATGAGATTTCAAAGTCTGGTTATGTCCGAACGATTTGCTGCATACCTCACATGAATATTTTCTTTCACCTGTATGCGTTTTTAGATGTTCTTTCAATCCTTTTTTCCGTTGAAACTCTTTACTGCAATAACTGCATTTGAATTTTTCGACGTCGAAGTGAATTTTAACGTGTTTTTTCAAAAGTCTTGGTTTGTCGAAAGGTTTTTGGCATATAGTGCAAGGATATGCGTCGTTTTTGCAGTGACTCTGTTCTATGTGTTTTGTCAAATCCTTGTTTTTGACAAATTTTGAGTTGCAAAGTTGGCATTCGTAGGTTTTTTCTCCGGTGTGAATTCTCATGTGGACTTCTAAAGATCCGTTGTAGGTGAACTGTTTCTCGCAGACGGTGCAGGAGAATTTTTTAGACTTCTCTTTCTGTGCTGGAGTTTCTTCATCTGTAAGAGAAATGAAATGAGTTAACTGATCTGTTTTTTTTTCTGGGCTTCCTAACTAAGTACTTATCATAGTTTTGTTCATTATTGGAACGTTTAGGTAGGTTTTCAAAAACTATTAGTCAGGGCCCAAGGTCTGCTAATTTAAGAACGCTTCAATTGAATCGTAATTGAGTCTCAATCGGCTAATTTGACACATTTTCTATTAGCCGACTTGAGGCCCCGATCTGGAGTGGCATTCCAGCTAACATCACTGCACATCTCGGTACTTTACGCTTACTTCAATCATCTTGAATCACTTTGAATTAGTATTTTATCTCATTTTGTATGTAAATTATTAAACAATGTTATTTGGCTTAGTTCTTTTACCTCCAACGACCACAGCCGCAAATAAACTTCCAGAGTTAACTCACCACGGGGGAAGTGAGTTTTGCCACCAACCGGAATACCATAGCTGACCTTTTACTATGGGTGTGTATTTATTTATTTATTTATGGGATGAAATTTAATGACCACCAAAAAAAACAATCGTTGCCCTAAACAGCCTCATCCAAAAAAAATATAATATGTACAAATAAATAAAACCTGTACCAAAATCATTCGGGCTATTTAAATCATGCCTGCACTACAAAAACTTTTAATAACCCAAAAAGACCACGCGTGCACCAAATTGTAACAAGCAAAGTTTTGTGTCATTGCTACCCAAATATATCACTACGTTTGCCATAAAATGTAAGCATATAACCAAGTATACAGGATGGCCGGGAAGTGGACGTCTAAAGCTAAAATTTATATTCATCATATCAAGGTGTACCCAAATCACCCCCATGAATGGTCTACGATTTTGCTTAGTTTAGGAGCTAGAATTATTTTTATGATTTTTTCTTCAATCTTCACCTATCATTGGTTTTTTTTTTTTTTCTCAATCTGGGGAGTATTTGGTGATCAAATTATCAGTGATAATTAATGACAATACTTACAAGTAGCACCCTAAAAATTTCGATCTGCCTAAGTATTGCGGAACTTCCTTAAAATTTAGTCGCAAGTTCAAAATTGCGGTCCGATCTTGGTGAATGCACATCTTTAATGTATGAAAAAAAAAGTTTAGGTCCCCGTAGATTCAAAGCATTCTTAAAAACTGCCCAGAACATTAGGCTATAAAATGACGTCAAATAAAGCTGCTGTTAACGGGGGTTTTTTTCCTGGAACTGACCTTTGAAGTCAGATGAAGAACTTTTTCGGGGTAAAATACTACTTTATTTTATTGCAATAGTTATGATTCTTCGAGTTATGATGTTTTTTGGTCGCGTTTTCTGACCTTGACACCAAGAATGCAAATGGAAAAATCACCTTCCCCATGAGTTCTCGCCTTATAGTCATCATTATGCTTACTTCCCGACCACAGTCATTGTCACATTTTGTTATAAAATACTATAACAAAACGTAGACGTGGAACGCTCTAAATTTTTAGGGTAAACAATGGTTTTTGTTTATTAATTAACTTTATTAGGATAAAATTGTGTTACTTATTTGGTTGTTTTTTTTTTCAAAATAAAATGCGAGTACATATTTGGTGCATTCGTGGCCTTTTTGGGTAGCTCAGCGATTATTCTAAAGATACTAACTAGCCTTATTTAGGTTAGGAGACTTTACGTTTATTGGTGATCATTTCATATTAAAATGGGGATTTAATTCTGGTAAGTATATGTACTTACGATTTTTTGGGCGTTATATTTCATTATATCTGGTGATTGCTTAAACCTAAGCCTTTATTTATTAGTTTGTACACAAAAATAATTAGAACACAAAAAGTACTGGTGAGCTTATCTCCAATAAGAGATTTCTTCCAGCAGACCATGGTGATAAGATACGATTCAAAATGTTTTTCGATCAGATTCCGGTAAATAAACATAATATTGAGAATACATACACTCATGGTCGTCAGCCGGTCCCGGCGACCAATCACCGTCGTCCGATCCGTCGACGATGTTCTCTGTCTCTTTCTTCTTACACCGACGCGGGCGAATCGGCTTCTCCGGTCGAATGAATATCTCCATTGAGGGTAGTTTGTCATCTAGAGGCAAAATATGATAATGCGTTATACATATTCTTACTAAAGGTATAGAACTAGCTTTACCGGAAGTACAACCGGAAGTGATGGTATCTCTGCAACGGAAGCGTCTATTATTAAACCGCTTGCATATTGATAAGTATTCTAGCGAATTTAATACTCAGATACTTGAGTTGAGTTAAATTAAAGCGAATAAAAAAAATACCTACGTCTAGTTGAGGACTTTCATAGAACGCGCGGGTCAGAGGTGAACGGTGAATTAGACATCAACGCGTCAGTCACTTCACACACCGAAATAAGCTGAGACACAATTTTAATTATATTACAATATGTTTTACTAGCTAATAAATTACGATGAATTTATTATTTAATAATTCATTTCGCACGAAATCACATTAAAAAAGTAAAATTGGCGAGCTTAATGCCTAGAGGCATTCTCTACCAGTCAACCGCAAGGCTTTATATAGATCTTAGGTAGATAGTAGAAAACTTCATTGTTGCACCCCTATAGTTTACTGATGGAAAATGCTTATAATTGTTGTTATCTTTGCAAGAGATCGCTTTTAGCGACAAGGCCGCATCAAACTTTATGCCTTAACTGTTTATCTTATCAGTATTTTGTTTAAAGCAGATTTACCCGACTGCGCCAGAAGGAGGGTTATGTTTCTAGAGTGTATGTATGTATGTATGTATTTATTATGTTTTTTTTGCTTGTTCTTACTTTAAGTCTAGTGCAACGCCTTAATTTCTACGTCTAATAGTGTTTTTTACTGGTAGAAAATTCCTCTAGACATTAAGTCCGTCGTCAACTGTACTCAACCATCGGTTGTTTTTTAACTTTTTTCTCAAAACAACGAAACAATGTCAAATAGTACACTTAACGCTTCTATAGTGTTAATTGTCCACCAGTCAACCATAACGATATGAAAAACCGGAAGTGCGTGCCATCGGATGTCTACATCTCTTTCAAACCATAGCCAATTTAATGTTCACTTTGTTTGTAGATAAATAGTTATTCTCAATAATGTTAAGTTATGAAAATTACTTAAAATACAGCACCAGTATTAAGCTGACCCCTCATTACTATTGAGTCTCATACAACGCGCGGACCAAGCACGTTCCTAGTGTATTAGAGATTCGCGTGTAATGTGTAATGTACCATACAGACTGACGAACATTTCACGTGTAATGTAACATTGTAGATTAGACTTTGACCACTACAGTAGGTATCTACAATACAACCTCCCAGACTGACGAACATTCACGTGTTATGTAACATTTAGTTCAGTTACTTTTCAAACCGAATTAAGATGAGACACTCAATTTTTGCACAGAATTACATTTAAAAAGTATAATTAGCGGACTTAACGCTAATTAAAGGTATTTTCTACCAGTCAACCGCAAGACTTTACCAAGAACTTATCTATATATAATTATTGTTGTTAATATCTATTAACGTAGTTAACAAATAGATATTAATTAATTGTTGTTTCTCTATCTGAAGGTCTGGAAGAGATCAAACTGTATAGGTATCTTAACTGGATATATCTTATCTTAAATCTATGTTAGTATGTTGTGTTATTCTTACGGAGTGATTTAGGGTAAGTTGCACAAATTTGACAATTTGACGTCATTTTTGGGCCGTCACTTTAACTTTAACTGAAATTTGGATGTTTGTTATTGTTAAAGTCAGATGTTGCAACCCAACCTTAGTCTTTTTCGGTTAAATCAGATTTACCCGACTGCGCCAGAAGGAGGGTTGTGTGCTGTATGTATGTATGTATGTATTAATAATGTTATCTTTGCTTGTGTCTCAAGTGAGTGAGGTTAGTGTATCTGGTAACAAATGAATTAATTAATTTCCCGGGATGGGGAGGTCGGAGAGTGCGCTGGAAAGCAGCAACAGTGTCAGAAAAATATGTATTATTTATTAGTAATTTAAAATTTTTTCGCTACTTTTCCCAAATTATACCCCTCGGCTATAGGACAGCTTAAATTTTAACTAACGGGAGGGTGGGAGGGCGCGTTTTTGCGGGGATGACGTCTGAGGGTGGCGAGAGTGGTGTCGTTGGATGCGTGGCGGTGATACGGACAACTTTGCCTAACAACGCAACAGGGTGTTCCTTAATAAAAACTAAAGAAAAACAAGAAAAACTTAAAATTGGATACCACCAAATTCCGTGAAAAGTTGAAAAATCTACAAAAAATTCAATTTTAATCTGATCGCTACAAAAACAACAGCGGGACGCCTATTTGGCTACCTGAGTATACCTAAGTGAAAACATTTTGAAAAAGTAATGAAATAAAAAAAGTAAGTAAATTTTGACTAACGGGAGAGTGTGTTTTTGCCGAGATGACGTCTTAGAGTGGCGAGAGTGGTGTCGTTGGATGCGTGGCGGTGATACGGACAACTTTGCCTAACAACGCAACAGGGTGTTCCTTAGTAAAAACTGAAGAAAAACACGAAAAACTGAAAATTGGATACCAACGAATTCCAGAACAATAGGGAATATGCACTGTTCTTTTTCATATTTTTTTTATGATAACTTATATCGTTTTGAGACTGATCAATAATCTTCATCACCAAAAATACGAAAAGTAGTATATTTATAAATTGTTAAATACTTACTTCAAACTTTTTCAAGCGTTTGGCGCGCTCGGTTGTCAAACCTCATCGAAATTACTACACTTACGAACAATTTTAATGAGACAGACCTCGGCGATTATGGCTAAGACTCAATAAGCTGGAGTTTTAGAGTTACACCTGTGTGTTCTATCGCCAACACAGATGACGTATCTATCTACATAATATCTCAAAAAGTTGGACCTTCATTCTTCTAGTAATGTCAGGCTACCCGTTTCATTTCAAACCTTTTTCTTAATAAGTTACTTGCGAGGTACAGTCAACAGCACGTCAGGCTACCCGTTGCAGTTTTAGCCTTTGTCTAAGCGAAAGACACTTATGAGGTACAGTCAACAGCATGTCAGGCTACCCGTTTCATTTTTTTATTAGCCCGTTTATAAGCGAAAGTTACTTGCGAGGTACAGTCGACAGCATGTCCGGATACCCAGCTTTTTAGTCTTTTTTTTTTCAGCCAAAAAGTGACACGCGATGTACAGTCAACAGCATGTCAGGATACCCAGCTTTTTAGTCTTTTTTTTTTCAGCCAAAAAGTGACACGCGATGTACAGTCAACAGCATGTCAGGATACCCATTTTTTAGGGTTTTTTTTTTCAGCCAATAAGTGACGCGCGATGTACAGTCAACAGCAAGTCAGGTTACCCGTTTCATTTATGCCCGTTTTTTAGCGAAAGTTACTAGCAATGTACAGTCAATAGCATGTCAGGTTATGCGATGTACAGTCGACAGCACGTCAGGCTACCTAGTATCTTAGTCTTTTTCAGCCAAAAAGTGTCTAACCTAACCTAACCTAACCTAACCTAACCTAACCTAACTTTATAAAAATTAACCAAACTTTTAGCTATTCAACATATGTTAGGTTTGACCTTTGACCTAACTTAATAAAAATTAACCAAACTTCTACCTATTCAACATATGTTAGGTTTGACCTTTGACCTAACTTTTACCTATTCAACATATGTTAGGTTTGACCTTTGACCTAACTTAATAAAAATTAACCAAACTTCTACCTATTCAACATATGTTAGGTTTGACCTTTGACCTAACTTTTACCTATTCAACATATGTTAGGTTTGCCCTTTGACCTAACTTCTAACTATTCAACATATGTTAGGTTTGACCTTTGACCTCACTTTTACCTATTCAACATATGTAAGGTTTGACCTTTGACCTAACTTTATAAAAATGTAAGGTTTCACCATTGACCTAACTTTATAAAAATTAACCTAACTTTTACCTATTCAACATATGTTAGGTTTGCCCTTTGACCTAACTTTTAACTATTCAACATATGTTAGGTTTGACCTTTGACCTCACTTTTACCTATTCAACATATGTAAGGTTTGACCTTTGACCTAACTTTTACCTATTCAACATATGTTAGGTTTGACCTGTGACCTAACTTTCACCTATTCAACATATGTTAGGTTTGACCATTGACCTAACTTTATAAAATTAACCTTACTTTTACCTATTCAACATACGTTAGGTTTGACCTTTGACCTAACTTTAACCTTTTCAACATATGTTAGGTTTGACCTTTGACCTCACTTTTACCTATTCAACATATGTTAGCTTTGACCTTTTACCTATTCAACATATGTCAGGTTTGACCTTTGACCTAACTTTTACCTATTCAACATATGTTAGGTTTGACCTTTGACCTCACTTTTACCTATTCAACATATGTTAGGTTTGACCATCATTTGACCATTGACCTAACTTTATAAAATTAACCTTTCTTTTACCTATTCAACATATGTTAGCTTTGACCTTTTACCTATTCAACATATGTTAGGTTTGACCTTTGACCTAACTTTAACCTTTTCAACACATGTTAGGTTTGACCTTTGACCTAACTTTAACCTTTTCAACATATGTAAGGTTTGACCTTTGACCTCACTTTTACCTATTCAACATATGTTAGGTTTGACCTTTGACCTCACTTTTACCTATTCAACATATGTTAGGTTTGAGCTTTGACCTAACTTTTACCTATTCAACATATGTTAGGTTTGACCTTTGACCTTACTTTTACCTATTCAACATATGTTAGGTTTGACCTTTGACCTAACTTTATAAAAATGTAAGGTTTCACCATTGACCTAACTTTATAAAAATTAACCTAACTTTTACCTATTCAACATATGTTAGGTTTGCCCTTTGACCTAACTTTTAACTATTCAACATATGTTAGGTTTGACCTTTGACCTCACTTTTACCTATTCAACATATGTAAGGTTTGACCTTTGACCTAACTTTTACCTATTCAACATATGTTAGGTTTGACCTTTGACCTAACTTTTAACTATTCAACATATGTTAGGTTTGACCTTTGACCTCACTTTTACCTATTCAACATATGTTAGGTTTGACCATCATTTGACCATTGACCTAACTTTATAAAAATTAACCAAACTTTTACCTATTCAACATATGTTAGGTTTGACCTTTGACCTAACTTTTACCCATTCAACATATGTTAGGTTTGACCTTTGACCTAACTTTTACCTATTCAACATAACTTTTACCTATTCAACATATGTTAGGTTTGACCTGTGACCTAACTTTCACCTATTCAACATATGTTAGGTTTGACCATTGACCTAACTTTATAAAATTAACCTTACTTTTACCTATTCAACATATGTTAGGTTTGACCTTTGACCTAACTTTAACCTTTTCAACATATGTTAGGTTTGACCTTTGACCTCACTTTTACCTATTCAACATATGTTAGCTTTGACCTTTTACCTAACTTTAACCTTTTCAACATATGTTAGGTTTGACCTGTGACCTAACTTTTACCTATTCAACATATGTTAGGTTTGACCTTTGACCTCACTTTTACCTATTCAACATATGTTAGGTTTGACCATCATTTGACTATTGACCTAACTTTATAAAAATTAACCAAACTTTTACCTATTCAACATATGTTAGGTTTGACCTTTGACCTAACTTTTACCTATTCAACATATGTTAGGTTTGACCTTTGACCTAACTTTTACCTATTCAACATATGTAAGGTTTGACCTTTGACCTAACTTTATAAAAATGTAAGGTTTCACCATTGACCTAACTTTATAAAATTAACCTAACTTTTACCTATTCAACATATGTTAGGTTTGACCTTTGACCTAACTTTTAACTATTCAACATATGTTAGGTTTGACCATTGACCTAACTTTATAAAATTAACCTTACTTTTACCTATTCAACATATGTTAGGTTTGACCTTTGACCTAACTTTAACCTATTCAACATATGTTAGGTTTGACCTTTGACCTAACTTTCACCAATTCAACATGTGTTAGGTTTGACCTTTGACCTCACTTTTACCTATTCAACATATGTTAGGTTTGACCTTTGACCTAACTTTTACCTATTCAACATATGTTAGGTCTGACCTTTGACCTCACTTTTACCTATTCAACATATGTTAGGTTTGACCTTTGACCTAACTTTTACCTATTCAACATATGTTAGGTTTGACCTTTGACCTAACTTTAACCTATTCAACATATGTTAGGTTTGACCTTTGACCTAACTTTCACCAATTCAACATGTGTTAGGTTTGACCTTTGACCTCACTTTTACCTATTCAACATATGTTAGGTTTGACCTTTGACCTAACTTTTACCTATTCAACATATGTTAGGTCTGACCTTTGACCTCACTTTTACCTATTCAACATATGTTAGGTTTGACCTTTGACCTCACTTTTACCTATTCAACATATGTTAGGTTTGACCTTTGACCTCACTTTTACCTATTCAACATATGTTAGGTTTGACCATCATTTGACCATTGACCTAACTTTTTAAAAATTAACCAAACTTTTACCTATTCAACATATGTTAGGGTTGACCATTGACCTAACTTTATAAAAATTAACCAAACTTTTACCTTTTCAACATAATAATATGTTAGGTTTGACCATTGACCTGACATGCAAATATAATAAGTAAGTGTCCTAAGTTACTTAAAGGTGGGTTGCGAAGTTACTTAAGGGCTGGTAGAGTGTCCTAAGTTACTTAAGGGTGGGTTGCGAAGTTACCTAAGGGTGTCCTAAGTTACTTAAGGGTGGGTTGCGAAGTTACTTAAGGGTTGGTAGAGTGTCCTAAGTTACTTAAGGGTGGGTTTGCTAAGTTACTTAAGGGCTGGCAGAGTGTCCTAAGTTACTTAAGGGTGGGTTGCGAAGTTACCTAAGGGTGTCCTAAGTTACTTAAGGGTGGGTTGCGAAGTTCATCGAGTTGCTACCCTGACTTAAACAGTGCTTTAAGTAGCTTCAGTGTTATGCGCGATTAGACTTTATAGTTATATATTATTTCTTTATTGCACAACAATGAATGGTACAAAAGGCGGACTTAATGCCAATGAGGCATTCTCTACCAGTCAACCACAAGGCTAAGCAGAGAAGTACAGTAGGCGGTAGTAATATTCTTAAGTTAAAAAACTGTGCATTATAAATACTATGAAGCAATGATATTAAAATGAAAAGACGTAGATAGGTTACTTGTGCTAAAAAAGTCACTTGTGCTAAAAAAAATATAGGTACGTACGCTAGGGGATAGTTTTTGATTTCGCGTCAGTACTGACATAACCTATCTACGTCTTTTTTATTGTACTATCATTGGCTTAGCTATCGTTTTTCCCTACATGAGTGCACCTATGTCTCTTCAAGCCGCTACTCTGAGTAAACTGACTATTGCAAAGTTCACAAGAAAACGGCCTCTCCCCTGTATGTATCCTCATATGCAACTTTAAGTTGCCACTTATAGAAAACTGTTTATTACAAACAGTACAATTGTAAGGTCTTTCGTCTGAATGTACCCGCATATGTTTAGATAAGTTTCCAATCTGTTTGTTGCAAATCTTGCAAGTATAAGGCTTAATTCCAGTATGGACTCTCATATGCCTTTTCAATTGTCCAGTCTCTCTGAAATTTCTTTTGCAAATCTCACAAGGATATGGTTTCTCCCCGGTGTGTACTCTCATGTGAATTTTCAAATATCCGTTGTCAGAGAACGGTTTTTTGCAAACTTTGCAGGAAAATGGCCGTTCACCTGTATGAGTTCTCTCATGGAGTTTGAAGCTAGCCATTTGAGCGAATTGACGACTGCAGAAGCTGCAAGTGTAAGGTTTGAGTCCAGTATGTACTCTCATATGAACTTTCAGAGTAGTATACGCTCTGAAATCCTTCTTGCAGACTTCACAAGAAAACGGCCGTTCACCAGTATGCTGTCTTTCATGTATAGCTAAATAACTCTTGCTTGAGAATTCTTTCTTACATACTTTACAAGAAAAAGGCTTAACGCCAGTGTGTATTATAAAGATATGCCTTTTCAAATGTGTCCGTTGAGGGAATCTTCTTCCACAAACGTCACAAACATACGGTCGTTCACCAGTATGAGTTAACATATGAGATTTCAAAGTCTGGTTATGTCCGAACGATTTGCTGCATACCTCACATGAATATTTTCTTTCACCTGTATGCGTTTTTAGATGTTCTTTCAATCCTTTTTTCCGTTGAAACTCTTTACTGCAATAACTGCATTTGAATTTTTCGACGTCGAAGTGAATTTTAACGTGTTTTTTCAAAAGTCTTGGTTTGTCGAAAGGTTTTTGGCATATAGTGCAAGGATATGCGTCGTTTTTGCAGTGACTCTGTTCTATGTGTTTTGTCAAATCCTTGTTTTTGACAAATTTTGAGTTGCAAAGTTGGCATTCGTAGGTTTTTTCTCCGGTGTGAATTCTCATGTGGACTTCTAAAGATCCGTTGTAGGTGAACTGTTTCTCGCAGACGGTGCAGGAGAATTTTTTAGACTTCTCTTTCTGTGCTGGAGTTTCTTCATCTGTAAGAGAAATGAAATGAGTTAACTGATCTGTTTTTTTTTCTGGGCTTCCTAACTAAGTACTTATCATAGTTTTGTTCATTATTGGAACGTTTAGGTAGGTTTTCAAAAACTATTAGTCAGGGCCCAAGGTCTGCTAATTTAAGAACGCTTCAATTGAATCGTAATTGAGTCTCAATCGGCTAATTTGACACATTTTCTATTAGCCGACTTGAGGCCCCGATCTGGAGTGGCATTCCAGCTAACATCACTGCACATCTCGGTACTTTACGCTTACTTCAATCATCTTGAATCACTTTGAATTAGTATTTTATCTCATTTTGTATGTAAATTATTAAACAATGTTATTTGGCTTAGTTCTTTTACCTCCAACGACCACAGCCGCAAATAAACTTCCAGAGTTAACTCACCACGGGGGAAGTGAGTTTTGCCACCAACCGGAATACCATAGCTGACCTTTTACTATGGGTGTGTATTTATTTATTTATTTATGGGATGAAATTTAATGACCACCAAAAAAAACAATCGTTGCCCTAAACAGCCTCATCCAAAAAAAATATAATATGTACAAATAAATAAAACCTGTACCAAAATCATTCGGGCTATTTAAATCATGCCTGCACTACAAAAACTTTTAATAACCCAAAAAGACCACGCGTGCACCAAATTGTAACAAGCAAAGTTTTGTGTCATTGCTACCCAAATATATCACTACGTTTGCCATAAAATGTAAGCATATAACCAAGTATACAGGATGGCCGGGAAGTGGACGTCTAAAGCTAAAATTTATATTCATCATATCAAGGTGTACCCAAATCACCCCCATGAATGGTCTACGATTTTGCTTAGTTTAGGAGCTAGAATTATTTTTATGATTTTTTCTTCAATCTTCACCTATCATTGGTTTTTTTTTTTTTTCTCAATCTGGGGAGTATTTGGTGATCAAATTATCAGTGATAATTAATGACAATACTTACAAGTAGCACCCTAAAAATTTCGATCTGCCTAAGTATTGCGGAACTTCCTTAAAATTTAGTCGCAAGTTCAAAATTGCGGTCCGATCTTGGTGAATGCACATCTTTAATGTATGAAAAAAAAAGTTTAGGTCCCCGTAGATTCAAAGCATTCTTAAAAACTGCCCAGAACATTAGGCTATAAAATGACGTCAAATAAAGCTGCTGTTAACGGGGGTTTTTTTCCTGGAACTGACCTTTGAAGTCAGATGAAGAACTTTTTCGGGGTAAAATACTACTTTATTTTATTGCAATAGTTATGATTCTTCGAGTTATGATGTTTTTTGGTCGCGTTTTCTGACCTTGACACCAAGAATGCAAATGGAAAAATCACCTTCCCCATGAGTTCTCGCCTTATAGTCATCATTATGCTTACTTCCCGACCACAGTCATTGTCACATTTTGTTATAAAATACTATAACAAAACGTAGACGTGGAACGCTCTAAATTTTTAGGGTAAACAATGGTTTTTGTTTATTAATTAACTTTATTAGGATAAAATTGTGTTACTTATTTGGTTGTTTTTTTTTTCAAAATAAAATGCGAGTACATATTTGGTGCATTCGTGGCCTTTTTGGGTAGCTCAGCGATTATTCTAAAGATACTAACTAGCCTTATTTAGGTTAGGAGACTTTACGTTTATTGGTGATCATTTCATATTAAAATGGGGATTTAATTCTGGTAAGTATATGTACTTACGATTTTTTGGGCGTTATATTTCATTATATCTGGTGATTGCTTAAACCTAAGCCTTTATTTATTAGTTTGTACACAAAAATAATTAGAACACAAAAAGTACTGGTGAGCTTATCTCCAATAAGAGATTTCTTCCAGCAGACCATGGTGATAAGATACGATTCAAAATGTTTTTCGATCAGATTCCGGTAAATAAACATAATATTGAGAATACATACACTCATGGTCGTCAGCCGGTCCCGGCGACCAATCACCGTCGTCCGATCCGTCGACGATGTTCTCTGTCTCTTTCTTCTTACACCGACGCGGGCGAATCGGCTTCTCCGGTCGAATGAATATCTCCATTGAGGGTAGTTTGTCATCTAGAGGCAAAATATGATAATGCGTTATACATATTCTTACTAAAGGTATAGAACTAGCTTTACCGGAAGTACAACCGGAAGTGATGGTATCTCTGCAACGGAAGCGTCTATTATTAAACCGCTTGCATATTGATAAGTATTCTAGCGAATTTAATACTCAGATACTTGAGTTGAGTTAAATTAAAGCGAATAAAAAAAATACCTACGTCTAGTTGAGGACTTTCATAGAACGCGCGGGTCAGAGGTGAACGGTGAATTAGACATCAACGCGTCAGTCACTTCACACACCGAAATAAGCTGAGACACAATTTTAATTATATTACAATATGTTTTACTAGCTAATAAATTACGATGAATTTATTATTTAATAATTCATTTCGCACGAAATCACATTAAAAAAGTAAAATTGGCGAGCTTAATGCCTAGAGGCATTCTCTACCAGTCAACCGCAAGGCTTTATATAGATCTTAGGTAGATAGTAGAAAACTTCATTGTTGCACCCCTATAGTTTACTGATGGAAAATGCTTATAATTGTTGTTATCTTTGCAAGAGATCGCTTTTAGCGACAAGGCCGCATCAAACTTTATGCCTTAACTGTTTATCTTATCAGTATTTTGTTTAAAGCAGATTTACCCGACTGCGCCAGAAGGAGGGTTATGTTTCTAGAGTGTATGTATGTATGTATGTATTTATTATGTTTTTTTTGCTTGTTCTTACTTTAAGTCTAGTGCAACGCCTTAATTTCTACGTCTAATAGTGTTTTTTACTGGTAGAAAATTCCTCTAGACATTAAGTCCGTCGTCAACTGTACTCAACCATCGGTTGTTTTTTAACTTTTTTCTCAAAACAACGAAACAATGTCAAATAGTACACTTAACGCTTCTATAGTGTTAATTGTCCACCAGTCAACCATAACGATATGAAAAACCGGAAGTGCGTGCCATCGGATGTCTACATCTCTTTCAAACCATAGCCAATTTAATGTTCACTTTGTTTGTAGATAAATAGTTATTCTCAATAATGTTAAGTTATGAAAATTACTTAAAATACAGCACCAGTATTAAGCTGACCCCTCATTACTATTGAGTCTCATACAACGCGCGGACCAAGCACGTTCCTAGTGTATTAGAGATTCGCGTGTAATGTGTAATGTACCATACAGACTGACGAACATTTCACGTGTAATGTAACATTGTAGATTAGACTTTGACCACTACAGTAGGTATCTACAATACAACCTCCCAGACTGACGAACATTCACGTGTTATGTAACATTTAGTTCAGTTACTTTTCAAACCGAATTAAGATGAGACACTCAATTTTTGCACAGAATTACATTTAAAAAGTATAATTAGCGGACTTAACGCTAATTAAAGGTATTTTCTACCAGTCAACCGCAAGACTTTACCAAGAACTTATCTATATATAATTATTGTTGTTAATATCTATTAACGTAGTTAACAAATAGATATTAATTAATTGTTGTTTCTCTATCTGAAGGTCTGGAAGAGATCAAACTGTATAGGTATCTTAACTGGATATATCTTATCTTAAATCTATGTTAGTATGTTGTGTTATTCTTACGGAGTGATTTAGGGTAAGTTGCACAAATTTGACAATTTGACGTCATTTTTGGGCCGTCACTTTAACTTTAACTGAAATTTGGATGTTTGTTATTGTTAAAGTCAGATGTTGCAACCCAACCTTAGTCTTTTTCGGTTAAATCAGATTTACCCGACTGCGCCAGAAGGAGGGTTGTGTGCTGTATGTATGTATGTATGTATTAATAATGTTATCTTTGCTTGTGTCTCAAGTGAGTGAGGTTAGTGTATCTGGTAACAAATGAATTAATTAATTTCCCGGGATGGGGAGGTCGGAGAGTGCGCTGGAAAGCAGCAACAGTGTCAGAAAAATATGTATTATTTATTAGTAATTTAAAATTTTTTCGCTACTTTTCCCAAATTATACCCCTCGGCTATAGGACAGCTTAAATTTTAACTAACGGGAGGGTGGGAGGGCGCGTTTTTGCGGGGATGACGTCTGAGGGTGGCGAGAGTGGTGTCGTTGGATGCGTGGCGGTGATACGGACAACTTTGCCTAACAACGCAACAGGGTGTTCCTTAATAAAAACTAAAGAAAAACAAGAAAAACTTAAAATTGGATACCACCAAATTCCGTGAAAAGTTGAAAAATCTACAAAAAATTCAATTTTAATCTGATCGCTACAAAAACAACAGCGGGACGCCTATTTGGCTACCTGAGTATACCTAAGTGAAAACATTTTGAAAAAGTAATGAAATAAAAAAAGTAAGTAAATTTTGACTAACGGGAGAGTGTGTTTTTGCCGAGATGACGTCTTAGAGTGGCGAGAGTGGTGTCGTTGGATGCGTGGCGGTGATACGGACAACTTTGCCTAACAACGCAACAGGGTGTTCCTTAGTAAAAACTGAAGAAAAACACGAAAAACTGAAAATTGGATACCAACGAATTCCAGAACAATAGGGAATATGCACTGTTCTTTTTCATATTTTTTTTATGATAACTTATATCGTTTTGAGACTGATCAATAATCTTCATCACCAAAAATACGAAAAGTAGTATATTTATAAATTGTTAAATACTTACTTCAAACTTTTTCAAGCGTTTGGCGCGCTCGGTTGTCAAACCTCATCGAAATTACTACACTTACGAACAATTTTAATGAGACAGACCTCGGCGATTATGGCTAAGACTCAATAAGCTGGAGTTTTAGAGTTACACCTGTGTGTTCTATCGCCAACACAGATGACGTATCTATCTACATAATATCTCAAAAAGTTGGACCTTCATTCTTCTAGTAATGTCAGGCTACCCGTTTCATTTCAAACCTTTTTCTTAATAAGTTACTTGCGAGGTACAGTCAACAGCACGTCAGGCTACCCGTTGCAGTTTTAGCCTTTGTCTAAGCGAAAGACACTTATGAGGTACAGTCAACAGCATGTCAGGCTACCCGTTTCATTTTTTTATTAGCCCGTTTATAAGCGAAAGTTACTTGCGAGGTACAGTCGACAGCATGTCCGGATACCCAGCTTTTTAGTCTTTTTTTTTTCAGCCAAAAAGTGACACGCGATGTACAGTCAACAGCATGTCAGGATACCCAGCTTTTTAGTCTTTTTTTTTTCAGCCAAAAAGTGACACGCGATGTACAGTCAACAGCATGTCAGGATACCCATTTTTTAGGGTTTTTTTTTTCAGCCAATAAGTGACGCGCGATGTACAGTCAACAGCAAGTCAGGTTACCCGTTTCATTTATGCCCGTTTTTTAGCGAAAGTTACTAGCAATGTACAGTCAATAGCATGTCAGGTTATGCGATGTACAGTCGACAGCACGTCAGGCTACCTAGTATCTTAGTCTTTTTCAGCCAAAAAGTGTCTAACCTAACCTAACCTAACCTAACCTAACCTAACCTAACTTTATAAAAATTAACCAAACTTTTAGCTATTCAACATATGTTAGGTTTGACCTTTGACCTAACTTAATAAAAATTAACCAAACTTCTACCTATTCAACATATGTTAGGTTTGACCTTTGACCTAACTTTTACCTATTCAACATATGTTAGGTTTGACCTTTGACCTAACTTAATAAAAATTAACCAAACTTCTACCTATTCAACATATGTTAGGTTTGACCTTTGACCTAACTTTTACCTATTCAACATATGTTAGGTTTGCCCTTTGACCTAACTTCTAACTATTCAACATATGTTAGGTTTGACCTTTGACCTCACTTTTACCTATTCAACATATGTAAGGTTTGACCTTTGACCTAACTTTATAAAAATGTAAGGTTTCACCATTGACCTAACTTTATAAAAATTAACCTAACTTTTACCTATTCAACATATGTTAGGTTTGCCCTTTGACCTAACTTTTAACTATTCAACATATGTTAGGTTTGACCTTTGACCTCACTTTTACCTATTCAACATATGTAAGGTTTGACCTTTGACCTAACTTTTACCTATTCAACATATGTTAGGTTTGACCTGTGACCTAACTTTCACCTATTCAACATATGTTAGGTTTGACCATTGACCTAACTTTATAAAATTAACCTTACTTTTACCTATTCAACATACGTTAGGTTTGACCTTTGACCTAACTTTAACCTTTTCAACATATGTTAGGTTTGACCTTTGACCTCACTTTTACCTATTCAACATATGTTAGCTTTGACCTTTTACCTATTCAACATATGTCAGGTTTGACCTTTGACCTAACTTTTACCTATTCAACATATGTTAGGTTTGACCTTTGACCTCACTTTTACCTATTCAACATATGTTAGGTTTGACCATCATTTGACCATTGACCTAACTTTATAAAATTAACCTTTCTTTTACCTATTCAACATATGTTAGCTTTGACCTTTTACCTATTCAACATATGTTAGGTTTGACCTTTGACCTAACTTTAACCTTTTCAACACATGTTAGGTTTGACCTTTGACCTAACTTTAACCTTTTCAACATATGTAAGGTTTGACCTTTGACCTCACTTTTACCTATTCAACATATGTTAGGTTTGACCTTTGACCTCACTTTTACCTATTCAACATATGTTAGGTTTGAGCTTTGACCTAACTTTTACCTATTCAACATATGTTAGGTTTGACCTTTGACCTTACTTTTACCTATTCAACATATGTTAGGTTTGACCTTTGACCTAACTTTATAAAAATGTAAGGTTTCACCATTGACCTAACTTTATAAAAATTAACCTAACTTTTACCTATTCAACATATGTTAGGTTTGCCCTTTGACCTAACTTTTAACTATTCAACATATGTTAGGTTTGACCTTTGACCTCACTTTTACCTATTCAACATATGTAAGGTTTGACCTTTGACCTAACTTTTACCTATTCAACATATGTTAGGTTTGACCTTTGACCTAACTTTTAACTATTCAACATATGTTAGGTTTGACCTTTGACCTCACTTTTACCTATTCAACATATGTTAGGTTTGACCATCATTTGACCATTGACCTAACTTTATAAAAATTAACCAAACTTTTACCTATTCAACATATGTTAGGTTTGACCTTTGACCTAACTTTTACCCATTCAACATATGTTAGGTTTGACCTTTGACCTAACTTTTACCTATTCAACATAACTTTTACCTATTCAACATATGTTAGGTTTGACCTGTGACCTAACTTTCACCTATTCAACATATGTTAGGTTTGACCATTGACCTAACTTTATAAAATTAACCTTACTTTTACCTATTCAACATATGTTAGGTTTGACCTTTGACCTAACTTTAACCTTTTCAACATATGTTAGGTTTGACCTTTGACCTCACTTTTACCTATTCAACATATGTTAGCTTTGACCTTTTACCTAACTTTAACCTTTTCAACATATGTTAGGTTTGACCTGTGACCTAACTTTTACCTATTCAACATATGTTAGGTTTGACCTTTGACCTCACTTTTACCTATTCAACATATGTTAGGTTTGACCATCATTTGACTATTGACCTAACTTTATAAAAATTAACCAAACTTTTACCTATTCAACATATGTTAGGTTTGACCTTTGACCTAACTTTTACCTATTCAACATATGTTAGGTTTGACCTTTGACCTAACTTTTACCTATTCAACATATGTAAGGTTTGACCTTTGACCTAACTTTATAAAAATGTAAGGTTTCACCATTGACCTAACTTTATAAAATTAACCTAACTTTTACCTATTCAACATATGTTAGGTTTGACCTTTGACCTAACTTTTAACTATTCAACATATGTTAGGTTTGACCATTGACCTAACTTTATAAAATTAACCTTACTTTTACCTATTCAACATATGTTAGGTTTGACCTTTGACCTAACTTTAACCTATTCAACATATGTTAGGTTTGACCTTTGACCTAACTTTCACCAATTCAACATGTGTTAGGTTTGACCTTTGACCTCACTTTTACCTATTCAACATATGTTAGGTTTGACCTTTGACCTAACTTTTACCTATTCAACATATGTTAGGTCTGACCTTTGACCTCACTTTTACCTATTCAACATATGTTAGGTTTGACCTTTGACCTAACTTTTACCTATTCAACATATGTTAGGTTTGACCTTTGACCTAACTTTAACCTATTCAACATATGTTAGGTTTGACCTTTGACCTAACTTTCACCAATTCAACATGTGTTAGGTTTGACCTTTGACCTCACTTTTACCTATTCAACATATGTTAGGTTTGACCTTTGACCTAACTTTTACCTATTCAACATATGTTAGGTCTGACCTTTGACCTCACTTTTACCTATTCAACATATGTTAGGTTTGACCTTTGACCTCACTTTTACCTATTCAACATATGTTAGGTTTGACCTTTGACCTCACTTTTACCTATTCAACATATGTTAGGTTTGACCATCATTTGACCATTGACCTAACTTTTTAAAAATTAACCAAACTTTTACCTATTCAACATATGTTAGGGTTGACCATTGACCTAACTTTATAAAAATTAACCAAACTTTTACCTTTTCAACATAATAATATGTTAGGTTTGACCATTGACCTGACATGCAAATATAATAAGTAAGTGTCCTAAGTTACTTAAAGGTGGGTTGCGAAGTTACTTAAGGGCTGGTAGAGTGTCCTAAGTTACTTAAGGGTGGGTTGCGAAGTTACCTAAGGGTGTCCTAAGTTACTTAAGGGTGGGTTGCGAAGTTACTTAAGGGTTGGTAGAGTGTCCTAAGTTACTTAAGGGTGGGTTTGCTAAGTTACTTAAGGGCTGGCAGAGTGTCCTAAGTTACTTAAGGGTGGGTTGCGAAGTTACCTAAGGGTGTCCTAAGTTACTTAAGGGTGGGTTGCGAAGTTCATCGAGTTGCTACCCTGACTTAAACAGTGCTTTAAGTAGCTTCAGTGTTATGCGCGATTAGACTTTATAGTTATATATTATTTCTTTATTGCACAACAATGAATGGTACAAAAGGCGGACTTAATGCCAATGAGGCATTCTCTACCAGTCAACCACAAGGCTAAGCAGAGAAGTACAGTAGGCGGTAGTAATATTCTTAAGTTAAAAAACTGTGCATTATAAATACTATGAAGCAATGATATTAAAATGAAAAGACGTAGATAGGTTACTTGTGCTAAAAAAGTCACTTGTGCTAAAAAAAATATAGGTACGTACGCTAGGGGATAGTTTTTGATTTCGCGTCAGTACTGACATAACCTATCTACGTCTTTTTTATTGTACTATCATTGGCTTAGCTATCGTTTTTCCCTACATGAGTGCACCTATGTCTCTTCAAGCCGCTACTCTGAGTAAACTGACTATTGCAAAGTTCACAAGAAAACGGCCTCTCCCCTGTATGTATCCTCATATGCAACTTTAAGTTGCCACTTATAGAAAACTGTTTATTACAAACAGTACAATTGTAAGGTCTTTCGTCTGAATGTACCCGCATATGTTTAGATAAGTTTCCAATCTGTTTGTTGCAAATCTTGCAAGTATAAGGCTTAATTCCAGTATGGACTCTCATATGCCTTTTCAATTGTCCAGTCTCTCTGAAATTTCTTTTGCAAATCTCACAAGGATATGGTTTCTCCCCGGTGTGTACTCTCATGTGAATTTTCAAATATCCGTTGTCAGAGAACGGTTTTTTGCAAACTTTGCAGGAAAATGGCCGTTCACCTGTATGAGTTCTCTCATGGAGTTTGAAGCTAGCCATTTGAGCGAATTGACGACTGCAGAAGCTGCAAGTGTAAGGTTTGAGTCCAGTATGTACTCTCATATGAACTTTCAGAGTAGTATACGCTCTGAAATCCTTCTTGCAGACTTCACAAGAAAACGGCCGTTCACCAGTATGCTGTCTTTCATGTATAGCTAAATAACTCTTGCTTGAGAATTCTTTCTTACATACTTTACAAGAAAAAGGCTTAACGCCAGTGTGTATTATAAAGATATGCCTTTTCAAATGTGTCCGTTGAGGGAATCTTCTTCCACAAACGTCACAAACATACGGTCGTTCACCAGTATGAGTTAACATATGAGATTTCAAAGTCTGGTTATGTCCGAACGATTTGCTGCATACCTCACATGAATATTTTCTTTCACCTGTATGCGTTTTTAGATGTTCTTTCAATCCTTTTTTCCGTTGAAACTCTTTACTGCAATAACTGCATTTGAATTTTTCGACGTCGAAGTGAATTTTAACGTGTTTTTTCAAAAGTCTTGGTTTGTCGAAAGGTTTTTGGCATATAGTGCAAGGATATGCGTCGTTTTTGCAGTGACTCTGTTCTATGTGTTTTGTCAAATCCTTGTTTTTGACAAATTTTGAGTTGCAAAGTTGGCATTCGTAGGTTTTTTCTCCGGTGTGAATTCTCATGTGGACTTCTAAAGATCCGTTGTAGGTGAACTGTTTCTCGCAGACGGTGCAGGAGAATTTTTTAGACTTCTCTTTCTGTGCTGGAGTTTCTTCATCTGTAAGAGAAATGAAATGAGTTAACTGATCTGTTTTTTTTTCTGGGCTTCCTAACTAAGTACTTATCATAGTTTTGTTCATTATTGGAACGTTTAGGTAGGTTTTCAAAAACTATTAGTCAGGGCCCAAGGTCTGCTAATTTAAGAACGCTTCAATTGAATCGTAATTGAGTCTCAATCGGCTAATTTGACACATTTTCTATTAGCCGACTTGAGGCCCCGATCTGGAGTGGCATTCCAGCTAACATCACTGCACATCTCGGTACTTTACGCTTACTTCAATCATCTTGAATCACTTTGAATTAGTATTTTATCTCATTTTGTATGTAAATTATTAAACAATGTTATTTGGCTTAGTTCTTTTACCTCCAACGACCACAGCCGCAAATAAACTTCCAGAGTTAACTCACCACGGGGGAAGTGAGTTTTGCCACCAACCGGAATACCATAGCTGACCTTTTACTATGGGTGTGTATTTATTTATTTATTTATGGGATGAAATTTAATGACCACCAAAAAAAACAATCGTTGCCCTAAACAGCCTCATCCAAAAAAAATATAATATGTACAAATAAATAAAACCTGTACCAAAATCATTCGGGCTATTTAAATCATGCCTGCACTACAAAAACTTTTAATAACCCAAAAAGACCACGCGTGCACCAAATTGTAACAAGCAAAGTTTTGTGTCATTGCTACCCAAATATATCACTACGTTTGCCATAAAATGTAAGCATATAACCAAGTATACAGGATGGCCGGGAAGTGGACGTCTAAAGCTAAAATTTATATTCATCATATCAAGGTGTACCCAAATCACCCCCATGAATGGTCTACGATTTTGCTTAGTTTAGGAGCTAGAATTATTTTTATGATTTTTTCTTCAATCTTCACCTATCATTGGTTTTTTTTTTTTTTCTCAATCTGGGGAGTATTTGGTGATCAAATTATCAGTGATAATTAATGACAATACTTACAAGTAGCACCCTAAAAATTTCGATCTGCCTAAGTATTGCGGAACTTCCTTAAAATTTAGTCGCAAGTTCAAAATTGCGGTCCGATCTTGGTGAATGCACATCTTTAATGTATGAAAAAAAAAGTTTAGGTCCCCGTAGATTCAAAGCATTCTTAAAAACTGCCCAGAACATTAGGCTATAAAATGACGTCAAATAAAGCTGCTGTTAACGGGGGTTTTTTTCCTGGAACTGACCTTTGAAGTCAGATGAAGAACTTTTTCGGGGTAAAATACTACTTTATTTTATTGCAATAGTTATGATTCTTCGAGTTATGATGTTTTTTGGTCGCGTTTTCTGACCTTGACACCAAGAATGCAAATGGAAAAATCACCTTCCCCATGAGTTCTCGCCTTATAGTCATCATTATGCTTACTTCCCGACCACAGTCATTGTCACATTTTGTTATAAAATACTATAACAAAACGTAGACGTGGAACGCTCTAAATTTTTAGGGTAAACAATGGTTTTTGTTTATTAATTAACTTTATTAGGATAAAATTGTGTTACTTATTTGGTTGTTTTTTTTTTCAAAATAAAATGCGAGTACATATTTGGTGCATTCGTGGCCTTTTTGGGTAGCTCAGCGATTATTCTAAAGATACTAACTAGCCTTATTTAGGTTAGGAGACTTTACGTTTATTGGTGATCATTTCATATTAAAATGGGGATTTAATTCTGGTAAGTATATGTACTTACGATTTTTTGGGCGTTATATTTCATTATATCTGGTGATTGCTTAAACCTAAGCCTTTATTTATTAGTTTGTACACAAAAATAATTAGAACACAAAAAGTACTGGTGAGCTTATCTCCAATAAGAGATTTCTTCCAGCAGACCATGGTGATAAGATACGATTCAAAATGTTTTTCGATCAGATTCCGGTAAATAAACATAATATTGAGAATACATACACTCATGGTCGTCAGCCGGTCCCGGCGACCAATCACCGTCGTCCGATCCGTCGACGATGTTCTCTGTCTCTTTCTTCTTACACCGACGCGGGCGAATCGGCTTCTCCGGTCGAATGAATATCTCCATTGAGGGTAGTTTGTCATCTAGAGGCAAAATATGATAATGCGTTATACATATTCTTACTAAAGGTATAGAACTAGCTTTACCGGAAGTACAACCGGAAGTGATGGTATCTCTGCAACGGAAGCGTCTATTATTAAACCGCTTGCATATTGATAAGTATTCTAGCGAATTTAATACTCAGATACTTGAGTTGAGTTAAATTAAAGCGAATAAAAAAAATACCTACGTCTAGTTGAGGACTTTCATAGAACGCGCGGGTCAGAGGTGAACGGTGAATTAGACATCAACGCGTCAGTCACTTCACACACCGAAATAAGCTGAGACACAATTTTAATTATATTACAATATGTTTTACTAGCTAATAAATTACGATGAATTTATTATTTAATAATTCATTTCGCACGAAATCACATTAAAAAAGTAAAATTGGCGAGCTTAATGCCTAGAGGCATTCTCTACCAGTCAACCGCAAGGCTTTATATAGATCTTAGGTAGATAGTAGAAAACTTCATTGTTGCACCCCTATAGTTTACTGATGGAAAATGCTTATAATTGTTGTTATCTTTGCAAGAGATCGCTTTTAGCGACAAGGCCGCATCAAACTTTATGCCTTAACTGTTTATCTTATCAGTATTTTGTTTAAAGCAGATTTACCCGACTGCGCCAGAAGGAGGGTTATGTTTCTAGAGTGTATGTATGTATGTATGTATTTATTATGTTTTTTTTGCTTGTTCTTACTTTAAGTCTAGTGCAACGCCTTAATTTCTACGTCTAATAGTGTTTTTTACTGGTAGAAAATTCCTCTAGACATTAAGTCCGTCGTCAACTGTACTCAACCATCGGTTGTTTTTTAACTTTTTTCTCAAAACAACGAAACAATGTCAAATAGTACACTTAACGCTTCTATAGTGTTAATTGTCCACCAGTCAACCATAACGATATGAAAAACCGGAAGTGCGTGCCATCGGATGTCTACATCTCTTTCAAACCATAGCCAATTTAATGTTCACTTTGTTTGTAGATAAATAGTTATTCTCAATAATGTTAAGTTATGAAAATTACTTAAAATACAGCACCAGTATTAAGCTGACCCCTCATTACTATTGAGTCTCATACAACGCGCGGACCAAGCACGTTCCTAGTGTATTAGAGATTCGCGTGTAATGTGTAATGTACCATACAGACTGACGAACATTTCACGTGTAATGTAACATTGTAGATTAGACTTTGACCACTACAGTAGGTATCTACAATACAACCTCCCAGACTGACGAACATTCACGTGTTATGTAACATTTAGTTCAGTTACTTTTCAAACCGAATTAAGATGAGACACTCAATTTTTGCACAGAATTACATTTAAAAAGTATAATTAGCGGACTTAACGCTAATTAAAGGTATTTTCTACCAGTCAACCGCAAGACTTTACCAAGAACTTATCTATATATAATTATTGTTGTTAATATCTATTAACGTAGTTAACAAATAGATATTAATTAATTGTTGTTTCTCTATCTGAAGGTCTGGAAGAGATCAAACTGTATAGGTATCTTAACTGGATATATCTTATCTTAAATCTATGTTAGTATGTTGTGTTATTCTTACGGAGTGATTTAGGGTAAGTTGCACAAATTTGACAATTTGACGTCATTTTTGGGCCGTCACTTTAACTTTAACTGAAATTTGGATGTTTGTTATTGTTAAAGTCAGATGTTGCAACCCAACCTTAGTCTTTTTCGGTTAAATCAGATTTACCCGACTGCGCCAGAAGGAGGGTTGTGTGCTGTATGTATGTATGTATGTATTAATAATGTTATCTTTGCTTGTGTCTCAAGTGAGTGAGGTTAGTGTATCTGGTAACAAATGAATTAATTAATTTCCCGGGATGGGGAGGTCGGAGAGTGCGCTGGAAAGCAGCAACAGTGTCAGAAAAATATGTATTATTTATTAGTAATTTAAAATTTTTTCGCTACTTTTCCCAAATTATACCCCTCGGCTATAGGACAGCTTAAATTTTAACTAACGGGAGGGTGGGAGGGCGCGTTTTTGCGGGGATGACGTCTGAGGGTGGCGAGAGTGGTGTCGTTGGATGCGTGGCGGTGATACGGACAACTTTGCCTAACAACGCAACAGGGTGTTCCTTAATAAAAACTAAAGAAAAACAAGAAAAACTTAAAATTGGATACCACCAAATTCCGTGAAAAGTTGAAAAATCTACAAAAAATTCAATTTTAATCTGATCGCTACAAAAACAACAGCGGGACGCCTATTTGGCTACCTGAGTATACCTAAGTGAAAACATTTTGAAAAAGTAATGAAATAAAAAAAGTAAGTAAATTTTGACTAACGGGAGAGTGTGTTTTTGCCGAGATGACGTCTTAGAGTGGCGAGAGTGGTGTCGTTGGATGCGTGGCGGTGATACGGACAACTTTGCCTAACAACGCAACAGGGTGTTCCTTAGTAAAAACTGAAGAAAAACACGAAAAACTGAAAATTGGATACCAACGAATTCCAGAACAATAGGGAATATGCACTGTTCTTTTTCATATTTTTTTTATGATAACTTATATCGTTTTGAGACTGATCAATAATCTTCATCACCAAAAATACGAAAAGTAGTATATTTATAAATTGTTAAATACTTACTTCAAACTTTTTCAAGCGCTTGGCGCGCTCGGTTGTCAAACCTCATCGAAATTACTACACTTACGAACAATTTTAATGAGACAGACCTCGGCGATTATGGCTAAGACTCAATAAGCTGGAGTTTTAGAGTTACACCTGTGTGTTCTATCGCCAACACAGATGACGTATCTATCTACATAATATCTCAAAAAGTTGGACCTTCATTCTTCTAGTAATGTCAGGCTACCCGTTTCATTTCAAACCTTTTTCTTAATAAGTTACTTGCGAGGTACAGTCAACAGCACGTCAGGCTACCCGTTGCAGTTTTAGCCTTTGTCTAAGCAAAAGACACTTATGAGGTACAGTCAACAGCATGTCAGGCTACCCGTTTCATTTTTTTATTAGCCCGTTTATAAGCGAAAGTTACTTGCGAGGTACAGTCGACAGCATGTCCGGATACCCAGCTTTTTAGTCTTTTTTTTTCAGCCAAAAAGTGACACGCGATGTACAGTCAACAGCATGTCAGGATACCCAGCTTTTTAGTCTTTTTTTTTTCAGCCAAAAAGTGACACGCGATGTACAGTCAACAGCATGTCAGGATACCCATTTTTTAGGGTTTTTTTTTCAGCCAATAAGTGACGCGCGATGTACAGTCAACAGCAAGTCAGGTTACCCGTTTCATTTATGCCCGTTTTTTAGCGAAAGTTACTAGCAATGTACAGTCAATAGCATGTCAGGTTATGCGATGTACAGTCGACAGCACGTCAGGCTACCTAGTATCTTAGTCTTTTTCAGCCAAAAAGTGTCTAACCTAACCTAACCTAACCTAACCTAACCTAACCTAACTTTATAAAAATTAACCAAACTTTTAGCTATTCAACATATGTTAGGTTTGACCTTTGACCTAACTTAATAAAAATTAACCAAACTTCTACCTATTCAACATATGTTAGGTTTGACCTTTGACCTAACTTTTACCTATTCAACATATGTTAGGTTTGACCTTTGACCTAACTTAATAAAAATTAACCAAACTTCTACCTATTCAACATATGTTAGGTTTGACCTTTGACCTAACTTTTACCTATTCAACATATGTTAGGTTTGCCCTTTGACCTAACTTTTAACTATTCAACATATGTTAGGTTTGACCTTTGACCTCACTTTTACCTATTCAACATATGTAAGGTTTGACCTTTGACCTAACTTTATAAAAATGTAAGGTTTCACCATTGACCTAACTTTATAAAAATTAACCTAACTTTTACCTATTCAACATATGTTAGGTTTGCCCTTTGACCTAACTTTTAACTATTCAACATATGTTAGGTTTGACCTTTGACCTCACTTTTACCTATTCAACATATGTAAGGTTTGACCTTTGACCTAACTTTTACCTATTCAACATATGTTAGGTTTGACCTGTGACCTAACTTTCAACTATTCAACATATGTTAGGTTTGACCATTGACCTAACTTTATAAAATTAACCTTACTCTTACCTATTCAACATACGTTAGGTTTGACCTTTGACCTAACTTTAACCTTTTCAACATATGTTAGGTTTGACCTTTGACCTCACTTTTACCTATTCAACATATGTTAGCTTTGACCTTTTACCTATTCAACATATGTCAGGTTTGACCTTTGACCTAACTTTTACCTATTCAACATATGTTAGGTTTGACCTTTGACCTCACTTTTACCTATTCAACATATGTTAGGTTTGACCATCATTTGACCATTGACCTATCTTTATAAAATTAACCTTTCTTTTACCTATTCAACATATGTTAGCTTTGACCTTTTACCTATTCAACATATGTTAGGTTTGACCTTTGACCTAACTTTAACCTTTTCAACATATGTTAGGTTTGACCTTTGACCTAACTTTAACCTTTTCAACATATGTTAGGTTTGACCTGTGACCTAACTTTTACCTATTCAACATATGTTAGGTTTGACCTTTGACCTCACTTTTACCTATTCAACATATGTTAGGTTTGACCATCATTTGACTATTGACCTAACTTTATAAAAATTAACCAAACTTTTACCTATTCAACATATGTTAGGTTTGACCTTTGACCTAACTTTTACCTATTCAACATATGTTAGGTTTGACCTTTGACCTAACTTTTACCTATTCAACATATGTAAGGTTTGACCTTTGACCTAACTTTATAAAAATGTAAGGTTTCACCATTGACCTAACTTTATAAAATTAACCTAACTTTTACCTATTCAACATATGTTAGGTTTGACCTTTGACCTAACTTTTAACTATTCAACATATGTTAGGTTTGACCATTGACCTAACTTTATAAAATTAACCTTACTTTTACCTATTCAACATATGTTAGGTTTGACCTTTGACCTAACTTTAACCTATTCAACATATGTTAGGTTTGACCTTTGACCTAACTTAATAAAAATTAACCAAACTTCTACCTATTCAACATATGTTAGGTTTGACCTTTGACCTAACTTTTACCTATTCAACATATGTTAGGTTTGCCCTTTGACCTAACTTAATAAAAATTAACCAAACTTCTACCTATTCAACATATGTTAGGTTTGACCTTTGACCTAACTTTTACCTATTCAACATATGTTAGGTTTGCCCTTTGACCTAACTTTTAACTATTCAACATATGTTAGGTTTGACCTTTGACCTCACTTTTACCTATTCAACATATGTAAGGTTTGACCTTTGACCTAACTTTATAAAAATGTAAGGTTTCACCATTGACCTAACTTTATAAAAATTAACCTAACTTTTACCTATTCAACATATGTTAGGTTTGCCCTTTGACCTAACTTTTAACTATTCAACATATGTTAGGTTTGACCTTTGACCTCACTTTTACCTATTCAACATATGTAAGGTTTGACCTTTGACCTAACTTTTACCTATTCAACATATGTTAGGTTTGACCTGTGACCTAACTTTCAACTATTCAACATATGTTAGGTTTGACCATTGACCTAACTTTATAAAATTAACCTTACTCTTACCTATTCAACATACGTTAGGTTTGACCTTTGACCTAACTTTAACCTTTTCAACATATGTTAGGTTTGACCTTTGACCTCACTTTTACCTATTCAACATATGTTAGCTTTGACCTTTTACCTATTCAACATATGTCAGGTTTGACCTTTGACCTAACTTTTACCTATTCAACATATGTTAGGTTTGACCTTTGACCTCACTTTTACCTATTCAACATATGTTAGGTTTGACCATCATTTGACCATTGACCTAACTTTATAAAATTAACCTTTCTTTTACCTATTCAACATATGTTAGCTTTGACCTTTTACCTATTCAACATATGTTAGGTTTGACCTTTGACCTAACTTTAACCTTTTCAACATATGTTAGGTTTGACCTTTGACCTAACTTTAACCTTTTCAACATATGTTAGGTTTGACCTTTGACCTAACTTTTACCTATTCAACATATGTTAGGTCTGACCTTTGACCTCACTTTTACCTATTCAACATATGTTAGGTTTGACCTTTGACCTCACTTTTACCTATTCAACATATGTTAGGTTTGACCTTTGACCTCACTTTTACCTATTCAACATATGTTAGGTTTGACCATCATTTGACCATTGACCTAACTTTTTAAAAATTAACCAAACTTTTACCTATTCAACATATGTTAGGGTTGACCATTGACCTGACTTTATAAAAATTAACCAAACTTTTACCTTTTCAACATAATAATATGTTAGGTTTGACCATTGACCTGACATGCAAATATAAGAAGTAAGTGTCCTAAGTTACTTAAAGGTGGGTTGCGAAGTTACTTAAGGGCTGGTAGAGTGTCCTAAGTTACTTAAGGGTGGGTTGCGAAGTTACCTAAGGGTGTCCTAAGTTACTTAAGGGTGGGTTGCGAAGTTACTTAAGGGTTGGTAGAGTGTCCTAAGTTACTTAAGGGCTGGCAGAGTGTCCTAAGTTACTTAAGGGTGGGTTGCGAAGTTACCTAAGGGTGTCCTAAGTTACTTAAGGGTGGGTTGCGAAGTTCATCGAGTTGCTACCCTGACTTAAACAGTGCTTTAAGTAGCTTCAGTGTTATGCGCGATTAGACTTTATAGTTATATATTATTTCTTTATTGCACAACAATGAATGGTACAAAAGGCGGACTTAATGCCAATGAGGCATTCTCTACCAGTCAACCACAAGGCTAAGCAGAGAAGTACAGTAGGCGGTAGTAATATTCTTAAGTTAAAAAACTGTGCATTATAAATACTATGAAGCAATGATATTAAAATGAAAAGACGTAGATAGGTTACTTGTGCTAAAAAAGTCACTTGTGCTAAAAAAAATATAGGTACGTACGCTAGGGGATAGTTTTTGATTTCGCGTCAGTACTGACATAACCTATCTACGTCTTTTTTATTGTACTATCATTGGCTTAGCTATCGTTTTTCCCTACATGAGTGCACCTATGTCTCTTCAAGCCGCTACTCTGAGTAAACTGACTATTGCAAAGTTCACAAGAAAACGGCCTCTCCCCTGTATGTATCCTCATATGCAACTTTAAGTTGCCACTTATAGAAAACTGTTTATTACAAACAGTACAATTGTAAGGTCTTTCGTCTGAATGTACCCGCATATGTTTAGATAAGTTTCCAATCTGTTTGTTGCAAATCTTGCAAGTATAAGGCTTAATTCCAGTATGGACTCTCATATGCCTTTTCAATTGTCCAGTCTCTCTGAAATTTCTTTTGCAAATCTCACAAGGATATGGTTTCTCCCCGGTGTGTACTCTCATGTGAATTTTCAAATATCCGTTGTCAGAGAACGGTTTTTTGCAAACTTTGCAGGAAAATGGCCGTTCACCTGTATGAGTTCTCTCATGGAGTTTGAAGCTAGCCATTTGAGCGAATTGACGACTGCAGAAGCTGCAAGTGTAAGGTTTGAGTCCAGTATGTACTCTCATATGAACTTTCAGAGTAGTATACGCTCTGAAATCCTTCTTGCAGACTTCACAAGAAAACGGCCGTTCACCAGTATGCTGTCTTTCATGTATAGCTAAATAACTCTTGCTTGAGAATTCTTTCTTACATACTTTACAAGAAAAAGGCTTAACGCCAGTGTGTATTATAAAGATATGCCTTTTCAAATGTGTCCGTTGAGGGAATCTTCTTCCACAAACGTCACAAACATACGGTCGTTCACCAGTATGAGTTAACATATGAGATTTCAAAGTCTGGTTATGTCCGAACGATTTGCTGCATACCTCACATGAATATTTTCTTTCACCTGTATGCGTTTTTAGATGTTCTTTCAATCCTTTTTTCCGTTGAAACTCTTTACTGCAATAACTGCATTTGAATTTTTCGACGTCGAAGTGAATTTTAACGTGTTTTTTCAAAAGTCTTGGTTTGTCGAAAGGTTTTTGGCATATAGTGCAAGGATATGCGTCGTTTTTGCAGTGACTCTGTTCTATGTGTTTTGTCAAATCCTTGTTTTTGACAAATTTTGAGTTGCAAAGTTGGCATTCGTAGGTTTTTTCTCCGGTGTGAATTCTCATGTGGACTTCTAAAGATCCGTTGTAGGTGAACTGTTTCTCGCAGACGGTGCAGGAGAATTTTTTAGACTTCTCTTTCTGTGCTGGAGTTTCTTCATCTGTAAGAGAAATGAAATGAGTTAACTGATCTGTTTTTTTTTCTGGGCTTCCTAACTAAGTACTTATCATAGTTTTGTTCATTATTGGAACGTTTAGGTAGGTTTTCAAAAACTATTAGTCAGGGCCCAAGGTCTGCTAATTTAAGAACGCTTCAATTGAATCGTAATTGAGTCTCAATCGGCTAATTTGACACATTTTCTATTAGCCGACTTGAGGCCCCGATCTGGAGTGGCATTCCAGCTAACATCACTGCACATCTCGGTACTTTACGCTTACTTCAATCATCTTGAATCACTTTGAATTAGTATTTTATCTCATTTTGTATGTAAATTATTAAACAATGTTATTTGGCTTAGTTCTTTTACCTCCAACGACCACAGCCGCAAATAAACTTCCAGAGTTAACTCACCACGGGGGAAGTGAGTTTTGCCGGAATACCATAGCTGACCTTTTACTATGGGTGTGTATTTATTTATTTATGGGATGAAATTTAATGACCACCAAAAAAAACAATCGTTGCCCTAAACAGCCTCATCCAAAAAAAATATAATATGTACAAATAAATAAAACCTGTACCAAAATCATTCGGGCTATTTAAATCATGCCTGCACTACAAAAACTTTTAATAACCCAAAAAGACCACGCGTGCACCAAATTGTAACAAGCAAAGTTTTGTGTCATTGCTACCCAAATATATCACTACGTTTGCCATAAAATGTAAGCATATAACCAAGTATACAGGATGGCCGGGAAGTGGACGTCTAAAGCTAAAATTTATATTCATCATATCAAGGTGTACCCAAATCACCCCCATGAATGGTCTACGATTTTGCTTAGTTTAGGAGCTAGAATTATTTTTATGTTTTTTTCTTCAATCTTCACCTATCATTGGTTTTTTTTTTTTTTCTCAATCTGGGGAGTATTTGGTGATCAAATTATCAGTGATAATTAATGACAATACTTACAAGTAGCACCCTAAAAATTTCGATCTGCCTAAGTATTGCGGAACTTCCTTAAAATTTAGTCGCAAGTTCAAAATTGCGGTCCGATCTTGGTGAATGCACATCTTTAATGTATGAAAAAAAAAGTTTAGGTCCCCGTAGATTCAAAGCATTCTTAAAAACTGCCCAGAACATTAGGCTATAAAATGACGTCAAATAAAGCTGCTGTTAACGGGGGTTTTTTTCCTGGAACTGACCTTTGAAGTCAGATGAAGAACTTTTTCGGGGTAAAATACTACTTTATTTTATTGCAATAGTTATGATTCTTCGAGTTATGATGTTTTTTGGTCGCGTTTTCTGACCTTGACACCAAGAATGCAAATGGAAAAATCACCTTCCCCATGAGTTCTCGCCTTATAGTCATCATTATGCTTACTTCCCGACCACAGTCATTGTCACATTTTGTTATAAAATACTATAACAAAACGTAGACGTGGAACGCTCTAAATTTTTAGGGTAAACAATGGTTTTTGTTTATTAATTAACTTTATTAGGATAAAATTGTGTTACTTATTTGGTTGTTTTTTTTTTCAAAATAAAATGCGAGTACATATTTGGTGCATTCGTGGCCTTTTTGGGTAGCTCAGCGATTATTCTAAAGATACTAACTAGCCTTATTTAGGTTAGGAGACTTTACGTTTATTGGTGATCATTTCATATTAAAATGGGGATTTAATTCTGGTAAGTATATGTACTTACGATTTTTTGGGCGTTATATTTCATTATATCTGGTGATTGCTTAAACCTAAGCCTTTATTTATTAGTTTGTACACAAAAATAATTAGAACACAAAAAGTACTGGTGAGCTTATCTCCAATAAGAGATTTCTTCCAGCAGACCATGGTGATAAGATACGATTCAAAATGTTTTTCGATCAGATTCCGGTAAATAAACATAATATTGAGAATACATACACTCATGGTCGTCAGCCGGTCCCGGCGACCAATCACCGTCGTCCGATTCTTCGACGATGTTCTCTGTCTCTTTCTTCTTACACCGACGCGGGCGAATCGGCTTCTCCGGTCGAATGAATATCTCCATTGAGGGTAGTTTGTCATCTAGAGGCAAAATATGATAATGCGTTATATCTATCTATCTATCTATCTATACTTATAATAAATCTGTAGAGAGGCCAATTCTGTACATGAAATATATTTTTAAAATAACTATCAAGGGGTGATTAGGGATCGCTACTGATGCCAAAAATACAATCAGTAAATTTTTTGTCTGTCTGTCTGTCTTTCTGTCTGTCTGTCTTTCTGTCTGTCTGTCTGTCTGTCTGCTGTATGTTTGTTATAGAAACAAAAACTACTCGACGGATTTCAACGAAACTTGGCACAATTATTATTCATACTCTTAGGCAGGTTATTGTATACTTTTCAATCAATCAATCAAATAATTATTTGCAAAATATGGGTGTTAGATGCAGATGGAATACAGAGTGTGATGATTCACCATACTTAGCCTACTAAACATTCGGCATGCAAAATTAGTACATTATTATTACATTATTATATTACATTACATTATAAGGTCAATTGCAGTTATTATCATGATCATTAAATTACATTATTATATTATTGTTTAGGTACAATTATCACTTAACTAACATTTAACATTACAATAAATTAAAATTTACAATAGATACTTTTCATTACGCTATGATTAATAAGAGCAGAGCAGTGAAGGGTAACATTGGGAAAACGGGAAAAATTACTCCTTTTTGTACACGTAAAAACTACTAGATGGATTTAAATGAAACTCTACAGTAATATAGTTTTTGCATCTGAATAAGACAATTTATAAAGATATATCACTTTTTTTTAAACTCAAGTCCACGCGGATGAAGCCGCGGGCGGCCGCTAGTTTCTTATTAAAAGTATATGCCTAAACATGGGTGGAACAAACTAGGGCCCCAAGTATGCTAATTTTAGAACGCTTCAATTGAATCGTAATTGAGTCTCAATAGTCTAATTTGACATATTAATCATAGAAAAATAAAAAAAAACAAAATAAACCAGATAGAGATATGGTAAAATATACCAGAAAAATTAGGTCGTTTACTAAAGATCTGAAAACCAGAAAAATACATTTGGTCATGTTGGCATCAGGCAGGACTCGAAGCCGCATCTTTCGCAAACCGGGCGACTGCACTATCAATTTATGCTACCCAGACCATTAACAGACCGGCCGAATCTTTCTGGTATATTTTACCCTATGAGCCAGGGTGATTTCATCAATGTTATAGGCATCCTATTTCAACCTATTCCACCTCTTACACTCGGAAGAAATATTATTTCAAATATTTAACTTCCGATTAAGATGAAAAAGCTATTACTATGTTTTTTTACTGTTTTAGCATTTTCCATGCAGTATCTTTTACTAAAGATCTGAAAACCAGAAAAAGACATTTGGTCATGTTGTTGACATCAGGCAGGACTCGAACCCGCATCTTTCGCAAACCGAGCGACTGCACTAACCAATTATGCTACCGAGACCATTAATTATCATATTTCTTCCGAGTGTTAGAGGTGGATGCCTACTAAACAACAGCTCATGTTAAGAGCGTTATTAAATGCTGATCCCGCAACTTTACTGACAATAAATCTAGAAAAACTTGTTTTGACCAGTCCTATCTTAGGAAAAGTGAAGACTTTATCTACACACATCAAAACTGTCTAGGGATATCATTTTTCAAATATTTCATAAAGTTAAGTTTGTTTACAAGTTGAGCATTATTTTAGAATAACGCGAGGACGGAGGCATTCGTTATTCGTTCGTTATTCGTTGTGGGTGGGGATGTCGCCTGAGCGATAGGCCACTGCGACCATTACTGATCTATTGTGGCCATCATCCCTTTAAAGATCACTCTCCAGGCCAGCAGCCTTCATAAACTGCACTATTTTCCCGGGAGTGATGTTCTTGGCGTCCTGGGGAGCAAGCAAGTGACTCCCCAGCGCGCGGTACCTACGCTGCGATAACGCATCGCAGTCGCAGAGGACGTGGACCGGCGTTTCGTCCATGTCCTGGCAGAATCTACAGGTTGGGACCTCTGAAATCCCAATCCTGTGACCATGTTTGTTCAACCGGCAGTGTCCTGTTAGGGTTCTGGTGAGGGTTCTGATTTGACCCCTACTCATCCCTAGGGCCTCCGCGGTGAACTTATGTGAGTAGCCCTTTATCAGAGCCTTGGCGTGCACCAGTCCGTTTGTATTGGTCCAGGCCAGCATGCCAAGGGTCTCCGCCCGAGCTTTTAGTGGCTGACGCAGGGCGCAGTTGGGTATACCCACCATCGGCTCTGGGGCCTGATTGGTGGATTCCGCCCCAGCCCTGGCCAGCTCATCTGCAGCTTCGTTCCCAGGGATATTGCAATGACCCGGGACCCAGCGCAGCGTGACCCTGTTGTTGGCGCCGAGGTTGTTCAACGCTTGGGCACAATCCAGGGTAAGTTTTGAGTTGATTTCAACTGAGGCTAGAGCCTTAAGAGCGGCCTGGCTATCAGAGAGTATGTAGATACTCCTGTGCCAGAACCGGCGCTCCAGGTTTGCCTGTGCGCAGTGAAGAATGGCGGCCATTTCCGCTTGGAATACCGTGGCGTGGACGCCTAGGCTGCTAAATATGCGCGCCCTTGGCCTCTCGCCGTAGACTCCGTAGCCGGCTCTACCATTCATTTTTGATCCATCGGTGTACCACACGATGTCTCCCGGTAGGAATTTCGCGGGAGATCCTTCCTCCCACTCGTTCCTCCCCGGGATTTCTACACTGTACCATTTTGTGAAGTGGTACTGAATGGGCATGTTGTCCTTAGGCATAAGCATAACAGGCATCCTGTGCAGCTCAGCCTTCAGGTTGACCATGCATTTCGACTGGAACCTGCCACCCCCATTGTTCAGCACCCTCAGCATGGCCGCCTTAGCCTCCATCCCCAGATGGATGTGGAGAGGGCACAGAGACACAGAGCCTCCAGAGCTGCCGTGGGAGTGGACTTCATGGCCCCAGTGGTTATCAAGCAGGCCAGCCGTTGCACCCTGCCGAGTAAAACACTGCTTGTAACTTGAGTGGTTTTCTTATTCCAAACCACGCAAGCATAGGCGATCATGGGTCGCACTATGGCAGTGTATATCCAGAAAGCAGCCTTGGGGTTGAGCCCCCATTTGGTGCCAACTAGACGGCAACAGATTCCCAGGGCCATACGTGCCTTCCGGGTAATGTTGCTTATGTGAGGGTTCCATGTCAGTCTCTGGTCCATGGTTACTCCCAGATATTTGACTTCCTTGGAGATCCCTATGGGTTTACGGAACAAGGTAGGTTTGCGAATTCCCTCCAGGTTCCGTTTGCGGGTGAATGGTACCAGTGTGGTTTTGTCAGCGTTTACTGACAGGCCCACTTCCTGGCACCATTCTTCTACTAAACGCAGCGCCCTCTGCTCTGAGGACGGAGGCATAAGATAAAGGTTAAGAATATTACAAAAAAAACCTTTGATATTGCTAAAATTTTGACACCTTTTAAAAGAAAAATCTGTCTTTTCTTAACGTCCTTACGATTGTACAATAATGCTACTACAATGAATTTCTTTATACAATCTGAAAGGGCAGATATAGCAGTTTCTGTGTCCTAAAACTTTCTACGTTGGTATCAATATTTTATTTTTTACAGCCTCCCAAATAGCTATACTTTGTATGAAAATGCTTGAGATATCCCTAGACACTTTTGAGCAGTGTAGTACTAGCGGCCGCCCGCTACTTTGGCCGGGTGGACTTAAGTTGAAAAACAAAAAGCAATATTTCTTTATAAATTGTAGCCTATGTGCGATTCACATGTTTAAGCTACATTGTATATTGTAAAGTTTCATTAAAATCCATTCAGTAGTTTTTATGTGAAAGAGCAAATCGGCACATCCACATACAAAATTTCGCCTTTTTTTATCAACATTTTTGAGGGCTGTACTTTCAAGGGAGGTTCAGTATTAAGCTAAAAACATATTTCAATGAACTTGGCTGAAAAAAACTACTTTGTACGGAAATGCTGGTGTTACAAACTTACCATCATCATATTTGATATCTTTCTCATCCTCAATGAAGGAAACCTCTGCTTTGGGACCTGAAATGATGACATATCCATTGTTTTACCATACCTATTAGAGAAGACTAGGTTAGACTTATACAGGGTGACATAGCAAGAACACAGTTGTCAAATTTGTAAGAGCGACTTGGTATCAGTAACTGAATCAATACCGTCAAAAACTTCTTTTTTATGTTTTTGATTTCCAACCTCTGTTTATTTTTTTAATTTGGGTAATTTTCGCAAGAGTTGAACTACCTACCTACGTGAAGATGTAATTTTTGTGCGGGAAAGTAAGCCTGAACCTTTGACTTACTTTAGAGAATATGTTAAAACATTTATAAAAACACTATGTTTAAAGATAATTACGATGTAGATGTAGTATTATAATATTTTATTTTAAAAATTTGGTCACACCTTTCCAAGTCAGCATGTATATTAAAAAAAAAAATATTTAGTATACTAACCAAGAGAACTAAAAGATTCAACTTTAACTTCTCCAATAAAATGTTCAGCACCTGCAACAAAATGTTAGGTATTATTTGAATGCATATTTTAATACAATGCATTTATATATTTTATTCAAAAAAAATAAACAAGGACAGTTATGATGAATTTTGTTTGATTAAGTTTCTGACGATTTGAAAGCCCTTGTAACAGATCTATTTAAATATTGCAATAAAAAATATGTAGATAGGTTATGTCAGTACTGATGCGAAGTCAAAAATGGGGTATGACGTAGTTAATTTGACCGTGTTATAAGGTATGAACACATTATTTACTAGAGCGTAAACAAGAAGGATACATGTTGCAAGTGTCGTCTCAACTCGTCTCAGACTGTCAACACAGTCAATGCTTTCAAAATTCTGATTTCTGATTTTTTTATTATAATATTATTGTTTTAGGCCCAGACATTAGCTGAGTGTAAATATGACTGTGACTGTGTAAGTATACAAAATAAGCCTTATTGCTAAGAGCAGAAAAAAATATTTTTGAACTACTTTATTAAAAACAAGCTTCTCATTTCCTCTGTTATTTACTTCTGTGATGTGAGTACTGTTTTCTAAGACCTTTTTATTGCTCACAAATAATCACTTTTGGTGTATTTCGCGCCACAGCATAACTTAAAAAAACTATTACAAACATTTCAACAATCATACTTTCGAATCTGTGCTGTTGATAATACTGCTGGAATTTCTCTTCGCACACAAGCACTTGCTTTTTGAAGAGTGCTGCATCTCTAAGGCGAGGTTCACAGGCCATGCAAATACTGTAAGTGCCGGCACCGACTTCCCCTGCTATTGGCACTAGCTGAAAACCAGAGTTTAATAGATAGATAGATATTCTTTATTGCACAAAAACATTACAGTTGTATTCAATTACAGAGACCAATGTACAATTTAGGAAATCTTATTGCAAGGGAGCGATCCCTTCCAGACAACCTTCAGGAAGAGGATCGTGAGAAAACAATAATAAAATAAACCATTGAAATAAATAGCAACATTAGTGAAACTTGTCTTCCGACATTTATTTCGAATATTACACAATCGGATATGTCCCTTGACTCTAGGACGATCGTTCTACAGTTTATTTAAGTGATAATGTTTGGAAATTCCTTAAATACTCACGTTTATTTGAAAAGTATCGCGAAGCATCACAGAAAAAACTTCGTCTATTCCTTCATAAGAATAAGAGACTCCTAGGCTCTTGAAATTTCCCTCTGTATGACAACACCGACAAAGGCCATTTACGCTCCACGTGTCAGTCATTTTGTTCGATTAAATAATTTATTTAAATTGAATATTGAATAAAAATCGACAAAAATACGGCTGCGTTGCGTTGGCTACCATTTTTTGTTTTGACACTTGACAGTTGACTTTTTACTTTTTTGATGTTATTTTTGTTCGAGCTTGGCTTGAAGTACAATAGTCCAGTGTGAAGCTAAAACCTTATAGTGTTGTTATCAATATCGATAAATTAACCTGCTTATAAGAAGAGCGTAACAAAGCTATGAGGTCAGTGCATGGTTACGTAATGGGCAATCCTTAAAATCATTGGATGGTAGATTCTACGTTCATCTGACTTTTTGACCTCTCATTGAGTCTTTGATTGGTTATGAGGTCGATGCTCTGCACCTATGAGGGCTATGTCTGAAGCCCATGATTTTAAAATTATTCCTTTTGGAACGCTCCACTCACCAAATTTTAGATAGTGACACTGACAAGTCACAATCACAAACCAGATAGGGAACAGGAACATCAGCCCCTTTCCGCCCCTCAACACCCCTCCTCCTCTAATATCACATATAGAGAAACCGTCTACCGTCCCCGCCCCTCTCATGCCCCTGTGGGTCAAGGCTATGATAGACAGGCCCACAACAACATCATAGGAAACTGTCCCTCCTCTCTCCCTAATGGATGTGCCCTTAACTCAGACCAAACTCCTTGCCAGTTCTCCCCCAATGAAAATCTTTTAGATTTCCTGCTTGCCATTATAATAAACATTATCTCATCCCAAAAAAATCCCTTACCGAACAACGTTGCACACAAACTTACTCAAATCGCCAGCTAGCTGTTATCGATGGCTCACTCGGTGGTCCAGTGGAACTGCCAGAGTCTTAGATCCAAAAAGCATGAACTTATGTATCTAATAAACAAATACTCACCGTCGGTCCTTGCCGTTTCGGAGACGTGGTTTGTCCCTGGCTCGCATTTCCGCGTTTCAGGATACACTTGTCTCCGGGACGATAGGGATGATGGATATGCAGGAAGTGCCTTACTAGTAAGGCGCTCTGGCTATCTTCTCCCAGCTCCCTCTTCCTCCCCATAGCCAGGACATTCAAGTCGTGGCTATAAAACTCTGTAACATATCCTTCCTGTCAGTATATATTCCCACTCGTCCCTCTTCCTCTTCCCTTGTTGAACTCCGTACAATTATTCACTCTATACCTCCTCCAGTTCTTGTGATGGGGGACTTTAATGCCCATCATGTTGCTTGGGGTTCATACCACACAGATTCTGCAGGCTCTCTGCTCTTAGACCTTTTAGACGATTTGAATCTTTGTACGCTGAACAATGGCTGTCCTACAAAAAGATGCTTACCTACTCAGAACCCAGCATCGGTCGTAGACTTATCGTTTTGTTCCCCAAACCTAAATTCCATTCTGTCTTGGGAGGTTCTTAAGAGCACTCACGGAAGCGATCATTATCCTATTATTATAACCTTCCCTAACAATTCCCCGGCTACCTGCCTACCCCCTCCTCTCCTAAAATACAAAGTAAATAAAGCTGACTGGCCTGCCTATTATTCATCAGTTCAAAGCAAAGTAGATTCTCTCCCAAATATTACTCCGGAAAATGATATTGTCAGTTATAATCAATTGGTTGATGCCCTAGTTTCCTCTGCGGATTCCCATATTCCCCTTAAAAGCCCCTCTCGTCACAAATCGTCTCCCCCGTGGTGGGACTCCGACTGTTCTGCTGCAGTCCGCAAACGCAGGGAGGCTGAAAGGAGATACAACTCCGCAATGACGATGGAGAACTATCTAAATTATCAGAGAACCGCAGCTCTCACAAAAAAAATCCTTAAAGAAAAAAAGAAGAATGGATGGATTCATTTCTCTGAATCTAAATCCCCCCGAACGCCTGCAGCCATAGTATGGAGGCAAATCCGACGATTTAGACATTCACAAATTCCCATAAGTATTTCCTCCAACAACCCCTCTGAATGGGTGAATTCCTTCTTAGATAAATTAGCTCCTCCTTTCGTTCCTTTTACTGACTGTTTCCCTTCCAATATCAACTCTCATATTGCCCCTGTTAACAGATTGGATGAAGCTTTTTCTCCCGAAGAGCTGCATTGTGCACTTAATGGACTTACAGACTCATCTCCTGGCATAGACGGCATCCCGTACTCCTTCTTGTGCAAAGCTCCAGTTAACTCTAAATTGTATTTTTTAGCCCTTGTTAATTCCTTTTTCGAAAAAGGTACCTGCCCCGATTCTTGGAAGGTACAAGTCGTCATTCCAATTCTTAAACCTGGTAAAGACCCTCTGGATCACAACTCCTATCGACCAATAGCCCTATCATCTGTCCTATTGAAAGTTACTGAGCACATGATTCGCAATCGATTAGAATGGTTCGCTGAATCTCACAACATTCTCGCTAAGTCCCAATTTGGCTTTAGGAAAGGTTTCAGCACCCTAGATAGCCTAAGCATATTAACCTCCGATATCCGTGCGACCTTCAAGAATAAGGAATACCTTGTAGGGGTGTTTCTGGATGTTGCTGCGGCATATGATAATGTACTACTTCCTATACTCAGGCAGAAACTGCTTAATCTGACTGTACCGCTGAAGTTAGTCCGATTCATTTGCAATTCGCTGATGTCTAGATCAGTTTTAGTCAAATCCCAGAATGAAATCCTGCCTCCCTCTCTGGTTTGGAGAGGCCTTCCCCAAGGTTCTGTACTCAGTCCACTTTTATACAGTATCTATACATGCGACCTTGAAAGATCCGTTCATCCCCTCTCTCAAATTCTACAATATGCAGATGATATTGCCCTATATGTTTCAGCCCCAGTTTTATCCGATGCAACTTCACGCCTTAACACTTCCATAAATTATTTAGGGGAGTGGCTCTTAGACCATGGCCTGTCTTTATCCGTTTCAAAGTGCTCAACGGTTGTGTTTACCAAAAAACGGTTGATCCCTAATCCAAATATATTTTTTGAAGGTAAACCAATCCCATTTAATCCCCATGTAAAATTTTTAGGTTTAATTTTAGACTCTAGGTTGTCTGGCACTCCCCACTTTAATTATGTCACGGAAAAAGCTGAAAAGTCGGTGAACATCCTCCGCGCTCTTTCTGGTGTGTGGTGGGGAGCTCATCCATACTCGCAAAAGCTGATTTATAATGCGATAGTCCGTAGTCATCTGGATTATGCCTCATTTCTGTTAGACCCTTGTAATAAATAAAACCCTCGATAAAATTAAGAAAGTTCAGTCGTTCAAATGTCTTCGCATCATTCTTGGAGCTATGAAATCGTCCCCTATTAATGGCCTACAGGTAGAATGTGGTGATCCTCCTCTTTATTTACGCAGGCAGTATCTCAGTGACCGTTATATCATTAAAGTTATACATAATCCAACGCATCCCTTATTAGAAAAGCTTCGTCATTTGGCTTCCTTGTTCCGTGAGTCAGACTCTTCGCAATCTCGTCCTTGCATACTACATTCCTTTCAAAAATTAACTAACCTTCCGTCTCCAATTGAGATCATTCCTAAAATCCCTCTCTTTACAAACAGTTTTGAATCTCTTCTTCTCGTACCCAAAGTTATTGTGAATTTCGGTATTGAAAAGAATTCCCCGGCCGCCCCCCAAGTCTTCTCCAGGAAAGTGTCAAAACATTGGCAAGGTTGGCACCTTTTATATACAGATGCATCTAAGCTCACGGAGAATGGATGCGTAGGTGCCTCTGTCTGGATACCATTCTGTAGAACAATACTCTCTTTTAAATGTCCCCCTCTAACTTCTACGTTCACCGGTGAGTCTTTAGCTATTTCCGAAGCCATTCTATATGCTGAATCACACAATCTAAATAAAACCATCATTTTCACAGACTCTCTTAGCTGTCTACAATCTATCATAGCTAACCCATTTAGATCTAAATCCAAATTCCCTATAATTTTTAAAATCAGAGAAGCATTAAACAGATGCCAAAACAAGGAACTCGAAATTGTGATGGCGTGGATCCCAAGTCATAGCGGTATTCCCGGTAACGAAACGGCGGATTCATGTGCAAAGAATGCCATTTCCTCAGGGTCTCGAGAACACTACAAACTTTTTTCCCACAATCTCCCTACACTTGCTCGCTCTCATTTGTTAAGTTTATGGCGCACCCACTGGCAAAATTCGATAGAATTGGCTGGAAAATTTTACCACAGTATCCAAAGAGAAATCCCCTGCCGCCCATGGTTTTTCGAAACGCCTAATGTACCCAAAAACGTAGTTTCCGTTATTTGCCGTCTTCGTCTAGGCCATGCATGTACTCCCGTCCACTTGGCCAAAATAAGAATCAAAGACAGCTCGCTGTGTGAATGTGGCTTGGATGAAGGTTCTGTTGACCACATTTTCTTTAATTGCCCGAATACTGGAGCCTCGCTTTACGATAAGTTAACAGAAAAAATCCCCCGCCCATGTAATATGAATTCTATACTCTCTCTGGTTAACTCCCCCTTCTTAGAAATACTCTCAAAGTTCATCTCAACCAATAAAATCAGATTATAATTTTCTTCTAATATCTCCTCTTTCCTTCCCCTTACGATCTGTTTCATTTTTAATTTATTTAATTATGTGCCCTCTGTGCTGTTTTTTTTTTTTACCTTTCTGATAAATTCGCTTAAGGCTTAGCCAGTCAAAACAGGCATTCGGTAAAAAATGCGCAAAGATCCCGTACCGTGTAGTGGCTACCTACGTGACATTGGCGGAATTGTGGTGAGAAAACCCAGACATCGCCACTAAAAAAAAGAAAAAGAAGAAAAGTAGGGAACAGGTTCAGACGGGTAACTTGCGTAGCAAAAAAGTCGCCTTAGGATCCATAGAGATTTCCGCATGTAAAGATTTTGACAACATTTTGTTTTAATTTTTTTTTTCATAATGCGGCAACGATGTTAACGTTATAAATCCACAAATATATACAAAAAAGTTTAACATAAAACCTTTTTGTATATATTTGTGGATTTATAACGGTACGGTATATTATAGGTACCTACCTAAATTCTGCTTGTTTTCTTTGGAAATATAAATTGGGTATAAATTAAACAACTTTCACTTATTATGCGTTTTATTTCTTAATTTTGTTTAATATTTAGTAAATGCTTTACGCTGCATACAGGGCAAAATCTTATTTTCCCATCTACAAACATCCGTACCTTGAGATTTTTGTTTATAATGTTGCACCAATTGAACACAGTTAATCGCAGAGTTAAATCAAAACAGCTTTTTGCAACAACACTTTTGTGTTGCTTACAACCCAAAGAATCATATGAATACTGATGAATGCTTGGACTGAATTTGATGTTTCAACTCTTTTATTAAACCCTGTTGATGTGGGCTATTTTCTAAAACTTGATTGGCTCCTGCAATTATGTTTCCAAACAATCTTACCGCATTTTCTGATGGGTAGGTAAGTTTATTTTCTTTTAAGCATTTATATTATCTGAAAGAAATATAGTTGTTGACACAATGAAATAAAAACCAACCCGACAATACTTGACAAATGACAATCAACAAAAGCGTAACCTAGGTTACAAACCAAAGACAATCCTTAGACTAGAAACCTCATATCATCTGCGAGAGGAGGGGAAGCTGCCATTTTCTTTACAAGCATCCATAGACAAGCTTAACCCTAATGCTATTATTTTTTACAGGAAGACAACCGGCCGTGGGCACAACACACGGCCGATGAGGTTTCTAGTCTAAGGATTGTCTTTGGTTTGTAACCTAGGTTACGTTTTTGTTGATTGTCAAGTATTGTCAGGTTGGTTTTTATGTGAAAATAAAGTTTGTGGTATCCAGTCAATAAATATGGTTTTACTGATAAAAAATAGGAATATGAAGACTTCCACAAGTAACTAGAATAAGAATAAGAATAAAATAAGTTTATTTGGCACAAGACAAAAATACAATAAAATTAAAATACAAAAAACTTAATAGGTACAAAATACCTTAGATTAAAGGAAAGAGGAAGATACGGTACGCGCTTATAATTGTCAACTAAAATATGGGCTTTCACGCACACTACATCCATACGAACACACACGCAAAATATGAACGAAATAATAAGACATCAAAAGATAAAGATAGAACGATGGGCTTCTCAAATAGTGCGAGCGAGAAAAGTATGTCACGCCACGCCGTCTTTCGGGCCACGTCGGAGAACGTCGGGGAATCCGCGAGCTCTCTACTTTTGAAGTAGCGTTAGCAAGATCACTATGGAAAATAAATAAACATTTCACATAAAAATATATTTGTTTTTTTTTAAATAACTAAAATTACAATTTCAATTAACTTATTTTTATTTAACATATTTAAACACCTTCAAATAAAGATAATTTGTTTCGTTTCTGTCTTTTGGCCACCTTCGATATTTTTGGGTCTGTTTTATGTAAATAGTGAAGCCGGACATTACAATATTTGTCAATAATTGCCCTTAATAGATGTGCTATGTGATTAAAAGTGACCTGTTGCTCTGTTGAAGGAATTTCCAAACTCGTGTTTGAGTACACAAATGACTTGATAATGTTTATTTTTAATTTTAAAATTTGATTTTCCGATTTAAAATGTGCAGTTACCAGAAAAATAAAATGTTAAATGAAATGTTATAGGTACCCAGACAATAAATGGGGATGAAAAAAAATGTGTGTATTTGTAAAAAGTGAACGGCAAATGAAATTAAATAAGATATTCGTAAAGCTAATCTCTATATATAAAAATGGATCGCTGTTCGTTAGTCTCGCAAAAACTTGGGAACGGCAGAACCGATTTGACTAATCATGGTTTTAAAATATTTGTGATGGTCTAGGGAAGGTATAATATAGTGAAAAACCACAATTGAGTTTTCTCATAGCAACTGTTCCTACCTGTCATGTGACACTGAATGTTTGACAACTGAAAGAAGTCTGTTGGGACAGCTAGTGTTAAATAAAAATACCTTAAAATAAGGTACGGCTCCCTTTATTATTCTTGTCAATCCTTTATTGGTCTTGTATAAATCGTCTGGTCTAAAATGTATTGAACATATTCTACTATATTCAGAAGGCATCCAGTCATGTTCACGCCTCTGATTTCGTACAACCTTAAGCCATTTCTGCTTCCGAATTTCATCTTGAAGCGATTTCTTCCGAGCTGTAAATGTTTTTTTTATTCATATTTTTTGTAACTGTACCATATATAACGTACCTAATTATTTTAAACACTTTCATTAAATTTTATAAAACAGTTTGTTTACACTATTGTTTTTAAATTATTACTTTTTTTTGCTGCCGACATTGCTGACCTTACATAAGAAAACCTGTCTTTTCAGGAATCTATCGTATCGTGTCTAACGCGCACATCCCGTATAGTCTGTCTCTGTCACTCCATAATGTCGGATTTCATGAAAAAGAATCAAGATTTTTTTCTTTAAAAATATAACTTTGGTGTACTTACGCATGAAAAGTGATTCCCTGTGATTTGTTTTTACGCCTTAAATTATTTGTGCACTGAATAAAGGCACAGCCAGGCATTTTTTGCGTTAATTCTATGAAAAATTGTATTTTAATGTCAACGACTTGTCAACGAGTAAGACAGCATCAAGTCGCAGCGCATCAACGCAGACTGATGCAAACCAAGTACACTGTACTCAGTTTAGTAGGACCGCGCGCGGCTAGCTGTTGCCGCATCTTCCCCTTTCCTTTAATCTAAGCAAAATACTAACTAATTAATTAAAGTGCCAAATAGGCCTTCGCTCAGCATATTGTCGAAGCGGAACGCTACGACGCTGGTTTTCTGCGAATACCATAAAGAGCAGATGGACGTAACAAACATGCACAATTCAATAAATGCAACAAACAATAGGAAAAAAATAAAATAAAAAAAACACCAGTATAAAACAAGGAAACATTTACAAAATAAAAATTAACAAACACTAAAAGATAAACAAATGCCTAACATTATCATTACATTGTAATTTCCAGCTATTCCGCTCTTTGGAGATCCAATAAATATAGCTTAAAGTTTAATTTAAAGGATTTTACAGAATCAGAGTTCCTTATTGGTGGAGGGATATTGTTCCAACACTTAGTTGAGGAATAGCGGAAGCTTCCACGGAATGCAGCTGTGTTGTAGGACGGACATATAAGAAGAGGGGCGAATCTCGGCTTGCGGTTGGTAAAGCGCAACTTATTGTGAAGATAGGGTGGGTTTTGATTTTTTATTACGCCAAAGAGCAGAGTTGCAAAGTGTAGAGCTCGCCTGGACCCCATGTTGATAAGGTTATTGATATTAAGGAAAGGTGTTACGTGGGCTCTGCGTGGAATAGAAAAACAGTACCTAGAACAAGCATTTTGAATTCTTTGGATAACTTTTTTTGTGCGACTCAGTAAACAACCGCCAATTACTGTATCTGCATAGTTAAGCTTTGAAAGGACCAAAGACTCGCATAGGTGAATTCGTGTGTCCACGTTTATAAATTGACGAATACGATATAAAACCTTCAATCGGTAGTAACAATTTCTGACTATTTCAGCCACATGCTTTTCAAATCTTAGACCACTATCCATCACGACACCTAAGTTACGTGTCTCGGTAACCTGTTGTATGACGTTACCTTTGATAGTCAATAATGGACAGTGGCTGTTTATCCGAGTCACTTGGTTTTTGGTACCCATCACTAGAAACTTGGTCTTCACAGGATTCAGTACCAAACCATTTGTTTCCGCCCACAGATCTATTTGTTTTAAGTCACCATTGATTTCATCAACAGCCTTTTTCGCATCACAAGGTTTGAATGATTTGTGAATTTGTAAATCATCGGCATATAAGTGATATTTACAGTTGAGGATACAATTGGGTAAGTCTGCACTATAAATTATAAAAAGAATAGGTCCAAGTATTGAGCCCTGCGGAACTCCTTTATTAACGGGGGTTAGTGAAGAATACTCCTTAGTACCATTTTCACGATGTATTTCTACTTTTTGTGATCTACCAGTCAGGTAGCTTTGAAACCACTCTAACGCCGCGCTGTCAAACCCATAGTATTCAAGTTTGGCTAAGAGTAATTTAGTGTCCAAAGTGTCGAATGCCCGGGAAAAATCGAGTAAGACCAAAATTGCGCCTTCCCCAAGATCCTGCCCGGTCAAGATTTCATCCATAACGTCCATGAGAGCCGTTGCTGTACTTCTGCCTGCTCTAAACCCAGATTGTCTCTGGGGTAAAATGTTATTGGCGTTTAAGTATTCAGCTAGTTGAACACATATCACCTTTTCAATTATTTTGGATAATAACGGCAAGATGCTTATTGGGCGTAGGTCTTGCACTGTTATTGGATTATTCATTTTCGGAATAGGTTTTACGACAGCTTTTTTCCAGGCGTCAGGAAAAATGCCTGTCTCAATGGACCTATTTACAATGGCGGTTATGACTCCCAATGTACGCGGCAATGTCAGTAAAACCATATCCAATGTTATGCCATCCGTACCTTGTGCGTTAGTCTTAATTTTAGATATGATTTTTAAAACCGTCATTTCATCTACTAACTTTAGGCTAAATATTGCGGAGCTGAACCTATTAGATTTAAAACTAGATATAGCTGGGAGGCTAACGTTGCTACCTGGCACGTCGAGAAAGTGATGGTTCAAAAGAACAGGGTCGTTTATATCAGCTGGCAAGTCTATGTGAGCTTTATTGAAGTCCACTACATTGTTATTGATATTTTTCCAGAGAGCGCTAGAGTTTTTGGATTTTTTGTTGACAAAATGTTCAAAAAAGGCGTTTTTTTCATTGAACAGTGCGACATTGACCAGGGATTTTAATTCTTTATATGATTTCTTATCATCAACCAGATTAGTTCGTCGATATTTCTGATGAGCATCATCCCTCAGCTTCATCATTTCTTTCACGGTGTGAGTAATCCATGGGAAACTTTTATTTTTACAATATGACGTTTTGCAAGGAGCATGCTTATCAAATAACTCTATCACTTGAGCGCTGAAAGCCGCCACCGAGTTGTTGACATTATCACAAAGCAGCTGTTCCCACTTGATACTATCCACTTCTGCATTAAACATTTCCAAATCTATGTCCTTTATAGGTCTATATGTAATCCATCGAGGTATTGGTTTGGGTTTTTTAATATTAAGTTTACATGTAATGAAGGCATGAGCACTGAGATCTGGTACATAATCGACGACAACCTCAGCCACTTTTGCACTGCTACATACAAGGTCGATTAAAGTCTCCGAGTGGTCGGTAAAGTGTGTCGGTTTAGTAACGAATTGCTGTAAATTCATCAACTGCAAAAACTGCTGTAATTGTAATGATTTTTTATCTGTGATTTTGAGAAGATCCACGTTGAAATCACCCAATAAAACAATATGATCGAAGATTGAAAAAGAAGTAATAGAAACCGTTAACGCGTCCACGAAAACGTCTAGACTTAACCAGGGAGGACGATAAGCTGTGCCTATAGCAACTTTAAGACCATTGAGCTGGACACTAAGCCACATTTGTTCGATAGACGGTGCAGGCGGGTGTTCAAGGTGGCGAGCATAAATTCCACGTCGCAAGTAAAATCCAACGCCACCACCGCGGTTGCGGACGCCGGCTGGACGCGGAGTGTGCCGCAGCCGGTAGCCCGGCGGGGCTGGTGCGCGCGCCTCTTCGCCCTGCCTCAGCCAGGTCTCGTTGATGGCCAAAATGTCAACAGCATGTCGCTCTATAGCAACAAGAAATTCGTCATGTCGAGTACCTAACGAGCCTGGATTTAGTAAACCGACTGATAGATTCCTATGCTTTACGAATCGTATGACATAGGTGTGTAAAATTTGAACATACTTGCAATTTTGTAGGTACTGTTTAAGCAGAGACAAATGTCGTTTGTTTAAACTATATATCGCTGAAGCAACCCTACGGAGTACAAGCTCACTCCACCACTTAACATATGGAAGAGTACACATCCTACCATATAATCTACAGAAAAATGAAACATTCAAATTCAAACAAGATTTCAGATTTTTACAAGAAACGAATAAAAAGTAATCAAACAAAAAATCAACACATATTATATTATGTTCACAGACACAGCCCGAAAGTACGAATAGTCGCGCGTTATACAAAGTTTTTACTACATCATTACGGCGAAGAACAAACGAGTTATTGACTGTTTTTTTTGTGACATGACACAGGAGAATGAAATAGTAACCTTTAAACAAAAGAAAACAAATCATAAATTTTGACTTACAACAAATCATAAATATTGACTTACAACTACGCAACAGGTTAATAAGTTTTAAAATTGCACGAATAATAAAATGAAATAACAAGAAAGCAGACACAGAGTAGTTTTCACCACAAAATAAACCAAAATTAAGAAACAGTACCAACATGGTTACCGCCAAAAACCTTAGCAATGTCTGCGTCGGAGTGAAGACGATAGCGGGTGGTGCCTTGTTCCCGTCTAGCGAAAATCCGTCCCTCCCGCGTCCACACATACTTCCAATTTTGGCGCTTAGCGGCTTCACGAGCTCCCTGAAACAGTTGCCTGTTACGCTTCGTAAGCCGCTCGTTCACGTAGACAGTGCGGACAGGGCCAGGGAGGGCCATGGAGTCCGTAGTAAGGCCGCGGCGCACCCGCGCTGCCAGCAGCATCGCGTCTCGCGTCGCTCGCCGCGCTAATCGCGCAACCATAGGCCGCGGCCGCGGCGAGGGACCCCCCTCCACACGCGCAGTCACCGGTCCCGCCCGTTCCACGTTCACGACATCTCGCTCCTCCAGGTCGACACCGAGTTTCTTTGCTAATGTCAAGAATAGGTGGGTGGTATTTTCATTTGCTGACTCCGGGATGTTGGAAACTTCAACATCGTTAAGCAAAACATCCTGATCTCGGTTCTGGATTTCAAGTTGCAGCTGAAAGACCGTTTCCGTTAATGCTGTAACCTCTTGAGACCGGGACTCAGTCACATTATTTTTAACAGGAAACAACTCTTGGTCACGGTTTTGGATCTCAAGTTGCAATTGCATGACTGTTTCGGTTAATGCAGCAACGTCTTGACTCTTAGACTCGCCCATCTTAGCTTCAATAGAATCAATTCTTGTCTCCAAGCTGTCCAACCGCGCACTGTGGTTACTAATAGCCTTAGTCAAATCGGCCATGGTTGCTCGAAACATGCCCATTTCTAGCCGCACAGCACGCATTTCGCTGATCAGCAGCCCAAAGTTTCCCGTAGCATCAGTGAGTAACACACTTTCCAATTCCTTCTCTGCAGACAATTTATTTTTCGAACGTTTTGTAACGTTGTCCGCTTCGGCAGTTGGGCTGTTTAACGTTGTGTTAAACTCATCGTTATTGGATGACATATTCGGTCGAACAGGTGTGTTCAGATTGCCTAGTTTATTCTGCCTACTAGAACATTCGGAACATTTTCAGGCTTTTTTTTGCTCAATGTTAGCTGCGTAAAAAGAATTATAACGTTTACTGCTAATTTTTAAACATTCTATGTCATAAGCAGCTCTGCAAGAACAGCATCTCAAAAATTCATTCTTAGGAAGTAGCTTCGCACAGACTGCGCATTTAGTAGAAGGTTTTGATGTCATCATTGTAAGCGGGGTCGATGTTGTATGCTTAGCCAGTATAGCCCTCTATTGGCGAATAGCGTGTAGTTTCAGCTCAAAAGGTTCCAGAAGAAGCGATTCGTTACAATGCAGTTTCGCGGTTCCCAACTAGGTGGCGGTAAATCTCAGTAGTAGTTAGTGTGTAGCGTGGGCGAGTAGCGTCACTTTTGTCTTTTGAATTTTAACGACCTTGCTTGCCGATAAAAACAAACATTATTAATTAAATCCACACAAAAGTTGTTATTTGCACCACAAATCAGGAGCCACTTACTAAGTAAAGAATCCAGGTAAAATGTGTACCCTCGATACAGTTCAACCAACGATTTGATAAAACTTGCCACTCAATACCAAGAAATTTTCAAACACTATTTGTTCTTCTTTTCCGACACAACTTCAAGAGATAACATTCGTGCTTGTCGATCACTTCACTATAAACTCAACAGTCACAATTGTTTTCCTAAAATCCACTTTTTACTATTTAAAAACATTTATTTTTACGGAGCTGCATGTTTACACAGAGCCAGCGCCATCTGTCCTGTCTAACTAGTGGTGTTACAAGTTCAACACGCCGAGAGGCAGACGCCATTTTAATCCGTCAAATAGTGATCTGTGCTGTCATTGTCATTGTGTCAACAATTATATTTCTTTCAGGGAATATAAATGCTTAGATCGTGCAGTGAGTGTCCAGTCGATTCCGCGTTCGCTAGTGTCAGTTGCTACACGTGCCGAAAGGGATTTTAGTAAAATTTAGTGATTTTCTCAGTTTAACTAAGCCAAATTATCAGTATTAGTAGGGTGTTGGGTTGTAGTGTTCCTGGTGTAAGGTAAGTAATGGAGGCGACGCCTCCTGATCCCCCTGATCCTCCGGATGGGACCCAATCCCAGATGGATGTTTCACCTCCTGTTTTTACGCAGTCCCTAGCGGGAACTAAACGACATTCTGAGGACGATCTACCCATAGATCATACTCCGAAAAGAATTATTAATGAGACCCATCCCAATTATACCTCCGACTCACAAGCGGTATACACCCACCCATCCATCGTAATAGCCCCAAAAACCTACGATGACGACGATAAAGGCCCATTCATAGTCCACGTTTCCAGAGTGGAATCAGCCCCCTCATCAGAGACCTTCATCCAAGCCATTAGGTTCGGAAAATTTTTGTTTAAAAATAAAATCGCAGGCATTGTCAGAGACGGCGTTAAAAAACTCAACCGAAATAGAATCATTGTTGAATTCAACACAGCAAGTGCGGCAAATAACTTCATTAACAACAACCTTCTTGTCACTCACAAATATGTTGCTAGTATTCCATCGTATAACATATCGAGACAAGGACTCATTAAGGGTATTCCAGTTGACTGGACCATGGAGGAATTGGCAGAGTCAATCACAGTTCCTCGCGGTTGCGGGATTGTACTCAGAGCCAGACGGATGAACAGAAAACAAAACACTGATGGGAAAACGTCCTGGGTTCCTACCCAATCAGTAGTTTTGACCTTCCGAGGTCAAACTCTACCCGAAAAAGTTTACAGCTACCATACTTCGATCCCAGTAGAAATGTATCAGCTCCCCACCATACAGTGCATGAATTGTTGCCGATTTGGTCATGTCAAAGCCCAATGCCGATCACAACCCCGTTGTTACCGCTGCGCCCAACCTCACTCAGCAGATACATGCGATATTAGCGACTTTAACGCAATCTGCATTCACTGCTCAGGCTCCCATACAGCTTTGGCCAGATCTTGTCCGGAACTGGCCAGACAAAAATCAATTAAAATGGTCATGTCGCAAGAAAGCATTTCTTACCAGGAAGCTTCTTTGCGTCACCCCCCAGTCCGCAAATCCTTCTCAGACATCACCAAAACCCCCACTCCCAACTTCATATCTTCTTCCCTCCCCTCTCACCCTCGTCAGCCGCCCCGCTCCCAGCAACCCCATTCTTCAAATATCTCCTACAGAGAGACTATCTACCGCTCTCGTCCCACTCACGCCCCTCTGGGTAAAGGTTATGACAGACAAGCCCACAATAATATCATTGGAAACTGTCCCTCTTCTCTCCCCAATGGATGTGCCCTTAACCTGGATCAAACCTCTCCCCAGCCCGCTCCTAATGATAATTTGTTAGATTATCTCCTCACCATAATTATCAATATAATTACAACTCAAAAAATCCCCCTACCGAACAACGTTGCTCACAAACTCACCCAAATCGCCAGCTTAGCTGTTACCGATGGCTCACTCGGTGGTCCAGTGGAACTGCCAGAGCCTTAGACCAAAAAAATATGAATTGATGTACTTAATTAATAAATTCTCTCCACCTGTCCTTGCCATTTCGGAGACGTGGTTGGTCCCTGGCTCGCATTTCCGCGTTTCAGGATACTCATGTCTCCGAGATGATAGGGACGATGGATACGCAGGAAGCGCCTTACTAGTGAGGCGCTCCGCCACTTTCTCTCAAATCTCTCTTCCTCCTCATAGCCAGGACATTCAAGTCGTGGCTATAAGATTTTGTAATATATCCTTCCTCTCATTATATATTTCCCACAGTCCCTCTTCCTCCTCCCTTGCCGAATTGCGAGCAATTGTCCAATCCCTCCCCCCTCCAGTTCTCTTGATGGGAGACTTTAATGCCCACCACATTGCTTGGGGATCATACCGTACTGATACAGCAGGTTCATTGCTCCTAGATCTTATGGACGACCTGAACCTGTGTATATTGAACAATGGCTGCCCCACAAGGAGATGCCCTCCTACCCAAAACCCTGCATCTGCTGTGGATTTATCATTCTGTTCTCCAAATCTGAATTCCCTTTTATCCTGGGAAGTCCTCAAAACTACTCACGGAAGTGACCATTACCCTATTATCATATCCCTCCCTAATGATTCCCCTGCCACTTGTCTCCCGCCCCCTCTCCTAAAATACAAACTTTCCAAAGCTGACTGGCCTTCCTATTATTCGTCGGTATGCGGTAAAGTAGAATCTCTCCCGGATGTAACTCCAGAGAATGATATTGGTAGTTATGAGAAGTTAGTTGATGTCTTGGTATCCTCCGCAGATTCCCATATTCCTTATAAAACTCCCTCACGCCGTAGAATATCCCCCCCGTGGTGGGATTCTGATTGTACTGCTGCTGTCCGCAATCGTAAGGAGGCTGAAAAACGATACAATTCCTCAATGACGATCGAAAACTTTTTAAATTAACAGCAAACCGCAGCTTCCACAAAAAAAACCCTCTCGAAAAAAAAGAAAAACGGGTGGATCAAGTTTTGCGAAACCATATCTCCTCGAACCCCCTCAGCCATTGTATGGAAGCAAATCAGACGCTTTCGGCAATCTCAATCCCCAATAAGTATTTCCTCAAACAACCCTTCCGAATGGTTAAATTCGTTCTCAGATAAATTAGCTCCCCCTTTCGTCCCTTTCATTGACTGTTTACCTTCCAACATCAACTCACCCATCCCCTCTGTTAGCAGACTGGATGAGGCCTTCTCTACCGAAGAACTTCACTGTGCCCTTACTGGATTATCAGACTCATCTCCTGGCATAGACGGCATCCCATATTCCTTTTTGTGTAAAGCTCCTGAAAACGCTAAATTGTACTTCCTAAACCTCGTAAACTCCTTTTTTGAAAAGGGCATCTGCCCCGATTCATGGAAGGTTCAAGTAGTCATTCCCATACTCAAACCCGGTAAAGATCCTCTAGACCACAATTCCTACAGACCCATAGCCCTATCCTCTGTCCTCTTGAAAGTCACGGAACACATGATCCGCAATAGACTGGAATGGTTTACCGAATCTCACAATATTCTTGCAAAGACTCAATTTGGTTTTAGAAAAGGTTACAGCACCCTAGATAGTCTGAGCATACTGACGTCAGATATTCGCGCGACCTTCAAGAATAAGGAATACCTAGTAGGAGTGTTTTTGGATGTCGCTGCGGCATATGACAACGTTCTCCTTCCTATACTCAGGCATAAACTGCTTCATCTGAGTGTACCGCTGAAGCTAGTCCGGTTCATATGCAACTCCCTTATGTCCAGATCTATCTTAATTAAATCCCGTAATGATATCTTGCCTCCTAGTCTAGTATGGAAGGGCCTTCCTCAAGGTTCTGTACTCAGCCCTCTCCTATACAACATCTATACATATGACCTTGAAAGAACTGTCTATCCCCTTTCCCATATCCTTCAATACGCAGATGACATTGCCTTATACGTTACAGCTCCAGTTTTATCCGAGGCAACTTCTCGCCTCAATTCCTCCTTGAATTACTTAGGCGAATGGCTCTCAAACCATGGCCTGACTCTGTCCGTCCCCAAGTGCTCAGCGGTGGTATTCACCAAAAAACGTTTGATCCCCGACCCAAACATACTTATTTATGGGGAACCTATCCCAGTTAAATCTGATGTAAAATTTTTAGGGTTAATTCTAGACTCGAAACTGACTGGTACCCCTCATTTTAACTATGTAACAGAAAAAGCAGAAAAGTCAGTAAACATCCTTCGCGCTCTATCTGGTGTGTGGTGGGGTGCTCATCCATACTCCCAAAAATTGATCTATAACGCCATTGTGCGAAGCCATCTGGATTACGCCTCTTTTTTATTGGATCCATGTAACAAATCGGCCATGGATAAAATAAAAAAGATTCAGTCAAAATGCCTTCGTATCATTTTGGGAGCCATGAAATCGTCCCCTATAAACGGTCTACAGGTAGAATGTGGTGACCCCCCTCTATATTTACGCAGACAATATCTCAGCGACCGTTTTATTATTAAGGTCATTCATAATCCAACTCACCCTCTACTAGAAAAACTGCGCCACTTAGCTTCCGTATTCCGAGAGTCAGATGCTTCCCGATCCCGTCCATGCATACTGCATTCTTTTCTAAAACTATCAAACCTCCCCTCTCCGGTTGAGTCTGTTCCCAAAAATCCTCTTTTTACAAATAGCTTCGAATCCTTACTGCTTAAACCAAAGGTTATTCTGAACTTCGGCATTGAAAAAGATTCCCCGTCTGCCCTACGAGACTTCTCCAAGATAGTCTCGGAACATTGGCAAGGCTGGCAGCACTTATATACCGATGCATCCAAGCTTACTGACAATGGCTGCGTAGGCGCTGCTGTTTGGATCCCCTCCTTCAGAATAACTCTTTCGTATAAATGTCCCCCCTTAACTTCAACCTTTACAGGTGAGTCCCTAGCAATTTCTGAAGCCATATTGTATGCCGAATCCCACAATTTAAACAAGTCCATAATTTTCACCGACTCTCTTAGTTGCCTCCAATCCATCATCTCCAACCCATTTAGGTCCAAATCCAAATTCCCTATCATATTCAAAATCAGAGAATCATTGATGAGATGCAATAACAAAGAGCTGGAAATTGCGCTAGCTTGGATCCCGAGCCATAGCGGTATTCCTGGCAACGAAACTGCGGATTCCGGAGCTAAGAATGCCATCTCCTCAGGTTGTTTAGAACACTACAAATTGTTCTCTCACGATCTCCCAAGCCTAGCTCGCTCCCATTTGTTCACTTCATGGAGCACTGACTGGCAAAACTCTAGAGAATTAGCAGGCAAGTTCTACTTCAACATCCAAAAAGAAATCCCATGCCGCCCATGGTTCTTCAAATGCCCAAACCTACCCAAGAACGCGGTTTCAGTTATTTGCCGCCTCCGTCTAGGCCATGCATGCACGCCCGTCCACTTGGCCAAAATTAAAATAAAAGATAGCTCTTTGTGCGAATGTGGCTTGGATGACGGTTCTGTTGATCATATTTTCTTTAACTGCCCAAATACTGGAGCCTCACTGTATGATAGTTTAAATGAAAATATTCCCCGCCCCTGCAACATGAATTTTATCCTTTCCCTAGTCAACTCTCCCTTTATAGAAATACTATCAAAATTCATCTTGATCAACAAAATACGATTATGAGTCAATATTTCTGAACTCCCATCTGACCCCCCCCCCCCCCACCCCTCATTCCCATAACAACTGTGTCATTTATCTAAATATGTATATTAACGTCCACTGTGCTGTATTGTGTTGTGTTGTAAATGCTTTGTGCTGTCTTGTATGTGCATCCTTTTATTTTTTTTCAGATGAATTTGCTTAGCCCGTCTTAACAGGCATACGGTTAAAAGAATGCAATAATCCCATACCGTGTAGTGGCTACCTACGTGACATTGGCGGAATTGTGGTTAAAAAACCCAGACATCGCCATTAAAAAAAAAAAGAAGAAGAGTATAAATGCTTAACGTGTGAAGAAACACACGAAAAAGCCATATTTAAAAAAAATACTTAAAAGAAAATAAACTTAACTATCCATCAGAAAATGCGGTAAGATTGTTTGGAAACATAATTGTAGAAGCCAATCAAGTTTTAGAAAATAGCCCACATCAACAGGGTTTAATAAAAGAGTTGAAACATCAAATTCAGTCCAAGCATTCATCAGTATTCATATGATTCTTTGGGTTGTAAGCAACACAAAAGTGTAGTTGCGAAAAGCTTTTTTGATTTAACTCTGCGATTAACTGTGTTCAATTGGTGCAACATTATAAACAAAAATCTCAAAGGTAAGGACGTTTGTAGATTGTAAAATAAGATTTTGCCCTGTATGCAGCGTAAAGCATTACTAAATATTAAACAAAATTAACAAATAAAAGGCATAATAAGTGAAAATTGTTTAATTTATACCCAATTTATATTTCCAAAGAAAACAAGCAGAATTTAGGTAGGTACTTATAATATAGGTTTTTTCTATATATTTGTGGATTTATAACGTTAACAACGTTGCCGCATTATGAAAAAACATTTTTTAAAAAAAGCTGTCAAAATCATTACATGAGGAAATCTCTATGGATCCTAAGGCGAGATTTTTGTTACTGAAGTTACCCGTCTGAACCTGTTCCCTATCTAGTTTGTGGGTCAACATGGCAAAGAAAGAGTAAACACACAGCCAGTGCTGCCAACCTGTCAAAACAGTAAAATGATACCCATTTTTTTTTATTCTATTCATGTTCAAACATCTTCAAACCTTGTTTATGTGAGAAGATTGCATCTAAAATAAAAGGAAGCATTTAAAAAATAATTTCACACTATAGTTCGCTCGCTGAATGATTATCCCTATGACGTTTCAACTGACAGTTGTATTAGTGATGCGAAACAATTTCAAACAATTTCGATAAAATACTATTTTTAGGCAAATGTCATGTCATTCAGCCAGGTCATTCAACTTATCAAGCAATATTTATTTATTTCGAAAGAAAGATTACAATACGACAATATCATTGACCAAGCGTTAATAATAAACGGCACGGATAGCTGCAGTTCAGATTCAGATTTCGAAGATCCGCTCGACCCTGTTGTAACTATGCCATTTCTTTTCAGCCTCGTGGACGTTACAACCTCCATGATGGCTGAAAACTTCGTAGTAGCTTAACCCTACATCAAAATATAAAGTATCTGTTCTTTTGAAATTTGAATTTAAATTTCGTTCCGTATGTCTGCGGAGCTTTTATTTTTGCAGTCTTACAAAAATCTTCGAAAGATCAACATCATCACAGATTTCTTTATATTTTGATGTAGGGTTAAGCTACTACGAAGTTTTCAGCCATCGTGGAGGTTGTAACGTCCACGAGGCTGAAAAGAAATGGCATCGTTACACTGTATCGGATTCAGATTGTTATACAGCCTGGCAAAAAAGTCGTGAAATTAATAGGGGCGCCACTATCGTTAATGTGGTCACCCCGTATACTACGACACAGACAGTTATGATAGATAACTAATTCGTGAGCCGTTAGGTGGCAGGAATGGAAAGGGAATGGCACCAAACAGTTGATTCCCATTACATACAAACACATTGTCAGGACGGTTTCCAACTACTAAGTAAAGAAATTGAAAGAAGAAAGTAGCAAAATTTTAATAATGTATTATAACTAGGGTATAGAAAAATGTTGTCTAAATATTCGAAACCAGAAAAATCTTCATCTATGGCTTGGCTCTCAACCCTTCTCGAAAATTCTAAGCTTTACTTCGTTCCAATGAGTCGCTCATGCTAATATTATACTGTCATCTTGTCGGTGTATGATTACTAGTCGATTTGCTTATTTAAAGTTTGTCCTCGTTGGTAATAACCCTTTTCTATTTTAATCACGTGTTTTCATGATTTTCTCCTTTCATCGGGAGATATATTCTTAAAGCTGGCTCAGACACTGCCTTGAAAATTGAAATAAAAATTGAAACCTAAAATCAATAAAAAAGTATCAGTTATCTAAAAGGTGCTAACTTCCCAATTTGCTTTTTTAAACACAGTATTGCCAGTGATAATATTTTTTAGTTCCGTTTCAGGACTTTTTTGCCAAGCTATAAATAAAATACGAACTCAAAGCATTGTTAAATTTTTCCAACAAATTATCGATATTTTGTTTATCGATGAGAATGATTGATTTTTAGTCGATAACAGCTTGACGACGTAACTTTTGCAGCACGCACGGAACAGTTTTCTGTTCAGTGGCAACACGTACCATGTACACATTTCACGTGAGGTTTTTCCATTATTTACGAACATTACGTAATAATTTCTCAATATTAATTTTTATAATTCACAAATGTTCATAATTATGATTTTTAACGAACGCGCTAACGAACTGTCATTGGGATCATCATTCGTCGTGCGTAGTATAAAAACCACGCAATGACCACGCACGAACTCGAAAGTCATTCGTTTTGGAACGCAACTTGTCGATAGAAAATTGAAATCGATGAATGACACATGACTGACTGACATGTTGTTTTTTAAAAATGGCACTAAGCGAAAGTTTTAGCGCGCAGCTGCTAAAATCGATTTTTTTATAGAAAGAATTCCTTTCTAGACTAGACAAAATGCCTGAAACAATAATAGAAAGCGTCCTTACAGGAAAATTGGATAGTGAATTGCTGTTCAAGTGGCTAAACAACGAATCAATCGAAGTAAGACTTAACCTAGAAATGGTTTGTTTTTAGTTGACTGGTTTAACTTTGTTTTTCATTACCAATGTACATTTTCAGGATACACCTGAAGACTGTGTGCTATTCTGCTGTAACAGACACGAATTTGTGGCATACTTTTTGTCATATCTAAGGAATCAGACTGAAAGGTAACATGCAATAAAAATATGTAAACAAAGTAAAAAAAACTAATTGCTTATAATTTTATTTCTTGACTATTCAGAAGTACGTATCCCTTTAATACTCTCTTAGTATGTGTTTATTTGTAGGCTCAATATGTAGAGTCAAATGCGTCCTAAATTGTTAATATTAAATCCTCATATTAAAAAACAGCAGCATATTAAACCCTCAGCTATTTGGCCAACACTTTTACAACGTTGTTAAAAGGCTAAAATATAATTTGGTTAAAAAATTTGCCACGAATACAGCAAGTTTTCTCATTTATGACTAAATTGTTTCAATAGGATCATAGGCCACCTTCAACAGTGACCTTGTCGTCACCTCTTTTTCCATCTCTGGGGAACCACTTGTTTACAACATTTGAACATCTGTTGTCTTTTCTACAAGATGAGTGTCCAGACAACTCCACTTCTGTGTTTCACTCTTATTTTCGCATCTTTGACCCCTCTTTCACAGGAGTGGAAGATGGGAAGAAGGGTGATCTTTGCTGCTGCAAAGAATCAGCAAATATGTCAGCATTGTGAACTTAAGTACCCCAAATCTGTCTAATATTGTTTTACAAAAATTTAACACTTTTGAAATGGACTTGCCCACCCACGTTTGCAGGCTTATATTGTGGCCTCATTTGAATTCAACTATTAATTTTGGTGAATATAAAAATATGCAATATTACTCAAAGTCATCTACCCATTTCTGTTTGAGTAGTTCCGAGTAGCTATGCACATTCACATGCCCGCCCAGTCAGTCTTCTTTGCTTTCATTTCTAATTTTGTAATAGTAGGAAGTTTGAAAGCTGATCTATGATAAACAATTTCCCAATATTTTGATACAATTCGTTTTTAACACAAATGCTAGATGAGAACATACATAGTTTTTTAATAGTTGTTTGTGATGTTTTTAACTATAATAATTGCATAAACCAAAACAACCATTTGATAATAAGTTAAACCCTTAATTCTATCAAAAATCTTCACAGCATTCTACAAACAAACAGTAATGCTCCTCTTCCACTTCACCAAACTCCGGAAAAGGTCCACAACTCAAGACGGAAACACCACCGTTCCATCAGTGATCCGACCAGTGATGACCGGAAAGACACACTATCTGTCAAATCTCAATCATTACGTAGCCAAGAATCTCCCAGCAAAGATAGAAAGAGAACTGGCAAACGAGTCAAAACCAAGCTTTTCTCAGATGACAAAAATCAATCAATATCTTCCGATGAATCCAGATTAAGTATCGGATTGGATAGAGTAGCAATATCCAGTACACCAATGAAGAACGGTTTGAAACTGTCCGATTATCCAAACTTGGGTAGTCCAGTTTCTCTCAAAGAAGTATCAACACCGCAGAGAAGTTTCAAAGACTTTGAAAGATGTGATACACCAAGACTTAGTACGAGTCATGGTAGCAGGCATCGGTCTCATGAGAAAAGTTGCTTAGGAGACTTCATAGTGAGCGCTCAAAAGAGTTCTAAAAAGAAAAAGAGCAGAAACTTTTCGGATGACAGTGAACCAAAGGCAGATTTGGATTTGACTAGTTCAGAGGTCTTCCCAGAAATTGGGGCTAGAAAAGCTAGTTCCTTACGATCAGATAAACGGCGCATTAAGCCTACAAATATTGATAAGAATACGTCCAGAAAGAGTCTGTCTTTAAATAGTTTTAATTCGGATTGCTTCCAGCAACCCTCGCCATTAGCTTTAGAAGAAAATGCTGCATTTAAGCAGCAGAATATTCAGCCGAAAGAATCTTCTAACACCTTTGATGCTGAGCGTAGCATGCTGAAATTGGAACGACATAAATTGATGGAGAAGTTCAATATTCTCAACACTGTTACTTCTCCAAAACCTATTGCTCCTCAAATAAAGATTACTCAAAGAGAATCATTTGAAAAAGCACCAAATTACATAAAACCTGATTTCTCAAAAGTTATTTTTAAGCAAAAACTAGATATTCTAGTTGAAATATACGATGTATTGATCAATAACAATTTGATATTGAGTGTGAACACTGAAATTTACTTTTTAATATCGATTTTACTATCGAAACAGATAGAAGATGATTATATCAACGCTGAAATACATTTGAAAGACAATAATTTTGATTTCTTATTGAAATCGATACACAACAGCACGTATTTGGCTGTGAAGTGCCTGTGGAATTTGAGAATAGTTCTAGAAGTAGTGCTCGATAAGAATTCGTTGAAAATTCTCGGAGAGAATAAGAAAGTCCGAGCGTTCCACGCTGAACTTGCAAAGTTTTTGCTTAATTCGTACGGATTGAAGTGTGAGTTGGAGACGGGACAAGAGAGAAAGGTGGATAACAGGCCATCGAATGGTGTGATTGTTTTCAACCATGAGACGGATAATATGGAGAACTTCCCATCAGCTCTTAGTTTTCAAAACTTTAAGAAGCAGAGGGATATGTTCTATGAAATTGTAAGGTATGTCATCATCTGTTTATAAACCTTTTTTTATTCCATCATCGTATTTTTCAAGAGATTGAGAGCCTTAATTGTGTTGAAAAACAACAGGTTCATTAAAATTTACGTACACAGGCGCTCACTTCAACCTTTACAAAACCCTTGCAAAATGGGTCTTAATGTTAGCGGCATAAGGTGCCCCTATGTAAAGGTTGATGTGAGCGCCTCTATACCATCATGAAATTTTCAGTCTATTTTTATGTAAGCGTAATTCTAAGCACCCTAAATTTTGCCAGCTTTCAAAATCAGCATCCTGTATTTGAATTTTATTGTATGTTTCAATTGAACCGAAATTATTAATAAGGTTACTACTCCGGCACTACTCCGACCCAGCATTAGGTTGTGAGTCACACAATATATTTCGCAATACGTAACATTACATTTCAAATAATTAATTCAAGATAATTACTGGCTCAGAGTAGTGCCGCTTGTGTCCCATCACCTATAATTTCTTCTTTCATGGAAGTTATTCAAAACGACTTCAACGTCGATTTGAATATAGCTATTTTTTTAAAGATCTGAAAACCAGAAAAAGACATTTAGTCATTTTGGCATCAGCTATGCCATTCCGGCGGACTCCAAAACTCCCTTCGCTCGTGAGAGTGAACTTTAAAATTCAGTTTCTTTGCAATTGTGGTCGTTTGAAAAAAAAGGACTAAGCCAAATAACATTTTTAAATTATTTACATACAACATGAGGGAAAATACAAATTCAAAGTAAAGCGTATTGATGATTGAGGTAAGCGTGAAGCACCGAGATGTGAAGTGGTGTCCGATGTGCACCGCCGGAATAGCACGGCAGGCGGGAATCGAACCCGCATCTTTCGCAAACCGGGCGACTGCACTAATAAATGATGAAATCACTAATATATGAATGAATAATTGATGCCAAAATGACCAAAATCTGGTTTTCAGATCTTTAGTAAAGATACTGCATGGAAAATGCTAAAACAATAATAAAACAAAGCATTTTTTTTGTCTGTCTATTTTGATTTAAAGGTGGTACCAAGAGACCCAGTCCACAGGAGGCTCAAAGTCCTCGTTCCGAGCTCGAGTCAAGACCTTGCTGTCAGCCGGAGTGACAGCAGCCAACTTTGCACATTTAGCAGCTTTGTTCACTCAGCACATGCTGGCTGAGTGTCTGCCTGCTAATACTCAGGTAATTACTTTTGTCTGTTTGAGATAAGATAAGATAAGATATTCATTTATTGCCATAACTGTGTAGGTACATTTGTTGGTTATAAATACAAAGACAGTATCAACAGTTTGCCCCTTTCGGGCGTACAATAAGTAATTTTAATTTGTAATAAGTAATTTGTGGTAAGGTTATCTAGTTATAGATAGTTAGATCCTGAACTAGGGTTGCCTATCGGTAAGTAGGCGACTATCGCTAAATTATCGATAGTCTCTCGATAGTTGACGTCCTTTCAATAGGCTAGACGACTGTATTTTTTTTTGTTTATTTTCGAAATTTATCTAAACAATCCCGAAAGAATCACTTCTACCTAAGAGGATCAATACTACCAGAGATATCACCATTTGAAATGCACATTTTTGGACTTGCCCAAAAACGCTTGATACAAACGTGACAGGGAACGTGACGTCACGACCACTGTTTTTGTGAGGAGCGCGTAAGAACTTTATTCGACAGCTATATTAAATATTGCGTTTATGAAAATGGTCTCCTAACATAATTGCTTCATAATAGATACTATTATGAAGCAATTATGTTAGGAGACCATTAATCAATAGATTAATACTATCGATGTACCAAAGAAGGTGCGATACTATCGATAAATGTTGTGTTTCGTTCATAACAAACTATCGATACTGTCTATTTTATCGATCAATCATCGATAATCGAAACCTCGGGTTACAAAGTGACGAAAAACTAAAACTCCCATTAGAATCAGTAAAATAGTTTCTGATAATAATACTGCCTCTTTTCCCTTCCAGGAATCCAAACTAAGTAAGCTCCAGCGCCGTCTCACCTGCCCCACTGCCCCGGAATCTCACCGCCTACCTCACTTCACCACCAAAGAGGTGTTCTACAAAGACTTCATCATCAGCACCGATAATGAGTCCTTCAGAGTACATTTGAGAGACGCTTTGGCTGCTGAACTGGTCAATTTGGATTCTACGCCTATTGACTGTAAGTTTATATTCGAATGGACTTTTTGTTAAGAACGAATGAGCTCGTCTTAGACGCGTTTTCTAATTTTCCTGAGCCAATTCTGTGATTTAGGCACGATATAATTTTATTTATTTATTTTGCATTGCACAACAATGAGATTGTTACAAATGGCGGACTTAATGCCGAAAAAGGCATTCTCTACCAGTCAACCATAGGGCTAAGCAGAAAAATATAGTAGGCGGTGCAACAGTGTAAAAAAAAACATTATATAATAAAATAAAAATGGACAAAATAATTGAAACTAGAACTGAATTTGAACAATGAGGATTTTATATGACAAGTTGGAGCCAGTCGACAACGACGCTAGCCTGATTCTAAACAGTTTAATGACCTACTGCTTAAAACTATTTTTGCCGGGGGCCTTCGTATTTTTTATGGGGAATTTTGTAGTGACTCAAGTCTTAAAAGCTCGAGTTTGAATGACTAGGAAGTTGAAGCCCGATCAGCGACTTTAGTCAAAGCTCGTATTTCTTTTAATCCCCAGAATAGGCTAGATGACTGTAATTTTTTTCTGTTCATCACCGAAAGAACTTACATTTATGTAAACATTCCTAATATTAATAATTCCTGAGATATCACAATTTGAAACGCACATTTTTGGACTTGGCCAAAAATGCTTCATACAAACGTGACTGTGATTATGACGTCACGTTCACTGTTGTTGTAACGAGCGCGTAAGAAGTTCGACAGCTATATTAAATAAATATTTCGTTAAATATTACATATTTCGTTTATGAAAATGGTCTCATAACATAATCGCTACATATTAATATGGGTTACAAAATAGTGATATTGTTTTGCAAAAATTTAACACTTTTGAAATGGACTTGCCCACCCAAGTTTGCAGGCCTATTGTGGCCTCATTTTGAAACAGATTACCCTCGTGGTTTCACATTAAGATTTGAATTCAATTATTATTTTTGGTTTACCCTACCTCTACCCTATTAAGCTGTTTCTCAAAGCCACTTAAAGCACTTCAGACCACCAAGTAATTTCGTTACAAAGAGGATAAAGTATTATCGGCAATACGCACAAATTAACTTTAACAAAAAAGGTCCATGGGACCTGATTTTGGAGGTTTCGATCAAAGTACTCACCACATTTTCTTATCCCCAGCCAACACAGACGTCTCCAAAGAATACCACCAGCTCGCCAAGAAGCTAGCCCTCGTCTCCAAGTTCCTAGGGTTCCTTACAGCGTTGCCGTACACCCTCGCCACGGAACCCGGGGCTAAGGCACCCCTGCCGAGGGAACAGACGCATTTGGAGAACAGTCTGGTGCTGAGGAATTATGTAAGTTTACGAAATTAGTACTATTTATTTATTAAGAACCACTAGAGAACGAAATAAATACCTACTGTTTATTTACTTAGAACAACTAGAGGTATCACTCAAATTTTAATTATTATTTTGCTAGACACAACTCAGCGAAATCGACAACCGATTTGGTATTATCATTAAAAAGTAAGCCACTACACTAGAGGTCGCGAGTTCGATCCCCGCACAGTACAAACGGGTTAGATGGCGCTGTGTATAATCATATTTAAATATCCTATACATACAATAGATAGTAGTAAATACATAGTTTATGACTAGGCCTACTGCACCCAGTTGATCAAGATGCTCTTAATATTTTTTCACCAAAAGTACAAGATATTGTCAAATAAATACTTATGAAATCAATACCTAAATAATAATCTTTTATTTTCCAGACCCAACCATCAATAGACCTAAAAGGTCTTCTCCTATCAGCCTATGAGACCTCCCATCTAGTCATAACGGTCCCATGGCTGGTACATTACCTCTCCATGCTCGACTACACAACTCTCCGGATCAGATATTACCAAGCCCTCCTCCGTACTCTTAGATACATCTACGTTAACCGGCTAACATTAACCGACAGTGTGTTAAAGAAAACTACAGTGATATTCCTAAAGTGCTGCCTCGGTTGGCTGTTCGATTTGCCACATTTCCCTCAAGATATCACCGAAGACAAGTTAGTGTATGGGGAAAATAGTGAAATGAATATAGACGGTTACGATGTGATCGATGAAGTGATATTGTTTGATTTGTGCCCATATCTGAGGGATGTTAATGTGTTGTTGTCTACGTGTAAAGTGAGTCATGAACAGAAAGATGTGGGTAGTTTCAGACATATAACTCCAGTTAGTTTGACCCTGAACCCTGAAGATCGCTTGAGGAATAAGGAGAGGGAGTTGCAGGTGAGAATTTGATTAATAAACTATTTTTATCAATGATATTATAATAAATATGATGTAACTCTCTCGTGATGGCAAAAATCGTTAAGAAACCCAAGCTACCCGGATAACGGCGGTAGGCTCGCCCCTTACCACGTTGGGTTCAAATTCCCTCGGCGAAATGTGGGCTTCTGAATGTTCCATTCACCATGGCGGCAACAATCAGTGTGCCTCTGACTAACCCATTAGGGATATGGTCGTGAGGGTATGTTATGTTATGTTATGTACAAGATAGTATGATTATTTACTAGAGCGTAAACGAGACAGATACATGTTGCGCAGTGTCGTCTCAAACTGTCAATGCTTTGCTCAGTTGTTCGAAGTTCTGATATCAGCTGCCACTTTTTGAGCACAAGTAACCTATCTACCTATTTTTATTATAAAATCATTGCGCTATTATCATATCGTATATTTTCACACTCACACACACAATTATGAATTATAGGCGCGTCTAGAAGAAGAAATGCTAAAATCCCAGCCGTCCTCCACCCGCCGCGCACTAGAGCTAGTAACGACGCGAGTGTGCGCGTCCACTGTGCGCTCTCTCGCTCACTCGCGTCTACGCTTCTCACTTTACCCCCATACCCATGTCAGATCGACCTATGGTGGCCAATCATACTGTTTTAAACAGTATTTTACTGTTTTTCGCCATCAGAACTTAGCACACTTGAGCAAACTACATAGCCAGTATAGAAGACGAGATGTCTTCTAACATAAGAGCTTTTTGGAGATACACCAGAAATAAGAGAATTACAAATGACATACCTAATTGCATGTCTTACAATGGGCGCTCAGTAAACTCAGGCCAAGACATCGTAAACGTGTTTGCTGAATACTTCTCATCAGTTTATGCCAATCATTCGCCATCTCCCTATTCACCGCAATTTCCCGAAACAAGTTTTTCTATCGGTACCGTTTCAGTCGCTTTGGAGACGGTATCATCACATTTGAAGTTGGTGGATGTTAATAAAGGTGCTGGTCCAGATGGAATTCCTCCCATTTTTGTACGCTCATGCGCTGCCGCACTGGCCAAGCCCCTCTGTCTGATATTCAACAAGTCTTTAACCGAAGGATGTTTTCCTACTTTATGGAAAATTGCTAAAATTACACCAATCCATAAGAACGGTGACAAGACAAATGTTGCCAACTACCGCCCAATAAGCGTACTCAGTTGCTTTCCAAAAATCTTCGAGAGCATTATTTACTCTCACTTATATCAGCATATCGCGCACAGATTGCACCCAAGTCAGCATGGATTTGTCTCTGGCCGTTCAACTGGTTCCAACCTTTTAGTCTACACAAGTTACCTTTGTGAATCATTTAATAGAAAGATTCAAGTGGACTCTGTTTATATAGATTTTTCAAAGGCATTCGACCTTGTAAATCATTCTATATTGTTAAAAAAGGCAAGTCATCTGGGTATTCATGGCAATCTTCTTCGTTGGTTGCGATCTTACTTGGAGAATCGCTCTCAGCTTGTGGCCCTTCGTGGATTTGATTCTGTTCCTTTTGCCGCTTCATCCGGTGTTCCGCAGGGGTCTAATCTTGGTCCGCTTCTGTTCCTGATGTTTGTAAACGATTTGCTTGAACAGATAAGTAGCCATAACCTCGCCTATGCAGATGACATAAAAATCTTTAAAAGAATTGAGAGTGTTCGAGACTGCGAAACTCTCCAGAAAGACCTTACTTCAATTCATCATTGGTGTATTGAGAATCGCATGTCTCTCAACATTAAGAAATGTCAAGTGATAACTTTCACCAAGAACAAGAAGTCTCACTTATTTCACTATAACATCAATGGAAATGTACTGGACCGGGTTGACGTTGTTCGCGATTTGGGTATCTTATTTGATAGCACCCTTTCTTTTAGGGCTCATTATGACTTTATGTTAAATAGAGCTAATCGAGCTCTAGGTTTCATCTTCCGCACTGCCAAACCGTTCAAACTCAAGGAAACTTGGATCACGTTGTACAATACACTAGTGCGAAGCATTTTGGAATACTGTTCTTCGGTATGGTTTCCGGTATACGATGTACACAATAACAGGATCGAAGCTGTTCAGCGGAAATTTCTCAGAGGCCTATCAACTAAACTTGGACTGAGACGGAAATTACCCACTTATGAGGATAGGCTTCAAAAATTCAACATGATTTGCCTTGAGAGGCGCCGACTGGTATCGGATCTATCTACTCTCCACAAAATTGTCAACGGAATGCTAGGCAGCTCCTTGCTGGAGCGAGTGCATTTTAAGATTCCTGGCCGTTCAGTGCGTATCCCTCAACTGTTCGCTGTACCACACACCTTTAATAACGTAGCTGCAAACCATCCAGTCTACAGGATGTGTAAGCTTTACAATAGCGGTAAAGTTAAGACTCACAAAGACATATTGAGCAGCAATATTGGCTCGTTCAAGTTATCTTTAAAGAAATCCAATTAGTAGTAGTTACATTTTCCTGCTTTAGTAATTATGTAATTTCTATTTAGTAACATAAGCTGTGTATTGTCGTAAATGGGTGTCAGATTTAAAACGATGCAATACCAATTGTTAAGAAGATATTTCATAATCTGTTATCTGTGACTTTACCTAATAAATAAAAATAAAATAAATAAAGCATTGACAGTTGTAGACAACACTGCGCAACGTGTATCTGTCTCGTTTACGCTCTAGTAAATAATCATACTATCTTGTACACACGGTCAAATTATAGGTACGTACGCCAGGGGACAATTATTTTAGTTTTCTCATCAGTATTGATAAAACGTATCTACCTTCTTTAAATATCATTTTTGCTTTAATATACTATATCATATCATATATTTTCACACTTACACACACAATTATGAATTACAGGCGCGTTTAGAAGAAGAAATGCTAAAATCCCAGCCGTCCTCCACCCGCCGCGCACTAGAGAATGTGCATTGTTACACAAAACATAGGCATGATGATATTTTTTGTTTATGATCATTTCCCCACAACAGGCGCGTTTGGAAGAAGAAATGCTAAAATCCCAGCCGTCCTCCACGCGACGCGCACTAGAGCTAGTAACGACGCGAGTGTGCGCGTCGACTGTGCGCTCTTTAGCGCGCGCACTTGCGTCTGCGCGCGATACCGCCGCTGCGCGCGCTGCCCAACTTGTCAGGGAACGAGGGAAAGCTTCGCCGGTGAGTTAATAAATAAAATATCCTTGGACATTATTCCACAAATCGCCATCTAGTCCCAAGTGGGCTAATTATAGTCTGTCTGTTCATGCACACAAATGTTTGTACTGTGCGGGGATCGAACCCGCGACCCTTGGTGTAGTAGCCGACTTCTCAACAATTACACCAAGACGGTCGTCACACAGTTAATCACCGTTCTTGGGTTATTTCACACCACGAGCGATTCGGAACGCGGCCAGCGCGGTGTGAATCGCCCATGAGCTCCTTTTTAGTGGGTCTTTTCGAACCCCGGTGTGGATCGCCCAATAACTTTTTATAATGGGTCGATACGAGCCCTAGCAGGGAATGAAATAGTTCTATTTTTGGTTAGTTCAATCAACAATACCAAACAATATAAAATGCGCTTTGGTCGTTTACCGTGGTCCGAATCGACTCATACAAAGGACAGCTTGGGCCATTCTCACTACCTAGTCCCTGTAGCCCAGCGGTCCGGAAGGATAATTACGTAAGGTAAATTAAATGTCCAGGAAATTAACTTTTCCCTATGTATAAAAAATGGAACCGAATGGTTTGGCACATTTTGGCCAAACATTGAATTCGGTTGAATCAATGATGTAAAGTAATAGATTGATAAAGCGCCTGTAAAAACGTGCCAAAAAATGAATTGCGCATGTGTGAGTGATTGTCTATGTATGCGTTGACATCTGCTGTCATTAAGCACAATATTGTTGGTACTTGGACAGATTATCGAAATCACAAACAACAAATGAATAAAGGATACTCGTGTTCTTGAAAATAAAAAGCTGAGGTTCTTTATTATTTATTAGGTTTACTCGTTATATTGTTTATGATATCTAAACATCAACTACGAGATGAAATAATATAAACACCATCAATTTTATCCTTTTTTTAGGACTGGGTTAAATAGTATTTTGTTGGCCCGTACTCTGTAGATTTAAATTGATTTTCTTGTTTCGGCCTTGGCATATAGTCTTTGTTAACATAAGAACACGGTGGTCTTGGTATCCTATAAAAATAAAGAAATGTTAATTATCTGCCTTTTCAAATAAGTACGGTAGTGATCATATGATCGGTAAATTGCTCAAAAATGGCGCCAAGTATTGATTGTTATTGTTTGGTAGTTTTATTAAGCTTCTAGTCTTCAAGGCCATGACTTCAGCTGTTAAAAAATATCGACCACGTATATCGATATGTGTCATTCTTCATTTTGTACATCCCTATCGTACGTGAATCAATTCAGTTTTTACACAAAAACTTTTTCAATTCTTATTTAATTTATGAAATAATAACTTATGCAGCATGAGGAACTAATATTATGATAACTGAAATAACTTAGTTGAACTGGGTAGTAAAATAATTGCTCAAAACATAGTTTGAAAAAACTAATTACTTTCTGTATTTACCTGTGAAACTTTTGCATTTCTGGATCATTTCTATGATTCGTTTTATATTTGGGCACGCAACAAACCACTATTTCATTTTTTTAAAGCTTCATCCACTTTTATCGCCTACTAAAGTAGGCGATAAAAGTGGATCATCAATTTTGAAAACTCAAATATCCCGCTTTTGACAGTGGTGTGGTGGTGTAGTTTTCGGTTTGGTTTGGGCACAAATCTTGGGCATATCTCTGTCTCTTTTTCTCTTGTGTGATGTCCATATATGCGATAGTTTCTCTTTTCCTCACTTGATCACTCTATAAGTGTTGAAAACACGCTCTGGAAGCTCTATGGGTTGAATTGAACCTGCATCTCTACTCCATCTAAATAAGGATGTTTCGATGGCACATAAACTTAAAATATGTCTTGACTTCCATTTTGAGATCTCTCCAATTTTTGTCAATTAATTTCGAATAAGAAACGTCTTATCAAGATTGAATTAATTAAATTAATGATAAATGACTAAGAACATAATTTTACCTTTAATTAGACCTAGCCATATTTAACTAACGTTTCTTCAAACTCTTCCAGGCATTACTACAACAACTCCAAACCCTCTACACCGACCACTTCCACCAGCTCAGGACCTCAGCACTAGAGTCTTCAACAGCCTCCATACGTCACAGGACCGCTGCAGCGCTTGAAGCGCTTCTACCAAACGCACCAAAGCCGCTTCAAGCGTATGTCGCTAACAACTGCGTTGAGAGGTTGAGGAAATGGATCAATGATAACTGGAACGGCACTGGTGAGTTGACTTTGAATACACATAAAAGTTAGTTAAAAATACACCTTGAAGTTCAACTGAAAATACACCTTGAAGTTAGTTGAAAATACACTTTGAAGTTAGTTAAAAATACACCTTAAAACTAGTTGTCTTTCCACCTCTTTAAAAGTTGAAAATACACCTCAAAATTCTGCTATAAAAATGAAAATACTACTCGAGTTAATTAAGAATACACCTTAAAGTTAGTTAGAAACACACTTGAAAGATAGATATTCTCAGTGTTTTTCTAGTGTAATTTTGAATTGTTTTTATTTTTATTGTGCTCTTCAAAATGACCTTTTGAAGATACATACAAAAAGTTTTTTAGTATCGTCTTAAAACCTAAAGATATTGTTAGGCATTTCCGAACGCAACTTGTCAAGAGCAGTATTCCCCGCCATTATTTGACGTTTGTATAGCTATCTCGCTCACTCTTTTTCTTGTACAACTTGCATTTGTTTTAGTTTGTGAATAAATTGTAATTTAAATGGTTTAATGCGTTTTTCTGAGCTTCCCTTTTAGCTCAGAAGCGGGATTAGTGTACCGAGCGCCTACAAAAACGTTTTCCTGACGAAACAATAAGTGGAAGTAACTTCTGTATCGTTTTCCAAAATTTGCTAAGCGCGGCCGCGCCGACCGGGACGCCTTGCAGAAAACAAAAACCGGTTCGTACCTGTTGCCGCACGGGTACTGTGAGTGAATTGTCGAATCGAGTGTATTGGGGATTGTTGTGAATTTGTGATAAAAGTAACTTTCAAGCCAATAACAATAAGTGGACGTGAACTTTTCCATGATATCGGATTGTCATCTTTGAAATGTGTAGTAGTGACGGACGGTGTACCCATATGATACGTTGCCTCGTGAACTTTTGAATAGTGTCTCAAATCGGCAGCGTTTTGGCGGTCCCGAGCGGAGTCCGCTGGAGCACCGCGGCACCGGACCGTGTGCGCGGTCACTGACCTCTGCCTTAATCGCTCTCTTATTGCGGAGTGTTCATCATGCTCCTGATGGGAGAGTGATTAAGCAGCAGGTTCTTGCGAACCTGAACAAGTTTCATTCGTCAAACTACTCCTAGTTAAAGTGCTAGGTATCTACTATGCCTAGTACTTTGAATAATGGAAACCAGTAGCCACAGTAGTGGTCTGTTTTTACCCCACTTCAGTAGTACCCCACCATTTCATCTGTGCCATTGGCAACCTACAGCTGATTTAGTTCAAGTCTATGCTGGTCTTAATGATACATTTTCTGATTCTGATCCTATCTGATCTGTTAATTATTATTGAGTAAGTAAGTTAATCTGAAAAGATAAAGGTATTTTGTATTCTGTGGATGTATGACTGGTGATGAGAAAACTATTTCTGAAACTTATTTGGACTTTTAAATTTAAAAAAAGAAGTATGCCGAACATTGATACTAACAACTATCTAAACCTAAACTAATATCTCAACCTTACATAACTCTAATGTTTATTAACTGCCTTTCTTTCCAATCAGTAAGTTAGTCAGATGTGTGACTAAGTTAATGCTTATGGTGTAATGTTCTGAATATTATTTATAAATTTTAATGTGACAAGATCTATTTAAGGTTATGCTTGTGGGTTACCCGATGCAGGTTACAGAAGCAATAACAGGTAGGTACCTTCCGTACCAGTAAGTTGATGCTATTTCTGCTGGTTATCAGGACACGTCCAGCATGTTAAGATATTAATTTTCATCGTTGAAGTAAGTCAAGTGTTACTGATTTAATAATTAAATTATGCAGTTGTAAGCATTGTGGTCACATTGCACCAACATTACAAAATTCATAAAACTTGTGCATTCTGTGGCTGTGTCTGTCATGATGATGAAAACAATTAGGTAGAAAAGGTGTTCATCACACTGTTATCATCGTACAGGCCATGATAAGAATGAATGTCCTGAAGTAAACTGTTACTTCAGACAAACTTATGTCTAATTATTTACAGATATTACTGTAGCTGCAAATTATTAGTTGTCATTTTTATTGATTTCAGTTGTCTTGTCTTGCGTAAAATAATAATAATTACAGAGTTATACAGAGCCCAGAGGTTACAGTTACAGTTGAATATTCAATCCATGCAAGTCTAGTTGTTCAATTAAAATTTTTAATATTTAATTATTTATTTCATCTTCATTGCACATAATAGTACGGTATGGCGGGCTTCATGCTGAGCGCAATATCTGCCAGTCAACCATTGGGCATTTGAGGTATGTCATAAATTCGAAAATAAATCCTTCAAGGAGGTGGCTGATGAGGCCAAACTGTGCCCAAAACAGAGGTTAATATTAGTCAGCCTGTTACCAACTAAGCGTTTGAGTATTGTCATGGTGATTTGTGTTATTTAAAAAACGTAGATGTTTCGTATTTACAAAATTAATTAATCGAACTGCCAAATGTAAGTGCAGTCGTACAAGGTGTTAAATAATTGCCTGTCGATTAGATTCGAACTTGTTATTTTGATGTTGATATTTCGTTTGTTTTGAGTCGTTGATGACCCGTTTAGCGCAGTGGTTCAACGGTTGAGCATCGAGGGGTCGCGTGTTCGATTTCCGCACAGTGCGGGGTTTGTTGATGAAACAAGTGTTTGTGCTGAATCTGGTTGTCTGTGGTACCTTCGTTGTTCCTGGTTTCACAGCGAGGCTCATATTTATTATTATGCGTTATTTAGATTCGTGACAACCAAACCGTTGTAGGAAGGACCCTAATACGGATATTAGTACACGAATTATACAGACCAACATAATATTGCTGTGACGGGGTGTGTCGTGACAAGACAAAAGAAAGGCTATCAGTTTTGTTCAAATGTGATAATCATATTCACATTGGTGTGTTGTGGCGTTGCGCCACAGCAAGTGCAATTATATTAGGCACACAATCATATATTTCAGGGTTTACAATATATACGGAGTGTCTAGAGCAGTGTGTAATACCTTAACTAATTGACATCCGCACGTTGGTCACATTATCTTAGGATCAGTGAGCGTCGTGCATTGCATACATCGTTGTCTGAAGACATAGATCGGCGAAAGCTTACCTGCTGAAATAGTCTTGATGAGTATCAGATGAGTTTTCGAATTGTTTTTTTTCTGTAATTGTAAGATTGATAAATGTTCTACAAAAAGTGCGTAGCTTACAGATTCAAAGCGCTCATATTATAGATATTGTACTTTGTCGATGGCCGAGCGGATGAAAGATCGCGGCAGTACCTACATCGTTTTGAGTCAACACGTTTTTACGAATGTTTATGACTGGTGAATCACTTACAGCCTAGCAGAAGTCAAAGCATTGATTATGAGACCCTTGCTGTTGTTGTAAGTTAGTTTAAATTTAAGGTGTATGTTACAGGTATTAAGTTAAATAGTTACCGATTGTACTGATTGGAGACTTTTTTTTAAGGTCGAATACCGTGCTGGTAAGTCAACGGGCCACCTGGATGGGTTTAGCCGAAACAATGTTATTTCCGTTAAGTGAATAAATGATACATGTTTAGTACCTACCTACTTTTGTAGAAGCAATGCAACAGGGAGACTTCAATTGGTTCAACTGTAGACCAATAATTGTAAGGTAAAATTAAAAGTGACTATTTGACAGAACTTGCTTACTTTTATCTAGGTGGTGTATTTTAGAACTGGTTTGGCAAATACGGCGCTGTATTTAGAAACAAAAAAAAAAATGTACATGGCTGCACTTAACACTATGCGAGAAAAATAAACAGGGTGTCAAGCAGTGTTGTTGTATCCTTTATGAAAGATGCCGGTGCCGTTACACATAGTATCTATACGTGGACCACCTTGGTGTTTGATTTACGACATTTATTCACTCTAGCTCTTGTAGTTAGAAGCTGTTCGTGTTATTATAGTATTACAGATATTCGGAGTTGTATGCGACCGAAACATAGCTTTTATTTTAAGGATCACTGTGGTCTACAAGAAACAAATAAAATTCATTTTGACTGCTGTCAATCCGCGCGCAAAGGAGCAAGTCTACTACTTACCTACCTATTTTAATGGCAAACCATCTTGGGCGCTTTGGTGATCTTGCGTTGGTGATGTTGAATGTGATTGGTAATGCTTGGTGATCTGACTTGGATGATTTATTTTGTTTTACGATGTTAGACAAAGTTTTTAAGTCGTTCTGCGTTTTATGCTTCACATGTGTTAAGTTAAGATCTGTTGAGGTATGTGACATGGTTATTGGTGAACGTAATATCATGTGCAAGGGGTAACGAAGTGACAGGCTTGCACCAAGTTTAGATAGTCAAATTCAGGATTGTAAAAGTGTAAGCCGTAATGTGATTAAGACTATACACATAGTCGCCGTCAAGCATACTGTAATGTGATAGCTCGTGACAAACTGAATCGTTTTAAATCATATAGTCCATTCTGATTATTCTTAAAAAGAATGAAACATTACTTCTTGTATTCTTAAGATTTATATTGTTTGTTTGTAATATTACTCAGTGAGCTGCCATTAAGAAGGCGATATTTGTTCGCTCATTTTGTTGCATTATCTGATTTATATTGTTTGTTTGTGATTGTTTGTAATATTACTCAGTGAGCTGCCATTAAGAAGGCGATATTTGTTCGCTCATTTTGTTGCATTATCTAATTTAAATTGTTTGTTTGTGATTGTTTGTAATATGACTCAGTGAGCTGCCATTAAGAAGGCGTTATTTGTTCGCTCATTTGTTACATCATCTGATTTATATTGTTTGTTTGTGATTGTTTGTAATATTACTCAGTGAGCTGCCATTAAGAAGGCGATATTTGTTCGCTCATTCGTTACATTATCTGATTTATATTGTTTGTTTGTGATTGTTTGTAATATTACTCAGTGAGCTGCCATTAAGAAGGCGATATTTGTTCGCTCATTTTGTTACATTATATGATTTATATTGTTTGTTTGTGATTGTTTGTAATATTACTCAGTGAGCTGCCATTAAGAAGGCGATATTTGTTCGCTCATTTTGTTGCATTATCTGATTTATATTGTTTGTTTGTGATTGTTTGTAATATTACTCAATGAGCTGCCATTAAGAAGGCGATAATTGTTCGCTCATTTTGTTACATTATCTGATTTATATTATTTGTTTGTGATTGTTTGTAATATTACTCAGTGAGCTGCCATTAAGAAGGCGATAATTGTTCGCTCATTGTTGTTACTTGACTGTAGGCGATTGAGAACGCTTCAGACTGTAAGTTATTTGACTGGAGGCGATTAAGAACGCTTCATACTTGTTAAATAACTGGAAACGATTAAGAACGTTTCAGACTGTTTGTTACTTGACTGTAGGCGATTGAGAACGCTTCAGACTGTAAGTTATTTGACTGGAGGCGATTAAGAACGCTTCATACTTGTTAAATAACTGGAAACGATTAAGAACGTTTCAGACTGTTTGTTACTTGACTGTAGGCGATTAAGAACGCTTCAGACTGTAAGTTATTTGACTGGAGGCGATTAAGAACGCTTCAGACTTGTTAAATAACTGGAAACGATTAAGAACGTTTCAGACTGTTTGTTATTTGACTGACTGTTTAAATCTCGAGATTTGCCTTAAGAGGTGTTGTATAAGTCGCGACTTGGAAGGTGTACTTCCTGAACTGGCATTAAGAAGTCAGTTGTGGTGGCATTAAGAAGTCACCTGAACTAGCATTAAGAAGTTAGTTGTGCTGGCATTAAGAAGTCAGCTGAACTGGCATTAAGAAGTCAGTTGTGGTGGCATTAAGAAGTCACCTGAACTAGCATTAAGAAGTTAGTTGTGCTGGCATTAAGAAGTCAGCTGAACTGGCATTAAGAAGTCAGTTGTGGTGGCATTAAGAAGTCACCTGGGTATGTCAATATTACTTAGCTTAGTTTTACTTTTACGTTGCTTTACATGGAGAATACTGCTCGGGGCGAGCAGTGGTACAGGAAGGCCGACTGTTAGGCATTTCCGAACGCAACTTGTCAAGAGCAGTATTCCCCGCCATTATTTGACGTTTGTATAGCTATCTCGCTCACTCTTTTTCTTGTACAACTTGCATTTGTTTTAGTTTGTGAATAAATTGTAATTTAAATGGTTTAATGCGTTTTTCTGAGCTTCCCTTTTAATATGGATTGACAAGTACAGTAATACCGTTACTACTGAGTTGGTCAAGCCCCTAAGAAAAGCAGATGTTTTAACAGCCTTTAATGTCTTTTATATGCAAAGCGAATATTTTTGTCTGCCTAAATCCTAAAGGTAAAGATTAAGTGGAAATGGATTTCCCCTCATTTTTGAAACAAATGTTGATTGACGTTTCACTAATTTGTTTTTTTGTAGAACATATAAAATAACATGGCAAATGAGTCATATTCGACTACCCCATTGTTGACAGCGATCCTCTGCAAAGACATAGAGGGTGAGATGAAGAACCTCCTAGCGGTGGGGGAAGGCGCCCCCCACAAGAAGCTGGAGTCGGCCGCGTTGAGGGTAGATTGCGCTGAGTGGGCGGCGCGCGCCGTCAGCCCGGCGGCTTGTCTTATACATCTTAAGGTTAGTTATAAACCTGAATGAGAGTTAGAAATATACTAGTCAGTTTGTTGAAACTACAGATTGATGTTAGCTTGAATACACCTTAAAGTTAGTTGATTTCACATTTTGTTACTTAAAAAAACACTTCAAAATTTGTTTACTTTACATTTTAATGTTAGTTCAAAGTTGACTTTAATGGTAGTTAAAAGTTCCCTTTAATGTTAGTTTAAAGTTGACTCAAATGTTAGTTAAAAGTTGACTTAAATGTTAGTTAAAAGTTAACTTTAATGTTAGTTAAAAGTTGACTTTAATGTTAGTTAAAAGTTGAATTTAATGTTAGTTAAAAGTTGACTTTAATGTAAGTTCAAAGTTGACTTTAATGTTAGTTAAAAGTTGACTTTAATGTTAGTTAAAAGTTGACTATAATGTTAGTTGAAAGTTGAATTTAATGTTAGTTAAAACTTGACTTCAATGTTAGTTCAAAGTTGACTTTAATGTTAGTTAAAAGTTTATTTATTTATTCTTTGGCACAGTAACAAAATACAAATTGGTACATACACATGTAAATATTATTCTAAATACATAATATTAAATTTGCATTTCGATGACAACCGCGCACAACATTTGAATAATACTGTTACTTAAAAAGGGAAAAAAACTACTTAATTAACATAACATATTAATCTATACTATTAAGGGTAAGTTGCACCATAGTAGAAGTTCAAATTCAAATTCAAATTCAAATTTTTATTGCATTCATGTTGTACATTACAGTTCTTAAAATATAGTTTTTAGTTCAGAACATGAACCCTAAAGAAGTTAAAGTTAAAGTTATTTTTTTTTGTTAAATTTGACAATTCGATGTCAATTTCGGTCGTCAAATTGTCAAATTTGACTAAAACTTTAACTTTAACTTCTACTATGGTGCAACTAACCCTTAGACTACACTTCCGAACTCTCCGAACCTTTTATACTTTTAACAGTTTTTACAAACAAAGTAGAGGACTGGTGAAATACATCGAGACCGTTACACATCGAATTATATTTTGTGCACATGCGAGTTAAAGGACTGTTTTGTGAAACATTGTTTTTCGCCGTAGGTACATAAAACAAATTCTGCCTGCGGTTAGACTTCGCTGGTATTTTCAGTGAAACATGGTCCAAGAGATCAGTATCCATTTTAGAATTAACGATTTTGTATAAAGTCAATAAATCGCTTACATGACGTCGAGTGCACAAAGAGTCGAGATCAAACCCTTTGAGTCTATCACTGTAAGTCGGTAACGTTTTCCTGAGGCCCAATCTGGAACACAGGCTGCGAATAAACCTTTTCTGAACAGATTCCAACCTCAGTATATGGTTTTTGTAGTAAGGCGACCATACAACAATGACTTAAGTTGACTTTAATGTTAGTTAAAAGTTGACTTTAATGTTAGTTAAAAGTTGACTTTAATGTTAGTTAAAAGTTGAATTTAATGTTAGTTAAAAGTTGACTTTAATGTCAGTTCAAAGTTGACTTTAATGTTAGTTCAAAGTTGACTTTAATTTTAGTTAAGTTGGTAAGTAAGTAAAAAAATATTCAGAATAAAAACTTAACCTATGAAACAACGGTATCAATACATTTTATGCAAAACTTAATACTACTTGTAATGCCTGGTTTTCGGCAGATAGGCAGCGTCGTCTGTCTTCTACTGATAGACTCAGACTCTGACTCAGGCGATGCCAATCGTCTAAGTTCCTGGCAGAGTATATTTTTTAGCGTAACGCAATGCTTGCGCGATTTAAAGTACTGCCACTGTCATCATCAGCCTATGCTAGTCCACTGCTGGACGTAGGCCTCCCCTAATGCGCGCCATCGCGCCCTGTCTTCGGCTAGACGCATCCATCTCCTGCCAGCAGCCTTTCGCAAATCGTCGCTCCACCTAGCCGGAGGGCGTCCCACACTACGCTTGCCGAGACGTGGTCTCCACTCTAGAACGCGCTTACCCCAACGGTTGTCCGTCCTACGGCAAATGTGACCAGCCCACTGCCACTTTAGCTTACTTATTCTGAGAGCTATGTCGATGACCCTGGTTCTCTGTCGGATAACCTCATTTCGGATTTTATCCTTCAGAGAAACTCCGAGCATAGCTCTCTCCATAGCTCGCTGAGCGACCCTGAACTGGTGCATCAACCGCACTGTGAGTGTCCACGTTTCGGCTCCGTATGTCATGACGGGTAGGACGCACTGGTTGAAAACCTTAGTTTTCAGGCATTGTGGTATAGGCGACGAAAAGACTCGACGAAGTTTTCCGAACGCTGCCCAACCCAGCTGAATCCTCCTCTTGGCTTCCCTCTCGAAGTTGTTTCTACCCAACTGCAATATCTGCCCAAGGTAGGTATATTCCTGTACAACCTCGAGATGGTGACCGAAGACAGTGACCGGTCCCGGATCAATGTGGTCATTGATCATGACTTTGGTTTTATCCAAATTCATCCCGAGACCGATTCGCCGCGAAGAGGAGTCTAGGCTGTTCAGCATCAGCTGCAGATCCTGGAGCGACTCCGCCATCAGGACTATGTCATCTGCGAATCGTAAGTGTGAGATGTACTGGCCGTTTATGTTTATGCCCATACTTTTCCAGTCCAGCGTCTTGAACATATCCTCCAGTGCATTAGTGAACAGTTTCAGGGACATGACATCCCCCTGTCTCACTCCTCTAAGCAACTGGATGGGTTCAGACTGCTGGTCCTGTACTTGGACACTCATAGTAGCAGCTTCATAGAGACATCTCAGCACTTCGATGTATCGATAGTCCACTTGGCATCGCTGCAGGGATTCCAGGACCGCCCAGGTCTCGATGGAGTCAAAGGCCTTTTCATAGTCCACAAAGGCTAGACACAGAGGACGATTATACTCCTCGGACTTCTGTATAATCTGCCTCACTGTGTGGATGTGGTCTATGGTGCCGAATCCTCCTCGAAACCCGGCCTGCTCTGGAGGCTGGAATTCGTCGAGTCTCCTAGCGAGGCGGTTCGTGATGACTCTGGAAAACAGCTTGTAGACGTGGCTCAAGAGTGATATGGGTCGGTAGTTCTTAAGAAGAGTCTTGTCTCCTTTTTTGAAAAATAGAACTACAATGCTCTTGTTCCACGCCTTTGGAGTCCTCCCGGAGTGAATGACAGAGTTAAAGAGGCGCTGTAGTTCCTTCAGTACAGGAACACCCCCCGCCTTCAGAAGTTCTGAAGTAACTCAGTCTTCACCCGGGCCTTTCCATTTTTGAGCTGCCTCAGAGCCAGCACGATCTCGTCTTGGCTGACGTTGTATTATTGTATGTGTATTGTATCAGGATGTCCAGTTAAAATCTACTTAGATCCAAGCGTGCAAATGTGGAGAGCATTAAATATGTTGGCAAACATCCAACTGACAAAATAATCATTGATGGCGTAGCGACCAGCTGTGCAGACTCTTTTTTTAAATTTAACCCCACTCAACCCCTGCAAACCCTTAGGCAGAGCATTAAACATATTAAACGCCTTTACCTGAGAGACTGTCTTGCTTTTAAAAAATGTTGTAAATGAAAATAATCAAATTCCCATCACCACATGCATATTGAAAATCGTCACCTCGATGTGTGTCCGAACCGGATCACCCCACAGTCGCGGCGGAACGTGAGGTCGGCTCGGGCGCGCGTCGCCAAGCCGTGCGCGTGTCTTTGGCTAGAAGAAAGGAAAAAAAAGGATGAGCGATTTGTCCATGGGTTGATGACGTGAAAAAACATTGATTCGGAGTCGAAATAAATTGCTGCTTTTAATTACGGTGGCCGTTTCTAGGGCTTTTAATGGAATTTAGGAGCGTGATTGTGCATTCCGTGCGGTGATAAATACGTTCGGTTGATTTGGTGGTCCACTTCCGTTTCCTGGCCAGTGTTTACATTGGCGGTTATCGACCCCGGCTATCGATCCGCCTTTAGGGCTTTGAGACCCTTGTTTCCACCGGGATTAGCATTCCTGGGTTCCCAACTTCGTCCCTCAGACTGACTCGCGGGCCTTTTGGGTTATTAGTCCCGAAAAATCCATGGAACAGTAATTACCTTCGAAAAAAAGTTCCTGTCAAACTGGCCTCTGGATCCTGAAATATTAGAACTGTTTTGCATTACAACAAAACAGATGTTATGTGTTGAATAAAACACACAGCGTTGAGGTGAAGAAGCTGTTCATGGTCTTATTTAATATTAGCAACACCTTACCTTAGTCTTTGGTATTTTTAGTTCCAATTTCTCACCAGGAGGGCGCCACCATCTTTGTAAAACTTGTGGCGACAAGTATTTGAATTCATAGAAGTCTTCCCTCACCTGCAAGCCCCTTGCTGCAACGCTGTGTGTTTTATTCAACACATAACATCTGTTTTGTTGTAATGCAAAACAGTTCTATTATGTGTCTTCCTAAAACACACAGCGTTGAGGTGAAGACCTGTTTGTTATCTGCTGGTGAGAAGTAAATATTAAAAAACACAAACGCTATGTGATGAAAGATTGTATGAATGCTTCATACATAATCAATATTTAATTTTCATTTTTTCAAATAACAATGCCCTTGAAAATGAATAAACTTTTATTTAAGTGTAATCCACACCATAATTAGATATCAACACAGATAAATCAACTACTTAATAAAATCAACAAAGTAACAAATTCTAATTTGTTGAATTGTTACAACAGCTTAATTTGCATTCACTTCTTATCATTAATTATTATTAATTACAATCATGAATTGTCTCCTTAGTGTTTGCTTTTCTAAAACAAATCTAGTAATCGTTTAATAAAATTACAATGAGATCACATTCATCACTATTTGGTTGATCTTTGTCCTAAATAATGAAAATCTTCAAAATTAAATAACAGAAAAGTTAGAATATAACAAGTCCTCTGATTGATTAGTAACAGGTCGGACTGGACGGCAATAATGATTGGTAAAGGTAGAGATACTTTTCCAATTTCCTCTGTCTAGAATTTCCTGTATGGGTCTATCATCTACCCAACTTTTGGATGCTACAGCTGACCGAATGCTACCGGGAGATGCATCTATGGCAGCTTCCTTGAAAATAGATCTTATCCACCCTGCTATTATAGTTCTTGTAGCAGGTTTAGGTACACCAGTTATTGAAATGAATAATTCCGGTATATTACCACCTTCAGATCGTCGAGTATTTGTTAACTGTAATAATTTTTTTATATGATAAATTGGGCAAACCTTAAGGTCTGGATGTTGTGACAATAACCATCCCGATTGTTGATGAGTCCCATTGTCGGTCTTAGACCCAAATTTAGGCCATAAAATAACTTTATCACCCTGAAAAACTAAATTCTTGCTCGAAACTAGTAATAATGTCAGATCATGTATTCTACGCCCAGACGCTAGAAGCAGTATTATGGCTGTGCGTCTGGCTATATCAAAATGTGTATTCGAACATGTTGAATTAGTTAGCCATTGAAATAATATCTTAGTGTCCCAAACTGGAGATTTGCTTGACTTGGGTTTTGCAAGAGAAATGGCCTTTAGTATTTGATGAATGAAAAAATTCTTATTATAATCCTCTGTTGAGGTTTTACAGTAAGTAAGTATGGCAGATTTGTGCAAAAGGATAGTATTATAAGCAAAGCCTTCCTTCAAAAATATATATGCTAGAAAACGGGCTATCTCTACACCTCTTGGGGACTTATCATTAATTTGATTGGTTCCGCACCAAAGGATCCATCTATTTAAAGGTGCTTTATAGGTAGATAGTGTAGATGGTCGCCAACTACTTCTCAAGAGATCTTGCTCACTTGAATAGGCATGATGACTGTATTTTTTTTTGTTTATTATCGAAAGACCTTACATTTATGTAAACAATCCTCAAAGAATCACTTCATCTGGATCAATACCACCAGAGATATCACAATTTGAAATGCACATTTTTGGACTTGCCCAAAAACGCTCCATACAAAAGTGACAGCGACAGTGACGTCACTGTCGCTGTTTTTGTAAGGAGCGCGTAATAACTTTGTTCGAGATTCTGCTTTTGCGTAGGGTAGTTGCTACACGTGCCAAAAGGAGCGTGTGTAAAACTACATCGAATTTTAGGTGTTATTGTAAAACTTAAGTGAATATTTCTTAATCAGTGTGGTGGTGGTTTGTGAATTGTACTGGTGAGTAGATATTCTAATGGACCAAACTCCCCCTGACCCTCCCGATCCTCCGGATGGGGACGGGACTGCGATGGATTTGTCGCCACCTGTTTTTTCTCAAATTGCCGGGACTAAACGTTCTGCGGAGTCAATTACCCCGCCAGAACCAGCCAAGAGAGTTGTAACTGAAGAAACGTACTCTGCTGGACCTTCTCAATCCCAAAGCCAAACGGTGTATACCCATCCATCGCTAGTTATTGCCCCAAAAACGTACGATGACAAAGACAACGGCCCCTTTATTGTCATTGTTACCCGAATGGAATCCCATCCTTCCTCAGGCGCTTATCTGCAAGCCGTTAGGTTCGGCCAATTCCTATCCAAAAATAAAATTCCCAACATTGTAAAAGATGGAGTAAAAAAAGTTGGTAGGAACAAAGTATCAGTTGAGTTCAAGTCTGCCAGTGGAGCTAACAACTTCTTAAATAACAACTCATTAACTCAAAACCAGTACAATGCTTTTATTCCCTCCTATAATGTTACCCGCACAGGTGTAGTCAGAGGTGTCCCAGAAGATTGGTCCATGGAGGAACTGGCTGAGTGTCTGGTAGTCCCCGATGGCTGTGGAATTTTGCTTAAAGCAAGGCGTATGAACAGGAAAAAGAACATAGAAGGAAAAACTAACTGGGTCCCCACCCAATCGGTAGTTATTACAATTAAAGGACAAATTCTGCCACAGCGAGTGTTTTGCTACCACACCTCTTTACCAGTGGAGATATACCAATTCCCTACTATCCAGTGTAACAACTGTTGTCGTTTCGGACATGTGAAAGCCCAATGCCGGTCTAAGCCCCGTTGCTATCGGTGCTCACAACCACATGCAGGTGAAAATTGTGACACCATTGAAACCAAGGCCACTTGCATCCATTGTTCTGGCTCCCATTTTGCTACCGACAACTCTTGCCCCGAGCTCTCTAGACAAAAATCAATTAAAATTGTCATGTCGCAAGAGAATGTTTCTTACGAAGAAGCCTCTTCTAGGTATCCAGCCGTCCGAAAATCTTTCGCCGATATGGCAAAAACTCCTGTTTCCTTCTCTCAAACTACTCCAACCCAGCTCCAATCTACACAATACCCCCCTCAATCGCTTTCCTACCGGAAAACAACTTTCCGTCCCCCACCTACTCGGGCCCCCCTGGGTCAAGGATACGACAAACAAGCCCACCAAGAGATCATTGGAAACTGTTCCTCAGCCCTCCCTAATGGCTGTGCTCTTAACCAAGACCCCAGCCCCCCGCAGATTACCTCCTCAGACTCCCTTCTAGAAAACATCCTTTCCATCCTTATAACAATCCTGTCATCTCAAACAAGCTCCCTACCGTACCACGTTGCCCAAAAACTCACTACAATCGCTAAGCTGGCTGTTACCAATGGCTCTGTCAGCAGTCCAGTGGAACTGTCAGAGCATTAGGCCCAAAAAACACGAAATCATGAACATAATAAATCAATACTCCCCATCTGTCCTAGCAATCTCGGAGACATGGCTCGTGCCCGATTCGCGTTTCCGCGTGTCTGGCTATTCGTGTCTCCGACCTGAATGCTCACCATGTCTCCTGGGGTTCCTATCATTCAGACCCATCAGGCATATTGCTGGTTGACCTACTGGACGACCTGAACCTTTGTGTTGTAAATAATGGTAGTCCAACTAAAAGGTGCCGTCCCTCACAAAACCCAGCCTCGGCTCTAGATCTCACAATAGCCTCTCCCAATTTATCCTCTCTACTCACCTGGACAGTTCTAAAAAGCACCTATGGAAGTGATCACTACCCGATCTTATTAACCCTTCCTGACCAGTCTCCTTTACCCTCCCACCCTCCCCTCCTTAAATACAAAATAAGTAAAGCAGATTGGCCAGCATACTCTGCAGAGGTGGACCAAAAAATAGACTCACTTCCTTTTAGCTCCCCGGAAAACTACTTTTTATGTTATAATGAGTTTGTAAACGTCCTAAGATCAGTTGCAGACTCCCACATCCCGCGCAAGAACCCTAGCCGTAATAGAATATCCCCGCCATGGTGGGATTACGAATGCACCTCTGCTATTCGAAGACGCAAGGAAGCCGAAAAAAAATATAGGTCTTCAATGACATTAAACAACTTTTTATATTACCAACAGACTGCAGCGCAAACCAAAAAAATGCTTTCACAAAAGAAAAAACTTGGTTGGATCCGATTTTGCGAAAGCATGTCTCCACGCTCCCCTTCATCTGTTGTGTGGAACCAAATCAGACGCTTCCGACAGAGCCTAACTTATTCAAACATTACCTCTAACGACCCTTCCGGTTGGTTAAATACTTTTTTAGACAAACTTGCTCCCCCTTACGTCCCTTCTATTGACTCATTCCCAACTACCGCTAACCCCAATACCCACTCCTTAAATAAATTTGATAGACCCTTCTCTTTTGAAGAACTAACATCCTCTTTGGACGGATTGAAAGACTCCTCACCCGGCATAGATGGCATCCCTTATTCATTCCTCTGTAAAACCTCAACCAAAACAAAATTGTATTTTCTAAATTTACTCAACTTCTTCTTTGATAATGGATCTTTGCCAGACTCATGGAAGATACAAGTAGTTATACCTATTCTTAAACCAGGTAAAGATCCCTTAGACCCTAACTCTTACAGACCTATAGCTTTATCTTCTGTTTTACTCAAGGTCATGGAACATCTCATTAGAAACCGGCTTGAATGGTTCGTAGAATCAAATGGGATCCTCGCTAAATCTCAATATGGATTCAGGAAGGGTTATAGCACCCTTGACAGCCTAAGTATTTTGACCACGGATATTCGCTCAGCCTTCAGAAAGAAAGAATTCCTTGTTGGAGTCTTCCTAGATATTTCTTCAGCTTATGATAATGTTCTCCTTCCGGTACTCAGGCAAAAATTGCTACAGCTGAGTATCTCGCCGAAGATAGTTCAATTTATATGTAACACTCTCATGTCAAGAAATATCTCAGTCAAATCTCAATCTGCCACGATGTCTCCACACACAGTATGGAAGGGTCTGCCTCAGGGGTCAGTCCTGAGCCCGTTGCTGTATAATCTATACACCTACGACTTAGAGAGAACAGTGTATCCCTTGGTAGATATCCTACAATACGCGGATGACATTGCTCTGTACGTACAATCGAACGCTATGTCAGAGGCATCGTCGCGCTTAAATTCGGCTCTAGGCTACTTAGTTGACTGGCTCACTGTGCATGGTCTCTCGCTGTCAAAAATTATTAACCCTAATGTTCAAATTGACGGTAACATAATCCCAACAAAAAACCAAGTCAAATTTCTAGGCTTGATATTGGATAGTAGGCTATCGGGTGTTGCCCACTTTAATTACGTCGCTGAAAAGGCTGAAAAAAGCGTCAATGTCCTACGAGCTCTTTCTGGCGTCTGGTGGGGCGCTCACCCATACTCCCAGAAGCTCCTGTACAACGCGATAGTCCGCAGCCATCTTGATTACGGTTCCTTCCTCCTGGATCCCTGCAACAAATCCGCTCTAGATAAAATAAAAAAGATCCAGTCCAAATGCCTACGTATAGTGTTAGGTGCAATGAAGTCATCGCCTATAAATGCTCTTCAAATAGAATGTGCTGATCCTCCCCTCTTCCTTCGAAGGCAGTATCTGAGTGACAGATTCTGTATTAAGATTATACAAAATCCCTCCCATCCCCTTCACGAAAAGCTCCGCTGTTTATTAAATATATTTGATTCTTCTCAACCCCGCCCATGTATTCTTCATTCATTCGAAAAGCTGTCTCGTCTCCCAGCTCCCATCGCTACCCACACCCGAAATCCCCTCTTTTTAAATAACTATGAGTCATTGATCCTCAATCCCAATATCATCTTAAACTTCGGTGTTGACAAAAACTCTCCGTCTGCTCCTCATAACTTCGCAAGCAAGGTCTCCGAACACTGGCAAGGCTACCACCTCCTCTTTACGGACGCGTCCAAGCTCAAAGAGGATGGCTGTGTTGGTTCAGCTGTTTGGATTCCTGAATCTAAAACGGCCTTATTGTTCAAGTGCCCCCCTTTTACTTCCATTTTTACTGGAGAGTCCCTTGCCATCTTAGAAGCAATCCGTTATGCGACATCCCATAATTTAAATAAATCTCTAATCTTTTCAGACTCATTAAGCTCCCTTCAATCCATCATGTCCAATCCATTCAAATCCAAATCTAAATTCCCATACACTCTTCAGATCAGAGAAGCACTTTACAATTGCAAGGAAAAAGGATTAGATATAACTCTTGCTTGGATTCCTAGCCACACTGGAATTCCGGGTAACGAAACGGTAGACTCTTGTGCGAAGAATGCCATCACTGTAGGAATACCAGAACATTACATCCTTTTTTCCCAAGACCTGCATAGCCTCGCTCGATCTCATTTATTAACTTCGTGGCGCATAGATTGGCAAAACACAAGAAGATTGGCTGGTAGATCCTATTTTGAATTACAAAGAGAAATACCTACTAGCCCATGGTTTTTTAAACAGCATAATTTGTCCAAAACAGTAGTCTCCGTCATATGCCGTCTCCGTTTAGGCCATAATTGCACCCCGGTGCACTTAGCAAAAATCAGAGTTAAGGACAGCTCATTGTGCGAATGCGGACTAGACGAAGGTTCAGCAGACCATATATTTTTTAACTGCCCTATGGTGGGTGCGTCATTATATGACCACTTGCCTGAACATATTCCCCGTCCATGTAACATGAACTCTATCCTTGGTCTAGTCAATTCCCCTTTTTTGGATGTATTAGCAAAATTTATACGTATTAACAAAATAAAATTATGAAATTAACACATTATTAAATCTAAAGTTGTGTGGTTATTTTATGTCTAATTAAATTTATATTATGTATATTTTATCTTAATTTACTCCTGTATACTGAAACCCGATCGCAGACACCGCCCCCTCCCCCCCCCTTTTTTTTTTTTTTTTGTTGTTTCATTTTCATGTTTGTAAATTGTTGTATGCACGTTATCTGCACATTGAACGATCGTAATAGGTATATAAGTGTTGTCTTATTTGTGTCGTCCTATTTGTGTTGTTTTCTTTGTTTTAGATCTTATTCACATAAGTTTGACCCTGTCGAACTTACCCGGTTTGGTAACATCTCCGTACCGTGTATTGGCTAACCACGTGACATTGGCAGAATTGTGGTAAACACAGATATTGCCACCAAACAAAAAGAAGAAGAAGAAGAAGAACTTTGTTCGACAGCTATATTCAATATTGCGTTTATGATAATGGTCTCCTAACATAATTCCTTCATAATAGTTTGGGTTACAAAAAAGTGATATTGTTTTACAAAAATTTAACACATATGAAATGGACTTGCCCACCCAAGTTTGCAGGCCTATTGTAGCCTCATTTTGAAACGAATTTCGATTGTGGTTTTACAATAACATTTGTAATCAATTATTATTTTTGGGGAACATAAAAAAACATGCAAAATCACTCATAGTCATCTACCCTATTCCAGTCTGCTACTTGCTCAGACCACCCCCAACTATCCAAGCCTGTAGTTGCAACTGGTCCACCTGAGCTGGGCTGAGGCCCGTGGACTTGTCTACAAGTACCTTCCGCAGGTACGGTATCGGAGTTGGCTCCTTCAAGGCTCGAGACCTGAGATCCGGCAGCCAAAAGCATTGGTTCCAATGTGGTGCAATCAGAATGTAGCTGCCCTTCGCAGTGTTTAGGTGAGCTAGCACTCTGGGTATTAGGTTGGGCGGTGGGAATATCCAAGCGAGGCTGTAATCCCACTGGCGACTGAAGGCGTCGCAAAAAAGAGCTGAGCCATCGTTTGAGTCCAAGGTGACATACAGAGGGACCACAGCTGTTTCCCGAGAAGCGAACAGGTCTACCTCGGGAATACCCCACTTTCTGAATACGGCCTCCGTGGCCTGGGGTAGTAAGTGCCACTCGGGCAGTGTTCGACCTCTTGACAGACGGTCTGCTATACCGTTTAGCCTCCCCGGGAGGTAACAAGCCGACAGCATTATGTTGAGCTGCTCGGTTAGCTCTAAAAGCCTGGTTGTCAAGTCCAACATGGCAATGGAGCGAGTGCCTCCTTGTTTTTGTATGTATGACACTATTGTAATGTTGTCCGACTGAATTAATATATGAGCATTCAAGAGAACATTTTGTTGGGACTTGATGGCAGCAAAAACAGCATATAATTCTTTTAAATTCGAATGCCACACTTTCTGACTTGGTGACCACTTGCCTGCTAAGAGTTTGCCATTGAGATGAGCACCCCAACCTGCATCTGCTGCATCGGACGTTAGGTAGTGAGTGACTTCTCTTTTTTCATTTTCTCAACCACCAATTTAGGTCTGCAATTACCTTTGGGGTCAGCATTTTCCTTTCTCTTGGTCTGCCTTGTTTGAACCCCTTGAGAAAAATTTGGAAATTGCGGCAGTGTAAGCGCCCCTTTGGAACGGCGTGATTGGCAAAGTTCAATTGACCTAACAGGCTCTGAGCTTGTTTTAGGGTGCAATTTTCTTGTTTTATTAATCTTGCCAGAACTGACTTTATTGCAGTGACTTTTTTTACTGGTAGTGTTATGACACTCCTCTGAGTGTCCCACAGAAGGCCCAAGTATTCTATCTGCTGAACTGGCTTCAAGACTGACTTTAGGTGGTTGATATGCCAGCCTAGAGTCTGTAGGAGTGCCACAGTTTCCGAAACTTGGCTCCCCAGAATAGAATGGTTCTGGTTGACCAGAAGATAATCGTCTAGATAGACTAGGATTCTGAACCCCTGACTGCGAAGGATTTCCGCAATCCAATTGGATAAGGCTGCAAAAATTTGTGGTGCCGATGAAAGGCCAAAAGGGAGGGCAGTTAGTTGGAGGATTTCTTGTTTGTAAATGACACGTAGGAACCGCCTGTGTGTCTCTGCAATGGGCAAGTGAAAGTATGATTGCTGTAGGTCGATCTTGGTCATCCAATCTCCGCTCTGCAGGAAATGCATGACATCCATCTGCGATATCAGCTGGAAGGGTTTTGTTGAGACAAACCGATTGAGACCCCTGAGGTCGAAAATTGGTCTTATCCCACCATCCGGCTTTGGAACCAAAAACATTTTGGAAAAATAGCCGGGACTTATTGCTGGGGGCTTCTCCAAAATCTTTTTTGATTTTAAATCCTCGATGACAATTGACATCTGATTTGTCACTTTGGTTGTGTATGCCCTTTGGACATGTTTGTATGGATACCTGAGAGGAGGCTTGCATTTGAAAGGGATACGGCCATATGAAATTATTTTTAGAATGAACTGATTGGCCCCTAAGTTCTTCCACGCTTCCACATGATTTCTTAAGCAGCCCCCCCTGAAGGAGTCATTTTTGTGGGGCTCTGAGATTTTGGTTGGCGTCGGGGCCATTTCGGCGACGACGAAAGGACTGGTTCTTTTTAAAGTCAGAACGGATGATTTTCTGCTGAGAACGAGGAAAATTGTTTACACTCTTGAATTTTGGGTTCTCTTTTTTATGTGAAGTCTGATTGACATAAGAAGCAGAAGAAGATGGCTTATCTTTCAAATATGTCGGAGGGTGCAGCCACATCTGAGTGCCACCCAATGACTTGATAACTGGGGTCAATTTTTCACGATCAAACAAATATTCCGAACTTGGAGGAATTTGGTGTAAAGCTTTTCTTATGTTTGGACTATTAATTTCTTTCAGAATCCTCTCCCGCCTTGTCTCAATGCATTCAGCCCTTTTACCACAAATAATTTGCATGACAGTGTCCCATTTTTTATTAGATTCAGCTTGTGGACCAAATATGTCAGTTACTTTATTGAACAATGTATTGGGATTGAGGCCCTCAGGATGACCGGCTGCCCAGTTGACAAGGTTCTGGAGACCAGATATAACTAGTTGACGCTGTTCTAACACAGCATTAGACAGTCCAGCCAACATATTTTCAGTGGAATGCAAATAGTCTTTCTGTTTATTGAAATGACACAGTTCGTCATTAATTTTCAAAGCTACAAAGCCTGGGCTTGCATTCGTTGTTTGGAGAGCCTGTTTATACCGTATTGTTTTCCATGCGTCAGTTTCGAATTTCTGCAACTGAACTATTTCAGAGAGACGTTTTTCATCAGCCGGAGGAATAAGAGATCGATTATTAAATTCAACATTGAGTTCCCTGAAGGGAAGATTTTCAGTTGACTGACATGGATTGTTCAGAAAACTTTGAGAACTTGGCGAATTCGTATTTGGAACAGAACTTAGACCTTGATGATTATGATAATTATTTAAATAGTTTGGCAATTCTGTAAGATACTGAGACATGGAAGCAACTTGGTTTATCAGCGTGTCAACACGTGGATCGCTACGAGAAACATGCTTGTACTTACGCCTAGGACGTTTATTTGGTGGAGGACTAGCGATTCCTTCCTCGTCTTCCGAAGACGAGGACGAGGACGATGTACTCTCGTCTGTTCGCCTCGAGTCCTGAGTCTCCTCCTGATCTCCATCCGGAGCCTCAGGATTTGACTTCGGCAAGTTCTGACGTTCTTCCTTGCCGCTACGTATCATTGCGATAAGAGAAACGCACAAAAACAGTAACACTAACACTTTTTTCACAGTAAATCTGAAATTTTCACTTTACGTGACCGTTTTTGCATAAAACCACAAACGCTATGAATTCAAATACTTGTCGCCACAAGTTTAACAAAGATGGTGGCGCCCTCCTGGTGAGAAATTGGAACTAAAAATACCAAACACTAAGGTAAGGTGTTGCTAATATTAAATAAGACCATGAACAGCTTCTTCACCTCAACGCTGTGTGTTTTAGGAAGACACATAATGTGAAATATTTATATCGTGAAAACGATCATCACATACTTACATGATTCAGTACTCAGTTGACCACACTTGAGTTTAAAATAGTCTTAATAAACACGATTCTTGTTGAATATGCACTAGGTTTTAAATTTTAAGTAAATATAAAACTATTTGTTGTACCAACCAAGTAAATATTTGTTGTAGAACATACATTTTTCACCTGGGTATACTCGCAGATAAAAATAACGCCAGGTAAATTTTGAACACCTAATTCGACATTAAAATCTCCCAATGTAGTGTATATTTTGTTAGATAAATTCTTATTGACTATTCAAAAGTACTACTTGTAACTATTTTTACTCTCCAGGAACAAATCTGTCTCCTCTTAGACGACGAAGAGCCATCAGAGCTGCCCCAAGTGTTATCCACTTGCGTGTCTTGCTGTTCGCCTCAGAATGTGTTCAGTCGGCCGCCCACACTTCGAGCTGTGTTGCAGCTTAGTGTCGATCTTTGCGTAGTGTATGGTGAGTGTGTTGTATATTTACGTAACTCACTAAAACATTACTTTATCAACCACGATTTGGAATTTATAGGCCGGTCGCGTTAAGAATGCAGTCATTTCATACTTGTTCGATCTAGCACGCCCAAATAAAATCGTTCCTAATTAGAAAGTCAAGTCCACAGTGACCAGTTGAAAGCATACTTTCGAACGCAAAGGTTGTGGATCTGAGTTTTTTTGTGTGCAACATAATTGAATTTAAAAATCACTGCATTCTTAACGCGAACGGACTATAGTTAAGTAAGCTTTCTTGAGTGTATGTACGTAAGCATAATTAGTATTTTTTCTATTTCAGTAAGTAGAAAACCGAAGAACATCAACGAAGCATTTCTCAACCAGTTGCATTTAATATGGAATATCTGTTGTCCAGACCGGAAAATACCACCTCCGGAAGAACTTACCATTCCAGAACGGAGACCGGACCTCTCTCCAGACTTCAGAAAGTTTGTCGAAGAAGACCGAGCCCCAACTCCTGTCTCAGACGAAGAAAGTGGACCAATAGTGGTCAAAATAGTCAACGATGTAAAAATTGTGAACGAAGTAAAAAGTGAAATGGACTCTAAAAGTGATTTAGACAAAGTGAACGGTGAATTGAAAAGTGATAGAGATGAGAATCTAGAGTTTTTTGATAGGATCCTCTGTCCGAGGAATATAGTTTTGTTAAATTCAACGAAATGTAAGCCGACTGAAGTTTGGGAGGCGCTGGCTACTGTGTTGGTGTTTTTGCTGACGAACGCTTATTTGAGTGAAGACTCTTTGACTGAACAGTGCCTTGCTGTTTATAGACAAGATTGGCCTCAGGTGCGTATTTATTTATTTTTGTAATTAATAGGGTAGATGAGTCATTTCGCATGTTTTTTTGTGTTCACCTAAAATAATAATTGAATTCAAATCTTATCATGAAACCACAATGGAAATTTGTCAAAATGAGGCCACAATAGGCCTGTAAACTTGGGGGGGGCAAGTCAAAAGTGTAAAATTTTCCTATGACGCAATTATGTTAGGAGACCATTTTCATAAATGCAATATTTAATATAGCTGTCGAACAAAGTTCTTACGCGCTCTTTACAAAAACAGTGAACGTGACGTCATAATCACAGTCAGGTTTGTATGAAGCTTTTTGGGCAAGTTCAAAAATGTGCATTTCAAATAGTGATATCTCGGGTAGTATTCATCCTAATGAAGTGATTCTTTTAGGATCGTTTTCATAAATGTAAGATCTTTCGATAATTAACAAAAAACATTACAGTCATCTAGCCTATTGGATGAACCTTGTTTATTAAGTTATAGATGTTTGTTTCTGTAGCTCATGTTAACAGTATCAATGTATAACCAGAATGTTTTGGATACACCCTAAATCAATTTAGTTCTATTAAAATCTGTCTAGGATTCACAAAAGACTGGCTTTGTACCAGAAGCATTCTTCACCGATTCTTGATTAAACATATACTTTTGAAAGAAAGAAATACAATTTATACTCGGTCGTGGCTTCAGGTGGGAATCGAACCCGCGTCTTTTGTGACCGATAGGGTCACAAAAGACGCGGGTACCCTAGCTCATAGGGTAAATATACCAGAAAGATTCAGCCGGTCTGTTAATGATCTCGGTAGCACAGTGGTTAGTGCAGTCGCCCGGTTTGCGAAAGACGCGAGTTCGAATCCCGCCTGAAGCCAAGACCGAATGTCTTTTTCTGGTTATCAGATCTTTAGTAAAAATTTAAATTTATACTTTTGATACTTTTTGTTCACAGAGTATCCTAGAAAACCTATCAACGTGCATGAAGTCTGTCTCATCCCGTTGGTCCCGTTCTTCAACAGGCAAGTTCACTCTCTTCTTGGATTTCCTCGCAGAATACTGCGGAGACATGGATTACGAACCTATGGACTGAGGATGAACACCTACCGCCGAATCCACAAACGTCAATCAACGCTAAGCACGCGCTCACGCTCATGCTGTCCCGTAAAATGTCAATAGAACGTTGATTTGCTTTTGTGAATTCGGGGGTTAGACATAATAGTGGAATCAATGTCGCCACTTAAGGAAAAAAAACACCAAACTATATCTTGAGCCACTAGATTTTGAGAAAAACCCACTTGAAAAAGTCATTAGGATTTTTTTGCTCACTAAATCCTGAAAATAATACAACAAAGACATCAGAAATTTCACATGAAATCTCAACTGTAGCTCGACTTTTGACTAATAGAGTTGAAATCAACACATAATATGCCATATTCATAAGTAGACGACTTAAAACGAGCTATCTTGCTGTCTTAGTTCGACTATTGAAGTTATACGCCAATTGCAGTCTTCTTACCCCCTTATTCATAAAAACTTAAACAACCTCTTCAACAACACGTTTAATTTTCTATCGCTTTGTCCCTTTCATTCTTGTTGCTGTCGCCATTTGCGAGTAAGTGACAACACGACAATTGCTTAAACTATGCTTAAGCGTTGCGTTCGTTTTTATGATTATGGGGGCTAATATTTAATATGTTAACCATACGCGTATAGATTGAGAACGAATATAATGCGTATGTTAATTATTATATTTTAATAACGCTTGTAAATGGGTGATTTAATATTTGTAACGTCAAGTACGAACTAGGTGTAAAAAATGCGCTGTCCGAAATAGCGCGACTTTGCTTGAATTTGAATTTGAATAAATAAATAGTAATCTAAAAATGTAACGTTAACGCATTAGTCAAATGTATTCATAAAAAAACAAACAATACATTTGTACTGTTATTTGAGAGTAAATGACAAGACGTTTCATTCGATAAACAAACTATAGTCCGTTCGCGTTAGGAATGCAGTGATTATGTTCCCGTCCTTCGACCTAGCCCGCCCCCTAACCAATCAAATCGTTCCTAATTAGAAAGTCAAGTCCACAGTGACCAGCTGAACGCATACTTTTGAACGTAAACGTTGTGGATATGAGTTTTTTTGTGTGCGACAGAATTAAATTTAATAATCAATGCATTCTTAACGCAAACAGACTATAATGTATAATGTTTTATGAAAAAGGGTGAAAGACTTCCAAACTACCCGCAATGATTTGAAAAAGGAATTGTTTGAATTAAAAGGAATACTTTTTTGAAGACTGATTCTAGTGATCTGATATCCCTTTGGATATAAGTGTTGGCTTTTGATGATATAATATTATGTTTAAAGGAGTAAATAATTAGATTGAAATTAACATTTGTTATAACATCCTAACTTAACGTTTCATGAAGCTTATTTGACGTTCAACCAGCTTCCTAATTCCTAATCGATGTTTTAATAAAAAAGGTTAGGTAGGTTATTTGTGCTAAAAAAGTGGCACCCGAAATCACAACTTTCGAACACCTGAGCAAAGCATTGACAGTTTGAGACGACATTGCAACATGTATCTGCCTCGTTTACGCTCTAGTAAATAATCATGCTATCTTGTTAACACGGGGCAAATTATAGTTACGTACGCCAGGTGTCATACATAACCTATCTACCTCTTTTTATTATAATATCCTATCCTATGATATTATGTAGTATCGGCCGAATAAGTAGTTATCCTAGGGTTTCCCCATTCAGTCTTAAACACCATTCACAACTGTACTATAAAAGGAACTCTTGTATTTTTTTACTAAAGGCCATTCATTTTTGAAGCGAAAAGAAAAAAACATCTTTTTATCGATGTGTATAGTAGCAGAAAATAGAAGATGGAAATGTGTAGCATAATGTTTTAATCTTTGCTATTCTGGTAATTGTATTTTTTGGTCCCTGTGCGGGCCTTTTACGAAGAATTCCTAGTTACTCCTAGGTACTGTACGGGGTGTAGTATTCTATTATATTACCAAAGGTACAAGAAAGTACATGATAGACTTAAAAAATACACTTTTTATGTCTTGTGTCTTCACTCATAGAACGAGGGCGAGACTGTGTGAGTCTCTTAGTATCTGGATGGACGAGTGAACGCAAATTCAAATCGAATTATTTCAATTAAATCTTCATATGACTAGAAATAAATATATAAAATCGAAGAGTTACTCAACTAAGCGACTGATTTCAAACTTTTCTGCTCGTAAATAATGAATGAATGACACAAGCGAATGATTTTTCACAAATCCATCATCAAAAACGGTTTATTACAGTACTTGCAAATAGTATGCGTTTTTTTCATAAGTGTTACAATTATAAATAATATTTCAGCGTGGCAATTGTGTGTTGTGTTTCTACCAATGATATTATAATAAAAGGACGTAGATAGGTTACTTGTGCTCAAAAAGTGCCCCCCGAAATCTGACCAAAGCATTGACAGTTTGAGACGACACTATGCTAAATGTACCTGTCTCGTTTACGCCCTAGTAAATAATCATACTATCTTGTACACACGGTCAAATTATTGGTACGTACGCCAGGGGACAATTTTTGACTTCGCGTCAGTACTGGGATAACCCATCTACGTCTTTTTTTGTAAGTTCATTGGTTTCTACAACACAATAACACTATTACAATCCTGTAGTAATGAGGTTGACTCATACTTCAGACATATTTGAGCACTATATTCATACATAAAATGTACTAATGTGTACAGACTAACTTAAACTTTCGCTCTATAACATCTCTTAAAAAGATCTCTAGTTAAATAAGTTCCTGCTATAGAGCAATCTTCCTTAAAGTTTAGGCGAAAATGACAAATAAATTATACAAAAACACCACGATTGGATGTCTTATTTATAATATAGATTTAGATATTTATTCGCTTGTAAAATAGATTTTATTAGTAATATTATTATAAGTAGATATTTAAATAAAAATCTGTTTGATTGGGTATTTGTCATACTGTCTGTATGATTTTTAATTTTCACATTTAACAAACTTGACACTAACATACGCTCACGACACGGTGAACGGACCGTTCAGAAGCCCACATTTCAAGAGTTTTGAACCCATCGTGGCATTTCTCGACCCAACCGCGCTGTTGTCCGGGTTGCTTGGGTTTTGAACGGTGTTTTCCATCACCAAAGAGTTAGTTAAAATTAGTAAAAAAATAGTAGAAGTGAAAAATAATAATTCATTAAGGAATTATTATTATGTTAAATGCTATCAAAGTTTCGTTGTAGCGATCAAAGTGCCTGCAATAGCACAAACAATTATTATCATATCACTGTTATAAAATTATTATAATATACCAACCATTCATATTAAAAATTAGATTTCAAAACATTGTTTTCATAAAAATATACATCTGGTGTTTTTTTACACCCGAGGTTTTTGTCTTATTGATATTATCTGTTCAGTGCTAAAAATATAATCAAGTGGATAGACAAATACCCCATTCACAATAGCGCGTGTCATTTTACTGGCAGTGAATGTTAATATATAAATATTATCACATACTACGCCAAGTTAGGTGTACGGTGGCCGGCACATCACGCTACCCATTTCCGGTCAGTCCTCCTTGCTCTATCGCGAACAAATATCATTTGGCAAGAGCGAGAGAGAAAACGGAAATGAGTTAACCTGATGTGCTGTTGACGGTACCTATCAGGTTTTTTTCAAATAATTGTATTATATTGTATAGTTTATTTTGGTGTAAAAATCATTTGATTAGTTTTTTTTTGTCTTCCTCCAATGTATAAGTGTTTGTATGTTGTTTTTTCATTAAATTATTTATTATACATGGTGTTTCTAGAAGTAAGGATCATAGGCAAGTGTCAAGGGGAGTTCAAAAATGTTTTAATCCACAAATATCAGTCGCTTTTTGACGGTACTGAAGTTAGGATTATTTTATCATATTTTTTTAGAGCTACAAAAATTGCCACCAAAAATAATTAATTCAACTATTTAATTTTAGCCGGTTTCATTAAATTGTGAGATTGGTGTAAATAATAAATAACACAAAAATTCTGCAAAAAATTATTTTTTTAATGTGAAACTTTTTCATCCCCAAAAAAATTAATTCAACATTTACTCACATTAGCAGTGCATAAAGTTGGGCAATGACGCCCTCTATGGGTCTGTTCGATTTGATTCTTACTTCTAGCAACATCCTGTATATCAGGCCTACTCCAGAAACAGGACAGTTTGACGCAAACCTACCTGCAGTGCGTATACAAACGAGTGTTGCGTCAAATTGCTGGCAATTGGGTAGTGTAAATTTGTATATTATTTCATGTTAACCAAAAATAATCAAAATAATACCCATTTGTAGATGGACTAGGTCTTAGGCGGCATAAATACCTACATAAAAAACATATTGATCTGCCTGTGTGGATGGAATTACCCTGCCTCATAGGGTAAATATACCAAAAAGATTCGCTGTTAATGGTCGCGGTAGCTCAATGGTGAGAGCAGTCGCCTGGTTTGCGAAAGACGCGGGTTCGATTACCGCCTGAAGCCAAGAGCGAATGTCTTTTTCTGGTTTTAGGATCTTTAGTAAAGATACTGCATGGAAAATGCTAAATAATATTAATAATAACATATTTAAATAATCAAGAAAAGAATCGTGGTCAATTATATTCGTGAAAAGAAATGTAACATGTTCTCGTAAAATTAACGCTGCAAGAACGAGAGTAATCAATTATGTAGGTTGATATCATTGGGATAACCAAAAAGAGCAAGATAAAACATCCTCGTACCAAAAGTGGCTACAAAAAATAAGGTCCAATGGACCTACCTTCAAGCAAATATGACAGCGAGTTGTTTACGTGCATGCCATTCAAACGTCAATGTCATGCCTTGTTTGTTTATTTCTCATTTTGATTAAAAATCAATGGTTAAAATAGAGAAAATATGTGATAAGAATTTTTATTCAAAGATTAATCTTTAAAATATAAGATATAACAAATTTTGAAATGTTTAAAAATTAGATATTGCTTTGTTAACTTAACTGGCTATACAATTCTGTAAATGAAGATTTGAACCGTATTGCGTACGGTCGGGGCATATTCTACTAATATTATTGTTGCTTGGGAAAAATAGAACATCTTAACAGTGATTAAGGTCCAATGTATTAATTGGAAAGAACTTCTCGGCTGGGCATTTTGTGGTATCATACAGGATTTTTTTAGTTGTATTTTTATATCTTTGTAAACAGTGGCATTTTTTTATACTATCTCATCCATAAACATAGGAAATAAGTTAACAAAAGGTAGGTACAGTCAACAGCACATCAGGTTACCCCATTTCCGTTTGTTCTCTCGCTCTTGCCAAATGACTTTTGTTCGCGATAGAGCAAGGAGGACTGACCGGAAATGGGTAGCGTGATGTGCCGGCCACCGTACATACTTACTCCATGTTTCTTGTCAAATGCATCTGAAACGACAGGAAGTCTGACAGTGATTTCGATTGTTTTTGTATGTTATGTTGCGAGGCCCGGTTTTTCTAGAAAACTGTCGATCAATTGTTAAATGTTGTTGCAATTACACTGTTAAAAACTCTTGTTCCTTCTAACGAACAAAGTGATTATAAAGGAATTGTTTAAATAAAAACTTCTGCGTGTTATTGCATTTTTCAAATGTTGTGTTAGGTCAACGGCATGACAGGCTACCCATTTCCGTTAAGACCTTGCTCTCTTGCAAAAAAATGTCATTTGACTGGAGCAAGATAAAAACTGAAATAACTAGCCTGATGTGCCGTTAACTGTACCAAGTAATATTTTGTTCTTTGTGGGGTTTTTTATATTAATGCTTCTATCGTTTGAATTGTTGGGTGTAAAATATCATTTACAGAGATTAACTATTTATTATGTAAATGTGATTATTAAGGTCAATATGTGGATTAAAATTCTGTACAAAATATTAAATAAATGTATGTAACGCGAAAAAACTTATGTGTACTGCCTGCATTATATTAGACATAATGTAAATATAATTATACTTATACATAGAAGTTTAGGCTAAATATACATTATAGATCATTTGTTTCTGGGTTGTTATTTTGATTGTAAACTTGATTAAAATATATAATATCCTTTTTTTATTATTCACAATCTGCCCTGGCTGACGTCGTTCTGCCGAATGTTATTGAACTTCCGCACCTTAAAACCTTCCGCCTACACAAATATTTCAAATCTAAATTTATCTAAATCGGTCTAGCCGTTCTCGAGTTTTAGCGAGACTAACGAACAGCAATCCCTTTTTTATTCATGGAGATGTGTCATTGTCACATATTAATTTGTAACCATTTGGTACAAACCCATTATGCCGCGCCAACGTTAGGAAAAGAAAGACTTTTTTTTTCAAAAATGTGTTGTGCCTATACCTACTTGGTCGCCATTTTTAATGAATATTATATTATTATGTAATTTTTGTAAAGAAACTACTAATCTCTCACAGTGGCAGCGTGACAGGTTTAGTAAAATGTAGAAAACCTTTTTTAGAACTACAGGTTTTGTAGACATTTTTTTTTACTTTACTTCATAAAAAAAAATGGCTAGTACTTGCAAAGTCACCTTTTTTACCTCCATAAAACCTTTTAATTGCAATAAAGTTTTATGCTATAGGTATATAGCGATTTAAAAAAACAAAATCATCACGACGTATTCTCGGAGTTTTACCTGTCAAATGGGACCGAATCGACGTAATTGTTGGTTATCAAATATTGTTAATGGGAAGCATATATGTAATACTAGCGGGCGCCCGCGACTTCGTCCGCGTGGACTTAAGTTGAGAAACTAAAAGCAATATCTTTCTAAATACGCGCTATTTTCGATTTTGTCTTAATTCGGAACGCACCCATAGTTACGCTAATGACAGCAGCCGTCTGTCTTTGTCATCAACTGTCATGCCATACCACGTGATGCCGTGTACATTTTCATATTTTACTTGATATTTTCAACAATTTACACAATATCTTTATAAATTGTAGCCTATGTGTTATTCAGATGTATAAGCAACATTATTGTAAAGTTTCATTTAAATCCATTCAGTGGTTTTTACGTGAAAGAGTAACACAGAGCACATCCAGACATACATACTTTCGCCTTTATAATATTAGTAGGATAACGGATTTACATCGCGGCTCTTCCTCGTATCTTCCTCTTTTTGTTGTGGCCACACAAAAGTAGGTCCGAAACTAAATTATAATAAAGTTAAATAAAAAATATATATTCTTTAATCAATACTTAACTTTTTAAGTTACTTCAATTTTACATCGTGGCTGTATAGAAAGTTGGATCATGGTTCAATAGATATGTGAAAAAGAACTAGTATTTTTTTATAATTTGACAGCTGTCAGTTGAAAGTGATTCTCCCTAGGGATGAAAAGTACTACTTTCAGCCCGCTTCTCAGGTCAGTAATGACCTACTTTCAGAGTATGAGTAATGAATAGTAGATTATTAACCAAGGGGATAAAGCAGTGTCTTCTGTCGCGGGTGACGATTGAAATCGCGAGCGTAACGAAGGACTCGAGGTTAACTCCCGAGCGCAGCGAGGGTGTTAATAACTTAAATCACGAGCGAAGCGATTGATTTAATACGAGTCCTGAGTGTAGCGAGGGATTTAAGTTCACCCAAGACTAAGACAGCTTTATCACCGAGGAAAATACTCTACTTTTCGTACCATTTGCGAAAAAATATTTATCACTAAACTTTTTCTATTTATCACATACTAACGACTCGCCTCCGCTTCATCATCATCATCATCAGCCTGTTGCAGTCCACTGATGGACATAGGCCTCTCCCATTACACGCCACTGAACTCGATCTTCGGCTGCCTCCGCTTCGCACGGGTGCAATAGGATGTTATTATACATAAAAACCTTCCTTTTGAATCACTCTATAAATTGAAAAAAACTGCATCAAAATCCGTTGCGTAGTTTCAAAGATTTAAGCATTCAAAGGGACATAGGGACAGTGAAAGCGACTTTGTTTTATACTAGGTATGTCACATAATACTGGCAGGTCACAAAGAAAGAATTAAAACTTCTTATTCAAATGAGCGCTCGAAAACCTCGGTCGGTATTCCAAATTTGAATCACATTCTCTCCCTAGGGGATGAATGAAATCCAGTACACTTTTCTTTCCCTGTTTTCAACAGATTAAAAATGACCATTGTTATGTCCTCTTTTTGCGGGCTAGAATGTCACTTTTTTGAGCAAGTGGTACGAAAAATACGTTTATTAACCTTAAAAGGAAAATACGTTTATCTATGATGAGTTAATAAAATTCAAATCCTATTTTCCTAAATTCCTTTCTCAATTGGGTCATAATAACTAGTGTTACTTTTATTTATGTGCTGTGGTTTTGTTGTAAACAAATCAGTAAATAATTAACTTTAATAGGTTACATACTTACTTCTACTTACAACAGACGTACTTCTTAATATAAAATAGCCAATAAATAGAGTAGTATAGTAGTGGTATGTAGACAAAGTGGTCTGCATACCACTCCGCTCTGCCATCGAGTACCTATAACATTATTTAAGTAAACATTAGCACGGAAATATTTCCATTACCGCGACATTAGCCTTACAATTTTTATAAACTAGAAACGTGTGGAACGGAACGTATATGCGTTTTGCTTGTCACCGCATCGCTGTTACCGCACCGCACCCTTCAGTTGGACGCGGGCACCGCATTTATCGACCGCTTTTTAATGTCGGCCTCGTGCCGTGATTTCGACGACGAGTCTGTGAGCAATTTTATAGAATCTGTGCGGGCACATCCTTGCCTCTACGACAAAAGCCATGAAGATTTTCACAATATTAAAGTTAAAAGGAAGATTTGGCGGCAAATAGCTGAGGAGACAGCTATCAGGAACGGTGAGTGTTATCGTCGAGGTATGTAAACAACTAGTAGGTCCATGAATGGAACAATTATGGACGTGCCCGCGTTTCTTGTAGCGTGCTCGGCACGGACGCCATCTTTTAATATTTATTTGACAGACTTGAGTTGAAAAATTTTGTTTTTGTTTGCAAAGTTTTTGTACCTACTACATTATTATAACCCACGTAATAAGTATAAGGTTCCTCTTCTAGTTTCATGTACGAGTATGATGTGTGAAGGGACCAAATTTGATACACGAAAAAGAAATATATTATTGAATGGAGACGTTTTTTTTCCATTTCGCGGATTTTTTTGAAATAAATTATTCCACACAGCGCCACCTAGAACCAAAGTGAGCTTAAAGATCGTATTATGGGATACTAGAAAACGGACAAATATACTTAAAGAGGTACTTTTTTCTTTTGTAAATATATACTTACTTAATCTCCCTACACAGAAAACTAGACCAATACAAACAGACATGTTCGAGCACACTTAAAACGTTTGTATTGCATCAACTTAAATTTCTAATAACACTGGCAGCTGCCAAAATATATTTCTTAGGTTAGTTGGATTGGACAACAGTTTTAAATACCCTTACTATTGTATGTGCGTTTTCTCCCTACAAAGGTGATTTCTACCTGCCAGTGAACCTACACCGTTACAAACAATCGGCCTGCTTGTCGTATTCTGTGGGTATAGTCAAAAGCACATCAGATTTCCGTTTTTTCTCTCTCTTGCTAAATGTCATTCCTTTGCAATAGAGCAAGGAGGACTATCCGGAAATGCCGTCCATCGTACTTGCCAAAGGTTAGGAAGAAATTTAATACGAGCCCTGAGTGTAGCGAGGGATTTAAGTTCACCCAAGACTAAGACAGCTATCACCGAGGGAAATACTCTACTTTTCGTACCATTTGCGAAAAAATATTTACTAACAAAAATTTTTCTATTTTACCACATGTAATACTGGCAGGTCATAAATAAAGAATTAAAACTTCTGATTCAAATTAGCGCTCGAAAACCTCAGTAAGTGTTCCAAATTTAAATCACATTCTCGCCCTAGGGGATGAATGAAATTCAGTACGATTTTAATAAGAAGTTTTAATTCTTTATTTTTGACCTGCCAGTATTATATGTGATAAAATAGAAAAAGTATAATAATATTTATTTTTTTCGCAAATGGTACGAAAAGTAGAGTATTTTCCTCGGTGATAAAGCTGTCTAAGTCTTGGGTGAACTTAAATCCCTCGCTACACTCAGGACTCGTATTAAATCCCTCGCTTCGCTCGTGATTCAAGTTTTTAACTACCTCGCTGCGCTCGGGAGCTAACCTCGAGTCCTTCGTTACGCTCGCGATTTCAATCGTCACCCGCGACAGAAGACACTGCTTTATCCCCTTGGTTAATAATCTACTAGGTATTTAATTTTTATCATGACGTGTACTTATTCTTTTTTATTTACTTACTTCATTCGTTGAAAAATGTGCCATGGCATGTCACGATCACGGTCGCGATATTATTGCACGCGTTGAACTGCAGGTGTAAACGGCATTCTTGTGCGCGAGCAGCCCAATCCTTTATTGACTTACCCCCTTATTTATAAAAACGAACGCAACACAGCAACAGCATAGTTTAAGCAATTGACGTGTTCTGTCACTTACTTGCAAATGGCAGCATCAACAAGAATGAAAGTGACAAAGCGATACAAAAGTTAACGTGTTGTTGAAGAACTGTTTAAGTTTTTATGATTATGGGGTTACTGTTTAGGATATTTTGATTATTTTTATTTAAAACGAATATTTTTTATGTCGTGCTACTCTTACAGCTTATTGAAAAAAATTGCTAGTACTTGCAAAGTCACCTTTTTTACCTCCATATTTTTTTTTCTTTCCAGGTGACGTCGCCAGAGCGAGATGGCGCAACCTAAAAGACAGTTTCATGAAACACAAGCGAGCGAACTCAGAAGGGGAAAATATAAAATGGGCCAAAACCTACACGCACTATCGATGGGCGATACAGATGTCATTCCTAGACAGCCACATCGGTACAACTTGCCGGAAACGCTCGCGTCCCGAGATTCCTAGACAGAGTAAAGTGAAAAAAAAAGAATCTGGCACAGACGAAGAAATGTCAGATGAAAACCAGCCAGTTTTAGAGCCAATTCTAACCTATTCGGAAGATAGTCAAAATAGTATTAATTCTGATTGTGATAAAGATGCGACTTATTATTTATTTATGAGTTACGCTGCTTCTTTTAGGAAATTCTCGCCTGTCAGACAGGCGATGTTTAAAATGGCGCTGTCACAATTATTTGCGCAAGCAGAATTAGAGCAGTATAGAGAAAATAAAGAAGTGAAGACAGTAATTCAATTCGAAGACGAAGACGATGTAAATAAATGAAAGTTAATAATAAATACTCTTTTCATTTTTAAATAACTTTTTCGTACCACTTGCTCAAAAAAGTGACATTCTATCCCACAAAAAGCGAACATAACAATAGTCATTATTAATCTGTTAAAAACAGGGAAAGAAAATTGTACTGAAAATCATTCATCCCCTAGGGAGAGAATGTGATTTGAATTTGGAATACCTACGTCTTACCGAAAATACTAAATCTGTGTTTACATCATTGAGTTTGTTTAAGTTTTAATTCTTTATTAGTGACCTGCCAGTATTTTATGTGATAAAATTCAAAAAGTTTGATAATAAATATCCTACTAATATCTAGGGTAGAGGAACCAAAAGATGAACGACCCCCAATAGATGAACGATCGTCAGAAATAATTCGATAAAAAAATAATTGCTCCTTTCTTATGTGAAATATTTATACATGTAATAAAGTGCCCCTTTTTCTTCCTAACGCCATTAAAATATTGACACAAATGTCACGGGCGCGCTTACAATCGGCTGTTTCGCAAGCTGTTCACGGCAAAAAACAGTTTTCTATGGAAACCTACTTATGGTACGCAGCCTCCACGCTTAAGCATAATGTTAAGTCAAACACGTAATAACAGCTGTGTTTGAATGGTTTTGGTTTTATTAAAATCTTGATATGTTTAGTTTTAATTGCTTTGTAGCAGATTTACATTATTTACCATATATTTCGAGAAATTTACTGTTTAAGTAATGGATTCAATTTTGTCCTTTGGATCCAATAAATGAACGGCGTTCAACTAATGGAGAGAGTGCTTATATTTACAGACTCCGAAAACCTAATTAATCATTTTGGAAGTCTAGCTAAGACCGTTTAAATTAGTTAATAGAAGTATTATGAAGTCACCTACCAAAAGTTGAACATAGATTGTTTGGGTTTTTGTTGAGTTTCACGACAATCATTTTATTTATTTATTTATTTATTCTTTATTGCACAATGAAAACAAGTACAATTGGCGGACTTAATGCCTAAAGGCATTCTCTACCAGTCAACCATCGGGTGAGGCAGAAAAATTGTTATTATTTTAGTATGAAACCGTTCATTGTTCAACTTTTGAATTGATACCCCAAAACTAATGAGGTTTGAATTTCAGACGTATAATTTTCCTAAATTCGATCGTTGTTTATTGATATCTAAGAAAACAACACAAAATTAGAGTGGGATTTTTAAATAAAGAGGTAGATAAATTCTTTAAAGTACTCCAGAAACAACAAAAAACTCAGTTCAGAAGTTCAGATTTTCGCGTCAATGTAATTACATGATGATATATAATATAAAAAACTACTAATTCATAAGATATAATTTAGTTCATTGCTTAGTAAAGAATTCCAATAACATTTACCCCATAGTTATAACCGTTAAAATGGTAGTTCATCTATTGGGTTCAAAACTTTCATAATTAGGGCACATAGGTGTTCATCTTTAGGGCAACAAGCAAAAGTTTTATAGAAAACATTTTTTCATTAATAACTGGTAGATTTTAGGCATTATTTTCTTAAACTAATAGAATCTTGAGTATAAACCGGCATAAAAAATAACAGCAAGTGCAAACAGCTAGAAAAGGGCGTGAAAAAAATACTCAAAGTTACAAAGAACGCTTAATCGTTCATTTAATGGTTCCCCTATTATAAAAAAATGCGAAAGTTTGTATGTGTGGATTTGCCGTGTTGCTCTTTCACGTATAAACTTCAGAGTGGATTTTAATGGAACTTGACCATAATGTAGCCTATAAATCTGAATCACACATAGACTACAATTTATAAAGAAAAATAAACTTTATTTTTAGACTAAAATCAACGCGAACGAAGTCGCGGGCGGCTGCTAGTTGTGTAATAAATGCTTATCTCAAATTATTATTGTGTTAATTTTTTCGCAAATGGTACGAAAAGTAGAGTATTTTCCTCGGCGATAAAGCTGACTTAGTCATGGGTGAACTTAAATCCCTCGCTACACTCAGGACTCATCTTAAATCCCTCGCTTCACTCGTGATTTAAGTTTTTAATACCCTCGCTACGCTCGGGAGTAAACCTCGAGTCCTTCGTTACGCTCGCGATTCAAGTCTTCACCCGCGACAGAAGACACTGCTTTATCCCCTCGGTTAATAATCTACTATTTCGTACCACTTGCTCAAAAAAGTGACATTCTAGCCCACAAAAAGAGAACATAACAATAGTCATTTTTAATCTGTTAAAAACAGGGAAAGAAAATTGTACTGAATTTCATTCATCCCCTAGGGCGAGAATGTGATTTAAATTTGGAACACTTACCGAGGTTTTCGAGCGCTAATTTGAATAAGAAGTTTTAATTCTTTATTTATTAGCTGCCAGTATTATATGTGATAAAATAGAAAAAGTTTAATAATAATTTTTTTTTCGTAAATGGTACGAAAAGTAGAGTATTTTCCTCGGTGATAAAGCTGTCTTAGTCTTTGGTGAACTTAAATCCCTCGCTACACTCAGGACTCGTATTAAATCCCTCGCTTTGCTCGTGATTTACATTTTTAACACCCTCGCTACGCTCGGGAGTTAACCGCGAGTCCTTCGTTACGCCCGCGATTTCAATCGTCACCCGCGACAGAAGACACTGCTTTATCCCCTTGGTTAATAATCTACTATTTCTTTCTTTCTTTGAAATATAATACTCGTAATTAATTGCGATAAACACGTTACGTACACTATGAAGACCACAAAAATAACAAAACAAAGAACTTACCCTTACGTATTGCCAGTGAACTCGCGTGGCGAGTCGATTCAATTATGTTGCAGTGCCGGCGACTCGCCTGGCGAGTCTACCGTACAATGTAGGCGGCACTCTAGTAGACTATTTTTTGTTTGGTTGATTAAATTTTGACGATTTTTGTCGTTTGTTTGGGTTTTCAACGGTGTTTTCCATCGCCAGAGAATTGGTTCAGGTATTTTAAATGATAAGGTATTTTGAGTTCGTATATTTTAACTAGAGGTGTTTGTTTTTGAGGGATTCTGATATGCAACCGCTGTGTGGGAATGACAAATGAGATGCACATATCACTTATTTTTATTTAAATATAATAGATGGAAACCTGGACCTTCAAGTTTATCCAGGGGAAGGAGGCGACGGCAGACCCGCGCCCGGAACGTAGACCTTTTCTGTGGTATACTTCGTGTTATACTTCCACCTGTTAGCCAACACCTCAGAGACGTAGTACTGCTGGCGGCTTACAACATCGGCTACCACCGTGGGGGGCCATGGGAACTCCGTCTTGAGCTCCGAGCAGGGGCCTTTGTGGAGCAGACGCCATTGGCCGCGGTGCTTTTCTCCTGTAATAACATAACATAATAATAACACAAACGGCCTACATACGTCCCACTGCCGGGCATAGGGCTCACCTCAACGAGCCATACTCAGTGCGGATTGTTAGAGGGGTGTGAGGTTAGTGAGCAACCTTAATGTCAGATGTTATCAAGCCGCCCTCAGGCCTGTGACTAGGCTTAACGACTGACATCTAGCGACGTCAACCAGGACCAACTGCTTAACGTGCCTTCCGAAGGACGGAGATGCCCGAAAAATACATCACTAAATTTCGGTCGGGGTGGTCACCCATCCCATTTCCGACCCGGCGTGTGTTGCTTTACAACAGCCGTTCTTACCCGGGAGTGATCGTCGCAGATCACTCCCGGTTAAGAACGGCTTATTTTCAATAAAAGAACTTACCGACAGTCGGACAGTTAGCTTCCATCAAGTCGCACGCGTCACCAAATTCCTTCACTTCATATTTGATTTTGTTGTACCTCTGGCCACAAACAGTGCCATACCTAGGAAACAAGCAATTTAATAAATTAAAAATATCCCTGGACATTATTCCACATAGCGCCATCTAGCCCCAAGATGAGCTTATTTTTAAGCCCGCTTTTTATGAGATAAAAAACGAGGGATAAATTGTTAACACTATGGTTTACTAACCTAACCTAGGAAAAGAGATCCGCCAAATAATAATAAAAATATGCAAATAATATTACAATAAAAAAGACGCAAAATTAATACGAGTCCAGAGTGTAGCGAGGGATTTAAGTTCACCCAAGACTAAGACAGCTTTATCACCAAGGAATATACTCTACTTTCCGTACCATTTGCGAAAAAAATAATATAATCAAACTTTTTCTATTTTATCACATATAGGTAATACTGGCAGGTCATAAATAAAGAAATAAAACTTCTTCAAATTAGCGCTCCAAAACCTCGGTAAGTATTCCAAATTTAAATCACATTCTCGCCCTAGGGGATGAATGAAATTCAGTGCAATTTTCTTTCCCTGTTTTCAACAGATTAAAAATGACTATTGTTATGTTCTCTTTTTGCGGGCTAGAATGTCACTTTTTTGAGCAAGTGGTACGAAAACATACTTAAATGCTTTTTTCTTTTGTAAATACATAGATACTTAATATACTTAAGTGTCAAAGCCCATTTCCTTGCACTTTGACGCGAGTCCTTCCTTTCATTTCCTAGTTCTATCCTGATAACTTTGGTTTCATATTGGCTGTTCTATATGTGCTTATCTCTTTTGGTTTATTAATATTATTATTTATTCATTACGCTCATCTCTTTTAAGGCACTTCTTAATTGTAATAGTATTTTCTGTAGGTTTAAGTATATCCATTTGTTTATGAATCATATTATCATAATAGTTTATTTTATTTATTTAATGTTACATAATTATATTTAAGTTTATAGTTTGTATTTCATTATCATTTCCACTCTGATTACTTTTTTGTGCACTTGCCTACCCTTCACATCAACTTTCCTCTACCTTTGGGTTGTTTGGAAGAGATCGCTCTTTAGCGATAAAACCGCCCAAGTTGTACATTTACGTGTTTACTTCAGCTACTGTCCTGTAATATTGTTGTTGTTTTAGTGTGCAATAAAGAATATTTACTTACTTACTTAATATACATAGGAAACACCCAGACCAATACAAACAGACATGTTCATGCACACAAATGTTTGTACTGTGCGGGGATCGAACCTGCGACCCTTGGTGTAGTAGCCGACTTCTCAACAATTACACCAAGACGGTCGTCATTTATTTATTTGTTCATGTATGTTGGCATCAGGCAGGACTCGAACCCGCACCTTACGCAAACCGGGCGACTGCACTACCAAATGCTACCGAGACCATTAACAGACCGGCCGAATCTTTCTGGTATATTTACCCTATTAGCCAGGGTGACTTCATCAATGTTATAGGCATCCACCTCTAACACTCGGAAGAAATATTATTTCAAATATTTAATTTCCAATTAAGATGAAAAAGCTATTACTTTGTTTTTATTATTGTTTTCTAGCATTTTTCCATGTCCAGTATCTTTGTACTAAAGATCTGAAAACCAGAAAAAGGCATTTGGTCATGTTGGCATCAGGCAGGACTCGAACTCGAACACACCTTAGTAGTGCAGTCGCCCGGTTTGCGAAAGGTGCAGGCTCGAGTCCTGCCTGATGCAACGAGACCAAATGTCTTTTACTGGTTTTCAGATCTTTAGTAAAATGCATAGGTTTAATACAAAACATAATAATAATTTAAAACATAATAATAATTTATTAAAATCGAAGAGTAACATACCAGACAATATAACTGATTGTAGTACAATTTCACTTAATACACACATCAAAAGTGTCTAGGGATCAAGCATTTTCATGCGGATTTCTTGAGATTGAGATGTGGGTTTGTAATAAATTTATGATTTTATAAATTTATATGGATCCTTTTTCTTGCATTTCATAATTTGAAACAGGAACTGTCGATCAAATTCGAGTAAAAGATGAAAATCAGCTGTCAATATTTTCCCTAAAAAAACATACAACGCATTGAAGACATTATTAGTGCTTCTGTTTCCCTACTACTGATTTAAAACGTTATTATGGAGCGGCGACGTCATTTAAGCAGGGAAGAAATGCTCAGAGCCCTGGGAATGATAGAAGCTGGTTCCCGGCAACGTACGCTTTAGCTCTGAATACAAATCAGAGTGTTATCAGTCGACTTTGGACACGTTACCGAAGCACTGGTACCGTGGCTGAGCGCCATGGAGGACGGTATCGCTGCATCACACGAAGACAAGACCGATACATTCAAATCACAGCTCGAAGAGCTCCAACAATAACCGCCATGATGTTAGCCGTGAGGCTTCATCACTCTTCAGGGAACTTAATTAGCGACCAAACAGTCAGAAACCGCTTGCAAAGTGAACCTTCATTCCCGAAATCCGCTAAGGGTACCACCTATGGGCAATGCACAATCGTGGGATTCGATATCAATGGGCTCTTGAACACAGAAATTGGGCAGAAGAACAATGGCGTTTCGTGTGCTTTTCTGATGAGTCTCGTTTTGGTATAAGACCGGATACAAGACGTATACAACACTGGAGAACCCTTGGACGCCAACAGCGATTAAAATCCTGCCAGGAAGTCCATCCTTATAGTCCTGGAACCATCATGGTATGGGCGGGTATTTGGATCGGTGGAAGAACTGAGTTGATTTGGATCAGAGGCAACCTCAACGCTCAAATTTATGCTGCGACGATTGTATCAGACGTCATCGTTCCTCTACAAGTGCAAATCGGTCCTTTATTTCAGTTAATGCATTATAATGCACGACCGCACACCGCAAGAGTTGTAAGACAGACTCTCGCCGCAGCTAACATCGGTGTCCTGCCCTGGCCTGCTCAGTCGCCAGACTTGAACCCGATTGAGCATGCATGGGATATGCTACAGAGAAGAGCTCTGCCGAATATGGAGGGTATCCAGTCGCAAGAAGACCTTTTTTTGTTGTTGCAACGAACATGGGCGACCATTCCACAGCGTGATTTGGATGAACTCAATTTGAGTATGCCGAACCGATGTTCTTGGGTTGTTAGTGTTCGCGGTAGAAACACGGATTATTAATTGTTTAAGTTACCCAATAAAATTTTAAAGAAAACTGTTATTTCAGTCTTTTTTTCGAACTTTAATGTTAGTGGTTCAAATGTCAAAAATCCCTTTATTAGGAAAATGGCAAATTTCTTTATTAATGCAAAGGTGACTTGGTTTATCGTTACTGTAGACAAACGAAAACACTTTATTTGATGAATCCTTAAAGAAAATTTTAATTAATATTAATCAGCGGGCCTAGCATGCGCAACATCGACAGTATAGCCATCTCCCCCTCTTTCGCTCGAGAGAATCGAAGGGCGTGACTTGACTTCGTTGCTTCTCGACAGTGCTGCCATATTACAGAAAAAAAATTTGAAACTCCATTTTTTTACTGGTAACACTTGTAAAATTAATTCACACAAAGACTCAATCAAGGGTAAGTAAAATATTTTGTTACTGCTTATCTCATAACAAAAAATAGAAAGATTTTGTTTTTAGATTGATTGTGTGTTTGAGACGAAAATTGGCCGAGTATTTCGACTCTAAAGTAAAAAGCAAGCACGCGTGCGCCATCTGTCGCCACTTGCCAATATCAAGTAGCACACTGTTATCTCAGTTGCTTTTTGTTCACATAGCCATTCATTAATAAAACTTGTGTTCATTGAAGAAATTGATATGTGAAAATTACTTTTTAATTATGAATGGTATAAAAGCAACCGTAATAGGGTGTTTAGACAACGCCTGTCAAAGTTTCTTTAATTGGAGAACTTTTAATTTGGGCTTAGCGGCGCCATCTGTGAAGATTACTTTCCATATAAAAGTAGTCCGGTCTTGTCATTTTATTGTTGTTGAACGAGTATTTGTAATGTTATCTTTAATTATTGTGATGTGATGTGACACCGAATGGGAGTTGGGTTGTATTGCGGCCCCGTTTTAATTCACTCTAATGATGGTAAGCAAATTTCAAAAATATAATGTCCTTTTACTCCGAATTCTAAAAGGTTATGTCGTATTGTTTTAGCATTGACGTGTATTTTAATACTTTTCTTTTTTTGACAAAGCTGCACGCGTTGTATTTTAATAGTTACGCATACAATTTCACTCGTCTCGTCACTTCTCGTCCACCCTTCCGATCGACGAGTAATTAAGCCAACAGAAATGTCAAAAATCGATAAATCCGTGATAAAACAGTGGTGCCATGTTAGGGCTTGTCGAGAAATCCGTATTTTCCATACAATATTTCAAATCTGGCATTAAGCGGCCATGTTAGCAACAGTAGAGAAAATGGAGAAATGGCTGCAGGGCGACCTGTGATTGGCTATTTGCTCTCTCGAATTTACTCGCGGCGTGCATGCTAGCCCCGCATGAGAAAAGTTTTTGCAAAAATATATGTTGATCCCTAGACACTTTTGATGTGTGTAGTATAGCTGCTGGTACTTAAAATAGGGAGACCCTGTGCCAAAGTACCAGCGACCCTTCCATGAAACAATTGATACGATTCAAACTTAATGGCGGCTGTGAACATCGCGCGAGTCGATGCGCAGAACACAAATTTAAGGTGTCTTGCGCACTGGGCACTCGCAGCTAACTTCCGAGCAGTCATGAAGTTTGAATCGTACTTTATGTAGGTAGTTATTAGAACTCACTCTCTGAATAATCCCGGACAGGGATGCTGGCACAAGTAATTGATCGCTGGAGTGACTGCAGTAGCTGCAAAAATAAACACTCTTGAGGCCCAGAACAGCAATGTCCCTACTGAAAATCAGCGTCTGAACCTATCAGGTCCAGGCATTAGCTGAGAGGGGTCCATTTTATTTCGGAAATCGTCACTCCGCTGTCTGGTGGAAATTTTTGGTTATTTTTTCTTTTTCTTTTTAATTTTTTTTTTTTATGTTTTTATTTTATAGTGGTCTTCAAGATGACCTCACACCACCTGATGGGAAGCAGTTGTGAGGTCCAGATATGGGGTTGACAAGCACAGTAATTGAGAACTACTTTGCTGGTCAATCTCATTTTGAAGGCCTGCATAAATGCCTTTTCACCCGGGATTGTAGGAAGAAGGAAACACATGCCGCTGTACCACAGCACATACCTATGTACGATGTCCAAGGTCAATGAACGTTTTTTCTTTCCTTCTTTCTTTCTTGCAAAGGATTTTTCGCCAAATTTCAGTACGCAAAATATATCGCAATTGTACATTTCGCACATTTCATTTAGTAAAATTATCATTTGGCAAACTTTGACCTAGTCAATTTTTATCACCTTAGTTTATAAAGGTTAAAATAGCATTTTTTTTATTTAAAGTCCTATTCCGTCGTTGGCGGTGAAAAGGTAAACAAGATGTCTGGCGGGTAATATTATTTTGATTGCCACCAGTACATTCATGGAAAATCCACAATTGAAAAATAACTGAATATAGGTATTTTGATTGTTTTTGTTCATTGTCAAGTGTTTTTTTTAAGAAATTATTTTTAAGTGACATGTTTAAAGGTGGGGAATTATCAAGAAATAACGCAATTGTTATTGTTTATCACACTGTCACAGATAAACAAAGGTTCATGCTATGGTGGCGCCATCTGAGATTAGCTTTCACTTGTAGGCCCCATTGTTTCCGGTTTCAAACTACAGATAAAATGAGGTGAACCCGTCACTTGTCCGAAATTTACTACTCCGAATTTCATTTGACTGAAAACTATTGACCAACATTTCATTTGTCAGATGTATTGTTAGACATATTTTTAACTCGTCGAAGTATCTTTTGACATAAGTATCGCTTTACCGAACTACGTTAAACCGAATTTCAGAATAAACTTTTTACTATTGCCCGAAGTCTTTTTCCAACTTTTTTCATTTACCAGATGACTTATTTGGATGATCACTTTGCCTAAATCACATTTTACCGAATATTGCTAGGCCACAACTACTGTATGATAACGTTCAACGTCTCGTTAATGTTGATTTTCAGTAATTTCAACATCAGGGCGAATCCGAGTCAGTCAACCCCTTCACCACGTGGTACTTGTTTTGCCCTACCCCAAGAGTGTTATTTAAAAGCGCGTAGGCATGAGGGGGTGAGGTGGCCCGCGGGCTGAGGAGCAAGTGGCTATGAGCGAGGTGCCGCGGCTGAGGCTGGCCGGCAAAGCCGGCCAACAAGCCGAAGCTGTGGTGCTGAGCGAAAGCCATCTGCGACGATTAGCACGCGAGGAACCGCCGGAGCCCCGTAATGCCGGAGCCGTGACAGAATTCTTGTGTTTTTCTTAAACTTGCATTTGAAGACTTGCATGCCGTTTGCCTTTTTTTTTTAAATTCAAAAAATCCTTGACTGCTTTTATGCTGCTTGTATTAAACCCGTAACTTTTTTATGATCGTTTGGTAAACTAAAAATATGGCAATCAAAACAGTGGTCTAATGATTGTTCTGGAAAACAATACTTTGGACAATTGTTATTTCGGCCAATCATCACTTCGGTAAAACGTTTTGTGGCCTAATGAAACGTCTGGCAAACAAAAAAATCCAATTGATAATTGGTAAACTGATACAGTAGCACACGTCATTTCGGGAAAATAAAAAAATGCCGAACGAAAATAAACGAAACGTTTTCGGGAAAATGAAATTCGGGAAAAGAAAATTCGGTCTTATGATAGGTAACCAAAATGAGTCCTTACTCGTATCACTAGCTGATGCTGTAGTTATAGTAGTTGTAGTGGTGTCATTGACTCCTGTAGTTAGCCTTGTAGTACGTCTGGTCCTCCGCTTAATAGTCGTTCTGCATAAATAAATAGATAATTTAACTAAACTATCTACCCTCATTTTGCATGTTATTATTTTGACTTTTTTTAAACTGACTTTATATCCGTCCCATGCCTGAGCACAGACCTCAACTATGAGGTGGCGCGAATCGTTACTAATAAATTGCTTTAAAATAAATATCCTTGGACATTATTCCACACAGCGCCATCTAGTCCCAAGTGGGCTAATTATATAATTATAGTCCGTTATTAAGGATACTAGACAAAGACACCAATCAGGCGCACTGACGTATCTTTCTACGAAATCAACAAATGTCGCTGTCAAACAAGTGAGTTTGACAGACAAGTGATGACAGCTGCGAGCTTTTTTTTGCGCGCTGTTGATAAATACTAGAAAATTGTCCTCATACTTTATTAAACCGACTCTTGAAACTGAAATAAAGTTTTTTCTTACACAATACACGTCTACCTTTATAACGGAAGATTTCAAAATTGTTCATCATGCCTATTATCGCTCGCTCGGCGGCCAAGTTGCCCTACTTGTTTTATTGTACACTGCTCAAAAGTGTCTAGGGATATCTCAAGCATTTTCATACAAAGTATAGCTATTTGGGATGCTGTAAAAATTAAAATATTGATACCAACGTAGAAATTTTTAGAACACAGAAACTGCTATATCTGCCCTTTCAGATTGTATAAAGAAATTCACTATAGTAGCATTATTGTACAATCGTAAGGACGTTAAAAAAAGACAGATTTTTCTTTTAAAAGGTGTAACCGTTTTTTTTGTAATATTCTTAACCTTTATCTTATGCCTCTATCCTCGCGTTATTCTAAGATAACGCTCAACTTGTAAACAAACTTAACTTTATGCAATATTTGAAAAATGATATCCCTATGATATCCCTAGACAGTTTTGATGTGTGTACTTTGACGAAGCTCACTTGAAGTAGACCCAATCCCCCTTAGGCCAGTAGGGTTCGTAAAGGTTCTCTGTGAACCTATCGTCGTCCTCTTGCGAGCCAGTACCATTACCCGCGGTACCATTTCCAGACGCGGTACCATTACCAAAACCAGTCATGTTAAACCTGTGAAAAGAAATGGACAAGGCGTTGCATAACGTTATACAGGGTGATCAATCCGAATGGTCAAAGTCAAAGCATTTATTTGAAAACTAAGGCCCGGCGCCCACTATCGGCATCGGCACGCTTCAGGATTTTAAGGTGGCAAATAGCAATATACATTTAACATTATGGCAATAAAGTAGAAATTTCCGTGATGTGTGGTCGCTCCGGTATGCTTGAGGCTGCTGTTTCTGCATTTTCTACTTTATTGCCATTATGTTAGAGTATATTACTATTTGCCACCTAAAATCCTGAGCCGTGCCGATGCCGATAATGGGCGCTGGGCCTAAGTGTTACTTAATGGTTGACAGGTACATAAGATCTTATAACTGAGTCGCCCTTTTCAGGCACAGCAAACACATTTTTCAAATATATAAATGTTTCTAATGTAATGATTCTAAATTTAGGTGACTTTGAAGTTCAGGACTAACATAATAGGGTAGACGACTATGATGCATTTTGCGTGTTATTTCATGTTTACCAAATAAAATCATTAAAATCAAATGGATTTGTGAAACCACAATCGAAATTTGATTCAGTATGAAGCCACAATAGGCCTTCAAAGTTGGGTGGGCAAGTCCATTTCGAAAGTATACATATTTTGTAAAAAAATAATACCATTTTCAAACAGAGACTATTAGGAAGCAATTTTGTTAAAAGACCATTTTCATAAACGCAATATTTAATATAGCTGTCGTACAAACTTCTTACGCGCTCCTTATAACTACGTTAGTGTGGCGTCATAATTTAGGACACGTTTGAAGGAGCGTTTTTAGGCAAGTCCAAAAATGTGCAATTCAAATTGTGATATCTCGGGTAGTATTAATACTATAGCAGTGATTCTTTTAGGATTGCGTTCATAAATGTAACGTCTTTCGATAATAAACAAAAAAAAATTACAGTCGTCTAGCCTATTATTATATATTTTAGGTTATTTTAACATTGTTGTAGTATCCAAGCCTAACTAATAAATAAGAACAAAAAAAAACAACAAAAAATGTCACTAAGAAAAAGCAATTTTAAAGTTTTTAACAATAATAACAATATAATATGGGTCAGTAGTAGGGGTAATTTTAGTAAAACTTAACAATAATATAGCTTATACATCTGAATAGGACATAAGTAGGCTACAATTTATAACAAAATAATACTATTTTTTTCTTACCTAAGTCACCGCGAACGAAGACGCGGGCTGCCGCTAGTTTCTCATATTTCTTATTATAATAGTATAAATGTGAGCATATTTTTTAATTTGTTTTTTCTTGGTTTGCATGTGTGTTTTCCATAAAAGAATTGTTCCAATTTCAATTCTTTGTTGCAAACCAAGTGTTACATTATGGTGTATAATATCAGGAAAGTACCAACCTACTTACAACTCAGTTACCTCTAAGGTACCACAAATATTTGAGGACAGCAATTTTACATTAAAGCTCAATCAAGTGTTTAAATAAAATTAAAGGCACAAATGATAAAAAAATCCAAAATACAAACACTCTTTTTAAACTATAAATATTTTTTTCTCAAAGCCTAATAAATAAAGTAGATTGTTATATGTACCTATTGTGTTTTTTATTTATCATCATTAATAAAGAAGAAGTAAAAAAAAATGTGACATATATTTATAAATTGTAGCCTCTGTACTATTCAGAAGCATAAGCTAAGTTATTGTAAAGTTTCATTAAAATCCATTCAGTAGTTTTTACGTGAAGGAGCAACACGGCACATCCACACATACAAACTTTCGCATTTATAGATAATATTAGTATAAGTGTTACTGTAAAAGCCCGAACTACGGTAAATCGTAAGATTTTCTAGTAAAACCTAAGATTTACCAACTCTTATTGGTAAAATGCCGAACAATTACGTGATCCGAACATTTACCACCATTCACTTGGTAAATCTTAGGATTTACATCAAAGGCATGGTAAATCTCTATACATATATGAAAATGGATTGCTGTTCGTTAGTCTCGCTAAAACTCGGGAATGGCTAGACCGATTTGGTTAATTTTGGTTTTGAATTATTTGTAATGGTCGAGGGAAGGTTTAAAAGGTGAGTGAACATGAGAAAATGCTGGGAATATAGTGGAAACAACAATTTTAGTTTCCTCTTAGCAACTGTTCCTACCAGTCGCGTGACACTGAATGTTTGACAACAGCCGGGCTATTCCGGCGGTGCACATCGAACATCACTTCACATCTCGGTGCTTCACGCTTACCTCAATTATCAATAAGCTATACTTTGAATTAGTATTTTCTCTCATTTTGTATGCAAATAATTAAATAATGTTATTTGGCTTAGTTCTTTTCTCTCAAACGACCACAGTCGCGAAGGAATTGAATTTCAAAGTTACCTCGCACGAGCGAAGTGAGTTTTGACAACCACCGGAATAGCATAGCAGAACGAAGTCTGTTGGGACAGCTAGTGTTGAAAAAACATGGTACTTAGTAGCGTGGTCGGCGCGCGTAAGTCATCAGGATTACTTTGTTATCCTAAATGTTACTTGCGAAACTTGGTAGTTAACTCACCCGCAACTAGTGGGCATAGTAGAGCGTATCGTGTTGCTTGACGTGTCTGATACGTTCATAGCGTACTATGAGCGTGATATGAACGTAATTTACCTGATTCCATGTGAGGCCCTGATTTTATATTTACTAGCTGTCCCAACAGACTTCGTTCTGTTGTCAAACAATTAGTGTCACGTGACAGGTAGTAACATTTACTAAAAGAAAACTAAAATTGAGATTTTTACTATATTCCCAGCATTTTCTCATGATTACTCACCTTTTATATCTTCCCTCGACCATTACAAATATTTCAAAACCTAAACTATCCATATCGGTCCAGTGGTTCTCGAGTTTTAGCGAGACTAACGAACAGCATTTTTATTTGGAATTCTAGCACGTTATAATAATACGAGTATTACCTTGCTTTGGTAGTGATGTTCTTGGCGGCTTCTACTGAATATGTCAGTTTAACAACTGAAAAACAAGTGATAAATACAGACCTACCAACTTATCTGTGAACTGAAGGAGGACGACACCGTCGATTCAGTGTTGCTAATTAATAAAAGGTGCCCAAAATTGAGTAAGTTTTACAAGTAGGTAATTTGTCATAAGAAATAAGTATTAAATAAAAATAATAAAATTAAATATTCTAATTATTAATAAATAAAAAATATATTAATTTGTAGTTAAGTTTGTACTCTAAACAGTTGTCCTTCAGGATTAAAAAATGGCTTTATTTAGAAACTGATCCAGTGAAATGGAAATCCTGCAGATATTAAGGTTTGATAGCTAAAGCAGTTACTAGAGAGATATACTAGAATCTGGAAAACTTAGCAATCATACTAAATGTTCCAAAATTTAAACTTTCATTCAATGTGTGTACCCTCCCTGCATCAGGTACCTGGTACTATTTACAGCTTTTAGTTAAGACCGTTAGGTACGGTCTTAACAAGATATATTAATAATAACTCGCCGTGGTAAGTACCTAATGGATGTAATAATAAAAAATTGCTTTACTATTATTTATTAAAAACCAGATTTACAATAATTATGATCTTTAGATGAACCTGCACTACCGAAATCATCATCGCTGTCCTGTGTAATTTATTTCTGTCTTTAAGACCTCTAGAAGGTTTTTAACAGTATGCACCTCGTTTTTAGCAGAATGAAATTTATGTACTCTCCTCCGTATAACTCCCATGTCAAAATCATCAACCTGTTTGATTCCACTTTTGCGTCCTTGTCTGGTGTCCGAATTTTAGAAACAGTTTCTTCTGATGCATGCCCTTCCTTATCTATTTTTGAAATCAGTCCTTGACTCACACCTGAAACACAGGATCATTTTTTTCATCGAAATTTAAAAACCGACAGGCTCACCCACTTAACAGGTAACCTAATAGATGTGCGTTACCGTTACGTTAAGCGACAGTAAGAATATATACAAATATGCCGTGGACTTAAACATTTAGTTAAGTATATGGGTATTTATAAAAATAAAGTTGACAACACTAACCTGTTGCAGCCGAAATTCGTTTGTATATTTTGGTAAATGGAATAATCGGAGACCCCGCCCGAGCTTCTTCTTTATAAAAGGTCTTAACCTTAAGAATAATGTTTAGAGCATCACTTTTAATGGCTTTCGGCATATTCAACTTCATTAATTCCGTAATATCACAATAAAACAACAAAAATTGTTGACACGGAAAATCGAATGACATTTCAACATTTTCAACATGGCGGTCCTAGTTCCAATTTTCGCCATTTCACAGATAAGTTGGTAGGCCTGTACATTAGTGATTACCCATAGACATAGATAGGTTATGTCAGAACTGACGTGAGTCAAAAATTGTCTCTGGCGTAGGTACGTACCTATAATTTGACCGTGTGTACTGTACAAGTTAACATGATTATTTACTGGAGCGTAAACGAGACAGATACCTACATGTTGCGCAGTGTTGTCACAAACTGTCAATGCTTTGCTCAGGTGGGCAAAAGTCCTGATTTCGTTTGCTACTTTTTTAGCACAAGTAACCCCATCTATGTCTTTTATTATAATATCATTGACCCACTAGGTTTCATTTTAGTCACAGACATCGAGCTCGCAACGGCAGTTATAACCAGTATGCAATCTTCCATACATACGTAGCGAGCGCAGTTGGGGTACGTAGGTCCACGCACGGTGGACGGCACATCACGCTACCCATTTCCGGTCAATGCTCCTTGCTCTATTGCAAGGGAATGACATTTAGCAAGAGCGTGAGAAAAAACGGAAATGGGGTAACCTGATGTGCTGTTGACTGTACACCTGTGTGTTTCGTTGCTCCCGCGCCGCTGCCGCTCGGCAAATCAAAAGCGACAGCGATGTTTAGGCAATTATCGCTTGCTCGGCGGCCAAGTTGCCCTACTTGTTTTATTATACTATGTCACAGCCACTTGACGCCTGATGTTTGATTTCTTTTAAGAAACGAGCGGCAGGACTTCGTACGCATGGATTTTAGTTTAAAAAATTCAAGATGAAAAATAAATTACGACCTATTCTTAGACTTAAAAATATACATATCAAATTTAATCAAAGCCGTTTCGGAGGAGTTTGGCGACGAACATTGACAGGAGAGCTTCATTTATAAGGGACAGCTATTCTTCTGAGGGATGCTCAACGTTGATTGGCGTCCCTGAATCCTGCGACTTCTGGTATGGTAGCAATTTTTTTTAACAACAAACATAATTCGGTTGCATAATATTGAACAATTGAGAGAAAATAACTTACTTAAAAAGGGTAAAATAATGCAGATAAAAACTTCGAGAAATAACTTCATTTTTGGTTTTCCGTAACATTGTTGAACAGATGTTAGAAGGCACGTTGTTGGGCACTGTGGCCGAAGTTTACCAATTTCATGGTCGATGGAATAGTTAATTAATAAATTCAATTTACTATGAGAACTGCAAAGAATATAGACTAACATAAATCTTGCTAGAGAGACGTGGTATTGACGTTTTTCTTAAAAAACAGGTCGATTGGACCTGATTTTGCACAGACACGAGCGTTACGCGGGTAAGGTTGCAAACTTTTCCCAGAAATAAAGTATACTCGTTTTTAGGTCTATGAAGGACATAAAACTGTATTTTAGTAAATTTAACAGTATTATATTTATTTGTTGTCCTAAATACATAGATACTAACATATTACATTTTAACAGCTTTTCGCACTTTTACACTTATTAATGTTTGCACATTTTGATGCTCAAAACAGTATTTTGAATAGTACAGTCAAGTACACTACTGTCTAAAACAGCATGGTTGGCAACCCTTTACGCGGGTGACGTATCTTGCTATCTTTGTTTTAAAGAGGTTTTTCAAACTAATCGCGAAATTCTAAACTAGATCATTTTTTTGAAATATACGAGGTCTTTATGGGAATAGGTACAAATGAAACATAATAATTAAAAATGACACAAATCTTTATTAGGTAAATACGTACAATCATACATTTAAGTACTGTATGTATAAGCTTACATGAACACACTGGCTTAAATTGTGAAGATTTTATACAGCGTGCTTTACAATGTGCACCATGTTATACAGGCTGAACTAAAATTCATTAAACAAATCATACTTAATATTTTTCTTTGCTTTACGAGAGTAATTTTGATGTTAAATGTACATTTTTTGCTATAAATTTTCATTTACTACTGAGATTATTCATGTTTTGCGTATGAATGCGAAATAAGGTTTATTCCACTCTATTCACCTGGGTGATATCACCCGGGTGAAGAAAGTGGACTCTTGAGTGTCTTCATTTCACCTCGGAACTATTTCACCCAGGTGATATCACCCCGGTGAAATAATTCGACTCGAGCGGTGTCCGTTGTTCACCTCGGAATTAATTCACCCAGGTGAATAAAGGAGACATTTTTTTATGGATGGAGTGGAACTTTATCACCCACACGGAGAAAGCTGGAAACTTTGAATTTAAAGGACAACTTGTATCTAAATCAGATTTAAATTAACAGAAGGAATGAGAATGAATTTAAATATTGCTTGAATTATTTTTCAATCATTTTCTCAACGTTATGTGTTGATTAAACGAACCTGGTGAAATTTCATTAAAATATACGGAGCCCGTTGGCCGAACACATCATAAGTAAAAAGGTAAACGGGTATTTCGTTTGGACCTACTCGTATGACCCGCAGCAACCACCAGGTATATAAACGACTATGAATACCTACTACCCAATGAGATGAGTAGCATTTTTCATATGCTTGGGAAAGTTTTTTTTAAGCTCATAAGAATGTATATGAAAAACTATTTTACGTATCATATACCCACTTTCTTCTAAATGTATAAAATGCAACTGATTACAAATATGCACGATATATTCCTAAAAACGTACACAGGGCCCATAGTTACACTGACTACACGCCACCACCGTAACCCTCCGTTAGCAAGAAAGTTCTACATAGTCCTCAATGTCCTCAGTCTTGATATGCGGCTATTGATTGGAAATCAATACTTCAGAAAAAAACACGTTTTCCGTTGAATGAAGCCCGTAACTTTTTTTCCCTCATATATTTGAATCAGAATACACAGTCAACATTCCGTGAAATGTTGAACCTAGGCCTTGTAAGTAAATAAACCTATTTCAGCACTGGTTGTGACTTTTAAAGGTACCGGGTCAGAAATTCCCGATGAACTTTAAGAGGGTAGAGTAAAATTAAGTGTTCCTTACATCAGTTGAATGTCTTCAACTTCAAGGGATTCATCCCCCTCCCCCCCCCATAAGAGCCTGCTCACTCTAGCATTTGTTGCGTGATTTTTTCGAGAATTTTTTTCTCGTCTTGCGTTTTCTATCGCTTGTACAACGGATTTTGTTCTGAGAGCTGTTTGATATGATGCCCACGGCCTTTTTCTACTATCCGCCGTGGTCTCGTACATTCCAGTTCCTTAGATTTTTCCTTCCCAGGACACTTAAATTGTGGACGAACTCCCCTGCCGAGGTTTTTCCGATGAGTTATAGTATAGAGCTCTTCAAGAGGAATTTGAAAAGAATCCTGCAGGGTCGGCAATGAGCAAGTAATTCCCTGTTGTTGCACACGTATCCATAGGATGCGGTAACCGCTCACCATCAGGCGGTCCGCATGCTTGTTTGCTACCGTCTATGTTTAAAAAAGTTCTGGATAAAGACATATAACAGTTTTAAATACTGAGTCGCCTTTGAATAAGTAACTTTCAGATTATTGAATACTTTTCTTCGTGGGTGATAAACTTCCACTACATTCATCAAAAAATGTCGCCTTTATTCACCTGGGTGAATTGTTTTCGAGGTGAACAAATGATACCTTTCGAGTCGAATTATATCACCTGGAGATTTTGCTCGGGTGAAATGATTCCGAGGTGAAATAAAGACACTCATTAGTCCACTCTCTTCACCCGGGTGATATCACCCAGGTGAACAGAGTGGAATAAACCCCGAAATAAATTCTTGCTTAAGAATCAGAAAAAAAGTTGCCAACATAAGTTGCTTCAGATCTTAAATCTAAATTAGAAATAATTGTTACATTAATAAATTATGTGCGTTACTTAGCGCCATGGTTGAATTAATCATACATCATTGAATACTAGTAAATAAGAATGTATTGACATGGTATTTATTTTACAAAGGCGACATCTATCGGTAAATGTATGACGCTCCCAAGAAATACAAAAAAGAGCTTAAATCGTCATATTTTTTAAATATTACCTTACAGCTAAACAAGTACAATAACTTACAAGTTATTAAAATATCAAAACAGCTGCTTAGATAAGAGTTTTAAATTTTAATATAAAACCTATAGGATACTTTGCAAATAATGTAAAAACTGTATTCATATTATATGAAGTCAAAAGACAAGCCATAGCAAAATGTTTGTTATGTTACGTATTTGTAAATATATTATAATTCATTTATTTACTGCATACTTAATAATCAAATAAATGTCATAAAATTATAAACTCGAAAGAAATAATAATGGACGGAATTCGCACCTTTGAACTCTAAAAAATACCTTTTCATTACTCATACTCTGAAAGTAGGTCATTACTGACCTGAGAAGCGGGCTGAAAGTAACACTTTTCATCCCTAGGGAGAATCACTTTCAACTGACGGCTGTCAAATTATTTTTTTTAAAAACTAGTTATTTTTCACATATCTATTGAACCATGTTGCAACTTTCCATACAGCCACGATGTAAAATTGAAATATCTTAAAGTTAAGTATTGATCAGAGAGTATATATGTTTTAAATAACTTTATTATAATATAGTTTGAACAATTTATTTAAAATAACTTAGCTTTGAGCAAAATATTTACCATTTTTCCAATGATGAAAATACAAAATAATGGCTGAATAGCGGGCCGGCCACAGAAAAAAAACAAACTAAATAGGCGGGAAAGCGGCAATTCGAACTTCATTTATTTTTTTCTTTAGCTAATTCATGTTTTTATTTGTACTTTCCTCGTATTTGTAATGAAAAGCACAGTGTTTACCTCGGGTGAAAGACTTATTTAGTCCCTCGAACTATTGGCGCCCTCACTTCGTTCCGGGCGCCAAACCCCGTCTCGGGACTAAATAAGTTACTTTCACCCCTCGTGTAACAATGTACTATTGTCACAATATACAGGGTGACTTGCAAAAAAAAGACCACTTTGAAATGTTAAGAAGTTTCGCAATAAATTCTAAATCCCGATAGAGAATTGAAATTGTGTGGTTTTTTAAATGTTTAATTTCCAACTAAACTAAATTTTCAAAGTGTCTTTAAATTGCGACTCATCCTGTTTATTCTAAATTAAAATGCATTTGTACCTTAAAATGGTTAATATAGCAAAACTAGGACCTCTATTATTTCATATAATCATATTTAGGCAATCTATATATTCACCGTAAAAATTTAAGAATTAAATATTTTTACTCATATTCATATTTCTTGTTTTTTTTTAGGTGAGTTGACAGAATTACTCAAAATATAGAGCCTCCATAGTTCACCCTGATATTTTCTTACACTAACATTTCATATACAAAAGCATAATACTACAAAACACATATATTATAAATAATACAGTCGATAACAAAACTAACTTTAGTCATTAATATTTTGAGGAACAGCTGTATGAACTTACTCGGTATTTTTAGTGATTTAATAAGATAGATGTAATTATGAACATTAAAAAACTTGTTTACAGGGAAAAAATAAGTTTTGCAATCGAATGTATTAAGATAAAAAATTACCTTACACTATGATATCAATTCGAAGCACACAATATTTTTATTTGATATAATAATTTAGGAATAAATGAGATTTCTACCTCTCTAAGGAAAATATCAGTGAAAAAAAATTGTAAAAGCTATTATTATTTAGCCCTGAAACAAAAGTCAAGAACATAGCACATAAGTTTATCTAAAAAAGACCTAACAAGATCTTTCTTTGACATAGTATAAAAAACAGACAGGCAGTGAAAAAAGCACCTTACATTGAACATAATGCACCTAGATATTATATTTGTTTGAGATTGATTATTTGAGATATTTTCCTTAGTGATCATCATTTGATAATATCTTAAATATATCACTTAGCAATAGAAGCTACCCTTCTCTACAATATAAATATATATTTTCTTTCGGTGGATGTCAAATTCGAAATTGTGATGGAAATGATTGATTAAGATTATATTTTTTTAGATAAAAATGGTAATTTTATTGATTTTACGAAGTATTTCATATAACTATACAGTGGTTAATAATTGAAATTAATGGTGCCAAAATTTTACATTCTGAAAAATTACTTATTTCGTTAGTTTTGAAGTCTCTTTTGCAATTTGTAATTTTGGGACTAATTGATACTTAAATAATCATTGATAAAAAACCGATTCAACTTAATATCCAGTTAGTAGGTATATGAAATTACTCTCATTAAAATTATGATTAAAATAACTAATCGTCTCAATAACTTAAATTAAGCTCTTCTCAACAGTGAGCAACAAAATGGCCTAAAGCAGGTACCGATGAAACAATACTTGCACGTTACTTGATCACTTGCTATGCGTGACGATGTTTTTATACAGGGTAACTATAAAAACTGAGTTCCTATTTTTCCTATCAAACTTTATGAAGTCTAATAAAATATTGTTTTCGGATTTTTCGTAGAAGATTCCGAAGATTTTTAATGGAAATTTGGGTAGATACCGGCATTCTCTCTTCAACTTTATTTGAAAAATTAACGTTCAAATCACTTCAAAACGTATCTATATCGTGATATCAGAATTAGTTAAGCAACAACTCTTCTGATTATTATCAAAAAAAGACAGTTGGATGATTAAGAAACGAAAAGATACTAGTTTTGCCAAAGTATTTCAAGTATAGGCTTGCCCAGATGGTATGGTAAAGGACAATAATATTAAAAAACACGTTTCATTTGTGATGTTCTCCCTAGACGTCCTAGAATCCTTTCTAGACGCACCTGCTCCTACCCAGTCACCCTGTATATTCACCATCGACACGCCTCAACTCTTGAACTCCTCACTCCTTGGTCTCCTTGGGTTGGTCTGTGTAGACGATCTCCGCGTATTCAGTGGAGGGTGGTGGAGGCTTCTCAGCGTTCTGGTCACCAAGTTGCAGTTCTGCGTAGACCACGCCTTTCTTCTCTTCAGCTAGGGGCTGGAACAGTGGTATGTGTGGTTAGTTTTATGGCGACAGCATTCATTTATTCATTCAAAATGCAAGCTTACAACTAGATGTAGGTAACAGACTGCGTGAACCGCTGCCGCATCGTAGCACGATGCGATGACGTCTTAGGCTGTGGCCCCATGTCTACGGTGCCGGCCAACAGAACGGCGCTGTTTCGTTCGCGGCTTTATTGTTTTAGGGTCAAGGCAACGGGCCTTTAAGCTGCGTTTCCACCAGAGATGCGCAGCGAGAAGTTTTTTTTTCAATAGAGTCGCTTCATTGAGGGAAGCTAAGTGGAAAGATTCATCTCTGGTGGAAAAGCAGCCTTAAGGTCGAGGTTTGGGAACTCCTTGGTCATTAGTAGCCTTAGCAGTTTCTCTTATTTTTCATGGATTCGTGTCATTGAACTAGATTTATAATGACTAATTTGAATTTAACCAATCATGAATTCTAAGTGCGGTCCATTTTCAACGACGTCGTACCGTGAAACGATGCCTCGTCGTAGCACGATGCGACGTCGTGTCGTGAGAATCTACGACGAGTGAGCGGCATTCTCACAATGCCACGTCTTGCGATGAGACGCGACGCCACAACATCTAGTTGTCTATGAGCTCTTAGTTCCATAAAAGGTACAGACTACATACCTTTTGCAATTCAGTAGTCGCAGGCGCTGGTTCAGTAGCTTGCACCTTGTCCTTTGCGCGCGGCAGCACCCCTCTCACTCTAGCGCTGAGGGCAGCCAATCGCGAGCGCTCTCGGCCTCCAACCGCGCTCTCCGTGTCACTACTGACCAATCACAAACGTTTTAGCTACGGGAATATTTGCAATAACGAATGAAAATGAAGCGAATTGATTCTGGTGATTGATTTTAGTGGTAAAGGTTGATTTTGATGGTAGTATAGTGAAGAAATGAATATCTGGAAAGATACTCGCGCAATACCATTTGCGCGAAATTACTACATTTGCGCGAAGGAAATTTGGAAATTTGCGCATAATGTTGTTGAATCATATTTCTAAATACCAATTAACAATGATTATTTTACTTTTGTTAGTGTTAAAATGCGAATATTAGTTTTTATTCTATGTTTACCCCCACTGCCGACATAAAGCGTCAATCTTATAGCAAATGTTAGTGCCGATGATAAAGTTAAGATTAGCATAGGTACTGCTTAGCAAAATTAGGAGTAACTCTAAACCAGTAACTTAATATTTTTTTTTAATTTTGTATTTCTATCTGCTATTTAAAATATCGAATGATTTACTTCATTGGTCACACTTTGAACAGTCACCCTGTATACGGGGTTACTTTTTGAACACCATCCAATAACAGGTTTACTTTTCAGGATGGTAACTTTTTTTTTGAGAAGAAGTATTTAATTTCGGAAAAATAACTAAATTAGCGAACATTTCCAATTATTTAATCGGCCCTCGACTTGAAATATGAAGTGATAAGCAAAGCGTCATGCAGCAAGTATCAAGTCACGTACGTCGATGTAAGCGCCAGCCCCGGCTCTAAAAGCACATCCCCAGCCGGCGTCCTTACAACAAAAAAGCCTTTATATACATAAGCGTAAGGTTGAGTTTCAGTATCTGCAAAATTAGGGCAAATTTGCTATACAAGGAGAATGCTGTTGATAAAACTGGCTAAGGTGTTCTATGAAGCTTAACAATAGTGTACAGAGGCGCTCACATCAACCTTTACATAACCGTTGCAAAAATTGGTCTTACGTCAGCGGCATAAGATAAAGGTTGATGTGTGGGCATCGGTACGTAAGTAAACTACAAAAATAAATATGGATAAATTTGCTAATTAATGGTAGGATGAACCTTTTTGATACTTGCCTTAGAAGCAGGGTTTGATTTTAAAATGGATTTTAAAAATATGTTTTCAAATGAAATCTTCGCGCTTACTTTAGTAAGCAGTTATCAAAGACGCTACTAGGTACTACTTTAATGGGTTTCTCAATTTTATATCATTATTGCAATATATTAAAAAAAAATATACACGCATTCTCCTTGGAATAAAAGTAAATATGTAGGTATAATCATATAGGTAAAACATTTTAGCAATAGTCCCAGGAAATTAGTACAAATGTTTTTAGCACAGATATGATTAACAAAAAAATCATTTTTATAGTTAGAAATAAAAGCAATACATACGATTCACCGGAACTCTTCGCGTGGTCTCGTCCCCTGTGGCCAGCTGGAAGTATATTATATATATAAGTATAATATTTTGATGATGAATGTTTTGACATTTCAATTCTATAAAATCTCTTACCTAGTAGAAATTTGACATAAAGCAGCGGCAACGAATAGTATGGCAGATTTTACAAATATGGCATTTTGTAGTGGAAGACTTTTTTACTGGTAATTTGTTTTTGTCACTTTTTTATATTGACGCGAGTGAGATACATGTAATAAAGTTGGTACCGATGCCTTAGAATGATTTTTTTCTGTGTATTTACAGAAAATATTTTACTTACCTTGGATTTCAAAAGAAATGTTAATTTATTTTATAAGTATAAGTAAATAAATTTCAATGGGAGTTAAATCTTGTATGTTAAATCTACATAATTACGTTCTAGCTTTGTAAAATCATTATCAAGCTTTGAATTAAATGTCCCAAGTGAAACTACCTTTCATTTAATTTTCGTTGATTTAAAAGAACACGGTTTGTATCAATTATAACCATTTATTTTATTTAACTCTATTCTACGCCTAGAATGATATTTTTTCATCGTCATCGTGCTCTTTTGGCAGCTAGAATGAAGATCTGATCAGTTGAAATTTATTTTAAGTCTTCATCTTTTTTTTTCAAAACTGCATTCTAAAACTTAAATATAAATAAAACAAACGACATATTATTTAATAAATACTTTATATTCAATTATATCAATTTAACGTACTGATTTATAAACATCGAAGTTACATTTTGATTATCAGACCTTCTAGCTAATAGATTAAATTGGTATCAAAATCTTAAGAACAACATCTATACAACATGCCAAGCGAGAAACTGTTACCTGTACATAAAAATATTGTAATATATAAACATATTACTTAAAAATGATTCGGCCTCAATCTGGGCCAATAATGAAATTATAGAAAAGTCAGAACTTATAGGAAGTTTAATTACGAAGGTTTTTCTAACATGTTTATTTTATTTATTTGAGATAGATTATAAAGGATTTAAAAAGTTCATAAACTTCTCTATGACATGTTGTATTTCGAGTACAAAATTGGTATAGGTAGAAAAAATTTCATAAGCTAAAATAATTTGAGCGAAAATTTAGAAGCCTAGCTTTTTGGCAAAGTGCAAAATGGCAGTGTTTCACAAAATTCATCATATCATTTAATTGACACCAAAACTGTAGTAGCTATGCAATTAAATAACTAAATTGGTACAAAAATAAACCCTTACTATGTACCTAATTTGTTAAAAATACTAAAAAAATCACAATGGTGACTTAAAATGCTAAGCTTAACTTAAATACGTCATTTAAACACGTTTTTACAACAGTTGCAAGATTGTCTAAAGTTAAAATTGATTTTTTACTGTGTCAAAAAATCTATGTTTAAAAATATAAGTAAAAGTTACAATTTCATAGTTCATAGATCTTAAAATTAATTTTAATGTGTCATTACAGGCATTTTATATACAAAATATAGTAAAATAGTATTTAAAGATGGTGGTACGAACACATTACAATGCTAAAATAACAAACTACGATTTAATTAAAGTATGAATGAGTTTATCAAGAAATGGTACGCAAAAGAAAGTTATTACTAAAATACTTTATTTCTTTTACAACGTATTTCAATATAATAATTATATAAAACAAATCTTAGAATCTAGCAAATAAGTCGCAAGTCTTGAATTGTGATATTTAATTTATATTTTTAATGCAAATGTATGCTTTTTGCTAAAAATAAGTCTTTCAAAATCAAAGCCCAATATCTTCGCAATTTTGCCTATTTGGTTTTATATGTAAAAAGTATCAATATATTTCAAGAGTATACGGGAAATTTCAAGCTAGTATTTGCTCATAAACAAACAAATGGCTTGCTTTTTTAAGTTACAAGTTGATACAGTCAGCAAAAAAGTCGTTAAATGTTTTGTAGCATATTTGATAAACTTCTGATAGTTTCAATTAAAACTATTGTAAGGTTAATGCAAGTTACTTAAGTGTTGAGTAAAGTTTATTCCTTACTTTCTTGTTCAGTTACCTTTATTGCTGACCGTATTTTATATAACGAGAAAGAAAACTGATACTTTTCCAAACCGCCAAAGATTACTTATTCCTAATTATTTCAAACAATGTTCTTATTTATTGTAAACGTTGGGATTCGATGTTATACGGAATATTACATTAAAAACGTCTCTATAATATGAGATTCTTATACATTTCTCTATAATTAGTTTAAAAATTATTATAAACTATTTTGCAAAAGGGGAAAAACAGTACTCAGTTATTCAATTGACAAAACAGACCACACAACATGGTGTAATCAGATTTAATAAAATGTAAATGTCATCAAAACCAAAAGTGTCAAACACTGACACATTTAGACAGCTAATTAATAAAACAGAATTCAAGTCTTTATTTTAACTTGAATCTTTCAAAAGTTACTCAAAGCGTAAAGTCCATCTATTACATTACATGTTGTGCTAGTCTGTTATTGTCTAAATTACTTAGAGAAAAGATACATATTATACTATGTGTAGTGTTTCTCCCCAAATTGCTTATTAGTAAAGATTCGAAATTGGTGGACAATATTTAGAAAAAAGACATTTTACTCTTAACTAGTGTTAAAAGAAATGGCAATTCAAATATTTAGTTTTTAAATCAATTTAAATGTAATAACTTTTGCATACTTAGTCAGTTCATAAAATACACTCCTTTTAAGTTAGTACGGGTGTTTGTGAAATAATATCTACAGCGTTCTAAAAAAAATGAATGCATTTGTGGAATTATAAAAAGTAACTTATTGTTACCACTTTACGAGAAAAGTAAACAGAATTATTGGTTTGAAAAAATGAGCCATCTAAGTATGCTAGAATTTTTACGAAATTCAACTTTAATAATCTCTTGGAAACATTTAGAACGTACATAATAATTTGGTTCATACACTATTATATGCAATAATGTAACAATAATCCAAGAAAAACTATCTGGCACTAAATGAAACTAAAAAAAACTGGTAAGCTCAGGCTTTTAGCTGTCATTCGAAAGGTTTTTTATAGATCTAAAAGATATTAACATTATTGTTAATATCACACGATTTTAATGTGTTAGTCAGGAGGGACTATACGGCCAGTAGGATGATTTCGCGTTTCCCTATTAGATTTTTCTTAAAAGATCGTAGAAAGTACATAGCCGAATAGCTCCCCTGACGGGGTGTTAACTTTTAAATTCTACTCAACCCCTTTTACGTAATCTAGATCTAAAGGAAACTAAATTAGCACTCGAATTGGACTGAAATTTGCAACAGTAAAAGGGGTAAGCTTTGAGCGTCATGAGAACCCCCTTCATTATTCTGCTTTAGCAAGTGACTACACATCTGACGCTTGAAAGAGTAGTAAATCAATTTTGTCACATTTATTCGAATGGCAGATACAATCAAAACTAAAAATACAAAGTATCTTAAAGATACGGCGATTAAGAGTCAAAACTCTGTTAGAAGTTGATTTGACGCTGATTCAATTTAGATTTTTCCGAAGTACCAGTCACATTACTTTCTTTACACAGCTCAACCTTCGAATGACAGCGCAACTTACAATTTAAACGGCGGTGTCGGGCTTTTTCTCAGGATGCTTCGTGTCTCCATTGCTGATGTATTCCCCATGGTCGTGGGTGGGGTTCTCTGAGCCTTTGACGTCATCATGCGAAGGGAGAGGGGCCTCTGAGTCCGCCCCGTCTGGTATATCGGTCCGGTGGGAGCGCCCTGCCAGAACACCAAGCGATCAAGAACATACTTCTTTACCCTATTGTTTAAAGTGCCTGGTATTAGCGTAAACCACAACCCTTGTTATGTGCATCGAAAACAGTGATAATATACAATATACAACGTTAGTCATAGAGGGTATTCAATATTTAGCTGCGGGTGTTAAAAGTATTGAAACTGTTTTGATTTATTTATACCTTTGTTATTAGAATTAGTTTTCTGATATAGTTTGGTAGTTTTTTTTTTATAAAACCTCTCAGAAGGTCTTTTGAGCACTGAGCGACATGAGTACTGAAAAAAATCGATAAAACTTTACGCTAACTAAGCAATTTTAACAATACAACACATGATCATGATGTGAAAGAGACCAAAAAATCACCAATTTTGTACTACCAGCATGTTTTTAACACCAAACCAATCAAGATTATTTAATTATTTATACGTATGACAGTAGGCCGTAAGGATCTACAATAACATTTAGAAGTTAGTGGTGGCGTAAGAATGGCAGACGAGGAAGAATAATATGGGCCCCGTCCAAAGAGGCCACAACCTCTCCCTTAAAAGAGACCACCGCCAAGATTTTGAGTTCCACCCAATACCCTTCTTAGAGTATTTTTTTTCATCTAAGAATGAGAAAGTATCATTTGGGTAAGTTGGACTGTAAAATTGGTTTTCATTTTACTGGAGTTTAAAGTTTGGTTTTTGATGTTAGGTCAAGTTGAAGCTCGAATTAAGGTGGCCTGTTGGATATTTGTGTCCCTTTTCGACTGACGTTGTACCTATAAGCAGGATAGCAGCTTTGCCTATTAAGCGTGATTGCTTGCTTGGATCCTAATTACGTGTAGAGATGGCGATTTGTCGATAGGACTATATGGATAGTCTTTAAAATTTTTATATATTTTTTATTTATTAATAAAAAGCTTAAACTACCATTACAGTACCATTAAATATTGTGACACTAACAAAGATTTGAAAAAAATTAAAGGCAATGGCTATTTTAAATGGGCTTGCGTTGAGTTTTGCAAGACAACACTGGCATGGCAAGTTGTCTCAATGGTTATAGTTGAAAAAATCTAGGAAGTGCATTTTAACATCTTCCAGTGTCATTGGAACTTTATTACATGCTAAAAGGGTTCAAGTGTTCTGAATGACCTGCTATGCTATTCCGGTGGTCGTCAAAACTCACTTCGCTCGTGTTAGGTAACTTTGAAATTCAATTCCTTCGCGACGGTGGTCGTTTGAGAGAAAAGAACTAAGCCAAATAACATTTTTTAATTATTTACATACAAAATGAGAGAAAATACTAATTCAAAGTAAAGCGTATTGATGATTGAGGTAAGCGTGAAGCACCGAGATGCGAAGTGATGTTCGATGTGCACCGCCGGAATAGCACGGCTGAGGGTTAAAACACGACTCATGAATCGTATTTCTATTCACTAGAAGTTTAATTTCCAATTACACTGGAAGCCGTCCACGGCACAATGTTTTTATTTTAATTGAACAAAACTATTGTTTTTTTTTTTAAAAAGTCGGCGCGCACCGCTACTGTTTACAATGTGACATATTCAGAATTATTGTCAATCTGCCAATATCTGACATTTTGAAAATGTGGTCTGGCAGGTGTGCTTAATTTACTAGCACTAGACTTGATCTAGGCCCTAGGTGACCAAGTGTCAAAATTATCTACCTAGGTTTTTTTTCTCATGAGGGACCTATGTTTAATAATAAAATACATGTAAAACACCGGCTTTTTAACCCAACAGCAACTAAACGCACATTTTGACACATATACCAACACCAAGAAAACTAATATTTATTGTCATGTAAATTATAAATATTTAATGGAACCAACACCAAATCATTATGCAACTACCTCAATTGATGTAACATGAAGATTATGAAAAACCCGCAAATAGTACAATGTTTTGGATATTGTTAACAACTGATTAGTATAACTACATACCTATATTCCGTTTTCGAGCATTAGAAATGGGTAAGCAAAAATGCAGGGGTAAGAAACCTTTACTACTATTGACAAAAAAATATGTTAAAACGCGACTTATAAAAAATCATTATAATGTTATACATTTTTTCTCCGCTGACACGGTTTTTTATCTGTCGTATTATGGCTTCAAAACGTTTCTTAAAGTTTTTTTTAAAGTGTATGTACTACACATTACTACACCTACACATACATTTCCAAAATGACTTCTTTTTAAACGTTAATGTTTATGCCTAATAAAAAACCCAAGACTGCTTCTTTAAAATTCTGTAAAAACGAAGTATAGCTATAGTAAGGTTCTGTTAAAAATGCGATGAAAAGTATTCAGTAAAAAAGTTTATCACGTAAAATATAAAAAAAAATATTGAGTCTATTTTCAACTTCACTATAGTCCAACAAGTTATGACGGGTTGAACTTCAGCAACAATTCAGCAAGGACAAACTATTGTCATTAGTTGTATAACATCACCTAAATACATTTTCATGTCGCCAATGATATTGTATTTAGGTAAAACTATCCAACAAGTAACAACTGGCAATAGTTTTGTAATAATGAATGTTTGTCCGCAACATAAACCTTAACTTGTCAGAATATACCTATTCGTTATTGATTAAGGGTAAAAACTTATAACAAGCCTTATAATTATAGACAAGACAATTAATTTCTATTATGCATGTATAACCTCCACCAAGACAGTATCAAAATATTTTAAAAAATACAAAATATCTTAGCAATATCAGAATCAATATTATCGTTAACACATTCACGTTAGTTTCATGCAAGATAGCACAATTATTAATTGAAAAGTTAAAATTGTTTAAGATTTTAAAAAATCATGCTGTCAGAAATAAAAAAACTATTCAAGTAGAAAGATTAAGAGACATAGCTGCGCTTTTAGCAAAAAAAAATTCAGTTAAAATTATCATCATGCATATAAAAAATCATTATTCAATTCAGACGTTCTTGATCGCTCAAAAAGATGTTACGTGGCACAATAACATTTTAATACTTAAATTAAATACATAATCAAACATTTCATATACTACACAGAAACAAGCAAAGACAAACACTGCCATAAAACACTTTCAATTTGCTACTGGAGGCTAAACTACGAATAAAACCCTATTTTCAATTTTAATTCGACAAATCAGTGCGTGTTTTGTGAATCAACGCGTGATTTCTACAGTTATTTCATTGAACTATTTACCTATCGATCACCTGGTACTCCTGTTAGAAATTGCTTACTATTAATAAACGGCAGTAATCTTAATTACATTAATACAAAATGGACAGTTTAATACAACATGCCTAAAGGAAAGGGACAAGCGACTTCAAAAGCGTGGACAATGTTATGCAGAAAAGGTCCATCAACGAAATATAGGTGGTTTGTTTGGGAAAAAAACTGAAGGGCTGCTAGCCAAGAGCTGCACAATAAGTTTCAACATGTTAAAAACTTTTTATTTATATGAGACTTAAGGTCATTTTGACTTGACGCCGATCCAGCGACTTCTAGTGTCATCAAATATATTTTTAATGTTTTCAATTGGTAGAAACTTACTGTATTGTAGCTCTTGCTTGCCCAGCCCACATTAAGTAACGACCGTTTTTTTAAAAATCGCATGCTAGGTTTAATGGCATTATAATCGCTGTGAAGGATTTCCTGCATAATTTGAGGGGAGATAAAAAAATATCAGTAATAACATTAACATTCTAAAATATTAATTATAAGCATCTGTAATATGTTAATGTATCTTGAATAGACGTTATTTAAACAAAGACTTTTTGCATTTTTTTCATAAAAAATCTGAATATAATTACAGATATTTACAATCACTTTTAGAATAAGTTATTTTAGATAAGGAGGGATTCATTCGTAAAAACCACAAATTAAATATGAACCGATTTTGGATATTATTGTTTGGAGGCAGATTTGAACTAAAAAAAGTAATATCGTGCAAGTTCTTTGAAAAAAAACAAAACCACTATTTTAAAAAGTAGCCCCCTGAATATTTTTTTCAGTTTGTGACCCCTGCTTTGAAATTTTAAATGTGCCTCCTTTATTAAAAAGACCACTTACCAGCGAAACACCATCTGTCTGTAGCCTTAGCGAAGACCACTAGGAACACAGCTATGAGCAGAACCAGCACTGCGATGACAATTCCAACGATTGCCCCTGCCTCCAGCTCCACACCTGAATACATATATTTATTTAAAGAAGGAAAGAAAATTTTCAATATTCCTAACGATATATAAAGAAAGGAAGAAAATGTTTACTATCCCTAAGGATATTTAAAAAAAGGAAAAAAGTGTTTACAATGTTTTTTAAAAGTTTTAATGGAAGTTTTTGTCATTTTTTTTATGTCAAGTTATTGTTTACTCTTTCTGCTGCCGATAGAATACTTTTCCATGCTTATAGGTCCTGCACATCGGTAAACATTGCTAAATAAATGAACACACCCCGGTTCGGCAAAATAAAAAAACTAATGGATGCCATTTTGTAATAGAAGCAAAAAAATATATTATAACAGTGGATTTGTCGATAAAATTAATTATATTGCAGAACCCTAGCGAGTCCGACACCGATGAGCAGACACACTGTATATCTTGCTTGTAGCGTTCGCCTATGTCATTCCAAATTCGGATGCAACTATCAATAAAATTTATGATTCGATCTCAAGAACTCCTTTACAAAACACGTTTGCGAGCATTTTTCACAATTATTTTATTCATTATACACGTAATCAACTATTTACTACCTACTTACTTAATAACTTTCTGATTGAGCACAAATAACATAGCAGAATAATATCAATTTTCGTAATTTATAATAATATGCAATACATGATCATGTTTTCCGTGCACTAATAATTTCTTTACAAATCTTTCAAGAGTTAATAATAGAAAAAGATAAAAATGCCAATATTTTACATTCCATTCTGCCATGCAATGAAGAAACAGTACAACAATCAAGTTGATAATAATAATTTATAAAAAAACATGCCAAAAAATTAAATGTATGAAGAAATTTAGAGTTTATAAAAGGTTCACTATCTCTGAGTGGTGATCAGAATGAAGGGCCCTAATTTACCTAAACTTGCCAACAAAACACAGCAAACCCCCGTAAGCCTTTAAAAGCATGATATCCCGTAAAATGTGTATAGACCTGAAGGGGATAGCTATACTAGTAAGAGCTCTTCAACTTTGATTTGCGAATAACACTGAATTCACAAACGACAATTAACGCTAAGCACTCTCAAGCTGTCCCGTGAAATGCCGATAGAACTGAAAGGGACAGCTATACTTCTAAGGGGTGCTAAACCTTGATTTACGTTTGTGAATTCGGGGGTAGGAGTGGTTAAAACCTCCCCAGTTCTAGTAATTTCTTTCCAAAGTCTGCAACTTTAGCTAAATTATTTTCCCTCATTCCGGTCACTCTTATTAACACACCTAGACACTCTTTAAATAGGTATATTACAAATTATGAAGCACAGACATAAATTCATTGCTCAATCTATTTCAAAATAACTATACATTCAAGGTCAAACTATGACTTCAATTCTCCATTTGAAAAGTCCGGCAAAGTTGAAGGTTTATTCATTTCTTAAACGTATTATTTGACGAAAATATGACAGTAGTATTCAAGTCCCTGTAGGACAAATGTCTAATAGGGTAGATGACCATGAGTCATTTTGCATGGTTTTTTATGTACCCTAAGAATAATAATTGATTTCAAATGTTATTGTAAAACCACAATCGAAATTTGTTTCAAAATGAGGCCACAATATAGGCCTGCAAGCTTGGGTGAGCAAGTCCATTACAAAAGTGTAAAATTTTTGTAAAGCAATATCACTATTTTGTAACCCATACTATTATGAAGCAATTATGTTAGGAGACCATTTTCATAAACACAATATTTATTATAGCTGTCGAACAAAGTTCCAACGCGCTTCTTACAAAAACAGTGGACGTGACGTCATAATCACAGTCACGTTTGTACGGAGCGTTATTGGGCAAGTCCAAAAATGTGCATTTCAAATTGTGATATCTCATGTAGTATTGATCCTAATGAAGTGATTCTTTTAGGAATATACAAAAATAAATTACAGTCATCTAGCCTATTACAGGGACAAATGTCCAATTAGCGCGGTACTACTTAGCAATTTCTTCAAGAGAACCTCCAGGTAAAGGATAGTAAGAACACAAACAATCTAAATGTGTCTGTTCCTCAAATATTTAAAAACTCCAAAATGTACGTTAAAACTCTTCAACTTTGTCGATCTTTCGGTTTCACGCATATCATTGCTAAAATATCTAAACATCGCTTCAGTCAAAATCGCTAAATTAAATTCAAAAATAGACAAAAAGAGTCAAGATTCGAAAACAAATCATTCATAGACAATCATAATCAGATTCAGGATAACTCCTTACCATAAACGTCTATGATCAGAAAAGAGCTCGCTTTTCGCGCTGTAGAAAATATAAACTCTGTAAATATTATAGTTTTATTTATTAATGTTAATTAATTATCATTTTATACGCCAAATAACTCAGTCTTTACTGTAAGACGTACTTTAAGGCTGCAATGTTGCTTCTTAGAGCATATTTGTTATACAATTCTAGTAGTTGCAGAAAAAACCGGTTTTTAACACCATTATGTTTTTTTTTGTTCTTTTATACAGGGTGACTCATTTACATTGGTCCAATATCTTCAACAGACTTCCTGACGACCTTAAAAGTTGCCATAATTTTCGGTAGTAGTCATTTCAAGATTTAACTTGTACCAGTTTAAAAACTTGCTTAATAACTTAATGTTTTTAGGCTAACCTGGCGTTCGAAAAGCATGATAAGTAACTACTAACAATTCGAATATGGGATGCCTTCGCAATTGCACATCGCTAGGTTGTATGAAGCTTTTTGCTTTTGCGAAAAACCTAGAAATCCCAAATAATCTTAAAAACTGCCAACATTATTTGTATACCTAACTTCAAGATCGTTGTTTACTGTGTATTTAATCATTATTTCTATTACAGTATTTAAGTCTATTATTAACTGTATTTTTGTTTGTTTGAATAAGTTCTTGGCGATTTGAAAGCACTTGTAGCAGGTCTATTTAAATAAAGATATTTCTGATTCTGATTCAATTCAAATAGTTATGACCGTTAAAATTATCTACTTTAAAGAAAGTTGAACCATTTTAAATTCGCAACCCTGTATAAGTACGCTGTTGAAAAAAATATGGGCCACTCACAATTAGCCACCCTGTATAAGATATGCTTAGTGGTTATTTTACGAATATAACTTACCAGCTGGCTCGTCCATAGTGCTGATAGTGACGACGAACTCTTGCGAGCCTAGATCGTTGCTCACGCGCAGGTAGTACTTGCGTTCGACGTCCTCTTTCGCGATGTGGGATATCAGGAGAGATACGTTGTAGTAGCCGCCGCCCTGATGTTAGAAAACATTGAAATTATTAAAAAGCGTTGGGTGAAAGTTTTTGATTTGTAGCAAAGAACACTCTTGGTTAAGTTGTCTATCAAACTGTGAAATTTAAACACATTTGGTTAAGCCGTTTGGAAGTTATGATGACACAAACAGACACATAGTACTACTGCTCAGCACCCGCCTCACCTTAACTATAAGATTAGGTATGACTCAGTGCGTATTGTTGGAGACTATCCCCTGAATTCACAAACGACAATCAACGCTAAGCATGCGCTCACGCTCATGCTGTCCCGTAAAATGACAATAGAACTGACAGGGCGGCAACATGAGCGTGAGCGCGTGCTTAGCGTTGATTGACGTTTGTGAATTCGGGGGTAAGGCTGGTGAGAAAACTTGCTGTCAGATGTTATCAAGCCACCCTAAGGCCTCCAACTAGGCTTAACTAATCTTGTAACATCAGTCGGGATCAATTGCTTAACGTGCCTTCCGAAGCACGGATCTCCGTGGCATGAGAAATACAGCACTTGATTTTTTCTGGGGTCACCCATCCCATTACCAAACCTGCCGTGCGTTGCTTAACTGCCTTCCATTATATTATCTACTCCAAATTCACTTACCAAATGGACCGGCTCCAAAGAGGCTACAGTTCCAATATCATTCGACTGCATCGGAGCGAGGGTCAGGTCGCCTACGCGCCACTCAGAGGTCGGCGCGGGGTTGGCTCTGACTGTCACGTTGAGGCGACCCTCAGCACCCAGCTTGAGGCCGAAGATGGTTATGGTGCCAGATTCTAGGCGCTTGGGGGGGTCTGTAATGAGAATAATTTATTTAAGATATGTAGGTAAACGCCTTTTTTTGAATAATAAATAAACGGCCTCAATACGTCCCACTGCTGGGCCTGTGCCTCAAATCAACTATGAGGTGGAATGAGCCATACTCCAACACACAGGCTCAGTGCGGATTGCTGGAGGGGTGTGAGGTTTGTGAGCAACCTTAACGTCAGATGTTATCAAGCCGCTTTTTTTAAGGTGGGGAAACCTTTTTTGGACTTCCCGCCCTTCGGGGGAAGGGCGAGGGAGTGTGAGACTCATCGAGGCGGCAGACACCCAAGGCCTTCGACTAACATCTAACGACGTCAGCCTATTATAGTAACTTATTATAGCATTTATAATCTCTCAATAACCATCTAGCACCACCACATTTATTTTTCTGACCTTATTTATTCTCTACCGGAAGGTTGTCTAGAAGAGATCGCTTTTAGCGAAAAGGCCGCCTACACTGTACAACTAAATCTTTGTAAGCATAGTAATGTAATTGTTTTCTTTGTGCAATAAAGTATATCTTATCTTATCTTACATGCCAACCATAATGTATACAGGACTGATTTGATACTCACAGTGCACAATCAACTGCCTCTTCGCTTCCCTCGGCTGGTCCAAGGCTTCATGTTCAGCTCGACAAATGAGGAGTTTCCCTCCATCATCAGCTGACAACACCCGACTGATGTTCTGGCTGATAGTCTGCAGGTCAGAGCCAGGTTCTGACGTGATGATGGGCTGGTGGTTGCCTCGGAGGATCTGTTCGTCATCTGGAAATTAAAAGGTGAGGTCAATGATATTATAATAAAAATACGTAGATAGGTTACTTGTGGTAAAAAAGTGGCACACGAAATCAGGACTTTTGACCACCTGGGCAAAGCATTGACAGTTTGAGACACTGCGCAACATGTATCTGTCTTGTTTATGTTCTAGTAAATAATCATGCTATCTTGTACACACGGTCAAATCATAGGTACGTACGCCAGGGGTCAATTTTTGACATCGTGTCAATCCTGACATAACGTTTCTATACCTCTTTTAAATATCATTGGGCCTCACCCTTAAAGTCTGTTGAGGATAGTTTTGGAGGAAATAATGAAAGGAATTTATTTCAGGATGGACCTGTTACGTTTAAGCCAAAAGGCGCTCTGCCTTTGATTAAATCAAAAAGAGGAAGATACGGCACTCGCGAAAGTGACGTGAAAGTGTACGAACCAGGTCCAATGGACCTGTTTTAAAGCCAATAAAACGGCGATTCATTCACGTGCATGTCATTCTTACGTCATTGTTATGTCTTCTCTTGGTTTTCGGATTCGCGAAGTGAAAACGGAAAGTATCTGCCTCTTTTTGTTTCAATGAAAGTTCTACCAAGTGTGATTCTACCATAAAATGCTCCTCACCTAAGAACCAGCTGATCCTGGCTGCGGGTCTACCATCAGGCACCACGCACTGAGCCATGAACTCGGTGTCTTCCTTGAATGAGGGTTCGTTCGGGGCTCGAAGGAGAGGCTCACTTGGGGGCCCTGAAATATAAGAAAACCAATTTGATGTTAAATGTCAAGTATTTTACAAACAAACAAACAACAACTTCTAAACGTTCCACTGCACAGTCTAAGGCTAATGAGAAACCTTGCTGTCAGATTTTAGCAAGCCGTCCTAAAGCCTCCGACAAGACTTAATAAAATAACTGACATCTAGCGACGTCACTAACTTAACTAGATGCCCGAAATATACCTACATCACAAAATTTCGGTCAGAATTGGCACCAATCCCATTTCCGAACCAGCGTGTTGCTTTACAACAGCGATCGTCGCCGATCACTGTCACAACTGCGCCACGGCCTCTATGATCACTGATCACTTGTGATTGGTCAATCTTGTTGACTTGCCTGCAGCCTCAGGTTGTCGACAAACTTTATTTTATGCTAAAACTTACATCAGCTTCCACTCAGAACCACATCTGCTGTCGCTTATAATTTTGTTGTTATAGAACCTAAAAGGTGTCGTTGTTGTGTTATCGACACTTTACTGACAGCGTGTGAGCTCGATTTGGTAATTTTGATGTTGTTATTTGTTGCTATTGTCAATCATCATAAAGTAACTACAGAAAGTAATTCTCATCCCAGCAGTGATCTCGATGTAGTAATTTTGTTGTTGTTGTGAATTCTGAGTGCCAAGTACGGCAGGCACAAACAGTTTCGAGTTACTTTACCGTCAAGTTTATTGAGCATAGGGCAGCAAGCCAACCAAATGAAGAAGGTCATTATTTACTAGTAGATCATTCGATGTAGATGACTTTAAAATTCGTCAGGGTCTTAGTTGGAAGTTATTACTCCTACTCGCCACTAGATGGCGGTGCTTCAACGCCATTCAAATTCGCTTTTACCGACTCGGGACAGTTTAGTGAGCAGAAGCGGTGTGCCTGTCGTACTTGGCGCTCTGTATATGTTGCTGTTGTGAATTATGTTGTTACACTTACTTGCGACAACAAGTCTCATGGTCCCTGTGAGCTCAATGGGGCCAGTCTGCGGTGGGAGGACGCAGGTTATGTTCCCGTTCCATTCTTCTTTGATGTTTCTAATGAGGGCGCCACATTCGCCTGACTGTAAATTATAAATGACATTTAATTAGGTTAAATAAATATAGTATTCATTCCAGTGGTTGGGTTCTTAACTCAGGTTCAGAGGGGACACTAAAGCGGACCTCAGCGGTTGGAGAGTAGATTTGACATTGGTTCCTTCAAGAATAATTCTTTAAGGGCTTACCGCCGCACTCAGAGACGTAAATTAACTTTAATGGTCCATTAGAGTCCAAATTCCATTTTTGAAAAGAGACTTTATAACAAATTGAAAAAAGAACTTTTTAGAATGTCAAATTTTGACGCTAATGAACCATTAACGTTAATTGACGTCTCTGAGTGCGGTGGTTAGTGGTGTCATTATAATTAGTAATTTGGGCAAAATTGTGTCTATTTCTCTTGTTCTTCTTTCTGTGTTAATTGGTCTAATCCATACTTTCATTTTATTTATTATTCTGTAAGTTGTGATTTAAGTATAAATAATTAGATAATAACATACCCCAAATCCATTCCCCGTGTATACGACATCTCCAGTCGTAATATCCGGTCGCAGTCTGTATGACGTCGTGCCGACTGTCATTCTGAAATAGAAACATTACAAGGTCAGTAATGCAATAATATGGCCTCCTGGTCGATTTCGACCACAGCAGCAGTACAAGTAACCTGTCTTCACTACATAGTATGAAACAAAGTCCCTTTCTCTGTCCCTATGTCTCTTTGAATGCTTTAATCTTTGAAACTACGCAACGGATTTTGATGCGGTTTTTTTTAATAGATAGAGTGATTCAAGAGGAAGGTTTATATGTATAATAACATCCTATTGCACCCGTGCGAAGCGGGGGCGGGTCGCTAGTTTTATAATAAAAAGACAGGTTACTTGTACTAAAAAAGTGGCACCCGAAATTAGAACTATTAGTGCACCGGAGCAAAGCATTGACAGTGTTGATAGTTTGAGACGACACTGCGCAACATGTATCTGTCTCGTTTACATCATCAGCCGGTCATACTCCACTGCTGGACATAGGCCTCTCCCAAAGTGCGCCACAACTCCCGGTTCTGAGCCTTCCACATCCAGTCCGATCGCGCCACCGTTCGCAGGTCATCGGTCCATCTCGCTGGAGGGCGCCCTACACTACACTGTCTCGTTTACGCTCTAGTAAATAATCATACTATCTTGTTAAAACGATCAATTTATAGGTGAGTACGTACAGTCAATGGCACATTAGGCTACCCATTTCCGTTTTTTGTCTTGCTCTAGCCAAATGTCATTTCTTTGCAATAGACAAAAGAGGACCATCCGGAAATGGGTAGCGTGATATGCCGTCCACCGTAGGTAGTGGACAATTCTTGACTTCGCATCAGTACTGACATAACCTATCTACCCCTTTATTATAATATCACTAGGTGAAGCTGTTGAAGCCATCAACTGCTAAACAGCAGTACTCATTAAGAACCATAAAAGGTGAAATACATAAATAAATAACACTTACCGACACGAGTCGATGAGGTAAGGCACTTTGCAGAGTACCCTCAGTTCGTCTCCAATACGCCTCACTGCCTCTCTGGGTGTGATGTCCACATTTTGACCTGGAACGACATAGTTATACATTAGATCACATATATTGAGATGAAAAAATCGGTAAAGGTAAGATAAAAAATGGTAATTGGGTAGCCTGATGAGCCGTTGACTGTACAGGTACAGGTCAAAAGGACAGTTAGTAATAGTTTGTATCACCTTATATCATTACATAGTATAAAATAAAGTCCCTTTTTCTGTCCCTATGTACCTATGCTTGAATCTTTAGAACTACGCAACGGATTTTGATGCGGTTTTTTTAATAGAAAGACTGATTGAATAGGAAGGTATATTATAATATTATGTATAATAACATCCCATTGCAACCGTGCGAAGCCAGGGCATGTCGTTTGTATTGCATAAATAATGAAATTACCTGCCTATATAGTCCCACTGCTGGGCATATGCCTTATTTCAACTATGAGGTGGCGCGAGCTGACGAGGAGTCAGTGAAAGGTTATAAACCTTGCTATCAGGTGCTATCCAGCCGCCCTGGGGCCTCCGACTAGGCTTTTCGCCACGACTGCCAGACCTACTATCTGACATACTTTCCAAAGCACGGAGATGCACGAAAATTCATAATTGTTTGGTCGGGATGGTCTCCCATCCGTGGATTTAGGTGGGCTTCTGAATGTTTCATTAACGACCGAATTCTTTGCAACCTTTTTGCAACACAAAATAGCGAATTTCCTACCGAACATCATTTGCAAATAGTTGAATACGCCTCTAGAATACCTAAACGCTTATAAACATAATCCTTGAGCCAGTGTTCCCCAAACTTCTGTTTGAATCGTCCTAATGGGCCCTTTGAATACAAAGGCTCCGATTATAATACTCGTAAAGTTTATTTTTATGGCATATTCGTTTCACGCATTGCTAACTCCTTTTTGAAGGATAAAAATATCACTGTAGTTTTATTTCATGTAAGATGAGTACTATCGTTTACTTAAATAATACCATTTCGAACTAGTTCAATGGAGTTGCATTAAAAACAGTACTTGAATCAAAAGTGAATTACAAACTAGAAAAGAAAAACAGCCTTTTAAAGCTCCACTACATGCACAGAAAAACTAAAACTTTGCTTAACTAGCAAGCCCTTAGGCAAGCGCGGATCCAGCCCTCAAAAAAGGTTGTGGGCACAGCCACCAAAAATTATCAAAGTGAGAGTTGAATGGAGTACTAACTCACTCACAGGGGCGGATCCAGCTTTGGCGGCAGGAGGGGGTCACAAGGTCGTTGTCAAGTCAAGAACTTGTTGTTTAATTTTGATATTATAGATACAAGTAAAAAGTAGGTATTCTATCTATGTACCTTACTTGAAAAAAAAAAAGGAAAGTGATTTCGACAGTGGCGACGATAGACCACATGTGGACGTTGGCGACATCAAGTTCGCGAGGCCTCTTTTACTTCTCAGTAAAAAAACGTTGAATTAGGTGGGCCAGGCAGAACCTAGCAACAACGCTCTCTCAAGATAACTGAACGCGAGCGAAGCGAGCGCTTTTTTTTTCGATTGTAAATCGACTAGATTATTTTATTGTGAGAGAGACTTGAAAGAAAGACCAATCAAATCCAAGAAAAAAGCATTTGTTTTTTTTTGCGTTTCTTAAGTTTTGCTTAATAAGTAGAAAACTAACTCTAAAAACCAGAAAGTCTTTCTGGGAGGTGGATAAGTCCGTTAGGGCTATCCACGTATGTCTGTCTCTCAATGAAAACTGCCTCCTTTCAAGAAAAATGGAAACAGGAGGAATATAGCGCGAGCAAAGCGAGCGCGGTTTTTTGTTCAAAAAATAGCTTTAGTTATTAGTAGTTTATTTTTATTTCTGTAAAGCTAGAGGCCGCTCAGGAGCGCTGGAACCAGCTCAGCTCAGGGGGGGTCATGACCCCCCCCCCTGGATCCACCGATGCTCACTCATGAACAATCATGGACTTATTATAATAACAACAAGCAAATTAGGGTTGTGGGCATGCCCACAGTGCCCACAACGGTGGATCCGCGCCTGCCCTTAGGCCTCCGACTGGGCTTAACGACTGAAATCTATCACCATCAGCTAGGACCAACTGCTTAACGTGCCCTCCATTAGAAAACTACTTCACTTAATTTTCACTTAATACATATAAGTTCAGAATGATCATCACATTCCCGGTTTTACAACAGCGATCGTTGCCTAGCCGATCCACTGTCAAACTGAGAATAACACCTTCAATCATACAATTTAATATTTGTTTTCTACTTTTGAAAACTTTAATGAAAACGTATGTTACATAAGTAGCGCCGAGGAAAGTTATAACAAAACTTAATATTAAGTACGTCTGAAAGACGTTCCCGTTCTTAAAGTGGTTGTAAAGTACTTCTCAAAACACGTACTTATCTGCAACTCAATGTTACAGTTTCTGAAACTGAAAGCCTAGAGGGAAGTAGAAATTCGTTGCGGAGAATTTTAAACTTTTTTCACTCTTTGTACAAGTTCTCCTTGGCAAGTTTATTGGGTGGCAATTGATTTTTAAATTAAAATGCAGACGAGCTGCAAATTTCAATTAGTTTTTGTAAGGTTTTCAGGGTTCTGTAAGTCTGTAAAAAAAAACTGGAACCACATCGTGGTCTGTCTGTTAAGGCCCATTTACTTAGAAAAGCGTGGAGGTATCAACTTGGAATAAATATAAATCATAGTCCACAAACTCTTGGAGCTAAACAACGAACTTCTAAGGAAGTATAAGAAATCTAAAGATACAGCGGTTTAATCCACATGCGTTCGCAAGGAAAAAAACCGTTCAGGGTAGGAACCCATACGACCGATTTGTACGTTACTAATACATGCAGGTTTGTACAGAACCCTCGGTAAGAGTTTGATACGTACTTGACCAGTTTTAAACGTCGAAGCACAACATTAAATTAATCATTTTGAAGTTAAAAGGCTAATAGCAGCCGCACTATGCTCGTAAGAAATTGCGTCTGCTTAGCGGCCCACTGCTGGGCACACGCCACATCTTTACTATGAGGTGGTAGCCGAAGCCAACACGCGCGCTTTGGACTTACTTTCGGTCCAGTGCAACGCCTTAGTTTCTCTGTCTGACTGTGTGCTTGACTGGTAGAGAATGCCTCTAGGTATTAAGTCCGCCATTTGTACTTTACTTTACATGAAGATGCTCAAAAATTTATCACTTAATTTCGGTGGGAGTGATTGCGAATCCATTTACCCGACCTGCTATGCTATTTCGGTTAGCGCCAAATCTCATCTCGGTCGTGGGGTCGTTAAAATTCAATGTCTTTGCAACTGTGATCGACTAAGCCAAATAACGCACAACACATAAACGGCCTTTATACGTCCCAATGCTCGGCACAGACCTCACCTCAACTATGAGGTGGATTGAGCCATACTCATACTCGAACACGCGGGCTCAGTGCGGATTGTTGGAGGGGTGTAAGGTTAGTGAGCAACCTCAATGTAAGATGTTATCAAGCCGCCCCCCCAAGGCCTCCGACTAGGCTTAACGACGTCAGCCGGGACCAACTGCTTAACGTGCCTTCCGGAGCACGGAGATGCCCGAAATACACATCACTAAATCTCAGTCGGGGTGGTCACCCATCCCATTTCCGACCCGGCGTGTGTTGCTTTACAACAGCGATCGTCACCGATCACTGTCACAACTGCGCCACGGGCACCTCTAAGCCAAATAACATTTCAAATTATTACAATACAAAATGCGGGAAAATACTAATTCAATGTGAAGCGTTTAATAAATAAATAAATATCTTTGGACATTATTCCACACAGCGCCATCTAGTCCCAAGTGGGCTAATTATAGTCCGTTATTATGGATACTAGACAACGGATAAACATACTTAAATACTTTTTCTTTTGTAAATACATACTTAATATACATAGGAAACACCCAGACCAATACAAACAGACATGTTCATGCACACAAATGTTTGTACTGCGCGGGGATCGAACCCGCGACCCTTGGTGTAGTAGCCGACTTCTCAACAATTACACCAAGACAGTCGTCAAATAATGTAATGATTGTAGTAAGCGTGCAGCACCGATATGTGAGATGATATTAGCCGAAACGCCACCCCTGCTATGCTATTCTGGCAAACGCCAAATCTCATCTCGATCGTCATTAGGAGAAAACCCCGACTATAATCGTCTATTGGCTTAAATTTGAATTCTTTCTCATTTGTTAAGATATTTTTGTTAATGTAACTTGGCTTAGTTCTTTTTACTCAAACGATCACAATCTCGTAGTTATTAAGTTTACAAAACGCCAAAATACAATCTGACTTCATATTCGTTCGATGAGCAAATGCAGATTGCCAACACTGGAGGGCACTAAATTAATTACCACATTTTTATAATTTTGTTCATAGATACTAGATGCTATTGGCTTTTACATATGAAACAGGGTTCTGAATCGCTACCCTAGCGTACGTAAACTACATGCAACTTAACATTAGCAATCCTTGCCTACAAGTTGTCACCACTAAGCTTAAGGTAGAAAATATAAACATTGCTTTCTCAAAGAATGCACAGCGACAATCTTATAAACGACCGAACCCTGAGGCGATTCCAGAGAATCATAAAATTGACCGCAAAATGTAGCGACAAAATAAATAATATTTCTCATATCTTATCTTGGCGCGAGACGCGGTATGTGCATATGCAATGCGCTCGTCGCATACAAAGTGCATTTTATTGCGCGACTCTTGTCTCTGAAATAAAGTGGGTCGGTGGTACTCAAACTGTTGGTTGAACGCCCCCTTTCCGGAATATTCGGACCCCTTGCAATCACAATGCATACAGTCTGTTGTGCTAAAGTTTTATACGTTTGAGTCTTTCATGATGGTAGCTTTAGTTAAAGAAGCAGTGGCCAGGACAAATGCGAAATTGACAGATATCCGTTAGGGACAACAAGATGGTTCTGCAGACAACAGAGGGCTCTTAACTCTTTATTTAAGAAACGTGCATAAGGACGCCCCAGTGGGGGGTACAGACCCCGTCTTATTAGTGCCTGGGAGAGGGCAATCGGACATAACAAGGCGAAGAAATAACGTGCAAAGATACGGATCCCTAATCTTATTGAGTCACATTCTGCCAGGTACATCTAAAATATGGAACGATTTCCTTGAAGCTATCGCGGCCTTCAGAAAAAGAGCGTATTCCTTTTTCAAAAGCAAAACGCATCTTTTCACACCTGTGGTGTTGCAGTTGGTCCTTCAGACGAAACCTAATCTCGTTTGCTTCATCATACAATGAAAATAGGAACAGTTTGAGAACCTCTGACCAGCATTATTGCAGATGGCCTGGGGGCTCACCAATATTGAGTTTTTTCTTGTGCGAAGTTTGTCTCGAGTACTAGTCGTGGCCTGGGGGCAGACTCTCTTCATTAGGGAATGTTTTGGTATCGTATGGGAACATATTTGCGATGGTCCGATATTGCTTTTGTCATCTTTGACAATATCATGGTCAAATGAGCTACTTTTAGACAAGGATTAGATATTAAGGACGAATGTATGGTCAGCTTTAGAATTATGGGTACTATTTTCACTATTTAATAATAATATTTTTTAAGGCAATTCGACAAGGTAACCTCCTCTTTTTGACACGTTTGATATTGGTCGGAAATGGGATGGGTGACTACCTAGTGATGTAATTTTCGGGCATATCCGTGCTTCGGAAGGCACGTTAAGCAGTTGGTCGCGGTTGACGTCGCTAGATGTCAGTCGTTAAGCCGTTGCAGAAATAAACTTTGTTTTTAACAAAAGCTAAAAGTGGCCACTTTTAGCAATTATTCAAAGAACTAGAAGATAAGATGTAAAATTCCCTTTTGTATGAAGTTAAAAGAGGATTTTTTGATGAGATGTTTTAAATTCAAGTAATTAACTGTAATGTAATGAGGGTGCTACTGTACAGTCGTCATAAGATATATTGAAGCACACAAGGTGCCAAATACTTCTAAGCAGTTTCACATCCAATAAGATGAAAACACCCAAATAACCATAAATAACTGAACATTCAGTAATAATAACTAAACATGACAGGTGATGTCATCTGACATCTGTCAAGTGTGTATAGAAAATAGAAACTATATGAGCTAGCATCTGTGCAGATATTAACGAAGCGATGAATGTTCAGATATTAATTGTAACCTGGGTGTATATTTGTTAAATTGTTAGTATAATTTAGTTCGTTCATTTGGTTTTGTATTCAATTTTCTTTGTGTTTTTTTTTCAACCAAAATATGTAATTTTTATTTTTATACTATTCAACAAATATGTCATTTGTATTACAGTCGAATAAAGTTTCTTTTTTTCTTCATTTCTTTCTTTATTGAACTTATTGGATGTGAAACTGTTCAGAAGTATTTGGTCACCTTGTGTGCCTCAATATATTTGATGGCGCTTGTACCAGTATAATGAAATAAATTCTTTTTGAGACTTCAAAAGTGGTTCAATTTTTCGGTAATATTAGTTTTTTTCATCATTTTGTTCATTTTTGACTCTGCTAAGTGATAGACAGTAGGTATATATCATTAAGACAATTTAATCTATGGAAGTCGGACAAACTCGGGCAATTGGACAAAAAATACGTCGACACGGGATCGTATGACTTCATACTAATCAACTGTCCACTCGGGCGCAGGGAAAACTGTGGAGTAGCAAGAACATTTATTTTTTTGAACACTTTACTGAAAGTAATAACTATGTCGCCACAGAAAGCAACAGATAGTAATTTATAGTATGTTCGCGTTAAGAATGCAGTAATTTCTTCTTTAATTCCGATACACACATCAAAACTCAGGCACAAAACCATTGCGTTTGAAATAATGCGTTCATTTGGGCACTGTGAACTTGACTTTCTAATTAGGAACGATTTGATTGTTTAGGAGGCGTGCTAGGTCGAAGGACAAGAACGAAATCAATGCATTCTTAACGCGAACGGACTAAAGTAAGTTTTATTTTTTGATGGACTAGCTGTTGGCCAAATATGGTTTTCATAGCTTTACCGGACAATGGTGTGAGCGGAAGGCTCGCAAACCCTAACATTTAAGTAAGGTTGCCCCCAAGGGGCCGAGCCTCGGCTTAGGGCGTTACTGGAAGATGGCAATCGGATGTAATTTGAGTATCCATAATCTCATTGGCTACTTGAAATAAATAAATTCAGGTTCCCTATAATGCCAGATGGTATAATTCAAATTTTCGATGTTAACCGTTATAAGTCTTAATAAGTAATTTCTTGAAAGTTATAAAAAACATTATTACACGAATACAACAGTCTTACAGGCCTAACTTCAACTATGAGGTGACGCGAGCCATATATTTTAGTCAGGGGTGTCACCCATCCCATGCCAAAAAACTCTGACAGCAAATAGTAACTTTTACCGATTAGATATTGCTTTAGACTTCTTCTGAATTTAATGATATTTCCTTCTTTTTGCATTCGAATTTTTGATTTATTTATGTTTTTTCGTGCCGGTTTTTCTCAGTACAGAAACAACTTTCCGACACCGGTGTTTGAGTCACATTATGTTTGTATACTGTGTATTTATTTATTAATTTTTTTAATAGTATTTAAGTCTATTATTAGGTGTATTTTTGTTTGTTTGATTTAGTTTTTGACGATTGAGAAGCACTTGTAACAGGTCTATTTGAATAAAGATATTTTGAATATGAATTTGAGTTTTGAGAAGTCTCCACAGTTTTCTGCGCGGGCGCCTAGCGGCTAACTCTTTTATTAGGATCTATGACACTCACGCTATACTCTCATTAGATCCACTCAAAGATACCAAAACGTCTTGTCATCCAAATATATACCCTAAAACAAAAGGCTAAAGCTGTAATTCGGAATCTACAACTTCTAGAACAGTCATGGATCAATCTTGATTTGGTATTGTAGACTTTAAGATGTTTCGGATAAGGTTGACATTTAATTAGGTTAATTGATATTTGAAGTTCACTGGTACTTGATGCTCTTAAAACTAGGTCAGTTTTTGTTTAGGTAGTAGAGAGTAAAAAAATTAGGCGCTAAGACCGTGGATACAATGCCAGAAATGACTATTCATGGAAAGAATATTTGTGTTTTGTGTCTCAATAATACACTTACTACCTACTTACACAATAGGGAATATGCACTTGAAACAGATGAGCGTCATATATTTTTTTGAGTAGTATTTTGAATTCTTATTACGTCTCTATCAATATTTCCTAATTTCATTTCTTTGTAGATGTAAAAATATTTTTTGAAAAGTGCATAAGAATGTGGGAAATTCAAAGTGGTTGAAACAGATCGAGTGTGACGTCACAGTCTAGGCGTATGACACTGTCAAAAGCGTGACAAGAAAAAGAATACAACAGTTTGTAGGTTACATTTGCGTTGTCATAGACTTGTGTGACGTCAGAGTCCATGACAACCGAGCGCGCCATAATAGCGGCGTTTGAAACGCTTGAAAAAGTTTGAAGTTTTTAACAATTTATAAATATACTACATTTCGCCTTTTTGGTGATGAATATTATTGATCAGTCATAAAACGATATAAGCTATCTTAAAAAATATGTAAAAAAAGAACTGTGCATATTCCCTATTAGCAACTAACTCCGGTGATGGGAATCAAAATGACGCGGAGAATGCATATCCGCACTATCCCACTCCCTAGGTAGGAGAGCGGGGGAGTGTGGGACTCACCCACCCCAATAGGAAGGGAATATTCACTAAACTCCGCGGAGGCCATCTTCAGCACGTTACCAAGGGTCCCCGAGTACCACCGCGAGGGACTCTACCGGCGGACTGGAGGTGTGATGGAGGTCCCCACCGTGTGCACTCCTAGCGACCCCGGGGCCCCCCTTTAGTCGCCTCTTACGACAGGCGGGGGAAACCTTGGCAGTATTCTCATGCCCCATACTACACAGAAAAAAAAAGTATCTTAAAAGAAGACAATATCGACTTGGTCAAGACAATTGTAGTTTCCCATATGGCGGAAACAATATATTCTTTAACAAAGTAAAATATTGTCTCGGATTTTTTGTCTTCGTCTGAGATATTAATCTTTGTAATAAGACTTCCAAAGTCTTAAATAAATAATCAAAAAAGTATTAAAAATAGACAATAATATTCTTAGAAATTATATTCTTGGCCGTATTATTCTTAGCTGCAGATATATTTGTGTAAAGTCAAAACTTCATTATTTTCTGTTGAAGAGATATTTGTGTTGAGATAAGACTTGTATGTTTCCTTTTAAGATAATTTAATCTTAAATGAAGCCTCTGCTATTCTTAATCGAAGAGATACTTGTTTTGCGTCAAGACATATGTTTCCAGCTAAAATAATATAATCTCAGATAAAGCTTCTAATATTCTCAATCGAAGAGTTACTTGTTTTATGTCAAGACTTGTAGGTTTCCTGTTAAGGTAAATTTAATCTTAGATGAAGTCTCTGCTATCCTCAATCGAAGAGATTCTTGTTTTCTGTCAAGACATATAGTGTTTCCTATTAAAATAATTTAATCTTAGATGAAGCTTCTGCTATTCTCAATTGAAGAGATTCTCGTTTTCTATCAAGACATATAATGTTTTCTGCTAAAATAATTGAATCTTAGATGAAGCCTATGCTATTCTCAATCGAAGAGATTCTTGTTTTCTGTCAAGACATAATAATGTTTCCGGCTAAAACAATTTAATCTCAGATGAAGCCTCTGCTATTCTCAATTGAAGAGATTCTTGTTTTCTATCAAGACATATAATGTTTCCTGCTAAAATAATTGAATCTTAGATGAAGCCTATGCTATTCTCAATCGAAGAGATTCTCGCTTTCTGTCAAGACGTTTAATGTCTCCTGCTAAAATAATATAGTCTTCTATGAAAGCCCTGCTATTCTCAATCGAAAAGATACTTGTTTTGAAACAAGACTTGTATGTTTTCTGCTAAAATAAAATATTCTTAGTTGAAATTATTGCTATTCTTAACTATATGTATGTTGAATCAGTTGTATCTTTAAGAGGCTTTAAACATATAAAAGATATTTCTTCAGCTAAGAATAGTAATAATTTCATATAAGATTATAAAATTATTTTAGCAGGAAACATCTAAGTCTTGACACAAAAGAATTAGGTATCTCAATATATTACATTACGAGTAGGTATAAAGATCAAAATGGAACAAGATATAAATGAAAAATATATATATTTTTTTTAAAATGTATTTATTCAATCATATAAATTATTATTTTTTATACAAAATTGTAATTTATAAAGTACCACATGATTACTTGACGAAGTAGTTTCTTCAACGTTACTTAAATCAACTTAAAACTTAAAAATATTTAATTAGTTACCATTTTGACGTGTAGGTGTTGATTTAACATTTTGACTACCAAAACATAATGAAAAAAATATACAGGCTGTTCCGTAATGAGTGGTTCAAAAGATATTTATATATTTTGGCAACCCTGAGGAATTTCCAAAAAACTGTTCAAATCAGTTATTTGTCAGTCAGGTTTTCGGTTGAACCATTCAGGAAGATCCTGTATATGCACATTTACCTATACAATGTGGTATAATATGTGGCAAATCTTGCGCCTGTTAATCGACTAATACTATACATTTTCAAATTTAATAAAAATAAGGTATCCGACGTTCTTGCCGGTTTCTAAGAGACAACATGAATGAAGAAATACAAGGCAAATATAGCACTTAATAATCAAATGATAACAACCATGACCAAATTCAAAAGATATGACTTCTGACGTTCTTGTCATTATCTAAGAGACTTAAAATAATAAATAAATAAGTAGCAAATATAGTACTTAATAATCAACTAATAACATTCATTAAAAAATATAAAATATGATATCTGACATTCTTACAGCTATCTAAGTGACAACAATAATGAAGAAATATGTGTCAAATACAGCACTTCAATAATCAACTAATAACATTCATTACCACATTCAAAAGAAATGATCTCAAATGTATGGTGGGATTACATCGTATTTAGTTCTGACATCGTGTTTGGAACAATAAATACAGGAGATAACCTGCTTTTGGATACGACACGAAGCGCGTGATAACATTCAAACAGCGTGTCGAAAGCTTTATAAGCCGATTGAAAAACATACCTGACTTTGTGTTTAATTAAATATAATATTTCACCAGTATATTCTTCGGTTGTGCAATGAATGATGTATGGTTGCTCAGTTTTTCTGTTTCCTGACGTATCCGTCAAAATTTCGTCGAATTTCTTTTGTATGAAACTTTGGGTGCACTCAGTGGTGGAAAATTATTGCTGCTTGTTTAAGCGGCCTTTAGTAGGAACTAATTTACAAATCAATTTTATCTAAGAAGGAAGTTTGTGTGCTGAAAAAAAATATTGTCAACCTATAGTAAGTATACCTTAATAATCTGAATAGTAAATGCAAAAAATAAATAAAATAATCCATCATTTGCAAGAAATACGCAAATAAACCATAGTAAATTATTTTGTAATCGGAAAGAAGGACAGATTACTTTGTGTAGCAAATAGTACTCATAGGGTTAATAAAATGGATAAAGAAATATAGTACCAACCATCACCAGCTAATACAGTCTATGTGTTCGATCAACGCTGCTTCATCATTAATGTTTGTTTATTTGATGTTTTTGACCCTCTAAAAAAGTATTCCACAATATGTTTCATTTGTTTTCTCGATCAGGATATTTAGCACTGAAGTCCAGATGAATCTGATATTACAAAAAAAATTAAATTAGAAGAAGTATGTAATAAAATATATAGTAGTAATAATATAACTTTGATTTTTTGATAACTCACCAAAACATCGCTTCTCGTATCGTGAAATACAGGCTATTTTTCTATGAAATTTTGTACTGAAACATTAGTACCATCCGCGGTTTGAGGAGTTCTTATGTCTCTTTACATTTTCTGAAAACTCCAAGGCTCTGAATTGTACTTACGCCAAATGACGTCATCGTTGTGCAGTGCTATAAAAAGAATAACATGTTATATGTGGTAATCCTCAAAATCGTTTTGTAGTCATTACTAAACATGCAATATTTCAGAAATTCATTCAAGAAACCCTCGACTAACCGATCATCAGTTTTGTTACATTTTTGATCAAATAAAACAAAAATTACTAACCTCAGCGCAGCTGTTAGATATTCATTGATTATATAAGGACAGAGCTCTTTTACAAATCATAAGTCAGGTCTTTGAAATGACTTTCTTCAATTCCATTGCCTGCAATTAAAAAGAAATAAGGTATTTAACTGGTTAAGCAAGAAGGCAGTTAATTTGTATAACAGCAACTTATTTAGTGGTCACATCTAACAAGCTGACTGAAAATTTGTTAATTCTCCCATGATGTTACTTGGAGAAAAAGAGTTGCATTCAGTTTTTGATTTTTTGTCAAAGATATTTCAGTAGTTGTGCAAATCATTTTAATCATTTTTAAATTTAATTAAAATAAAATCAAAATTACAATAACCAGTAGGTGCAATGAAGAATATTTTTCTTGATACAAAAATCTTTTACTTTATTAAGTACAGAAACTAAAAAAACTTGCATAATATAAAAAGTAGGAAGACTTAATACTTGTAATTATGTTAGATAAGAACTCTTAAAACGAATCAAAGGATAAATGCTGCGCAACTTACTTGTGAAATGTTCGATGGTCTGTTCTTCGCCATTCCAAGCCAAACGCAGATCTCTCAGCTTCTCCATTTTCACCATACAATCACTTGATGAAAATACAATGAATAGGGACAGAGGTTCTACACTATCACTGACCGCGCAAGTTATTGAATTGACACCATTGACGGACGCGATCGATCGATATGCGAAAGCCGCGCGCGCCGGTCTTTAGGGTTGCCGTATCTTAAACTCAAAACTGCCATCAGTATATTGAGTTATAAGGTAAAAATATACAATGGCCGTATATTAGTAATGAACAATAGTAACAAAATACAGGTTTTTTAAATAAACTAATGTTTTTATACTTATGATGTAATACTCCGTTCTGAGAACGCTAATATTTATGAACTAACTAGCGGCCGCCCGCGACTTCGTCTGCGAGAACTAATGTGGATTTTTTAATGAATTATAGCCTATGTGCCATTCAGATGTAAAAGCAACATTATTCCATCGTTTCATTTAAATCCATGAAGTCGTTTTGACGTGAAAGAGCAACACGGCACATCTACACAAACAAACTTTCCCTATTTATAATATTAGTAGGATCGTTGGAAGCTATATGTACATCCATAAATGTTACGATTCTGATTCGGGGTGCTCATTTTTTTTTGATATGTATTACATATGAAATTCCTTCCATTTTTGTTGTAAATAAGTTACTGAAGAAAATATAAAACATCCCAGACAATGACAATCTGCTAAGTTTTACCTTAAGTTTACCATATAAATATGTTTCCGCAGCGTATCTGAGATACATTTTCGTTCACTAAGCATACTGATAATAATATTGATAATTTACTAATAAAAGGTTTATTTTATATTTCTGGCAACATTTACAAAAAAGAGAAGGTGTAATACTTAAGGCAAGAAAAAGATGTCTTGATTTTCGTCGTGACTTGCCATAGAGATTTCGTAGGCACATAGTTATAACTACCTACCTCAAGACTGAAATTCGTGAACCAAGAAAAGATGTTTTAGTCATCATGTTGGCCGCATAATTAGATGTAGGTATACAAAGTAAGGTGTCCTTTTATTATTTTTTGAAAGTGTAGTAGGTTATCGGATCAAACATACCCTCACGACTATTTCCCATGTGGGGTAGTCGATGGCATACCTACTGATTGTTGCCGTTATGGGGAACGGAACATTCAGAAGCCCACAACGTGGCAAGGATCAAAAATGTTTTTTTTTAGTTTTAAGATTTGATAACGTTTTGTTGAAATTAGTGTAAGGGTTATGGCATATTCTGAAACGAAGTACCTAATGCCTATCGTGGTGGTACCAATAATGGTCAGATTAGCTCAGAGTCGTTTATTTCAAGCTATAACTTTTGCTATTTATTGAATCTCGCTACTAACATTTTACAGTGATTTAATCAGGTAATATGCGCATTTAATTCAATGACAAAAACTGAAAATGGTTACCGAATTTCGAAAAAATATTGTCCAAAATCTTTCACGGAAATCACCCCGAAATCTTATAGTGCTGCAGGTGCTATTGCAGTCTTGGACAGTCATTGTCCTGAGAAACGATTGAAGCACAGCCTAAACTACCGGTTAAATGGGGTGACTCGAAATACTATTTGGAGTTTACTAGTATTTTTGTCGATTAGTGTTGAATTTCGAAGCTAATACATAGACTAGACAACAAGGATCATTTTAGCTAAGAATAAGTCATTTTTTAGCTAAAATTGAGTTGTGAGTCATCCCTCATCAATCAATAGAAACACTATGAAATCAAAAGAGAACTATAATTTTCTTTACAATTGTACCATTCTTTGTAAACATAGGTTAGGTTTACAGTGATTAGCGTGAATTGTCACTATTTTCGGCAATAATCTTGCCTAGAGCTCCTTGCCAAATATCGTTAGATTTTGTAGTTTGAAATTGTTTAATCTACAACAAAACAATAATTTTAAGAACAAAATGTCAAACTCACCTACTTTCAAAAAGGAAAATATTGCACACCTCATTTCGTTTATCGCACCATTTCATAAATAAATATTAATATTAATTTAGCGAGAGGACCGGTAGATGTTCAATCTTGTAATTTTAATTTCACCTAGCTTATTAAACACACGGTGTTCCTTATTTTCCTGATTTAGAACGAACCTTTCCAGGATTGGTACGTTATTAACCAATGGAGCATCCACGATACCTATACGATAGTGAAATTTAAGGGACATTACTTAATTGAGTAAAATAGCTTCTTCGCATAGGAAAATGAATTTTGACCGCAAGTATATTTTTAGTTTTCAGTTTGAATATAGTTATTTTTGGACGAAAATTGACTGATTGTTGAATTAAGAATACAGGTAAACTTATAATTCTTGAGGTAAGTTAATAATAATTATTAGAAACTAGAGTGCTATGTTCACAAAGAGAGAAAACGTCGTTAACGTCAAGACTATATATTTTGTTCAGCCGATTATAATTAAATTAGGTTAAAAGAAGTAAAATTATTCTTGTACAGAGTAAACATTTTGGTATTAGATTAAGAAATAATATTCTCTTCAGTCAACAATAATGAAATAGTCTTAATTGAATGATAATATCTTCTTACTATAAGATAAAATTATCTTGACATTGAACATTTTCAAAGTCTTGAGGCAAAACGGACGGATAAAACAATAATATTCTTGAGCCAAAACTTTTTACTTAATGCGAGAATTTATGACAAGACCATATTATTGTTCAAGTAACAATTCACGATTTTTTGGATTAAGAACATTATACTTATGTTAAGAAAATAAACTGTTGAATTAAAACAGTTTTTTTGAGAACAGTTTTGTCTTGGTTAAACAGAGCCTTTTTTGAGTGCTATGTTCTCGAATAGAGAAAACGTCTTTTAGGTCAAGACAATATATTTTGTTCAGCCAATAATAATTAAATAGGGTTAAAAGGAGTAAAATTATTCTTGTTTAGAGTAAACATTTATTAGATTAAGAAATAATATTATATTCGGTCAACAAAAATAAAATTGTCTTAAATGAATGATAATATCATCTTCCTATAAGACAATATCATCTTGATATAGATTATTTTCAAAGTCTTAAGGCAAAACGGATATCTTCTTCGAATGAAACAGTAATATTCTTGAACCAAAACTTTTTACTTATTGCAAGAATTTATTACAAGACTATATTAGTGTTCACGTAACAATACACGTTTTTTTGGATTGAGAACATATACTTATATTAAAAAAATAAACACTTAGTTTAAAACATTTTTTTTGAGAATTTAATCAGTCTTGGTTATAGCAAACATTTTTTTCCGTGTACAGGGCAAGAGAAAGAAACGTCTAGTGACATCTAGTGGTGGTAACATTTATGCGTTTTGTGACATATCAGGTACGTACCAAAAAACCTCATTTAAGTCCCCTAATTATGTGTGTTTTTTTTCATATTTTCAAATGAAATTAATAATTGAAAAAATCGCGCACTGTGGGGTTAAATAACTGATACTGTATGTCTCGAATTTAACCAAATGTGTTTGCGACCAATTTTCAAAATCTCGGCAGATCTTAGAAAAGTGGCTTTCGAAAAATCCACATTTTGTGATGTGCACCGTTTCAGTCAAACACTACAAGTTTTCGAGTTTCACACCTCAAAAGAAAAGAAGTAACTTGGATTTTTTAAAACTTAAAAGTAAATAAATAACAAATTCTTATAACCCACGTTGACGTCGCTAGATGTCAGTCGTTAAGCTTAGTCAGAGGCCTTAGGGCGGCTTGATAACATCTGATATTAAGGTTGCTCACTAACCTTACACTCCTCCAACAATCCGCACTGAGCCCGCGTGTTGGAGTATGGCTCATTACACATCATAGTTGAGGTGAGGCCTGTGCACACGGTGGGACGTATATAGGCCGTTTATGTTATGTTATGTTATGTAAAAGTAAATAAATAACAAGTTCTTATAGCCCAACCCCAATAAGTGTTTTAAACCTTTTTCGCAAATACTCAACACTGTGCCGGATGTAGAGATTACCGGACGAGCCGGTATATCCGGCTGAGCCGATGACGGGCTGAAAGGGTTGTCTTGTAGCAAACTCGAGTCTTAGGTTCAAATGGAACTTTCTGGATGGGTGCACTAATACCTTGAATTGTTCAGAATTGGGCTTTGAGAAGAAATCATGAATTCTTTATATTTTAAGCTAATAGTCAGGAATTCAGGATAGTAGAAAAACTTAGTAGGATATTTTTAGCGACCATCCCTAATCAATTGTTGAAGTAGGTACACAAAAAGTGTTCTCTTGAATAAGTTTTTCAAGTAAATTACTCATTTTGGCAAAGATTTTTAATTTTGAGACCAATTTATCGAAGACATCTTAAAAATTTACCATTTCAAAACCAACTTCTGCCTTGGGTCCAAATGTGAAATTCTAGATGGGTAGACTAATTAATTATTAATATCCAGAAGTATTAAGAGCATCGTGGCCCGGAAACACTCTGGCTCGGAACCCGGTGGTCCCAAGGTCAAATCTGGCCGGAATACACCTACTTTGTGTTCTTTGTACAATTTGCGCCTAACTCCCCGGTGATGGAAAACACCGATATAAAACCCAAAGAACCCGGATAACGGCCCTTGACCACGTTGGGTTGAAATTCCCTAGACAAAATGTGGGCTTCTAAATGTCTGGCACCATGACGGCAACAATCAGCGTGCCTCTGACTAGCCCATTAGGGATATGGTATGAGTATGTGTTATTTTTTTAGGAATTGGCCATTTAAAATGCATTCTTTAATTCTTCATATTTTTTGGCGTATTTACTAGTCAAAATAGACAAAAAGTTTTTTTTGTTTGAGCACACCGAAAAGTTTTATTTTGAACTAGCGGCCGCCCGCGACTTCGTCCGCGTGGATTTAAGTTGAGAAACTAAAAAAAATGTCTTTCTAAATACGCGCTATTTTCGATTTTGTCTTAATTCGGAACGCACCCATAGTTACGCTAATGACAGCAGCCGTCTGTCTTTGTCATCAACTGTCATGCCATACCACGTGATGCCGCGTACATTTTCATATTTTACTTGATATTTTGAACAATTTACACAATATCTTTGTAAATTGTAGCCTATGTGTTATTCAGATGTATAAGCAATATTATTGTGAAGTTGCATTAAAATCCATTCAGTAGTTTTTACGTGAAAGAGTAACACGGCACATCCAGACATACAAACTTTCGCCTTTATAATATTAGTAGGAGTAGGATTTTTAGGCGAATTATCTATGCATACTTAGTACCTAAACAGTTTAATTTTTGGAAATGTTTTCTACAACTATGCTTCCTTTTTTATCTATTTGAAATCTGCTTAGAGTGAAAGCAGGTTATAAAGTAAGTAAGTCAAAGATAATTTTTCATTAACATTGATTATCCTAACACGATCCCTAGACAGATTCGGCGACAATTATTACAAATGGTCCAATGGAGGAGAGGGGCGTTCATATTCCCTCTGTGGTTTGAGATAAAGAGATTGGTATAGGGTTGGCACGAGCTCCTCTGACTTACTTTCTACAAAGTGTCTTGCGATATAATACACCTTCGAATTGAATAGCGACAACATTTTACAATTCTACGCGTTTGACGACCTATTTGGTGTAATGGTTCAAGAGTTGGCTGGATCTGAGCTGATCCATATTATTTAATGTATTTATTTTGGCTTGGATTGTCAATTAATCTGAATCTGATTGAACCTGACCTGCATAACCAGCGCCTGAAGTGCACGGAACACATACGGCGGCGGCGGAGGACTAAAGGTGAGTGTCTCCCTTATTTTGTTCAGACATCCGTTGGGGAAGTTCGAAGGACGAACCAGACCTATAACTCGGAATCTATCGGAGAACCTTACATAGGTACACCAAAGGTAGGGATTCACGCAGAGTGCAAACATGTCTGTTTGTACTGGTTTGGGTGTTTCCTATCTATATTAAGTATGTATTTACAAAAAAATAAAGTGTTTTAGTATGTTTATCCGTTGTCTAGTATCCCAAACTAAACAAAGCACGAGCATTTAGTTGCTTAGAGCCTACCGCCGTCGTGAGGGTATGTATGTGATGTTGCTCATATTAAAAAAATACTATCGACCACCATGAAAAATATATTCTTCATATGTGTCAACCCTAGCCGCAGTATCTAGCCATCCTGAGGGTTGCCATGTAATAAAAACAAATCGTATACCGTTTCGGGGATCATTTACATTGCTTTTAATGCTGTTATGGAACCCTCGAGAGGTTTCATAGATTTTTATATTCTATCGAGGCTTCTACTAAATGTAAGAGAGATAATTGGATAACATAGGTATGTAATCCAATTTAGGTGAATTGGTAGTATTTGTTTAAGGAAATTGAAAAAGTACGCAACTTTGGACATTTTATGAGTTATAAATTTGAAAATACATTATAACACAGTGACCTATAATTTTTCATAATGAGAAGGGAACCCAGTGTTACGTAAAATAAAATAAGAAAATGACATGTGGTGCAATAAGTGGTAAGGTGATACGAACTGTCAAACTGTATTTGTTATTTGACCTTCTGCAAAAAATATCCCGAATAAGAATTTCATCAAACCAATTTCCAATAACGTCGAACCCGAATTCCAACTACCCCTCGAAGACAATGAAACTCCAATTTACCTGAAACAAACAAAAAATATTTAATTTATTTACAATATATAGCAAAGGGCCCAACAGAGTACCCTGAGGCATCCCTTTCCCTATATGCTTGGAGGGTGCCAGAAACTGATTTTATTAAGTGGAACCCGCAATTATGTTTTGGGGCTTCCGTCCATCGAAGGGAAAGCGCTTTTGAAACTAAGTGAAGCGTAGATTTTGGAAGCGCATTGGTTTATCTGTAGCTTTGAATAGATCTAAGAATTGGAATAAAAAAGAAATAACTTTTTAGCGTTTTTGATGTTATTTTTATCATGTATTGCATTTTTGTGTGCCGTGGCGTCATTTAGAAATGGTAAGTTTATGTTTTCTATTTTATTTTTACTTTTACTTTTTACTGTGGTCTTCAAGATGACCTCACTCCACCTGATAGGAAGCACCCGTGAGGTATATCTAGATATGGGGATGACAATTACAGTAATGAAAAACTACTGGGCACTGGTCAATTCCGTTTTCAACCCCAATACTACTCGAATCGGACTAACAACATGTCAATATTTGTGTTGTTTTTTCGAGTTGGTTAGAAAATACAATATATTCTGCGTACCTGGTTTTTTCATTGACATTAGCTGCTGTAATCGAAGTAGACCAAGAAGTTATTTATGCATCTCAACAAATGTAATTTTGATAAATAAATGTTTTGTACAATGTATTGAACTGCGATTTATAACACGCAGGTCTATTTAAATATCTCGCTACGCTTTCTCTGAACACCCCACTTTACCTGCGGTTGTAATATTGGCTGCCCATCACTTAAAAAGATAGGGATGAATACATCATGAGGGTGGGTCTGGCGTAAATTTCGTTATAACTCCATCGTACTCATCTCAGTTTCGAATAAAATATAAAGCCGGTAATATAATATGCAACGAAGTATAATACCCTGGGGTACGCCTTGCAGACTTCAATCAAAGGCATTATATAGTTCTAAAGTAAGTAGTTGTGGGAGTTAAATTAGCTTATTTTCGAAGTTTTTAATAGCAGTGCAGTTTTAGAAGATATTGGAAATATAGTCGAAATGTGGCCATCAATAAAAACGAATGTTTTGTTTAGATATTAACTAAGTACGTCTGTAAGTACATTTATATAGGTACAGTATAATTATTGTTTACATTTAATATTATGGTATTCATGTCTATTATTTATTAAGTATGTTTTGCTTGTTAATTAGGTTTGACAATTTAAAGGATCTTGTCTTGTAACAGGTATTTTAAGTAAAGCTATTTTTGACATTTTCGTTCGAGTAATTAAAAACGAAAATTGTTTAGATGGAAAATTTACGTTTGTCCAAAACGCGGATTTATGAACATGAAATGCGAATTTCTACCAAACACGCGTAATTTCTGTTAATGAACGCTTCCATTTCGTTCACACCTCTATAGAAACCTTTCAATAGCCAGAAATGAAGTACATAATTTTCACCGCACATTGCAATGCAGAAGTCCCTCAACTATTCAGCACTAGTGCCTAGTCACTAGTGACTAGTTCCAGCCACTTATTCAACTTGTTCACAATAACGAGAGTGCCTAACTGGAAATTTGATTGTTCAAACTGAATTCTGAAGGGTAATTCCCATTCTAGTTATGTGATTGGCCAGGAATTGTATTGTTGAACTTTGAACAGGGTTTTGATGATGTAAGTTGTTTGATATGGTTAATAGCTAAGTAGTTGGCTGTTCCATCAGTGGTCGCTGGTTCGATCTCTACACAGAAGACATTTTTGTGCATAAACATGTCTCTTCAAATTGGTCTGATTGTTTCCCACGTATATTTTGTACGCATTTTGGAAAATATTTGAGTTGTTTATCCGTTGTCTGATGTTACAAGCATTGCTTAGTGTGGAGCTAGGTAGAGCTGTGTGGAATAATGTCTAATGATAGATAATCAATTTATGGTATATCTTTAATGATTTACATTCGACAGCTCAATTAAAACAATCAACAAATAATTCAACCCCGTTTGACAGGTACGAAACTCAGAAGCATTTTGGGAACTATTGTAATGTAATTTCGTTTTTTTCGTAATTTTTCAATGGTTTCTCCCTCTTTGAGGAAGGGATTAATACATTGACGGATAATTATCTTCATTTTCTGGCTGAAAATCTCAACTAGATGTCCTACACATTTATTATTCGAAATAAAATAGCTAAGCGTAAACTACCATTTAGCAAATAGTAAAACCAAAACAAATAAAATAAAAATACAAAGAACACCAACCCCAAAAGTATCAATCAACAAATTCGAGCTATAAAAAGTGATGCATGGACCAAATAAAAATTTGTCGCCCGCAAAATGAAGTGAAACGAATACAATTGAAGCTATTCAAATAGGTTGTCATACAGGGTTGCCACTCAGAGGGGCCACTCAATTAGACACGCGGTGCGGTTGCTACGGTCTTTTGTAGTTGTCTTTATAGGGTTGGCGATAGTGAAATGTCCAGTTGGTCGATTACATCAAGTTGGCAAGAGTACATCAAGAAAGAAAGAAAGAAAAAATGTTTGTTGATTTTGAACATAGCAACAGATAAAAACTTACAAAGTGGTTAGAAAAAAAAACAATAGAAAAACAAAGAATAATTTCCACCAGACAGCAGTGTCACGATGTTCAAAATTAAATGGACCCCACTCAGCTAATGTCTGTCCCTGATAGGCTCAGACGCTGATTTTCAGTGGAACCAACTGAGTGATTAGAAGCTATTGGAAGCATTCAAACTTTAATTTCAAAAGGTAGGTGTCCATGAAATATAACAATACATAACCCAAATATACTATCTACAAGATTTTTCACTAATTTTAGCTGTGCATTGACAAACTTTCAGCAACAAAAAACGGCACATCCTGTGCCGTGTTATTCATTCACGTGGAAACTACTGAATGGATTTTAATGAAACTTTACAATAATGTTGCTTATACATCTGAATAACACATACCCCCTTATTCATAAAAACGAACGCAACGCTGACGCCTTGTTTAAGCTATTGACGTGTTCTGTCACTTACTCGCAAATGGCGGCAGCAACAAGAATGACAGTGACAAAGCGATACAAAAGTTATCGTGTTCTATAAGAACTGTTTAAGTTTTTATGAATAAGGGGGATAGGCTACAACATAAAAAACTGTTTTTTTTTCAAAACTTCAGGTCAAGCGTACGAATTCGCGAGCGACTGCTAGTAAAAAATATTTTCTCTAACGTGTTTTTCGAAGATTATTTCTTTGTTTAAACACTTCGACAACCCTATCAAGTGGTCCTCATAGAGGCGATAATCTGTTCGCAAATAACCGCATATTATTATTTGCTACGCGGATTGGGGGGTGCCGCGTTTGGGGATTAACGTAGGGTGACCATGGACTGAGACGCGTAGCGGAAAATTCCATTTCTATTGTTATTAATCATCTTTATCTATCTTGAAATTAGAATTGAAAAGTTCTTACAAAAAAAGGAAAAATAAATTTAAAAAGTGCCAGTCTTAGTTTAAGATGTAAAAACTTCATTGGACACAAAACAAAGTAAATTACATTAGGTAATACATTTCAGTGTCAATGTACTGTAGCGACATCTATCTCGCCACATAGGAACTAAAATCCTGAAACGCGCTATCACAGGTTTAGGAGCGAATGCGCATAGATAGAAGAACCCTACAATAACCGTCGACACCAAATATAACACCTGTCTGGTCGGAGGATCCTCCCTTTTCTATGGTGGATGAGGAACTCAACATCCTGTTCCTCACTGACCCAAAGTACAATTTAGGAAACTGAATATTTATTTCATATTGGCACAAGGTTCATGATAATATTATTAATAAAGCGTTTCTCCACATACACAAAAAAAATGACAGCTAAAAGGATGAAAACCCAAATTAATACAATTTACTTATTAAACCTGGCAATTTCAATTGGTCGAAATACAAAAAATATTTAACTAGCGTCAATACCAGACATACTCCCGAATTCGCAAACGCGAATCAACGCTGAGCAACCTTCAGAAGTATAGGTTTCCTTTTTAGTTTTATTGACGTTTTACGGGACAGCATGAGCGTTAGCGCGTCTTAGCGTTGATTGACGTTTGTGAATTCAGGGGATATTCCTATAGTTTGTAAAATGGAAAAATATGAATGTGACAGGTGGTTTTGTGACGGCTTATTGTGGCCCGAGTGCAGAGACGCTTAATTTAAAGAAAAATAGGAATGTCCCACAAACTCCCCAAAAGCTGGTCACCCTACCCATAACCGCGGGCTACCACTGCATACATTATTGCGCGTTTGTCCAACACCCCACCGGTGAGCTCGTTACACAACTCGGTAATCACCACGCTTACCACATGGGGTCTTTGGTGATCACTGATTAGATCTTTAAAGGGAAGGCTACGAGTTCAATTCCTGATTTTGTCACTAACATAGCATCACTTTGATGTTTTTTTCATACCTAGGTAGTCGGGCATTTGATCACAATCTGTTTTCTTTGATTTTATTTGTAAAATCTGCCTGTGCTGTCTCTGTGTTTGCAGTAGCATGTTCTTATTAAATTGTGTCCATGTATGGTCAACTCTACAGTTGCAAGTTTAGTGTATTTTATTATTTTACATCTAAGATTGGTAGGTAATATCTTATTTTATTCACTGTCCAATATCATATTTAGATTATTTTATTTATGTAGTATGTTTGGACATTTAGCCCCTACTTTCTGTTTCCATCTGTTGGTTGTCTGGAAGAGATCGCTATTAGCGATAAGGCCGCCTGAATTGTGCAATTCTTTGTATGTAATACTTAACTGTAAATTTTCTTTTGTTATTTATTTATTAGTTCGTACACAAAAATATAGTTACATTGGAAATAATAAGAATACAAAAAGTACAGGTGAGCTTATCTCTAATAAGAGATTTCTTCCAGCAGACCATGGTGACAGGATACGAATTCAATAAGTTAATGTGCAATAAATAATATTATCTATCTAATCTCGATAATTATGAGGTGCCCGTGGCTAAGTGATAGTGGCAACGATAGCCGTTGTAAAGCAGCACAAGTCGAATCAGAAAGGAGATGGGTGACCACACTCAAAATTTTGTGATCCATTTTTCGGACATCTCCGGGCTTAGACAAGTACGTACGTTAGCAGCTATGCTATGTTGGCGCCAAATCTCACTTCGGTCGCGGTGAGTTATCTTTAAAATCAGTTTCTTTGCGACTATGATCGTTTGAGAGAAAAGATCTAACATTTTAAAATTATTTACATACAAAATGAGTGAAAATACTAATTCAAAGGGAAGCGTATTGATGTTTGAAGCAAGTGTGAGACACCGAGTGTGAGGTGCCCGTGGCGCAGTTGTGACAGTGATCGGCGACGATCGTTGTTGTAAAGCAACACACGCCGAGTCGGAAATGGGATGGGTGACCTCCCGACCGAAATTTAGTGATGTGTATTTCGGGCAACTCCGTGCGTCGTAAGGCACGTTAAGCAGTTGGACGCGGTTGACGTCGCTGGATGTCAGTCGTTAAGCCTAGTCAGAAGCCTTAGGGCGGCTTGATAACATTTCTGACATTAAGGTTGCTCACTAACCTTACACCCCTCCAACAATCCGCACTGAGCCCGCGTGTTGGAGTATGGCTTGTTCCACCTCATAGTTGAGGTGAGGCCTGTGCTCAGCAGTGGGACGTATATAGGCCATATATGTGTGAGGCACTGAGATGTGAAGTGGTGTTAGCCGGAATGCCACCCCTGTTACCATTAGGCGAAGTGGTCGTCGGTTTGTACGATTATGTTAAGATTGGACAAACATAATAATGGGTGTAGTACTAGTAATTAAGAAGTTGGCTACTACACCAGAAGTCGAGGGTTCGAGGTTTCGATGTTTGACAGCTAGTTCCTTAGTTTAGAGTAAGATGGCGCTATGTGGATTAAAATTTCCTTGAAATTCATTATTTACAGTTTTTAATTTGCTTGTTTTATGGATTGAAATGTATTTCAATGATTTCTGCTAACGAAAGCCAAACTCCACTAGTCTACATACAGACAGATTACAATACAGAAAACATTCTAAAGCTTCAAAATAAAGCTTTTTTGTTCGGGCAAACAGTGAAACCGAAATAGGAGCCACAATCAAAGGTACGTTACAAAAGAGCCGCAAATGTCATTGAGAACGTGACAAAAAAACGGCTAAGTGCGAGTTGAGTAGCTGGTCTGGGTTCCGTATTATGAAACTGATTTAATAAATTAATATCATTGGTCATTCTTCCGAGCACTGTCCCAACAGTGATCGGCGACGACCGCTGTTATAAAGCAACACACGCCGGGTCGGAAATGGGATGGGTGACCACCCCGACCGAAAAGTGATGTGCATTTCGGGCATATCCGAAGTCGATAGATGTCAGTCGTTAAGCCTAGTCATAAGCCCTACGGCGGCTTGATAACATGACATTAAAATATTTTATTATTGTTTTTAGCATTTTCCATGCAGTATCTTTCTAAAGAAAACCATAAAAAGACATTTGGTCATGTTGGCATCAGGCAGGACTTGAACCTGCATCTTTCGCAAGCCGGGCGACTGCACTACCAATTATGCTACCGAGACCATTAACAGACCGGCCGAATCTTTCTGGTATATTTTGCCCTATGAGCCAGGGTGATTTCATCAATGTTATAGGCATCCACCTCTAACACTCGGAAGAAATATTATTTCAAATATTTAACTCCCGATTAAGATGAAAAAGCTATTACTATATTTTATTATTGTTTTTAGCATTTTCCATGCAGTATCTTTCTAAAGAAACATGACATTAAGGTTGCTCACTAACCTAGGAGTATGGCTCGTTCCACCTCATAGTTGAGGTGAGACCTGTGTCCAGCAGTGGGACGAATATAGGGCGTTTATGTTATCATCTATACTATAAGCGAGTGTTTTACTGATTAACACATATTTCTAGTTTTCCCAACCCATTTTGAATCGAAATAGATTTTTTAAGATTTTCCATCCTAATCTGCCTTACTGAACCCTAAAAATTGCCATCTGCATCAAACCAGATATTGTGACAAATTAAAGTCCAGCTCGTTACCACAATGGGGTTCTGAAGTGGCTTATAATCCATGGGGTGCTTTTGTGTTTTTTTGCTATCCGTCCCAGGGGTGGGACAATAACCCCATTGTTGGGCATGGTAATAGTAATTAGCTACTGGGTGGGGATGATGGTTTAATAAAGTTTTAGATAATGTCACTGAAGAGAAGCGATCGCGAAACGACCATAATGACTTGATAGTTTATTAGTAGTAGAAGCAATATACATAACATACACATAAACAGCCTATATACGTCCCACTGCTGGGCCAAGGCCTCACCTCAACTATGAGATGGAACGAGACACACTTTAACACGCGCAGTGCGGAGGCCTTAGGGCGGCTTGATAACATCTGAAATTAAGTTGCTCACTAACCTTACAACAATTCGCACTGAAGCAATATAATCCTCGCCAATATCTAATGCGCTGGAACCTTGTCAAACTAAAAACCAGGTGACCTCAAAAAACACAGTTCGCAAAAAAAAACCTTTAAATTATTCAAGTAATTTTGAAATAAGTTTACTTAATGGAAAATGTTAAGCTGTCATCATGTGTTTCTTCATGGTTCTTAACAATTATTTATTACTGTAAGGGTGGGTTGCACCATCTGACTTTAACAATAACAAACATCCAAATTTCAGTTAAAGTAGGCCAAAAATGATATCAAAATGTAAAATTTGACAAAAACTTTAACTTTAACTTCTACTATGGTGCAACTTACCCTAAGTAAACACGTTGTCACATTTGGAGAAAGTGAACAATATAATGTTCGGAGATTAAACAATAAACATAATTACTACAGTAACGAATAACAACAAAACATAACAACTTAGTAGCAAATAAAACAAGATAACGAAAACCAATAGCAATAAAAAAGTGCGTGTTTTCTTTAATTTTATTTGATTTCATCCAAAATAATGAAAGTAAACTAATCTTAAGAATTTTACTACCAATGTATTTTAGTAAGTGGGTCACAAAACCTGTATTATAAAATTAAATAAATCAATTGGAGTGTTAGCTGCAAATAGCACAATGACCACTAAAATAAATAAGAAAAAATAAAATAGTTTATTTCGTTTTAATTTTATTCCTAATTGCATGGTTGATTGTGGTCTCCATTTAAGCCAGTTAAGCCTGTGTTACTAAGTACCACCGGCCGGAACCACCCAAGTTCAGGACCCGAGTGTTCAACCACTGGGCCACGGCGCTCTGACTGCCCGTTTGGTTGCACAAATATAAACAAATAAAACTAGTATTTAGTAAGCAAATGTATGCATACATCAATCAGAATTACTTCAACTATTTCGGAGGGAAGGCCGGCCCCTGACTTTCGAGCGTGAACTCACTTCCCAATCGTAAATATAACTATAAGTATACAGGATGTTTTATAACTGGGCGTGGACATCAAGAGTCTCGAAGCTGATTTTGATAAAAAAGGAATTAATCAGTGATTTTATAATTAAAATAGGTAGATATGTCACTTGTGCTAAAAAAGTGGCACCCGAAATTCGAACGATCCGTACACCTGAGCAAAGCATTGACTGTGTTGACAGGGGTAGCCTCAGGCACACTAATTGTTGACGGAACATTCAGAAGCCCACACCTCGGCGAGCCTATTGAACCCAACGTGGTAAGGAGCGAACCTGCCGCCGTTATCCGGATTGCTTTGGTTTTTTAGCGGTGTCCATCATCGGAGAGTTAGCCGCCGAATTAACACAAAGTAGGTGTTTCAGCCAGTCTGGAACTAAGGACCACCCAGTTCCGAGCCAGAGTGTTTAACCACTAAGCCACGACGCTCTATTTTTTAACAGTACAATCCCCAGTAACTACGGCTTAGTCATGGTTTTTGCTGATCAAAAGAACTTAACCCTACCGAAGGCGGTCAATATTACAAGATTATAACCCTTCCAAATCTCCAAAACAGACCTACCCCCGCGTTTAGGGTTAATCCAATATTTATTGCGGAAAAAAAGTTGTGACGCACAAAAAGGGATCCATCTGTTGTTTGAGGTTTAGGGAGATTTTTATTGGAAGCTGGGTTTTGTTATATTTTGTTTTGAAGACGATCTTTTTAAAACACCTGCTAATAGTTTCACTTGAAGGACCGAATCCTAGATAGTGCTAAAAGTTTACTTTTAAATTTTTTACGATAGGTATGAACTATGTAAAAAATACCGGTACCACAATTATTTAAAAAAACATATTTAAAGATAATTGTCAAACATAATCTTATTTGTACAATTTTCAGGCTTGTGATTTTGCTATTATAGTGTCAGGCAATGATATTATAATAAAAAAGACGTAAGATTGGTTACTTGTGCTGAAAAGTAGCACCCGAAAACATAACTTCGAACACCTGAGCAAAGCATTGACAGTTTGAGAGGACACTGCACAACATATATCTGTCTCGTTTACGCACTCAGTAAATAATCATCCTGTCTTGTAAACTCGGTCAAATTATAGGTAGATACGTTACGCCAGGGGACATTTTTTGACTTCGCATCAGTACTGACATAACGTATCTACTTTTGAATATCATTGGTGTCAGGTGTTTTCTTAGTAGCATGGAGTTGTGTCGAAGTGGAAACTCCACTTTTCAGAAGCCAATAAAAACCTGGACTCATCGCCAGGGTCAAAAAAAAAAGCTCCTGACGACGTTTTCCCACTTCGATAAGCCCTAAGGTCACAAATTATTGAGCATTAAACCAAACCCGTCATAAATTTGGCGGTTTAAGGTAATACCGGAAGAAGTGTATTGATGGACGTAATTTTTCAGCTCGGGCAATGTTAAATAATTTATTACCACAGCATGGACGTCTATGACACCGTACGTTCTACAAATAACATTACATTACATTTAATGAAAGCATTTGGCGAAGCTAACCTCGTTGAGTTCAACGCCAACAAAACTCAGGCGTGTCTATTCTCCGCCAAACGGAGTCCTTTAAATCTGACTCCTACTTTCCTGGATGCACCCATACCGATAACCAACCACCTCGAGCTCCTTGGTATGGATCTTTCATCTGACCTCAACTTCGGCAGTTCTATTGAGTCCAAAGCAAAAACCGCTGCTCAGTAACTTGGTATCCTCTTTAAGGTTAGGCTTAGGTTCACACCGGAGCAACTCTTACAGTTGTATCAAGCACAAGTTCGGTCGTGTATGGAGTACTGCTGCCACCTTTGGGATGGCTCTGCCAAATACCAGCTGGATGCACTGGACTCAGTAGACCGAAGGGCCAGGAGACTGATAGGTGACGATATGCTCGTTGGAACCAAACTTCAGAGTTTGGAGCATCGGCGTAAAGTTGCCTGTCTATCGGTTTTTTATAAGGTGTATTTCGGACAGTGTGCGCAGGAACTTCATGACCTGATCCCACCCTCCACTTTCTACCACTAGACGCCGTGAGGGCTTTCACCTCCATGTGGTCGACTTTCCAGCGGTCCGAACTAAGCGGTTTGGTGCTTCCTTCCTGGTCCGCACCGCTAGGGAGTGGAACGCCCTCCCTGCGTCTGTGTTTCCGGATACATACAACCTTGGTGTCTTCAAGGCAAGAGTGAATAGGCATCTGGGTAAGCGTGTTCCACCTTCGGCCTCGTCATTGCTTACCATCAGGTGAGTCTGAGGTCAAACGCAAACCCATTTTTAATAAAAAAAAAAAAAAAAAGCCGATTTGGTGTAACTGTTGAGAAGTCGGCTACTACACCAAAGGTCGCGGGTTCGATCAACAATCAAATATGTGTGTGCATGAACATGTGTGTTTGTATTGATCTGGCTGTTTCATATGTATAATAAGTATGTATTTACAAAAGAAAAAGTATTTAAGTATGGTTAGCCGTTGTCTAGTATCCCATAGAAACAGGCTTAAATTAGCTCACTTGGGGCTGGCGCTGGGTGGAATAATGTCCAAGGATATTTATTATTATTACCTACTTCCTATTTCTACTATCTAGTAAATAATCATGCTATCTTGTACACGCGGTCAATTTATAGGTACGTATGCCAGGGGGCAATTTTTGACTTCGCCTCAGTACTGACATAACCTATCTATGTTCTTTTTATTTTAATCATTGGTTTTGTGCATGTTTCCCTTTGTTACACATCGGTGTGCATGCCAGCCCCAAAGTCAATGTATCCTAATTTATGCCCCGACAGGCTCGGGAAAAATTGCTTTTTCGCGAATTTTCCATTTTGGCGTATTTGCTCTCATTTTTTACAATTTGCACTGATGACGTCTTCGGTATGACGTATGGTCAGATGAGAACTGACAAGGTTGACCTTTAAATTAAGGTAAAGTTAATAAATGATGGTAATAGACATAAATGGTCTTAATTATTAAGACTTGTCTGACCTACTTGCATTTATAAGAACAAAATATACAAAATCATTTGATAATAAACAGTTTTATGTCCATTTAAATACATACAATATTCAGCTATGAAAAAACTAGCGGCGGCCTGCGACTGCGTCCGCGTCGACTTTTGTTTTAAATTTTTTTAATCAACAGGGATCTTAAAAGCTGTGGGCGAATATTTTTATGACTTAATATAGTGGCACCATTTAGTAATACATTAGATGATTTTTGCGTAACTTTCACCATTTACTCGTCATGGAAAGCTCTACCTTTAACAATCTATACTAATAAGTTAAAGCTGAAGTTTGTTTGTTTGTTTGAACGCGTTAATCTCAGGAACTACTGGTATGAAAAAAAATATATGTTAGTGTTTAATAGCCCATTTTTTGGGGAAGGCTATAGGCTATATGACATGACGCTGTTGGTTGGGAGGTCCACGCGGACAAAGTTGCGGGCGGTCGCTAGTATGTTAAAATATAATAAGTAAACAAGAAAATGCATTTTTCAATTGGAACCACTATGTAATTCTTGAGATTATCAAGCACGTTCGAACAAACAACCTCTTCAACTTTATAATATACTAGCGACCCGCCCCCGCTTGGCACGGGTGCAATAGGATGTAATTATACATATAAACCTTCCTCTTGAATCACTCCATCTATTAAAAAAAACCGCATCAAAATCCGTTGCGTAGTTTCAAAGATTTAAGCATTCAAAGGGACATAGGGACAGAGAAAGCGACTTTGTTTTATACTATGTAGTGAAGTATACATCTGAACTATATTATAGACTAGGTACGGTGGGCGGCACACCACGCTACCCATTTCCGGTCAGTCCTCCTTGCTCTATTGCAAAGAAATGACATTTGGCAAGAGCGAGAGGAAAAACGGAAATGGGGTAACCTGATGTGCTGTTGACTGTACACACCGTTCAATATGGCGGCTATTGTGAAAGTTTTACCTGTGGCACCCACTAGACATAGTCTGTGTCGCAGGTGCCGGGAAGAGTTTAACAATACACTTGTTTTAAATATCATTTAGTTTACGCAATACGAAAGCGTTCAATTACTTTATATGTATAAGCGAATAGGTTCTTGTAGTTATGAACAAAATAATACAGATACCAATCTCATTAAAAAAAAAATTATACTTCATTATTATGTAATCAGATGGTTAAACACCGTGGCTCATAATCCTGTGTTACCAAGTTCGAGACTGGCCGGATCACTTACTTTGTGTTCATTGTACAATTTGCGTCTAACTCTCCGGTGATGGAAAACACCGGTTAAAATCCCAAGCAACCCGGATAACGGCTCAAAGCACGTTTGGTCAAAATCCCTTACCGAAATTTGGGCCTTCTGAATGTTCCGTTCACCATGACGACAATAATCACTGTGCCTCTGACTTACCCGTTTGGTATTTGATCGTGAGAGTATGTTATGTTAAAAAAACACAAATTACGATTTAAGAAAATTTTTCATTAACAACCTATTTCAAAAAAGGAAACGCGTTTGAAATATTTTGCAGCCATAACCATTGTTATGAAAAAAAAGAGGTAGATACAATACGTTCATACTTCGCGAATTCGAAAACTGGCACCTGACATGACGTATGAATAACCTGCACTCAAGTTGCTGTCAAATTAACTTGAAAACAGGTCCATTGGACCTTTTTTGTGTGGTCACTTTAGGTACGCTGATGCCGTATCTTCCTCTTTTTGTTTAAATATCAATGACCATAACCGAAGAACATCAAAAAATCTTGATGCAAATACAACCATAATAAACATACAAAAGACATCGTACCCTAAACTACATAAATAATCGCTGATGCGAAATACCCTAATAGAAAAGAACATAAAGTGCAAGAAAATACAGTTTCTACCCTATCGAAAACACACGACGGGGTTGCGGTAGTGGAGGCCAAGTTTTGCAATACATAAATAAATAAACATCCCTGGACATAGTTCCACACAGCGTCATCTACTCCATTTAGCCCCAAAGAGAGTTGAAAATTTTGCTTTATCATTTTTTTTTCACAATATACCAATGATATTATAATAAAAAATAATCTGCCTCTTTTAGGTTATGTCAGTACTGATGCGAAGTCGAAAATTGTCCCCTGGCGTACGTGCCTATAATTTGACCGTGTGTACAAGATAGTATGATTATTAACTAGAGCGTAGGCAAGACAGAAACATGTTGCGCAGTGTTGTCTCAAACTGTCAATGCTTTGCTCAGGTGGTCAAAAGTCCCGATTTCGGGTGACCCTTTTTAGCAAAAGTAAGCTATCTAAGTATTTTTATTATAGTACTAGCAGCCGCCCGCGACTTCGTCCGCGTGGACTTAGCTGTATGTGAATAAAGATTTTCCCGCTTTTCTGTTGAAATTTTCCAGAATTTTCTTTGCTATAAACCTCACGGAGCCCGAGACCTTTCTAACGAATGCAAAACCGTGGAAATCTGGAGTTATATCGTCAGGAAGGAAAACCCGACTTATTTTTATATAGTAGAAGATCATCATTGGCCACGACGCTCTCCATCAATAACTTGTTAATAAAATAAATTACCTTTCTCCGCTTTATCCATTGTTTTTAATACAATGCAAGGAGTGGCAACATCTTGGCCGTTGCACTGCCGTGCCCTTTGAATAAAGGGCCGGAAATGAAACCTCTATGGTTGCAGGGCATAAATTAGGGGGGCTTATGGAGCGAAATCAATGACTTCCGGTCTGAGGAAGGCATTAGGACTGGGGTTCGATTCGATGTTTATGTCTTTCGGGAATAACGTTGCGAATACGTGTGCTTGGGTGTTATTTTAAGTTTTCAAGGGTGTTTTTGTTCACCTTCTTCATACGATCCAAGCTAATATTATAAATTCGAAGGTGCCGTGGCGCAGTTGTGATAGTGATCGGCGACGATCAATGTTGTGAAGCAACACACGCCGGGTCGGGAATGGGATGGGTGACTATACCCCGACCGAAAAGCGTCGTATTTTTCGGGCATCTCCGTGCTTCGGAAAGCACGGCGGCTTGATAACATCTGACATTAAGGTTGCTCACTGACCTTACACCCCTCCAACAATCCGCACCGAGCCCGCGTGTTGGAGTATGGCTCGTTCCACCTCATAGTTGAGGTGAGGCCTGTGCCCAGCAGTGGGATGTATTTAGGCCGTGTATGAACTTTATGAATGGAAACGAGATTCTTATTAAAAGCTTTTATAAGTCATTCAACACAAATAAAGTCATCCTATTGCATTATCTAACAGTAATAATTCACTTTTCCTGTAATTCTGCGCTTTCCCGTTAAATAAAACAATCAAGGTTCTCGTGGGAAATAACGCTTTCTGCAATAAAAAGCTGGTAATTCAATAACTTAAGTTATTAAAGTTAATAAAAATGTCAAGCGAGAGTCGCGCTTTGGTTACTGGGTTCTGTAGCAGATTTACTTGACGTTTTAAGGTCAAAAATGACGAAAAGGTATCCGAATTGCTTGGGTTTTTTGTCGGAAGAGAGTTAGCCGCAAATTGTACAATGAACTAACTATAAGAAGTTGCACGGCCCAAACTTCCTAAATTCTCTGTTATGCCTTGCGGTTGACTGGTAGAGAATGCCTCCAGGCATTAAGTCCGCTAATTGTTCTTTTTTTTCCCAACTTTGGGCAATAAAGAATAAGTAAATGAATAAATGAACAAAGAGTAGGTGTTCAGGCAAGGCTTGAATTCAGGACCACAAGAATTTCAAGTCAGAGTTATATTACTTCCAGTGAACTGTAACATTACTTTTTAAACATGTATTGTAAGTAGTTGTCAGCATAGATCGGAATATGTAGTTTTGTCTTCTAATTACCTAGTAAGGTAAGGTAAGGTTGTAATAGTTTTCTTTGTGCAATAAAGTATATCTTATCTTATCTTGAGAAAATGTAATTGGTGTATGACACCTAAAATCGAAAAACTAAGTGTTGTTACCTAAAAAAATGGGAAGCTGGGTTTTACAATTATGAAATTAAAGCAAATTTTGGTTGAAATAAATTTAGTTTATTTACCTTGAAATCTTAGGCCTAAAATAAAGCTAGGCACAGAAAATGAAGCCCTATTGGAGCCGGCTAGACTCAGGAGCCTTTGGGTTTGGGTGACGAGAGGTACCGAGCGTTTGTTTGATCATAATGTTCAAAATAATTAAGATGAGGGGCGCCACCACGCTCTAAATGCGTGGAAAAATATAAAAAAGGAAAGATCCTACTTCTTTCTCCTGCGGGATCCGGTGGGACACAGCACTGAGGGCTGCAGCATGCAGGTCCGGACAGCCCGTGGAATGTTTTCGGCCACTCCACGGAGACAGTCAGGACACAGGCATGGATCGGGCAGCACCTTCAGGCGGTTGTGTGTCGACTTCCACACCTACGGGAGCTGACGCCCGTACTTAACACCTACGGGCAGCTTTCGCCCGTACTTAGCACCTCCTGTAAGCGTTACAGGCACCAGCGTTAACGCAAGACACGCGTGTCTGGGACTGAGACGAAGAGAAGGGTCCCAAGACGCAGAAAAATGCAGGAAACCACAGTTGCAGAGGCAAAGCGAGGGTGCCGTAGCATAAGCAGGCAGCAGATGCAGTAATAAGGCGTGCTTATGGCCTAGGTGCTCGGAAATAGCGGCGTGAAGTGACTTAACCTAGCCGTGCCTCGACAACGTGCGGTGCATGGATTCCCTAATCAAAATAAGCAATTTAACATACCTATTGGAGGTTAATGCTGACGCTCAATGCTTTCTCCAGCAATTCAACTCCGGGGCATTGTTCCGGGTTGAGAAAAAACTAACACTTTCACGTAGACCACGTCATCGGTCTCGTCTACACCAAGCACATCACGAGCTGGAAAAAAGCGACACTGATTAATCAGCACACCACAAACACGATGGATTCCACTAATCCTGGTCTTCGAGCTGCAACTTACCGGTATCAGGGGTTTAAGATATTTGGAACTACAGCGCGTACGCCGGTTTCGAAAAGTAAAATGGCAGGGCGCAATGACCTACGCAAAATCGATATCGAGCCGGTGTGTTGCCATAGCAAAGACCAAAATCCTCCGAAAATGTTTAAATGAAAAAGGTGAATAAGGCCATGCCTTTTAATGAATTTATAGCATTAGGCTTAGAAAAATACCTATATGAAAACTACCTTGTTTGTTGAGAACAAAAGCACTGAAATGAATTAAAAAACATAACAATAGTAACATTTAGTAGTCCCGAGTCTTCAGAAGCTGTCATCCCTCGTGATCTCTAGTGATGCGAACAAGACAAAGCTGCTAGTGTTGTCTCATTTCAATTTCTGAAATCGAGAGATTTAAAAAAAAATCACAAATCGACAGACTCCTGATAAAATAAATAAAAAGAAAATCGACCTCACGATTTTCTACGTAACAATACCTCCCCACCTACCAGAATTTTTCGACGGAAAGGAGAAAAATTCGAGCTGGCCCTCCAGCTCATCACTACCCTACAACAAAAGAATGGAGTCTGTCAACAGAGGCGGCGTGGTGAGCGAGCGCAAGGCAAGCGGACCACGCGTCCTCTGATAACGCAACAACCAAACATCAAGAATCCAAAGTAATTTGGGTGCAACCTAGAACAACATAAGTATTAATAAACTACACAAAATTATCAATAGAATACATAATATTTCCTATCAAATAGACTACAATATTGTTCCTATCAATCAGGTGGGACAAACAATGCCTGGCTATGGCTAACGCCAGTAACTGGATGAACCAACAAGAAAAGAAAACAAGTGACTCCGTACGAAACCGGAAGTAACTAATTAGGGACAAGATAAGGGTGAGAACTTAAAGGTATAGGCTTAATTAAATGGAGTTACCTACCGCTCCGGGTGGTGTGGCTTATTTTAAGAGTCACTACCCGCTCCTATGGCAAATTATGGAATAAAAATAAACGAGTAAATAAACTAGAATATATTTTTTGAGAACACAAAGGGGTTAAGGCTTATTTTGAAGGAGTTCCCTATCCGCTCCTGGTGGTGAGGCTTATTTAGCGAGTAACCAACCGCTCCGAAAACTATTGTAGGCCCTGGCACATAAAACATAGACTACAAAGATATAAAATTATAACTGCGATAATACCTAAGCTGCACCACTATCGAAAACTGACACTAACCAAATTTACTCCCTAACCACCTATGAATTAAACACTATCATACTAAAAACTAACTTAATTGCATGTAGGTGCAATACCATTCGGGTAACATGCAAAAGTTAAAAAGTAAAAACTAATATCACTAAAACAACAAGTAACTAATAGTAGGTTATACTGGCATCAAAAAACCACTAACAACAAACACAGACAGATCCTTTGATGTCGGACCAGGCTGCCTAACCATCAACTGACCCAACACTTCAACTTCTCAGACAATAACACACATTTCAAAATACCTACTCGGTATCAAACTTCACACCACAAAACAGACAACTTAACCTACAGCTAACAACTAACCAATCTTTCTTATCTTTTCTATAGCATCGCCTTCCATCCTGTAAAACAAGATACCAATCACCCGGGACAGATGTTTACGCTGCCACTCCAGCGGTCCAGGGATGCATCTTTCTTTCCTACAGCTTTCATTTCATACTATTTCTTCTGACCAACATTCCATCCTATAAAATAGGATATCAATCGCCCGGGACAGGTCTTATCGCTGCCAACCAGCGGTCCAGGGGTCGATGTTCCCTAACCACTAATTTCCCATAACAAAAAACATGCAACCTAAACCTTAAAAAAAATAAACTAACCACAGGGCGATCAGTGGTGGTGTGGTGAGCCGATGGTTAGCGGCGGACCACACGTCCACTGGACGCACCTGAAAATTAACCTAAAGGTACGTGACCCACAACAACACTGCACAGCCAGCAGCGCGATTTGCTACAGCTGTGAAACCTTTCACAGACCTCCAATAACTCCAAACAGGAAAGCGCACCACGCCTTCAAATCCTTGGCGTCCATACGCCAAGGGCACTATCAACACATCACTATGAGAGCATATTGCTCACCACTTGTATTGCAGTCTGTCGCGCCATGCGCTACAGCTGCCACACCACAAACAACCCAACAACAACCTCTAAAAGGGAAGGCTTACCTCGCCTTCAAATTCTTCACATGCCAACGTCCAAGGGGTTTACCACTATCGGCATCTTCTAATTCATACACAAGGGAGCCCAATTTCTTGACCACCCTACACTTATCAAATTTAGGAGCTAACTTGGCCATAAAAAATTTAGAACCATCACTCAAGGGAAATGTTTTCTTCCATACCGTGTCACCAACTTTAAACTCGACATGACGACGAGATTGGTTATAATATTTTCTACTTCGGTCGTGCACCTTAGCAATAGCGGTGCTAACTCTTTCGAAGACATCCTTCAACTGACCCAAACCCTTTGCAAATCTAGTCCTAGGCATGCACGTTAGGGATACTGTCGGTGTTGTAGAAGTTCCATAAACGGTACCACACAAAATAGGTTCTCTGCCGTGAACCAAAAAATAGGGGCTGTAACGCGTGGTTTCATTCACAGACGAATTCATGGCGCATTGAATCTTGGGGACGTGGATATCCCACGTGCGGTGATCGTCCTTAACCAAGATCGAGAGTGAGGTTCCAATAGTGCGGTTGTAGCGTTCCACAGAGTTCACTTGGGGAGTGTACTTGGGTGTAAAGTGAATCTGGGGGATGTTATACCTCGTGAAAAGCGCGTTTAGTTCGCTACCGGTGAATTGGGTTCCATTATCCAAAATCACCGTACGCGGCACGCCATGCACGAGGAAAACACCCTCTTCCAAGAGTTTACCAATATTCTTGCCCACAGCTCGCCTCAGAGGGAATAGGAGGCAGTACTTAGAGAAACAACACAACGCGACTAGCAAGTAAGTGAAACCCGCACGGGAGCGCGGCAAGGGACCCACCAAGTCGATGCTTATCGTCTGGAAGGGACGTGTGGTTACCTTCGGATCGCCCATAAGTCCAGGAGTTACATCCTGAGAACATTTGTAAGCGGAACATACATCGCACTTGTTCACAAAGTCCACAACATCCTGGTACAAGTCTGGCCAAAAATAGCGAAGAGCCAACCGTTTGTAGGTCTTAAAAATTCCAAAATGGGGGGTTAGCTCACCGCAATGGTTCGTTCTCAACAAGGACTCTCGAAGGGAGGCGGGGACGACTTCTTTCCAGTCGTAACCGGGATCACCACCGAACTTGTTTTTGGAGTAACGGAATAGTTTGTTATTTTTGATCACGAAGTTGGGACAAGCTTTAGGATAATTCTTACACTTTTGAAAGACCTTATTGAACCAAGGATCGTCGGGGACAGGTTGAATGTTCATGACGGGTACTGCCCGTGATAAAGCGTCCGGAACGACATTCTCTTTACCTTTTCGATGCTCGATGGAAAACTCATACGGAGACAACCGACAACCCCATCGGGCTAGCCGACCCGTTGGGTTATTCAAGTTGAAAAACCACCGAAGACTAGAATGATCGGTAATGACTTTGAACGGTCGGCCACCTTCCAGATAAGGACGAAAGTGTTCGATAGCGAAGACTACTGCCAGCGCTTCTCGTTCGGTAGCAGAGTAGTTACGCTCAGCTTTATTCAAGGAACGGCTTGCATAAGCTATAGGGTGTTCCTTACCGTCGTCCAGATCTTGCGTCAAAGTGCCAGCGATACCATAGCCCGAAGCATCACAGTGCACGGCGAAAGGCTTGTCAAAGTTCGGGCAGGCTAACACTGGGGCTGAGACGAGAGCAGACTTCAGCTCGTTAAAAGCAAGGTCAGCCTCCTCCGACCAACTAAAGGGTGGTGCGTTTTTCTTAGTACTGGTTAGAGCGTTCAACGGAGCAGCGATAGAGCTGAAATCTTTAATGAATCTCCGGTAATAAGACGCAGTACCCAGAAAAGCCTTGAACTCTTTACGGTTAGTAGGGGCAGGGTAGTCAACGATAGATTGAACCTTAGCAGGATCAGTACGTAATCCATGCTCGTCGACCACATAGCCCAAATACTTCAGTTCTTTTCTAAAGAAATTCGACTTTTGAAGGTTAATCGTGAGGTTAGCCATTCTTAACCGCTCATACACTTTTCGTGGGAGAGTAATATGCTCGGAGAAACTAGACGTAGCGATGACGATATCGTCTAGATAGACAAAGACTTTGTCGCTAAATTCAGGCCCAAAAAGCTTGTCCATTAGACGCTGCTGAGTGGCCGGTGCACCCTTTAAACCAAAACACATAACGACAAACTGGAAGAGACCACGGCCAGGGACAGTAAAGGCTGTCTTCTCGCGCGATTCTTGCGAGTCAAGCCCAATCTGCCAAAACGCCGCTTTCAAGTCGATGGATGACAAATATCTAGCCTCTCGGAGCTGGTCTAAGATGCGAGAAATGTAGGGGAGTGGGTATGCATCGCCTTTACTAACTGCGTTTAGCTTGCGGCTATCCAAGCAGAAACGCAACTCACCATTGGCCTTAGAGGCTAAAAGAACTGGGTTATTCCAAGGGCTGGTACTTGGTTCTACAACCCCCATTTCCAACATCTCATCCAACAACCCGTTCAACACCTTAAGACGTTCGGGCGACATACAATAATATCTCTGTTTGATAGGGGGAGTATCCCCAGTATCTATAGAGTGTGTAATTAGGTCAGTGCGACCGAGTCCCTTTGTTTCAGCAGAAATATCTTCAAACAGATGAACCACTTCAGTGGCAGTCTGCTTTTGTACGGGGGTCAGTGTATCAAAATTATGCAAACTCCTAAGTTCAGAGATCTGTGGAGCATCCACCAACCTCTGTTCAAAAGACAGATCAGGAAAAACTTTAGGGGCTAAATTAAAGGCTTTCCAAAAATCAACTCCTAATATGACAGGAGTAGACACTTCAGGTACAACAAAAAACTTAATAATATGAGTAACATCGTTTAGCGTCACCGGTAAATAAATATAACCCAACACACGCGCTTGCGAGCCATTCGCAGTCGCCACAAATTCAAAACCATCACACGACTGAAGCTTCACTCCAGCCTGAATAAAACTATCTCCCGCCGAAGAACCTAAAATGGAAATACTAGCCCCTGAGTCCAAAAGCCCATACAATTTATCTTCATAGATACTAATAACTAAATGAGGACGAACATCTTCGTCACGCTTAAAATATCGAATCGAAGCAACCTGGTAGGTGGAGAAAAATATACGTAACTGGGACAGGTACGCTGCCCAATCATTATCATCAAAGTTTGGATGGGAAGGCCTGCCTCGATCCGGCAAAACTAGTTTTTTGAGTTTGCCTTTGCTCCAGGTTTAGCACTGTGCGGTGAACATTTAGGACAGCGCGGGGTGGTGAAACCCTTGGTTCCACAACGGTAACAAACAATCTCCGTCGACCTACAGGCTGGCAGAGCATGCCCAACTGACCTACAACGAACACAAAAAGGTTTAGAGGCATCAACCACTTCTACCCTTGCTGGAGTTTTTCCCTTGAAAGCCAGGTCAGAGGCCAGGGATGCAGAGGAAGGCCTGGCAGGTTCTACGAATCCAGTTGCCCGAAAGAAACTATATTCTAAAATTTTACACTTGCGTTTCAGATCAGCAATAGACGGAATGTCCTCCAGTGCTAGCGCAGTAATTAAATTAGGGCGCAAATTGTAACGAATTATTTTAAGTTTTTCGGCCTCTGGTAGAGGTTGGGACAAAAGGTTAAAGTAGTTAATCATAATTGCAATATACAAGGCAACTGACTCCGTAGCCCCCTGCGTACGGCTACGAATCTCCACAAGCAACCGATCATCAAAGTCGTAGGGAGAGAACTCCTCGATCAGCATATTCCTTAATGAAGGCCAAGAAGTTACGGTTGGCTTCACACTACGGAACCAGGTGAGCGCGTAGTCTGTGAATAATTCCGCAGCACCCTGAAACAAAGCATCCTCTCGGACATTGCGTGTCTCGCATAACTCTGACAAACGCAACAAAAAAGAACGAACACATGTAAGACCGTTAAACCTATGGTTAAGTTTGGAGACAGTACGCTCTGTCGGTGTACAACACTGCACAACAATAGGGTCACGTAGGGAGCATGAAGGATCTGAGGACACAATGCTAGGCCCTTCACGAAGTGGCTCCTCAAATGAGGCACTGAAGGCACGAAACCGGCGGTCTATCCTTTCCAGCAGACTATTCAACCGGGCTTGCACAGCGGTGAAATCCTCGGCATCCTCATGAGAGGCAGACACACGAGACAGGCGATGGTATGCATGATGTGCAATAGCTCTGAGGCGGTTGAAGGTCTTAAATGACATGGAGGAGTCCTCAGATAGGCCTTTCTCAATCTCATTTAGCTTGTTGAGAACTACAGCTACCTCCTCGCTGGTGTTACGTGACGTCTCCAACACCTCGTCAGCAGGTATGGTATGAGCTAGCTCCCTTACTTGAACCCGCAGGGCCTCTACTGTAGGTCCAGGTTTGGTGTCCCTTATCTCAACCTCATATGACAGTTCCTCCTTTCTCAGAAGGTGATAAGCAATTGGTCGCTCCATGTTATTGAACTATGTTAATACCCAAACTCAAAGCTACTGATCCTAATTGGCTCTCACAAACTTTCAACTTATTATAAAATTGTATTGTAAGGCGGGAGGTTCGAAATGCCTACAATAATACTTAAAAACTAGGTACACTGTGAATAAAAAGTAAAAGTAAAATTGTAAACCTAAAAATAAAAAAAAACACCCTGTATACCACTCGTGACGTACTATGCCCGCCTTACACACCTAACAATAACAGCAGTTATGAAATTATTTATACACTGCAGTACTGTACCCTGAGTACCACTAAGAAATAATTTAGGTAGATATACCAGAATAATAACACTAGGTACTTCTCATTATTGCTAACAAGTCCCAACTATGATAATAATTTAATAGGGCTATATTGGCAGAATATAACCAAGAGGTAAGTAGGTCAGAACTTGTTACCAATAAACAACATAACCACAACACACAGCAAGCTAGTATACCTACAAGTTGCCCTCAAACACTAAGGCAATAAATGGAAACATTAACAGCAAATCAAAAATTTCATAAATATTAATTAATTGAAAATATCTAACAAGTTTTGAAAAAACAAACGCTCAGCAACATAGCTTATTCGACATGTTGTTCACCTCAAGTCAAAGCCCCACGTATGGGTGTCATTGTTACCTAAAAAAATGGGAAGCTGGGTTTTACAATTATGAAATTAAAGCAAATTTTGGTTGAAATAAATTTAGTTTATTTACCTTGAAATCTTAGGCCTAAAATAAAGCTAGGCACAGAAAATGAAGCCCTATTGGAGCCGGCTAGACTCAGGAGCCTTTGGGTTTGGGTGACGAGAGGTACCGAGCGTTTGTTTGATCATAATGTTCAAAATAATTAAGATGAGGGGCGCCACCACGCTCTAAATGCGTGGAAAAATATAAAAAAGGAAAGATCCTACTTCTTTATCCTGCGGGATCAGGTGGGACACAGCACTGAGGGCTGCAGCATGCAGGTCCGGACAGCCCGTGGAATGTTTTCGGCCACTCCACGGAGACAGTCAGGACACAGGCATGGATCGGGCAGCACCTTCAGGCGGTTGTGTGTCGACTTCCACACCTACGGGAGCTGACGCCCGTACTTAACACCTACGGGCAGCTTTCGCCCGTACTTAGCACCTCCTGTAAGCGTTACAGGCACCAGCGTTAACGCAAGACACGCGTGTCTGGGACTGAGACGAAGAGAAGGGTCCCAAGACGCAGAAAAATGCAGGAAACCACAGTTGCAGAGGCAAAGCGAGGGTGCCGTAGCATAAGCAGGCAGCAGATGCAGTAATAAGGCGTGCTTATGGCCTAGGTGCTCGGAAATAGCGGCGTGAAGTGACTTAACCTAGCCGTGCCTCGACAACGTGCGGTGCATGGATTCCCTAATCAAAATAAGCAATTTAACATACCTATTGGAGGTTAATGCTGACGCTCAATGCTTTCTCCAGCAATACAACTCCGGGGCATTGTTCCGGGTTGAGAAAAAACTAACACTTTCACGTAGACCACGTCATCGGTCTCGTCTACACCAAGCACATCACGAGCTGGAAAAAAGCGACACTGATTAATCAGCACACCACAAACACGATGGATTCCACTAATCCTGGTCTTCGAGCTGCAACTTACCGGTATCAGGGGTTTAAGATATTTGGAACTACAGCGCGTACGCCGGTTTCGAAAAGTAAAATGGCAGGGCGCAATGACCTACGCAAAATCGATATCGAGCCGGTGTGTTGCCATAGCAAAGACCAAAATCCTCCGAAAATGTTTAAATGAAAAAGGTGAATAAGGCCATGCCTTTTAATGAATTTATAGCATTAGGCTTAGAAAAATACCTATATGAAAACTACCTTGTTTGTTGAGAACAAAAGCACTGAAATGAATTAAAAAACATAACAATAGTAACATTTAGTAGTCCCGAGTCTTCAGAAGCTGTCATCCCTCGTGATCTCTAGTGATGCGAACAAGACAAAGCTGCTAGTGTTGTCTCATTTCAATTTCTGAAATCGAGAGATTTAAAAAAAAATCACAAATCGACAGACTCCTGATAAAATAAATAAAAAGAAAATCGACCTCACGATTTTCTACGTAACAGTGTTGACTCAAAGGTTTCAAGGGTTCCAGCTCATAACCTGGTAGTTAAAAGACAAATATTGACACATAGATACCCTAAAACTAAAAGACCATATCCACATTTCACCGAGCAAATTTGAACCCAACGTGGTAAAGAGCGAGCCTTTTTTTGTTTTTTTTTGTTCGAGCCCTATAGTGTTTAACCACTAGGCTTCCACGCAAGAGATATCCATTGATTTACATTTTATTCATTACTAGCGGCCGCCCGCGACTTCGTCCGCGTGAATTGAGTTAAAAAAATGTGATACACCTATCTTTATAAATTGTAGCCTATGTCTTATCCAGATGCATAAGTTATATTACTGTAGAGTTTCATTTAAATCCATTTAGTAGTTTTTGCGTGTCAAAAATGGAGGAACTTTTACTAGCGATCCCTTATCACCCCTTGATAGTTTTTTAAAAATATATTTCATGTACAGAATTGGCCTCTCTACAGATGTATTATAAGTATAGATAATGTTGCGGATCTCTAAAAGAATGACATTAGCGTCGTCCACTGTTGGCCCATTTCTGTGAAGCGCGCCACTCGCCTTGCAATCTTACTGTTTGTTCCTACTACGTAGTAATGTTAGCCGTGTTTCCATTGTCTTCTTAGGATTCTAATTTATATATTTTTTTAAAATTTTGGCATTTTTACTTGAAAATTGCTCATTAAAAAAAATTGGTGGACTTAATGCCTTGAGGCATTATCTACCAGTCAAGGGAAAACAGATGATTAGAGTAGTTTTGGTGTGCTAAGCAAAGCTTGGACTATAGGATCCTAGACAATCTATAAACATACTAAAATACACAGCAACAGCCATTATAAGTCCACGTCCCACGGCTGGACAGCTACATCTATCATACGTCCCACTGCTGGTCACAGGCATTACCTCAACTATGAGTCTGCGCGAGCTATACTCCATCAGGCGGGCTCAGTGCCAATTGCTGGGTAAGGATGATGATGAAACTAAGGGATTTGGCTTTAGGGCAAGGACGAGAGCAATCTCACTAGATTGCCCTCGTTACCTAGTTATCCTGACTCCTGACCTGGTCATCACAACGAAAAACCGAGGCCAACCCTAATATTTAATGTGCTTGCGGAAGCAACGTACGTGCCCAAATCTTCGCTTGTGTCCATGGCTCACGCCGGGTCGGGAATAGCATGGGTGACCACCTCGACATAGTGATGTATTTTTCTACTTTGGAAAGAACGTTACTTATGTAGTGTATTATAAATAAATAAATACAAAAAAACAATTTGTTTCTTACCAAAAAATGTTTTTCTTACCATGAAAGAAAGTAGACAATGGAAACGCGCAAAGCAACGGTGAAATAACCGTGTCACAGCACAGGAACACGATACGACCACAGACGTCGTGTCTGTCTGTGTGTATGTCTGTATGTATGTATGTATGTGTGCCTACGTGTTTGTCTTTAAGCAGGCTTGTTGCTGCAATTGAGATCGCAAACGTGTTGTGGTGACATTAGTAAGTAAGTACTTAATTTAACTGATCACAGTATTGAGAGTAATGCTCTCAATCTGTATCCATGTACAAACTGGTTGGAGTTTAAATCTGGCCGGAACCCTCGCGAAATGTGGGCTTCTGAATGCGCCGTTCACAATGATGGCAACAATTAGTGTGCCTTTGCTTAACCCGTTAGGCATATTATTATTATTTATTTACAAGTTAATATCCCATTAGGCATATTATTATTCATCACGTAATATTGAACGACATTGTTCTACACATCAATCAAATCAAAATCGGTTCACCCAGTCGAAAGTAACAAATATAAAAAAAAACAGTCGAATATACTCCTTTTTTAAGTCGGTTAAAAAGAGCGAAGTTAAGTGAAGTGTATAAGTGATGAAAGAAAGATAGTAACCTTGTAGCCGGGTCTTCTCGGTAGAATCAACCTCCGGAATTTGAGAGTGAGGAGTGAGAGAAAGGACGTAAAAAAGTTGTCATTGCAAAACATAGGCTTAAAAGAGTTAAAATAATTTCGAATTCCACGCGAGCGAAACCGCGGGCAAAAAGTCAGTATCATATATCCATAAAGGTCACATTTCAAAGGTCAAAAGCCAAAAAAGTACCCATCTGTCCCAAATCTCAAAAGATCCATACAACACGTGACCGTATTCTCCTCGTTCCTTGAATACCGTATGCTAAGCACGTCTTAAAGATAAGCGGACACGATGACACTATTAGCATAAAGATTCATATCTGCTTCTGTGGTTTTTGTGAAGTAAGAGGTTATTTTTAGCCTTTTTCATAGCGTCGTGGCCCAGTGGTTAAACACTCTGGTTCGGAACCCGATGGTCCCGAGATCAAATCTGGCCGGAACACACCTACTTTGTGTTCATTGTACAATTTGCGGCTAAGTCTACGGTGATGGAAAAGCCGGTACAAAACCCAAGCAATCCGGATAACGGCGGTAGGCCCCTTACCACGTCAGGTTCGGATTCCCTGGGTGAAATGTGGGCTTCTGAATGTTCCGTTCACCATGATGGCAACAATCAGTGTGCCCCTGACCAACCCATTAGGGATATGGTCGAGAGGGTATGTTATGATTTAGAATAATTGGTGAGTGCTATTTAGGCTCCGTAATCTTATAAAGGATGTGTTGAAGCGCTTATAGATCTATGAACGTTATAACGGCGCTATAAAGGCATAACTAGGATATCTTGTGAGACCCCAACTTAGCAGCGCAATATTGAACTGAAACTCAAAGGAATTGTGTATGTTAGGTTAACCTTCATAAGTGTATTCGAAAATTCAGCAAGAAAGTAAGGTGAAAACCCCTACCATTAGTTCAAACGTTAATTCAATCGAGAATAAGAATAATGTTTTGTAATATTTACGTGAACACTTTACTTCGAAATAAAGCAAACTTTACTGATTCTACTCGCGGTCTTATATTTTCTTTCATCGAAACGTCGGGTTAGAAAATGAAAGAAAATATAAGACCGCGAGTAGAATCAGTAAAGTTGTTACATTTTGATCCATCGAGAATTATCTGCCAAGAACCTCAATAGTGACTCTTTCAAAATAGTTTGTTCACAATCATTGAAGTTAGTGAGAGGATAGTCTAAAGAATAGAAATTCAACGTCCAAAGGTTTTCTATCATTAAAATCAAGGATCTATTCCTGTCTAATACCAAAAAGTAATACCAATGGTATTTGTTTGTAATCGTAATTAACTTCTATTCCTGACGAATACCAAAACTACATTGAAATATTTAAATTTGGTATTCGTTCGGAACAGAAAATTATTTACGATAGCAAACAAATACCACTGGTATTAGTTTTTGGTATTAGAAAGGAATAGATCAAATCAAGTATGGCTAATCCTTAATACGATCAGCTGTCAAAAATAGTCCAAATTCCACACGAATTGGCCCCTTAATAACTAAAACCACGCTCCAACTTACCGATTGCAATAACTCTTCCAAGCGTCGGCAGTTCTATAACATACCTTAAGAGGTTTCTATAAAACATAAAGCTGTGTTATAGCATTATATCATAGCTTTATCCGGCCGGTAAACAACCAACTCACTCGACCCGACTAATACCTCAGAAATAGTGTTGGGAACCTGGGAATAATACCATTATTTCACATATGCATAGATAAGATACTATAATAAAATCGTTAACTTTATAAATGCCGGCGAACGTAATAAAAGAATTCGAGGGTAGACCGATATGTCTGCCAATAACATCTCACCCGCAAGATCTTCAGTTACTCCGTGACCAAGGCGCTTGTAACAGTGCCGAAATATCGCAACTCGAAACAAATAAGGTACATGGTAGCAATTCCGTTGTTCACGATTTTAATGTCATTGTCCATGGAAGTTTAAAGACGAAGGTTAGATATAAACTCTTAGAAATGTAGGTAGGAGTTGGGCGGCCTTATCACTAAAAGCGATACATGTAATACTCATAATTGTATAACAAACGGGTAGTCGGGGACACTGGCTGTTGCTGTCATGGTGAACGGAACATTCAGCGGGCCTAGCATGCGCAACATCGACAAAACAGCCTCCCCCTCTTTCGCTCGAGAGAATCGAAGGGCGTGACTTGACTTCGTTGCTTCTCGACAGTGCTGCCATATTACAGAAAAAAAAATTAGAAACTCCATTTTTTTACTGGTAACACTTGTAAAATTAATTCACACAAAGACTCAATCAAGAGTAAGTAAAATATTTTGTTACTGCTTATCTCATAACAAAAAATAGAAAGATTTTGTTTTTAGATTGATTGTGTGTTTGAGACGAAAATTGGCCGAGTATTTCGACTCTAAAGTAAAAAGCAAGCACGCGTGCGCCATCTGTCGCCACTTGCCACAATCAAGTTGCACACTGTTATCTCAGTTGCTTTTTGTTCACATAGCCATTCATTAATAAAACTTGTGTTTATTGAAGAAATTGATATGTGAAAATTACTTTTTAATTATTAATGGTATAAAAGCAACCGTAATAGGGTGTTTAGACAACGCCTGTCAAAGTTTCTTTAATTGGAGAACTTTTAATTTGGGCTTAGCGGCGCCATCTGTGAAGATTACTTTCCATATAAAAGTAGTCCGGTCTTGTCATTTTATTGTTGTTGAACGAATATTTGTAATGTTATCTTTAAATGTCTTTAATTATTGTGATGTGATGTGACACCGAATGGGAGTTGGGTTGTATTGCGGCCCCGTTTTAATTCACTCTAATGATGGTAAGCAAATTTCAAAAATATAATGTCCTTTTACTCCAAATTCTAAAAGGTTATGTCGTATCGTTTTAGCATTGACGTGTATTTTAAACCTTTTCTTTTTTTGACAAAGCTGCACGCGTTGTATTTTAATAGTTTCGCATACAATTTCACTCGTCTCGTCACTTCTCGTCCACCCTTCCGATCGACGAGTAATTAAGCCAACAGAAATGTCAAAAATCGATAAATCCGTGATAAAACAGTGGTGCCATGTTAGGGCTTGTCGAGAAATCCGTATTTTCCATACAATATTTCAAATCTGACATTAAGCGGCCATGTTAGCACCAGTAGAGAAAATGGAGAAATGGCTGTAGGGCGACCTGTGATTGGCTATTTGCTCTCTCGGATTTACTCGCGGCGTGCATGCTAGCCCCGCTGAAGACCACACTTCGCCTAGCGAAAGCCTAGTCTGGCCTATCGCCGTTATCCCGGTTGCTCGGGTTTCATTCAGTACTGAGCCAGAAAAAATGATTTAATTTCAAGCTATTTTTGTCAAAAGATGTTTTGCTTTTAATCTAATTAAGGCACACTGTTTATTGAACAGTGTTATTAAGATCGAGGATTCCATCTACTCTATAAATTATTCTTTTACTTCAGATTCAAAAGGACTAAACTCTGAATAGTCCGTTAACACACACATCACTACAGAAGCAGGCTGTTGCATTAAACTTGTCACTGCGCCAAATGAATGGTTTCTCTTCCGACGCGAGCGGGCGAAGCGAGCGGGCGAAGTGAGCGGAGCGAGCAAAGTGCGCGAAGCAAGTCGAGGGAAACTTGCATCCAATTTCCTTACAACTGCAATAGTTGTCCGCTTCGACTGCCAGTGAAATATACCAGTAATAAGATGCCAGTTGGCAGACACTGCCTTTAACGTACACAAATGTTATTTATCAAGAAATGTGTGACTGAAAAAAATGGGAAAAGATTCTGGCACTGAAAGAGCAGAATTGGAAGACCTACATTGATTGAGGGTAACACCCAAGGCCAACAAATTATCTAGTAACTACTTTTATCAACTAACAGGACTTATTGGTTTCAATTCAAGCGACCAATTTTCAAAGCCCATTTTTCTCTCGTGCAAATACCTTGATAGCGTCGTGGCCCAGTGGTTAAACACTCCGGCTTGGAGCCCGATGGTCCCGAGATCAAATCTGGCCGGAATACACCTACTTACTTTGTGTTCATTGTACAATTTGAAGCTAACTCTCCGGTGATAGAAAACACCGGTACAAAACCCAAGGGTAACGGCGGTAGCCTCGCCCCTTACCACGTTGGGTTCAAATTCCCTCGGCGAAATGTGGGCTTATTAATGTTCCGTTGACCATGACAGCAACAATCAGTGTGGCTCTGACTAACCCATTAGGGGTATGGTCGTGAGGGTATGTTATGTTTATGTTTGATATACCATATACTAGAGGGTACCATAATATACGAGTGTGTAGTAAAGGTAATATACAAAACCATTAGAAATTAACTCTGGAACAATTGAACGTATGGGTCGAAAAGGCAGACAATAGGGTATCTATAATAATAGGGCATAATATATCATTGTCTGCCTTTCTGCTATAATTGGATTATAATAGTTGAACAGTTACTACTGGTGAATGATTTTACTTAATTATTTCATTAATAAGGTTGGTACGGTGGTTTTCATTTTGTTTGAAACTAGAGCGATGTACCAATACAAGTAGTCTTCTCGTTTTTCTAAAGGAGTTCAAGGGTTCCACGTATTTTTTTGTAGAAAATAGAAATAGAAAATAATTTATTAACAGTAAGTTCTTTGTTACATGTTAACATAGATATTAAGTACTAAATAACATTTATTTGTAGGTTGTTAAAAACATCAATAGTGCCGTTATCCTCGTTGTACTTTACGCATTAGGTAGCCATTTAAATCAATTCATAAAACAAGTGTATTTTTTATGGAGAATTTTTTTTAAATGACAAGAATTTTTGGTCGTTATAGGATAATTTGCTCCTTTGTACATTTTGTGAAGACTAGTTACACCAATAATTGTTAACAAACTATGTATGTTGAAAAGTGTGACTTTCGAGTTTCTTGCCTGTCTTCCTATATCATCATGATTATAATCAGCCTACGCTATCCCACAGCTGGGCAAAGGCCTCTCTACCCTTTCCACTGACTGCGTTCTAGAGCGACGCTGAACCATTGTCCGAATCCATATTTTTTATTAAACTCGCGACTTAGTCCACGGGAATTGAAGTTGAAAAACAAAAAAAAAAAACTTTATAAATTGTTTAAGCTACGTTATTGCAAAGTTTCATTAAAATCCATTCAGTAGTTTTTACGTGAAAGAGCAACACGGCATATCCAGAAACACAAACTTTCGCATTTTTAACATTAGTAGGATTATCAGCTGACTGACTTCACATAAACACTTGTAAAAGTTTACATGAAATAGATGCCCTTGAGTTTGTTTAAACTGTTTAGCACTTTCCAACAACAAAAACAATATCAAACACATTAATTAACAGATTTTTGAGTTGGGTCGAAATCCTCGGAATAGTTTAACCCCTAGACAAGTATTAAGGGATTCCTACTTAGCGTTTGTACCCCCTTGTGTTGGACCCCCATCAACGGAACTGTTTTAATTAAAATTTCAGTTATTAGATTGGTCGTTATGGCATAGTTCTGATTTCGAGGGGCGCCCCAAACGCTCTTAGGGGTCGTAAACAAGGGGTTTAATGGATTAGAGGGAGTGAGATATGTACTTGGAAATTGTTGATTTAAAGCTTACTATGAGACTTTCACATTTATGATAGTACTAGCGACCGCCCGCGACTTCGTCCGCGTTTACTTAAGTTGAAAAACAAAAAGGTTATTTTTCTTTATAAGCTATATTATTGTAAAGATTCATTAAAATCCATCCAAGAGTTTTTAAGTGAAAGAGCAACACGGCACATTGTCAATTAGCAGGACTAGTGACCCTGGCCCTGTGGTTTGGGGCGTTAGAATTCGGCCAAGGTTTCCCCCCGCCTGTCGTAAGAGGCGACTAAAGGGGGGCCCCGGGGTCGCCAGGAGTGCACATGGTGGAGACTGTGTGCTTCCATTGCACAAGCGATCCTGTGGAGGGCGGCGGTGTGGGGGGGCCTCGCACTGCCGCGAACGCCCGCGGGTGTATGAGGGGAGGCATAACTCCCCTCGTGAGGAGCTGGGTTCCCAGCAAAGCGCGCCAGGGGTCCACTGATAGAGTCCCTTACGGGGGTCCTCGGGGATTCCTGGTACCGCGCAGAAGATGGCCTCCGCGGAGTTTAGTGGGTATGCCCACGCCCACTGGGGTGGGTGAGCCCCACACTCCCCCGCTCCCGTACTCAGGGAGCGGGATAGTGCGTAAAGGCATTCTCCGCGTAAAAAAAAAAAAAAAAAAGGACTAGTGACCCGCCCCGGCTTCGCACGGGTGCAATGGGATGTTATTAAACACATAAACCTTCCTCTTCAATCACTCTAGCTATTAAAAAACCGCATCAAAATCCGTTGCATAGTGTTATAGATTTGAGCATACATAGGGACTTAGGGATATAAGGACGGAGAAAGCGACTTTGTTTTATACTATGTATTGATTGCACAAAGGAAAGGTCAATTGGCGGACTTAATGCCGGTCGGTTTTTTCGTTTTTCGTCGTCGTTTTTGTCATTCTCTATTTCGACCAACGGATGACTGGTAAAGAATTCTTTTTGCATTAAGTCCGCCTTTTGTTTTTTTTTTATTAAAGATTAAATTAATAAAAAAAACGTAGTTGTATGAATAAGTCTCTCTGTATTCCATCACTGCACTGTACTATAATTCACGTGTCATCGGATCTGGTAATGACCCACGGCTAATTAGGAGGTACAATGAGGCAGTGTAATGTAACAAACAGATGCTGGAGCCATTTTGATCGCAAGTAGAGCGTGGATTCAGGGCAGCTGGTGAGCTAATCCTGCTGAGGTATTGGAATAAAGGAATAAATTATGTTTAACATAACATACATAACATAAACGGCTTATATACGTCCCACTGCTGGCCACAGGTCTCACCTCAACTATAAGGTGGAACGAGCCATACTCCAACACGCGGGCTCAGTGCAGATTGTTGGAGGGGTGTTAGGTTAGTGAGCAACCTTAATGTCAGATGTTATCAACCCGCCCTAAGGCCTCTGACTAGGCTTAACGACTGACATCTAGCGACGTCAACCGGGACCAACTGCTTAACGTGCCTTCCGAAGCACGGAGATGCCCGAAATACACATCCCTAAATTTCGGTCGGGGTGGTCACCCATCCCATTTACGACCCAGCGTGTGTTGCTTTACAACAGTGATCGTCGCCGATCACTGTCGCAACAGCGCCACGGGCACCTCCACGAGCACCAATTATGGACACCAAAACTACAAGACGCCCATTACAATGCCAAGAATAGTAGCATGTAGCCTTCTGGTGCTACAAGCTAAAATTAAGACATATTGAATATTGCAAAATTTTATTACACAACATGTAAAAAATATATGTTGTGTAATAAAAATTCTAGAATCTCACGATAATAAAAATTCACGATTCTAAAAAGTACACAGTGGCACACTGATTGAAAAGCTGATTTGAACCCTAACGTGGTAAGGAGACCCTATTGCCGTTATCCGGAGGTTTTTCATGGTTGTCTCAAAAACCTGTGCCTTGAAGTCGAGACTACCTGGTTTTCAAGCCAGAGTGTTTAACCACCGGCCCACGACGGAAATTCAAATTGAGCATTCAGTATGAGAACATTCCTACTCCCAGCATCGGTACAATACGGCTTAGTGCTATTTCGAATTCAGACCATGCAAGCCTTTTGTAAATTTTAATAATGTCTGTGTTGTAAAAGCGATATTTTACGAACGTGTAAAGTTTTGGCAAATTCTCATTTTTCCACCGCATAACCGCGATATCGAGCCTGAACGGGAATCGAACGCGCACTAATGATCGGAATGACCGCGCTCCGAATACATATACCGTCATTTTGGGGGGGAAACATACGGACGGATATTGCGAGGGGAAACCGTTTTATTTATTTATTTGAGCACACCAACAGCAAGATGTATACAGGAGTTCCACGATGTGCTAACAAAGTAGGTGGTCAAAAAGGTGACGTGAAGACATGAACGTTTTTGGTTTTGACGTCAGATTTCAAGTTTCAAAATTGCTTTTAAATTCGATTTTAGCTGCCCATATAGCTTCGCCCATGCGTTTGCGTAGGTACATGAGCATTCCGTAAACGATACAAACCAAAATATGGTCGCAAAATTCGTGACATCCTTTTTACTACAGTACTAAAGTATTGTTAAAAAGAGAGGGAGCCAATTTCTACGCATATAACGGAAACAAACGAAAATAGCTTCATCCCTTTGCACTCAGTTACATTGCGTATTTTTACACAAGCTAACAACGCATCAGATTGCGTATAGATACATTTAGAAATCGATTAGTGATTAGTTCATCGTTTATATTCGTTTGATTTTAGGAAACGGATTTAGTTTTGAAATCGAATTTAAAATCCTTTTGGCATATCAGACACACAACGGCCACACAGCGGGCACGGACGTTTCATCTCTTCGTATGTTTCCAGTACAAAGCGAAACTCGCATACTATGTTAACTGTGATTTGATGGCTATTTTGAATATTTCCTAGTGGTTATAGCTCCTTTGGGTTGAGTTAAGGAAATAATGAGAGCTGGAATAGGAGCTTTTGAAATTGCCTTAGAGCCTAAGAAAACGGTAAATCTTTATAAGGAAATTCGCATTTTCGTACAATTTTGGGGTCGAGTTTTCTACTAGATTTTAAGACTGATGTCTAAAATAACCTTTTTTAGAGTTTAATGGGCTGAAATCTAGATCAGTAACGATCGCAGGTATGAGATCGGGTTGTGGGATGGGTGATCACAAAAAAACTAAAATGTATTAGGAATTTTTAGGCCGTCTCCGGGCTTTGTAACATCTGACGCCGCTATTGTGTCAGTCGTTAAGCCTATTCGGCTTTATAAGCTCGTTATTCTTTGAAGTACAATATAAATAAATAAAGAGAATAAAAAAGGCAGACTTAATGCTATAAAACTTTTTCTACCAGTCAACTATAGGGTGTTGTTAATTTGATCGTTATGGCAATTCCAACCCGTTGTGTCTACAAAGAACCTGTTGAGTCCACCTCAAAGTTGAGGTAACCGTCACTCAAAGAGGTTGAGTCAACCTAGACCGAGATGAGCCACAGTCTAGGAATGTGATCCAAGTGGTAATTAATCAAGTTCTTAACGAACGTAATTGATAGTTAGAGCGTTCCCAATTTGTCTGTTTGTCCGTCCGTACATGCTGCTTCTCACGGCCACAGTAAACAGAGAACAGTAAAATATCTACATACAAACGTGCCGCTCTCGGTATGAATGTGTGCGGGCGCGTGCGATTTCACGCACACGCTAGCATAAAATATGGGGAAATAAGGTGGCGGCACCGTATAATCTTACAGTAAGCTATCTACATACAAACGTGACGGGCTGTGCCGCGTGTCTGTGTGCACGCTAGGCTAATAACTAGGCGGGCGGCTTTAGATACCCTACTGTATGGTTTATACTGTGGTGGCGGCGTACGTACGGGCTGTGTCGCGTGTCTGTGAGCACGCTAGGCTAATAACTCGGCGGGCGGCCTCAGCTAACCTACTGTTATGTTTACTGTGGTTAGAGCGTCCCCAATTTGTCTGTCCGTACATGTTGCTTCTCACGGCTTTATAATTGTGTCAATAAGTTAGGGTTCTGTAGTCAACAAGAAACCAGAAAAGTTTAAAAAAAACCCTGACAGTTTCCACATCCTTGTTGAAACTTGTTTTTTTTTTCAAACTATGCGGTCCTGTACCGTACCCTGTACCTGTTAAGGTTTCAAACAGGACCTTGATGAAGATCAGGCGGGAAGTAAACTGAATGTCTTTTTCTGGTTTTCCTATCTTTAGTAGTATGATAATGCCCTAATAAAATCATATCCCTAATGCTAAAAAATAAAAGGAGATAAATCCCTAATGCTAAAAAATAAAAGGACCTTGATAGTTTCGAACTCTTATAGTTTTAACCTTTATAAATTGCAATGAGGAATCCTGATGGTTTCAAGAATGAACGCCTTATCCATCAGTCAAATTTAAAGCGAGCTTCGCGGCGTTCTCGCGGCTTTTATTTTATCGTGTAACTTTCGCTGCGAAATCGCGGCGTGTGCACAGTCTCTCCTGTTAAGAAACTTTAACTTTGTGTACTTAAATATCTAACCGATACCTGTGCTCCATCACCAACAGCCTTCATGACTTTATTACCTGTAAGAAACAAAAAACAAAATTAGTTTTCGAAAAGCACAAACATTAGCAGTATTCCATCGACGCAATACTCCAGACTATAGACCAGTGGTTCCCAAACTTATTTTCTCTACTGCCCACTTTGAGAATAAATATTTTTTTAGCGCCCCCATTTTTTCATCTACCGCCTCTACACAACGCCCCCAGTCTCTTTCTGGGTCTCTTACCGCCCCCCTTGAGACCTGCAGCGCCCACAAGGGGGCGTTATCGCCTACTTTGGGAAAGACTGCTATAGACCATAGACACCTAGACTCGAGATAGCGAACGGAGTCTGTCAACGTATCAGATTTAATTTCATGCATCGATAGTGAAGTGCCACTGGTCTTAGTGTGAATTACAAAGGCGATATGGAGGCTTGTTTGGTACAGTTAACATCAAGGCAGGATCCCTCTTCAAAGTATCTATCATCTAAATATCAAAAACCAAAGAACTTGATAGAGAGTACCTACACAGTGAAGTGTCAATACCTCCCGTATTGACACTTCACCGTCGATATAAGCCAATGAAATTAAAAGACGTAGGTAGGTTACTTGTGCTAAAAAGCGGCACCCGAAATCAGGACATCGACCACCTGAGCAAAGCATTGACAGATTGAGACAACACTGCGCAACATGTATCTGTCTCTTTCTTCTCGTTATCCTATCTTGTACACACGGTCAAATTATAGGTACGTAGGCCAGTACAGTATAAACCATACAGTAGGCTATCTAAGGCCGCCCGCCGAGTTGTGCCTACCGTGCACACAGACACGCGGCACAGCCCGTCCGTATTGCCGCCTTCCTATGCCTCCCTATTTTATGCTAGCGTGTGCGTAAAATCGCGACACGGCGCGCGACGCGCACGCACACATTCAAACCGAGAGTGGCACGATTGTATTTAGATGTTCTACTGTATGGTTTATACTGTGTCAGTACTCTGACAAAACCTATCTACGTCTTTTTGCAATATCATTCATATAAGCCGTTAACTGAAAACAACGTCGACAGGATACCATCTAGCCCATAAGTTACTAACATTATAACCGCTAATTTAACCATGTCCCAGAACTTACAGTTAATCCAAGGTAGTAGTTAAACGGGGAACTCAAAGTAGATAAAAGTCCATAAGTAGTGTTGTAACTATGACGCGCTTAACTCCGATGTACGGACCTCGTGTGCGCAAAGAGTTACTGTTAAGTTCAGTAACGACTAGGGTTGGGATAAACCCCAACACTAGCGGGACGGTGGGGCACCGTTTGGTAGGATTCTGGGTTGGGTGTTAGCGGGACAGCAGGACGCGTGAGCGCAAGGGATATCTGAATAAACGTTTTTTACGTTTTTTAGGAAAAAAAAATTAAAGTGATGACTGTATACTTTCACTAAGGACAAAGGTCTGCAACTAATGTCCGATGCTAGTGCGTTGGATAACGTTGCATACAAAATAATCGGGTTGTTTTGCAGCATGCAAGCTCGCTGGCATCGGAGGCCCATCATTTTAATTTTTTTCTTTATGTCTTTTGTTATTTATTGTTGTTTTTTTTCTATATTTTTTTTGTACATGCAGGTACTAACACTAGCCATAAGTCAACTATGTAACTATCCAATGTGGATCTTTGAAGTCCAAAATAAATGTGTTATTATTACTATAATTATGTGGCACCAGAGATGACTTGGTCTGAGACATGGTCTCTAACTATGGACCTCATAAAGAACGCTCTATATCACTAAAACATGCAATGGAGAGGGATTTACTCGGAATTTCATTATGAAATCGAATTAGGAATCCGTAGGAGAACTATACAGGGTGATCAATCCAAATGTACCAGTAGGGGTAAGTCAGAAACTATGAGAGATAGCGAAATCTGTTTTTAGGTACCATGGCTTCGATTTTAGATTGAATAATATTGGCATTCGAACTTTTTTTAATCTCTCATACGTAAGCGGGGATCGAACCTGTTGGTCTCGAAAAAAAGGTAATTCTGTATTACGACGTCATCTCGCAGTTTCGTTTATGAGGATCAAATTCTGGGAAGTGTCATTTTTGGCAAAGTAAAGGAAAGGTCCCGTTTTTGATAAAATATGTTTTCTTTCATTGACAATCCTTTTTTCACAGATATTTTTACACTGTATAGCAGAATGTCCCGTTCGCGAACGTCCCGTATTCTCCCAATCGCGATGTCGCGCATCACTAGCAACGTCGCCTCGCAACACCGTACAAGGGAAACCTTTTACGTCAGAGAATGTCGCTGCACATAGGGGTTGAACAAAGTTGGTCGCGCAACGTTTTTAGTATTTTGTAGCCTTTATGCGAGTGAGGCTGGTATTTTGCTATGTATGGGCACTTAAGTGAATGAGAAACTGTTAGTACCGCAAAATGAAAAGTTGTAACCCATTTTCTCGTGCCAAAAATATACACTGCACGAGATAACACGACAAAAAGATCATGTTCTAAGCACGGACGTAAAAGAAAGACGGAAGAACATCACACTGAAAAAATGTGAAGCATGTAAGGTGCTACAATTTCGTTTGTTGTACACGACCTGCTACACTCCCACAAACACACTAGGTGCTACAAACTACGCCATTTTAATTCGTGTGACAGCGCCAATGACACGTGCTAGTCACGCACACACCTAAACTGGCTCCACTCATGATTAGACGAGCTGACGTCCGTCTTTCTTTCTTTATTGGTCTACTTACCAATAAACAGTACTTTCGAATGGTCAAGAATCTTAATTTTAACCACTTAATTAACATACACATAATAATACAATATATAAACAATACTTAAAATACATGTACATAATGTGTCTCTACCACCGGGGTCGGAAGGTTGTTTCTACTGAGAAGACTCGGCAAGAAACTCAGCAGTTACTCTTTTTAAATCGTCCAATGTTTTACAGTACAAAGTGAATGTTTGAATAAACAAACCAAGTCATTCAGTTTTGACATGAAAATAAATAAACAGGAAGTTAATAAGTATCCCATTTGCGACCCGGCGTGTGTTGCTTTACAACACGGGCACCTCTACAATTCCAATCTCTTTATAGTGACAACATTTTTTTTTCAACTAGGTACGAATTCGAAGGTCTATTTCTTCAAAAGAAGGTAGGAAATGTATGCCAAACAGAATTATCCCTTGTTTATGGTTATTAGCCAATTTCCAGCCAACACGAAGCAGACCACAGCTAGACGTGAGTACAGTTACGCCTTTCACCGGCGTATACAGGGTGATCAAAAAAGTTAATGTTTTTTCTTGATCTAGCGGTTTTTTCGTGCTGTTTGTTTTATCAAGTTTTAAGTTCCGATTCGGATTATAATTGCTGATTAAATAAAGTTACATGGTGAAGGGGTTTTATTGTTTATTGATTTACTTTTGCAACTTGAAACTTTGAATCTTAGTTTGTGAAAAGCTGTTTCCACGAACCACTAAAATCGCTTTAAGTGTCCCTTAAAATATGAAGATTTCCCTCGACTTTTCCGGGATCTCTTTTCAGATCTTGATTAGATGCTCATGCTTATATTTTCGAACAAAAGAAGAATTTTTTTTTTTTTTTGGCTTCTGGCGTCTTCTAGGAATATCCTTGTTTTGAAGTCACTCAATATAATCATTCCTCCATAAATCAGACTCTACATCGCCTGAGCTGAAACTAATTTTAGAACCATAATAATTTCTGTACCCCTCTGTATGTAACGTACACGCCTCATTAGTGAAATGAGACCAGAATGCGAACAGATTTATTACAGCAGTCAAAATGTATAAAACCTCACGAGCTCATAACGCTCCTCTTTCATGACCTCGTATAATTTTAGTGTCATTACACAGATAATAATAATTCAGTGTCACTTTGAATGCCGTGTCACGTGACAAGGAATGTCAAAGTCGGATTGCGGTCAGTGTAACACGATTTTATTGCACGCAAGTGTAACGGCTTGTGGCCTGACCGTGCCGCTCTCGGTTTGAATGTGTGCGTGCGCGTAGCGTGCCGTGTCGGCACGATTCTCGCACTCGAATTCACGCAAACGCTAGCGTAAAATAGTGGGGAAAAAGGTGGCGGCAGTACGGACGGGCTGTGCCGCGTGTCTGTGTGCACGCTAGGCTAATAACTCGGTGAGCGGCCATAGATAACCTACTGTTTATACTGTGCCTGACCACTGTCCCCCTTATATTAATACTAGCGACCCGCCTCGGCTTCGCGCTGGTGCATTGGGATGTTATCTACTATATAAAAATAAGTCGGGTTTTCCTTCCTGACGCTATAACTCCAGAACGCACCAACCGATTTCCACGGTTTTGCATTCGTTGGAAAGGTCTTGGGCTCCGTGAGGTTTATAGAAAAGAAAATTCAGGAAATTTCCAACAGAAAAGCAGGAAAAGCTGTTTTCACATACAGCTAAGTCCACGCGGACGAAGTCGCGGGCGGGTGCTAGTTATACATAAAAACCTTCCTCTTCAATCACTCTATCTAATAAAAAACTACAACAAACTCATTTGCCTAGATTTAAAGATTTAAGCGAACATAGGGACAGAGAAAGCGACTTTGTTTTATACTATGTTGTGATTCATTAATACGGACATCCTAACGCTTTAATTTATCTGTTTGACCGTGCTACTGGTAGATAATGCCTCTTAGATTAATTTCGCCATTTGTACAGTCGATGCTCCAAGATATGTATACTTCAAGATGTGTATACTTTTCTTAGGGCATCGACTGTACTTTACTTTTGTGCAATAAATAATTAATAAATAGAGATTTCAAAAATCGATAAAGTGAAACCACGTACGCAAGATTTTTAGGCCATGTTACATCTTCTGTCACATTATCTTCGTCTTCTTTATTAACGACTAGCAGCCGCCCGCGACTTCGTCCGCGTGGACTAACGTTATCGTAATTTTAGTAAGGATGCCTATTTTTTTTGAAAATGAAATATAGCTTATGTCACTCAGGAATGATGTAGCTTTCCAACAGTGAAAGAATTTTTCAAATCTGCCTAGTAGTTTCGGAGCCTATTCAATTCATACAAACAAACAAACAAAAAATCAAACCTTTCCTCTTTATAATAAAATAATAAAATAAATAAAATAAAATAAAAAGCGTTTATTTCAGGTTATTCACCCATATTCACAACATAGTAAATACATCACTTATAATTAAAAAAGAAAAAACTAATGTCAAATGGATATTATGTCAAAAAATACAATTTAAGTTAATGCTGAATAAATTAAAATGAGCAATTAATATGAAATAAAATAATTAAAAAGGAAAGAAATTAAAAATAGAAAAATTATAATCAACCAATCAATCAATAATATTGTATAGATGTATAGATGTGTGATGTCAAACCAAAATAATTTTTATTTTATAATACATGATTATGAAGGGGATAATTCGAGCATAGTTCGCTGGATCTTGTAGATTACTCCACATGAATTGAGGAGTACCAACCGACCACGAGTGGAGTATCTTTCCACATTTTTCCAAAATGGCCGTAAATCCACATCTTCTGAAAGGAAGGGGTCGCCCTAATTGAGAGCGCTAATGTGTCCGACACAGGCGCGCCTGACGGATAGCTTGGGACTAGATGTGGCTTCAGTATAAAAATAGTAGGGTAGGATTCTAAGCATACATAAACGGCCTATATAAGTCCTACTGCTGGGCGCAGGCCTCACCTCAACTATGAGGTGGAACGAGCCATACTCCAACACGCGGGCTCAATGCGGATTGTTGGAGGGGCGTAAGGTTAGTGAGCAACCTTAATGGCAGATGTTATCAAGCCGCCCTACGGTCAAACCGGGACCAACTGCTTGAAGTGCCTTCCGAAGCCCGGAGATGCCCGAAATACACATCACTAGCTTTCGGTAGGAGTGGTACCCCTCCCATTTCCGACTCGCCGCGTGTTGCTTTACAACAGCGATCGTCATCACTGTCACAACTGCGTCACGGGCACCAAGCATACTCTGGTATAATACGATTCAAACTTAATGGCGGCTGTGATCATCGCGCGAGTCGATGCGCAGAACACAAATTAAGGTGTCAGCGGGTTGCGGGGTGAGGTCAATATTGCGCACTCGGCGCTCGCAGCTAACTTCCGAGCCGCCATTAAGTTTGAATCGTATTATACGGAGGTGAGACCTGAAGATAAAACGCAAAGCAATGACGAAGACTTAATGCGTCACATATGCGTTGCCTCTGCAGTATTTTAGATATAACTTGGAAAGACGGGAGAGGATCCTATAAATTGCACAACTGCCTAGTTTTACCGCATTGCCGGAACAGCGGAGATTGCGTTGGCTAGGCCATGTGCATAGAATGGAACCGTCCCGTCTGCCTCTCCAAGTGCTTGTTGGATCAGTAGCTAATGCGAAGAGCCGTTGGAAGGCCCTTGCTGCGCTTCAAATATTGCGCTGAAAGGGACACGGCAGCCTCTGCCATCGAAACCTCGCCCAATGTAGAAAGAAGTGGCAAAAAGTGTTCGGAACGATCGTAGCGTCTACGACCACATCTGGTTTCCATCTTGGGAGAAAAACGCGCTAAAAGGCACGAAAATGATAAAACCTACCCAAACTTTAAATGTTAATCATGTGGACGACTATTTACAAAAATGTGATCTATCTTCAACGATACTGCCTAACTTGAAGAGCTTCTTAAAAGCGGGTGAAAACCCTGACAACGGACAGTATCCTTACAAAGAAAACTACAATAAAATTCAATGCGTGACAGAGACACATCCAGTAGTATACTTATCCTTGTCGGGCGCACCTCCGACAGGGAAATGTCTCTTGCACCTGTGGGCTCGGCTACACTGACGTCACTCATTTGCCGGTATAGAACGGCCATTTTGTTTAATTTCGCGCTCATATTATTCTTGACAAGAATGTTGTTTGAATACCCTCTACGTACGTGTTGTATGTTTACGTAATTAACACATTAAAAGGTGTATCTTAAAGAATTAGAAAGACTTTTAACTATTTTGAGGTGCCGGTGGGCAGTTGCGACAGTGATCGGCGACGATCGCTGTTGTAAAGCGACACACGCCGGGTCGGGAATGGGATGGGTGACCAACCCGACCGAAATTTAGTGATGTGTATTTCGGGAATCTCCGTGCTTCGGAAGGCACGTTAAGCAGTTGGGCCTGGTTGACGTCGCTAGATGTCAGTCATTAAGCCTAGTCAGAGGCCTTAAGGCGGCTTGATAACATCAGACATTAAGGTTGTTCACTACCCTTACACCCCTCCAACAATCCGCACTGAGCCCGCGTGTTGGAGTAGGTATGGCTCGTTCCACCTCATATTGAGGTGAGGCCTGTGCACAGCAGTGGGACGTAATGACGTATAGAGGCCGTTTATGTTAACTACATCCTTTCCTGGCTGTCTTATAAAGAGGATGGAGTTGTACTATGTGACGGATAAACATACTCAAATACAGTACTCTTAAAAATACATACATACACAGAAAACACCCAGACCAATACTAACATACATGTTCATGCCCACAAATGTTTCTACTGTGCGGAATTCAAACCCACGACCTAGTGTAGTATCCAACTTCTCAACTATTAACACCAAATTAGTTATCAAATACAGAGCCATATCCAGGGAGCAAGGTAGTTAACGTTTACCAATCAGTGCTTCGGTCAATAATCCTATTGACCAATCAGTGACGTCGCCTCAGGATGTTGACAGACCTAATTTCATGCAAGTAACCAAACCAAACATTAGGCCTATAGTGTCTGTGGTCGATGGTGGAGACAGACATACTTACATACACAAAAACAAACATACCATCACGACCCCTAATGAGGTGACGCCTGTACCCAGCAGTGGGACGTATATGTATAGGCCGTTTATGTAATGTTATGTATGAGTCAGTTTGTAGACAGGCTACGTTTGAATTGCGGAATCGTGGTCGGTTATGTCCTATTCCGATGCATAAGCTGTATAATTGTAAAGTTTCATTAAAATCCATCCAGTAGGGTTTACGTGAAAGAGCAACACGGCACATACATCCATTCACACATGCAAACTTTCGCATTATATACATACATACATACATAATCGGCCTATATACGCATTATATATGTAATGTTAATTTCGATATAACTATTTGAAAGTTTCTATCTTATCAGGTTGACTGTCTACAAAATGAAACAATTGATAACAGAAAGTTGTTGACAGAAATAGCTTCTCCCGTTTTCCCAATATTTCCCTTCACTGCTCTGCTGCTATTGATCGTAGCGTAATAAAAAGTATACTAAACCCTGTATAAGAGTATGAAGAATAATTGTGCCAAGTTTCGTTACAATCCGTCGAGTAGTTTTTGTTTTTATAACGAAAATACAGCGGATAGACAGACACAAAAATTTTACTGATTGTATTTTGGCATCAGTAGCGATCCTTAATCACCCCTTGATAGTTATTTTTTAAATACAGTCCATGTACAGAATTGCTTTTAATAGTAGGAATGTGTCTATTTATGAAAAGACACACCTTCGTACAGTGTTTTATTTGCTCAAGCCATTTCCCCACACGCGTGTGAAATCCTGCTGTTACAAAACCTACTGTAATTCATACATTATATTATTTTATTAGCAACGAGCTTTATTATTAAACTAATGTGGCCGTTTGTCATTATTACGAGAGTGTGAACTTAGCTTAGCTTTTACAAAAGTAGGTTTTAACAAAAAGTTTTGCTACCTTTTGTGGGTAATTTTATTTGTAGGTGCGCACTGTACCTAGGAAATTAACACGCTACGGTTTGAGGTTTTAATTTTAACCTCACATGCGTACTCCAGTGCAGAGAAGAAATACTGTTCTCGTTTTGGAGTCGGATTAATTTACAAAGATAAGTATTATGTTCATTTAAATTAATGAAGAAATTCGAAGAAAGCGTCGTGGCCTAGTGGTTAAACACTCTAGGTCGGAACCCGATGGTCCCGAGATCTAATCTGGCCGGAACACAACTACTTTGTGTTCATTGTACAATTTGCGGCTAACTCTCCGGTGATGAAAAACACCGATATGAAACCGAAGCAACCCGGGTAACGGCGGTAGGCTCGCCCCTTACCACGTTGGGTTCAAATTCCCTCGGCGAAATGTGGGCTTCTGAATGTTCCGTTCACCATAACGGCAACAATCAGTGTGCCTCTCACTAACCCATTAGGGATATGGTCGTGAGGGTATGTTATGTTATGTTAAATTAATAAAAATGAGAAAGGAGAGTGTCTGACTAGGAGCATATGTGGTTAAGTTAAAATTCTGCCAGAACACTTACTTATTATTGCAACTTGCGGTTAATACTCCGGTGATAAACACAAAGAAACGCAAGCAACCCGAAAAACAGTGATGGGCTGGCCCATCCTAAAGTTAGGTTTAAAGAATCGTTAAGTGTGGGTTTTTGAATGTCCTGAAAAATACAATAGTGTGCCTCCTAAAACCTCTTTTGGTACTTTATTATTCGCTTTTCACTTAGGCTGGGGTCCAATGGCAGAGTATATTATGTAGCAGTATATTACTTCTACAATTCCACATTTCCACGTATGAATTATTGCGTTAGATCTTCAACAGCATGTGGAAGTTGAAAATCTATCGATTGTTCACAATTTTGCGAAATAGATTGTAACTGAAATTGTTTATAAAATCATACGGCTACATTCACACTTCTGTAAACAAATTGCCATTAAACAATACAAAAGGAAATAAAACCACGAAAATAAATTACAACCACCAACCACATATACCTGTATCTCGTTACATTAATTATCTACCTGATATTGAATTAAAACTTTGCTGAATCACTACTAATAAGTAATTCGGTTAAAATTAATCCTGATACCGAGATTATGCGGTAAATTTTCATACACGGCTCGACATGACATGATCCAATTAGTGCGTTCCCGCGGGAGCGCCGCCATTTTGTGTATCTGACAGCTCGCGCAAAATGGCCGCTGGCTGTAGGGCTGTTTGGCGGGAAAATAAATAAATGAGAGTAAAATATCTTAGCAGGATGGAGAAGAGGTTTTCAAGGGATAGATTTGATCTAGCAGCCTAGCGATTCTAACTATTATTGATATTTTTGATCGGGGACGCTGGCAGTGGGCCTGTTGTACTTTTAGGCCATTTCACCCATATCCCCAGGCCCAGTGGGAGCCTTAATAATTTTAAAATCTTATCCGGTGAACGATCACAGCCCCGAATTATTGAGTTTCTCATCGGTGTGTTCCATATCCAAAAAGTTAGCAACAAATCGTACAATGAACACAAAGTATGTCTTGTCGGCCAGTCTTGTCTAGACCAACAGGGTTCCGAGTGTTTAACCACTGGGCCAAGACTCTCTGCAGTCAGCCCTAAAAAAGAGTGACATGTACTAATGAAATATCGTTCGTAAGTCGGTCACTAGGTGTCGCATGGTTGCTAGCAATTATGGTCGCACCCAGGGCGTACAGGACTTTAATTAGTAGAAAAAAATTGAGTAATTTATTTCCAAGCGAAAACACTCCTTAATGAAAGGGTAGTTAGTATGTTATTAAGTATAGACTGGTTGGCGTCTATAACTAAACATTCACGTTCAGCTAGGGTATTCCGGTTCCCCCTCATGAGTTCTCGCCTTGGCGTGGCGAGGGGGCTTAGTACCGGTGGTAGCGTCCAACCGCCGGGAAGCGAAGAGGACTCACTCAGGCGTGGCAGTGTGGTGGACTAGCCACCCACCCGCAAGGGCAACACGTGGGATTGCGGGGCCAGTGGGGCCTGCAAGCGCCCTGAGGCGCGTGGTGGAGGCCGCGGCGCACAATCGGTTGGTGGGGGCCAGTGATCCGAGGCTGATCCCCCCTGTGCGTCGCGGCCCGGCGGGGCCGTACCGCTGGTTGCGGCAGCGGAGCCGCCCTTTGGGTGGCTCGTGGTTGCGGGCCCAGTAGGGCCTGCGTACAGTGGGTGCCAGCGGGCCGGAGTGCGGGGGTACTCTGGCTTGCATTGCACGGCGTCCACCGAGACGGCGAAAGTGTCTGCGTACTCCAGGCGCTTTCGTGACCACCCCCCTTCGTTGGGGGGTCGGTTGGAGGGGGCTCCATTAGGGGCTAGCACTGGCGGCGAAGCAGTGCGGTATTACTTACGGTAGGATCCAGCTTCGCCGCCAAAGTGCCACGGTCGAGTGCCGTGGGGTTTTAGTCGGTAGGAGTCCGACATAAGCTCGTCGTCCCCCCGGGCAGCGAGGTATCCATGAGGATTTCCACACGAAAAAAAAAAAAAAAAAAGGTATTCCGGTTGAGTTGAGTTATCTTTAAGATTCAATGTCTTTGCAACTGTGGTCGTTTGAGAGAAAAGATCACTTTTCATCAGGCGAGATTATGGTCAAATGACTGCCTAGATCCAAATTAAAAAAAAAGAACTAAGCCAATTAACATTTCAAAATTATTTACTTACAAAATGAGAGAAAATACTATTTCGCAGTGAAGCATATTGATGATTGATGTAGGTAAGCGTGAAGCACCGAGATGTGAAGTGATGTCCGCCGGTATGCCACTCCAGGAGTGGCATACCAGCTAACATCACTACATATAGGTGTGTCACGCTTACTTCAGTCATCAATACGCTTTACTTTGAATTAGCATTTTCCCTCATTTTGCATGTAAATAATTTTTAAATGTTAATTGGCTCCGTTCTTTACTCTCAAACGATCACAGGTTTTATTGAAATTAGTATTCGCTGGTGGAATACGATACGAGAGGCTTTTGCCGAGCAGTGGGAAAATGTAAGCTTAGAAAAAAGAATTTAATATAATACAAAAAATATAAGACAAAAACGTCAATCGTCAGATTTTTACCCCCTTATACATAAAAACTTAAGCAGCAGCTGCTAACGACACATTAACTTTTGTATCGCTTTGTCACTGTCATTCTTGTTGCTGCCGCCATTTGCGAGTAAGTGACATAATGAAATGAACATAGCACGATAGCATAGATAGCACGTCAATTGCTTAAACATTGCTTTAGCGTTGCGTTTTTTTCATGAATAAGGGGGTTAGTCAATAAATCGTTTCTTTTATCTTCTACTCCTTATTCTTATCTTTCTATAGACAATCAAACAGTTACAGTCCAACCATAGACAAACTATTGCCTTACTCCCTCACTAAATTCTTATTTTACGAGGTGGGGTAGTAACAAGGGGTGTGCCATGCCATATTATTATCACATTAACGTTTTCGCACTTAATATAATTAATTTGGAATGTTTTCTTCACACCCAATGACAATACACTACAATATACAGGGTGGCATGAAGAAGGGTCACTAACGGGGCTAAAAATGGACAGCTAAGCTGTTTTTGTTATTTTAACTTTGGTTAGAAGGCAACGAATTTTAGTTGTTTTAAAACATATTTTGGTTAGAGAAAGGTTTTGGTGTAGGTAACATTTAACAATACAGAAATTTACGGATTTTCTCGGATTTTTTGTTAATTCAATAGCAAAGTAAAAGTAAAGTAATGTAAAAAGTAAAGTAAATATAATAAGTAAATTCCTAACAGGATTAACTCATCCATATGATCGCTTGGGTTTTACGAGGGCTATTTTATATATGGGTATGTATTTAGAAATACCTTCTTGGAGGTGCATCAGTCTTTGACACCCATAGTACAAGCTTTGTTTGGTGTCAAATGTTCTTGACTTATGCTGTCAAAGATTTTAGACTGGCCTGAGAAGGCTTAAAATGGACGTGCTTAAAGGAGGAGAAAAGGTTAAATGAGAGGCTAATTACGATAAGATACTGCAGTTGGGCTACAAAGAAATCAATTCTTAAAAAACGAAATTCAATTCCATTAAATAATCAAATAAAAAAATAAGGAAAGTCATGAACCCTTCGTAACAAAACCCAACAGCAAATCAATCTACAGCAAAGCAGGTACACAATAATTATTTTAGCCGCCATACTTAACCCATCCGTCAAATGCCTTTATTACACCACTCCCACCACCCCCTCCTTCGTAGGGGGAAGTTTTCTATTAACTAATGGACGTATCCGGATCACTTTTCAATTTCAGTACATTTTCTTCATTCAGGCGTTTGTCATAAACAAGCAGAGGGTTGCTGTTTGTTTTCACCCTGTATAAGAATTTTACGTACAGCAGATATTGAGTGTAACTGTGAAAATCTCTATAATCTCTATAAATTAAAATGGAATGCTGTTCGTTAGTCTCGCTAAAACTCGGGAATGGCTGGACTGATTTGGTTAATTTTGGTTTTGAAATATTAGCCAAGGTCCAGGGAAGGTTTAAAAAGTGAGAAAACATGAAGAAATGCTAGGAACATAGTAAAAACTAACTCGAGATAAACTCGAGAACTGCGGGAACGATTTTCATGGTTTTTTTTTCTTACCTCAAATAGGATGATAATTATTTTATAATAAAAAATAAGAACAAGGCAGAGGACCATGTCAAAAAATAAATGCAGTTACTCACATTATTAGCCATAACCTTATTCTGAATGTGATGGTTGCTGAAGTATTTACCTGAAAAGAAAAAAGGGGAGGTTTAAATTTGGTTCATTTTATAGCAATTTATTTTAGTCTAACTACACAGAAAATAAAAATCACAATATAAACAAGTATGTAACAATAAAAAAAACACATACATAATTTACTTGAGAAACCAACAGGTCGAAAGTAAATACAATCAGATCAATGATGTTTTAATAAAAAAGGCGTAGATAGGTTTTGAGCTAAAAAAGTGGTACCCGTAATCAGAATTTCGAACACCTAAGCAAAGCATTAAGCTATGCCGTTCGCGGATAGGCCTTTTCAGCCACAAAAAAAAGTGCTCTATCTCCAACGTCACTGCATAAATCGTCTGAAAAAGACGCAGAGGCCATTGATGATGATGAAGCAAAGCATTGACAGTTTGAGACGACACTGCGCAACATGTATCTGTCTCATTTACGCTTTAGTAATTAATCATACTGTCTTGTACACACGGTCAAGTTATAGGTTGTTGCAGTGGACAATTTTTGACTTCGCATCAGTACTGACATGACCTATCTACCTCTTTTATTATATCATTGCGTACGATGACTTTGGAAAATTACAAACGTCAGAATACATCCCAGGGAATGATGGATGACGTTAATCTGACGCAATTGAGAGGGCTTTTGGTGTCCTCGCTCAAAATGATGAGGCGAGGATACTTGACTGACAGCCAATTCAGTTGTCGAAGTTGAGTGAAAATAGCTAACGCTTTTCTTTTCGATTGCTGAAGTTTTTTAGCTGAAAACGAAAACGAAAGCCAAAATTGTCCACTGGATCAACCTATATTTGAATACAGTGTGATTATTTACTAGAGCGTTAACGAGACAGATAGGTACATGTTGCGCAGTGTCGTCTCAAACTGTCAATGCTTTGCTCAGGTGCACTAATAATAATTTTCACTGAGTAATCGTCACATAAGTATTAATAATATTAAGGACCTCCGTGGCCCTAAGAGACTGTTTTTAGTGCCTTACAATGATCAGATATATTGAAGCAGTGTCAATTAGTTTCAAGTCACAAGGCACCACGTTTTTTTCATTATAATTGAAGCTTAGGGATTGGGCAGTTTTTAAAATGACTATGAAAACTTTACTGTGACTTGCTTTCACCTCAGTTTTTTTTATTTTGGTCAATGTTTTTGTACCTTACATTAATGGCAAGAAGCTGGGTATTTTATGGGTGAAAGTACAACTAATGAGGTCTTTGCTACAAAAAAACATTAAATAAAAGATGATTTTTTTTAAGTAGGTCATAAATTCTCAAATTCACTTTAAAAAAAACACAACTCGTAAACTACGAAAAATCGCTGTACATACATGGGGTATTTTCGGGTACACCTGGATGTCAGGAACCCAGATTTGTTTTTAGTGTCACCTTCTGGGCCACCCTGTATATGCCCTAACATTGATGGAACGGAACAGACCTGGCTCTCAGGTAAAATATACCAAAAAAAATCGGCCGGTCTGATGGTATATTAGATATTAGTCACCATGTTAGTCATTCTTGCGAATCCAGGAAAGGGGGGAGGGTGAAGAGTGGGGTTTGTTATACATGTTATTGGTCAGAGCGGTCACGCGATCCGTAATATCACGCATAAACTCGAGATTATCCATATAGTTGTTAATTAGGTATCATATACTGGGACTAGTGTTGCCATACGCTTTGTTTTGCTAGGACTTTTGGGTCGTTGCAACAGAGGAAATGTAGGTAGCATACATTTTTTTGTATATTTTGTATAAATAAACTGTTTTTAGTAAAAGTAATAACGTCGGTCGGGAAAATGATGGGTGACCCCTCCCTGTCCTTCGGAAGGCAAGACGTTGGTACCAGCTGACGTCGTTAGATGTCAGCCATTAAGTTCAGTCGGAGGCCTTAGGGCGGCTTGATAACATCTGACAGCAAAGTCTATCACTAACCTAACACCCCTTCGAAAATCCATAGTAATGCCCAGCGTATGGAACTTTTATTTGTTTGTGGAAAGTTCATTGGTTTGACACTACTCTGCTGTGTAAGGGTCTAAATAAAGGGTGAAAGTTGTCTGGAAGAGATCGCTTCTACCGATAAGGCCGATTTAAAAAGAACTTGTAATGTACTTAGCTATTTTATGCAATAAACTATAAACATATTAGCTTAACTTATCTTATCAACTTTGTTTTTTTGGGTTTTTTCTTGCAACCTCGTTCTATACATGTATTGTTTTATAAAATTAATTGGTCATATTTATTTTTGTCCGAAGTATTTAGATTTATTTATTTATGTAATGTAATTATGCACATTTACCCCTTCTTTATTTATTTTTTCCTCTACCCGTAGGTTGCCTGGAAGAGATCGCTATTAGCGATAAGGCCGCCTAAATTGTGCATTACTTTCAATGTATTTCTAAACTAAGTTTTTAATGTTAATGTGCAATAAAGAATATTATCTATCTATCTATCTATCTCGTCTCCAGTTGATACTAATAAAAAACAATATCCAACAAATATCTACGGAATATTCCATTATGAACCCAACCCCATAGCGTGTTGGTGGTCACGCAACTCGTTTCCGGAACCGCTTATAACCAGTTCCACTCCCGTTGGGAATAGGGAAAAGTAATTGTTATTTAAATGCTGTCTTCAGTTAAATAGTTATATAATAAAGATAGGAAAACCAGAAAAATGCATTCGGTTTTGGCATCAGGCGGGACTCAAACCCGCGTCTTTCGCAAGCCGGGCGACTGCACTACCAATTATGCTACCGAGACCATTAACAGACCGGACGAATTTCTCTGGTATATTATACCTGACAGCCAGGTTGGTTTCGCCAATGTTTAGGCATATACCTTAAACACCTTATTTTTCTGGTTTTCCTATCTTTAGTAAGAGGATAATGCATTATCCCTAATGCTAAAAACAAAAATAGTTATATAATGTTTTCTAATATTTACGCGAACACTATACATCGCAATGAAACAACTTTTTGGGATCCTGCTATACGCTTGATCAATCCCAGAGGGCAGCACAATACTGTGAGGTCTCAAGATACGGTTAGTTCGTACTGCGTGGATGGGAACATTTCCAATAATGTTAGTGGAAGGTAGTTAAGTGAGGGTTGCTAAAAAATTGTACTGTTTTGTGACATAGAACATCTTTGTCGTCCCGTGATCACGGCTGCTGTAAAGTACTTAGTCGAAACGTCCGGTTAGAAAATGAAAGAAAATATAACACCGCGAGTAGAATCCGTAAAGTTGTTTTATTGCGATAACTAGTTATATTTGTTAGGTCATAGAAAAGCGTATATTTTTTGTCTACTTCAATATTTCTGAGTTGGTAGAGATCGCTTTTAGCGATAAGGCCGCCTTATTTGTAGCCTGTCAGAGAAATTAATACTTTCGTCATTCTCAGACGCGTGATGTTATAATATCCTTACTCATACACATATCAGAACATCCCAGTACGACCACATCCCAAACGGGATAGTTAGATGGTGAACGGAACCTTTAGAAGCCTACATTTCGCCGAGCTTAAAGTTTTCCATGACCTGAGAGTTAGCCGCTGTGATAGAAGATTCCGCGATTATATAACACAAGTAACCTATCTACGTGTTTTTAGTATAATATCATTGCCTTATACACTAACAGACAGGGAATTATTATAAATTAGTGTCCGACCGAACTTTCGGTTTCGGTTTCGGTTTCGGCCAGTTTCGGCCAAAAAATCGAGTTTCGGCCACAGTTTCGGTTTCGGCCAAAATCGGCCGAAACTTTGGCCGAAACCGAAACTCACTTCGGAAGATGTCGTGCGCGCTCGTATAACTTCGTATCTCGCGGCAACGTTATGGCAGAGCCTTGCGACCTCCACAATCTTCGGGAATTGTCATGGGGCATTCGGATGGCTCCGTAGGAACACTGAAATCGGTCAGTGCGTAATCGCCAGACGCAAAACTTCTTTAGAGATAATGTTAAAACGGAACTGATTACATGTAAGTTTTCGTTGAGACTGTTCTGTTGGGAGCTCGATTTTCGAAGTTGTCGACGAGTATGTCTTGGCCAAATGATTCAAGTTATCAGGTCCACCACATCAGAAAGAGGTTAATTGTTGCATACAACACGGCTGGGCATTAAGGAAAGTAGGTTGAAGTGTCTGTTGGCATTGCACATTGCAAGAGAAATCAAACCAAACGCAGCGTGGGACTCCCACCAGCAAAGAAGCAGAAGGAGCAGATAGGGATCGCAGGGTTTGGGTGGATGTGGCCCACATCCACCCAAACCCTAGCCCATTACTAGCCGCTCTGAAAATCTAAGGGGGAGTCCTGTAGGGCTAGCACGAACCGCTAACGTTTTGGGAATCGAAAAGTAAACAATACTTCTTTTTTCTTTTTCCTTTGTCTATAAGAAAAAAAGGTATCGTTTACTTTTCAATTACCAAAACGTTAGCGGTTCGTGATGATGATGAGACTGATGTTCAGAATTGGACGTCATGTGTGTGGTTGTTGATGAAGTTTTCGTTTCGTTTCTGTACTTACTATCGCATCGGCGGAAGTTTTTAGGCAGTTGGCATGTCTAATGAAGGAGTCGATGTCGAATTATAGAAATCGACCGATCGTTATGCCAACGACATCGTGCTTTTCGCAAACACATCCGCTGAGTGGCAGGGCAGACAATGTTCAATCAAAAACGAAACTGACCACAAACGGCACACGAAGTAAGGAAGTGGTAGACGGCATTCAATGCAACTTTGATGAGTATATTGACTTGGGCCAGATGTGGCCCCGATGAAGGGCGGCGGTGTAAGAGTGACCTAACGCCACCGTACACACAGGTGGGTGTAGAGGGGAGTTACCTCTGTGCCGGGGTCCATCGGCACAGAGTTCTTGACCAGAGATCACGGGGACCTCTGGATACGGGCTGAAGCAGGGACCTCTGGATACGGGCTGAAGCAGGTCACCGGGGGGTTTCGTGAGTAATATCTGCCGCCTCACGGCAGGCGAGCCTCACCCACCCCCGGCCTTCCCCCAGAGTCCCGCCCTCTGGATCGCCCATAACCAGTCCAGTCCAATTCAATTCAATTCTTTGTTGCATACCAAGTGTTACATTATGGTGTATAATATAAACGGATTCCCCTTAAAAAAAAGATAGTCTGCTGAACAGGCAGGATGAAGAAATCAAATTCCAAATCACCTACACCTTAAGTTTATGCTTTGAAAAGTTAGCTCAAATAAATTCCTATAAATAAAGTGCCACCTTCTTTTATCTTTAAAGCGAGAACTTCTCGACGTTTGTGTTGTGTTTTTCATAGAACACCCTAAGTCAAAGCTCGGAATGGGTCCAAGGGTAAAGGAGTGGAGTGTGTTCGGTATTAAACACTCAGACAGAAGATGGTCACCACGATCCGTGCCAAAACTGACTTTCAAGACGTAGGCCAGAAAGTTGCCTAACTGACAAAATGGGAGTGAGGACTGAGCAGTCTGTAAGATGCATCCGGCCCAAATGACAGCCCAATGGCTCCTCAAAGACTGATATCATTGAAAGACGAGGCCTGAAAAATGATGGTGCGACCACCTGGTACATTACATCACGAATGGCAGACTTGAACAAAAAACAGGGGTAAATCGAAAAATTTTGGGGAGACCTTTGCCCAGCAGTGGGATCTTGTGTTGAAAAAAAATGAGTCTAACTTAGTTTTGTTGGTATTAGCAGAATAAGGAGTAAATTTTTTCAGAATTTAGTAATTGTAGGTATTTTATACTTGACCACGTGAGTTTCGGTTTCGGTTTCGGTTTCGGCCGAAACTGAAGCCTAGGCCGAACATTCGGTTTCGGTTTCGGTTTCGGCCGGAAAACCAGTTTCGGTCGGACTCTATTATAAATTAGTGTTTCATTTAACCAATGTTAATTAGCAATAATTTTAACAACAGCTATTACTGCTAATGGCCTATTCGATCTTGATTATTATTGCTAAAGATAATTATTCCATCACTGCTCAACCATTAGATCAAAGCACCTAGAAATTATAAATGTCTCTAAAGTATAGGTTTGTGATTTTAGACGTGATAGTTAATCTTCGAAATGATTCTAAAAAAAACATATACTTAAAACACACCGCCGAATTTAGAAAATACAAATCAATGTTACGATACTCTTGTCTGTGTACGCCATAATTGTCATTACTAGATAAGAATACCTTACAACATAAAACACATAAACGGCCTATATACGCCCCACTGCTGGGCACAGGCCTCACCTCAACTATGAGGTGGAACGAGCCATACTCCAACACGCGGGCTCAGTGCGGATTGTTGGAGAGGCATAAGTGAGCACCCTTAATGTCAGATGTTATCAAGCCGCCCTAAGGCTTTGACTAGGCTTAACGACTGACATCTAGCGACGTCAACCGCGACCAGCTGCTTAACGTGCCTTACGAAGCACGGAGATGCCCGAAAAATACATCACTAAATTTCGGTCGATCGTCGCCAATCACTGTCACAACTGCGCCACGGGCATCGCGGAATTTACAAAATTCAAATCAATGTCGCGCTACTCTTGTCTATGTACGCAGAATAGAATACCTTGTATCTATGACATTATAATAAAAAAGACGTAGATAGGTTACTTTTGCTAAAAAAAGTGGCACCCGAAATCAGAACTATTAGTGCAGCTAAGCAATGCATTGACAGTATTGACAGTTTGAAACGACACTGCGCAACATGTATCTGTCTCGTCTACGGTCTGTTAATAATCATACTATCTTGTACACACGGTCAAATTATAGTTACGTACACCAGGGGACCATTTTCGACTTCGCATCGGTACTGACATAACCTATCTACCTCTTTTTATTACAATATCATTGTGCGACCAGCAAATACTTGGTTGCCAAAACGCCCTTTACTCGCAGACATAGTACTTAGCTTAGCCGGAACTCAAACTTAAGTACCCGTTGTCAAATTTCAAACTTCCCCAACACTAATGAGTAGTAATGCGGCTAACTTGTACAGGAGGCTGCAGGTGAAGTTAAACCCTTTGAGAGTTGGTACACCTTATACGGGATATATCCTAGTTCAGGTGTCAACCTGCCATAATCAAATGACACTGTATGATTTAGTTTCCCACTCTTGTACCGAACCTAAGATTTTGGTAAGCAATAAATGATTATTATTATTATTTCTATGTAAAGATTTTTCTTTCTCCACCTTCAAAACAAGGAGGGTACATCTACTTAAGACGCGGACCTCAGTCAAGCGTCATAGGGTTAAGGGTTGTCGGTCCAGATGATAAGAATTTTCGAGTGATGCGGCAGGTGTTGAGTATGACAGCTTTTTGTAATAAATGGGTTATCTTCGTAGGGATGCTTAGGACTTCGAGGCTTTTGTTCAGAGTTTTTGGTATAACTCCTGTGGACGATATGACGATAGGAACTATGTGCACTGTTTTGGCTTGCCATTGGATCTTGAGTTGTATAGCCAGGTCGTGGTATTTCGATATTTTCTCAGATATAGTGGCCTGGAGGTTGTGAGTATTAGGAACTGCAATGTCTATCAAATATATTGTCTTGTTATTTTTGTCATGGAAAGTAATGTCTGGTCTATTATAGTGTACTGTACGATCTGTAATTAGTGTTCTGTCCCAATATAGTTTTAATTCGTTGGTTTCAAAAATAGTTGATGGTGAGTATTTGTAATAGGGTGTTTTCTCTGTGATACATTTGTGTTTGTGTGCTATGTGCTGGTGAATAATTGAAGCGACCTGGTCGTGACGATGTTTATAATCATTTTGTACCAGTGTTTTGCAGCCCCCCGTGATGTGCTGAATTGTCTCTGGGGCACTGTTACAGTGCCGACAAAGGTCTGCTTGCAGTTCTCTTGTAATGTGTTTTCTGTAGTTCCGCGTAGCTATCACCTGATCTTGTATGGCCATCATAAATGCTTCTGTTACAGGGAACAGCTCGCCTCTTCTCAACCATTCGTTTGACGCATCTTTGTCAACGTGTGTTTGGCTGAGGTCAGCTTTATGCCTCCCGTGGAGTGATTTTTTGGTCCATTCATCATTTTTCTTGTGGTTCTCGTTGATTCGTTCGTTGGTTTGCGTGTTTATGTTATTTAAGTTGAGTGGTGTAAGTTTTTTATCTGCCTCAATGGCACATTTGTGTAAGGGTGATATGTCTGCTTTGTTGTGGAAGTATTGTCTTAAAGTTGTGATTTGCCTATTGTGTAGGTTTGTGATGTCGATGAGTCCTCTACCTCCTTCGTTTCGAGGTAGAGTAAGTCGCTGGATACACGACTTCGGATGGTGCTTTCTGTGTTGTGTCATCTGGGTATTTATTGTGCGTTGAAGTGTCAATAAGTCTCCTTGTGTCCATGATATTATTCCAAAGGAATAAGTCAATATTGGAATGGCATATGTGTTTAACGCTTTGACAAGGTTCTTTGAATTCAGATGTGTTCTCAAGATCTGCTTTAGTCGGTGTTTGAATTTAGATTTTAGCTCTGTCTTTGCTTGTTTATGATTGATATGCTTGCATTGATTGAAACCTAGGTACTTGTATGTAGAGTGTTCATCCATTGGTTCAATTACATCGCCTGAATTCAGTGTGTAGCTGTTGTCCTGTAATTTCCCTTTTTCTATACTGTTAATTTTACATTTATCTACGCCAAAGTTCATACAAATGTGTTCTGAAAAAGTTTGTGTGATATCTGCTAATTTGAATAAATCTTCCTTGCTAGATGCGTAGAGTTTTATATCATCCATATACATCAGATGTGATAGTATATGGTGATTTTCACTGTTATTGTTGAGCGTGTATCCTGTCTGTGATTCATTTAACAGTTTGGACAGAGGATTAAGCGCCAAGCAGAACCAAAGGGGGCTTAGGGCATCCCCTTGAAATATACCTCTCTGAATAAGGATCGCTTCTGTGGTCAATGATGTTTCTTTACTTTGTTTAATTTTAAGAACGGTTCTCCAGTTTTGCATTGTGGTAGTCAGGAACGATATTATTGCAGGGTGGATTTTATAAATGTGTAGAACGTGTATAAGCCAACTATGTGGTACTGAATCGAAAGCTTTGCGATAGTCTATGAACATAGTGTGCATATTTCTTTTCTTCTTTAAGGCTTCTTTAATAGCTATGGCATCTAGCGTCAATTGCTCCTTGCATCCTTGGCTGTTTTTTCTACAACCTTTTTGTTCTTCTGCTAGGATGTTATTCTTAGACAAATGCTTGTAGATGGTCTCAGATATACATGCTGTTAAGATCTTGTAAACAGTTTGTAGACAAGTAATTGGGCGGTATTTTGAGGGGTCCTTCGTATTCTGGTCTTTTGGGATCATATATGTTACACCATTTGTTATGTATTTCGGCATTGAGTTAGGATTTTGAATGAACTGGTTAATGTGGTTATGCAAATATGGGTAAGTACATGTAAACTTTTTATACCAATAGTTGTGTATATTGTCAGTGCCAGGAGATTTCCAATTGTGTAAACGTCTTACAACTTCTATAAAAACTGTAACTTCTACGTGGTCAAATTGCATTTCTAGGATATCAGTATCTTCACCATCATTTACCAGCCACTCAGTACTAGTTTTATGATCTACGGGGTTTTGCCAGATATTGGCCCAAAAGTTATGCAGTGATTCTGGATCAGGAATTTCATTTTGGGTTGCATTAGTTGCCGTGTTGGTGGTCAATACATTTCTATAAAAACCTTTTTCATTGCTAGTAAACTTAGAGTTCTGCACTTTTCGGTTGGTACATGTCAGGTATCTTTTAAGGCGACTGGAAGCTACATTTAGCTTCTGTTTTAAAGTGTCCAGAAAATGTGCTGGTTCTGTGTTCTGAGCTTCATGTGTAGCGTGGGTCTTAAATTTTTCCTGAATTTCTTCTACGGTTCTAGCTATTGCCTGGTTTTTATTGCCCTTTGTAAACTGAGTTAAGCGTCCTATATAAAATCGAAGTTTATTTATCTTGTTTTCTAGTCGCCGTTGCCATTTTGGTTTTTTTGCATGATGGTGACTAGTTCCACTATTGTCACTTGCCTCTACAATTTTGGTGCCGTTGCAGGTAGCCGCTGTGTAAGCTGCAGAATATATGATAGACTGTAGGGTTGTGAAATTTTGTTCTACCGATAAGTGTTTAGGTAAGACATTTGTATTTAAGTGTTCTACTATGAATGCTAATGCACGTGAGGGCCTTTGTTTTGGAATAAAAGGACGTGTAGTGGGGTCTGTGTCCAAAAATGTATTTAAAGTGTCTTCAAATGTTTTATCTATAGTACTTGTTTCTACAAAGCTTCTAGGATTTTGATATGTTGTTTGTGCTGTCTGAGTTAGTGTACTAGTATCTAAGGTTAAGTGGTTTAAGTCAAGGTCTGTTTGTGTTAAAGAATTTACCGTGCCATTCAAAGTGTTACTGTCAAAATTTTGCTGAGCGTTCTGCGACATTCGGGACTCAACTTGTTGCTTTATGTGTGCAATCGTCTGTGTTGGCATAAGTTTGTTTCTAAGGATAGCCCTTCTTTGATCCGATATGTGCTGTTCAGAAAGGTGACCTAAGTGTGGGTGCTGTTCGATGAATCTGTCGTGCAATTTCTTCCTGTACATAGTCATGTTCTTTTCTAGTTCTGTCACTTCGTAGTAACTTCTTATGATCGTCTCATTCATTCTATCCGTCCATCTCATTCTTTCTCCTTTGTCTGCTGTGATATTTTCATTTGTTGATTGTGTGGTCTGTCCGTTATTACGCAATTGATGTCCCTGAAGTGGTGGTAATTGACTTGTGGTTTGTAACTCTTCCAAAACTTCGGCTTTAATTTCATTCCTAGTTTCTTGGGATAGCAAATTATTATTTACTATTGCTCTACGTTGATCGCCTATTCGCTGTCTTGATGCTCCTATTGTAGGGTACGCCGTAAGGCCTATCATGGACGTTCTTTTATTTATACTATTAACACCTTGTAAACCTGTGATAACGATTAAATGAATTATGAATTATGAATTAGGGAAGGCTTGGCTGAATTGTTCGTGGAGTGGACCTAAATATCCTCTTTTATTTTCTTGCTCTAGGTTTGTAAGAATCAGGTACGTGCGCCAAATGAACTTATTCATTTCGTGACTCCATTTTTTTCGCGCGCGTTTTGGATCAGCAGTGGGTACAGAGGGAGAAGCAGTTGCTACCTGCACAACATCTACTGACATGGGGGAAACTGTAGTTGATCGCGATATTGTTCGATTCTCAAATGAATGAGGGGATGAGCTAGGTGATTGAAATAGGCTGCATGTTGATGATATTGGTGAGGAAGGTTGTGACGGTTTTTCGGCTGTCATTACTTCGGGTACATGCCCAGCGAGGGCCCGCCTGCTCAGCTCCTCGCCACCGACGGTTCGCATGCTGTAACACCCAGCGTCGGCTCCAGGTGTGCCCCGACGATAGCCTCCGGGAAGCGGCCGCAAATTATACTTCTTTTTCTCTCTCTCCATGTTGGGGTTTGGTTTGGGATCGTTGGTTGGGAAGGGTAGCCTGGATGACATTGGCAGATATACGTGCATTAAGTTGTTTATTAACAATAATGTGCAGTTTAGATGGTAAACTGTCTGTTATATGTGTGTGCAAGCCTTCCCGTAAGCCCCCCCACCACGACAAGGTGATCCCTTGGGGGGGTTATTATTATTATTATTATTCCAATCCCACTAAGGTCATATTCCAACTAAGCTCCACTTGACGTGCTGTTCACTGTACAAGGTACAACAAAGTGTTGGGACTATTGGAGCTGGCGGTGAAAGCCGGGCCAATCGGTTATAAAATCTCTAGGGAGGAGACGCGTGTCGATAGATCAGTCGATAAGATGTAGCTCTGTCAACAATGACATTTATTTATTAGTCGTGAAACGTTGCTGAGAATTCAGATCATTTTAGCATAGTTTAAGATAGGATATTATAACAAAGTAGGGGTTTGTTCGAACGCTTAGTAACTTAAGAACTGCTGGTCTGTTTTTCATGGTTTTTTGATTTGTTTGAATTGAAGATGAAGAGATATATGTGTGAAAAATGGAAAATATCCTCTCAAAATGTGCCTTGGTTTTGTAAATGCCGAACAGGACTGGAGGGAACTATTGGTTATTTCTCAAATATTGGTTTTGTTGAACTGTTACACTCTAATAGTATTTAACTGAACGACGATCGCTTGATCAGCCAGTCCTACTTAATATTATAATTAATAAATGTGAAAGTTTGTATGTGTGGACGGATGAGCCGTGTTGCTCTTTCACGTAAAAACTACTGAATGGATTGGAATGAAACTTACAATAATATTGCTTATACATCTGAATAGGTCATAGGCTACAATTTGATTACTTTTTTTATAGACTTACGTCTACGCGGACGAAACACAATATTGCCGTTCGTCGCAGAAAGTCCTTTTGCAAATTGTTACGTGGACGCAAAACGTCCTTTTCGCAAAATGTAAAATATAAATTCATATTTTTTTCCTAAAACATCGATACCTAATACTATCGACATCTCAGATCCCACCACTACAATTGTAGCACGCCTTTCCCGACGAACTTTACCGATAGTTAAATGTAGTAATGGTGCATTTGCGGGCACCGCATTGGCTGAAAATGAAGGGTTTATGCACTTATTTGCAGCATTGCACCTAGAAAATAGATTACTGTTTTTGCAGTATTTTCATGTTTGTGAGAGACCTCTCGAAAAGTTTTGTTAAACTTGGATTGAGAAGCTAAAATAACCGTCGTACTTATTGAAATTAGATTACAGAAACACAAGGTCATTAGCTTGTGTTTCTCTAAAGTAAATTCCAAACGGGGTAATCGGTAAGGCACACTGATTGTTGCCGTCGTGGTGAACGGGACATTCAGAAGTCCACATTTCACCGACCAAATTCAAATCTAACGTAGTAAGTAGGAAGTCTACCACCGTTATCCGGGTTGCTCGAGTTTTTAAACAGTGTCTTTCATCACCGGAGATTAGCTGCAAATTGTACAATGAAACTTAACTTTTCTTCTTGTTAAACATACAAAAAATTTTCATTCATAAAAACATACAGCGGTTCAACAACACGTTAACTTTTTTATCGCTCTGTCCCTTTTATTCTTGTTGCTGCTATCTGCGAGTAAATGACAAAACAAGCCAATCGCCTAATCTGTTCTTTATCGTTGCGTTCGTTTCTATGAATAAGGGGGTAATCAAGAGCCTTGTCAACTTCAAAGTGGGCCAAAAAGTCACCCTCACCATACAACTAGAATTGTCAGTTTTAAGTACCCAATTCTTTCTAATTTAAATTTTACCACCCAAGCACTAAATCACTATAATTTAACAAGTGCCTAATCGTAAACTCAGTGTAATCAGGCTATAAACCAGGCCGTTAACTGATGGTTCAAATTTAACTAATGCTTTTTATAAGTGTTTAGGGAACGAAGAATCTTAATTAAGTACATTAATTGACTAAATAAAGCCGAATTTTGATTGTAACGAGGTAGTAAAAAGTAATTGACGCATTGGGGCAGTGGGTAAGGGTTCTGGCATAGCGCTGAAGGTTGTGTGTTCAATTTTCATTTAGGACTAACACTACAAGTTTTATATTTTAGTGTTTTTATTGAAACCTATACTCCATTTATTATAACATTAGAAAAAAGAGGCTCATAGAAGTAGGAGAGCTACACTGGGGCTCGCGCTGACTTTTGTCGGCTGACGAATTTGTATAACCTGGCAAAATTTAAAAGCCCATCCGCCATAACTTATGAAGGGCCTAAGGAACATTTAAATTTGGTAGAGTTGTAATGACAGTAAAAGTACGATTGGATACACAACCCACTCTTTAAGGTTTTTAAGATGGACAATATAGTTTCACATAAGACAATTTAATTTAATTTAGTAAAAGCCTCATTAATTCTTAGGCTATTTACTTTAAATGAGAACAATTATGTGTGACAGTTGGCTTAAGCCGTAGATTTTAATATGTTCGGCATAGATAATAAAAGTTAAATTATTTATTATACTTTTACCACAAAGTGTATCCTAAAAAGAACCTTTTTTTACTTCTGTCAAGTTCAGTCTAATGCTTTGATAAAAGTAAAGAACATTTGTTTTTTTCTGGTATTATTATCTTTAACGCATCGTTTTCATTGCAACATGAATGACACAGAAACCAACTTAATTTGGTCGAACAATATCTACTAACGGAAAAGATATCGTTGAATACCGTGGTTGAATAAAATAATTTGTAAAATTGTCTACAAGTCCCATTAAACAACGCTTAGGTACTACAAGTAGTTGACATACCTACTTTTATAGACCAATATTTACATAAAAAAAAATTAAAATAAATAAATTGAAACAAAAAAATTAAATTTAAATTTTATGCAAATTAATTTTATAAATTTACATTTTCTCGGTTAGCTAAAAAGTCAGTGTTTAAGCGAGCTCATCTTTGATTGGCGTCTGTGAATTCGGCGGTCCGACAAGTTGAAAACACACTTAAATCCAACTAAGTTGAAATTCGCATGTACATCTGCTAAATTCTCAACACGGTCACCTTATCGCTGATCAAACCTCTACTTTCACCACCGTCTAGACCTGTCATCTGTCAATTCTGTCATCGTTAGGAAACTTCAACTCCTCAGCTTGTTAGGAGAGCTTTCGCTGGTGAAAGCTCACGACTTTTATCTAAGGATTAAGGGGGGGTAAGCTTAGTAAGGCGAATGGGTTTAATATTGCAGGTCTAAATTAAATTCATATCAGCGAAGTGGAGTAAAGTAAACCAAATTGATTCATAACATAACAAGACCAATGATTTTATAATCAAAATAGGTAGATAGGTTACTTGTGCTAAAATAGTGGCACGAAATCACAACGATGGTGCACCTGAGCAAAGCATTGACAGTTTGAGACGGCACTGCTCAACATGTATCTGTCTCGTTTACGCTATAGTGAATAATCATACTTTCTTGTACACACGGTCAACTACAGGGGACAATTTTCTATGTTAATTTATTAATTGAATATATTAGGTGTATGCTTATGTATAGATAGAAAGATAGATAATATTATTCATTTTACATTAACTTACAGCTCAGGACAACATGTAAAGCCACAATTTAGGCCGGCTTATAGCTACTATTCATGAATGTTTATCTAGTCTAGTTATTATAGTATAGACTTGCTTACTTCTGGGAAAAGATCTAATAGTATTTATATATTTTTTATTAATTTAAACTTTTCAAACAAGATAGGTATTTCGCTTACTACGCCTACCTGAAAACCAGAGGGGTTACATTATACATCAAAGGGCAATCGGTCAAAGAGCGGAGACCGCCGCCATGTTTTTGCAGGTGACAGCTGTCAAAATGAGCGGTCAGGCGCGCCCGTAGGCGAGGGGCGGTTTGATTACCTGTGGTAACAATGTTTTTGACACATTAATAATTTACATAACATAACATAAACGGCCTACGTCTCACTGCTGGGCACCGGCCTCACCTCAACTTTGACGTGGAACGAGCCATACTCCAACACGCGGGCTCAGTGCGGATTGTTGGAGGAGTGTAAGGTTAGCGAGCAACCTTAATGTCAGATGTTATCAAGCCGCCCTAAGGCCTCTGACTAGGCTTAACGACTGACATCTAGCGACCAACTGCTTAACGTGCCTTCCGAACCACGGAGATGCCCGAAATACACATCACTAAATTTCGGTCGGGGTGGTCACCCATCCCATTACCGGCACGGCGTGTGTGGGCACAAAAATAATTTATTGTATTTCAATAGCGGGTTATAATTTGTGTCTTGGTGTTGAGAATAAGATAAGATGAGATAATATGCTTCATTTTTATTGCACTTAACAGAAATTCATACCTTACAGAACTTCTATATTGAAACAAATCAGGCGGTTATGTCACACATAACGTTTACTCCCTTAACTTAAACAGCTCTTGAACAACAAGTTAACTTTTGTATCGCTTTGTCACTTTCATTCTTGTTGCTGCCGCCATTTGCGTTGCGTTCGTTTTTATGAATAAGGGGGGTTAGACGATATCCTAAACATTGGAGTCAGAGGAGCATTGGCTGTTGCTGTTATCATGAGCGGACCGTTCAGAAGGCCACACATCGCCGAGCTACAAACATTATTTTGAAGTTTTATTGGCTTACTAAGGGAATAACTACTTTGTGTTGGTACAATTTGCGGCTAACTCTCCCATACGCAAGTCAAATTCGTTCGGCGAAGTGTAGGCATCTAACCGTTCCGTTTACCATAAACGCAACAATCAGAGTTTCCCTGTCTACCACGTTTGGAGGAAGGATAGTGGGTGTACCGTACAGAAGCTTAAAAATAAAGTGCTTAACTAAGAAATATGACTAAAATGAGTCAGCATAACTAACGCTACATTCCCAATTTCCCACTGAGGCACTAATTACAACACAAACTGAGTGTTCCGTACTCTAGATTCATTCCGCACAGAACCCTGTGATGAGGTCATTATACATGCTGCAATATTGCAATAGGGCTGCCAATTTGAAAGAAATATTTTATTAACCTACCCTAAAAAATGAGAAAATTTTAAAAAATATGAAAATTATTCTACGATGAATAAATAAATATCAAAAGGTTAGTGTGACTCGCGCTCCGAAACCACAGTATAAACAGTAGGTTATCTATGGCCGCCCGCCGCGTTATTAGCCTAACGTGCACACAGACACGCGGCACCGCCGTCCGTACTGCCACCACCTTATCCCCCCGTATTTTATGCTAGCGTGTGCGTGAAATCGCGTACGCACACATTCAAACCGAAAGCGGCAAGTTTGTATGTATATATTTTACTGTTCTCTGTTTACTGTGGCTACATTCCCACTCAGGCACTAATTACAACACAAACTGAGTGTTCCGTACTCTGGATTCATTCCGCGTAGAACCCTGTGATGAGGTCATTATACATGCTGCAATATTGCTGTAGGGTTGTCACATTTCAATAATTAATATTAATAATATATCATTTAATTCAGGCAACAAATTACATTTACAGGTCTTAGAAAAACATAATTGGCCCATACATAAATACTTTACAGACTAACATACATATTAAATGAGGCATAATATTATTTATTTAGTTATCATTTTATATTAGACGGCGAGGTGCGACGCGATATGTTCAGTCGGAACCGACACCACAAATGAATTGAAATTTACGTTGTGACGGGATCCCAACTGTGCAACCTGCATCTTGAGATTGGTCTTAACACACATATACTCCACAATATCCTCTGACTTTGTGGAGTAGTGTAAACGGGACACATACAACAGCGGCAATAACTGCAACAATAAATTTCATAACATACATACATACATATCCCCACGACCATATCCCTATTGGGGTAAGTCAGAGACACACGGATTGTTGCCGTCATGGTGAACGGAACATTCAGAAGCCACATTTCACCAAGAGGATTTGAACCCAACGTGGCAAAAGCCGAGCGTACAGCCGTTATCCGGATGGCTTGGGTTTTATATCGCTGTTTTCCATCACTGAAAAGTTGGTCGCGAATTGTACAAAGAACACAAAGTAGGTTTGTTTCGGCCAGGCTCGGGACCACCGGGTTCCGAATTTCAAAATTTTCAAATAACATCCGAAACAGGGATACAGGACGTAGGAAAAACTACTGCCAATTTTGAATGGAATTGGGCCAGGCACATAATAAACAGTGGAGAGGTCTGATGTTTTCAATCCACACAAATGCTCACCGTTTTACATATAAATTTTTTAAAATTTTAATTATTTGCACTTCTCTTGCCAACAAACTACTCAGTCCTGTAGTTTGGCGAGATTATTAATGTAAAAATGGATATATAACGTTAAATAATGTTTCATCGTCTGATAAAATTTTATCCGACCAAAGGAAAATCTAAAAAATATTGTTCCTGAATTGGACAAGTTTTAAACTAGAGGTGACAACCCTACACCCCAGCTTGTTACAGGGTGACACAAACCCAGCTATTTGGTGGTAGCCTTTTGTAAATGTGAGGCTCCATTCGTGCTAAAGCTACGAGTAGTTATTATGAAAATAATTAATTTTATTCTTAATTAAAATGTTCGTTAGTATTTGAAAGAAAAAGGAAATCATTTCAATTTATTTGGACAAGGACAAAACCATAAACAAACAAAAACAATGTTATTTTTGCTTTAGCTGCCTACATGAAGTTGTTTTCGTGAAATAATATTATTAAGTATCGTTGGATATTATTCTAAAACTAAGTAAGCTAAGCTGATCGTGGACAAATCATTAAAAAAAGCTCAAAGGAGTCTCGAGGCAGCTTTTGACATAAACTAAAACTGTACTGTAACTGTACTTGGATTTTGAAAAAACTGCCTGGCTATTTACCTGTTGGTTTTGATTGTTTTAAAAAAAGAATTCATAAGTGCAATCCAGTGTCGCTTAGAAGGATCAAACTCTGGGAAGTAACAGTATATGACAAACTAAAGGAAAGCTCAATCTATGAGGTGGTTAAGGATAAAGAGACATCTTGCTGTCAGATGTTATCAAGCCGCTTTAAGGCTTCCGACTAGGTTTAACGACTGACATCTAACGTCAGCCATGGCCAATAGCATATCACTGAATTTCGGTATGGAAGGCCTCCCATCCGATTACCGTACAGTGGCAAAAATGGCAACATTTTGTATCTAGATAGCAGCAAAACCCAAGATGAATAGTTATAAATGAATCATTGTATAGCACAGACATTCCCTTGTTAAATAAATTAAATTATCTGAGCCCTATTAAAATTCAGATTACCCAAAAAATATTTGAAGTTTTACCGATAAGAGGTAATAACGAGACTATTTGTTGAATATCTTTGAGGTTAAAAGCTATGCGCCAAAGAACAAAGAATCTAACATCAGGCATCAAATATGAAAACAATGAAATACTTATAATTTATCAGTAATATAATATTTGATGAATGAATGTCCGGATTCACAAACGTCAGTTAAAGTTGAGCTAAATAGGGTGACTCCGAAACCTGCTGCCATGAAAATAAAATCAACAAATTACAAAATAATATTAAATTATTTATTTATTTATTTGTTATTTTGCACCACATACAGAGTTACAATACAAAGACTATAACTAAAATACATGGACCCTGCTAGGGTATTGCAAAAGAGGTTTACTTATTATTTACAGTTTTAGAAAGAATACTTATTCACTAACATAGACTACTACTCCTACTTACTACTAACTTAAAACATAATTGCAAATGTACAAAATCACAAAATACATATCCCAATGAAAATTTCCTGTAATATTATATTATTGTTACATTTTTATCTGTTAGATAATCTAAGACGGTGTAGTAGGCTTTTTTTAATAATATTTTTTTTATATTTGTTTTTTCATTGCAATTATCTTCAAACGTGTTAGTAAAAAACGCTTTAAATTAGCGTAAAAAGTTAGTAAATAAAGGATAGGACTAATTTATACGCACCATAATGACTACTTAATTATAATAGTATTTTGACCGTGTGTTTGATTGGATCAAGTTTTATAAAGCCGCCCTAAGGTTTCTGATTAGGCTTAATGACTGACATCTAGCCACATCAACCGGGACCAACTGCTCAACGTGCCTTCCGAAGCACAGAGATGCCCGAAATACACATCACTAAATATCAGTCGGGTGGTCACCCATCCCATTCCCGACACGGCGTGTGTTGCTTTACTACAGCGATCATCGCCGATCAACGTCACGGCCTCCTCTTCATTTATATAAGTAGTTTATTATGCATTTATTTTCAGTATTTTTTAATAAGTGGCCCCATGTAAACCCATCTTAAGCTATCAAACTCCAAAACTGCGTAGCTAAAGGCGGGGTTACATGCGTACGCCCATCCTTAAGTTAAATACACATCAAATTAATTATGTATTCATAAATCACATTATTTGAATACAGTTGACATTGAAATTCTTTCGAATGATAATTGAACAAACTTGTTTTATGACTGGTATGTCCAAAATGGTTGTATAATCGTATCCATATATTTACATAAACTGAGTTCTTTGTAGTTATCGTCAGAGGAAATCAAACACCAATACTTGGTACCTACATACAGTACAATCATTTCAAATTCATTTATATTTTTACCTATGGTTGATGATATGCGAATTTCGATATATTCAATGTAATGTTTAAATTATTGCAATGTTCTATATTTCATCTCTATCTTTTCTCTATATATAAAAATGGATTGCTGTTGGTTAGTCTCGCTAAAACTCGGGAATGGCTGGACCGATTTGTCTAATTTTGATTTTGAAATATTTGTAATGGTCCAAGGAAGGTTTAAAAGGAGAGGAATCATGAGAAAATGCTGGGAATATAGTAAAAATCTCAATTTTAGTTTCCTCTTAGTAAATGTTACTACCTGTCACGTGACATTAAATGTTTGACAACAGTACGAAGTCTGTCTGGACAGCTAGTACATATACAGTGTGTTTGGGAACCGGTGTCCGACCCGTTAAGGTGAAGTAATATGATCTATTTTATGAATAAATCCACCATAATTAAGCACTTTGCCCCAGTTGTTTTAAAATGGCCGCCATTTTAATTTTTTTTTCTCGGGAGTACGGGTGGGTTATTTTAGTTTGCAATATCTGCCGATTTAGAGGTCCTACAGTCACAAAAGTGGTATCGTTGGACAGCTACAAAAGTAGGCAATAAGCTGACAAAAAAGCATTTTTTCATAACTCCCTCAAAATACCTCAAAAAAATGTTTGAACTTGAAAATTGTGATAGAATTTGTTAGTTTTTTTTACATTTATTATTTTTTCAGAAAAACTAAACTGTCAACATACATTTATTTTTAACTTTTTGGATACCCAAAGACATCACCTAAACACTGAAGCAAAAATCAAAGTTCCAAGTAAAATAGTTTAGAAGTTGTGACAAATTGAATATCACCCTGTCATCAGAAACCCTTTGAAACGCAGGTAAAATTTACCTGAAATAAATTAAAATTTTTTTTTAAAAAAATAATTAAAAGTGCTTAATTATGGTGGATTTATTCATAAAATAGATCATATTACTTCACCCTAACGGGTCGGACATCGGTGACCAGACACACTGTATAAAAATGAATTACTGTTCGTTAGTCTCGCCAAAACTCGAGAACCACTGGACCGATTTTCCTAATTTTGGTTTTGAAATAATCGTGGAAGTTCAGGGAAGGTTTAAAAGGTGAGTAAACATGAAAAAACGCTAGGAATATATTAGAAAACCACAATTTAGTTTTCTCTTAGCAACCGTTCCTACTTGTCACTTGACACTGAATGTTTGACAACAGAAAGAAGTCTGTCGGGACAGCTAAATATTTTTTTAAATTTTTATTTCTATATTTTCAACATTTCAACATTCAGATCAATACAAACAGACATGTTCAAGCACATAACTGTTTGTACTGTGCAGGTATCGAACCCGCGTCCCCATCGTAGTTGCAAACTTCTTAACCATTACATCAAATCAAAATTATTTCCTTATTATAAGTGTTGCAACATTATAACCACAAAATCAGTCACTGGTGACTAAACAAAGAATCGAAGCAACTAACAGTACCCGGCAGTTCAGTGGCTACGAACCGTGACCGGAAATGGTGTCCGTTAGAGTCAGAAGCGTAACTTCCGTTTGTGGCGGAAACGCGTAATTATTTTGATGTATCTTTAAATGGTTGACTTGGAAATAGGGAATAATGGTAGGTTTTTGACAAATTCGTTTTGGCTCAAAATTTGAGCACGCCTTTAAAATAATGTTACTTTCATTCTACTAATATTATAAATTTGTATGTGTGGATGTGCCGTTTTGCTCTTACACGTAAAAACTACTGAATGGCTTTTAATGAAACTTTACAATAACATAGCTTATTCATCTGAATAGCACATAAGCTACAATTTATAAATATTGTTTAACCTATACTAGGATTTTTAATTGTAGTCAGTGAAATGACATTTTCAGTGTGGCAGGTTTTCAGTCCCAAATAAATAGTGATGTGGTAAATCGAGTTTTTACAATTAAAAGTTAGTCGACATTACAGCCTGGCAAAAAAGTCGTAGTGAATGACCACGTCTCAAATCCATATGTCATTACTGGCAACGCACACTGGTCAGACTTCGTCTTGAGACATAGAGGTATTTCGGTAAACTGTAAATAGGTTTTCAGTTTCAAAATGTTTTGTTTCTGTATTATATTATTTACAGGTAAGAATTTCGTTTATTAACAGGTCATACAACTGGAAAAGTTTGGGAGGATACAACAGTAGAATCTTCTAAACAAGCGTTTTCTAAAGGTTTGACTACAGGCCTAAAGGGCCCAACCGGCAAAGGACGACGCCTTATAATTTCACAAATAGGCAGTGATGAAGGTTTTGTAGATTCCGGTTTACTTATTTTAGAATCGAAGAAAAATAGTATGGACTATCATGAAGAGATGAATTCAGAGTGTTTTGAGAAATGGCTTAAAAGCATTTTGCCAAAATTAAAGCCAAATGCGGTGCTGGTATTAGATAACGCACCGTACCATTCAAGAAAAGTCGAGCGTATCCCCACTTCAAACTGGCTGAAGGCTGATATTGTTCAGTGGTTAGATGAAAAACAAAATAAATAACAACCTACAATGATAAAGGCTCAATTAATAGAAAAAGCAAAATTACAAAAATCAAATTACGAACGCTATGCTGTCGAAGAGTTGGCCGCTGAATACGGTGTCACAATCCTGCGTCTGCCACCTTTTCACTGTGAGCTCAACCTAATAGAGTTAGTTTGGGCTCAAACAAAGGGGTACGTTGCCAGGAACAATAAAACTTTTAAAATAAGAGGTAAAAAAAATATTTCAAGAAGGCCTGAAAGAGGTGACGCCTGATAATTGGAGACAGTGCATACACCATGCCCTAAAAGTCGAAGACAAAATGTGTCAACTCGACCACATTATAGACCAATATGTGGATTCCTTCGTTATAAATGTAACTGATTCCGATTCTGAATATACCGATTCAGAATCGGAGTCGGAATCAATATCAACCGTAACGAATAAAAACGTATATAATTACTTGTATTTTCCTGACTTTCAAGTGTTAATTCCCCTGAACCTCTTTGAACATTTTTTTCCCAGCTATGGTTATAATTTTTTAGTGAGAAATTTTAATATACATAACATACAGTAGGGTCCATATTTCTTAAATCGTATAATTTAATTCGTTGTGTACCTATTAAATATTTACAATTTAAAACAGGCTTTGATACCTAATAGTATAAAGCATGACTAAATGTCTAAGTCTAGTGAGTGCCGAACGTCACTATTGTAGCGGGTCACCCTTTCTTGTATCAGTCACTGTTGAAGTTGTCATTTTGCTGACTACAATTATTAATCGTACTATAAGTCCACGCGGACTAAGTCGCATGCGGCCGCTAGTAGAAAATGAAATGGTAGGTTTTTTGACAAATTAGTTTAGGCTTGAAATACCACAAATGGCGATCAAATTTGAACATGCCTTCAAAGTCATGCCATTCCTCTCAGTTATATAGAACTTCACGGTACGGCAAGAGTTTGACTCAACTCTGGGGTGGCATTAATGCTAACATCACTTCTCATCTCGATGCTTCACGCTTACTTCAATCATCAATACGCTTCACTTTGATTAAACTTGCATGGTCACAAACATTTAACAACAAAAAAAGTACATGGTAGCAATCCCGTTTTTAATGATTTAAATGCTTCACTTTGAATTTGTATCTTTTCTCATTTTGTATGTAAATAATTAAAAAACATGATTTGGCTTAGTTTTTTCTCACCAACGACCACAGTCGCACAACCCTACCTTACACACACTAACCTTACACCCCTCCAACAATTCGCACTGTGTCCGCGTGTTGGAGTATGGCTCGTTCCACCTCATAGTTGAGGTGAGGCCTGTGCCCAGCAGTGGGACATATATAGGCCGGTTATGTGTATGAGTCGAACCTGCGATCTTTGCAATCGATCACAGCAAAATCAAATATTTTCTTATGACAGGTGATTGGACATCTGTCAAATCAAGTATTTTATGTAAATTGTAAATTAAAATTGACATGATGTCACAACAAGCGCTTCCTCAAGGCGTAAACAACAGTTTTACTGGTGTTTACCGGTTTTTTCCATAATATTTAAGGATAAGGAAACCAGTATTATTTAACGACGGTTATTTTTACTAAGTTAATATTTGACGGTTATTTTTACTAAGCAATAAGCTTTCTACTCACCATGTTGGGTCCTACGAAATGTGCGCTTCTGAATATTCCGTTCACTAAGGCATCAACAACCGTCGTGCCTCTGACTTCTGCCTTTCGGATATGTTCGTGAGCAATGATATTACAATTAAAAACACGTAGATAGGTTGTCTATAATGACGCGAAGTCAAAAATTGTTCACGGGGTACGACGTAGTTAATTTGACCGTGTTATAACGTGTGAACAAGACAGTACGATTATTTACTAGAGCGTAAACGAGACAGATGCATGATGCGCTGTGTTGTCTCAAACTGTCAACACTGTCAATGCTTTGTTCAGGAGCACGATCGTTCGGATTTTTGTGCCACTTTTTTAGCACAAGTAACCTATCTACGTCTTTTTTATTTTAATATCATTAATGTAAATAAATACATATATTTTTATAATTTTTGGTACAAGCTCACCGAAATGCACCTGTATCCCTACAAGGTGTGTGAAGCAGGGTGGTCACCCATCCGTGAACAAGGGTGCGATGGACAGATAAGCCGTCATTATTACACATAAACATTAACAAACGAGGCTACTGCCCTTCAAATATGTCGGAATCGTTATTTATTACTAGACTTGGTGGCCCATAGTTAGAATATCCAGATAGTTGGAATTCGATTCTTAGTTTCAACAAGGATGTTTTCTTTTTGTTTTTAAAAACATTAAGCAGTTGGTCCCGATTGACGACGCTAGATGTCAGTCGTTAAGCCTAGTTAGAGGCCTTAGGGTTGCTTGATAACATCTGACATAAAGTTTGCTCACTAACTTTACACCAATCCAACAATCCGCACTGAGCCCGCGTGTTGGAGTATGGCTTGTTCCATCTCATAGTTGAGGTGAGGCCTGTATCCAGCAGTGGGACGTATATAAAGGCCGTTTATGTAGTATAGTAATAAATATCACTGGACATTATTCCACACAGTGCCATCTAGCCCCAAACTAAGCAACCTCAAGATGTTATACAGCAGATGTTAAAACAATAACAGACATACTAAATCACAAGTACAGTCATCTTCGACCGATTTGGTGTAATGGTTCAGAAGTGAGCTATTACACCAGTGGTCGCGAGTTCGATCCCCGCACAGTACAAACATTCGAGTGCATAAACACGGTTTGTACTGGTCTGAGTGTTTCCTTTGTAAATTATGTAAGTATTTACAAAAAAATATATTTAAGTATGTTTATCCGTTGCCTAGTATCCCTTAAGACAAGCAAGTAGTTAAGATAGAAAAACCAGAAAAAGATATTCGGTCTAAAAGTAAAATATACCAGAAAAATTCGGCCGGTCTGTTATTGGTCTCGGTAGCACAGTGGTTAGTGCAGTCGCCCGGTTTGCGAAAGACGAGGGTTCGAGTCCCATCTGAAGCCAAGACCGAAAGTCTTTTCCTGGTTTTCTTATCTTTAGTAAGTTTTTTTTTATAACCGGCCTATTTACGTCCCAGTGCTGGGCACATTCCTCACCTCAACTATGAGGTGGAACGAGCCATACTCCAACACGCGGGCTCAGTGCGGATTGTTGGAGGGGTGTAAGGTTTGTGAGCAACCTTAATGTCAGATGTTATCAAAGTCGCCTTTAGGCCTCTGACTAAGCTTAACGACTCTAGCGACGTCAACCGGGACTAACTGCTTGACGTGCCTTCCGAAACACGGAGATGCCCGAAAAATACATCACTAAATTTCGGTCGGGGTGGTTGGTCACTTATCGCATTTCCGACCCGGCGTGTGTTACTTTACAACAGCGATCGTCACCGATCACTGTCACAACTTTAGAAAGATGATTATGCATTTTCCCTAATGCTAAAATAAAATAACCAAGCAATTAGTTGCTTAGTTTGGGGCTAGATGGCGCTGAGTGGAATAATGTCCAGTGATATATTTATTTATCTACACTCAAAACGTCAGTAGCCGACTGTACAAGACATAGAAAAGGCATTATATTTTTAATATTCCCAAAAGATTCACCGTATACCACCTGCCGTAGCAGATGGTACCGCAGCATTCCTCAAAAACCGACCTTAACACGTAAAAATAAAGTTCAAAATGGAATGGTAACAAAATCTTGAATTTTGGTTATCGTTTTGTAAAAAGATCAAGGTTCGATAAATTCACGTTCCAATACACATGAGCGCTTTGAATTTAGTAATGTTATATGATAATTTTTAGGTCGGAGAATAAAACGTATTCATAACTTGAGGGAGGTTTTTATAACAACCCTGTATAAATTATGCTTTGAATAAATTTAAAATGTTTTTTTATGTTTGAGCGATGTTTGAAATTATAATAATAAATGTAGGCTTAGTGGTTCGGATGTGCTAAGGTCTTGGGTTCGATTCCTAGGACAAACATGCATTCGAATAAAAATAAATAATGAATTAAAGGCCCAAGCGAGCCGCGGAACCGCAGTAGGCTCGCCTTTCGCCTCACCCAGCGAAATGTGGGCTTCTGAATGTTCCGTTTACTATGACAGCAACAAAGTATGTTGTGTGTGTCAGTGTGAGCTTTGCAAAGTGTGGGTTAACAAATGTCCCTAAAAGAAAAAGTCAAACAATAAATGCATTTTCGACCGATTTGGTGTAATAGTTCAGAAGTGGGCTGATCCACCAGAGGTCGCGGGTTCGATCGCGCACAGCACAAACATTTGTGTGCATGAACATATCTGTTTGTACTGGTCTGGATGTTGCCTATGTATTTTTTAAGTAATTAATTTAAAAATATATATATGTTTATCCGTTGTTTACTATCCTATAGCATAATCATTTAGTTGCTTAGTTTTGGGCCAGGTGGCGCTGTGTGGAAAAATTTCGTGTCCAGTCAATTATTTTATTGAAGAAATGTTTTTTTCCCCACCCAGAAATATCACGGAAGAGCTTATTTTATAAAAAGAAAGAAAAGATTGCATCTCCACCCAGAACCCATCAGTGTCAAAGAGTTAACCCCAAGCGTTCCGTCTTATTAAATAAAACCAATAAAATATCCTTGGACATAATAATAAATATCCTTGGACATTATTCCACACAGCGCCATCTAGTCCCAAGTAGGCTAATTATAGTCCGTTATTATGGATACTAGACAACGGATAAACATACTTAAATACTTTTTCTTTTGTAAATACATACTTAATATACATAGGAAACACCCAGACCAATACAAACAGACATGTTCATGCACACAAATGTTTGTACTGTGCGGGGATCGAACCCGCGACCCTTGGTGTAGTAGCCGACTTCTCAACCAATTACACCAAGACGGTCGTCATGATTTTATAATAAAAACTAGCAGCCGCCCGCGACTTCATCCGCGTGGACTTAGCTGTATGTGAAAAAAGATTTACCCGCTTTTCTGTTGAAATGTTCCTGAATTTTCTTTGCTATAAACCTCACGGAGCCCGAGACCTTTCCAACGAATGCAAAACCGTTGAAATCGGTTCGGGCGTTCTGGAGTTATAGCGTCAGGAAGGAAAATCCGACTTATTTTTATATACTAGATTATATAGTAGATTGGTAGATAGGTTACTTGTGCTAAAAAAGTGTCACCCGAAATTCAAACGATTCGTACACCTGAGCAAAGCATTGACTGTGTTGACAGTCTGAGACGACACTTCGCAACATGTATCTGTCTCGCTCTAGTAAATGATCGTACTGTCTTGTTCACACGTTATAACACGGTCAAATTAACTACGTCGTAACCCGTGGACAATCTTGGACTTCGCGTCAGTGCTGACATGACCTATCTACGTCTTTTTTATTTTAATATCATAGAATGGAACACAGAAAAACACTCACCAGAACCCACACATTCAGCAATTTGCATGTTTTCACATAATTATGATTTGTGAATATGTATGCCCACTCCCGAGCGTGGCATAATTAGCTTGTCTAGTTTGAAGGACTTAGTTTTACCTGAAATAAAAAGAAATAGTATTTAGGTCAAGCATAAATTAGTTTTTATATAACTAATATTATAAATGCGCAAGTTTGTATGTGTGGATGTGCCATGTTGCTCTTTCACGTCAAAATACTGGATGGATTTTAATGAAACTTTACAATAATATAGCTTATGCATATGAATAGGACATATGCTACAATTTATGAAAGAATGATTCTTTTTTTAAACGGTTTTATTTAGCTCACCCCATTTGTTTTATTATTTATTCTTGGGTCAAATTTAGTAATTCAAATTTCACCCTCTTCCTGTCAACCAATTAATCTGAAGTAGGTACTCAATATTTCTATGATCAACAGATTCAAATTAAATTAAATATCTCTAAACCGTACAATACTCTAGTACTGTACGGTTTAGAAATATTTAATTTTGGATTTAATGAAACAAAATCTATTTACTTGATTTTCGAAGTTTTTCACTCTATATTCTGAAGAATTTTAGAGTCGGAAGCTTGTACATTTTCTTAGCCTAGAGATGTTATTAAATACTAGTTGCTGCCCGCGACTTCGTCCGCATTGAATAGCCTCATTATTTCACCCCCCTATGGTTTCGTTCTTTACAAACTTACACTATTTAAGGAACCTATGTACTAAATTTCAAGTTTCTAGGTGTTCTATCTATAGAACACCTAGAAACTTGAAATTTAGTATTTTATTATTAGTAGAAATTTTGCAACTAGTATTTAATAACATCTCTAGGCTAAGAAAATGCACAAGCTTCCGACTCTAAAATTCTTCAGAATATAGAGTGAAAAACTTCGAAAATCAAGTAAATAGATTTTGTTTCATTATCAATAGGGTAGATGACTATGAGTGATTTTGCATGTTTTTTTATGTTCCCCAAAAATAATAATTGATTTCAAATGTTATTGTAAAACCACAATCGAAATTCGTTTCAAAATGAGGCTACAATAGGCCTGCAAACTTGGGTGGGCAAGTCCATTTCATATGTGTTAAATTTTTGTAAAACAATATCACTTTTTGTAACCCAAACTATTATGAAGAAATTATGTTAGGAGACCATTATCATAAACGCAATATTTAATATAGCTGTCGAACAAAGTTATTACGCGCTCCTTACAAAAACAGCGAGAGTGACGTCACTATCGCTGTCACTTTTGTATGGAGCGTTTTTGGGCAAGTCCAAAAATGTGCATTTCAAATTGTGATATCTCTGGTGGTATTGATCCAGATGAAGTGATTCTTTGAGGATTGTTTACATAAATGTAAGGTCTTTCGATAATAAACAAAAAAAAATTACAGTCATCATGCCTATATGTACGGCCAGGAATGGGTAAGATGCCGAAATTTTTATATGCAGCGTAACATTGCTATAGAAGGGTTTAAAAGCCATACCCAAGAACAAGATAAAAACACTATAGGTATTGCACAAAAAATAAAATTATTGGATAATGTGTGTGTATATAACACACATTATAAAATTGCATAGAATACATACGTAAATTACGAAAATGGACAACCGATTCCACAAACTCTTACGCCCCCAATTTTAAACAGTTACACTACGGCACCGGTACCGTACATTACAAAAATGCAGAACATGTCCTCATGCTGTTATAAGGGGCATAAACCAATGATATCACAATGAAAAAGACGTAGATAGGTTATGTCAGTACTGACGCGAAGTCAAAAATTGTCCCCTGGCGTACGTAACTATAATTTGACCGTCTGTACAAGATAGCATGATTATTTACTAGAGCGTAAATGAGACAGAAACATGTTGCGCAGTGTCGTCTCAAACTGTCAATGCTTTGCTCAGATGGTCGAAGTCCTGATTTCGGGTGCCACTTGTTTAGCACAAGTAACCTATCTACGTCTTTTTTTATAATATCATTGGCATAAACTAATTAATTCCGATCACACGAACACAATGGACGTTTATGCAGAAATCATACATACATGCGGTCACGACTGTCCCAAAGGAGGGACTGAACGGAACATTCAGACACCTACATTTTATCGAGCGCTACCTATGAGATTGTGCGAGCCATACTCCAACACGCGTACAAGTTGCGTGCAGCCGTGATATTCCGGCGGTGCACATCGGACATCACTTCACATCTCGGTGCTTCACGCTTACTTATATCATCAATACGCTTCACTCTGAATTAGTATTTTCTCTCATTTTGTATGTAAATAATTGAAAAATGTTATAAGGCTTAGTTCTTTTCTCTGTAACGACCACAGTTGTAAAGAAATTGAATTTTAAAGTTCACTCACACGAGCGAAGGGAGTTTTGGCGTCCGCCGGAATAGCATAGCAGATTGTTGGAGGGGTGCAAGGTTAGTGAATGACTAGCACGAATGACTAGGCTTAACGACTGACATCTAGCGACGTCAACCGGAACCAACTGCATAGTGTCAAAAAAAACATTAATTATTCTTCATTACTGTTGTAACTTATTTTGATGTTTGAGTCAAATTTCAATGAATGAAAAGACGTTAACTGAGCTAAAACTGAGCTGTAAAAAGATCGTAATAAGGCCCCTGAACTGGCGAGTGCTGTTTTTTAACAAATATCGTTGCCAATACACTGTCACAATTGCACCACGCACAAAAAACAGACCTGCCTACCTAAATCTCTATATATAAAAATGGATTGCAGTTCGTTAGTCTCGCTAAAACTCGGGAACGGCTGGACCGATTTGGCTGATTTTCGTTTCGAAATATTTGTGAAAGTCCAGGGAAGGTTTAGAAGGTGAGTAAACATGAGAAAACGCTAGGAATACGGTGAAAAAATGCAATTTAGTTTTCTCTTAGCAACCGTTTCTACCTGTCACGTGACACTAAATGTTTGACAACAGAACGAAGTCTGTTGGGACAGCTAGTTATTAATATATTCTTTAAAAGTGTGTGTTTAAGGAATTTGTGTGATGAATCTATGACGCACAAAGCATAAAATTTGATAAATTTCCACCATTGTGCTTGTGCCAAGTCACTTGACTAATAATATGCATGCTAGTGTCATTGTCCCTTTGTGCAGAATAGCAATTAGCTGCTTAACACACTGTGTTGATTTAATTATACAGGGTGAACAACAAAAACAATAATCTTTATTGCATACAAAAAACATTTAAAATTAAAAGTAAAGTATTAGAGATTAACGTCTTTATGTTCAATATGAGCGATCTCTTATATAAAACCTTCAGGCAGATGTAAATTAGCGAGAAGGGCACACAAAATAACAGTTAAGTAATACAGACGTAATACAGACATACAATAATGAAGAATGCCGTTATTAAAAAGTAAAATAAAATAAAAAAATAAGATAAGATATACTTTATTGCACAAAAAAAACAATAACATAGCAATGCGCAGAGATTTAGTACAAAGGAGGCGGCCTTATCGCTAAAAGCGATCTCTTCCTGATAACCTTCCGGTAGACAAAAAATTGACATTAAAGTTCAAGGTATCCTTCATATTATGTGTAAATCCCTCCATTGATCACAAAACTTTCCACAAGATTAAATAAAAAAACTATTCAGCCAGAGTGGTTTTCACGGCACTGAACGTAAGATCTAAGCGCACAAACTTTCAAGTTTCCTGAAGTTATGAAACTAAATTGCTCCACCGTTTAAACCCATCCAACCGCTTTGAAAACTAAAAACAAATTATACTTTCATCTGGATGAAACTAGCTGATACTAATTACTGTTGAAATTCCTCTGGTTGCTTGTTTATTTTGATAGTGATGTTGATCTATAATCGATAGATTGCAATGCTGCATTTCAGTCGATGCAGCACGCTCTTTAACTGTCTATTCACTACACCTTGAATTAGTACGAGTATTCAAGATATGAAAACCAGAAAAAGACATTCGGTCTTGGCTACAGGCGGGTATCGAACCCGCGTCTTTCACTAACCGGGCGACTGCACTAACCACTGTGCTACCGAGACTATTAACAGACCGGCCGAATATTTCTGGTATATTTTACTTGGCAGCCAGGTTTGTTTCACCAATGTTTAGGCATAAACCTTTTTACTATCCCTAATGCTAGAATAAAATAACCTAAAATGAAAATATTTTTGAGACCCTATTCGGCTTAGTGTTTTACTCAAAAGATCACAGTCGCGAAGTTATTCGATTTTTCAGAAGATCAAAGTGATGTGAAGTGTGAATATAGAATGACAGCCCAGATCTGTCTGTCAAGTAAAAGTATTATGACGCTGACACGGACGTAAAAGACAGACGGACGTCACCTCGTCTAATCATGAGTGAAGCATTTTATCAGCTGCCAGTTTGGGTGTGTGCGTGTCTAGCACGTGTCATTGGCGCTGTCACACGGAGTAAAATGGTGTAGTTTGTAGCACCTAGTGTTTTTTGTGTGAGTATAGCAGCTCGTGTACAACAATAGACATTGTAGCAGCATGCATGCTTCACATTTTTTTGTTTGATGTTTCGCCCGTCTTTTTTTACGCCCGTAGACGCTGACTACAGAGGCATTCACAACATTTTCCAAAACTATTGCAAAATGGATCTTATGTCAGCAGCATGAGATCCTCCTATGCAACCGTCATTGTGAACGCCGAACGTTAAGTAGGTCGTAAAAGCTGTTCAGTCAACTTATCGATAACTACACACATCACTAACCGAACATACGAAGTGTAAACAGTTTATTTACCGGTTTTTAATTTCGTTTACGATTCTGGAGCTTAGCCAACGGTGCAACGTATCGGAAATGCATTTTTAAGAAGGGAAATATTCAAAGGACGCGGTTAAAATGCTTTTCACTGAAAGTTTATTTTCTTTTGTTCAAGGATAAGCAGATCCTCTATTGGTGTTGAACTGGAATGAAATAAAAATGTTAGTTATAACTTCACATACAGCTTTGAACACCCAGACTCAGCACAAATACCTGTTCCGTTAACCTTTGATTTGATTTAGAAACTACATGTTTTGTCCCTTTCATTATTATTACTGTCAAAAATTTGCTTACTGACAGCACAGGTCAATCACTAAACCAATGCTGCAGCGTATCTTTATTTATAATAAATATAAAGTGAAAAAATGCTATTAACAATCATTGATATTAACAAAATGAGGAAGATAAGGCACACACACACACGGTACACACGTACCAAAAGTGACTACACAAAAGTGGGTCCAATGGACCTACTTTCAACTCAATATGACATCGGCTTGATTACGTACACGTCATTCTCATGTGTAATTTTTCGAATTCGCTAAGTATGAACAAAACGTACCTCTTTTTGTTTATATCAATGTGTACAATTTCAACTTGCAACCCTGTATGACTATTCTGTACAATAAAAACAAACGTTAGAACACAGACAATTTAATAAAGGCTGCTTTTGTTTTTCTGCGCTCTTAAAGTTCTGAGGTAATGTTACAAAGAACACACTATTTATATAATGCTAAACGAAATACACACGGACTGGAAGAATGGCGAATAAGTCAATGAAAATCAGGCATGTGTTAAGTTTGCACCCTTCTGACTCGTGGTCCCCAGCAATTTTCCAAGGGGACCACGAGGAACTCGCAATCGCTCGCAAAGCGAACTCTCTTAACAATTAAAATATACGTAAAATTAAGTTTATTGATGAAGTGCGTGTGGCCTAAATTAGGCTACGCTTTCGTCTCGAAGAATGTGTTTAAGCGTACCTCCGTAATTCCTATCTTTAATAAAGTACCTAAAGTAATTAAAAAGCCTCTGGCGGGTTGTTATGGTCTCCGTAGCTTGAAAACAGAAACAGTTGAAAAGTAACTGCTGAGTTTCTTGCCGGTTTTTCTCAGTACAGAAACAACTTTCCGATCCGGGGTAGCGTCACATTTATTTGAGTACAGTATATTTATTGTTTTCATGTCTATTATAAAGTATGTTTTGTTTGTTAATAAGATTTGATGATTCAAAAGTACTTTGTAACAGGTCTATTCAAATAAAGCTATTTTTGATTTTGCTTTTTTGATTTTGCTTAGCTGCCCGATATGTGGAAGACGCTGGCTCGATTACCGCCTGAAACCCAGAGCGAATATTTATTATTTTCCCTGGTATTCCTATCTTTACTGAGATGGGATCTAGTTTCCATAGTACAAACTTTGCTTAGTAAGCGGCTAGATGGCGCTGTGTTGATCATTTCCTAGGATTTGTATTTATATGTTTCCTTAATGCACATTTCCTTATCAAAACCACTTTATTTCTAACTGCTATAAAAAACCAAAACATACGATAAGCGTTTATAGGCTATCTCAGGTGAAGGTTACGTCATATCTATATCTCTGCGATAGATAAGATTATAGTTATCTACATGGATGAGTATTGTTAGATAAACACAGTAACATAGTTAAATATTTTGATTCTGACTTTAGCAGAGTTTTTTGATGGTTATTTCTAATTCCTTTACTATCTGTAGAAAAAGATTTAAAAATTGTGACATATCTTTATAAATTGCAGCATGTGTGCGATTCAGATGTATAAGCTATAATATTGTAAAGTTTCATTAAAATCCATCGAGCAGTTTTTACGTGAAATAGCAACACGGCACATCCACACATACAAACTGTCACATTTATAATATTAGTAGGATGTGGAAGTTTGTATGTGTGTATTTGCCGTCTTGCTCTTTCATGTACAAACTACTGAATGGATTTGTATGAATCTTTACATTACAGCTTATCATCTAAATCGCACATAGGCTACAAAAACAATTTTTTAAATAGAAAATATACTTTTTTTTCTTACTTAAGTCCACGCGGACGAAGTCTCGCGCGGCCGCTAGTTTAAAATAAAGACACCATATTAGGGAATAGTTTTCACAGTTTGACGCCGAACTCATAACCAGTGTGTCCCCGCCCACACAGTAGGTACCCCGAGACTGCGAGGGTAACGACACTAGCGCCACAACGGAGGATTTGCAGACTGAACCTGACCTCCCAGAGGTCACAGATAATACATTTTGTAATCTTAGCATTCTGTGCAGTTTGGAATTCTAGAGTAGAGTGGAATAATCAGTGCAATCTTGTTAGACTAGTCTCTAAAGTTGTATTGTGTATTCTATTGCACACTTTTACGAATAGGTATGCGACACATTTATAAAATAGTTATTATGTACTAGCGGTCCCGACAGTCTTCGTTCTGTTGTCAAACATTCAGTGTCACGTGATAGGTAGGAACGGTACTTAACTAAGAGAAAACGAAATTGAATTTTATACTGTATTTTTTAATGTTTACTCACCCTCTAAACCTTCCCTTTTGAAATATTTGTGAAGGCACAAATATTTCAAAACCAAAATTAGCTAAATCGGTCCAGCCGTTCCCGACTTTTAGCGAGACTAACGAACAGGAATCCATTTTTATATATAAGAAGACTAGCTTCTGGCCGCCGGCCTACGGCCGACTCGCGGCCATAAGCTAGGTCTGCGACGCTGGCCGCTCCGGGGCTTCGCCCCTCCCGCGGCTGCGAGGCCCCCGGGGGCCTCGCCGCAGCTCGGCCTTCGGCCTCGCAGTTGCTTGATTGGGCGTTAACTGTTCCGGGACAGTGCTCTCGTTCTTTTCTGAGAGGTTGGTGTTTTAGCAACAGTCCTAGTGCGAAGTGGGCGGTTTGAGCTGTGCCTTATGAGGGCGCTCGGCCTGCGGCCTCGCGGAGGCTCGACCTTCGGTCTCGCGTAGCAAGTAGGTCTAGCGCGAACCATAATCGAAAAAGAAAAAAGTTACTTGTATGTTTTGATTACTAAAACATTAGCAGTTCGTGCTAGACATACTGTACGCTATTAGTTTCCTTTATAGACAATAGTTAAGGTACCCATGCATGTTGATTGACAAACTTGGGTTTTTAGATGAATTTTTACAGCGGTTAATATTAGCTGAGGGACTTTAAAAAGGGTTAGGTCTATTTATAGATCTTGGAAATATTAATTTAAATACATTAAGAACTGGTTACTGGTATTAAAAAAAAGAAAATAGTTTCAAAGTTATTTCGTGATTTCATGAAGTGTTCGTGTCTGCAACTACTGCTATTATAAATATTGACTACTTGTTAGGGCAGATGAATAATAAACAAATTATTTACTAAAATATTTATTGTCTGAACTACATACATTATCTTCTGAAATATTAACTGGGACCTTAATTAGGTATAATTATTATCACTTAGAATTCAATAGAAGTTTCAAGCTATGTCGAAATGATTAAGATAAAATAGTTTTTGGAATAGCTATTAAGTACGTTTTAGAAATTACAATAAGGTGTGTATGTAGTAGTGATTTTTCTGCATTTCGCTGTGGGATTTTCTTCCGTCTTCAATTTCCTTAACGTCAGATCTGAAAAATAAAAAGGACTTTTAGATGATTTAATTAAGATTTATTGTCCACATTAAAATATGTTCTATCTGTGCTTCGGGTGGTTCTACAGGTAATAAATCTTTCTGGGCTGACTATTTTAATCAACTTCGGTAAAGCTGTTATGAGACCTTGGAATAAAATCCTTTGCTTGGCACTCTTGTTATACAACGTCAAACACATAGTTATGATGTTTAACAGTAAACTTTATCAGCATTAGCTAGTCATAGTCCTAGACATAGGCCTGTCACAAGTTCTGACTGTTAGCCTTCTGCATCCTTCTGTGCCGATGTATGACAGTGAGCTGACGAAGGAACATGGTAAATGGTTTTAATCATACCTGAGTAATATTTTTTTTTGTTGTTTTGAATGTTTTTCACTGGATCTATGTACGTATTGGAACTGCATCTGAAATTGTAAAAAAACATGTTATTTATTCTCATAAATAGATAGTGAATATAATAAAGTAAAACAGATTTATTGACAATTGTACTTATAAAAAATTAAGTTTATTCCTAAACCAAAACCATTCATCATATTGGAAGTATGGATATAAATTATTATTACCTAATTATGAAGATTATTTTTCTTCTGGAATTAGTTTCATGTTATAGAATTCTAAGAATAGGTAGGTATTTTGGAAATACAAGTGAGACGAACAGAGGCCAGCAATCATTATGTCTAAATTATGAACCAGAAACAGATTGAATCAATAATTACTTTTATTATTAGTGTCAGGGATAATTTATCTCTTCTGAACTTAGATATTACAGACTAAAAATACTTTTTGTTTTTATAGGGATTGACATTTAGTATACTTTGACTTCAGAAGCAGAAACAGCAGTGAATAAAATTTATAATATATATTTATAATGTAAATGCTTACATGGTGTGTCAATAATGGCCGTGCTGCTTTTTGTTTGACTTGGAAACTGCCGTGCCCCCCGACAAATTTAGGTGGGTATCTTCTTGTAATTTGTTATTACTTTGTTTCATTCAAATTAAATGAAACCTGAAAAAAAAAACATAATAATCGAAATTAAATTTTATTTTATAATTTTTATGGTTGTTTTTGTTAAAATTCTTCTTTTGAGCTTGATACAGTTTCCATAATGTGATCTCATTCCTCAGAACTCCAACCAGATTTCATGCACATTTCTTCAAATAAGCTGTTAGAATGAAGTCGAGCGAAGCTGGAAAGCTGGAAGAAGTCTTTAGTAATTGAAAATAAATATATGAAAAGCCAGCTCCTTGTTAGTCAAACTTCATTTACATTTCGTACAAAAAAGATGTTTTCAATGGAATACCATTAAAATAGGTACTTATTGTTGAGAAAAAAAGACGTTATCTACATAATGTGATGATTTAGAAAAGTACCTTTTTGAGCGTACAAAGAAATGTAAGTGAAATTCGTGCAGACCACACCGCGTGCAGGTCAAGAGGATGGCACATGGAACAATTAACTGAATACTGAATAAATGTAAAACATTTTCAATTTGGTATTAACTCATAAAACACTGAATCATAGTATTATAAAAGTGCAATAATAAATTGTGAATGTTTTATATTCATTAGGTATTTAATTAAAAGTGCCTTTCGTGGTCCATCTAACTACTTCTAACTACTGGCAAACTACTAATGCAAAATAAATAATTAATATAAGCTTGTATATATAGATCTAATTACTCACGAAATACTATTGCAAACTAAATAATTTAATATAAGCTTGTATAAATAGTTCTAATTACTGACGAAATACTATTGCAAATTAAATAATTTCATATAAGCGTAAATAAATAATTTTAACAACTGACGAACTACTACTGCAACTACTTTGGTTAGTATTCATGAGTGTGTGTACGAATACATTAAAACTGATTGTCACACTGGTATGGCAAATATAATTGAACACACACAACACAGGGGTACGAGAAATTCGAAGTAGGTATTAACTATAAATGCAGCCAAGACGCAGGGCGCGTTTCGTTTGTTCTTCAGAAAGAGAAGGTATTTCCGAGCTGACTTTAATTTACTGAGATGCAGGGAAATTTTATTTCACCCAAATCTTATTTTAGCAAATACATCCGAATTTATAGCTAAAAACTGTTTGGTAACTTATTTATAATGCGAATACCAACGGAGTGGCATGAGCTTCTTGTTGAAGTGTTTCCGAAGCGATACGTTTTGGGTATCTTCAAGAAGAGAGTAAACAGCTATTTGACCTATTTATGTAAGGCAACTTATCTTTCCCTTGCAGGGCGTCACATGTACACTGCCATTTCATGTAAGAAATATCGATCGCAATGTGATATGCAATAAATGAAATTAAATGAACGGCCGGCTTTGTAATTAGACTACATAAAATAAACAATGAAAACTAACCTGCAGTAGCGCAGCCGACCTCAACGCCCTCGGCGGCGGAGGAGCGCGACGCCAGCCGCGACGAGCGGCGCGTGACGCGGCGCGGCGGGCTCGGCGTCCCTGGACCTTTATGAGAAAAACATTTTATTTTTTAATAAGCCATAATCACATATTACAACTTCAAAGATTTAAAAAGGACATTTCACAAAAAAATTATAACATTGAGCGCCTATGAACATTCAAAGAGCGAAAAAAATATATTAGCACATGAATTTAGAAATACCGAAACTAATAAATAATATATTTTCTCTAAAAAACTGTGCTACATTGTATTGGCGCCGGGCCTAGAGTATTTTTTTATGGAGTTTTGCGGATTTCCTTATATTCCTGTACATGAAAGATTGCTATTTACTTATGAGTTTTAAAAGTATGAAGTCAGTCAAAAAAAAAACCTAATGAAAACTAATCCCTGCAACAGGCGCAACTATGATTTTTTCAAAAAGCTGTTACATTTGGGATTTGTATAAATATCCAGCATCAAGCATGCCACTATAAATCTGACGATAAACTCACCTGCGGCCACGCCGCTGGCCTCAGCGCCCTCGCCGGCGCCGGCAGACGCGAGCGACGCCAAGCGCGACATGCGGCGCGTGACGCGACGCGGCGGGCTCGAAGTCTCTGTTACAATAAACCTTCATTAGAAATACATCAATTTATATCCTATAAATAAGTGATCTCAATCTGTTATGCTTATTAAAAAACAGAATCAAAAATTATTAGAGGGTGTGTATGTTTCCTGCTTCTTAATTCAAATTAATTAGTCCAAATACTGCATTATTATACAGACTCTGGTATTGAAAATGTTTCTCCTTTGCTGTACTAACAAACATTTTTTTGGAATTAAAGTAACTTGAGTTTATTAACATACACTATATGTAGGTAATGTAAATATTTCAACAACAGATAGTAAATAAGCTTTGCATAATGTTTTCATTCTTGATAAGTACATGATAGGGTTATAGGCATAGCTCTTATCATTACTTCTCACAAAAATTGACTCCACAGCTATATAAGATAAGTACTTGCTGGGTAGTGGTGTCACTATCTCCACCATGCAATGAATGATCAGTCAGGAATCAACTATGCATTGCAATGCCTCTGAATTTTCAGTTTTTGATAGTCAGGTTAGAACACTTATTTGCATGAATTTGTAACTTATTACTTGTAACTTTCCAGTTATTGAACCCATGACCTATTTAGAAGCAAGATAACTATCAATTAAGTAAGGTGGTCATGTACTAAATCAGTAAAATTGTAAATACCTAGGGATTTAATATAAGTGTTTTTAGACAATGGGCAAATTTTGAGGCATGTCGCTGTTAGGCCAGATGATATACTAACCTGCGGGTACGCAGTTAACCTCAGCACCCTCGCCTGCCGACGAGCGCGACGCCAGGGACGCCAGCCGCGACATGCGCCGCGTCACACGGCGAGGAGGACTCGAAGCCTCTGCTAAAAAATAAACAGAGAAAACGTTGAAAATAAATAGGTAGGTACGTGATTCACTTCCTACTAAGATTTCGAAGATTCACATTTTCCCACTAAACCGTGCGTGAGAAAAAAGTTAACACGTATAAAAAGTTCATAATTTAAGTCCCAAAGCGCCCTGCACACCCTTTGCTACACTCAAACACATATAACTAATAATTTGACCGACCGAAAATAGAGCGTGCTCGAGGTGAGGCAAGTCGCATTTAGGCGTTAAATCACCGTTAATTACCTAACTATTGATTAAAAACACTTAAATTCACGCTAAAACTTCTAATTCCAATAAGAATTAATTCATTGATTCTGAAGCCTTAATAAATACTGATAATAACTTCAATAAAATAGTCGAAACAGGTAGAAACTTACCCGCCACGTTGTTAGCGTCTTTGGAAGGAGTCGGAGGAGGAGGCGGGCGGTCCGCAATCTTCGTCTTTAAGACGCTGGCGTAGCTCCTTTTCATCGTCAGAACCTGAAACACAACTTTAACAAACAATTACTCAACAATGAAGAACTTATGCGTTGTCACTCACCACTACACAGTTGCCCGTCTAGTAGAGAAATGGCGGAAGGAGGAGTCGGTCGGACCGAACGGCCAAGGTAGTAGGGATGCTCCATTTTGATCGATTTGCTCGAAGATCGATTGATAACGATACAGCCTATTGATTTTTTGGATCAATATAACACGATGCGACTTTTGCTTTGATCGAATCATACGCCTGGCAGATCGTTTCTAAAGAATATATAAAATAGAACAATAAACAATTAAAAGTAAATGAATAAAAAAAGTTCAAAGTATTTATTTGCGAAACTAAGTGTTACATAGTTGGACGATACATATTTTGAGACTTTTAACTTAGTCGCCCTTTTCGGGTACAGCAAACATTAGAATAATAGGAATTTATAAATTATAAATTTAGTATTTAGTATAGAATTTATAAATTTAGTGAACAATAACTAACATACAACACAATCAACAATAGCTAGCTTTAAAGTAAAGCAGAGAGATAAAACAATAAATAGAAAATTACTTTGCAAACATTTTTACACAGACAAAGTTTTCATGTAGTTATTAAAAAAAAAAAAGTCAATTACATAATATGATTGGATGGATGCATCCATCCATCGATGGTTTTGTCTTGTTTTGAAAACCAGAAACCATGAAGTTTTCACAAACACCCAGACCAAGCATAAAAACTTATCCCTAATTCACGAACAACTTCTTCTTCTTTTTTATTTAGTGGCGATATCTGGGTTTTTTACCACAATTCCGCCAATGTCACGTAGGTAATTCACAAACAACAATCATTATTGAGTACGCTTTCTGTCATGCTGTTACTTTCAGGTCTTTAGGGGTACGTTCCAAAACGAGTAGTGTAGAGTGATTTTTACTCTCCTCGGTGAAAAGAAGGAGACAGAACTATGAATAAGAAAGAGAAAACACAAGAGTGATAGAATGGCTTTAGGAACGCTATCGAGTGATTTTTAACGAAAAGTTGTTTTTGAACGGCTTCGGATAAATATGTCACTGTCAAGCCGATTTTCCAAACAACGCTAAAGTTCAAGTTATTTAAAAACTAAATTTCTATCTGAATTTATCCAATACACCTTTTTAATAAATGTCCAGTTTATCTGACTAAAACTATCTACCGAAAGTAGCAAAACTTCTACCTGAAAGCTGTCAGGTGAATTCTACCTGGCCCCAGACGTCGGTAAAAATCGCACTTGTCAGTGTGAACATTACTCTCACCCAAGCCGTTCCAAATTGCATGCGAAACTGTCAGAGTAAACGTTCGGTTACTCTCGGTTTCACTCGGGTTGCTGTAGGAACGTGTCAGAGTGATTTTCGCACTACCGTTCTTTTCGTAACTTTCACTGGTTTTGGAAAACAGACCCTAGACATTTTGACGGGACGCGCCGAATGAGTTTGATGGTATGCTCAAATATGATGGAAGTTGGCGAATTGAACATTGATGCAAAAAGAGGAAGTTGTCAAGGTCACGGGAAGAAGATAAATATTGGCTAAAATAACATTATTTAGATGCGCGTTGATGTGGCTGACTTAGTAATTTAGAAGGCAACTTAGAATTTTAGAATCGAATATAAAATAAATATTGCCATTTTAAAAGAAGTCTGTTTGATTACTACCCAATTAATAAAACTAAAGAATAAATAATGTACATGCATACTTCCTTCTTATTCTCTTTTTCCTAAAAATAAAATACAATTTTATATAATCGAAAGAGTTTTTCAATGTTTTAATATTCGGATCGTTAATCATCATTCAGGAAGTTACGATGCTTTACGATCCCAAAGATCGATTCAAAGCAAAAGATCGGGCATCCCTAGCCGGAAGCGAATGCGGAAAAAGCATTTTTTTTGACTCGTTATTCGATAATCTTTAAAAATTAACAAAATAACGGACAATAATTTGATCATAGTTTACGCACTTCCGTTGTTTGACGTGCCGAACCATTGGAGGTGCGGTCCGAATTGAGCTAAAAGTGATGGCGCGCCCATGCTTAATAATTAATTTTTAAAATGATCGATAAACATGTCGACACGACAACAAACACCGATGCCAGTCAGTACTTCTGTGACGAATAGCAACTATAGTATTTGAGCACTAAACTCGGCCCCACCGACTGGCAAGTCAGGTCCAGTTGTCAAAATTTGTTAATTATTTTATAATATTGAAATGAAACATAAATAATATCAACAAGCTGACAACAGTTCAAGTCATTCCAGTTCCATAAAACCAACTAAAGCATTCTGAAGTACAAAAATGAGAATTTCCGATCGATTTCAATATGCTTCGGGGCTTTAACGCCGTGAGTCTTATATCACAATCATGAATGAAACGTCAAACAGACATTTTCGCGTAAAACTATTTAAGTTTAAGAAACCTGTGTCGGGTGATTTCTCTTGGTCTCAGACGTAGAAATCGCACTTGTCGTCAGTGTGAGAATTGCTCACACCCAACATGTTCCGAATTTGTCAGAGTAAACGGCGGGTTACTCAGGAACGCGTCTGAGTGATTTCCGCACTGCCCTGAGTGACTTTTAGTAGTTTTAGAACAGCCCCTTAAACGGTCCGAATTGATTTTGACGCAGACAGCGCGGCGCCTTGAGCGGTCACAGCGCTGTATTCGCAATACGGACCGCACCAGGAAGTACTGAATTAATATGAATGATTGAATGAAGAAACTTCTGTCTGTTTGACAATGACATTGAGTGAGCACAATCAATCAATCATAATAAACTCGCTAAAGTTTTTCCAGATCTCTTTTCAGTGATTTTTCAATTACGTACTACAAATGAAAGTGGCGTACGTACGCACGCAATAAATCATGTTTTTAGATGAAAATTTATGCCCTTGTCAAATTTCAAGGTAAATGTTTTAAGTTGTGTGACTAAAATTACAAATTGGCGGCCAATAAGACAAGTGGTAGGAGTGGGTAAAACTAAACATGCTCTTCCATTGAATTTGCTTTTTGTATCTGGGGTTATAGCGAAGCAAAGCAGGCTTTTGTTTTCGTGTCTATCGGTGTCTATATGACTGGACTGTTACGAATAGCTATTTGTGCAAATTAACCTGGATTGTTTATGTGCACTTGAAACACGTATAAGATTAGACTATCTCAATTTAACCTATTACCTATTGTAACTAATGAAATAAATGATATGACACTACCGAATCGTAGGATAACGCAATTCTAAATCGCTACCCTGGGGTCAGAAAGTAACATGCAAACGACTTTTATGCAATCTGTAAATAGTTTCAAAAAGATTTACTTACTGCTTACTTGTTTGTCACCTTTCTGTTTACATTTTAGGTTTTTTTATAGCACTTGGTGATGTAATTATGTAATTTGGTTGTGCCAACTATTGTGATTTGTTATTAATTCAACTTCATTTGTTTTTTAGATTTACATAGAACAAGATACAATTTTTGAAATTTGAGTTAATGAATTTATGATATCAATGAAAAGTGCAAATGAAAACTCATGGGTCATAAATAAGGCACATGGTGTATTTGCCTGCAGAAAAGAATTATTCTGCTCGAAGCATTCATTGCATCAGAATCAGGTAATTTAAACAATATTTTATCATTATACCTTTTGCTTAGATATTTGTGTCCTGTTGGTAATACTGAAGGTGTTATGTTTCAGCAAGAATTTGGAAATATCCAAGTCTGTAAAGTGTATATAAGTCTGAAAAACAAGTTTCATAGTTTGTGATCTAAAATTAGAGTTAAAATACAATATTCATTATTTCTATTTTTTACAGATGCAAAGGTTGTACAGCTTGCTAGTAGAAAATTTACTTTACTGAAAGCAACATGATGACTGAGTTTTTGTGAAATTACAAATGGAAGCAACCCATTGAATTTCATCCCTGAACAGAAAAATAATAATTTATGAAACCAAATAATTCAACAGAATCATTTTCTTCTCTTAGGCAAAAAAGAAATGATCCACAATTGATGTTCTCAAATGAAAAGGAGTAAAGTTTTTGAAAATACATATTTGTTTCTTTTTTATACAGTTAACCACAGCTAGAGCATAACACTGCTAGTATATGCAGAGTTTCTTTCATATTAGTGCAGACAATAGAAACACAGTTTTACACTTGAGATGTGGTCAACTGGATGGTACAGGCACAAGTAGTAACTGTTTTTGTTTCCTAGTATTTACAGGCTTGCGTAACATAAGATTTAGGTAGGTACTAAGAACAAAATGTAGTATGAGACAGTGTGTCAGCATAATTTGCTCATAGTTAAATTAGGTATACTTTGCTTCATTTTCAACTTCATATTAATGGTGACTAATAATTATCTATTATCAAAAAACATATTTTTGTCTTTTTTGTTACACAAAGTTAAGTACCTATTCTAGGTTGTTGGCACATCTCAAACTACCTGGTTTTAATTATAATTATAAGTCTGGTGTGTCTCACTATGAATAGGTGCCTTTGATATATTCATTATATTATAACATACTTTTGCACGGAGATAGTACACAATGTATTTATTTTGAGAGGTCTGTCTCATTTACTATTGCATAAGTAATGATTAAGGAGGAATTATACGGTTGAGGGCATACAGTTGGGTTTAATGACTTAGATGTCCTACATAACCACTCTATTCCACTGGATAGCGTGGTATCCATGAACAATTATAATTTTCTTAACTAAAAGAACAAGACTGAACAACTATTTCTTGAATTAAACAGCACATCGGGCTACCCATTAGGCATATACCATAAGCATTTTACCTTGTTTCTTTCCAGTGTTTAAGGTATGTGCCTAAACATTGGTGGAATACCTGGCTGCCAGATGAAATATACCAGAAAAAATCGGCCTGTCTGTTAAAGGTCTCGGTAGCACAGTGGTTAGTCCAGCTGCCCGGAATGCGGAAGACGCTGGTTCGAATCCCGCCTCAGCCCAAGGCCGAATGTATTTTCTAGGTTTGTTTCCTATCTTTAAACGATGTTTATGTAATTTATTTAAAAAAAACAAAAAATATTCGTTAATGAACATCAACCCCCTTATTCATAAAAACGAACACAACGATTGACGTGTCATGTCCCTTACTCGCAAATGGCGGCAGCAACAAGAATGAAGGAGACAAGGCGATACAGAAGTTAACGTGTTGATGAAGCGCTGGTTATTTTTTCATGAATAAGGAGGTTGAGCACTAAAACTTATTGAGAGTACGTTTACCTGTGTGAATTTACTTCTTACGTCATATTAAAATGCGTGAAGTTATAATCTCAACCAACTTAAGAATTTGTTTATTTAATATCATCGCGGAGAAATCCTTATTCGCCGCCCGGGGGTCATTTGGGATGCCTACAGCCTAATACCCCGGGACACTCGACCGCAGATAAGCTAAATCAACGGAAAAGGTTCTACCATACTGCTCCGCCGCCACGGCTTGCTCCTGACAACCCTACCCTGCCATCTGGCCCAGCAGCGTTTGGGTGACAAGTCCACTACACGGCCCCGTCGTTTTGCTCTTATCACGGGTACTAAGACCCTCGCGCTTCCACAAGGCGAGAACTCATATGGGGTGATATACAATAACCTTAGCTATGCTCCAGCCTAACCTGTTTTCTTACTCAAGAAATCCGTAGAAGTAGAAGACACCCCGCTCTTCAGGGAAACGGCAACGGAGTCTAGGACTCTTCCACCCCAGATGGAGGTGGGATTACCAGTACACCCTGGGTTCTTCGCTGACAGGGTCAGACTCCCTGAGAGTAACACTACCAGTATCTACCTAGTAGCCTGGCGCACAAAGTGCTACCTGCTGGCGTCCTTCTCGATGCCACTTGGTTAAAATGAAGATTCTTAACAAATCGAAAGTACTGTGTAATGGTCTATGAATTGGAAATTCATTCAAAGTACTTTCGGTGACTACCAGTACATTTAGTATGGGATATCTTAGTATGGAAGGCCAAAAGTTCGTTACCCTTAAATCGTATTTCAATATACAGTGTGTTTGGGAACCGGTGTCCGACCCGTTAAGGTGAAGTAATATGATCTATTTTATGAATAAATCCACCATAATTAAGCACTTTTAATAAATTTTTTTTTAATTTATTTCAGGTAAATTTTACCTGCGTTTCAAAGGGTCTCTGATGACAGGGTGATATTCAATTTGTCACAACTTCTAAACTATTTTACTTGGAACTTTGATTTTTGCTTCAGTGTTTAGGTGATGTCTTTGGGTATCCAAAAAGTTAAAAATAAATGTATGTTGACAGTTTAGTTTTTCTGAAAAAAAAAAATGTAAAAAAAACTAACACAATTTTCAAGTTCAAACATTTTTTTGAGGTATTTTAAGGGAGTTATGAAAAAATGCTTTTTTGTCAGCTTATTGCCTACTTTTGTAGCTGTCCAACGATACCACTTTTGTGACTGTAGGACCTCTAAATCGGCAGATATTGCAAACTAAAATAACCCACCCGTACTCCCGAGAAAAAAAAATTAAAATGGCGGCCATTTTAAAACAACTGGGGCAAAGTGCTTAATTATGGTGGATTTATTCATAAAATAGATCATATTACTTCACCTTAACGGGTCGGACACCGGTTCCCAAGCACACTGTATAAATTGACATATTTTGAGATGGCCGCCAGTGTACCTGCCTGCCATATTGAATTTTCGACTTTTTTGGGCGATTTCTCAGAAACTACTATAACTACCAAAAATGTTTTTCTACTTAGCAACCCGCAGGTAACAGTTTCACGATTGGCTAGTACATTGCATCTTTCTTAAAAATTGCCAACACAGAAAAAAAATTAAAAACAGTTCGAAAATCGCAAACTTTTCCACAAAAAGGCCTCCAGATCGTCCGCCATCTTGAATTTCCGAAATCCTGTATTTTTCCCATAATCTGGACTATATATGGCAACATTTGGCGTTATCACTTTTTTTCTACCATATCTGGAAGTATCCGTCACTAACTTTAGTTGGGCCGTCATTACGGGACGCTCCGGGCTTCGCCCTACGCGGAGTTCGGCCTTCGACCTCACATTCGTAGCTCGGCCTGCGGCCTCGCAAATTTTTCGGTGACTGCTGGGAAATTCACAAGATTTTGTCATACAAAGTAGCATTTTCAGTGACTCCCAGTACATTTAGTATGGGATGTCTTAGTATGGCAGACTAAAAGTTAACGGTCCTTAATTCCTACGTTAAGAGGGTAAACTACCCTTAAATAGGTATAATCCTTACCAGTGGATAGTTTTGAACAGGATGACATACTTTTTTTTTTAAAACAAAGCAATTTTGTTTTTTGGGTAAATCTCAGAATTTACCCTGAAAATGGGTAAGTTTTTTCACCATACTGTAGGCCTCACTAAACCTGACAAAAAACCCAAGTAACATTTTACTGTAAAACGACGACAACTACCTGAAAAAACCAATTTAGAACATTTTTAAAATGACATATTTTCAAATGGCCACCAGTGTACCTGCCATTTTGAATTTTTGACATTTTGGACGTTTGGTGCAATCTCAGTTATATTGCACGAAAAATGGTATCATTAGTTTTTTTCTATCATGCTTACAACTCCCTCAAGAGGCCTCCAAATTGACCCCTTCCAAAAAAAAGTTTTACTTCTCATTTCTAGTGTTGCCAGTTGATTTAGATAAAAATGGTCAAATGTCATTTTAATGGTTGCATTCAACAACCTAAGGCCATTTTTATTGCTAAAATGTATTTTTTTCTATTTTCGACATTTTTGGGCCATTTCTCAAAAACTACTAAAGCTACCAAAAAAATATCTTCCCGGGCAACCCGGAAGCACCAGCTTCACGATTGGCTAGTACATTGCACAATTATTAAAAATTGGCAACACCCAAAAAATCTCAAAAAACAGTTTGAAAATCTCAAACTTTTCACAAAATGGCCGCCAGCTCATCCGCCATCTTAAATTTCTGTAATCCCGTATTTTTCCCATAATCTGGACTATATATGGCAACACTTGGCGTTTTTACTTTTTTTCTACCAAATGCGGAAGTATCCGTCACTAACTTTAAAGACACCCATGTCGAAAATTTTATTTTCTACCATATTTCCCAGTGTTGCCAGTCGATTTTTGCAAAAATACTAAAAGGTCATTAGGGACCTGAGTTGCCATAAAACTGCATTCAAGATTTTTTGACAGCTGTCATATTTCTCATTTTGACTTTCCCGAGCCCTATCCCAAAAACTACCATGAATTTGGTAGAAATTCACATTCCTGGCAACACTCGTAAAAATTACCCACAATCGGCGCATACTATGAAAAACGATCAAGTGTTGCCGTCTACCGGAAAAATCACTTTGAAAATGATTGATTTCGCTGATCTTTACAAAATGGCCGCCAGCGCCGCCGCCATCTTGGATTTTTATAATCTGTGGATGAGGATGTCAAGTGGACTATACAAGCAACACTGCTAAGAAAATTTTTGAAAATCGAACAAAAACTCTGTTCACTATGGTATCGCAAAAACCACTCTAAAACTCGTTTTTCAATCCAAGATGGCGGCCTGGGGACGTTCTTTTTTTAAACTTTTATTTTTTCAGAATACCCAATTTGGACATGGCAACACCCAGTTGAAAAAGAAAAAAATCAGCGCTTAAAACAAAAAAGTTGATGTTTGAAAAAAAGACGCCATCTTGTTTTTTGAAAAAAAAAAACTGAAAAACCTGCGTTGATAAAAATAACAAAAATTCCCAAAAAGTGAAATTAACCCTAAAACACCTCAAAATAACTGAAAAACACCCCTGATCAGTGAGTGAGTGAGTGAGTGAGTCAGTGAGTGGTAATCGAGCTTTATATATTATAGATACCTAACATATTTTAGCATCACTGATTCCTCAAGATAACTTAATAAACCATCCTTTCGAAGGGTCACAGTATAAGCTCATCAAAAAGGTCTTTGTTCGACCTTATAGAGTAACCTCATAGGGTGACTGTCAATTTCGTTTATCGGGATACATGGACGCTTTTGACGTTTAACCAAAAAGTCTAGCTGTCATAAAAAAATGCCATATCTGCATTTGTTTATAACAGAAATGCACGAGTAACATAATCTAACATAATAAAGTTATTTTAATCCATAGTATGTTTGCGTTAAGAATGCAGATTTTTTTTAAATTTATTTCTGTTACACACAGAAAAACTCGGGTACAAAACCGTAGCGTAAGAATGCGTTCACTGTGAACTTGGCTTTCTAATTAGGAACGATTTGATTGATAAGGGGGCGTGCTAGATCGAAGGACTCATAGGGTAAAATATATCAGAAAGATTCGGCAATGTCAATGGTCTCGGTAGCACAGTGGTTAGTGCAGTCGCCCGGTTTGCGAAAGACGTACTATTCCCGCCTGAAGCCAAGACCGAATGTAATTTTTTTGGTTTTCAGATCTTTAGTAAAGATACTGCATGGAAAATGCTAAAAATAATAATAACACACTTTGGTGTAGTCGCCAATTTCATCAGTAAACCAACAATACAATACACTATCTATGCTAAAAACTACATAAGTAAAGTCGCGGAATGAAACGGTTGACCAGTTTTCAAATAAATTCATTTACGCGTTGCAAGCACATCTTAACTTTTTAAACTGTGTAACAGGCTAGAGTATGTAAAAAAGTATGCTTTATTGTTTGACAATTAAACTAAAATTCGATAAGACGTATGTTCCTTCACGATTGACATTTGAACCAATACTTTTTATTGGTTTGATCTTGTCAATGTCATCTTTGAGCAAGCAAAAACAGATTTTAGGGTGGTAAACCCTTTCATTCCCCGACTGTACGTCCAAAACTATTTCAACCTCAACGTCACCCTACAAAGGACTTTCTCAAATTGCAATACTTACGTCAAAGACATACGTTTGAAGTTTCTGTAGACAGAAGTTTGGGTTTTAGTTTGTCAGTTAACAAGTCATTTTGTGATCTCGCAAGGGATTCTTCAAATATCCACGATTTCTTTAAGATAAGATATTGCCTTTATTCTGAAAATGGAGAACACAATTTAGGCAGTCTCATCGCTAAGAACGATCTCTTCCAGACCACCTTCATGTTTAGAAACGACAAAACCTAGCACAGGGATGCTACTCACATTTTTGCTTACTACTGTAATAAATAAATGTGATGTTTTTTATTATTAACTAGCGGCCGCCCGCGTCTTCGTTTGCGTGGACTTGAGTTGGAAAAAAGGTAACATTTCTTTATACATTTTAGCCTATGTACGATTCAAATATATAAGCTACATTATTGTGAAGTTTTATTTAAATCCATTCAGTAGTTTTTACGTGAAAGAGCAACACGGCACATCCACACATACAAAATTTCGCATTCACAATATTAATAGGACTAATAGGCGGACTTAACGTTAGAAGTATGTTCTATCAACAGTCAACCTTCAATGAAAAAAATATTACAAAAAAAAACATGATGTTAATTCGCAAGGGATTCAAACCCACGACTTCCGAATTGAGAGCTCAACTCTAACCACTAAACCAGTGATGCATTAGTTAAAAAAGTAACAAAAGACAGAAAGAGTTATAATTATTTTAACTTCTCCCAGTAATAAACATAACATTTTTTATTTATTAATATTTTTAATTTTAGTTAAGTTTAGTTTTAGTTTTTGTATAGATGTTTGAATATGTAAATAAGTATTGTTAAATTGCCTAATAATAAATTAATTGTTTTAGCTATAAACATAGGAATAGCCTGAAGTAAACATCGTAAAAGGAGCGTGGGTTCGAGTCCGGCTGAGTCACGCGTGGGCGAACTCACATGTTGGGCTAGGTTAGTTTTCTACTGCTTTTTTATCTGTGGAAACACGCATGGAAGGTTGAATGCAGAGATTTTTAATGCTTTTGTTAAATACGTTGTGTTTCAAGCATTTTGAGACTTCTTAACCCACATTGATATTCATTTTATTTCACAAAACTGAAAAAAAATGTTGTACAAGGACATACTTAGAAATAGCCAAATTTAAAAAATAATTAATCCTGAAATAATTGACGTTGAAATATTCAAATGTGCCTAAAATATTTTTCATTCTATTCTTTTCACTCTTCAAACTGACTCGATTGGCGAAGGGTGGACTTCTGAGTGGTCCGTTGTCATGGCGAACGGCACATTCAGCAGTCAGTGTCTCTGACTGCCTCGTCATCAATGATATTATAATAAAAAAAAGGTAGATTGGTTACTTGTGCTAAAAAAGTGGCACCCGAAATCAGAACTTTTCATACACAAGATTCCAATTGGGCAAAGTTATTCCCAAAACTTTTCTGCTAGTCCCTATCTTATGGTAAAGTATGCAATGTTTTGTTAACATATTTAAATTGCCACCTACACCAAAACATTTAACTTGCATCAAGTGCATCTGTTGCACTTCAATTGCAATGCACTCGGTATCGGCAAAAACAGACCAATTGAACCAATTGAATTGCTTGACGTAAACATATATAATTGCAAAGAGGTGCAATGAACCGCGTGGGAGGTTCAGTGTTGCCAGCTTAGTGAAATTACCCCATATATATGCATGAGGTTAGTAATGTGTTCTAGGATTATTGTTAGTAATTGGCAAGCTCTAATCAGAAGCTGATTCAATTATTTAACGTAAATGGCTTAGCAAGTAGTAAGCTTGTTAAGCCAATAATCATAGTAAAAGAGGACAGATCATTAAAAGCTACGATAATAGAATGGAGAGCAGCGTGACCCAATGGTTAAACGCTCTGGCTGAATTCGCGTGGTTCCGAGTTCAAGTCTCGCCGTAACACCTCATCATCATTGACAAAAATAAATCCATGCAACGGTGATAGATAGACAGATTAGATAGATTCTTACCCCCTTATTCATAAAAACGAACGCAACGCTAACGCATTGTTTAAGCTATTGACGTGTTCTGTCACTTACTCGCAAATGGCGGCAGCAACAAGAATGACAGTGACAAAGCGATACGATAGTTATCGTGTTCTATAAGAGCTCTTTAAGTTTTTATGAATAAGGGGGTTAATGTTCTGTTCACTATGAAGGCAATCATCAGTGTGCCTCTGACTACTGCGTTTAGGTTATAATCGTCAGCGTATACTTTGTCTCAAAGTAAGGTCTCTTCGTAATGTTATGGAGCTGTGCCGTATTAGCGGTTAAAACACCTTAAAAAACAATTTTAACTGACCTAGGGCGCCGAAACATTATAAAAAACCAAAACTACTAATTAGTTTTCAATTGGCAACATTGGTCACTGCCATTAAAAAGCAGCCAAAAAGCAACAACCCAGATAAAGTGTTGCCAATTAACAAAATACAGCAGTTTCCATTCAACAGCTTCAAGAAACAAATTAAATGTACACAAATAAATGCTAAATACATTGCTTTCACACATTATTCGCAAATTAATTTGCATGTTAAATAATTACTGTGGGAGTCGGCTTGGGTGGTCTTTTATCATTAAAATATTCACTTATCAACGTAAGTCCACATTGTTGTATAATTAAGTATAAATAAAGAAACATAATGCAAATTTGCCTCGTTAGGAAACAATTTATTTGTGGGTCCAAAATGAAAATACTACACAAAAACCCCTTCAAATCAGCCCTATAGCATCACGTTAACTTTTGCAACGTTTTGTCTCTTTCATTCCTGTTTCTGTCGACATTTGCGAGTAAGCGACAATCGCTAAATCAATGCTCCAGCGTTGCGTTAATTTTTATGAATAAGGGTTAGTATCTAACAAACTACTGGCTAACTTGTGATATCTATGTTTTTTTTAACTTCTTGAAACGATAATGCATTTTGAAAACCAACTACTGAGCAGGCATCTATGTAAGGTCCCTCTACATAATAAAGATAGGACCCCCTAAATTATACAATGCTTTGAATATAACACTTAGCTGTAATGAGAGCCAAAAAGTTATCTATCTATCATAATTTTGAAACGACTTATCCGAATGAAACAGCAGAATTACCCTATAAAATACCGTAACATTCTCCCCAATTCAGGGGTAATTTTACAAAACCGCAACACTTACTCTCAAAACTTTAGCTAAGTAAAGGAAATTGTTTCAGCTTACTCCAGCGGCTTCTTAGATTCGTATAACAATGTTTAAAACTTAGAAAACAGATGCCTTGAGCTCTAGAAAACAATTTAACTTCGAAATAATAACTTGGAATAGCGTAGTAATATGCTGAACAGACGTTTTTGCTAAGTCTGGGTGTTTGTGGTACCTTTGTACACCAAAGTGGTAGTGCCACAAGGAAAATAGCTCACTTTGGTACCAAAACACTTATTGTGATGTTGCAACGCACCGCACTTAGGGGGACTCACCCGAAGGGGGTTAGAGTGATAGAATGGAAAAACCATTTACATTTTCAACTACAAGCTACATTATTACTATTATTAGTGATAGATACTAGTGCCTGAGATAGATAAACAAAGTCACTAAAAATCATCAGTCAATCAAATCATATCATAAGATACTGGCAACATTCAAGCGTTGAATGGCGTTGCAGGGAATGTAAAGTCGCGGAGTGAAAAGGTTGACCAGTTTTCAAATAAATTCATTTACGCGTTGCAGGCACATGTTACCTTTTTAAACTGTGTTACAGGCTAGAGTATGTCGAAAAGTATGCTTTATTGTTTGACAATAAAATTATAATTCGATTATATGTATGTTCCTTCACGATTGACAGTTGAACCAATACTTTTAATTGGTTTGATCTTGCCGTTACCCTGCAGTGTCAAGTTTGATAAATCGAACTATCACATCCTCTTTGCATATAATGATTAAAACTTCAAATGTGAATAACAGTTTCTGTCAATGTCATCATTGAGCAAGCAAAAACTGATCTTAAGGTGGTCAACCTTTTTATTCCGCGACTGTATCAGTTGGGTTACCAGTTATTTCGTTGAATTTTTAACACCATTTTCATTCATTTAATTTATCTGGTCAAAACTAAGTTCCTCCATTAAACGACAACGGTGATAACAATCAATGCAACCTCCATAATTAAAAGGCGTGTCAAGAAAGTCATGACCTTACAACATGACCTTTAACCAGACAATGACGAACCAGGAACCAAACTGTGGACCGAACGCATCACCATTCAGCATTAGATACAGTCAAGCACAATGAGCTTTGTTTGAATCATGACGTGGCGTGTTCAAGTATTTTGAATGCATTTCACTAGCCCGTTGGGTTTATTTTTTATTATAGGTTAGTTAGTGAGCAACCTTAACAATCCGCACTGAGCCCGCGTGTTGGCGTATGGCTTGTTCCACCTCATAGTTGAGGTGAGGCCTGTGCCCAGCAGTGGGACGTATATAGGCCGTTTATGTTTATGTTTTTTTATAGGTTAGTTAGGCACGCATTTGACCACAATCTCACCTGATCGTAAGTGACTATGTGGTCTAAGATGGTACATGTCCGCCTAACAAAATGGCTGTTTACTCTCTTCTGGAAGAGGACCGAGTTGTATTGCTGTGGAAACACTTTAGCAGGAAGCTCATTCCACTCCCTTATAATAATAATAATTACTATTAAATATTTGACTTCGCCATTTTACTCCGTGGCAGCACCAATGACGCGTCCTAGTCACGCACACACCTAAACTGGCAGCTGATAATATGCTTCACTCATGATTAGACGAGGTGACGTCCGTCTTTCTTTACGTCCGTGCTGTCAGCATCATTATCAGTACCATGTGCAGAGTACATACAGGGTGTCCCGTATTTAATGGTCCAATTGTGATCCAAGTTTTCTAAAAGTTATTTTGTACGTCCGTCTTTCTTTTACGTCCGTGGCTGTACTATGATTGGATGGTGTTCATAAACTTTCAAAGAGCAGTTTCTTAAATTAAAATGTCCCCAGCGCAATGTACGTACATATTGCACTTGTCAAAGACAGTAATCCAGCTAATGTTTTATTTATGAAATACGGAGAATGTTTTGCAGCATTTAGTATTCCAGTCACATGTGCGGTAGGGTTGCTATGTTGTAATTATTTATGTTTAACTGACTGAGTTTTTGAATTGCTGTTTTAGGCAAAATCGTAAGCTTTGAGGAGTATAATTAAATGTCTAAAAAGAGTCCCATGGGTGGAAAGACCTTAAGATAAGATATACTTTATTGCACAAACAAAACAATTACATAAAAATGCTTACAGAGATATAGCAGTACAATGTAGGCGGCCTTATCGCTAAAAGCGATCTCTTCCAGACAACCAGACCTTTATATCTTTAGAAAGAAAAAAAATGCATTTATTCGCCGGAAAACCGCAACTTACTTAAAAATAAGATAAAGAAATAAACACAGAAAAGAAATAACAAGTTTTGATTGCTTTATTGAAACAGACAACAATAAAATTAAAAACCATTCTAAGTAGCGGTGTTGCGATGTCCAGCATAAAATGGACCACTCTCAGCTTGTGTCTGGACCCGATCAGTTCAGACGGTGGTTTTCAGTGGGCTCTGCTGAGCTGGGGGCTTAGCCAAACTAACATTTACATTTAAACGATAGCGAAGTTAGAAAAGAACAAAATGTATGGGATTGACATAAGCCGCGCTAAATCACGTGATCAATCCCATACATTTTGTTCTTTTCTAACTTCGCTATCGTTGTCTAAATGTTACTTTGGCTAAGCCCCCCGAGCTTTATGTATGTAGCCAAAAATCACCCCGTTGTTTCGAAAATAAAAATAGTTTTCTTGACATCGTTGCTAACAGAACTTAATAATAATAATAATAATAAAGTCATTTATTTTCTCTCCACAAACATTTAGGGCCTTAAAGTTAGGTAACATCTAAACATTTTTATGTTCTACCCCTGTAGTTGTGAGAGACTGGTGCCTGAATTAAGTTTTTAACAAACTTGCATAACAAGTCACCAGGGCTCTTCCACAGACAGTATGTATTGGATACATTGTAATGCGTTGCCAAATTGCTAGCCACTTAAAGAAATAAAATCTATTGAACTATTTAACAAAAACACTTTCATAATATTTCATGAAGGGTCTTAAAAGTTTCTTAATTAATTTATGTAAAGGTTGGTGATTGTTTGTAGTGTGCAGTAAGTTAGTGAAGTGTGCATGTGTGTGTGTGTGTATGAGATCGTAGGTATAGTTATGTGTGTGTGTGTGTGTGAGCGAATAAGAGATGATGCGAATGAATGAGAACATACCATTAGGAACTGATTTGGTTGAGTGGTGTGGGCGAGTTGATGATGCTGATGATGCTGGATTAATATGGTTAGATTAGTGTGGTTAGGATATATTCAGTGTCTTGATAGCTCTGGGTTTTAAGATATGCGATAACTTTCGTTTTGCTTTGGAATTTGGTCAAAGGGTATATGTGAAGGTGTTTATTTAATTTGTTATAAAGGTATGGACCTAGGAAGGAAAAAGACTTGTGAGAAAGAGATGTATGTTGCAGTGGCGTGTGACATACAATGTCTTTCCTACGTTTATTCTGTATGCGTTCTGGGTTATAAGGGATGTGCGAATGCTGTTTTAGTATGGTTTGGAGTATAAAAGATTGTCTGATGGTTAGGAGATCCCAGTGTCTATACAGTTTGTCCGTGGGAAAGCGATAAGGAAGACCAGCAGCGACTTTAAGTATGGCCCGATGTGCTCTCTCAGCTTCGATTAGGAAGGTTTTTGCTGCACCTCCCCAAGATGTGATGCAGTAGTTGACAATTGACTGGCACAGTGAGTCAAATACCATTTTGATGGTGCTTCGGTCAGCTACATGTTTGAGAGACCTGAATATATAGATAAGTTTACGTAGTCTGGACACTAATGATTGTATGTGCTGCTTAAAACTGAGGGTTCGATCTATTGTGATACCAAGGTACTTCATGCTATCGGTCTCAGTCAAGGTAAGACAGCTACACTGAGAGTGATCAGTGCAATCTGGGTTGTGAGCTTTAATTGTAAGGATAGTTGGAGGTCGTTGGTCAGAGCGCAAGGCAAAAGTCATTAACTTAGTTTTTGGGACATTTATGGTTAGTACATTAAATTGCAGCCACCGAGCAACTTCGGTAAAACCTGTTTGAGCAGTACCAAATACCTCTTCCCAAGTTCATAAACGTGATTATTAATGATAACAGTAATTACAGAAGCATTTTGTGCCCTCAATAAATTGAGACAGCTTAAGCTTAAAACCAACCAACAATATGCACTGAGCCCGCGTGTTGGAGTATGGCTCGCGCCACCTCATAGGTAAGGTGAGGCCTGTGCCCAGCAGTGGGAATTAAATTGGCTGTTGGTTTGCAATTAGTACATAGGAAAAAATAACTTACAGACCACAGCAATGTATATGATGTCTCATAATTAATAAATTAATTTAAATAAATAAGAGCCAACCCTATGAATTTAGCACGGTATATACAGGATTCTCCACAAAACAGCGGACAGACGGACTACCTTAGATATATTATAGCTACCGTCCATTTACACGTAAAGTACTTAGCATGCAGCTTAGCTCGCATGTACAAACAACCGCACGTCAGGTTATACGTTGTGGACTTTGCACCGACTGACCGTATAGAACTTGCCTAACAAAGGTCTACTTACGGTGGTCGTGTGTAGCGTGATGTGCGGCCGTATGTACAGTCAGCAGCACATCAGGTTACCCTATTTCCGTTTTTTCTCTCGCTTTGCCAAATGTCATTTCTTTGCAATAGAGCAAGGAGGACTGACCGGAAATGAGTAAAGTGATGTGCCGTCCACCGCACACTAGGGGAAGTTTTTTACCCACCACCAGGATAAGAGATAGTGATCAAATGACTGCCCAGTCCCTAATAAAAAATACTTAAATATATATACATAGCCGACTATATCCAAAACTGATAATGAAACTGTAATGATGAACGGAACATTCAGAAGCCCACATTTCGCCGAGTGTTCCGGGTGGCTTGGATGCAATCCCATACATACTAGGCGTGTCAACTTAAGTTGTATTTTATTCACGTTTCAGACATAATTTCAAGGATAAGTTTATTTTAGTACACCACATGCGATCAAGCAATTTGAAAATAATAACATTTGCTTGAAAGGCATAGCTATGTAGATAAGAGAGACATGGCTAGCTAGTTCAAGGAATTTAGAAGCAAAAATTGGAAATATAGTTTTTTATTATCCCTGCGAAAAAAAGTGTTAGAAAATGAAAGAAAATATGAGACCGCTAGTAGAATCCGCAAAGCTGTTTTATTTCGAAAAATTGCGAAATGAGATAGAATTTTCAATAGAGTAAGTCGGGGTAATTCTAACCTCATTGACATCCAGTCGCGTAGAAACAATCCTCATTGCCCCTACATAACATAAACGGCCCATTTACGTCCCCCTGCTGGGCACAGGCCTCACCTCAACTATGAGGTGGAATGAGCCATACTCCAACACGCGGGCTCAGTGCGGATTGTTGGAGGGGTGTAAGGTTAGTGAGCAACCTTAATGTCAGATGTTATCATTAAGCCTACCCTAAGGCCTCCGACTAGGCTTAACGACTGACATCTAGCGACGTCAACCGGGACCAATTGCTTAGCGTGCCTTCCGAAGCACGGAGATGCCCGAAATACACATCACTAAATTTCGGTCGGGGTGGTCACCCATCCCATTTCCGACCCGGCGTGTGTTGCTTTACAACAGCGATCGTCGCCGATCACTGTTACAACTACGCCACGGGCACCTGCCATTGCCCCTGTCTCCTCGTAATAGACAAAATCATTATGAAACAGAATGGAATCGACTGAAACGCTTCCGAATCAATTATTTCGACTCGATTCACTTTGGTGGAATTTCTAAATCAGTTTACAGCGAACATAATTCCGTTTTAGGGATGTGCGGTGTCGATGTTACTTGTCGATGGATTTTTATCGACATTTGTATAAAGGTGTTATGAAAGTATGTCGTATAGTCAGTACAACCAATCTACTATATAAAAATAAGTCGGGTTTTCCTTCCTGACGCTATAACTCCAGAACGCACGAACCGATTTCCACGGTTTTGCATTCGTTGGAAAGGTCTCGGGCTCTGTGAGGTTTATAGCAAAGAAAATTCAGAAAAATTTCAACAAAAAAGCGGGAGAGCCTTTTTTCACATACAGCTAATTCCACGCGGACGAAGTCGCGGGCAGCTGCTAGTGATATTATAATAAAAGTGGCACCCGCAATCAGACCTTTGCACACGACCTGAACAAAGCATTGACAGTTTGAGACAACACTGCGCAACATGTATCTGTCTCGTTTACGCTCTAGTAAATAATCATACTATCTTGTACACACGGTCAAATTATAGGTTCCATTTTTGAATTCGCGTCACACGTAGAGTAGTAGTATAATAATAGTAGGATTTCAACTTGCACGGTTTCACGGCCAATCGCATCAGAGTAAAACAAGCTCGTGTAGTCCGGTCAATTTAGACATTCGAAGTTACATAAATTCCCACCAAGCTGAAAATCGGTAAGATTGCTTAAAATATCATTAAAAACAAAACTTGAAAGTTCCCCATCTTTCCCCTGTAAGGAAAAAATGTTATTCAAGGTCAAAGGTCAAAAAAATGAGTTTTTCGCGATTTTCAGCAAAACGGTAAGTTTTATCATAAAAATACCTTAGACAAAAATTGTAGATTATAAAATTATCTACAAAAACTAAATTAATACTTTTTTTTCTACGAGCCACCGTTTTTGAGATATAACGATTCAAAAAGCTGTAGAAGTTGTAATCGTCATAATATGCACACGTTTCCTCGCCACCTATGAGGTAGTGTACTTGGCGCGTTTTATTTTTACGTGGTTTCCCCAGTAGGCCTATTCCACCGGTCAGTTTTAATCCTGTTTTATTTGAAACTATTGAAAAATAATGGATTTTAGCAGAGATTGAAAAAATAAAGGCAATTTAAGTTAAAAAAAATGTAGTGAAATTTAATCGTCCGAGTCGTAACTGTCAAATTCTTTTTCTTGTTCTTCTTCTTGATCTTCTTGTTCTTGTTCGTCTTGTTCTTGTTCTTGTTCTTCTTGTTCTTCTTCATCTTCATCCTGAGTGCATGTAAACTGCGTTAATAGCGATGTATCGCATGTTGCCTCGTTGGAATCAAACGGATCCTCTTCTGTTGGTGATTCAATATTAGAACACGACCGGCCTTGACAATGCGTACATGCGGGAGAACAAAACAATCCGACTTTTTTGCAACCACATTTAGCACTGCATCCCTTTTTGCAGTTGCAAAAAATCGAGTTCAAAAGTTTTTCTGGCGCAGGTGGAAGTAAAGTATGCACTGGTTCCAATAAATTGTTGACCAACTTCCAACCCCAGTCTGTAGGGTCTAGCTGATAACCAAGCCACACTTGAACTTGGTAATATACTCTAAAAAGATGTTGATGAGCAGCAACTGAGGTTGGAGGAAGACAAGCTAATTGTACTTGTTTTTTACTTTTGGTGTTTCTAACGAAACATGCATATCTAAACTTATCTAAGCAGGTAGTTTTTTTAGGAGCTCCGTACATAGAAAGAAGAAAGCGAATGCCGTTGGTAATAATTTCTTGTCGAGTAGAATTACTATTTTTAAAAACTTCAGCACATTCAATTAAATTTTGTTTCTCAAATAGTTTGAAAACTGTTATTTTTCCCCTCCTGTAAAATGCAGATGTCGTATCACAGCCACTTATTGCGTGTAAAAATAGTACATGATTTTGACACTTTGCAAAAGTAGATAAACTTTTTGATGAATACATTTTTGATTGATGTTGAGCTTTTCCTGGTTTTAAGAAGAAAATAGTTTTTTCAGTTGGAGTTCGAGCAGTCAATAATACGAGTAAGTCTACATCTTCACCAACAACAATAGTTGTATTTGTCACATTGAATTGCTCAATTGCTGTTTCAATAATCAATACGTCAGCATCATTATCAGCTTGTCTTACCGATATATTTTCCGTAGTAAATCTTTCTTTCAACATTGAAATGAATCGAGACTTGTTGTGAGTATTAGAAAGAAATTTTTGTTGGCTGGTTGGAACTGTCATATTTTCATCAAATAAAATATCAATAGAAGAAGATGTTGCTAAAGTTCGACGACGCTGTTCTGCAGCTTTGGTATTTCTCGTGCAATCATGATAGCCATCAAATACGACAGTAACTCGGGAACCAAAATGTCGACGTACATACTGTACGTATTTATCTAATATAACGTTGAATGTTTCTTCACTATCCCACACAACGCGATGTAGTAAGTATCCTCCGTCAATGATGTATGTCGCATTTGTGTTGTTAATATCAAAGTCTACCGTTTCGAAACAATCGTAAATTGCAGACTTCTGTGTTTTACGCATCCCGATGTCATCGAATAACGATAAAGGGTAGGGAGATAGTTCATATTCAAAATAGTTTTCTATTTCATCTTGAAATGCTGCAGTAATACTCATGCGTTGGAACAACAATACAGGGTCTACAGGTACTTTTTCTTCATGAACTTTTATGGTACTAGTAATAGCTAAAAGAGGAACAACTTTGTCAGAGCGTTTTAATTTAACATTATTGAATGTGAGTCCTGTCATTTTTGCCATAGAAGCAAGCCCAACTTCACGAGCTTTATAACAATTGATTTTATCATCACCAACGACACCACTCGCAATAGAAACAATTTTGCTAACGTCTGGAAAAGGATCATGCGTTGAAAACCACTCTAAAAGTTTTCGTACGTCTTTAGCATCTTTTTTCATTCGCGAATCACTTGCATCAACATGCTGCTCGGTCGTATCCATCCTGACGTTAGCGAGATCTTCTAATTTTTCACAAACGGTATTCATAGCGTGCATACTATAAACCCATTTACTTATGACACTCTCTTTTGTACTTCTCCCTCGAGCAATACCTCCATCTGTCTTCATGGCTTTCATCATAGACTGCTCGATTACCATGTCCGTTGAAGTTCCACAACTTAATTTGTCAGAACGCCTAACTGTGAAAAATCCGTCTGAAAATCTTTCGTAAACTTCATGATCTATCGAATTTTGTAACTGTTGCATATCCTGCAAGTAAAGGTGTGCAGACTTAGCATAAGGAAAATGACCAGATGCATGAAAATAAGGAAGCATTTCTTTGACGCAGTTTAAATGAGCTTTCCAATCCCCCATACGCTCAGCTCTTAGGAATTCTTTAGCAATAGAAACCATATGAAAATACTGAATCCAAAGTTTTGCAGTTGGTCCTCGTTCCTCATATTCTTTTAATTTTTGATTCAATTTATTAAGCAAAGCTCCAGATACTTCATCATCATTTTCAATATCATTGTATGAAAGAGTGTTATCTAATATGTGATCGATATTTATGATTAGATCTGCATCCACGATGTCATCAATTTTAACTTCTTTTAATATTATAATTGCTAAAGTAAGCTGAAGTAGTGTATGAGCTCGAATAGCTCTTGCGTAAGCATGACCATTGAGCATTTTTTCTAATGATTTTACCGCATAGATTTCTGTGAGTACTTCTTTCATGCCGCTTCCTTGCATAATATGACCGATTGCTCCCAGAAAGGACATCAGTAGATGAAATCCTCCGAGTCTGACGATGATTTTTGATACTTCAGAGCCCTCAGGTGCGGCTGATACAATTTCTCGAGCTTTAGCGTACAGGGGCTGGTCGAAAGTCACGATGCATACATTGTGGCCATACCGTTTTGCATTCTCTAATGCACAAAGTAAAGTCGTATAAATAGTATTATAGTTACTGGCTGGTTGGTGAATAAACGGTAAAAATGAAATTTGAGATCTAGAGTAATTTATATGATTATTTGTTAAACGTTCAATAAAACCATTCCAACCAGGTAAAGACTCGTTTTTCCATTTCCCATAAAACCATACAGCATCAGCTTTTTTAAGGAAAGATACCGTTTCAGTACCATAAACAAAATCTGTAACATTTATTTTACTGTAACCTACCACACCGTCATTTTGATAGATCTGTATCGGCACATGAGCTTTTGCTTTGAAATCTATTGCTGAAAGGGCTTCTTTTATTCGTGGCATAGGCTCTTCTAGTAAAACTGAATGTTTAGGAGTAACAATTTGAATAATACCCATTATGTGGAGTGTGTTATTGCCGTCGAGCGTATTTACATTAATATCAGCATTGTCGGCAACGTATTGAATGAGCGTGCCACTTTCGGGTGATAGGACATGAGGAGGACGATGAAAAACTGCTGCTGCCTCATACATTATTGTTTCATTATAGGATGCACATAAACCAAATGACGAAAAGATTTGTATAAGACGCTTTGAACCGAACTTTCGATGAAAAAAAACTGCGAGGCCTAATTGTAATTTAGACTTAAAAGACCTTGGTCGAACAGCAGTCATGAGACTATGGCAAATATTTGTGCATACTAATTTTAAGTGATCTAAACTTGATCGTTTATTCTTTAAAATCACTCGTTCTACAAAATACGTCAACGATTCTGGGATTTCATTATTTAAATCTTCAAACATGCGACCTGGTGGAGGGTAGTTAGAATTATCAAACACTGCGGTTTGAATGTCTTCGCGAATTATATCTGCAGCTGCCTCTAGGACTCTGAATCGTTCTTCTTTTTTATTAACTTTTTTTTTTTCGTACCAGGCTTGATTCAAAATATCATGATGATTATCTACTAAGCATATGAATGTTGATGCTCCAGATTTCTCAGTGATAATAAGTTTATTACCATACTTCAGTTTTAGTCGTAACTTTATTGTTCTGTTATCTAAAGTTTCAGATTTGCAAATACTCTTTAATTCGTTTAAAGTAAATTGACAGTCATCGCTACTTTCCATGTAAGTAAATATTTCCTCCATTGCCCGATTCGTAGCTTCGTCTTTAGGACGACCGATTTTAAGTCCACTGGAAGGTTTCATGAAAGAAGTGTAGCAATCGTGATGATATTTAGCTTCCGCAGCAACTAAATCATATTCAAATTCGAGTCGAGCAAGTACATCTTTTGTTGTAGTATCATTACGAGTCCGAGCAATTTCCAGAATTGAATCTTTAAATTGAAGGGTACTTACTTGACTGATTCGACGGCGAATATCTGAGGGTTTTCTTTTCTCATATTCTTCATTCAATTCCTGGCCACAAAATAGACATTGTTTTTTATAACAAAAAGCTGATTCACTCGAACGTAATCTAGTACGAGGAGGACTTTCTGTGGATGTACCGGCTTCTTGTTCTTCACGTTGTCTTTTATTAGCTGCAGCAATAGAAGATTTTCGAGTATAAGTTTTCCGACAATTTTCATGTATTGTCACAGATTTTTGATTTTTTAGGTAATCCGAATATTCATCTGCTCTTTCGATACTTGCATTAATTAATGTCTTCATACCACGTTCAACAGTAACAATTTCACTTTCAGTTAAAAGTTTAGCACAAATAAAACAATATTCCGACATTTTTGTTATCAAACTCAATACAGCACGATATAGGTTAGGATAAACACGTGTTTTCACTACCAACTGGCGTTCAACACTAGCAGTATTTTATTTACTATAGCAGGTATAAGACCCTAGCCACGCACACAATTGAACAGGGGACAGATGTTTTCTCAAGGTTACAAAAGCGTATAAATTAAGGGACTGGGTTTCATTTTACCTGATATTCTTATAGTTATAAGTTATGTATATTTTATATTAGTAGTGTAAGTTACAATGACCGATAGAAAAATATTTTAACATATATTACAACTACAGAGATGTATATATACGTGGCGTACTCATGCATATTATGACGATTACAACTTTTACAACTTTTTGAATCGTTATATCTCAAAAACGGTGGCTCGTAGAAAAAAAAGTATTAATTTAGTTTTTGTAGATAATTTTATAATCTACAATTTTTGTCTAAGGTATTTTTATGATAAAACTTACCGTTTTGCTGAAAATCGCGAAAAACTCATTTTTTTGACCTTTGACCTTGAATAACATTTTTTCCTTACAGGGGAAAGATGGGGAACTTTCAAGTTTTGTTTTTAATGATATTTTAAGCAATCTTACCGATTTTCAGCTTGGTGGGAATTTATGTAACTTTACTCTTATTTTTTCGTCTAATTTGACCGGACTAGTGGTGATTCAGTATATTCTCGCTAGCACGTATGATTGGTAGGTACCTGACAGTAGGTGATTGAAACAACTGACATAAACCACAGGTGCAAACCAGATTGCAACTTATTGCCACGTAGTTAGAATTGTTATTTATTCGAGTGTCATTACAAAGTGGATCTTATGTACGTTTGTACTATTACTTATTATCATGTGCTGCTAGTAAATAATAAGTAAATCAGTCACAGACCAGAAATTCAGCAATTGTGTCTGAGAAGACATCTCCGAACAAGTTGCATTTAACTTTATCATTCCATAAACTGCATATACTGTTGGAAGGGGAAGGCCTAGACGCACGTTTCTTGGACAAGTTCAAGATGTTTTCAGAAAGGGTCAGGTCTTTATCCGACGAGCATGTTTGAAAAGACTTATGAAAGTAGAGGAAGCGCAAGGTGTGTGTCAGGATCGTAGCAAGTGGAAAGAAGTGGTCTCTGCCTACCCCGTTGGGAAAGCGGCGTGATGGTATGTATGTATGTAAACTGCAAATATACGTCTCACTGCAGGGCACAGGCCTCACCCCAACTATGAGGTGGAGCGAGCCATACTCCAACACGCGAGCTCTGTGCGTATTGTTGGAATTTATCCATTATTTTGGCTATAAGACTAGAATTTGTGATTCGAAGGATATTATAAGATACACTTTATTGCACAGAGAGAAAAAATCCACAACAACGTTTACATATTTGGTACAAACAATTTAGGCAGCCTTAAAGCTGAGAGCGATTCTAGCCAACACCATAATGTAGTAATACCAGAAAAAGAGCAGACTAGGTTGTGCAATTTTAGTGAACAATAAATATACATAACGATTAAAAATATTTATCGAAACAAACATGTAAATGTCTCAGTTTTACATAAATAGTTACTTGCCATAAGCTCGACCTATCAGAATTTCGAACACCTGAGCAAAGCATTGACAGCTTGAGACGACACTGCGCAACATGTATCTGTCTCGTTTACGCTCTAGTAAATAATCATACTATCTTGTACACACGGTCAAATTATAAGTACGAACGCAAGGGGACAATTTCTGACTTCGCATCAGTACTGACATAACGTTCTCTACTAAAGATCCGAAAACCAGAAAGAAAATCGACCAGACCAGACCAGACCACATTATTAACAGACCAGATCTGGCCGGTCTGTTAATGGTCTCGGTAGCCCAGTGGTCAGTGCAGTCACCCGGTTTGCGAAAGATGCGGGTTCGATTCCCTCCTGATGCCAAAACGACCAAATCTTTAGTATATTGCATGGAAAATGCTAAAAACAATCGTTTTCTTCTAAATATCATTGTTTTGAATAGCATTTTTACAAATATACGCCACCTTTTGGATAATCTCCTGAACAAAAACCTTCATTTTCCATTATCTTGTCAGTTCCTCCTCTGAACAATTTCAAATTATTTTCCCTAAATAAGGCATCTGTTTCAGAGGGCTCTAATTAATCAGAATAGATTATTTACGCTTCCCGAAGCAGGGAATTTCAGACGCCATTCTGATTTGAGAATCTTTTTCATGTTGTAAGGTTTGAGTTTCGGAAATAATTAAATAATTTTAATTCAGAACACCATGACCACGGCACAGTATAAATCATACAGTAGAACATCTACATACAAACGTGCCACTCTCAGTTTGAATGTGTGCGTGCGCGTCGCGTGCCGTGTCGCGATATCACGCACACGCTAGCATAAAATAGGGAGGCATAGGGAGGCGGCAGTACGGACGAGCTGTGCCGCGTGTCTGTGTGCACGCTAGGCTAAAAACTCGGCGGGCGGCCTTTAACCTACAGTATGGTTTATACTGTGACCACGGTCCGCGCAGAAACTGGAATCCAAGATGTTGGGCAAAAAGTCGCTGATCTCAAATGGGAGTGGGCGGGTCATGTCTGCAGGATGCACCAGGATGAATGGGCTGGAATCACAACACTGAACCCTCGAACCAACACAGGGTCCCTACAGACGATCATCGTCGAAGAGGAAGACCTAGGAAGCGATGGTGCAATGACCTGGTAAACTACTCTGGAGATGGGCTGGCTCAGACTGAGGATAGGGACCGGTGGAAGAGCTTGGGAAGACCTTTGCCCAGCAGTGGAACGGAATGGTTAAAAAAAGTTTTAAGTAATTTTAAAGTTGAGTTATTTGCACTTTTCAGGTTTATGTAAAATGCACTGACTTTCTGGCGGTGTTCAGGGTTTTGTGGGTTGGCTGTAACTAATATAATTAAGTGAGTTCTTCATTGTGTATAAGTTAGTAGAGATGGAAACCTTCCTTCCAAGTTGAAACAAAAATAAAGCTAAGTCCTTGTACAATAAGCAAAGCAAGTGTTTCCATACAATTTTTTAAAATCAAATTATTATACATACATTCTTAACCTTAGAGACTGTTCCTTAAGGCCATATTGAGCAAATTCATACCTGAAACAAAAATACAAAATAATAATTAAACATCTATAGAAAATGTTTCAAAATATATTTTACGGGTGGACGGTCGGCTGTTGGCTTTAATCTGTCTTGGACTTAATCGCTTTGAAATAAAGATCAAAATCTATTAAGGACATTTGTCAATTTGCGGTCACCTCATCTACCTGTCGCTATACTGTAGTGGTGATCTTATAGCTGTCAATTATGATGATGATGAGATGACAATAAATGAAGATTATCATTGAATTTACATCCATTTAAGATATAATATGAGTTTGTCAAAAGATGCCCATGGCTTAGTGGCTACAAAGGATTGGCAATGATAGCTAATTTTAAGCTAAATATACCATATCGGGTATCGGGTGGCCACCCTAACCCACAATTCTATATTTGTTAGACTCCCTCGTAGAGATCGTCTAAGCTGAAATGACGCACCCCTCCACCGCATTTACGCTTACTAGAGTGCTTGCTTGTATACGCAGATGCACTGGAGGGGCGCATCTTTTCAGCTTAAACGATATCTACTGCGGAAGCTACGTCAAGCAGCTGTGCCGTTTAACGTAGGCCTTAGGCATTAAGTGAGGCCTATGTCCAGTAGTGGGAAGTAAAGACCGACACTTAATGACGAGTATAACAAAACCGCCATCAATGAATTTTCCAAACCATTTCTTTCAAAAAAGCCACTATCATTATATACGCAACACTGAGTAAAAGTGTCAAGTATAGTGATCTAACGGTAAATGTGTTGTAGTATTATTTTACGAGCAGTCACAAAACAATACTAACACGTCAACTTTAGGGCCACAGTACACGCCTACTGGCAGTAATCATATCCTCATTAATTTTACATTTTCGGATAAATAGAGCAAAATGTTTGACAGCAGTCAATGCCAATTGAAATGAGGTTTTAATTTCGTTTCGAACAACAATAAACAAACGTGTAGCTAGTTTATACTTTATTATAGACTTAATGTGATGCAAGACCTTCAATATGGTCGTAATTACCACTCGCAGCTTGGGCGTCGTAGTAATAATTATAGTTACCGCATTCATGAAACGGAACACATACCAGACAGGCCACAATAGCAAAGAGAAATGATTTGTAAGTCTTACAATATGTAGAACGAGAAAGTTTTTTTGATAATGAGAATTGTTTGTTCACTTAACTACCGGCCGGTCTGGAAATCTATGGGGGAAGTCTATGAAAGAAAGAAAGAAAGAAAATAAAATTTATTGAACACTAAACTTAGCACTAAAATGTACATGGTAAATAGTCACAAAAATAGTGTCAACAAGGCTCCCCCTCAGCATATGCCGCGTTAGTTACAAAACCACCACGACGCTGGTTTTCAGGGGTCACCTTAGAGAAGAGGGAGGTGCAAGACTCAGGTATTTGTTTGACCTCCAGAATGCTTAAAACAAACAAAAACAATAGCACACAATTAAGCATTACAATTACTTCAAAAATTATATTTCTAAAAAAGCCTAATATAGTAAAATCAATAGATCTTAAAAATCACTAATCTATAAAAAACCAAATTGTTAACATAGGTACAACTACAATGGCAGTTATAATGGTATAAATAAAAACAAAAATGAGAACTACCACGAAATACAGCAATATGCTCAGCAGTGGACGTCGTATAGCTGCTAATGATGATGATGATAAGAACTACTGCGAATTTGGAATGTAAAAGCTCATCAGAACAACACAGGCTCTAATACATAATGATTTATACAGACCAAAACCTACGAAAGCGCAGCCCGCAGGCACAGCTAGGAAATCATAGAGCTCTGAAACTATTAACGAGAGAGGAGGAAAGAAATAAGAATTTTACTGCCCTCAGAAAGCTTGATCCTGAGAATGACCGCAATGATAAAAAAGTTGTCCGGATTGTACAATACCGCGAAAATTTAACATCGTTTTCTGTATTCTGTAAAATCCTTAAAGTGCGATAAAGTATTTCACGTACTTGACTTACTGCGACGTATTTGTACTGTGTCAGATGTTGTAAAAACTTTATGGTGATTTAAAACGTCACGCTGCGTTCCCATAAAAAAGGGTTATATGAAAAGTTGTACGCTCCGTTTTACGTAATGTGCTTGACGCTCTATGGTGTAAATCTCTTACGATTGTAGGCTAATAGAGTATTGTTATTGTCATTTTATATCGTAACTATTGCTTTTTGATGGTATTTCTCAGTTGTATAACCTTCAAACGTGGAAATCACATCGTGCGTTAATAATAAGTGAAAAAAGACCAAAGGCGTATTTTTGCAATACCTGCCACTAACATGTTTCAAGCGGTGACAAGAGCATTTGCTGGCGGGCTAGTTAGCATTTCTTATGGTTTAAGAACTTTATTTCTCATAAAGATTTCTTAGTATATTATTATTAATCTTTTTCTGTGTCGTTGATCTGTCATCCAATAAGATCATAGAAAGGTTAGAAAGAAAGTGCACTTATGCACACACACCTGTGCACCATAATGTATTTATTAAAATGTTTGATTTCACTACGGCAGAGAAAAGAAGAAGGCCCAGACAAAGTTAGGGTGACAATTTGAGACATATGAGAAAGAGATCATCATGACCTCGGTCTTTTGGCTTTCTCTGCCAGGATGACAATTTGAGACAACATGAGAAAGAGATCATCATGACCTCGGTCTTTTGGCTTTCTCTGCTAAAACACCGTGATCATGGTCAAACATCATGATTATCTCTTTCTCATGAAATATGAAAAAAATATATCTATATTTTTCATTATTTTTTTATCGATAACACACCACCCCAACACTATCTCGCCACAATGGCGCGCTGATGAAAATCTCTCTGTTCGCTAAACGTATTGCGTCGACAAATTGAGCCAATCCCGGCAGATACCGACAATGCGAGGGACGTGGCATTATCGACATTTCTAAGGAATACGATAGATTTTCTAAGTTGCACGAAGACGTGTGAATGCATTTGAAAGTGCATATTGGAATGCAACGAGGAATAAATGCAAGTTTTGTAGTTTGCAAAATGGAAGACACAAGATAACTTAAACAGTTCCTCAACATTTTAACTTTTGTATTGCTTTGTCACTGTCATTCTTGTTGCTGCCGCCATTTGCGAGTAAGTGACACAACACGTCAATTGCTTAAACTATGCTTTAGCGTTGCTTTCGTTTTTATGAATAAGGGAGTCACATTTTCATGACAAAATAAATGCTATTTGACACTTTACTAAATTGGAATACTTTTTACAAAGAGATTCGATCGCTGTTGTAAAGCAACACACGCCGGGTCGGAAACGGGATGGGTGACTAACCCGACCGAAATTTTGTAATGTGTTCTTCGGGCATCTTCGTGCTTCGGAATGCAGTTGTTCCTGGCTGACGTCGCTAGATGTCAGTCGTTAAGCCTAGTCGGTCGGCTTGATAACATATGACAAGAAGGTTTATCACTAATCTTACTCAACTTCAACCTTAACGTAGTGGGACGTAAATTAAGCTGTTTATTTTTTATGGAAATGTATTATTGATTTTCTTCTTCCTCTATCCAAATACTCCTAAACCTTATTCTAAATCTCCAGAAAATCCCCTAAACAATACGATGGGAGAGGTAAACAGATAAATTTCGTGGAAAGACTAGTGGGGTGTGAACGATAGAACCCGGGACATAACGAAGGGAATAGCTGTGCGTGTTGCTGTGTTTCCATTGACACACGAATTTGATAAAAAAACAGCAATGGAAATTATGTCAAAAAATATTTGACAAGTAACAATGGCACTGTAAATTCGGCTTTATAAAAATTCGGCTAAACAACAAATTATGATTTCAAATATTCAGCTGAAAGAAAATATGTCAAGTTTGTCAACCATGAAAGAAAGAAAGAAATAAAATTTATTTGACACAAAAAAAACAAGCAACAAACAGAAGCATATCAAAAGGGCTTTTCACAGTTTGTTACAAGAGGATATTTCCTTCTTTATCCATATCGAGATACTCCATAAAGCTGTCAAATCAAAGTTTTAAACAGTGAACGTGACGTCATAATCATAGTCACGTTTGTATGAAGCGTTTATGGGCTAGTTCAAAAATGTGCATTTCATATTGTGATATCTCGGGTAGTATTGATACTTATGAAGTGATTCTTTTACTATTGTTTGTACATAAATGTAAGGGCTTGCGATAATAAATCTCTATAAATAAAAATGGATTGCTGTTCGTTAATCTCGCTAAAACTCGGGAATGACTGAACCGATTTGGCTAATTTTGGTTTTGAAATATTTGTTATGGTCGAGGGAAGGTATAAAGGTGAGTAATCATGAGAAAATGCTGGGAAAATAGTAAAAATCACAATTTTGGTTTCCTCTTAGTCAATGTTCCTACCTGTCACGTGACACTAAATGTTTGACAACAGAACGAAGTCTGTTGGGACAGCTAGTTGTATCTACATAACAAAATTACAGTCATCTAGCATAAATGACGTGTGATAATGGAAACGCATCGAGAAAGGAAGCGTAGTGTTAGAGACAAATTGGTACTACTACGGGAATCCGGGAACTTCATATTAAATTAGATTCGTCGGTGTGACCTTTGACTCAAATATTCATATTTTCAAATACGAATGCTTAAATACAAAATACCGTAAGATACTGTAATAAATACATCATTATTTAATGCTATATTCAGCATTCAATAATGATGCTAATTATTTAATGCTATTGTACATTGGTCTCTGTAATTTATTACAGCTGTAATGCTAAATAACATACATACATACCATCATGGTCAAATTAACTACGTCGTACCCCGTGGACAATTTTTGACTTCGCGTCAGTACTGACATAACCTATTTACGTCTTTTTTATTATAATACTAGCTCACCCGGCGAACTTTGTTCCGCCTTAAGGACAATAAATAAAAAAAAGTAAAATAAAAAAAAGTACCCTATGTCCTTCTCCTGGCTCTCAACTACCTCCATGCCAATTTTCAGCTAAATCGGTTCAGCCGTTCTTGAGTTATAAGTGGAGTAACTAACACGACTTTCTTTTATATATATATATATAATATATATATCATTAGAGTGAGAAGAGAAAGTAGTGGGAAGAAGACGTTGTTACTAAAATTTAGTTGGGATCGCTGGAGTGGTTTGGTCATTATGGAAAGAATGCATGAAAGGCAATTAACGAAACGGATTTAAAAGGCTAAATACCTAGAACTGTCGCAAGGGGATGGCCTAGACGAAACGTTAGGACCTGTTCAAGATGTTCTCAGAAAGGGTCAGGTCAAGAGTACCCTTAACCGACGAGCGTGTTAATAACTAAAATACAATGACTACTTTCCCTTTGATCCTATTAATAACTAAACCTTGATTTAAGTCCAAAAAATAAACCTTTACAACCCCGTAAGTTTACCCACCAAAATGGATCTGAAAATACCTCCCCAAACCCGGGAATTTAAACTAACCTCACCTTTGTTTACCCTGTATTTATGTGAAGGGTCACCAAAACATTTACATATTATTTTCCCAATTACCTTAAATACCCTGAAACCTTTTGTTTTACGAAAAATACGCGCACCTAACTCTGAGGGGGTCGACTTTTGGATTTCATCGATAAAGTATCACCCCTTAATCATAAAAACAAACGCAACGCTAAAGCATTGTTTAAAAGCAAAAGTTAACGTGTTGTTGAGTAGCTGTTAAAGTTTTTACGAATAGGGGGGTTATATTCGCATGCGACAATTTTCACATCTTAATTATAATGCGAGGAACATGGTTCTTTGTTTTTGAACTAAATTTCATACTGTGAACCGACGAAAAGTGAAGTGTTTTTTTTGCTTACAACTAACATTCTACTGAAGACACTGATACCTAATAGATTTACTAAAAACCACGTTTAATAAAAGAGCCGTTGCAGTACCCGCAAACGGCCCTAGACCCCGCAAACGAAGGTTGTCTGGAAGAAATCGCTTCTAAATAAGTAAATTATACATCCTAAATCCTGTTAACTTTTGATTTTATTGTTTTGTTGTGCAATAAATTATATCTTATCTTATCTTACTCTTCTAGTCTTTGGGGTTTTGCAAGCATGAAATCAAAATGTCTCTTTGACAATTCTAAAAATTTTTGTAAGTCCATAAATTTTTGGTCGCTTTGTACTAGTATAAACTTATTTTTGCTCTTAGTGAGGCCCGCTGATATGTAGAACAAGTTCGTAGGGTAGTTGTTTGGTCATGTTTAAATAACACAAATAATTGGAAACGCAGTATCAATTTGCAGAACCAAATAAAATATAAAAACTGCTCCGACAGTGATTTTTAATTGGTAGTCTGTGTTGTTGTATTTTATTACTTCGAGTTTAATTACCAACAAACAAATATACGTCTCACTGCTGGGCAAAGGCCTCTTACTAATTCTGAGATGGAGCAAGCTACACGCGGACTCAGTGCAGCAGATTGCTGGAGGGGTAACAACCAACCTTACGTTAGTTAGTAATAATATCCAAGCAGGTGGGCCGGTGACCTGATTACGGTAGCGGGTTCGACTGGATGCGGAAGGCTCTGATTGTGGGAGGCCTAAGCCTTAAACTAGCTCTTTAAGTTAGGTTTTTGTCATTCACTTATTCTTCAGTTTTTAGTAAAGTTATGTATACCAGTAATTAGCTGATGTATAAGAACTAAGCTCATTGTGTGTTGGTGCAACTATTGTATACGTCTTGCTGTTGGTGTTCTTAAATAATTAATAAAACTACTTATCTTAGTAATTGAAGTTACTTTATTCCAAAACAGGAGACCTAGAATCTCGTGCACGCTTTCACGTATCAATGCTGGTTCAAGAATGAACCCCCAGCCACGTTTTAGGGACAAAACCTAATTTACTTTTTTCCTTAACTCTGTCGAGTTTAATTAGTAATTTTATTAGTCTCAATTAATTGACTTTGCGAGAATTAAATACGCTTCGGACTAAGTGTATTAGGTTTCTTTCTTTCTTTCACAAATACATTAGTTCTAATTTGATTGGGCAGTAACTAAATTTCGTGTGTATTTCAGGCAATGAATTTCGTCCTAGGTCAGCTATGGTATTCCGGCGAGCGCCAAAACTCACTTCGCTTGAGGTGAGTTATCTGTAAAATTCAATTTCTTTGCGACTGTGGTCGTTTGAGAGAGAAGAACTAAGCCAAATAACATTTTTTAATTATGTACATACAAAATGGAAGAAAATACTTATTCAAAGTGAAGAGTATTGATTGAAGTAAGCGTGAAGCACCGAGATGTTAAGTGATGTTAATGCCACCTCAGTACAAACAGACAAATTCATGCACACAAAAGTTAATTTCTGGGATCGAACCCACGACCTCACCTCAACTAAACCTAACCACTACTCCACCAGTCAATAGTTAATGTAACATTAACGCTGTGTGGCAACCACGGAAGGATGGCCACAGCACAATTGGCCCGGTGGTCACGGTGGCCGGCCGGTCGTTGACCTACATAGGCCACAATGACGCTAAATTACAATGTATAAGGCTTTCTTTAGGTTTAAAACTATTTGACGATACTTTTTTGAATGGGAAATAGCTCACCCAACATACATATTTTTTTTTTTAAGTTCAACCTATACTGTCCCACTGCTGGGCAAAGGTCTCCCCCAAAGTTCTCCAAATGTCTCTGTCCTGAGCCAAAATCTGCCACCCAACATATTTAAAGTATAAATAATCTTAAGGTTTTTACATTCACGCCGTCTGCATTTCTGACACACTCCATGGCTGACTGGTAGAAAATTCGTTTAGCGTCATGACCGGCATTGGCAGTAAAAAAGGGGTACATAACATTTATATTGTTTATTATGCTTTTTTGTCAGTCGTTAAGCCCAGTAGGCCTTAGGTCGTCTTGATAAGATGTGGCATTAAGGTTGCTCACTAACCTTACACCCCTCCAACAATCCGCACCGAGCCCGCGTGTTGGAGTATGGCTTGTTCCACCTCATAGATGAGGTGAGGCCTGTGCCCAGCTGTGGGTCGTATATAGGCCGTTTATGTTAATGTTATCGATCGGGTGATTCTCATGAATTTTGTCCACATGTCCAATACTCTATGTTGTACTCTGACTGTCCCCTTGACGTAATAGTTAGCTTACCAGTAAGAAGGCCGTAGGTTTGATTACTGAACTCTACCCAAATAGGGAAAACCACAGACTATAACTAATATCCCGTTCTGTTGCACTTTTTAGCTTTATTTACGAACTATTAAGATGATTTTTGAGGAAACTACCTGCAATGATTCAAAGTTACAGGAGTTGTTATATGTATGACTGCGGTTTTGAGTCATCTTACAGTAATAAAGGTATACTGTTATATACTAACTTGCACTATGATTCTTAGTCACTATTGATTGTAGAGTGACACATAGTGAATGGAAATACGAGTACAGAAAATGGTATTATAAAAAAAGAGGTAGATAGGTTATGTCAGTACTGATGCGAAGTCGAAAATTGACCCCTGACGTACCAACCTATAATTTATGTATATATAAATAGTAAGATAATTTACTAGAGCGTAACGAGACGGATACATGTTGCGCAGTGCCGTCTCAAACTGTCAATGCTTTGCCAAGGTGTTCGAAATTTCTGATTTCGGGTGCCACTTTTTTAGCACAAGTAACCTACCTATCTACCTCTTTTTATTAAAATTAAAGGTTGGAAATGGCAGGTTGTCAACACTTGCCTTTTCAAGAGGGCTTGAAAATATTTTGCGCATTTGTTTTGTCATAAAAAAAGCTCGTGACTATATCCTAACGGAGTAGTCAGAGCATTGATTGTTGCCGTCATGATGAACGGAACGTTCAGAAGGGCACATTTCCCCGAACGTGTTTGAACCCAACTTTACTAGGGGCGAGCCTACCAGCTCTATCCGTATTTTTCGTCTGTCTGTGGTTTCCAATTCCAATACCGTATGGAACACAGTAGGTGTTCCGACCAGGCTTGAACTCGGGACCCGAGACACAGTGTTTAACAACTAGGACATGACGATATCTCGCTACTTCTAGTTTCTGAGCGTCCCCGCGCACCAGCCACAAAACGCCGCAACGGTCATATTCCTACAATTTGTAGCGAGTGGTAGCTTTCGACTTCACCGCATGCGGAGAGTCTATAAATGTATAAAAACTACAGGAAATATGCCGGTGGCAGCGTTTTGTGGCGAGAGAGTGTGACGCTTATATTTATTTTGTTCAGTTACATAAGCTGTGTTAAGTCATACGTTTTTTCCATAGATGACTGTACCTTTAAAATGCAGTCACTGCAACACAGCATCACCGCTGAATCACGGTCAATGGCGGTCAATGAGTCAATGCAATTGAATGATTCAATCATTTCCGTTAGGTGATTACATGGACCATTATAGTCACACTAGATTATAAATGAAACTGACTCAGACTGAAAATCGAAGGTAAACGATAGAAAGCTTTTAAATCTAGGGGATGATTGATCTGGTTCAAATATTAAGTTGCTTTACATTTTCTAAGATCTTATGTTGGACAAAAAGGTTCCATCCATCCATGTTTTTAAGGGAACTGTTTTTAATTTCCCATGTTATTTAGTAATAAGTATGCTAACATGTAACAAAGAACTTACTGTTAATTAGTTATTTTATATTTCTGTATTTTTTGTCTCATATCAACCTTTACATAGACCTTATATGCTGCTAACGTAAGAGTAGACCCATTTTGCAATGGTCTTGTAAAGGTTGATATGAGTGCCTCTGTACAAGATGATAAGTCGCTGTTTGGTCAAGTTTGGTCCAGTCCAAGCTAAAATCAAGATAAAAAAAAATTGAATCCCGCATACTTTCTGCTTTGGTCTGTATAGCCTTTTTTCAACAAATAGGCAATCCAGCACAAAAATATTTTTTCCAATCAAAATAATATTTCTTATTCCTGAAATTAGCGCGTTCAATCAAACAAACTCATCATCTTCATAATATTATACGTATAGATTATTTATATCAAAAAAATACGTGTCTGAAAGAATTTAAATCGACATTGACCTAAAGAACTAAATTATCTGTATTCACAAATGCAACTATTGCAATATGTAGCATAATTCACAACGATAATGTACAGTCGCGGAATAAAAAGGTTGACCAGTTTTCAAATAAAATCATTTACGCGTTGCAAGCACAAACATGTTACCTTTTAAACTGTATGCCAGGCTAGAGTGTTGTATTGAAAAGTATGCTTTACTGTTTGACAACAAATTTCAAATTAGGATTAGACGTACGCTCCTTCTCGTTTAACAGAACTGAAACTTTTTACTAGTTAGATCTTGTCACCATTACGTTGTGCCAAGTTATTTGATAAATGGAATAATTATATCCTCTTTGCTTAAAATGTTCAAAACAACTAATGTTATAAGCAGTTCCTGTCAAAGTCATCACTGAGCAAGCAAGAACAGATTTTAAGGTGGGCAACCTTTTTGTTCCGCGACTGTACTAAATACAACGTTATGACATTGCATTAGCAAACTATAATAACATGACTCAGATACAGGTGTATTTGCTGATATTCATGCTAGAACAGGTATTTCTGAATCAGCAACAGGTAAATGATAGATACTAATAATAAAACAATAAGGAAAATAACAACGCAAAGTTGTTATACCTACTTGAAGTTATTCTTAAAGATTAGCTCTATAGAAAAATATGATACTACAACATCTTGATCGTATTTTTTAAAGAGTAGTGGTTTTTAAAAAAAACAACATTATCCTGAAGAAAATAAAATGACTCCTTCATTAACTTCGTTTTTAAACTATGAAAAGGCGCGCATCAATTGACCACAATCTCAACTGGGGTGTCAGTGGCATTCTGGCTAACATCACTTCACATCTCGGTGCTTCAAGCTTAATTCAATTATTAATACTCTTCACTTTGAATTAGTATTTTCTCTCATTTTGTGTGTGAATATTTAAAAATGTTTATGGCTTAGTTTTTTTCTCTCGAGCGACCACAGTCGCAAAGAAACTGAATTTTAAAGATAACTCACCACGACGAAGTGAGTTTTGTCGCAAACCGGAATAGCATAGCTGATTATACTAAGTGACTGTACGGTCAACAGCATGACAAGCTACCCATTTCCAGTCAGTCCTCCTTGATTTATTACAACGAAATTTCATTTGGCAAGAGCAAGAAAAAAAAAGGGTAGTCTGATGTGCCGTTGACTGTACATAGGGTTCTTAGATCTTCATCTTGTTTCCTATGATAGTTTTCTTAATGATTGGCGGTTCACTCTCTTCATATAGAGGCCCAAAACTATGTGAGGCTTATGTTCAATCCTACTAATATTACAAATGCGAAAGTTTGTATGTGTAGATGTGCCGTGTTGGTCTTTCACGTAAAAACTACTGAATGGATTTTAATGAAACTTTACAACAATATAGCTTATACATCTGAATCGCACATAGGCTAGAATTTATAAAGAAATATTGCTTTTTACGCTAGTGAAGAATGAATAAAAAGATCAGTCGATTATTGGCTCCTATTTTGAACTAATTACTCCAATTAATACATTGCCTCATTGTATTTAACTTGAAGTTCAAAGCACTGAACAGTTAAGCGTCCTTAACCGTTAATTTAACCGTCCAGTTAACTCGATACCCAATGACGCGTAAAGTCCAATGTCCAATGATATTTAAAAACTAGCGACCCGCCAACGCTTCGCACGGGTGCAATAGGATGTTATTATACATATAAACCTTCCTCTTGAATCACTCGATCTATTTAAAAAAACCGCATCAAAATCCGTTGCGTAGTTTCAAAGATTTAAGCATACAAAGGGACATGGGGACAGAGAAAGCGACTTTGTTTTATACTATGTAGTGAAGGTATAAATACGTTATGTCAGTACTGACGCGAAGTCAAAAATTGTTCCCTGGCGTACGTACCTATGATTTGACCGTGTGTACAAAATAGCATGATTATTTACTAGAGCGTAAACAAGACAGATACATGTTGCGCAGTGTCTCAAACTGTCAATGCTTTGCTCGTCAAAAGTCCTGATTTCGGGTGTCACTTTTTTAGCACTAGTAACCTGTCCACGTCTTGGTTATCATAATATCATTGGTAACTATAGGAAAAAAACTGCTTTGACTTCACAACTATCATTAAAGACATCTAAAAATAACCTATAACCGTGTAATAATAACAAAAAGTTAACTGCTACATCTGTTCAACGTTAACTTGACCCTGGCAATGAGGTAGGTCGGTTGAACGTAGGTTAAAATAACTGACACGCGTCATTGAACCTCGACTCAACTGGACGGTTGAATTAACGGTAATTTGTATCTAAGTTAAGCAGTTGGTCCCGGTTGACGTCTAGTGTCAGTCGTTAAGCCTAGTCAGAGGCTTTAGGGCGGCTTGATAACATCTGACATTAAGGTTGCTCTCTAAGCTTACACCCCTCCAACAATTGCCAGCCGGTGTGTTGGAGCATGGCTCGTTTAACCTCATAGTCGAAGTGAGGCCTGTGCCCAGCAGTGGGACGTATAAGTATATACGTTTTTTTTTATAAATTTAAATAGTAGATTCCCCAAATCATTGTTTCAACATTCTCACCGCGTAACAAAAACATACATTTTTCTCCTATTAAATACTCGTCCAATATAAGAAAGTAAACACCGGTATGTTAATGTTTGTTTACATTGTGTTGTACTGTTGTGTTAACTTACTATGTAAACATAAACATTACTTGCTTGTGTTGACGTTAAACAATTGTCTATGGTTTGTAAGCGAGATATGGGTTTTGGGAATCTGGTTCTGTATGTTTAATCTTGTATAGATTTATCATAAAATATCAAGATTATTTATAAAAGGGGTATTCAAAGGCATAGAGATTGTTGTCGTCATCAGAACATTGAGAAGACTACACTTTATTGAATGTGTTATTGGCCAGCCTACTGCCGTTATCCTGGTTTCTTTGGTTTTATATCACCGGAGAGTTGGCAAGCAAATTGCACAATGAATACAAAGTACCTATCCACAACACTCCAGCGACCATAGCTTTTTGAACGAAGCATGAGATGATTCCTTCCTAGGACAATTACTTTGTAAAACTAACTCGCTCCTAAGGTTTTCTCGTAGATCTATTGGCATAAAGTTCTGCACGAAGATTTTTGTAAAGGGCGCATATTATATCTAGATTTTCAAAGTGTATTTTCCATACCTGTGGCTTTTGTTTAAGGTATATTGTATGGACAATATTACAAGTTACAATTAACGCAATGAACCCTAAAACTATAGTATCTCGAAGCTAAGATGAACGGAAGTGTTAGTTTACAATGCGTCTGTCAACAAAACTTCATGTAAACAAACTTAATACAGACATGCATAGGCAGCTAACGGACCGTTGGCATCGGCCACAGATATTACACGCCGAAAATCAAACAGTGTTGCCAACAATCATTTTAAAACTCAACCAAGTTTTATCAGGAAATTCCGTTAGTAATTTTAATCACGCATTTATATCGTCGGTCTAAATACCTCGTGGGAGAATAAGAGTTATTGAAAAAATAAGCCAAATAAAATAATAAGAAATTTTAAGTAAAGTGTTACAGCGATCGTAGCATATTTCACGCTGCTATCTGTGTACTCACTACTGTGTACTGTGTATTCACTAGTATTATACAATTAATATTGACACGCCGTCAAACTTTAACCGTCCCGGGAATTTCAACTTTGAGAATTCAGGAGTATGACTAGGGTAATGATCGTACATGATTCGTTTTTACGAAGAAAGAGTTGCCATTGTCATTAAGAAAAAAACTTTTTGTAACATGAAATAATTAAAAAAAAACTGTCTTTAATTCAATAAGAATCTTTTGCTATCAATTCCGCACAAAAACTTTAAAAAAACTTCATCACGAACTGTCCACAGAGCTATAGGCACCCTTTGTATACCTTTGAAAATGATTTTTAAATATTGTCAATGTTTCAAAAACACTCACACGAAAAAAAAACAAATGCCTTCTAATAATTAAAAAAATGTTCCTCAGATTTTCTGTTTCCTTTTGTGAGCTTTTGTAAAAAAATAATTGCTTTTGAAGAGCATTAAAAACATCCTCACTTTGATGTAGCTTTGTGAAGCTTTTTTCTGTTAATTTTACTGAACCATGTTAAGTCTGAGTACAATTTAATGTGAAATTATAACGTTGTATTTTAATTTGTTTTCCGATCAGTTATATTCGTACTAGTAAACGTAATTATTTGGCTGTGTATTCAGCAGCATCTAGTGCATTGATAGACATGTTTAAAAAAACTCACCTGTCACTAAAGCGGCCATAAGCAATCCGAAAAAGGCGGGAAACACTGCCATCTTGCTTTCCACTTTTAAACACAAATTATCCAAACACTCACTGCACTGGCATACTAGGCTATGCGTCTAAAAACGGTCACTTTTTCAATAAAAAAAACAACGTATCCGTGTAACTGGTTTCTGGACTGGACACTCCGTCCTGCTCGCACTCCTGTAGAACGCGCTGTCTCGCTCACTCTGTAACAAAAAGGTAACTATGTAGGCTTTTATTTTTATTATTTTATAGGGAGTAAGGGATTACATAATTTGAGTGGCCAGCCAACCGTGACCTGTATCTATGATTTTTTTGGTACTTTTAGATAGTTCAGGATATTTTGGTGACTGGTGAATGTAGAGCGTATACATTTCTTAAGGGGAAAACGCCTTGGGATTGCTGTAAAGCCCAAATCGTAGATCAAATTAAAATAAATGGAAGCAGGAATGCCCGGTCAAATATGTAAGCTTATTTTTATCCATTTTTATACAAAATTAGGCAAATAGAAAATTTATTAATCCATTTCTCTATGTCAATCCCAGTTTATAAGATTGCGCTAATTAGCAAATGACATTTCTGGAACGCGTTGTTAAGATTTTTCTGCAAAAACTATATTGTATTTGTGGCCTCGTATTGGCCACTGCGCACATATCGCTTTGTGAGAGTTTGAAAAAAACCACCATCAACAAATAAATTACGAAATATATCAAAACTACGAATGTACATTTGACGACTCGTTTAGCGCAGTGACACGAGTGCCGATTGAGACTTAGAGATCACGGGTTCGATCCCTGCTCCAGCACAAATGTTTGTTGATGAAACAAATATTTCTGCTGGGTCTGGGTTCCGTTGCTTCTGGTTTTCGTACCACAGTAAGGTATGTGATTTTGTTTCATATTCATTTTTATGAGCTGGGTCATACATGAATCTATTTAGTCAGCTGTACGTAACAAAACTAAATAAATAAAAACAAACTTTACCGAACCATATCATTCGTAACTGAATACCAGTCTATTTTTATAACTGAGTGTATCCGTTCATTCGTTCAATCATTCATTGACAACAGGATAAGCTAAGCGATAGAAAACAGACGGACTATCTTGCTCTCTCTGGATATCATAATATCAGGAGCTTTTTCAAAGTAGGTAACTTTAACTAAAAGCATGGTCGATCTACTTTTTCAACGGTGATGGAAAACACCGATAAAAACCGAACAACGGCGGTAGGCTCGCTCTTTACTACGTTGGGTTCAAATTCCGTTGGCGAAATGTGGGCTTCTGAATGTTCCGTTCACCATGACGGCAACAATGTGGGCCTCTGATTACCCCGTTTTTCATAAATTCGTGAGTATGTGATTAATGCATTACGAACTATGCCTAGGGAACTGGGTGATACATTAACAAACTGTACAACGCTCAAGACGAATTTACATTCAACTTTTTGCAGTTTTTACAAAGACGGACGGCACGGAACATCACTCTAAAAAAATCTGAAGCATGCTAGGTGCTACAATTTCGTTGGTTGTACACGACCTGCTACACTCACACAAACACACTACGTGCGACAGCGCCAATGACACGTGCTAGTCACGCACACACCTAAACTGGCAGCTGATAATATGTTTCACTCATGATTAGACGAGGTGACGTCCGTCTTTCTTTTACGTCCGTGTAACAAACTAGGTTTCTTTAGATTCCTTTAGAAAGTAATTCTACGCGAATGAAGTCTAGCAAGAGTTAGTAATAAATAACATTATTGATAACTACGAACGAAAGTTTTATGAAAGTTGTAGCACATATTTCATACGAGTGAGATCTTGTTTGAAAGAAATGCACTACATTTATTTTCTTTTTGCGATTTCTAGCTGACCAGTGTGACTGTATTGACAAGGTTTTAATTTGCACATAAATTCGGTAGAAAAGGCCACTTGTCATTCATTTTGGTACTATGACCAACATTTACAAAAAAACACGCAGAATGTCCTTTTCCCAAAATGTCCTCTGGTCGCAAAAGGTCCGTTTCGCAGAGTGTCCTTTTCGCAGAATGTCTTTTCCTCAAAATGCCCCTTTCGCAGAATGTCCTTTTCTAGATCTAACTCACTTTAATCATAATTCATTTAGGAAATGGATTTCCTTCATTCCTTTCATGTTCGACGTGTATCAAGTATGAAAATAGGTAAACAAATAAAATTAAATACGAAGAAAACAAAATAAAATATAAAGTATTTTCTCTATTTGTAATATTAACAAAATAATGGTAAACACGTTTTCCTTTACAAATTCTGCTTAAGAGAATCTTAAAAAGCTATTGGCAATTTCGTTCATTATTTTCTTCTTAACAAGAAAATCAAAGTCTTTCTTAAAATGTTTCGTGAGAAAATAAATAAACAATCATTTTCGTCTTTCAAAATAGATTACTAACTGTTGCCTGCGATTCTGTCTGCTTGTTGACATTTTAAATCGTTCAGCCTGTATACTGCATATACAGTGTTGTTCTCAATACTCGCAAATTCTTCAAGAGTGCTTCCTTTTTAGTCCGCACCGCTAAGGAGTGGAACGCTCTCTCTGCGTCTATGTTTCAGTAAACATACAACCTTAGAGTCTTCAAGGCGAGAGTGAATAGGCTTTTTCTGGTTAAGCGTGTTCCGCCTTCGGCCTCGTCATCGCTTACCATCAGGTGCGTCTGAGGTCAAACGCAAACCCATTTGATAGAAAAAAGAGATTATCCCCCGAATTCACAAACGTTGATTGACGACGAACGCTGAGCACGCGCTCAAGCTCATGCTGTCCCGTAAAATGTCAATAGAACTGAAAGGGACAGCAATACTTCTGCGGGATGCTTAACCTTGATTTGCGTTTGTGAATTCGGCGGCAAGGTAGGCAACTAGAATTATATTTTTTACCTTTGTGTAGCAAGGAAAAGAGCAAGGAGGAGTTATTTTTGTAGTAGATTTTCTAAAATAACGGTTTTGAAAAATTACTGATACACTCGTAAGAAGATAAGTTTGCAAGCTCCAGTTTCCCTTAGAATACACACATACATAAACGGCCTATATACGTCCCACTGCTGGGCACAGGCCTCACATGAACTATGAGATGGCACGAGCCATACTCCAACACGCGGGCTCAGTGCGGATTGTTGGAAGGGTATAAGGTTAGTGAGCAATCCTTGGATTCTTACTCGTATTTTTGGCTAAAAATAAGAATAAAGTTCAAGATCGTAATGCCACATTGCCGAGGCCCCAGACAGCTCCCAGTCATTCCATCAGACTACTGTTTTCCAATTCGGGTGCGGAACGCTAAAAATACAGCCAAACAGTAGGGTTGCCAGTGTCACACCTTTTTTGGGAGAATAGTAGTATTTTTTCAGAAATTGCAGATAGTGAAGTTCTTTTTAGAAATAACACACTAATTTATTTTTTATTGCACGAGGAAAAGTACCAGCAGCTAATCTTGATGGCGGTGAGTCAAAATAAAATAAAACTATATTACGGAGAAAAAAACAAGCTAAAAAAACGCATGTTAAACGGATCATTCAGAAGCCCACATTCGCAAAACGTATATGTAAAAAGTGGTAAGATATCTTTTTTATTTGGGTTTACAGGAGTGTTCTATCACCTGATTGGCTAAATCTTCGTTTGGCTGTTTTGAAAACAAAAACTTTAATAGCGCAGACGCGTTCACATCAACCTTTACACAGGGGACCTTATACTACTGACATAAAACCCTTTCTACAATAGTTTTGTAAGGGTTAATTTGAACGCGTCAAGTGCCAACCCTACAAGACACTCTCTATATTTATTTGTACTTGTTCGCTGCGCCTGCGCTCCCGTTCACACGCACATGTGAAAGGTACGGTCGGCAGAATAGACAGGACCTTTTTGTTTATTATTCTTTGTGGTATGAAGAAGTATTGATGGCGGAGTCTCAGATGGTCAGAGATTTGTTTGTGTTAGCGAAAGTTTAAAAATAATAATAATACAATGGTATTATAATAAAAAGACGTAAATAGGATATGTCAGCACTGACGCGAAGTCAAAAATAGTCCACGGGGTGCGACGTAGTTTATTTGACCGTGTCATAACGTGTGAACAAGACAGTACGATTATTTACTAGAGCGTAAACGAGACAGATACATGTTGCGCAGTGTCGTCGTCGCAAACTGTCAACACTGTCAATGCTTTGCTTAGGTATACGAAAAGTTTTTTATTTCGGGTGCCATTTTTTAGAACAAGTAACTGTAGATATTTGTTCAGAGAAAGTGTTTTTTTTAAATTATATTATATTATTCAATCAATAAATAAACAAACAACAACTGCTTTATTTGTTCAAACTAGTATTTTAAATCATTATAATTTCCTACTTTTCTAATCCTGCTTGTTTTGCTGTCGGTACCTGCGTGCGCGCATCCGCCCATACACCGAAATAGCGCCGACGAACGACTTGTATCATTGCACTCGGATTAATAATAACGCATTCCATCACTCCCTTGTATCCTTATATCCTTTGGGAATGGAGAAAAATGCTATCTTTTTCATCAAACATAACATAATATCAATAATTAAATGACCAACATAACCTACATACACGATCATTTCCTTAGTGGGTCAGTCACAGGGAAAACTGATAATGGTGCCTTCATGGTGAACGGAACATTCAGAAGGGCACATTTCGACGAGAGACCAACGTGGTAAGGGCGACCCTACCGCCCATATTGGGGTTGCTTGAGTTTTATATATCGGTGTTTTCCATCACCGGAGTGTTAGCCGCAAATTGTACAATGAACACAAAGTAGGTGTGTTCCGGCCAGATTTCAGAATCAGAAATATCTTTATTTAAATAGACCTGTTATTATTTATTGGGACATATTATTTTTATTGTAATCTTATTAATTGTTTTGAATTTTATGACGTTCTCAATATTAATGACATATAAAGGACATCAATGTAATTTATAATGTTATCCTAATACTTACTGAGAAATAAATGAATCTAATCTAATCTTACAAGTACTTTGAAATCGTCAAGAACTTAATCAAACAAACAAAAATACACTTAATAATAAACTTAAATACTATAATAGAAATAATAAAGAAATACACAGTATACAAACATAATGTGACTCAACTACCGGTGTCGAAAAGTTGTTTCTGTACTGAGAAGAACCTGCAAGAAACTTAGCAGTTACTCTTTTCAATATGTTTGTACATTCTGATTTGATCTCGGGACCATCGGGTTCCGAAATATTGGCATTCGTTCTTGTGACAGAAAGTGTCTAAATAAAAGAAGAAATAAAGCCTCCTTTTAATTTATTTTCCTTTGTAATACATTGCAAAATGCTTTCCCAAAACGTAATTTATATTATTCCAACTTTTTATCCCCAAACGTCGAAAAAACGTCCAAAATTTCCAACACAATTTTCCAGGGGTCAGAAACAATTTTACTGTCTATATTCGAATGACGGATTTAAATTGTCTTAACTTTTCAAATTAGCCGTTAATAGCCTTAACTTTGAATTGTCTCTTTGTTGTAGACATTTCAGACAAAGGATTTTACATAATTCGTTTTGTAACTTGACAAGTCTTGTTAAAAATTATCTTCATGGAAACACTGTTGGAGGTTACAACTGGGGACTAATTTTTGAATTCAAAAACTGTTTAACTTACCTGGGACGGCAATACGTCAATGTTACGGTGTCAGAATTACCTTGCCTTATTCTTTTCTTGAATTGTTACCTTATTTCATACACAATAAAGTCTATTCTATTACTTCAACGAATGTCTGAGGCTCTGAGCGTAAGAGAGAGGGTGATATCTCTTTTTCATCAAATCAACCGATTGCCATTTTAGCTTCGTGTAGTGAGGTTCTCAAAAAAAAGATTATTATTTTTCAACCTAACTTAGGCAAACTGTGTATAATATGTTTTTCTAGCTTGAACGTTCATGGATCGGTGGTGAACTTACCAGAGTTCGAAAACAACGCCACGAGAAATCACTATCAGCGATAAGTCCGCCTAAATTGTACGTTGCTTCAAAGGTAGTAAGTCATGTATGTTTATCTGTTGATGTGCAATATGGAATATAATCTGTCTACATGAAATATCACCTACCAAATCTGAGCAAAAAAATACAGAAATACTAATCTTGTATACCTGTGCATTTTTTTTGCTAACTGTACTTATCTACTCTGAGCTGTTGAACCCTTTTTGTCTAACGGTACACCCATCATCAACCTCAGCAATCAGTCTTTCGTCTTAAAAAAGGGTTAAGAAGAAACTCAATGTACAGTATCTGGACCAGACATCCGGTTTTAGTTTTCAAAGTAATTTAATAAGTATTTATATGGCTAATCAACCATATAAAACAATTAGTTGGAGATTCGGCAAGTCAGAGACTTTGGTAAAACCATGAGTTGTGAATTTGTCAAAACTGTCAGAAATTGTTCTGACAAATGCTTTACAGGAAAAAATATCATAGAAATTGCTTGAAGGCTTACAAAATTACTATTTAATTATTAAATTATTATTGTACCATACCAACTCATACATATTAAAACTATGTACTCATTCATTTACAGGTTTACCAACGCTTGTTTACACAATTACTTACATCAAAAATATAACTTACTTTTAAAATTGTACAGTAAAAACAAGTATTAATTCAAATAAAATATTTAAGAACAGCGAGATACTTTCTTTAAGCAAGCCTTTAAAATGAGTAAAGTTAAAAGTTCAAGTAAGAACCACAACATTAATTTCTAACACACCACTTTCTCCCATATGCTTGAACTTAAAGATGTAGGACGGACATTTGAACACGCGCTCAATAAAGCTGTCAGTTTAAACTTTACATAAGGTTGCTTTCTAACGGCTGTCAGGACGTCCGCGCGTCAAAATGAAATGGTCACCCTATTCGCAAACAGTCCGAACAAAAGGCGTCTATCCGACGTGTCATTTGGTGGCCTTTGAAAACATACGAGTATAAATTTCAGGTTTGAGTTAAGTATTTAAAACTCTTTTTCACTATGTTATTATAGTTTTTTCAGCACTGCAGTATCTTTACTAAAGATCCGAAAACCAGAAAAATACATTCAGTCTTGTCTTCAGGCGGGAATCGAACCCGCGTCATTCGAAAACCGGGCGACTGCACTAACCACTGTGCTACCGAGACCATTATCAGTCCGGCTGAAATTTTCTGGTATATTTTACTAGGAAGCCAGGTTTGTTTCACCAATGATCAGACACACCTTATGCACTCGAAAGAAACATTATTACAAATATTTGACTTTCGATAAAGATGAAACTAGGTTTTTAATAGGTTATTTTATTTTAGCATTAGGGAAAATGCATTATCATCTTACTAATGATAGGAAAACCAGAAAAAGGCGTTCAGTCTTGGCTTGGTCAGGCGGAAATCGAACCCGCGTCTTTCGCAAACCGGGCGGCTGCATTAACCATTGTGCAACCGAGACCATTAACAGGCCGGCCGAATTTTTCTGGGATATTTTATTTGGCAGCCAGGTTTGTTTCATCAATGTTCAGGCATATACCTCAAACAATCGAAAGAAACATTAAATAATGTTTCTTTCCAGAAAAATATACCAGAAAAATGCGTCCGGTCTGTTCTTGGTCTCGGTAGCACAATAGTTAGTGCAGTCGCCCGATTTGCGAAAGACGCGGGCCGGATTCCCGCCTGAAGCCATGACCGAATGTCTTTTTCTGGTTTTCCAATTTAGTAAGATGATGATGCATTATCCCTAATGTTAAAATGAAATAACCTGATGTAAACACTTGTTTGGTTTAGTTAAATCACCCCGCGTTCCCGCGACGTAACCGGCCGAGTTACCCACCCGTGTGTTCACAATATGACAGATCAATTTCCGAACTTCACGCTTCGCAACACTCAAATAACAGTTTAATTTCGACCAGCTCGAAACGTTTGAAATTTACTGTACGCTGACGTCATTAGCAGACGAGTAATCGTTGCTTGGTGGACATGATAATTACAGTCCAGGTGAGGGCACGTGTTTTGTGGATTTTTTTTTTTATATAATATTTTAGAAAGACCGTTGGAATTTAAAATAAATAAATATCATTGTTTTCGTTGCAGAGGAAGGCACAGGAAACGTTGGAGTGACGACGATTCAATTCAATTTTTCTTTATCTTTCAATTCAAGTCACATAGGAATAAGTTGACAGTGCATTGAATTCATGCATTCATATTTGTTGGTCGGACATAAGACCTCCTTTCGAAATATTCAACCGGAAATCCGCTTTCAAGGTTTCCGCATGGAATTCCAAAATGGAAGCCAGACCCAATAGTTTTCCGTTTCACCCGTCTATCCTGATTTCAGTAGTCATGCGTTACGACTGCTCTGAAACTAGAAAGTTCTAAAGTCCTATAAATCTAAGTTTGGGTTTCTTGGTGTATAGTTTTAAACTGTACTTAGGGTGGTTGGACGTGGTCAACCAACCATATGCACGAGGCGTTAGAAGCGAAAATGAATTGGCGATGGATCAACGAAGTAAAGCTATACACTTCAGGTCGTGCAGTGGGATGGGTGGTTGGTTAACCATACCATGAAATAATGTTTGGAGGGGTGGTTCGAATCCAAAGACTTAAAAATATATGTGTCCATGCCTCAAAGCAGAATCATACCATACGACCATATCGCAAACGGGTTAGTCAGAGGCTCACTGCTTGTTGCCGTCAAGGTGAACGGTATATTCAGAAGCCCACATTTCGCCGAGGGAATTCAAACCCAAAGTGGTAAGGGACGAGCCTACCGCTAGTTGCTTGGGTTTTATATCAATATTTTTTAGTTAGCCGCAAATTGCACAATGAACACAGAGTAGGTGTGTTCCGGCCAGATTTGATCTCGGGACCATCTAGTTCTGAGCCAGAGTGTTTAACCACTGGGCTACGACGCTCTTACTCACGAGTAGAATCACTTCTTCAAAAAAACCGCATCAAAATCCGTTGCGTAGTTTCTAAGATTTAAGCATACAAAGGGACATAGGAACAGAGAAAGCGACTTTGTTTTATACTATGTAGTGATTTGGAACTAACATAACATAACATAACCTACCTAGTAGCAAGCAGTTGCTAAGGCGTTTTTGATCGATCACATAATTGTCATGGGGTAACCAACCTCGTTCGGTTGCTAGGCAACTAGACGACAACAATGACGTCAGAAATGGGGGTAGTTCTCTATCATTAGACATGGTATTATTGGAAGCATCAATCAGTTATTATTTGAATATCTAATAAAAGCCCTGACTGACTTTTATATCAAGCTAAAAGAAAAATTTAAACGGGTTCCTTTCATAGTATAAGTGCGCATATAGAAAAGCCAATGTCTGAAAATGGCGTCTTTTTTTTTTCTTGCGGCCAGCGACCAAACCTTGTTTTTTAAATAGAAAATATTGCAATAAACCAAACTTACTATGGCATGTAGACTCCTAGATCAGTCCGAACTGAGTTATGGGCTTTAGAAGTTTGTTGAATTTACAATCTAGATATTTTTCTTCTGCGCGCATTTTTCGCATAAATCGCAACAAAATAGAAACATTGTATGTGTAAAGATTGTGTGTGATATTTTTCGCAAATGGAAAAATATCTTAAATGTCATTCTTCTTTTTTTAGACCTCTAAACGCAGTCCGAACTGAGTTATGGGCTTTAGAAGTTTGGTGATTTTACAAACTAGGTCTGTTCCTTTTGCGATCAAGTTTCTCATGAATCGCAACTAAATAGAGCCATTATACGTGTAAACATTTTGTGTGTGATATTTTTAGCAAATGGAACAATAATCTTATTTGTCATTCCCTAGCTCAGTCCGAACTGAGTTATGGAATTTAGAAGTTTGTTGAATTTACAATCTAGATATTTTTCTTCTGCGCGCATTTTTCGCATAAATCGCAACAAAATAGAAACATTGTATGTGTAAAGATTGTGTGTGATATTTTTCGCAAATGGGAAAATATCTTAAATGTCGTTCTTCTTTTTTTAGACCTCTAAACGCAGTCCGAACTGAGTTATGGGCTTTAGAAGTTTGGTGATTTTACAAACTAGGTCTGTTCCTTTTGCGATCAAGTTTCTCATGAATCGCAACTAAATAGAGCCATTATACGTGTAAACATTTTGTGTGTGATATTTTTAGCAAATGGAACAATAATCTTATTTGTCATTCCCTAGCTCAGTCCGAACTGAGTTATGGGCTTTAGAAGTTTGTTGAATTTACAATCTAGATATTTTTCTTCTGCGCGCATTTTTTGCATAAATCGCAACAAAATAGAAACATTGTATGTGTAAATTAAATTAAATTAAAATTAAAAATCATTTATTTCGGACCAGTATCCATAAACTGTTAGTAACAATATTCCTTAAGATTGTAAAGATTGTGAGTGATATTTTTCCCAAAAGGAAAAATATCTTATGTCATTCGTCTTTTTTTCGGGTGGTTATTATTTAAACCTTAATTTTTAAATTCAAAATAGTGTAATAAACCTGTTCAGGCACCTATGGTCCGGGACTCATGCATCATACGGGGAACGCGGACATTGCCTGTTTGCTCGCGACGTTACGACCGACGTTGCGATGGACAATACAAATTGTAATAACATTCTAAAATATACCAAGTTGATAGAAGAAAACAGAGTTTCATTGGCTCAAGTGTGTCACAAGACAAAAACAATCTCATTAAAGCAATGAAGACCTCTAAACGCAGTCTGAACTGAGTTATGGGCTTAAAAAGTTTGCTGATTTTACATCTAAATCTCATGGGTACCTATACGTTTGACCCCATTCAGCCATGATGAGATCGTTGCTGGAACAGGCTTACCCAGAAAATGTCTATTCACTCTTACCGTGAGTCTTCACGGTGAGGTTGTGGGCTAAGACAAAACGTTCCATTATTGGTTTATGTGCCTTCAGGAAAGTAGGAGTCAAATAAATGGACTCTATTTCGCGAAAAATAGGCTTGCCTGAGTATTGTTGGCGTTAAACTCAACGAGGTCACGATTGTACCAGTCGGACACTGCTTTTAACGCATTCATCCGCGTTGAGTTCATCTGCTCAACCATAGCCTCTCTAAGGCTAAATATAAGATATTTTGCCCTTTGCGCGCAAGCTTTGTAACAAACTGCAACAACATAGTGAAATTGAGCGCCGGTGGAGACTCAAAGATTCCCGGACCAGCACAAATGTTTGTGGATAAAACATAATATTTGTGCTGGGTCTTGGTGCTGATAAAAGTATATTACAAATATGTGGTTTTATATTTTACTATGTGATATTCCGTGATAACGGATATTATTTTACTTTTAATCATAAGATAAGAGCAAACTTACACATTAAGTGGAACATCGGCGAATACGCCCTTAAACCACTGTCACTCCTTCTAACGCTCGTAACTCATTTAAGACTGTGCTAAGATACATGTCTTAGTGAACTCACTAAGACGACTCAAACTTGCTTCATTACACTATTATGCATTGAAAAGGAAAGGTTTAATTAATTGACGGCCGCACAAAAAAAAGACGTAAGGCATATAAGATATTTTTTCTTTTGCGAAAAAATATCACACTCAATGTTTACACGTACAATGTCTCTATTTTGTTGCGATTCATGTGAAACTTATTCGTGAAAGGATAAATATTATTGTTATTTCTGGTTTTAATTGTTTTTTTTTGTACAATATATCTAGCTTATCTTATCTTATCTAGTTCGTAAAATCAACAAACTTGTAAAGCCTAAACTTAGTTAGGACTGAGCTAGGGGTTTATTAGCCATAGTAAGTTTGGTTTATTGCACTAGTTTAAATCATAAAAGCAAAGTTTGGTTGCTGACCACCCGAAAAAAAAAACCAATGACATTATAAGATTATTGTTCCATTTGCTAAAAATATCACACACAAAATGTTTACACGTACAATGGCTGTATTTAGTTGCGATTCATGCGAAACTTGATCGCAAAAGGAACAGACCTAGTTTGTAAAATCAGCAAACTTCTAAAGCCCATAACTCAGTTCAGACTGCGTTTAGAGGTCTACATGCCATAGTAAGTTTGGTTTATTACACTTTTTTCAATCATAAAAGCAAGGTTTGGTTGATGACCACCCGAAAAAAAGAAGAATGTATAAGATATTTTTCCATTTGCGAAAAATATCACACACAATGTTTACTCGTATAATGTCTCTATTTTGTTGCGATTTTTGCGAAAATTGCGCGCAAAAGAAAAAATATGTAGTTTGTAAAATCACCAAACTTCTAAAGCCCATAACTCAGTTCGGACTGATCTAGGAGTCTACATGCCATAGTAAGTTTGGTTTATTGCACTAGTTTAAATCATAAAAGCAAAGTTTGGTTGCTGACCACCCGAAAAAAAAAAACCCATGACATTATAAGATTATTGTTCCATTTGCTAAAAATATCACACACAAAATGTTTACACGTATAATGGCTCTATTTAGTTGCGATTCATGAGAAACTTGATCGCAAAAGGAACAGACCTAGTTTGTAAAATCACCAAACTTCTAAAGCCCATAACTCAGTTCGGACTGCGTTTAGAGGTCTAAAAAAGAAGAATGACATTTAAGATATTTTTCCATTTGCGAAAAATATCACACACAATGTTTACTCGTATAATGTCTCTATTTTGTTGCGATTTTTGCGAAAATTGCGCGCAAAAGAAAAAATATCTAGTTTGTAAAATCACCAAACTTCTAAAGCCCATAACTCAGTTCGGACTGATCTAGGAGTCTCCATGCCATAGTAAGTTTGGCTTATTGCAATATTTTCTATTTAAAAAACAAGGTTTGGTCGCTGGCCGCAAGAAAAAAAAAAGACGCCACTACCCCTAACAAATCCGTCATTGTCCTTTGTCATTTTTAGAAATTCAACTTCTTTATCGGTGAAATAGGAGTGTGAAGTGTTTGATAGAAGATGATTTTATTTCATTCTGTTCTGGTGCGAAAGCGTCGTGACCAATGATATTACAATCACACCAACTTGACGACTTTTTGGCGCCAACCGGAATACCATAGCTAATACCAAGTCACTCCTAAAAATCACCCTCTTTTCCGTGGGGAAATCCTCATGGATACTTCGCCATCCGGGACGCCGTCAAGGTTATGTCGGACTCCTACCGACTAAAACCCTCACGGCAGTCAACGGTGGCACTTTGGCGGCGAAGCTGGATCCACTATAGGTCTATCGCGATGCTCCGCCGCCAGTGCTAGCCCCTATCGGGGCCCCCTCTAGCCAACTCCTCAACAAAGGGGGAAGCCACGAAAGCGCCTGGAGTACGCAGGTACTTTCGCCATCACAGTGGACGCACCCCCACACTCTGGCCCGCTGGCACACGCGCTCTACGACGCACAGGGTGGATCAGCCTCGGATCACTGGCCCTACTAACCGATTGTGGGCCGCGGCCCCCCCTACCCAGGCCCCACTGGGCCCGCAACCCAACGGGGCCCCTGATGACTCACAGCGGGTGGGTGTCCAAGTCCGCTCGCTTCCCGGCTACCAGTGCCAAAGCCCCTTGCCACGCCAAGGCGAGAACTCATGAGGGGGCCTAAAAATCACCCTGTATAGACCAGTCATTATAACAACCAACGTACTCTGGGGGGCTAAAACAGCAACATTTTAGATGATTCATATTATGAATCATCTAACTGACGTTTCATCTAGACCGCGGTCCGTTTCGAGTCAAAAGTGAGTAACAGCGCGCTCACACGCGTCCCGAATTGATAAATTGTATGAACGTGAGCGACGTCAGCGCGCTATTACTCACTTTTGACTCGAAACGGCCCGCGGTCTAGATGAAACGTCAGTTAGATGTTTTCATAATATGAATCATCTAAATGTTGCCGTTTTAGCCCCCCTGAACACAATTATACCCGTTGGTCTATATTTAGACCATGCAATTTCAAATCAGGTTAACACTAAACAATAGTTCTAGATAAGGCCTAGGGTTTGCGGTCGACCTAGATTCTACTTCCTTACCTAGATTGGGGTCAACGCACTCTTATCAAAACATTGGAAAGTGTCACGCATTTCATATTATGATTTATTTTCATAACAGTTTTATTGCAGTTAAAGCTATTTATAACTCATAATACTGTATTTTTAGTTTAAGATAAAAATACTAGAGGAATTCGTGGTAAGGGAGATATTTTCTTTATTTAACCTGATGTGTCCCACTGCTGGGCAAAGGTCTCTCCCCCAAAGCTCTCGAAAAAGTAAAGGAGTTTACTTTTACTTTTTCCTTTACAAGTAATAATGCTTAGTTTGGGGCTAGATGGCGCTGATACAATGTTTAATGATATTTATTAACCTATGTTTAGCTTTGGTGGAAAATGTTTACTATCTGTGTCAGTGACTAAACCGCTGAAAACAATTAATAGTAATTATTTCTCTTAATTAAACGGAATATGAGTAACACATCAATACGCGTTATGTCCAACATTTTCAATAAATTCAATTTTAAATCAGATACATGCAAATTGAATTTATAATTAAAATCCGTTTTGAGTACTCGATTTTCCACTCATTGAGGTGGCCATGGTTTTGGTGCAATGAGGGAAGAAACGGGACAAATTATTTACGCTTATAACGAAGTTGACCTAGCCTTGAAGAGACAATTTAAGGGCATTTGTCTCGCGGCAGAGCACATGGGAATTCAATATACTGAATAGATAAGCGTTAAGCAGTTGTTTAAATTCAAAAGGACTTATGGTACGAAAAATATTGGCTCTTCAAATCTTCAATGATGTCTCAAATCGTCACTCCAACGTTTTTTGGGCCTTCCCCTGCAACGAAAACTGTCTGAAGGCTGCCACAGAGTGAAGAGACCTTGCCTGAACAGTGGGATGATTTAAGTTGAAAAATAAATAAAAAGGAAACATTATTGTATTATTATGTGTATGTTTAATAAGTGGTTAAAATTAAGATTCTTGACGATTCGAGAGTACTGTGTAATGGTCTACTTTAATAAAGAAATATTGATTTTGAACATTCTGTGATCTGGGATCAAAACCATGGTCACATCAACATCGCTTCGCTATCATCAGAAAATGTTTGAAAGACTTCGGGAATTTTGTCCAAAGTTCCCAACATTTTGATTTTTGATAAACAACTTTGAAGAGTTTCAAGTGATTGTGGAGAGCCTTAGAAATTAACTTAGTTAGATATTTCTTTAAACAGCCCGAGTTTGGTGAAAGTTTGATCAAAGGATGCCAAGGCGCGTTTAATTATAGATAAATATATATTTTTGTATCTTACACAAAGATCTAAATTAAACGAAGCTTTCAGGTCAGCACCAGAAATATGTGGACCTTTGAAGCCTTATAGTTCCAGTCAACAGTTTCTTTCTAGAGAAAGCCTTATTGGCATCAAGTCCGCCTTTTGTACTGTTATAAAAAATAAATAAATAACAAGCTTAAATAATAGTGACTAATGAGGTTTCGAGACTATTTTTAAACAAGTATTAAAATTTTACTAAGCTAAGTCCCTGTTTGTTGAGTACACTATAGTCCGTTCGCGTTAAGAATGGAGTAATTTCATACTTGTCCTTCTATCTAGCACACCCCCTAACATATCAAATCGTTCCTAATTAGAAAGCCAAGTTCACAGTGACCAGTTGAACGCATATTTTTGAACGTAAAAAATTGTGCGAGTTTTTTTGTGTTGTGTTTAAATTTAAAAATCACTGCATTCTTAACGTGAACGAACTATAAGCTAATTCAAAGGTACTTCTTGCCATACTTAACACAAAGATTTCATCATTCTAGCCGGTGAATCACGATGCCTTTCACCAGTGAAGGACGGCATCTCTGACCATCAGCCATGGTGGACCTTACTATACGGACATTAGGTCCAGATTTGAATACCATACTGAGTATTTCACATAGTAGGTACAAAGTACTAGAAGTCTTTTGTTTTTATCGAATGCTTATTTGAATGTATACATGTGAATGAAAATTGCCAATCAGTTACGAAATGCAATTATAAATTAAAATGATCTTCTGACCACATGAAGGAATAATATTCGACCAATTTGGTGTAAGTGATCGCGGGTTCGATCCCCACACAGTACAAACATTTGTGTGCATGAACATGTCTTTTTGTACTGGTCTGGGCGATGCCCATGTATATTAGGTATATATTTTCAATAAAATAATTATTTAGGTATGTTTACCCGTTGTCTAGTATCCCGAATCACAAGCATTTAGTTGCTTAGTTTGGGGCTAGATGGCGCTGTGTGGAGTGATAGAAAATACAACAAAAATCTATGAAGGGCAAAGGGCGTTGGAAAGTGAGTCCAGCTCGTGTTTATGGTAACCATGGCTAAGTTGGCTTAGTCGTGCCGGTACTAGACGTAGAAAGTGGTTAAGAAAGTGTTTTACAAGTGAACAGTTACTATAAACTTCTTAAGAAAATTCAAGGCTACAAACAACTAAACATAAACGTTTATTTACAAGGGATACCATTGAGTAATAAACATATCATGAGTTTTTGGTAGTATTGGGTCGTACCTATTGTTGTTAGTTAGTGTTCCCAACAGATAAAGTTTAAAATAAGTAACTTCTACACATACATTTCGTTTAAAACAGCCCACACTTCGCCAAACAAATCGATCAACATTTATCTAACAAAAACAACTTTCCTTCTTTCAAATAAACTTCTCTAAAAGTAACATAACATCTCACTATATCCCAAACTAGGTAGTCGTACACACACTGACTGAACGGACCGTTCAGAAGCCCACATTTTAAGCGAATCAATCATAACTAATCAAACAAACGACTTTCCTTCAATAGTCCCTCCATCAGAATTACTCTCAACAACCATTAAGGTCAATTCAAAGAAACATTACACAAAGGCTTAGGCCGCGTATTTACAACAACCATAGCCCCAATTCTGGTGTAATTCAGAAGTAATTTAGCTTATCGCTGCCCACATCTGAACGTAGGGCTGTGACTTAAATAAAGAAAGCAAATAAAACGACAAAATAATGGGTTTTAGGCATTGATATAATCAAACAGAGGAAGATAGGGTATCCTCGTGCCAGAAATGGCCTAATCCTAAAGCAGGTCCAATGGACCTGTTTGCCAGCCAATATGACAGCGACTTGTATGCGTGCACGTCATTCATACGTCAATGACATGGGCCAGTTTTCGCATTCGCGAAGTATGAACGAACGTATTTCCTCTTTTTGTTTCTTTGGTCTTTTCATACCACGAGCGGTTTGGACCGCGCTGTGTGAATCGCCCAAAAGCGAATATAGAATTGTAGAAGTTATTTTTGAACGCGTCGATTCACACGCGGTTCAAATACGACAAAAGATCATTCTGCTTTGTTTTTCGGGATTCCGTCCAAAAATGTAACAAGTTTGTTCCCGACTACGACACACCGCTGCCCGAAATTTGGGCAAAAAAATATATCTGGTGTTAGGTAAATTTTTGCTTTCCTTTTTCTACGATAAAATGATGAAAATACGTAGATGTGTTGTGCTAAAAAAGTGGCACCCGAAATCAGAACTTCGAACACCTGAGCAAAGCATTGACAGTTTGATACCACGGGTAAAAGAAAGACGGATGGAACATCACACTAAAACATGTGAAGCATGCAAGGTGCTACAATTTCGTTTGTTGTACACGACCTGCTACACTCAATGATACGTGCTAGTCACGCACACACCTAAAAAGTCGATGATAATATGCTTCACTCATGATCAGACGAGGTAACGTCCGTCTTTCTTTTAGGTCCGTGTTTGAGACGACACTGCGCAACGCAACGTGTATGTGTCTCGTTTACGCTCTAGTAAATAATCATACTATCTTGTACACACGGTCAAATTATAGGTACCAGCCCTACGTGCAAGTTCCGAATTCTACCGCAAATTGCTTACAACGTAAAATGTGGACGAAATTGTTCCGTTTTGTACAAAGGCGCTCACATCAACCTTTACAAAACCGTTGCAAAATGGGTCTTATGTCAGTGGCATAAGGTGCCCCTATGTAAAGGTTGATGTGAGCGCCTTTGTACAAGAGGCTTTGTTCAAGTAAACGTTACGACTATTGGGGACATGACGGTTAAGACATGCAGTGATATTATTTTCTAATATTCACTAAGACACTATACTTTGAAATGAAACATCCATTTGACGAATGGTTAAGAAGTTGGCTATTAAACCAAAGGTTGCGATTCGATTCCAGATTACAAACATTAGTATGCATGAACATGTCTGTTTTTGTATTGGTCTAGGTGTTTTATTTGTATAAAAAGAAAAAAAGTAATTGAGTATGTTTATCAGTTGTCTAATATCTCATAATATGAATATTAAATGTACGAAAAACACTACAAAGTCGATAGAAGAGACTATAGTCCCTTCGCGTTAAGAATGCAATAATTTTCATACTTGTCCTTTGACCTACGACGTCCCCTAACCAATGTAATCGTTCCTAATTAGAAAGTCAAGTCCCAGTTGAACGCATACTTCCGAACGCAAAGGTTGTGGATCTGAGTTTTTTTGTGTGCAACAGAATTAAATTTTAAAATCACTGCACTTACCGCGAACGGACTATAGTATACAATTCTATAGCTCTGTTCTTTTAGAAGTTCTAATATAACTCCTGGAACTTGCTCGAGTGATTTCATGAAAAAGGTGGTGGCGGGAAGTTTTCCAATATAAACGGCGATAATACCCGCATTAGGGTGGCGCGGGATCCATTTAAAACTCGAATAAAACACCCTTTTAGTGCTAAGGGCTGTGGCACAGCGGGGTTGTAGACTCGAGACTTGATGCTGTTTTGACGGGGTGTCAATGAACTTTGATGTTAGTATTGTGGACCTTTTTTTAAAGACAAATGGGTTGTTTTTTGTTTGTGCAATCCTTAAAATACTGTTTTTTTTATGGTTAAAATGTCAAAATAAATGGAATGGTATAGACTAATTTGACAATAATAACAAGGATAATTCGAACAATAAAGTGCTGAACTAAACCTAATTTTATTTTTGATTCATTTATGATATTTTAAGATTTTCTGCCTATGTTCAGCAGTGTACTGATGCTGATGATGATGAAGATTTTTGCTGTTTGCATAAATTACTTACTTTTTATTGTCAAAACAACAAGTTTCACCAGTCACCACCAACACTGGCAATATTCCAGATAATTAGCTTGTTTTTGACGAATAGATAACAATAAAGGAAACTTACGGAAAAACTTCAGTTATCTAAAATATTAACTTAGCAAGGAAAAAACTTCCTAATACAAAATAGTAACAAGAAAAAACTACAAAAGATTCTCTCCGGCGGGGAATCGAACCCCGGTCTCCCGCGTGACAGGCGGGGATACTTACCACTATACTACCGAAGACTTGAGTATATGGCCGAAATTAAACGCCGCTTCTCGCAGGCAATAAGCCGTAGTGACGTCACGCTCACTGCTAAGTCTCGATAACGGCATCGACGAACGAAAACGAACGCAATACTGTGAAATTAGGGTTTAAATTCGAGTGACTTTTTCGTCAAAAGTTTCACGAAATATTATTTTGTAGCAGCGAAGAAACCGCCTGTGGGATGAGGTCTACGTCATCATGTCGTCATATTGCGCGAAAGGGACAGAGCTATATTCTTACTCGCTCACCTTATCACATTTAATTCTAAAGATTATTGCCATGTTTTCCAATTCTGAGATTACGATTCTATTTTCGGGAAAACCTTTTATTTTTATTGGAATTCACATGTTTGAGCGTTGGACGGAACATTCAGACTGCTTTTTGAAGATTTTATGACCATTTAAATTATTATTATTGATTTATTAGTTAACAGGGGTTAAGTTTCTTTATTTATATTTATTTACATCTGCCGATATTGTTATTACCAATGGCGCCACACTTCAGCTTATCATTACCTGAAAAGAACAAAAAATAGAATTAGATTAATAGGAAAAGATTTCTTAGAAAAAATACCGTCGTCATGGTAGCCGTTATGGTAAACGGAATATTCAGAAGCCCACTATCTTTTTGATTATTTGTTAAACAAGGTGAACTGTTACCATTTATTCATCTTACAGTCTCTCTAATACAATAAATAAATTAATTCATATATTCATGAGCTCGACTTTCGAGCCTGAACACTTGAACCCTAATAGCAATATGCATAAAGCTTATGTCAAAATGTATCTCATAGATTAGTTGGGACTATAAATATTTACTTTTAACTAATATCATTGCGTGTAGAGTAGGTATTGTAGGTAGGTTTACATTATTGACAGATCTCAATATTTATAGCAGGATTTTTGATGGTGTAGGTTGTGCTGTGATCCGGCCCAAGATACATCACTAAAAATCATGATATTTATCACGATATTCATACCGTGTAGCGTTCGCCTTTAGTTGGACTACGAGTATAATTATTTATTCAGTATACACATTTTAAAGCAACGCATAACTTTATCTACGACTCAAGTTTTATATAAAACCGTTAACACCTATCAGTTTATTGATTTAGAGGTGGCGTTTCGTCACGCATTGATAAAGAGGGGGGAAAGGGGGGTTAGTCAAAGCTAAATGGGGTAAAAAGTAAACATTATGGCCGTGACAGGCACGGCTGACGCGGGCCGCTGACGCTGACTAACGTTAAACCTATTGATGAGTCCACTATTAGAAATAGAAAATAATATATTTATATTCAGCTAACGCGTCATCAAATGGTAGCTGAGGCAAACTGATTGTAAACATCATGAACGGACCTTCAGAAGCCCACATTTCATCGAGCTAGTAAATAGTGTAATAAGTGTTTTATTAAATAATCGGTAAATTCTTGAATTCTGCGCCACCAACAGCGTTTCTATATCGTTGAACTGTTGGAGTGGTACTTCCATCATTTAGTCCGCCTTTTATACGAGTGTGTTCATTATTGGAATAAAAAAAGAATACCAAAAAATTTTACCTCAAAGTTAGGTATCAGCAAGGATTCGAACCTGCGTCTTCCGCAAACCTAACTGATGGTATAACTACCTAAGCTACCCACCAGCTATACCACCTATCTTTGTATCATTGTCTGTTTTTGAACAAGAATACTTGTTTAAAAACAGACAAACAAAAAATCTTTCTCAATAGAAACTAGGCAAACTAGGCAATTAAGAATTTCGCAACAAGGCCTCGTCTAAGCAGCTTAATGTACCGTGTAAGTACCATTCGCCAATTGTACAAACAGTTGTATTAAAGTAATGATTGGTATTTTGTTAAATTGGAATATTATGGATTTTTTAAGGCTACTTAGTGGTTTCTTAATTTCACAGCTTGTTTGGAATAACGTTTTTAATACAATGGGTATTGCACATATTATGTAATGTGCATATTTTCTATTACTTTGACCTATTCACTAGCGGCAGTAGGGTAAAAAAAATATTATAATATTTCTTTTTATCTTTTTTTATTCAATTGTTTGTTTCCCTTTGAACTAACATACCTAGTTGTTTAAGACGATTATATACTAACATTTTTATGAGCAAAGCCTGAAAGAAACGAATTTTACGTTATTTTATTTTTTATTTTATTTATTAATTTCAGCCTATATCGACACCTGCAGGTTCACTTGGGGTAACTGACAATACACGATTTTGCAGGAGAAGCATTTAAAGTTTTTTATCGTCTTTGATCGAACATAACTTTGTTTTCATTCAACCTTTTTTTGATTTTCTTTCATGAAAATACTCAAAAAACGGTGCATTTTAAGCTAAAATGAAAACATTATCTAAATGTGCTCTATTTTAGGAAATAAATTTCAGTTACACCAATATTTTTTGATACTATTGACAGTTACACCAAATTTGACAAAAAAAAATTTCAAGTATATCTGGTCAAAGTGGTGTAAAGATTGTGATAAATAAAATGCTTTTTGTCAATTTGATGTAAGGGTCGACGTCTTGTTATTTTATTTCTGCACATTCCAGGTAAGTTAAGTAAACATGTAGAAGAGAATGAAATAAAAATCTGTTGTCTTTTACACTAATTTTACTTAAAACATAGAATATGACGGTTTAGATGTTCGTTTGAATAAAAATTGAGATAAAACGAAACATTTTATTAGTTTAGACATTAGTCGTTTATTGCGAAACATTAACAGAAAGAAGGTAATCGATCACTGTACTTAAAAGTAGGCGATTGTAGGCAAGTACCAAGCTTGCTAGGCGGAGTCAAGAGAGGAGTCTTCTTCATCCGTCTGGTTGAGCATGTCCTCTATTTTTTATTATGATCTTGATTAATAAAGTCTCCCGCGTACCTGGTTGGTATAATGCCATCATTTCACAATTTCATTAAATCGTTTAAACTTTAATCCAAATATGGCTAATCTTTTTCTATAAAGGGGCTTAAATTCTCGAAAGACCTTTCGTAGTCTTGCTTCTAATCTGTCATTCGAAGTTGGTGAACCCTTCTCTTTAATTACACCCTTTCCTTTTGGTTGAGACCCATTTTCACTTAATACTATTTCATACGTGGTCGCATCATTTATCTTTCTTTGGCACGTGGACAGCTACATTGCTATATTCAGTTTTAAAAAAAACTTTAAATTTCCGCTCACTCAGATAGTTTTCCTGTTTTTATGATATGAACTAAATGATAAATGTTTGTCACATTCTTGTACTCTTGTGGTTAATATAATTTGTTGTAATTTTTTGGACAGTAATGTGTAGGAAGATACGGAAGAGATTCAATATAGCGCCTTGCTGCAGCTATCACAGATTCATCGTATTTTGAATCACTCGGCTTGGCGACACTTTCCTCGATAATTTCAAAGCAATTCCTGAGACACTTTATAGACTCACAGGGCCTTTCATGTTCTCCTTTCCTTAAGTTTTCCAGACGAAGTCTCGTAACTGTCACTTGACAATTCACTCTCTGTTCATTCTCCTCTTTCTTACTTTTTGTAATTTATTTTTCTTATTTGAAGTTTTATTATGTTTAGTATCATTTTCAGAATTCGACGACGACTTGTCGCTTTCTTAATCTGACCATAGATCTGAGCTTCCAGAAGGAAAATCTTTATTTCCAACAAGTTTTTCAAAACACTCTCCTTCTGATATAGAATCAATATGTTCCTTTTTTAACTTAAGGAGTTTGGATTAGACTTAGGGTATTAGGATTTTTAATATCAGCCATTAGATGTTTATTTTCACAGCTACTAGAATGAGCAGGTAAGTCGGAAGTTGCTGTTTTTCCTGAAAAAGATGCACGTTGGTTCAAATCCGGTATATTAGCACATACAGTTTCAGGTAATATATTTTCCACAAAGATTTCTGATGTAGAAGATTCAGGTAAGTCCACATTCATATCCTATATTCAGGAAGTTGCAGGTACTACATCCGCATCAAGAGATTCAGGTAAGTCCTCATTCGTAGCCTCAGTACAGGAAGTTACAGGTACTAAATTCGTAGCAGGAGGTTCTGGTGACTCCTCATTCATAGCCTCAAGACAGGAAGTTACAGGTACTATATCCCGCAGCGCGAAATCTGCAGTGGTAGCTTTTGTATGTATGTTCAAAGAATTAATCTCAACGTTAGCGGGTAGATCTAAAGACGAATATTCAATATAAGAAGTTGCAGATACTGTAGCTAAAGATGCAATATCTGGGAACTGAGACGTAGATCCTGAGAAATTCAAATCAAGTTTGCAGAATGATGCAGGTATGTGCGAAGATTCATCGAATAGTGACATTCGATGAATCTTCGCACATTTGATTAACTTTTTGTAAATTGGTGTTTCTAAGGGCAACAAATTGTTTTTGTTGCACTGCTTTAAACTGACATTCTAATCATCTAATTTACAGTAAATAATAATAATACGTATTTATAGTTCGAGTCTAGTTGGTGTAACGCGAGAATTCATTAAAATGATAGTAACGTCAAATAAGGTAACTGTCAACACATTGGAAAGTGTAGCTAATATTTTAGTGTATCGGTGGTTACAATATTTTTTTACCTAAACTAAAAAGTGTAAGAGTAATCCTTTTTTTCGGTTACATAATTAACCCATTTTATTTCGTACCATTGTACAAATACATCAATTTAACTTGCAAAAAATAATTAAATGCCTGATACCTTAAAACTTGAATGGAATTGTGAAAAGTACATACCCAAAAAAAGTAGTGTATCTGCATATTTTTATGGCCTAGAGCTTTTTTAAATACAGCATTCGAAAGAGCAAAAAAGTCTGAGAAAAACTGTATACTTAACTTATTTTACGTATTTTGTCAGTTACCCCAATTGAACCTGCAAGTAGCGATATGTTATTCAGATGCATTAGCTATATTATTGTTAAGTTTCATTAAAATCTATCCAGCACTTTTTACGTGAAAGACAAAACGGCACATCCACTCATACAAACTTTCGCATTTATAATATTAGTGAATTCTCCATTGGTCTAATACAAATGTATGTAGGTATTTCTCCTGTTTTAATAAGTAGTACCTATTTTCCAGAACCGCATTCATTGTCAGTTCCTTTGTCTCTTCCTAAAGGTTGTCTATAAGGGATCGCTTTTACCTATAAGGCCGCCTAAATATTACCTACATTTTAAGAGTTATAACTGCTTTAAGTAATCAAGGTTATCCTATTTGCTTTTATTTAACTATACAGGGTGTTGCATTCACAACCAACCAAAAATAATTACTAGGTATTTAATAACTTGTTTTGTCAGATTTTCAAATAAGATTCAGAATTACGTTAACAAAACTTTGTATTGCTCTCCAGGTAACATAACAGCCTGTATTAACACGCAGACACAGAAAAAACACTACAAATTGCGCAAACAAAGAGCCAATCGAACTTTCTTTCTTTCCAATCTCATAAAATTATTGTGATGTTTGTCTAAAATGTTTACTGCACATAAAATGCAAATGGCGGTCATAACGCCACGAGGCATTCTCTACCAGTCAACCAGACAGAGACACAAACAAAATCATTAGTTCCCATAATGGCCTACCCACGCATCCTCAGTACAAATTCGTCACACAACTCATCTCACCGCGAACATAAAAGTGCCATAAACTAAAACTAAGCATTACTATGAAGCGATGACCCCGTGTATTGTTCACGTTTATGTAAAACTGTTACAATCATGAATGAGTGTTGGTGGACAGCGGTTCTCAAAGATCGGCGCGAAATTACAAAAAAAAGTGTTTGTGGTACCGGTGGGGATTGTGGGCACATCACTACCCATTTCCGGCCAGTCCTCCTTGCTATATTGCAAAGAAATGACATTTGGCAAGGAAGTGAGAAAAAACGGGAATGGGGTAATCTGATGTGCTGTTGAATGTACCCATTGATATAAACGAAGATAAGAAGATACGGAATTCGCTTACCAAAAGTGGATACACAAAAGATGATCCAATAGTAACTACTTTTAAGTAAGCGCTAGTGAGAAAATGGAAGTGTTAGTATTGTTCATATTTCGTGATAATATTATTTTTATACTCGTAGCTTAACTATCTTACTTCTATGTTACGATGGTGCCCACTTTATCTTTTTCCCAAACTAAAATAGGTTATGTGCATAGTTTTGACGTAAAAACGTTACAGACCCACACAGACACTTACGCATTTATAATATATTTTATTTTTATTTATTTATGTTAAGCCCATGCTGTGCGGGGCAAAAGTCACTCTTTGCGGTCCAAAAGCTACTTTCGGCTAGTCACTGAGTTGACGCCTTTTTTTTCTGGGCCTGGCACGCCAACGCTTTCCGTTTCTGGGCACCCAATTGTTTTTTTTTCATAATATAAGTTCCATATTTGGTACAATATAAAGCTCTATAAGTTTGGCTGATATTAACCTTGTGCTATTTGTTAGTTTGTTTACATTGTATGATTGTAATTAAGCTACTTCTCAAATAAGTGACATAAACTGAAAAGTTTGAGAACCGTCGTACCATAGCGTGACAGCCGCCAGTTTGTTCGTAACGGCTTCCCGGTCACATTTTATGGGAAAACGGATAGCACATTCGTACTATGCAGTTTTAATGGCGATTATTCCGTTTTGAGTGAAATAATAACAATAGAAAACTGTGTAAAATACTTAGTTTTGTTTGATTCATTGATTCTACAAATAGATAATTTACAACTATTTGCCTGAGCTCCCCACAGACGTTCTATGAAATTTTGTGTCTGTGACAGTTCAATGAAAACAAAATTTGAAAGCCAACAAAATCAAATGTCGATCTCGCAAAACCATAATGTTATATTGTTATCTTGTTGAGAACCTTACTCAGACTTTATCAATTCTATCAATTTAAAGTTTGTACTCTAAACGAACCCGCGACCTCTGGCGTAGTAGCCGATTTCCAGATCATTTTACCAAATCGGTCGTCACATACAAACAAAGGCATCCTCATAGAAATTGAATCACCGCTGTTAGCTTAGTCACTACTCTTGCCAAACCACGACGATTCCCTTAACCGTAAGCTTAATGTATAATCCGAACCCACGTTCTTCCCTTGTGGAGACTAACTATGCTACCATTATCAGCCGTAACTGTTTCACTGCAGGACGTAGGAACTAATGTCGATAACCCTGGTTCTCTCTCGGATAACCTCATTTCAGATTTTGACGTTAACAGAAACTCCGAGCATAGCCTTTTCTATAGCTTGCTGAGCGACCTTGAACTGGTGCATCAACCGCACTGTGAGACGCTATCACCACTACAATTTTGCTTAAAAATTAGTTATTTTTTATCGGCATTCGGCAACCGATACTCAATTTTCCCATCATTTCTGCAACAGGCCATTAAAATCCCATACATTACAAAAACTCTAAACAGTTTAGTTCTACAAAATTAAGTCGTCTTACTCCAACTCTTGAACATACTAAAAAGCCAATCGAAATTCGCCTCTATTGCTATTGCATTGAAAACGAACGCGACGGTAAATCAAAGATGGCGGACAGGTCTTTAACCTGAGAGTGACGGACCGTTAGTTCGCGCGCAATCAGAACCAATATGGCGGTAAAAGTTCGTTGTCATTCTGTGACAGATAGGTCGGCAATCTCGCCATCTAGTAAAGATAGATAGACATCGTTGCAGAAATGTTATTGGGGAGCCATTTATCTTGATACCCTTAGGACAATAACCTGTCAAGGAGGAATACAACGCGTTTAGCCTCAAAATTGGTGCCTTGCTTACGCGATACAAACTAAAAAGCAGGAAGACTTTTTTACACGAAATGATGGTAGGTAGTAGGTAGGTTTAAGAGAGAAACAGACTAAGCGAGATACACAAGGAAAGTCTATCTCTCTGCAGTGTTTGTTCGCGTGTGTGTGTGTGTGTGATTCGTGTGTAATCATATGGAAACCAACCAGAAAATAACTTAATAAACTTTGGCCTACCTGTGCAAGCAATGATATTATAATAAAAGGAGGTAGATAGGTTCCTTGTGCTAAAAGAGTAGCACCCAAAATCATGACTTTCGAGCACCTGAGCAAAGCATTGACAGTGTTGACAGTTTGCGCAACATGTATTTGTCTCGTTTACGTTTTAGTAAATAATCATACTATCTCGTTCACACGGTCAAATTATAGAGGTACGTTCGCCAGGGGACAATTTTCGACTTCGTATCACGACTACCATAACTATCTTTTACACTTTTTTTTTAATATCATTGTGGAAGGTAACACCGAAACATTTTGCTTTTGGAAGCAACGTAAAACGTAACACAACTGGGATGCGACAGCACACATACAACCGTACAGCACGCACAGATACAAAACATTAAAGCTACTTTACACAGAGGTTAGGAAATAAACCCTTATAAAATATTCATTAACAAAAGTCTCAGTTGAGCTATTTGCATATAAATTATTTAATTAATTAACACAATAATTAAGAGATGAACATTTAATCCAGCCCTAACTTATCTCATAATGAAGGATTTAATTAAAATTTAATACTTATGAAGTCCCGAACGTGGTATTAAGGTGTAGGGTTGCCAATTAACGCAATGAAACGCAAGATTACCTAAATATAAGTTGAATTCGTAAAAATAGTTAAATATCTACGAAGTATCGAATTTTCAACTTAATCATGTTTGTCAGATAACCTAAAAGGACCTCACTAGCTGTCCCGGCAGACTTCGTACTGTTGTCAAACATTCAGTGTCACGTGACAGGTAGGAACAGTTGCTAAGAGAAAACTAAATTGTAGTTTGTCACTATATTCACTATATTCACATTTTCTCATGTTTACTCACCTTTTAAACCTTCCCTGGGCCATTACAGATATTTCAAAACCAAGGTGAGCCAAATCGGTCCAGCCGTTCCTGAGTTTTAGTGAGACTAACGAACAGCAATCCATTTTTATATATAGAGATTATCGAAAGACCTTACATTTATGGAAACAATCCTAAAAGAATCACCTCATTAGTATCAATACTACCAGAGATATCACAATTTGAAATGCATATTTTTGAACTTGCCCAAAACGCTTGAGACAAACGCGACTGTGATTATGACGTCACGTTCATTGTTTTTGTGAGGAGCGCGTAAGTTCTTTGTTCCGACAGCTCTAATAAATATTGCGTTCATGAAAATGGTCTCTTAACAATAGTATGCGTTACAAAATAGAGATATTGTTTTACAAAAACTTAAAAATATCTAAATCTTTCTCTTAATTGCTAAATGATAAGTTACACCCTGTCGACAGCCCTAATCCGGAAAATAGCTAATTGTTAAATCAATGGTAACCACGGGCCCGAAAGACAAAGTTCGTAACTCATAACTAACCAAATATCGGAAATATCGGGTACATTTGAATTTAACTAACTACCGCTTAAACAACGGGTTTTGTGCTGAAGGAGTTGTTCTATCAATGCAGTGCTCCATTCGCATTTATGAATACGGATTATAATATTTGCAAGAGTGCGATCCATTTAGGAATGCGCATGCAATTCTCTATCACAGTTATATTTAAAAGAGGTAGATACGTTATGTCAGTACTGATGCGCAGTCGAAAATTGTCCCCTGGCGTACGTACCTATAGTTTGACTGTGTGTACAAGATAGTATTATTATTTACTAGAGCGTGAACGAGACAGATACATGTTGCGCAGTGTTGTCTTAAACTGTCAATGCTTTGCTCAAGTGTTCGAAGTTCTGATTTCGAGTTGCACTTTTTTAGCACAAGCAACCTATCTACTTCTTTTTTTATTATAATATCATTGGCTAAGTTAGTTTCACCCGCATTATCACACAGTTTTACATAATGCCAAAACGAAATCTCCCTTCGAATTCACCCGTGTGATGTTCGAAGTGCGCGTTGAGCCCAGTAGCGAGTGTGGCAACTTAAAACTTATATTTCGTATTTTTAGTTAAAACACCGTTGTGCACTGTAAACTATTAGTTCTGCCAGCAACGACAGGTCATAATTTTTCACTCTTCGAACTAGACCATTAATAACAGGCGAAGCTGTGTTAAAACTGAGGAAATTAACTACAAACAACCATAATGGTTCTTGAGGCGACAGCAAAATATACAACAAGAATACCAGTTATTTTTTGTTTTTGTTGGACTTTGAAAAACCCTTACGTGCTACCCATAAGCTTATGATTTTCGAGGACCTCTAATTTAAAAAAAAAATTGGACCACTGCCGCTGGGCCGTCCTGTATCTAGTTCATGAATTTAGTGATACTGATGGAGTGAAATTGAAAACGTATTCCTGTCTGTGTTAGGGACAATTAACAGTGTTGTGTAACAACTTTTTTTTACAGGCTTCACAACTCAAGCTCACGGATGACCATAAATGAAAAAACTCTGCTAAGGTTCACTTTTTGAACGATTTAGAATCTTAGTAGAATCTCAAAAACGAAAGTAGCTCTGTCTATGTGTAACGTATGTTTGTCTGTAACGTTTCCACGTTAAAACAACCAAACCATTTTCATCAAAATTTGGTACACAGATAAAGTTGACTTTGGGAAAGGTATGTCTTTTCCCAAAGTCAACTTTATCTGTAAAATACTCGCAAAATAGTTTTAGCCTTAAATGGGTTCAATTAAGCTATAAACTAGAGTACAAAATGATCTACCAGTCGTACCGTACACAAACGTCATACAAAACAGTCATTGTAACATTCTGAGCGTTGCATTTCAAAGTACTAATTATATTAACTTGCAATTGCTAACTCTAGCTAAAAGACTTTCCAAAGACAAAGAGAGTCTAAGTAGAATGAGAACAAGCACGGCAGTGTTTCCGCCAAGTCGAGTTTCCTTTACAGGTAATTAAAAGATTTTTATGTGCTTTTCACAGTTAACGACGTCCGTTAGGGTGTTTAAAAAACTAGTGTTTCGTCTCGGATTTTCTATTCTTATTTTATGAAGCTTTTAGAGAAATTAATGAAAAATAATTAAACGAGTATGTAAAAACGGTATTGTCTTTTCTTGTGTTTCTCTGCTTTCGTTTGTCTGTTGATCACTTTTGGCGATAAAAAGCAGTAGCTAGGTAACCCCCGAATTCACAAACGCAAATCAACGTTGAGCATCCCTCAGAACTATAGCTGTCTGCTTTCAGTGTCAGTACACATTTTACGGGACGGGACAGCATGAGCGTGGGCGCGCGCTTAGCGTTGAATGATGTGAATTCGAGTGTTACTGTGATCTAGTTTTAACAATATCGACCGGTTTGGTGTAATGGTGAAGAAGTTGGATACTACACCAAAGGTCGAAGGTTCGATCCCCGCACATAACGAACATTTATGTGCATGAACATGTCTGTTAGTAATGGTCTGTGTGTTTCATATGTATTTACAAAAAAAATGCATTTAAGTATTTTTACCCGTTGTCTTGTCTAGTATCCCATAGCACAAGCATTCAGTTGCTAAGTTTGGGGCTGTGTGGAATAATATTTATTATTCTTGAAAGAAGGTTTGTCATTTTACTGCACGTAATTAAAAGTCTTGATTAAATATCTTATCCATTCTTAGCGAATTTGAAGACATACCTAAATGTTCCTAATTATGTTATCTCTTCCACAACTTTCAACTTTAAATTATTTTATTCGTATCAGTGGCAAGTTTCGCGGTACTCATTTTAATTAGTGCGACAGGAAACATCAGTTATTTGATATCTTAATAAATTCTTTGATTCGGATGTCGCATAACTTGGCCAATTAATTTTAATATTGATCTTTATCTGTTTGAGTTATTTTTAGAAAGGTTTTAGTATCTACAGTCTGTGACACTGTTGAAAATATTTTTAAGACTCTCACCAACTTATTCATAAAAACTTAAACAGCTAAAACAGCGCTTTATCACGTTGAGTTTTGGAACGCTTTGTCTCTTTCATTCTTGTTGCTGTCGCCATTTGCGAGTAAGTGACAAAACACGTCGCTACAAAAGTTAACGTGTTGTTGAAGAGCTGTTTCAGTTGTTATGAATAAGGGGTTACTTACTTCCTGTCCGAGCTTTGATTATTTTTTAAGAATACCTAGTACAAATCAAAGTCGACCCAAGCAGAAAATTCTGTATCATCGTGGCTTCAGAAGAAAGAAAGAAAACTTCATTAGTCCACACAAGATAATTAGAGAGCACTAACGGATAAGCGGATATGTACGGTAAAATAAATAGATACTAAATAATCGTTGAGATCTTTCACTCATGTCATTGCGCGACCTAGCATGAGTTGCCGTTCAAAAAACCGACTGAAAAATTCATCTCAATAATTAATTCGACCAATTTGTAACCAAAATCCCGTGGTTTTCAGCCATTGAGCCGGTTATTAACTTGAAAACACAAAATAATTATATACTGCCCGACATTTTAATCCACCCAATTAAGGGTTTCTCGGAACGAAACAGTCTGTAACAAGCAACAAAATAAATCCCTTTTCAGACTTAAAAAGACATGTTACGAGGATATTTTTCTCATTTCCGTTAAAAACTGGCAACACTGAAATTGGCGGGGAAATGACGGAGTTGCTACAAGGGAATGTTTCAAACGAAATAAGAATAACATATGTGTAGTGTTCTCGTGTAACACTAACTGATGAACACTAACACTAGAACTAGGAATAATGTGGAAGTACTTTAATATCGGCTCGCTTGCTATGCACCACGTCTTCACTCCACGCCTGCCAGTGATAGACTGACTCGCTCTAGCGCTCACTCACCGCTATGTCACGTGGCCCGCGCAGTGCTTAGCCGAGACGACAGATGTCAATGTCAATGTCATGTCAATAGTAGTTTAGTAGAATACTACATCTCTCCCTTGTTTTATTTTTATTTAACTTCTGCTATAGTTGTTTCAAATTGTTTCTAGTTTTATGAATATTATTATTCAGTTAATGATGAAAACAATTTCTCCAACCTGTGTTTTATTTGAGTGTCTCATTCTTACATTGTAATCTAACTAACGAGTTTTTTACTTTTGTATGGATTTACATTATCATTTACTTTTGTTTCAAATCATCCAATTAAAGGACAATGACGGATTTGTAAGGGGCAGTGGCGTCTTTTTTTTTTCTTGCGGCCAGCGACCAAACCTTGTTTTTTAAATAGAAAATATTGCAATAAACCAAACTTACTATGGCATGTAGACTCCTGCATCAGTCCGAACTGAGTTATGGGCTTTAGAAGTTTTTTGATTTTACAAATTCGATTTTTTTTCTTTTGCGCGCAATTTTCGCATAAATCGCAACAGAATAGAGACATTATACGAGTAAACATTATTTGATATTTGTTATTATATATTGTGATATTTTTCGCAAATGGAAAAATATCTTATATGTCATTCGTCTTTTTTTCGGGTGGTCATCAACCTATCTTGCTTTTATGGTTAAAAAAAGTGTAATAAACCAAACTTACTATGGCATATAGACCTCTAAACGCAGTCCGAACTGAGTTATGGGCTTTAGATGTTTGCTGATTTTACGAACTAGGTCATCATCATCATCATCATCATCAGCAGCCACATGATGTCCACTGCTGAACATAGGCCTCCCCCATAGATTTCCAGAGCTGCCGGTTGGAGGCGGCCTGCATCCACCGAGACCCTGCGACCTTTATGAGGTCATCCGTCCACCTTGCGGGCGGGCGTCCCACGCTGCGCTTGGCCTCGAATGGTCTCCACTCGAGGACTTTCCGGCTCCAACGGCCATCAGTCCTTCGAGCTATGTGCCCCGCCCACTGCCACTTCAACCTGCTAACACGCTGGGCTACGTCGGCGACCTTCGTTCTCCTACGGATCTCCTCATTTCTGATTCGATCTCGTAGGGAAACACCAAGCATAGCCCTCTCCATAGCCCGTTGGGTGACCTTGAGCCTTCTTATGAGGCCCATAGTGAGCGACCATGTCTCAGATCCATATGTCATCACTGGCAACACACACTGGTTGTAGACCTTTGTCTTGAGGCACTGAGGTATGTCGGAAGAGAAGACGTTACGCAGTTTCCCGAACGCTGCCCAGCCGACTTGGATTCGACGATTTACCTCTTTCTCGAAGTTGGACCTACCTATTTGGACCACTTGTCCTAAGTACACATACTCGTCGACAACTTCGAGAATCGAGCCTCCAACAGATACTGGAGTGGGCGTAACACGGGCGTTAGACATGACCTTCGTCTTGTCCATGTTCATTTTTAGGCCCACTTGTTGAGAGACTCGATTGAGGTCCTCGAGCATGCTGCCGAGCTCTTCCAGCGATTCTGCCATGACCACTATGTCGTCGGCAAACCGAAGGTGAGTCATATACTCGCCATTTATGTTGATGCCAAGTCCTTGCCATTCCAGGAGCTTGAAGGCGTCTTCCAATGCGGCCGTAAACAGTTTCGGAGAAATGATGAACTAGGTAAGATTAGATATACTTTATTGCACAAAAAAAACAATTATTAATTGTTTTGCGATCAAGTTTCGCATGAATCGCACTTAAATAGAGACATTGTGCGTGTAAACATTTTATGTGTGATATTTTAAGCAAATGATTTAAAATAGTGCAATAAACCAAACTTACTATGGCATATAGACCCCTGAGCCAGCTCAGTCCGAACTGAGTTATGGGCTTTAGAAGTTTGTTGATTTTACGAACTAGGTAAGATTAGATATACTTTATTGCACAAAAAAAAACAATTAAATCAGGAATATCAATAATATTTATCCTTTCGCGAATAAGCTTCGCATGAATCGCAACAAAATAGAGACATTGTATCAACGTGTAAACATAGAGTGTGATATTTGTCGCAAAATAAAAAATATCTTATGTGCCTTACGTCTCTTTTTCCGTGCGGCGGGAAAATAGTGTAATGAAGCAAACTCACTAAGATATGTATCTTAGCACAGTTTAAACTGAGTTACGACCATTAGAAGGAGTGACAGCGGTTTAAGGGCGTATTCGCCGATGTTCCACTTAATGTGTAAGTTTGCTCTTATCTTATGATTAAAGGTAAAATAATATCCGCTATCCGTTATCACGGAATATAACAGAATAAAATATAAAACCACATAACTATCATATACTTTCATCAGCACCAAGAAAGGGAGTGGTCCGGGAGTGGTCTTTGAGTCTCAACCGGCGCTCAATTTCACTATGTTGTTGCAGTTAATCAAAATGAATATTACCTTATATTTAGCCTTAGAGAGGCTATGGTTGAGCAGATGAACTCAACGCGGATGAATGCGTTAAAAGCAGTGTCCGACTGGTGCGATCGTGACCTGGTTGAGTTTAACGCCAACAATACTCAGGCAAGACTATTTTTCGCCAAATAGAGTCCATTTATTTGACTCCTACTTTCCCGAAGGCACATAAACCAATAATGGAACGTTTTTTCTTAGCCTGTGCCCCCAACCTTGGTATCTTTATGGGACATTTTCTGGGTAAGCCTGTTTCAGCAACGACCTCATCATGGCTGAATGGGGTCAAACGCATAGCCATGACAAATAATAAAAATATTTAGATGTAAAATCAGCAAACTTTTTAAGCCCATAACTCAGTTCAGACTGCGTTTAGAGGTCTTCATTGCTTTAGTAAGATTGGTTTTGTCTTCGCCTGACACACTTGAGCCAATGAAACTCTGTTTTCTTCTATGAACTTGGTATATTTTAGAATGTAATTACAATTTGTACTGTCCATCGCAACGTCTGTCGTAACGTAACTACTTTCGCGAGCAAAAAGGCAATGTCCGCGTTCCCCGTATAATGCATGGGCCAGGCCATACGGCCAGGACCGCAGGTGACTGATGCTGCGGAGAATAGGCCCGTTCCTCAAGCCAAGGGAGGAGCAGTTCGGTTTCCGCAGCGGCCACTCTGCGACACTCCAGCTCACGCGCATTCTCCACGAGCTCGCTGAGGCAAGTAACAGGGGCCACTGCACGGTTGGGGTCTTTCTGGATATCGAGAAGGCCTTTGATCGGGTGTGGCACCCCAGCCTGCTATTTAAACTCCTGGTCACGGAGATGCCGTCAGCACTGATCGCCCTGATAGCAGCGTTCCTCGACAGCCGTAGCTTCTACGTCTCGGTCGAGGACAAGGACTCATCACAGCAGCCGATACGCGCAGGAGTGCCACAGGGGAGCGTCCTATCCCCCGTCCTATACTCACTATACACCAACGATATTCCTACTCTTGGGGGCCAGCTTGACGAGTGGGAAAAGGACATAACGTTGGCGTTGAACGCCGACGACAGTGCCTTATTCGTGTCCTCCAGAAGCCAGGATGTGGCGGCAGCTCGCATGCAAAGGCTGCTAGACCTGCTGCCTGCCTGGCTCGACTGCGGTAAATGCGGCAAAGACGACCGCCATCCTCACCGGGCACCGACGGCCTTCTCGCACGGTTAACACTGCGGGGGAAGAAGATCGCTTAGCAGCCTGTGGTCACCTACCTGGGCTGCAAAATAGACCGCCGACTGACAATGACGACCGAAGTGACACGCGCCGTCAACTCCGCCAAGATGGCGGGCGCGATGCTCCGCCCCGTCATAGCATCTAGACTGCCGCTGCGGGCGAAGGTGGTCATCTACAAGACCTACATTGACCCGCGGCACACCTACGCCGCAGCCGCCTGGTACGCCCTCTGCTCGCCACCTCCTCGCTTGAAATCAAATTACAATGATGCAAAACACTAAGTAGAGCTCCCTTGCACCTGAATCCCTTGTAAGACGCCACCTGCTCGCAGGTGGTCTCACCTAGCGGGCTTGACCGCGCCAAGGGTGGCGCACTGTGCGGCAGGGGAGTTGTACACAAAACCAAGGATGGTAAAGTCATTTACCTAGAAAGATTACCGTGGGCAAGAGCATTTTTGCTCGAGGCCTGCACCGCCCACTGGGCGAAGAAACCCGTCAGTCAGCCAGTCAGTAGGTGACTAAACAGGTTTATTACACTATTTTGAATTAAAAAAGCAAGGTATCATTAAAAGTCGCCCGAAAAAAAGACGAATGACATAAGATATTATTCCTTTTGCGAAAAATAGCACTCACAATCTTTACACATACAATGTTTCTATTTTGTTGCAATTTATGCGAAAATTGCGCGCAGAAGAAAAATATCTAGATTGTAAAATCAGCAAACTTCTAAAGCCCATAAACTCAGTTTGGACTGCGTTTAGAGGTCTACATGCCATAAAAGTTTGGTTTATTACACTTTTTTAAATCATAAAAGCTAGGTTGGTTGATGACCACCCGAAAAAAAAAACGAATGACATATTAGATATTTTTCCATTTGCGAAAAATATTACACACAATGTTTACTCCTATAATGTCTCTATTTTGTTGCGATTTATGCGAAAATTGCGCACAAAAGAAAAAATATCTAGTTTGTAAAATCAGAAAACTTCTAAAGCCTATAACTCAGTTCGGACTGATGCAGGAGTCTACATTCCATAGTAACTTTGGTTTCTTGCAATATTTTCTATTTAAAAAACAAGGTTCGGTCGCTGGCCGCAAGAAAAAAAAAAGACGCCATTTTCAGACATTGGCTTTTGCTCCTTGGTTTATTTATACCTCTTCCTCCTCAACCTCACTTACATTTTATATTCTGTTAAACTAGCCTTAGCGTTATCAACCACTTGTCACTTATACTACGCTACTTTCTCTTTTTTTTTTTTTTTTTTTTTAATCTCCATTAAATCCATTGTTTCGAGATCCTTGGGTTACAGTATATGTAGGGCTGTTCTGTGCGATTTTGTCGCTCCACTTCACCATTCTGTTGCGGTAAGTGAGGTACAGCACTGAAAATACAGCATTATTTCCTGTTCTGCACAAACTGTTCTGTTCTGACTCTGTACTTAGAAAAATTTAAATAAGTCGCACTTAGTATAGCATTTGTTGTTCACTTCGAGCGTCCTTGTTAACCAACCACTACACACACTTGCACTCAATAACAAATTTTTCACTAGCAACCATTTTTTATAATTAATTTAACTAAATTACCTACTCAAATTTTGCATGTTATTATTTTAAGTAGCATTAAATGTTTCAGTAATTGGCTCATGTTCAAATACCTTGTTCTCTATGCACAAATATACTGTTGATACACTGTTTAAATAAATAAAATAACCTTAGTTCTTCTCTGTGTTGTCCCATTTATCGCTGTACAGTCCCGCTTTAACTTCTTGTGTTTCCAAGTCCTGCGTAATTGCACTAGTTTTTCCTTCAAAGGTAGTGCAATGGGTCTAGTTTGTTCAACAATATGATGGCCGTATCTAATTATTATTATAACGCCGGTCGGGACTCTGATCGTCTGCATAGTCTTAACGTATTTGACTTCGAACTTATACGACAGCATTCTCAGCACTCTTCGTTCAATAGAGGCGCAAGGCTTGGACTTGGGACCAAAAGTGATTTTCTAAGGGCCTATGGTCCCTTACTAGGTATCAGTTTTCCATATAAGAACATATTATTGAAATGTTCTGCTGCCCAGACCAAAGCTCATGTTTAATTACCAAAACTGACTATGCGAAGTCCTTTGTCATCGATCTGAACAAGTGCAGCTCCTAAGGCACCCGGACTAGTAACAATTGATCCATTATGGCCAATAGATGATTTTCCCACTTGATGGCTAAATTAGCCCGTCTCATATCTATCGCACACAAGCGAATCTCGCCGGTTTTTTTTTTTTTGTATCCTTAACCTCCTAAAAACATCTTTTAAAAGTAGTTCCTCAATTACTGTTATTTCTTATACTTTCACATCTAGTGTATTCGTATTCTTCTGTGTGGCTGACTCACTGCTGGAACTAGATTCACCATTGGCTTTTTTTTTTTTTTTTTTTTACAAAGTCACCTCTGAACCCTGGAAAAGCCTGATACTCCAAAGGCCTTACATTAACATCGATCTTATGTAGCCTAATAATAATGCTGTTGCACACCCTAGTAAGTCGCGAGGACCGCCTTTGGTGACGTAAAATTCAGAATTTTCGATCCGTTTTCACTTTCAAGTTGCTCTGAGAAAATCTTAGTAGTTTTAAGGTAAGGTATTCACTTCCATATGGCAGGAACCTTTCCTGAAGATTGGAATGTAGATGTGTAACAGTTGCATTATTCCATATCATTCCAACACAGTTTGTTCTTTGCTGGACAGTTTACGATTATTATTTCATCCGCGATATCCCGCATCCACTTTCCATAAAACATTTTCCTTTCTCCAATCGAACAGCTACCGTGCTCGTTTCACCCTCACATTCGACACACTATTTGGGCAATAATCTGTTGTAGACACTAAAACTTAATATTTTTTTTTTTTTTTTTTTTTTTTGAAGTGATAACGTCCTTAAAATCGTTTTAGTCGGGTGACATGTTCAGAAACTTGTGTCACACCAAAACCTCACGAGCGCGATCGCAGGTATAACGAGAGAGAGACGGACCGATCTCCCGTCTCATCTCGAGCGCTGCCAGTCATTCCGTGAAATGCCGTTATCACGTAAACATCTCGATCGTAAACCTACTTTACAAACAACAATTTTTTTTTCCGCAATCTAATGCCAACCGTAGAGACTCCTTCTCGGTACGGTCCCCATTATACTTTAATGCAATTGAATGCAGAACATAACATTACGCAATTTAATGCATTTTAATCTTCTGCGCATGGGTTACCTTCCAACAATTTAATGTATGGATGGGTTACCTCATTGCAATTCAATGCCTCTAACCACTTCTTATACACAAGCCAACGCAATTGAATGCCTATCGCAATTTAATGCCTCTCGCAATTTAATGCCACTCGCAATTTAATGCCACCATCATCGCAATTTAATGCCACAGTTATCGCAATTTAATGCCACCATCATCGCAATTTAATGCCACCATCATCGCAATTTAATGCCACTGTCATCGCAATTTAATGCCACGGTTATCGCAATTTAATGCCACCATCATCGCAATTTAATGCCACAGTTATCGCAATTTAATGCCACTGTCATCGCAATTTAATGCCACAGTTATCGCAATTTAATGCCACTGTCATCGCAATTTAATGCCACTGTCATCGCAATTTAATGCCACTGTCATCGCAATTTAATGCCAGTATCATCGCAATTTAATGCCACTATCATCGCAATTTAATGCCGCTGTAACCGCAATTCAATGCCGCTGTAACCGCCATTCAATGCCACTGTAACAAAAATGTAATGCCACTATTATTGCAATTTAATGCTACCTGGTTTTGCAATTAAATGCCGCCATATTTATCACAATTAGCTTGTGCAATCTGTATTTGGATTTAACGTCACAAGGTTCGTACCGTCATTATATATATATATTGCATATAGCAAAACACCCGGACGGAATGATCTAAATTATGACACTACTCAACAAAATACTGTGGTGTCAAACATAGTCACCTTTTATGTTTAGTTTTTTCCCAAAACTCAGGTTATTACAATCAAAACAAGGTAATGATCATACCTATCATTCCCTCTTTTGCGTCGGACAACCTTATTAAGGTCGACGCCATAAAATTAAGTTTTATACGAATAGTCCAATAAGTTTTTTATTAAATGCAAGTAAATCATTATTAATTTCAAAAAGAATAGAATTTGTACGCTTCAGAAAATAGCCTATGAAGTTAAAATTGAAATGAATTCAATAGAATAAGAACACCAGAACCAATCCAGTTAGGATATAATAACAGCCGCTTAGATAAAATTATAGAATATATGTAGGTTGTTTACGAGTCAGACGCACGCGCAGCCTTTGAACGAGTAAAACTTTAGTTGAATATAGTTCCGAATCATTCGATGCATCACATTGTAATAGTTAGGTATACAAGTAACTATCTTAGAGATTCGTTTATAATACCGCCGACCTGGAAAATGCTATAAGTGTATGGTGAAGGTATATTAAATTCTTAAGTGAATTTACTAAATATTACAATGTAGTCTCCTACTCCAATCACGGTCTTTACTTGAGCTCACATCATCAACATCTAGCCTCAATACAATTATTTGTTTTCCCCAGCGAAAACCAGTGCTGCAATGGGAATTGAACCCATGACCACCCTTTTTCAATTTGCGCTCAAAAGACCATTGCAACTCAAATATAATATTATAACCTGAATTAACATTTCACATCTGCTTTACCTAGTTATGGTACAAAGTAGGTACCTGACGTTTGCTATAATCGTTGTTCAAATCCAAATACATTATTTCTTGGGTTACAGCCTAAATCGTAGGAGATGTAATCGACCGGATCCTTAGGGAAGATTATTCGTCCCTTGGCTTCACCTTGAAGGTTCAGGGTTTTCTCCCTAATTTCTACAAAAATAATCTTGGACATTTCGCCTAGCTCTCATCACTCAAACGATCACATTCGCATTTATATTGAGCTCCACTAAACGTAAGAATACAATCTCACTTCGAAGTGAAGTGAGATGCCACTGCAGAATGTCTGCCCCATATAGCGTAGGTAACATTGCTAAAAGATACGCTAAGTTACGATACAATTAGTACCTACTATTCAAAAGCCTATCATTTATTAAGTGTAAAATTTAAACAACAATACTTACTCTGATCAGTTCTCTTAGAGCGTTCTCTCACCACCTACCTTGAAGTGGTGGTCAGTAAAGCTCTGCTATTTTAGAAGACAACACAACCTTTCTTCTGTAGAGAAATACCCACCATGTAACAACATACTCGGAATAAACAATTCAACATATGTATTTCGGCTAAACTATAACGATTCTTAATAATTTAGTTATTATTTTATTTTCAATAGTTCATGTTTTTTTTTTTTCATAATTTAATTCATTGTAAAATAACCAGCTGTCCCGATAGGCGTGGTTCTGTTGTCAAACATATAGTGTTTGACCGGTAGAAACGGTTACTAAGAGAAAACCAAAATGTGTTCTACCATCCATTTCTAAGCATTTCTTTACTACCACAGTGCAGTCACGAATCTGACGTTCTTCAGCCATATATCTCGTCGTAGTAACGATTACATAGAACATCTCGTGATTCTCGTGGTACAAGGGAAAATGCAAGGCACCAATCCACGTAGTAGACCGCTGATGAGGTGGACAGATCAGTATGTACTTGTATATTATTGTTCATTTGTGTATTTCAAACATTATGTTTATTTTGTTTACCCGTAACAAGCTTAAAATTAGTGCTTACCTTTATGTCTTTTATTTCTTATTTATGTAGACAATTTCCAATCCAATTAGAATATTAATTGTGCACTTGCACAATGCATTCTATCATATTTCCTTCGCCTGTAGGTTGTCTAGAAGAGACTACCTCTAGTGACAAGACCTAAATTGTACATTCATGTGGACATATTGTATCACTTACCAATGTGTCAATTTAGTATGCAACGAAGCGTCTATCCATCTATCTATGTTACATACATACCTGATACATAATGATGACCTCGACTACTCTGGCAAGAGCTGTGTAGCCACTAAGAAGCATTTATTCCTGTTCACTCACTTCTTATCCTAACCTCCGCAAACATTTCAAAACCAAAATGAGCTAAGCCCTACACAGACCAATGAACAGCTATTGATTATTTTATGTTAAGAGATAACGAATAACGATTATTGTTAAATCAATGCAACAATACCGTGTTGTTGCATAATCTCTACAAGGCATACTAATAAACTAATAGGTTCTGCCTACATATTAATAAAACATTTATAAAACCACTGTGGTTTCTTGTTCAATCTCGTATTTTTAAATAACCTAATACGAGTATGAGAATAGGACGTTTGTTAATATTTTTGCAATTTTAATCTCTTTATTTAAAGTACAAGCTAAGGTAGTCAATAAATATAACGGGGAGAAGTTTTACGCCTCAACCGAGCATTTGCACGAATTGTTGTCTTTGTTCCCCTACCTTCAGGAATTGAAAGGATAGCTAATACAACGTGCATTTGACCTGTAACGTACACTGTGTGTGTACGCGTGGACTTCTGCATATGAATGTTAAGTTTAAAATTTACTCCACCTGACACTGGAATTTATCTAGCAGGTATCACGCCCGCAATTGGTTTAAAATACAGTACAAGTTGTATGTTTTATCATAGTTTTGTGTTTCTCATTACAAGTCTTCTCCTCCTTGTTTTAAACTACAGAAATATATCATGCTTTTTACTTACAGATATCCTTTTTACCTCGTCGCCAAAATGTAGTGTTCTCGTGTAACACTAACTGATGAACACTAACACTAGAACTAGGAATAATGTGGAAGTACTTTAATATCGGCTCGCTTGCTATGCACCACGTCTTCACTCCACGCCTGCCAGTGATAGACTGACTCGCTCTAGCGCTCACTCACCGCTATGTCACGTGGCCCGCGCAGTGCTTAGCCGAGACGACAGATGTCAATGTCAATGTCATGTCAATAGTAGTTTAGTAGAATACTACAATATGTAATGAAGAAGCTTTTTGAGGTTTAACTGACTAGTTTGTTAATTACATAACCTATGCTCAAGACTGTATGTCAAATGGGCAAATGGGGTAGTCAGAGGCATACATATCTATTTTTGTCGTTAAATTTGAAGCCAGTTTGTTTGGTTGTTAGGGATTTTTTATCGTTGTTAGAGATTTTTTTGTCGTTTTTAGGGATTTTTTTGTCGTTGTTAGGGAATTTTTGTCGTTTTTTTTCACGAACGGAGAGTTCGAAGCTAATTTCACAATTAACACAAATTCATTATATTTTTGTAACACAATGTATCTACCTAAAGAAAATATTAAGCACACCGAAGCCGGGGCGGGACACTAGTGTTTAATTATTAAAATGTACGACTACTTAATTTCACTCATCACAATGTAGATATGTATCGTAAATGCTATAAAAAATACTTTTGATACAATCGGTAGATCATGGGAATGTATTTCTACTTTCATTTTGTTAGGGTCAAATAATTTCTTTCCATAAACATTTCGTATAAGATTTTTAAAAGCACTGTTGATTTCACAAATGAAATGCTCAATTCCCATAGAATTTTGAGTGACGTGGGGTCATAGCGGATGATTCTAGCAACTTTCTGAATCTGTCTACCATTTTTGTGTCAGCTGTTCGGTTAGCCGGCAGCCATTTTGTAGCATCTGTCAGCGACACGCGGGAAAATGTTTCTTTTTTCCGGACGGGCGAAGGGCGTATCCGTTAAGCCTGTTCTTTTTTAATTCACAAACGGTGTCACATGTGACTGGCAATGTGTAGTTTTTTGGGCTTAATCTTTGATATAGGTTTAGGATACTGTCTTATAATTGTGTAATTAAATTGTTAAGAAAATTGATCCTTACCAATTGAGATCTGTTCAAGTGATAACTAGAGAAAGTGCTTCGGGTTTCAATGAATAATTCATTGGTATAACCCGCAAAACCCGTAACGTTTAACACTTACATTTAACCCTTGAGAACCTTCAGGACCCTTGGGGTCGTACAAGGAGTGTTGGGTCTTAGAAACGGGTTAAGTGGTAATTGATGTCGGGGTTTTTGGATCTTTAGCAATAAAAGATGTTCTATCTGTCTGGAGATTTAGAAATGTTCATTCGGAATCCGTTAAACGGAAAATTATATTTGTGGATAGGACAACTCAAAGCAACGGAGTTTGAACCTGTCGCGTTATCTTTTTTGGTGTTTTATAGAGATGATGATGATGTGCCCGTGGCGCAGTTGTAACAGTGATCGGCGATGATCGCTGTTGTAGAGCAACACACGCAGGGTCGGATGACAATTCCGACCGAAATTTAGTGATGTGGATTTCGGGCATCTCCGTGCTTCGGAAGGCACGTTAAGCAGTTTTTCCCAAATGGCGGCGTTAGATGTCAGTTGTTAAGTCTAGTCGGTGGCCTTACAGCGGCTTGATAACATCTGACATGGGTTGCTCACTAACCTTACACCCCTCCAACAATCCGCACTAAGCCCGCGTGTTGGAGTATGGCTCAATCCACCTCATAGTTGAGGTGAGGCCTGAGCCCAGCAGTGGGACGTTTATGTATGTCAAAATATGCATTATTCATCCATGTCTCTAAAAGATAATTGTTTTAATCTCAGCCTCTGTTAGTGCAGCAACTTCAACCCATTATAATGTAAAGCGTAGTTTACAACACGCCATCACTCTTTATTATGCCGGGTTCGTTAACGTTGCCATGGCAACGGGCCATTCCCCCTTCCCCCCACGCAACAAGTTTAACTTAACATATTAACCCTTGAAGCATCGGATGAAGTATATCAGGAACATAGTAATATGATTAGGGTACTATCATTTGATGTGTATATTAAAACTTACGAAATATAACCTTTTTTGAAGGAGTGTTATGGTTCTCAAGAGTATGTATACGCAACTTCGTCAGCATGGATTAAGATAAAAAAAATGAAATATATCTTTATAAATTGTAGTCTATGTCCTATTGAAATATATTGTCTATGGTCTCACTGAAAATCAGCGTCTGAGCCTATCAAGTCCAGGCATTAGCTGAGTGGGGTCCATTTAATTTTGGATATCGTGACACTGCCACCTGGAGGAAATTATTCTTTGTTTTTCTATTGTTTGTTTTATTTTTTGTTTTCTCCTAACCACCTTGTTCTGTATGTTTTTTATGTGTTGCGATATTCAAAATCAATAAACGTTTTTTCTTTCTTTCTATTCCGATGCATAAGCGTTATTATTGTTAAGTTTCATTAAAATCCATCTAGTAGTTTTTACGTGAAAGACACCTACAAACTTTCGCATTTATAATTTTAGTAGGATTGTTTAGCACACTCTGCAGCCTGGGGTGGCAGTTGCACCACCAATAGAAAGAGACCACGTTTCGTTGGTCTTGTTAAAGAAGATTCGCTTATAATTATATTTTATTTTCCTTCCGCTATTCATCATAATGAGTTGGGTAAGTAGGGTTGACACTTTGCCATTTATTTAATTCAACTCTACATTTTATTCATTTAATCGGTATGTTAAAAAAATAATGAAATATCATAAAATAGGACAAAAAAAAATTGGTTGTTTGTAAAGTAGGTTTACGATCGAGATGTTTACGAGATAACGGCATTTCACGGAATGACTGGCAGCGCTCTAGATGAGACGGGAGATCGGTCCGTCTCTCTCTCGTTAACCTGCGATCGCGCTCGTGAGGTTTTGGTGTGACACAAGTTTCTGAACATGTCACCCGACTAAAACGATTAAAAGTATTTTCCCTCATGCAGTTACCGATCACAGAAGAACAGCAAATTACCTGAAAATAAATAAAAACAACAATTAGGTTTTTCAGTAATTTAAAAAAACCTTCGTTCATAATCGAACAAAACGAAGACGCTGCGTCAAAATTATTTGTGCCAAAAGAGTGGTCAAATTGTATTGACGGTTTAACAAAAGCAATTCTAATACAAACAGTGACAGAGTCGTATTTGTATGTCAGTTGAACCGTCACCAAAATCAAAAACAAGTGAAGTACTATCTTATACCAGTGAAAATAAAGTTGCTTTTCTCAAATACTTCAGACATTTTTGACAACTAGGTATGTACCGTACATCATTTTAGTTTGGGCCTGCAGCAATGCTATTATAATAAAAAGACGTAGATAGGTTACTTGTGCTAAAAAAGTGGCACCCGAAATCAGGACTTTGACCACACGAGCAACGCATTGACAGTTTGAGACGACACTGCGCAACATGCCGTTTACGCTCTAGTAAATAATCATACCATCTTGTACACACGGTCAAATTGTAGATTATAGGTACGTACGCCAGGGGACAATTTTTGACTTCGCGTCAGTACTGTCAACCTTTCTACGTCTTTTTTATTGTCATATTGGGCAGCAGATAATAATGGTGTAAGTGGTCCTACATACCTATTTATTTATATATACTCCGACTCGTTAATTGGCTCACTAACCCCATGTTTCCTCCCAATCTTCCAATTAACCAGCAAAACAAACTACAGACGGTGAACATTGATAAAATACACTCATTAATTATATTGTTAAGTGTGAACCCTACTGGATAGACGAACCCAAGTCTCTAATTACTCTCAAAGTACCATCCTCATCAGTCTTCTGGGGCTAGGGTTGTCAACAGGTTGAAACTTAAGCTGCTAGAATTATTCACTAACGATTCCATTTGTTATCGTACCACACTAGGCTACTTAGAACTCTAGACCGGTGGGCACCACGCCCTATACAACGTTGGGTTCAAATTAGCTCGGAAAATTGTGGGCTACTCAGTGTTCCTTTTACTAGATGGCAAACTACTGATCGTGCCTCTGACTAATGAAATAAGGAACAAATCCTTGCTTGAAACTGTACAAAGCAATACAAAAGGCCGAGACTCATTAATATTCTGATTAAAGTGAAAACATCGAACATTACCTAATTAGAAGATTTTTGAACAAAAAATAAATCTCGGACCATTTTTATTACAAAAATCTAACTGATTGTTTTATCCGAAATTTGAAGAAAACTCACAAAATGATGATTGCCTCCTGCAATAAGTCAGGTCAATAGTACCTTTAACCGACGAGCATGTATGAAAGGACTCATGAAAGTAGATGAGGCGCAAGGTATGTGACAGGATCGTAGCAAGTGGAAAGAAGTGGTCAAGTGATGGTATGTGTGTATGTTCAATATAGCGTGCGATGTCACTAACTTTAAAATAACGTGCTTTCTGAAGCACATAGATGTTCGATAAAAACCATAATAATATTTCGGTTGGGGGTTTCACATCCCACTCGAGTCCCTTGAACATTGTTATGTACATTCTTCATTAGCAGCGGTTGCCGTTATAAAGCAACACACGCTGGGTCGGAAATGGGATGGGTGACCATTCTGAACGAAATTTAGTGATACGATACTACTACGATATCTACGTCTTTTTTATTGTAATATCATTGGTTAAGATATCTTATTCTGTAGTCCTGTTTATTGTATAGTGTAAAGGAGGCTTTTCTACAATGCGAACTCTTAGTTGGGCAACCCTGTATGGACAAGATTTTTGTAAAAAGCCATTAGTACAGAATTAAAAAGCTGTTCGTTGGGGAAAATGCGTATTTGATATAGTTTATTTAATAAGTTTAAGTACTTAGAATTTGGGAGCGTAAGGATGGCTTACTAATATAATAAATCCGAATGGATGTTTTTACTCGTAAAAACTACTGGATGGATTTGGATGAAACTTTACAATAATATAGCTTACTAGCGGCCGCCAGCGACTTAGTCCGCGTGGACTTACGAAAAATAATAATATTTCGTTATAAATTGTAGCCTATGTCCTATTCAAATGCATAAGCTGTAAGCATTGTAAAGTTTTATTAAAATCCATCCAATAGTTTTTACGTGAAAGAGCAATACGGCACATCCACACATACAAACTTTCGCATTTATAATATTAGTAAGATAGGTATGAATACCTCATAGGCTACAATTTATAAAAATATTGTTCTAAAAACTAAATTCCACACAGACGAAGTCCCGGGGCGCGGATAGTTCAAAATAAAATAAGAAAACTATGGCTAAGTTTGAATTACCCTAAGCTTTCGTGAGGATTGTAAAACCTCAAACTATTTGTAACAGCGTAAAGTATTAGAAAACAATACTGTCAGTTTTTGTTAGCGACCCAACACACAGGCCACAAAACGAGGCCACAACTCCTGAAGTTTGTTTCCTCACGAAGAATATGCCCGTGGCGGCCCGTGTGCATGGACGTTTACCCCCGAATTCCCAAACCCAAATCAACGTTGAGCATCCTTCAGAAGTATTGCTGTCCCTTTCTGTTTTATTGACATTTAACATATCTATACAGGGTCCATTCTGGGTCTTCTATACAAGAGTATAAACAGAATTGTTAGTCTAAAAATACTTGAAGCAATTGCAAACTTTAAAGCCTGCAAGTTATTTTATCGTAAGCAAGGTCTCTTCTTGGCTAAATTGTATTCAATTTGCATAATCCTCGCCTAATTATTTTTAAAACCCGCATTGAAAATACTAACTTTCGTTTTCGGCCGCATTATAAAGATAAAGATTATAAGTCAAGGACTTTGTTACAAAATAAAAGTGATTGAGGGATGGGGGTGATCATCGTGACTATAGTCACCATAAATTTGATTTTAGAAGTAGTGGCTATTATTGCCATAATATTATGTTTAGCGTTAGAAGAGGGCGGCCTTAGGGCGGCTTGATAACAGCTTGCCTATCCAAGGCATCCCATAGGCTTAACGACTGACTTCTAGCGACATTAGTCGAGACCAACAGCTTTAAAGAAAAATAAAACTCAAAATTCAGTTCGGGATGGTCACCCATCACATCTCCGAGCCTGAGTGCATTGCTTTACTAAGGCGATCGTTGCCTGATCTACTGTCATAACTTTGTTAAGGTAGGTATCCAAGATCACTCGAGTACCTACGTAAGTTCGTATACGTTAGCAAATATTACGATAAACTTTATTGGAAAGCAAATGTACGCTCTAAAAAGCATACAAAGATAACACGTCTGGTTGCGAAAAACTTAATTGCATAATACTTGCTACAGCGCACAATAGACCGTTCGGATACACTCGCTTTCATAGGTTTTTAGGGCTCCGCGGGCAAGGGTTCAGTTTAATTAATGAATATCATCACACATTATTTCACACATCGATGTTTAGACCAAAATGAACTTTGCTTGTACACTATAGGATACTAGACAACGGAATATCCGAGTACTTACTTTTTTGTGATAACATACGCGTCAAGAGTTTTGGCCAAGAGTATTAAACCACTGGGATAAAACGCTCTCTGGGGCAATGATATTTTAATAAAAAAGAGGTAGATAGGTTATGTCAGTACTGATGCGTAGTCGAAAATTGTCCACTGCGACCGTAATTCCGTGCCTTTAGCGTGTGAACAAATAGGTAAGTAGTATGATTATTTACACAGTGTTACATGTTGCGCAGTGTCGTCTCAAACTACGGAAGATAAGTGACAATTAGCTTCTAAAACACAGGTTACACCTAGTTTAGAAGCTGGTTCACATGGAATCCTGTTCCTTATGTACAACAAAATATTTCCTTGTTTTTGTATGTTTTTCTGTACAATAAACATTATTATTATTTTTTTAAACTGTCAACACTGTCAATGCTGTGCTCAGGAGCACGATCGTACTGATTTCGGGTTCCACTTTTTTAGCACAAGTAACCTATATACCTCTTTTTCATTATGATATCTTTGCCCTGGGGTTATTTATCTTATGTCATAGGCAGTTAGATGTGATAACAAATACTGCCATCTTTGATTGTATGACGACGGAACCCAGTCACAATCGCCGTCTCGCCCTTGCCTCCTCACATTTTCCACACGCCTGGGAAACCTCATTGTCTAAACGCACACCTTGTATTTTGTCGATTACATACGTATTGTGAACGTCTCTTTTTATTATTTAATCTGTGGAGGGGGGGGGGGGGATTGTATAGGCATGGGAATTAGGAAGTGTCGTGGTCATCTATGGTAAGCAGACAGTTAAGTAACAGTTGCTAAAGTAACAATAGCTTTTATACGTCATACTGCTGGGCACAGGCCTCACTTCATGGGGTGGCGAAAGGATAAAACATGTTGTCAGAAGTTATCAAACCACCTTAAGGCCTCCGACTAGGCTTAACGACTGGGATTTACCTACATTGTGAATACTAATTTGCAGAAAAGTGAGCAAATGTGTTCTTCTTGAAAAGTATTCTCCCCGAAAAAAAAGGTGTTCGTGGCAACAGAGGATCGGCAACGATCACTAATGTTAAGCTACCTACGCCAAGTTCGGGTAGAGTGATGGGTGACCACTACGAAAGATATTTAGGTTTTGGTTAAATATATTTTCAGCACACAAATTACAGATGGCAAATATTTTTGACGTTCAAAAGGAAGCGACGCGTAGCAACCATTTCAATCTACCGAATCCTGGAACACTCTAAAATCGATTCTTTATTAAACAATACAAGTTTCAAAGTACCCTAATTGCCTTTATACGGAACAAAACGCAACAAGTTGTACATTCGGTTAATCCTAGGGTGAAGTTTCAGAGGAATTACCGATATCGACAGTAAACTCCTGAAATAAGTGTATTTGTAAATAAGTCAAGAAATAAGAATTTTATAAGCTAGCAAGAACTTAACTTAATGTAACATGGGTTATAGTTCATAATTTATTTCTGTTTTGACCGAATCATTTAATTTGTGACATAGTATTTTTTTTACGATCTCTATTGTAAATCCAATATTTTAACATTTTTATGTGTATTTTCATTGAAAAAGTAGCATGACATGGGAAAGTTACTAAGAAATCAGGACCATTTATTATTTTAAAAGTCTTTCCCAGGAGCTCCTCAAAACGAGCGAAGCTTGAGCTGGCGAAAACACGAAAATTACCACGTTGACATCCTCGTCTAAAAGTACATTATTTATTTGTTACTTCAAAGTAATCGTAAGATAGTAATAAAACACCTTATTGCTTACAACCAACAATTGTCATTTATGTTTTAACATCTTTTTTAAAAAGTAAAGTAAAGTAAAGTAAAAAAATCATTTATTCATGTAAGCTTATTTACAAGCACTTATGACACGTCAAGACACAAAATCAAAATGAACAAAGTGACTCTACCACCGGTTCGGAAGTTGCTTCTATCGAGAAGCATTAAAATTTTATTTACCTTCAAGAAAATTATAGCCGATAGCCTCATTCGATATCAGCTCGTCCCATCTCTATTCAAAAGCTGCTTTTTACTTTTTCACGTTGCTTCCCGCGCTCGACATAACACAGATAAAAAAACTATTGCGTTTTTTTTTCAGAGCACTCAAAGACGAACCATAGTTCGTTCGGTTTCGAGTTTATTGACTGACAGTTTTAAGGGTTCTCGTGAATGTTGTAAAATGCAACCGTTTTGGATTGAGTGCAAAAGTAGCTTACAAAATAAATATGAATATTTCAATATTATTGATGTGCTCGTGGCTATTTGAGAGTGGATCGGCAACGATCGCCGCTGTAAAGCAACTCTAGACGTGTCGCAAGGGTGATGGGTGACCAAACATCTCCGTGCTTCGTAAGACACGTTTAAGTTAAACCAGTTTGTGCCGGCTGACGTCTTCCATGTCAGTCGTTACTAAGGCTAGTCAGAGGCCTACAGGGTAGCTTGATAAAATCTGCCAGAAGATTATCACTAGCCTTAGACCCCTCCAACAATCCACACCGAGCCTTCGTATACAGTATTCATGTTGGAGTATGGCTGGTGCTATATCATAATTGAACTGAGCGGCAACGTCAATGATTGGTCAATGGGCTTGTCTTAGCAGTAATGTGGCAGTAGTGCACTGATTGGATGGTAGTTTTCCTCATGAGTTAGTTTAGTACCTGTAGTATCTTGATACCATGAACACACGTCTGCTCGTGCTGGCGGCCGGAACAAGAGACCCGACCCGAGGCGCGGCACACACCACTGACAGATCTGTCACTGTCACTTGCTGTCAGTAGGCCTAGCACGAAGCGTTGACGTTTTGGTAATCGAAAAGTAAACGGTACTTTTTTATCTTTTTCCTATGTTTTTAAGAAAAAAAAGTATAGTTTACTTTTCGATTACCAAAAGCGGTTCGTGCTAGGCCTAACAGGTCTTGTGTATGTCCATTGTTTGTATTGTTCAGTTACAAACACTACAGTTATTATTATATAAATTTGACAGACTCCGCTCTCCTAAGGAGTCTAGCAGCTGAGAGCTGGATGTCTCGATGCAAAGACATTTGCAGCGATGAAATGTGAAGAAATATGGCGGTTGGAAGATGGCGTGGAATTTTGTTTTCGCGTTACCAACATTTCTGTATTAGAATTTGAACATCCTTTTTCGTAATATTTTAATATTGCGAGCATTCCTTGCAGAGAATTACAGCGGGATCGTGACACAGATGGAATATGTTGAATTCACATTGCTGTGAGTTAATTACCTTGCAGTTCTTGGGTTTTAGATAGATTGAAGACATTTATTAATTAGGTTACATACTATTTCTTGATATTCTTGTCGCTATTTTAAGAAGCTGTAGGCATATTAAGTTGCTTTAAGACCATCTTGTAATTGACAACTTAATTTGGAAAAACTAAGCATGTTGAAAATAATCCCTAACTCTGTTGAGTTCTCAGTACAGAGGCCCTATTACAATCTCTTATAACCTGACAGTTTTAGTCACAAGCTCAGCTCTTGTGTGGTAAATAGTGTCAAAAAAAACCTCAATTTTTCTTCGTTGCTGTAGTCACTTATTTGGCATGTTTTAGTCCAATTTCAATGAATGAAAAGACGTAAACTGAGCTAAAACCAAGCTGTAAAAAGATCGTAATAAGGCCCCTGAATCAACTTTCCGATCCGGTGGTATAGTCACATCTATATAATTACAGTACTTAATAAATATGTAATTTTGTCCAAAAATAAAAAAATGCTCTGATTGCGAAAAAACGTAGCAGTTTAGCACAAGACTGACACGACCACAGAGTCGTGGCATAACGCTAAAGCCTTGAACACAATTCCTGAAATTACATTAACAAGATAGCTCACCTTCTACCATAGACAAGACACAACCGTTAAGTCAAAAAACTTCAGACATAACCTCAAATCAAAGTACAAAAAAACCGGTGAACGGCAGAGAAAGACAGCACTACGCGCTAGAGCGGGAGGGGCTATCTATCCTAGGACGAAAACAAGAATAAAATTCAACCGGTCTGGACGACTTTCGACAGGCTGTACGAAACGGGTTATCGTGGCTAGGGCTGGCTGTATAAAAAGTTGTTTGTTGGCGGGAAAAAAATATAGAAATTCTCGCTTGTAATTTTGTAAACTTATTGCGTATAGGTGTTTCACTGAGTTGAAACCTTTTTATATTTTGATAACGGCATGATGGGCCACCCATTCCCAAATTATAAAATCATTTCGGCATTATAAATAAATTGTCATTTGGAAAGAAAACAGGGATATACCTACATATAACTATTCCTGTTTTCTGTTTGTCTGTCAGAGTCGCTGACTGACAATTTTTTTTTTTAAAGTCAGAAAGTGGCAAGTCTTGAAAGTAAAAACGACCGATTAAGGGCTTGTTTTAATGAAGTTAGGCTAAAAATACCAGAAAAAGTTACGCTTATTTTTACCGTGAGAAAAACTGAGTTCCCATTTAGTAATTAAAAAATATTTGTTTGAATAATGTTCATTTTAGGGGTAATGGAAGTTTGCCTATTTCGTGGGCAGGCTCCACAAGGTGGACCGACGACCGGTCCGACCGACGGTCAAGGTTGCGGGAATCCGCTGAATGCGGTCAGCGCAGGACCGATCGTTGTGGACATCCTTGGGGGCCTATGCCCAGCAGTGGGCGTCGTTCTGCTCATATGTAGAATGTTTATTTTGAACGCCTGACTATTTTGAAAATATTATAAAAAGTGGCAACCCTACACTGTTACTGTTCGGATTATAATTTCTAGCCATTATAAAACCCGGAGTCTTAAAATGTAATAGATTACACGTTGGCTCGTAATATGTAATTTAAAGTTTTCTAGTCATAGGTATTCAGTGTTAGACTCTAGTTTATTCCCACGTATAAAATAATCATATTAGTTAGGTAGGTATCTACCAACTGATCAATATTTTTTTTTGATTCATTCAAAATAAATAGTTTGAAACAGCATTCGGATACACCATAGGTATCGGAATAATGATTAGGGGTGTTATTCTTAATGCACACTTCGATGCCGTGTCTTTTTTATTTTATTTCAGAAAGCACTGGCTGCTAAGACAAAGAAATCTAAATTAGACACTCTTTTTTAAATCAGATTTAGAACGCATTTTGCTCCCTAACTTTTTCTTTCAAAAAGCACTGGCCGTTAGCACATACCGCGGCGCACATCGATCAAACATTCTACATGTTGATTTTTTTATTACACGCCCTCAAAACGTTTTCTGATGTGGCAAAGAAATTTATTACAGCTCTTTATGTGGTCGTCTAGGGAAACCGTTAATGTATTACACTTGCGTTATATCACATGACGTGGAAGGATAGGTATTACGCATACTTTTCAAGTAGGTACCTATATTTATGTTAATATCAAGGCATAAAAGCTCTCGGCCCGAATACCTAGGTAATTTTTAATAGCGCTGTGTGACATTACCATTATTCTAATTTAATCTTCGAGCTTTTAGAATTATGGCCGCCTATTGTCTAGCATCTTATTATTTTAATAGAGATGTTAGTTACCTAGGTACCTATGTGGATTCGTTTTGAAAACGTTTTAACATGACCATAAAGTCACGAAGTTGGTCGTACCTATCTACCAACTGGTTATAAATCCTAATGGCCACAAAGCAAAAGATATTGTAAAAATACGTGTGACTAGTAGGTACCTACCTACCTAATACGTAGGTATATTGCAGTGCATAAAACCTTAAATAATTAGGTACATAGACAAGTGACATAGGCAAAATTAAAGCACACTGACTGTTGCCGTCTTGGTGAAAGGAGCACTCAGAAGCCCACACTTCACCGAGCAGGTTTTACCACCGATATCCGGCTTGCTTAGGTGTTTTATCGGTGTTCTCCATCACCGCATAGCTACAACTAGCTCAGTGAAAAAAAAATAGGCGTTCCAGCTACTACCCAGACTTCGCGGGTTAGATCCCCGTACAGTACCTAGGTCCTACCTAAAAACATTTTTGTGCATGGATATGTCTGTTTGTATTGGTCTGGGTGTCTCCTAAAAAAAATTGACAATAAATTCGTATTCAACTTAGTATCCCATAGTAGGTACCTACCCACTTACTTTTCTTTTACTCAGTTTTGGGGCTTGACGGCGCTGTGTCGAATAATATCCAATAAGATTATTTATCTAAGATACCTACCTACCTATCTGCCAATTTTCAAATACACGCAAACATGGCGCTACAGAGACGCGAACTGCTAAAATTTTATGTTGTTAAACGACCGATACAGGAAGTCATAATGGCAGTACACCTACATAGGTACGTGTATCACGTAGGTATGCTCGCATTTTCAAGTCGCTATTAGGTTCCCAAGAACCTTGAGAAACGCAAACAGTTATAAAATATTTAACACTAACAGTTTTAAAATAAATTTTAACAACGGTTAAATAATGAAGCAGTATGTTAAATAATTAAAGAAGAAATTGACCGGGCGGATAGTTTAAGGCATTTACAAAGAGATCTGTGAATATTCTTGCTGTATATTAATCTAAGTCAATATCATTTGAATCTGTTTCTCTTGCTGCCTCGGTACGGTCAACGGCACACTACACTACCCATTCCCGGTCAGTCCGCCTTGCTCTATTGTAAATAAATGTAATTAGGCAAGAGCAGGAAAAACGGAAATGGGTAGCCTGATGTGCCGTTGACTGTACCTAGCTTGCGAATAGAATAGTCCTAATCCTAACCGTGACTAGATCTCATAATTCGCTTGAAACGCGGTTAGTACGAATTCGATGGCGTGGCTACTAGCTATGGCTAACATTGTTACAGGCGTGGCTCACCTTTTTATCACTTTTAATCATAATTAGAATGATTAAACAAAGCTAAATGTGGGTAAAAACTACTTTCTTTAATTTGACCACTACGTTTATTTTGCTAGGCTACGTTTCCAAACTTCCAATCCAACAGTCTTTTTTAATCTTGCCAGTTTCCACATAATCATATAATCTAGGAAGTAGAAATGACAATGAACGAATGATATCATAATAAGTTATTTCCATAGATAACTGCATTATTTATTAGAACGCCCACCTACGCAAGAAATATCCGAACGAGTTGTCAATTTTGAATAACGATAACGAATAAAGGCAACCAACCTGCCAGACTTTTTTTTAAACCGAAGCTTCGTAAAAAAAACAAATCGGTTAAAATGTGAATGGCCAGTCCACCTGCGTTTTCCAAAAAAAGGTTAGGTTCGATAACTGAGATAACAAAAGAGTTTCTATATAACACGTATCATACCTCGATCCAAGATAGCGGTACCGCAGCAGATCCGTGAGTCACTCACAGGTATGCACTTTTTACTTTCAAAGTTAAAAATTTAAACACCAAGAGTTGATTTTGTACTGTAATAAGACCGTTTTACGGTTGAACGCGGCACTATAATCGCCCACGCCACACCTCGGACACTTTCCAACCGGTTTTCAAAGGATCTACGTAAAAGTAGGCTTGGAATCGGCGGGAGCGAAGCGTACCCTCCCTTCGAACGAAAACGCAGAACTGGCCCGCGGAAAAAAGTTAAGTATGGTGTTGCCGCTCGTGAACTCAAGAAATTGTACTGTGTAACTTTTAATTGAAAGTTACGCACTGTGAGAAATAATTTTTTCACATCCTTTTTTTAATCTATTGTTGGCAATGAAGATAAGATACTTAGTAGTAACAGCTTTTTATTCCAACACTGAAACCTGAAACAAAGTAAGAAATAAAATAACTCGCTTTACTGAGACAACTCATTTGTGACAAAAATGATTTCTTACATTCGGTGGAAGAACCATTTAGTGGAAGAGCCACTGAAAGACTGATTCTCTGAAAGCTTTGTCAAGCTCAATATATAATATCAACCAACCAACGGGCGGCCAACTTGAACAAAGTTTAAAAACCACCTCTGGCTTATTTGTCTTTACCAGAACCCGGATTTCGTAGATTTTTAGCATTATGAAACGTATTCAAAATCTTTGTTTTGAGTCCTTTTTACTGTAATGTAATAATGTAATAATTTTTTCAGTAACCTTTAATGTTTTTTTGGAGTAAAAGCATAAAAGAAATTCATAGAACGTAATAAACATGTCGTCCAACTTATCGTCAATAATAATAACATTAAACTTTACTGACTACTCGTAGTAAGTAAAGTGATATTATTATTATTTTTATGTCATCTCGATGATATGAAATGATTTACCTTATACAAAAGTGTTCATCACAAAATTCCAAGTCAAAAATTTTGGGTTTAACTAAATACAATTATGAGTTTATGTCAAAAGTATGTTAGATCACTAACAATAAATACAGTAATAATAATGTTTTTTCCCTTCAATTCATGAAAAATTGATCAGCTTTACAACATACTTCAAGAGACGAACTGTTTCATGTCCCATGATATCACGTGGATTTGACGCCAATTTGACTCTAATGATAATAACTTCCAATGAATGAGGTTATTTATTACAAACTCATAAAATACACTCTTAGTAACATTTCTAAGACTGGCAACACCCAACCGGCAACTTTCATCGGGCCTTCGGGCTCGCTCGGAAGTCATCGGTAAACGCCGCGCTTCGGTTCACGGATTCATAAAAATGGTCCGTTAAAGAAAACAAAAGTTCACTTTTTGATGCAACCACCATTTGATCGTCTAGGTTTATATAACCTGAGAATATAATTGTGTATTGCATTCAGATTTTTATCGGCGAGTTTGCATAAAGCGTTAAAATTTCAACACGATTGTGGACTAAATTCTAGTAAACAGCGGTTCATGGAAAGAGATTGTTTGCAATCTTTGCAAATTCTTATTGGTATTTAGACATGATGCAGCTTGTAGTTTGTCTTTACGAATCTTTATTCGATTTAAGAAGATTGTTTAGGTTTTGTTAAAGCTTGGTGCAGAGATTGAAACACAATTTCACACAAAGGGGTGATAGTTCTGAGGCCCTATTACAATCTCTAATATCCTGACAGTTTTAGTCACAAGCTCAGCTTTTGAGCTGCATATTTACCGCCACAAGTTGTGTTTTGTGTGGTAAATACCTAGTGTCAAAAAAACCTTAATTTTTCTTCATTGATAACTTATTTTAACTTATTTTGCAGGTTTTAGTCAAATTTCAATGAATGAAAAGAAAAGATAACTGAGCTGTAAAAAGATCATAATGAGGCCCCTGTTCTGTGCTTGTGCTGTCAAAAATATCTACGTAGGTACTTACCTACTTACAAAAATCTATTAGAAAAGTTGCTTTGTCAGACTGGGTAAATTAATAGAATCTTCACTATTTATATGAGAATGTCTCATAAGTTAATGTGCCACGGTCCAAGGTTCAAAGTTGCTAAGATTTTAAGATAGGTACTTTTGACGCGGACTGTTTATTGATGTTTTTTTTTATCCAATGTGGCTTGGCTTTTCGACTGGGATCTGTAGATGAAAATAAAATTCAAATTAATCACAGATAATAAATAGAAAGCTGTCATAATGTGATGATTCCTATAAAATTAAATTCTGGGACATGTCCCATTAAGTAAGTATTGAAGCAGAGATAGTGTAAGTAAAACACATACTTATGTGTTTAGACTAACTTATAGCTTAAATCAAACTTCAAGTGACATAAAATAATTTTCCAATGACCTCTAAAAGGTACTTCAGCAGTTAACAAGTTTGATAGTCAAGTTAATGGAAAAAGCGTTTTATTCTGTTGGCTAAAATATTCAAGAGCACGGATTTAATTTTGTTTGTCTTTGTTATTATTAACGCAATCTTTATAATAATCATAATATGTACAGTCAACAGCGCGTCAGGCTACTCAGTTTTGTTTTTATCTTGCTTCTGCCAAATTGTAATACCTAGTTCTTTGTAATAGACCATAGAAGACTGGCCGGAAATGGGTAGCTTGTCACGCAGTTGAGCGTACAATGTTTGAACAGTAATTTGAACTCATTCGAGGTTGTTAGAGGCAAGCTGACTGTTGCTATTCTACTGAACAGAACATTCAGAAGCCCACATTTTGTAAGTCTTTTGCCGTAATCCGTTTTTTTTGGGATATTATCAGTGTTCTTTCATCACCATAGAGTTACGCAATTTGAAAGCCAATTGCTTTTCAAAATAGATACTAAAATACTTCTGCGGTTCAAATGTCCTGCATTTTAAACCTCAATAGTTGAAATAAGAACAATAAAGTCTATTTCTAATTTCTTTAACCAAAGTTTGAATGGCAAATGCGAAAAATAATTCATAAAAAAAACGGATAAATTGATGTTCTGACTAGAACTAGCTAGTAATGAAAAAAAAAAAGATTATTTCGTTTAAATCTTATTCCTAATCCCTAATTAGGTGGTTCGGAAATATCTGACATTAAGGTTGCTCACTGACCTTATACCCCTCACTCCAATAATACGCACTGAGCCCGCGTGTTGGAGTATGGCTCACGCAACCTCATAATTATGATGGTGAGGCCTATGCCCAGCAGTGGGGCGTGCGTATGAAGGATGTTGTGTTTGTCATAGCATCGGCATTTTTCAAAAAGTCTTGCGGACTACGGAGATGCCGGAAAAATACATCACTGAATGGTCGGGGTGATCATCCCTTTCCCGACCATGGGTGGGTTGCTCCTTGCTTCACAACAGCGATCGTTGGCTATACACTGTCACAATTAAGCCAAGGGTACTTTGACCACGAAAACCGAAAAAATATAATGCTCAAAAAAACTTATTCAGCACCACTGCATATTCTTTTCTTTTTTCTCTACCTAAAGTTGTCTGGAACCTTAGTTCCACTTAGTGGAGTAGAACTACCTAAGGTTGAGTGCACCTGTGTATACCTGAGTACCTGGTTAATATCGTTGAGATTAGCCGCTGTGGTCGGTATCGACCAGGAGGCCGAATTTTTTATCCGAAAATTCTGCGTTTTAGACTCAGCAGTGACTTAGTGACTGTTGAGCGAGTGAGGTACCTACAAGCAAATTTATAAGCGTACATTAACAAAAAAACAGTAACATAATCTAGGGCACAGGTAACGACGTTTGAAGTATGACTGCCATTATTAAAATCGCGGTCACTGGCCTCAATAAAGTTTAGTACGGTCAGCAAAAACAACAGACGGTCGGAGAAAGGAGCATGCAAGATGCGACAAAAGATTAACGATGACAGATCATTATTAGATTAGAACATCAATTTCGGAATGCTCCGAAGTTAATTAAAAAAAATCTGACGAGTGCTAATAGCACTACCGAACTTAGGTATCCGAACTTACTATCTTTTTTGAATGTGACGTTGAATTTAAGTACGGATTTTAAATTTTTTTGGTTGTCTTATGCTTGTATTTTTATATTACTCAAAGGGATTACAGCTGACCAGTGTATTTGATATCAATTTCAGCTTAATAGATACCTGCACGTGTTCCTGAAGAGTATGGGTTTCGGGAGGGGTGAGACAAATCAACAGTGTTTAAGGTTATTGATGGTAGGTACCTATGTTTCCTTCTTTTCCTACTGACTTAAATGTCAACTGATGAAATAATTAGTTTTAGTCTTTGGACTTCGTTGGCAAACTTCGTTTCTTCTTTGGGCCAACAGATATGGTTAGTAAATTGCCGAATGTAATAATGGTATAAGCCCCAGACAAATATTTTTAAGAGATTTCTTGAATTCCATACAGTAAGTAGGTATAGTAAAAAAACCGTACTACCTGGTGTTCAAATAATCGTGCTACATGGATTGTACAAACAGTTTTAATTTAAGAGCTTTTTGTTTCTTTTGAGTTCCGACCCGATTATCCGTTTCCGATTATTTAGATGAATTTTTAATTCAACCCTTTTTTGCTAACCGTAGTTTCGTTCTAATATCGAAAGCAAGCTTTCGTCTTCGCTGCTAATTGTACAGTAAGGTACCTATAGACAATGGGTTCGACTCCCATGTCGATCACTTTCACGGTATGAGTAATGTGTCATTTATGCGTAACGAATGCGTTCTCCTACCTAAGAAGGTAAGTGTTAAGCTACGCATGCCACCGTCATGTGGTAGGATGGGTGACCACTTCGACTGAAAATCAAGTCATGTTTTTTTCCTGCACGTTACGCAGATGACCCTTCTGAAGATTGTTGAGCCTGAGCACTTCCAGGACCGGTTTGGTGTAATAGCTAAAAAGTTTGTACCTACTAGACCTAAGCTCGTGGGTTCGCTTCCCACTCAGTACAAACATTCGTGTGCATGAACACGTAGGTTTGCATTTGTCTGGGTTTTTTTTATGCAAAATGAATGATATTAAAAAGACGTAGATAGGTTTTACTTGAGATAAAGAAAAGTGGCGCCCGAAATTAGAACTTCAAACACCTGAGCAAAGCATTGACAGTTTGAGACGACACTGCGCAAAATGTATCAGTCTCGTTTACGCTCTAGTAAATAATCATACTATTTTGTACACACGGTCAAATTATAGGTAGGTACGTACGCCAGGAGTCAATTTTCGACTACACATCAGTACTGACACAACCTCTTTTAAATATCATTGATGTAAATGTATTATGTATATGCTTACTAGCGACCCGCCCCCGCTTCGCACGGGTGCAATAGGATGTTATTATACATATAAACCTTCCTCTTGATATCTATTAAAAAGAACTGCATCAAATTCCGTTGCGTAGTTTCAAAGATTTAAGCATACAAAGGGACATAGGGACATAGAAAGCGACTTTGTTTTATACTATGTAGTGATGTTGTGATACTTACAAAGTAATTTTCTCGATACAAATATCGTGATAATATTGAAAATTGCAACAGTTAAAATTGCCCAAAAACTCACTGAAGGTTAGTTATTAGTATGCTGGTGAAACAAAACCTTCTTTAGGCTAACAAAAAGGAATAAAAGTTCTAAATCGAAAAACTTTTGTACTCTTTTGAAGAATATCGCCAATGTACCTACTCGTAAGAATCCACTTTTTAGGTACGATGGATTTACACGATGAAAGAACATTATAATAACAGCGAGTAAAATAAAATATGAATAAATAAATAATTTGAAAGTCTTACTTTCGTTTTTAAAAAAAGTTGTTGATCTTGATTATTATTTTGTTCTAAAATGTTGAACTTAATTGTTCATCAAGGGGGTGAAATTGAAAGTCAATTGAGCATCCCTCAGAAGTATAGCTGTCCCTTTCAGTTCTATTTAAAATTTAACAGGAGAGCATAAGCGTTAGTGCGTGCTTTGTGTAGATTGACGTTTGTTAATTCGGGGGTTAGTCTCTTCAAAATGTTTTGTAAGTAGAAGCTAAGTCTGGTAAGCTGAGCTCAGCGGTGCGATCGATCTAGAGGTTCTGGACAATCTGGTCTACCTGGGCTCTAGCATCTCCAACAGGGGGTCTTGCGAAAATGAGATACGGCGAAGAATCGCCATGGCCAAAAACTCTATGACGCAGCTACAGGTTATATGGAAGGATAGTAACATCTCCCGAAATACCAAGATAAAACTTGTGCGCACTCTGGTGTTCTCCATATTTCTCTACGGCGCTTCGCCGAAACTGTGACCATGAAAAAGGCCGACCGGAGTCGCGGAGATGCCTTCGAGATGTGGTGCTGAAGAAAAAATATTAGTATCCACTGGACAGCCCACCGTACCAACGTGTCTATCCTGCAAGAGCTCAAGGTTGAGACCAGGCTATCCACCATATGCTTGCGTAAAGTACTTAAGAGTTCGGCAACATTTCCAGGAAGGGGAGTGATAATCTGGAGAAGCTGATGTTCACTGGCAAGGTTGAGGGGAAACGGCCAAGAGTAAGAAGCCCGATGAGTTGAACGGATCAGAAACGCTCCACCCTCGAAAAAGCGGTCCACGACGCTTTCCACAGTGCTGCAGATCGACACCAGTGGCGATCAGTAATAAGGCTCAAGGTGCTACAGAAGAGAGGTCACTACCCCCAGTACTAGGGTATCGACGCAAGAAGGAGAGTACCTCAGTGAAAGCCTCTGAAACATTTCCGCATACTTAAATAGATTAAAAAACCTAAACCCAGAACAACCTACAACCTGTGTTGTATAAGAATAAGAATAAGAATAAGAATAAGAATCATTTATGTTAGTTATTGTTCACTTATAAATTCTATACCTACTTAATACTAAATTTATATATTCCTATTACCTATTCTAATGTTTGCTGTGCCCGAAAAGGGCGACTAAGTTATAAGTCTCAAAATATGTAGCGTTAAACTATGTGACACTTAGGTTGGGTTGCACCATCTGACTTTAACAATAACAAACATCCAAATTTCAGTTAAAGTTAAAGTTAGGCCCAGAAATGACGTCAAATTGTCAAATTGGACAAAAAATTTAACTTTAACTTTAACTTCTACTATGGTGCAACTTACCCTTAGTTTCGCAAATAAATACTTTGAACTATGAACCACAAATGGTCTTCTTAAGAATGTTTAACTTGGGTGGTATTAAGAACTAATGACCTTCGGTGTTTATCAGAATCTCTATCCATTGCACCAATTTGCATTCGAGTACCTAAACAAGATAATTTACTTAATTGCTGAAACAGAACAATTGCAGAAATATTTCACAAGAACAGAGTGTAGGAACCCATAATTTAGGCATCTTATCGCAAAAAGCAATCAGATGTAAATCTAAGCAAAACTACTAAAGTTATGAAACTAAAAAAGAAGGAGTCCGCGAGGGCCTTAACAAATATGGAACCTACAAATACCTAACTCTTAGTTTTTTTTTTCGTACTTCACGTTTTCTTTGCATTACTTTACAGAAATTTATTTTGAAAAAAAACTGGTGTGGTTGTTACAAGAAAAGTTACTATTTGTGTAACTTTTCAAAACATCAACTTCGCGGCGTTAAGGAACCAACATTAGTGAGTGTCGCTGTTCAACTTAGACAATATACTCGTAGTATGCTAAGCTGTTGAAGCACGGAGAAAAGTAGAACACAACCTTTTTAGTCGCCTGCTTACTATACAGTCTGACAGACGCCAAGTGATTTATCTCTTTGTCTAATAATAACTGCCGCCTTTGTGTATTGCTTTGTGTGGTCTAATCACAACAATATACGCAGCGGGTGTTGTAAGGGCTTCCTTTCCCAACCACAGAAAAAAGATCGGGGTCAAACTTTGCGAAACACACAAAAAATCTGCGAGAAAATCGAGTTGAAAAGAACTCCGTGACGCTTAGGACACGTAGGTTGTAATGTTTTTCTGAGCACGGTACTGGGGCAAGATAAGTTTGACAGTTTCATCAAATTGTTTTTTTTTTTGCCTGCACAATCTTTTGGTAAGGGTGCCAATGTCAAGTTGTTTTTTGCGTTTGCATATGACATTAAAATACTGCTATTGTGTATTTTAACGCTGTTTTTATTGTTTTAGTTCAAGCAGTTGCAATTTCACCGATGCCTAATTTATTCCCTTGCTACAAAACCACTTAATAAGTACTTTTAGAAGTAAAAAAAAATATCGACCATGCTTGCCGTTTGAGTACCGGCATTTAATTCAGTATTATGCCAGTTCATAGGGTTTTTTTTGTAACTTAGCTTTGACAACAGTCATATGGTTTTTTAAAGTGCATGGACCTAACTCGAAAAATTATACTTGCATGTATGTATTCAGTTGAGACCTACTACTTACTAATAAACTTATAATTTTTAATGTTTATAAAAAAACATTACATTCTAAGAAAACCAAAAACGCGAGGTGTTCAAATGTGAATATATATTCTTCGTTTGTTCATACTATTTATTCCTATCTAACAGAGTGTCCACTTTAGCTATTTTTATGCTTATCAGCTCAATTAATATAAATACATTTTCATTTGTTCTACCATTCTGCACTTATACAGCACAATAGAAAATCTATTGTGTCATTACCATTTTTCCAACCGCCGATAGCTATTAAGAATCACTTATTTTAGCTCCTTGAATATAAGGAGTTGATGTCAATGAACTCAGAAAAAAAAGATTGTTCAAGATAATTAACATGGAGTTGTTTAAAAAAAAATATTATTTTGTGTTTAATTGCACCTAAAATTGGGTTTTCCAATTTTAGGTCCAACTTAAATACGAAATTTACTCTGACAGCTAACAGTGTCATTGGAAATTGAACTTTATGCAATGTTAAAAGGGTTCAAGTGTTCTGTCAGACTCAAAAGTCAACCCACAGCTCATGAATCGTATTTCTATTGGATTAAAGTACAATTGCCACTGACACCGGCAGCTGTCAAAGTGTGTTTCTTAAGTGGGACTGCAGGTTAACAAAATCTTTGTTTTTTGAAAATAATAAACAAAATGCATACCTATATTAAAATTAATTCAATTTCACTCAATAAAAAACTCCGTGGCCATATTTAGTTAACCTACCTGTACTAATATTATGTCATCGGCAGATTTATATTTAACCAGGTGACAAATTTAGGAATTTGTGCTATGATAAGTGTTTTTTCAAAACACAATTAACTATAAAATTATTTTGAAGCCCCTTGTTTTGTTCAATAATTACTTTGCGGTTGAAGCGGATAAACACAAGAAACTCTAATTAGGCTAACTTAACATTTAAACCTGTTTTAGGTATGTAACGTTCTAATTAACCAACGATACTGAGTCATCACACGCTGTTTTATCTTTTGTCGCTTTTTTAATGTGTAGTTTATTTAATTAGGGATTGATTAAGTACTGTTCCATAGCCTTCATAATGGTCAGCCTGTTCACTGCTGGGAGTAGGCCACTCCACAGATATGCCATAACTCCCGGTTCAAAGCCAGCACACGGAAAGAAAAGTTTGGTAGTCACTAATCCAACTTCTTACTGGTTACACGAAACAAGTTACCTTGAAACGGTTTTTGGGTGATGATAAGCTGACTGTAGCCATCCAAAGTGCTGCTACTACTACTACTACCCCTTGATTTAAGAAAGAAACAATCACAATTTAGTTGATTTTTGAGAAAGATTCGACTTGTCTCTTTCGAAAAAGCGCGGTAAAACCCAAACCACGGTAAAACTTTTTATTTTCACCAAGATGCTCGGTTGAATTTCGTATTTGTAAGAAAGTACTTACATTCGACCTATTTGATAAAATTCAGTTAACTTTTACTTTAGTCGAAGTTAAGTTCGTTCCCGACCCATAGTTCACCTTGATGGGGGCACTTGTCGTTACCCTTGGTACCCCTAACAGGTGTACCGAAGCTTTCACATCACCCTTTACATAGGGTCACCTCATGTTGCAGACAGGAAGCCCATTCTTTGATGGTTTGTGAAGGTTGATGCGAACGCCTCTGTGCAACATCATCCTGTATACACTAAGTGGTGTTGACTTATGCCCAGGCTCTACGACAAAAGGCGGTCTATTTCATTCCTATCCATTACTTACTTATTCAGTACCCAACTCATTTACCAGCGGACATATTACAGCAGTTGCGATGGTAATTCCTCAATCGCTCCATGTGAGACAGAGCGTGAAGGCTTGATATAAGAATCTAGCTACTAGGGTTGGCGATTTTTTGAACCGGTTGAAGGTGGATCTGCCTTTAATATTGATGGCCCTTGCGCATAGGGTTAATTTACCAGAAAGATTCAGCCGGTCTGTTAATGGTCTCGCTAGCTCAACGGTAAGAGTAGTCACCCGGTTTGCGAAAGACGCGGGTTCGATTCCCACCTGAAGCCAAAATAATATCTTATTTTATGATCTTAATTGATCAATAAACAGTTTATGTTTAAATATCTCAAATGAACAACAATGAATAAAAATCGATTGGTGGCGCTTGTCAGCAGTGAGCCTCTTAATGCAGCAGTATTTTGCAAGCTAACTAACATTTCAGCATTCCCCCACCCAACCCTATCGGTATCACGTCCGTGACCCACAAACAGATAGTTTTATTCCGATGACTCACTAAACTGCGTTCATGTCGACTGCGGAACTGCACCACTGAGCGCTAAGTACAGAAGGTAATACGAAAATGAACAACAGTCTTTGTACCTACTACGATATAAATAAATAAATAATATACCTTCTATGATAAAATAATAAATGAAGCCTCTTGGTTGACTTCGACCCTGTGGTCGAAGTCACAATTAGGTACGCAGGAGATTATTATAGTGCACAAGTGTATGCGCAACACAGGTCCACTCTCTCTCTCTCTCTCTTTCATAACCTTTATACTGACAATATATCGACACGATAGGAAAAAAGTAAGACGCTGGACTGACTTCTTACATGTCCATGGCATCCTCCTACTTTTATTTCGGACAAGAGGTGATCAGCCTCAACCGTCCTTGCCAACTCTAAACCACAACTGAAATACAAATGTTGTTTGTTCTCGCGGGATTCGAACCCACGACACCACCGGGTTGAGAGTACAGTGAATTACGCTGTGGTTAAATACTTAACTTAAAATTGAAGGTAAATTATTTTTTGTAGACTTAAACTTAATCTAATAACTTAACAGATATTTTGGCTGATTGTTTTCAACATTTTTCGATAGTTGACTGGTAGAAAAAACCCTTGAGGTATCAAATCCATCAGCTGCACTATTTTTCGTGTGTTAAAGAACAAATAGACAAACCATTTCCTAATAATATTTGAAGCTTCAACAAAATGGACCATCTGTACCTTTCCATTTCAGTGAAAAGTGACTCACGTCTTTGTGCTATAAAAAGAATATCAATAAAATGTAAAACCTAATGGCGCTGTGAATCCTTTGTTCTGAGGGGAATATTTTATAATACTATCTTAAATAGCATTTATTATTACGCACTTTCATTTACGTTTCATTCGTCTGTGGGCTAGTAAGTCCCCTATAAAGCTAGTTGCACTATCGCACAATAGGTTTTAAGCAAAAGTAGGACGTTTATGAAACAATTGATTTGTATTTATTTATTTATTCTTTATTGCACAATAAAAACAAGTACAATTGGCGGACTTAATGCCTAAAGGCATTCTTATATTGATAGAAAAAACTAACTAGGTACTTAAGTATGATTTGAGAAAACATTCTGTCAAAGTTTAATAATCTAGTGATTCTCTATGATAAATGGATATAATTGAATTTTCCCATTTTGAATAGGGAGAAAGCTAATAATTAAAATAGTGTTGTTCTTTCGACAGCTGACAAAGTATCGATGTTATTCACACTATCAAAAGTTCAGAAGAGAGCAACACTATAGTTAGAATCTAGAATTTGAATCTAGTTAGAAATAGAGTATAGATGCCACGTATTAGCCCGTGATCGATAGAATTTATACTACTGCTGTGTAATCATTGCATGGTAATAAAGTATCGACTAGCTTCACTCTGCCGATAAGTGTCTTCTCTGTCGATGGAGAAGCTGATGTGAGATTAAGACTGTTGATAGTTTGGCAACACTCAATTATAACAATTTCACGCTTTCACAAACGCAGTTCAGATGAATATTTGATGTATTTTATTTAATGTTTGACCGTTGAAACACTCAAAACCGAAAGGAAACTTAAGATGTTAAAAAATCATTTGAGTATTACTAAAGATGGAGGTTATTAACATACAGTACGGAAACCGAAAAAGGCTCTCACGGCTTAGAAAGAGAACAACCTTTCGACGCAACAATGACGCGTCAGCGGGGAGCCTCAGTGTGGGACAAACTGTAGGAGGAGAGCGGAAATTAATAAAAATAATTATAAAAGTTTAGAGCGTTCTTGAGTGGAGACCTCGTCTCGCCAAGCGTAGTGTGGAGCGACAATTTGCGAAAGTCTCCTGGGCAGGAGGTGAATGCGTCTAGCTGAGAGAAGAACGCTATGGCGAGCGTTAGGAGAGGCCCACGTCCAGCAGTGGACCGGCATAGGCTGATGCTGATTACAGAAAAACAAACACAATGTTTGAAATCTCAAATACTGTACTTCTCTGCTTATCCTTATAGTTGACTGGTAGAGAATGCCTCTTTGGCATTAACTCCGCCTTTTGTACCATTCAATGTTATGCAATAATTGTGTAAATGCTAATTAGTTATTTTGTTATTTGTGTAAATCAGTTCGTTCCGTAATCCACCAAATAATTTAATCGCACGTTCTCACCTTGAGATCAAAATTCACCTCAGCTTGAATAAGTTCTTAGAACAAACATTTCTCTAGGTTATTTTATTTTTAGCATTAGGAATAATGCATTATCATCTTACTAAAGATAGGAAAACCAGAAAAAGGCATTCATTCGGTCTTGGCATCAGGCGGGACTCGAACCCGCGTCTTTCGCAAGCCGGGCGACTGCACTACCAATTATGCTACCGAGACCATTAACAGACCGGACGAATTTCTCTGGTATATTATACCTGGCAGCCAGGTTGGTTTCACCAACGTTGTTGAATGCCTTTTTCTGGTTTTCCTAAACATTTCTCTATCTATCTAATCCCATCAGCCTTATTATGAAATAGTTGCGACGTCCCCGAACACTTTTTTATGTTATTTTATATAGACTGCTTTTCACCAACGTGCATACTAAGTAATTAAACACGACACCCAAATAACCTGAAACTCGATGATCACTAGTAGCCATGAAGGATTGAAATACTGGTTTATTCCACTCTATTCACCTGGGTGATATAACCCGGGTGAAGAAAGTGGACTCTTGAGTGTCTTCATTTCACCTCGGAACTATTTCACCCAGGTGATATCACCCCGGTGAAATAATTCGACTCGAGCGGTGTCCGTTGTTCACCTCGGAATTAATTCACCCAGGTGAATAAAGGAGTCATTTTTTTATGGATGTAGTGGAACTTTATCACCCACACGAAGAAACTTGGAAACTTTGAATTTAAAGGACAACTTGGTATCTAAATCAGATTTAAATTAACAGAAGAAATAAGAATGAATTTAAATATTGCTTGAATTATTTTTCAATCATTTTCTCAACGTTATGTGTTGATTAAACGAACCTTGTGAAATTTCATTAAAATATACGGAGCTCGTTGGCCGAACACATCATAAGTAAAAAGGTAAACGGGCATTTCGTTTGGACCTACTCGAATGACCCGCCAGCAACCACCAGGTTTATAAACGACCATGAATACCTACTACCCAATGAAATGAGTGAAGAAATATGCCTGGACATTATTCCACACAGCGCCATCTAGCCCCAAGTGAGCTAATTATAGTCCGTTTTTATAGGATACTAGACAACGGATAAACATACTTAAATACTTTTTCTTTTGTAAATACATACTTAATATACATAGGAAACACCCAGACCAATACAAACAGACATGTTCATGCACACAAATGTTTGAACCGTGCGGGGATCGAACCCGCGACCTTAGGTGTAGTAGCCGACATCTCAACAATTACACCAAGAAGGTCGTCCAACGATTTTTGATGACGTTCCTACTCGAAGTCTTTAACTTCAAGGGATTCATCCCCCCATAAGAGCCTGCTCACTCTAGCATTTGTTGGGTGATTTCACGTCGAGGCGATCTCGCCTTTTTTCGAGAAAGTTTTTCTTTGCGTTTTCTACCGCTTGTACAACGGGTTTTGTTCTGAGAGCTGTTTGATATGATGCCCGCGGCCTCTTTCTACTATCGCACCTACTCCGGAGCCGCCATGGTCTCGTTCATTCCAGTTCCTTAGATTTTTCCATCCCAGGACACTTAAATTGTGGAACGAACACCCTGCCGAGGTTTTTCCGATGGGATATAGTATAGAGCTCTTCAAGAGGAGTTTGAAAAGAATCCTGCAGGGTCGGCAATGAGCAAGTAATTCCCTGTTGTTGCACACCTGTTCATAGGATGCGGTAACCGCTCACCATCAGGCGGACCGCATGCTTGTTTGATACCGTCGATTTTTAAAAAAGTACTGGATAAAGACATAAAACGGTTTTAAATACTGAGTCACCTTTGAATAAGTAACTTTCAGATTATTGAATACTTTTCTTCGTGGGTGATAAAGTTCCACTACATTCATCAAAAAATGTCGCCTTTATTCACCTGGGTGAATTGTTTCCGAGGTGAACAAATGATACCTTTCGAGTCGAATTATTTCACCTGGAGATTTTGCCCGGGTGAAATGATTCCGAGGTGAAATAAAGACACTCATTAGTCCACTCTCTTCACCCGGGTGATATCACCCAGGTGAACAGAGTGGAATAAACCGGGCAATGCCAGTATTTTCGTGATTTCCTACTAGATAGCAATCTTTAAAAAGTTGTGAGAGAAAATATTGCTTATTTTAGTATGTACTTTAAAAATAAGCAATTAAAGATTTTCCATCTAAGCTTCTTTGAAGACTGAAACTTTAAAATTTCGAACTTTGAAGACCAAGCCTAAGCTTTCGTATTACTTAATGCTAGAAAGAAATTGGACTCAGAAAGTGGTGAAATGAATTCTGAATCGAAATTCTTGTCTTTTTCATAGTCATTTCATCTGTTATTTCTTACGCATATTTTTTGTCATTCGTAAGATGCCTTTGAGTTTAAACTGTAATAAGACCACAAGAACTACAAGAAGGCTAAAAAGGGCACAAATTAAATAAATCGCTGACGCTTATACCTTAAGGCTGTCGAGGAATTACCCGATAATTTCTCGGCAAGTGAAAGTATTTTTTCCGCAATACAACTCATGACTTTTTTGATATTGCTTTATAATTATATGCTAGCTGTTAATTCTGGCCTCTGTATTGATGTATGAGTTCATTCAGACATAGATGATCTGCGCAAAAAATACAAGTCATGGCAGTTCCTTTTACTTCGTTTGTACAATCTTCTAGTAAGAGCGTAAGATTGGCGTGTAAGATAAGCTCTCTCTATAATGTGATCAAGATGTATTTTTGATGAACAAAAAGGCTTTATACTTGCACAAAGCCTACTACTACTTGTCAGCTGGTCGGTTGCTCAATATGGTGAAGTGTTTTTTTCTTGTGATTTCAATATTGGTCCCGCAGAAAAACACCAGAATCAACCATCTAAAAGGTCTTGCGCAATTCGCTATCACGTTGTATAAAATTGTGACCTTGATCACTATCCATGAGAGAACTAAAGTCACCGTAAGCCACCGGGTCAGCAGACTGAAGTGGCTGTCGTGCCGCTTAGCGCGAAGAACTGTTGACCGTTGGGGCTGAAAAGTTCTGGAATGGACACCAGTTGAAAGCAAACGAAGCGTGTGACGCCCATCTCAAGGTAGACGTATGACCTAATAAAGGTCGCAGTATTCCTGTGGATGGAGTCCACCTATAAACGAACTCTCTGGAATCCTATAGGGGTGTCCCATTTAACAGTCGTCATGCTGCTGTTGATGATGAACTATAGAAGATGGCTATGCTATGAGAGGTCCAATTTTCTGAATAGGATAGGAGATATGATAAATGCTAACATGTTAATTTTAAAGAATTGAAATAACCACTTGGCAACGGTTAGTTCAGAATTATAACTATGAACATTATTCCAAGCAGCGCCACCTAGCCCCAAAGTAAGTTAATCATAGCTCGTATTAATGGGAGGCGGATACTAGACATCGGATAAACATACCTACTTAAATACTTTTTCTTTTGTAAATGCATTCTTAATAAACATAGAAAACACTCAGACCAAAACAAACAGACGTCATGTTCATGCACACAAATGTCTTTACTATGCAGGGATCGAACCCGCGACCTCTGGTGTATAGCCAACCTCTCAACGACTACACGAAATCGGTCGTGAATGGTGTGAGCATATCCTACCTCCATCGGCAAAATTAGGTTTCCTTGTCACAATGTGATGATGCGAGAAAAAAGTTGTTGTTTCCTTAAGGTATCTACGAGTAAGTGTCCTGCAACAATACATCATCATCATCATCATCACCAGCCTGTTGTAGTCCACTGCTGAACATAGGCCTCTCCTTTTGCACGCCACTGTACTCGATCTTCGGCTGCTCGCATCCAGCTCCTGCCAGCCATCCTGCGCAGATCATCACTCCACCTTGCCTGAGGACGTCCTACACTACGCTTGCCGAGACGCGGTCTCCACTCAAGAACACGTTTACTCCAACGGTTGTCGGTTCTACGGCTAACATGGCCAGCCCACTGCCACTTCAGCTTGCTAATCCGGTGGGCTATGTCGATAACCTTGGTTCTCTGCCGTATCACCTCATTTCTGATTTGATCTCGCAGAGAAACGCCGAGCATAGCCCTCTCCATAGCCCGCTGAGTGACTTTAAATTTGTGGACCAGCCGTGCCGTTAGTGTCCACGTTTCGGCTCCGTATGTCATGACGGGTAGGACGCACTGATTGAAGACTTTTGTCTTTAGGCACTGTGGGATCGACGATGTGAAGACTCGACGTAGCTTCCCAAACGCTGCCCAACCCAACTGAATTCTTCTGTTCACCTCGTCCTCGAAGTTGTTTCTACCTAACTGCAATGTCTGCCCGAGGTATACATATTTTTGAACAACTTCGAGAACGGCGCCTTGTATCGCAATCGGTTCCGGTAGTACATGTTCATTGAACATGACCTTGGTTTTGTCCAAGTTCATCCGTAGACCGATGCGCACAGAAGAGTCAGCCAGGTCATTCAGCATCTGTTGTAGGTCCTGCAGCGTTTCTGCCACGATGACGATGTCGTCAGCAAATCGCAAGTGAGAGATGTACTCGCCATTGATGTTGATGCCACGTCCTTTCCAGTTCAGCGTCTTGAACATATCCTCCATTGCATTTGAGAACAATTTCGGGGAGATAACATCCCCTTGTCTCACACCTCGATGCAACGGTATAGGACTTGTTTGTTGATTCTGGATTTGGACGGACATAGTGGCTGCTTCGTAAAGGCATCTCATCACTTGGATGTATCGCCAATCTACTTGGCATCGCTGCAGGGACTCCAGAACAGACCAGATTTCAATCGAGTCAAAGGCCTTCTCATAGTCCACAAATGCTAGGCACAGGGGCTGATTATATTCTTCAGTTTTCTGTATAATCTGCCGCACTGTGTGGATGTGGTCTATGGTGCCGTATCCGCTCCGAAACCCAGCCTGTTCCGGTGGTTGGAATTCGTCGAGTCTTCGCGCAAGACGGTTCGTGATCACTCTTGAGAACAGCTTATAGACGTGGCTTAGAAGGGAAATGGGTCGATAGTTCTTCAGTAGGGTTTTGTCTCCCTTTTTGAAGAACAGGACGACCACACTCCTACTCCACGCCTCTGGAGTTCTCCCTTCAAAGAGGACAGCGTTAAAAAGCTTTTGGAGCTCCCTGAGTACGGGTCTGCCTCCTGCTTTTAACAGCTCTGTTGTTACGCCGTCCTCTCCAGGGGCTTTTCCATTTTTAAGCCGCCCAAGAGCGATCTCGATTTCGTCAATGCTGACTTCTGGCAGGTCTTCGGTGTAGTGGCGTGTAAGAGTGGCTCTAGAGTCCTCATTTCCGGGGTCAGGTCGAGATGCATGCGAAGCGTATAACCGGCCATAGAAGTTTTCTACTTCCGAAAGGACTGCCGGCTTCGAGACAACGACTTCTCCACTTTCTATGGTCAACTTCGTCAGGTGGCTTCTTCCAAGAGATTGTACGAACACTTTTGAACCCCGGTTCTGCTCAATCGCTCTCTCAATAGAGAGAGTACTGGAGCAACGGAGATCGCGTCGCACGTGCGTACTAATCTCTCGGTTTAGAGTCCGTTTCCCTGACGAAGTGACGGGTGGGTTTTCCCGCCGTCTCTTCATTAGCCCCAAAGTCTCTTCGGAAAGCTTCGACTTCTTGCCTTTACGCTGCATTTTACAAAATCTCGTACCTTCTTCCCTGAGGACTCGAACCACATCTTCAAGGTTCTGGTTAACGTCAGTTGTGGTTTCCACGGCAGCAAATCGGTTCTCCAGATTTGACTGGAACGCTTCAGATCCCATGATAGTTTGAAGCAGAGTTGGTCGGAGCCTGGCCTTCATCAAGCGGACTCGTTCAGCTCTGAAATCGATATTCAGAGAGCCTCGAACGAGTCGGTGATCGCTACCGGTATTAAACCTATTGATCACGGAGACGTCTCTGAATATGTGCTTTTTGTCCGCCATGATGAAGTCGATCTCATTCTTTGTCATAGTGTCGGGGCTTTGCCACGTCCACTTCCTTTGGGGTTGCTTCTTGAAGAATGAGTTCATCAAGAAGAGCCCCTCCCGTTCGAGGAAATTGACGAGCATTTGCCCCCTATGATTTCTGCTTCCATATCCATGGGATCCTACTACCGATTCACTGCAATTTTGTACTCCCACTTTAGCGTTAAAGTCCCCCATAACAACGGTGAAATGGGTCTTGGTAGTGGAGTGGAGGGCTCTCGATATGTCATCGAACATATCCTCCACCTCATCGTCCGAGTGTGACGAGGTCGGTGCGTACACTTGCACCACCTTGAGGCTATACCTCTCGGTGAGCTTGATGATGAGGTACGCCACCCTGTTCGACACACTGGACATTTCCACAACGTTGTTAGCTAGGGACTTATTAACCAGAAACCCAACGCCACCTTGGGATTTTTGGTCTCCCTCTCGGAAGTACATCAGGTGGCCTGAATTGAGAGTTATGGTGTCCTCTCCCTCTCTTCGGACTTCACATAACCCAAGTATGTGCCACCTGATGTTCCCAAGTTCCACCTCGAGTTGCGCCAGATGCGAGTCAAGCCGCAGCGTGCGTCCGTTGTACGTCGCCAGGGTCAGTTGGTTGTGGTGGCCTCCCGCAACAATACATCCAAGCAACAATACATCCAAGTATGTAATGAAGGTAACCTTGTCGCTGTAGTCAAAATCGGCAATAATGATTTATATTTAATGTGGTAACTGATGTGCTGAATATGACCTGAATTACTACAAAATATTTAAATCGGTGTGCACTAAATACATCGTGGTTATACTTTCACACCTAAAAATGTTTGCAATGACAGCCGCACGTTCGTCGACTTCGCGCTTTGTTGAATGCAAATAAAACGAAAGGAACTAGTGCAATAAAGATAATTAGCTGCGTGCATTAATTTAGTTCTAATTGTGAAAGTGTAAGAGAAATTTCCAGTCAGAAATATTTTTGGCTTACATTTGCTGCAGTAACAAACAAACACAGAAGTTTGAAGTCATTACGTATGTTATACAGTTGATTCAAAAGTGATAAACCCTACACAGTTTATTTAAGACATAACTCTGTTCTAATCAACATAATTATTACGTAATTGACGCCCTAATTAAAATCTCAACGAAAGTATCTCAAAGTGAAAGTTACGCATTTATAATTATTTTTCCGCCATTCTTGGCAACACCGCGGCCGACTGTCATGTCATTTCATTTGTCAGTTTGTGTTTTTGTCCAGCAATACGTGTTTACGTCGACGATTTTTACGAAAAACATAATAATTTTGCGTTAAAAATACATTAAATGTGTCGAAATAGATAATAACGAAGTTACAGTGATGTTGAAATGATATTGGTGGGATAACCGGTAAGTTACGCCATGAAATAGTTTAGTTAATTTCATGCAAATTGTTAGTTGATTTCTATGCATGTTTGTTATTAATTTGATGAGCATAAACACCTTTTTACTATCTTAATTGAGTACGTTCCCCTTCAAAGTCATCAGGTTTTAGTATACGAAAGGGAATAAATCCGTTTATCTTCATGAAATAGGTAGGATTTTATCAAGTTCTTTATAAGGTTTCTGGATTGTTTGTTGATCTGGCGGATGTACAAATTATTGATAAAACCTTTTTTTATCATGAATGTGGTAATGGGAGACTAGTTTGCAGATTAGCAAAGGTTATTATTGTGTGCAACATGCAAAATAAAAACAGTCTTCTGAAGTTTAATGTCTATACTTCAATTCGTCTTTTATTTGCAACTAAATTGACTTTATGGACTATGGTTTCGTAAAGAAGTTATAGTTATAAAAATAGCAATGCCCTTACAGGGCTCATGTTAAGGTTTCTTTGTGTATGTATTGTTATGATCTCTTGGACCAAAAATCAAAATCAAAAATAGCTTCATTTAAATAGACCTGTTACAAAGTACTTTTAGACAAATCTAATTAACAAACAAAACATACGTAATAATAGACATGAAAACCGTAATATTCAATTTATATAATATACTGTACTTAAAATAAATGTGACGCTAGCACCGGATCAGAAAGTTGTTTCTGATGTTTCTTTACTGAGAAGAACCGGCAAGAACTCAGCAGTTACTCTTTTCATCTGCTTGTCTTTTTTATAGTTGTTAGTATTTTACAACTTGAACTCAGAACAAGATAGCATAATTCATAATTTTGAAAAGAATAATACTCTTAAGTAAGCACAGTCGTGACTCACAGAGTTTTTGGAACATACAACTGTACTCTAGACACTGTTAATGTTTTACCTCTGTTATCCGCACAAACCTGAAAACTTTCTAATAACATCTTGCAGTAATAGGCAGCTATGGAGGCCAATACGACATCTCTTCGCAAATCTGCACCGGAGTGGAGTCTCGCTGGGGATAAGCAGTTGCTTGATATTCTACAGAATATCCATCAGGTATGATCAGCATGTGAAAGTGTTTATTTCACTTTTCATTTTCAGTCCATGATTTGGAATAAATATCTTAAAAATTGTACATTGTGAAAAATTTTATTATGATATTTACACCCCTTTGGAAAATTTCTTTTTGCATCACTGGCCAGTAATTAAAATTGAAAAATAATTAATTGATTTTAATTTTGTTTTGTATGTGCCAAATAAACGTCCTCTACTCTATTCTATTCTATTCTAAAAATACAAAAGAAGAAGTATCTTAAATTACTTTTTTCAGGAAAAAGCAAGTATAAACAAACAACTGCTGCTAAAAGACAATACATGAACTAAAGCCAGATTTTGTTTGAACTCACACATCTATAAATACATATTCCACTCAAAATTTATAATTACATAATAATGATCATGTAAATCAATGAGTGGTGAAACCCTTTTGGACTTTAATGTCCAAGATATTTATTTTCATTAGATGTATGATACAAAAGTTTTCCTTTACAGAGCCTGGTCACAAGATGCACTGAAGTAAACAATAAACTGGACGAGATGGTGTTGGCACTAGATGGCGCAAGCGTCGATCTACAAAATGTTAATAACAAGTAAGACTTACTGAAACATCCATTATTATAAGGGTCCCCAATAAAATAGCTAAGCTGATGTTCGAAAAATGGTCAACTGTCAATGGACAGAAAATCTGTTTAAAACTGTAGATAGTAGATCATGTTTAATAATCTTGTTTTTAACTTGCAGGATTTAGCCTATTTCAACAAAAAAGGAAGTTCCTCACTTCGTCGTCGGTCTAAATTTTTGATGTCCAGTATTCCAGACTTAAATTCACTTGCCAACCTATGTTCTAAGCTCTACCCTATCAACAGTCTTTGGTCCCCTATAGGTTCCCTACTCAAGACAATATCTGGCTGAACTTAGGAGATAATTTCTTCTTCGTCAAAATTTTGGATTACATTACACCCTATACTTCCCAAAGCTCTTAATTTAACTGCACATATTGTTTTGTTCTGTTCCTTAGATTTATGGCCCTCAGCAACAGTCAGTTCATAGAAAGCAGAGTTTACGATGATGATGTGGACATTGCAGCACAGGAAATACCTAAGGTACTTTTACTAAATCTTCAGATAGTATGAAAGATAGTAGTTTTAAAATTTTTGAGTTTAGGTCTTTGTCTGTGAACTTTTTGCTTATAAAAACAAATGATTGACGACCATCTCGGTGTAATTGTTGAGAAGTCGGCTACTACACCAAAGGTCGCGGGTTCGATCCCCGCACAGTACAAACTTTTGTGTGCATGAACATGTCTGTTTGTATCGGTCTGGGTGTTTCCTATGTATATTAAGTATGTATTTACAAAAGAAAAAGTATTTAAGTATGTTTATCCGTTGTCTAGTATCCGTAAAAAGGGACTTTAATTAGCTCACTTGGGGCTAGATGGCGCTGTGTGGAATAATGTCAAGGGATATTTATTAGTTTTTTGGCATAATTTATATTTACATTTTGAATTATTTTTTGTATTTATGTTTGTATTATGGAAGCAAACTTTCATTATAGGAAACGCCAAAACCACAATCGCAAACATCAGATCTGGAGAAAATGAAACAAACCATCAGAGTATTGGAGAGAAATCACGAATTAATTGAAATACTAGACAGTGACACAGATGATTCTGACGACGACGTCAGCAGGTCAGTGAATTTATAATATCTTAGATTTTACTAAAAAAAATATTCATCGACACAATATGTGAAATCTTCTACTATATAAAAATAAGTCGGGTTTTCTTTCCTGACGCTATAACTCCAGAACGCACCAACCGATTTCCACGGTTTTGCATTCGTTAGAAAGGTCTCGGGCTCCGTGAGGTTTATAGCAAAGAAAATTTAGGAAAATTTCAACAGAAAAGCGGGAAAATCTTTTTTCACATATAGCTTAGTCCACGCGGACGAAGTCGCGGGCGGCTGCTAGTATAATATAAAACTCGTAATTCGAGTGAAATTTTTTGTCTTTTAAGTTCGAATTATTCGCTTCATTGTAAAACAATATGCATTAACTATTGGCATTATTTGATCTGGGAAACAAAACATTACCTTTGCCAAACTATCAATGGAATTTTCGGATAACTATATTAGGCCTATTAATCCTATTCTAAAAATCACAGAAACAAAGTGCATCCTCGAATTAAATACGTAGGTATTTAGATTTACAAAAAGCCTTTGACACTTTTTTCATACCATTTGCTCTGCTTATGTGTGGATTAATGTCCAATGGTATTAATAAAATTCTTTCTTGAAATGGGTTACTTGATGCGGAAAGTGCTCTTAATTGAAAGCAATAAGACTTATAATAGCTGAGTTGTCTTTTTCTTCGGAAGTTCCTCAGGGAAACATTCTCGGTCCATTTCTATGAATACTTAATAATTTTGTCAAAATAACAGATAAAAAACTCGAAATAAAATCTATCTTTTATTCTGTGATTGTTACAGGATAGTATTGAAACCCAAAGACATGTATTCTCACAGACCATTGCCATACATCATAGGCACACAAGCGTGGAAAAACAAATGGCATGCAGGTATGTTATTAAAATAATTCATTTTGCAAACTCAACAACTGGTTAGTAACTTTAACAATTCTGTATCCGTTTTCCCTCTTAATTAATGTAAAAATATTCGTGGCAGTCGAATTTCAGCATCTTTTAACATTTATCAAAAACTTTGCAAATGTATATGAATACTGTTGCTTTAAATCTGATGATGAAACCAGAAGGTGGTCAGTAGAACTATAACTAGTTCTATCAAAATAGAGTTTATTTATGCTTATTTGATTCAAAACATCGTTTCCAATCAATCATATTACATATAATAAAAAGAGTTAGAAAGGTTACTTGTGCTAGAAGAAAACATTACGATTTAAAGTGTTAGTGTAAATCAATGATATTATAATAAAAAAGAGGTACATAGGTTAATAGCAGTACTGATGCTAAGTCGAAAAACGTTCCCTGGCGTACGTACTATAATTTGACCGTGTGTACAAGATGGTATGATTATTTACTAGAGCGTAAACGAGACAGATACATGTTGCGCAGTGTCGTCTCAAACAGTCAATGCTTTGCTCAGGTGTTCGAAAGTTATGATATCGGGTGCCACTTTTTTAGCACAAGTAACCTATTTACCTACCGTCTAAATAATAGAACAAATAAATGATTTCTGATAATGTTTTTAGGTCTTCATCCAGAAGATAGTGACAGTGACAGTTCCGTGTCCAAACAGGAAGTTGCGGAACAGTATTCCGATTCAGAACCGGAACCGGAAGAGACTCCCAATGATACCTTGCACGAGAACAGTTGGGGCTACGGCAAAACCAAAGTAAGTTTATTTTTTCTGTTGTTTTTAGCATTTATCAATGCAGTATTACCAAATATAGGAAAACCATGACATTTGATCTTGGATCCACGCCTGAAGCCAAGACTAGTTGTCCTTTTATTGTTTTCTTATCTTTAGCAAAGTGGTAATTTTGTCCTTAGGCACGTTACTTAATGTCAGGGGTTTAGAGTCTTCCGCTCGAGTCATTGTCCAGTGAAGTTGTAATAACTAAAATTTAGCTTAACTTACCCTATTGACCGTTAAAACTTAAGCCAAACTCTAAGTTTGTCATTTACAAAAATGTATAGAATTTTTTTTTGTGTTGGTAATAATGATACATAAATATTAAGATGCTCATCATATATGGTGTTCAATAATAGTCAACATGTTTGAAACGACCATGACAGGTGTACAAGCTTGATTAAAAAATAATTATAGGTGCAAAATTAAAAAAAAATCATGACAATATTCAAAACATCACATTAATAAAATAAAATGAATACTAGAATATAAGCCATAAAAATTATATTTAATCAAGTACATATTTATATTTTATCTCTCGTAGGAATCTACTGGCAGTTCCGAGGTCCTCTCAGAGCAAGATGCCACAGTGGGCTCTTTGCCCACAGCTGGGATGAAGCCTTCCCCGTCAGATATCGCAGCCGAGTTAGCCAGACGTCTAGGCGGCAATATGGACCAGGTAAATACTAAATAATAATATCACAGGACAGTATCCCACACAGCGCCATCTAACCCCAAACTAAGCAACTAAATGCTTGTGCTATGAGATACCAGATAACGGAGGAACATACTTAAATACTACTTATTTTTGTAAATATTTTTGTAAACACACAGACCAGTACAAATAGACATGTTGACGGGTACAGAAATGTTTGTACTGTGCGGGGATCAAACCCGCGACCACTGGGCATCGATTCAAAATAATTCAAAAGAACCCTTTTAAAGTACAGAAAATATACAAAACTAGCGTACGCCTGCGACTTCGTCCGAGTGGATTTCACTCTCGTTTTCATCCTCAGTATTTTAGTCTAAAAATACTTACATCGTAAAAGGAACCCCTGTACCAAATTTCAAGTTTCTAGGTACAGTAGTTTCAGCTGTGCTGTTGATATACAGGGTCAATTTTTCAATTTTGCTTTTGTGAGGCCAAATCCTAAACTATGAAAAATTTTAAAAGCATTCTTAAAAAAAGGAGTCTCGAGACCGATTTTGACCAAAACTAAACTTAGATTTTAAAATAACTCTTACTACCCGGATGTCGAAACTGTTGGTTTTTAAAAAAAAGCTCTTTTGGCATCGCACAGTGTCCCTTATAAGGATCAAATTCTAGGAAGTGACATTATATGGGTGAACTAAAGGAAAGGTTTTTTATCTAATAAGATGTTTTTATTTTCCGAAATCGTGAGTGGGAAATTTTTATTACGTCGTAAAAGGGAAGCTCAGAAAAACGCATTAAACCATTTAAATTACAATTTATTCACAAACTAAAACAAATACAAGTTATACAAGAAAAAGAGAGAGCGAGATAGCTATACAAACGTCAAATAATGGCGGGGAATACTGCTCTTGACAAGTTGCGTTCGGAAATGCCTAACAGTCGGCCTTCCTGTACCACTGCTCGCCCCGAGCAGTATTCTCCATGTAAAGCAACGTAAAAGTAAAACTAAGCTAAGTAATATTGACATACCCAGGTGACTTCTTAATGCCACCACAACTGACTTCTTAATGCCAGTTCAGCTGACTTCTTAATGCCAGCACAACTAACTTCTTAATGCTAGTTCAGGTGACTTCTTAATGCCACCACAACTGACTTCTTAATGCCAGTTCAGCTGACTTCTTAATGCCAGCACAACTAACTTCTTGATGCTAGTTCAGGTGACTTCTTAATGCCACCACAACTGACTTATTAATGCCAGTTCAGGAAGTACACCTTCCAAGTCGCGACTTATACAACACCTCTTAAGGCAAATCTCGAGATTTAAACAGTCAGTTAAATAACAAACAGTCTGAAACGTTCTTAATCGTTTCCAGTTATTTAACAAGTCTGAAGCGTTCTTAATCGCCTCCAGTCAAATAACTTACAGTCTGAAGCGTTCTTAATCGCCTACAGTCAAGTAACAAACAGTCTGAAACGTTCTTAATCGTTTCCAGTTATTTTACAAGTATGAAGCGTTCTTAATCGCCTCCAGTCAAATAACTTACAGTCTGAAGCGTTCTCAATCGCCTACAGTCAAGTAACAAACAGTCTGAAACGTTCTTAATCGTTTCCAGTTATTTAACAAGTATGAAGCGTTCTTAATCGCCTCCAGTCAAATAACTTACAGTCTGAAGCGTCCTTAATCGCCTACAGTCAAGTAACAACAATGAGCGAACAAATATCGCCTTCTTAATGGCAGCTCACTGAGTAATATTACAAACAATCACAAACAAACAATATAAATCAGATAATGTAACAAATGAGCGAACAAATATCGCCTTCTTAATGGCAGCTCACTGAATTATATTACAAACAATCACAAACAATATAAATCAGATAATGTAACAAATGAGCGAACAAATATCGCCTTCTTAATGGCAGCTCACTGAGTAATATTACAAACAATCACAAACAAACAATATAAATCAGATAATGGAACAAATGAGCGAACAAATATCACCTTCTTAATGGCAGCTCACTGAATAATATTACAAACAATCACAACCAAACAATATAAATCAGATAATGTAACAAATGAGCGAACAAATATCGCCTTCTTAATGGCAGCTCACTGAGTAATATTACAAACAATCACAAACAAACAACATAAATCAGATGATGTAACAAATGAGCGAACAAATATCGCCTTCTTAATGGCAGCTCATTGAGTAATATTACAAACAATCACAAACAAACAATATAAATCTTAAGAATACAAGAAGTAATGTTTCATTCTTATTAAGAACAATCAGATAATGTACTATCTGATAAAAACGATTCAGTTTTTTCATTAAAATAGGTAGTAGACTTGCTCATTTGCGCGCGGATTGACAACAGCAGTCAAAATGTATTTTATTTGTTTCTTGTAGACCACAATAATCCTTAAAATACTTACAAATGGAAGCTTTGTTTCGGTCGCATACAACTCCAAATATCTGTAATACTATAATAACACGAACAGCTTCTAACTACAAGAGCTAGAGTGAATAAATGTCGTAAATCGAACACCAAGGTGGCCCACGTATAGGTACTATGTGTAACGGCAACGGCATCTTTCATAAAGAATACAACAACACTGCTTGACACCCTGTATATTTTTCACGCATAGTGTTAAGAGATGCAACCATGTACATTTTACTTTTTGTTCCTAAATGCAGCGCCGTATTTGCCAAACCAGTTTTTAAACACGGTAAAAGTAAGCATGTTCTGTCAAATAGCCACTTTGAATTTTATCTTACAATTATTGGTCTACAGTTGAACCAATTGAAGTCTCCCTGTTGCATTGCTTCTACAAAAGTAGGTAGGTACTAAACATGTATCATTTATTCACTTAACGGAAATAACATTGTTTCGGCTAAACCCATCCAGGTGGCCCGTTGACTTACCAGCACGGTATTCGACCTTAAAAAAAGTAACATACACCTTAAATTTAAACTAACTTACAACAACAGCAAGGGTCTCATAATCAATGCTTTGACTTCTGCTAGGCTGTAAGTGATTCACCAGTCATAAACATTCGTAAAAACGTGTTGACTCAAAACGATGTAGGTACTGCCGCGATCTTTCATCCGCTCGGCCATCGACAAAGTACAATATCTATAATATGAGCGCTTTGAATCTGTAAGCTACGCACTTTTTGTAGAACATTTATCAATCTTACAATTACAGAAAAAAACAATTCGAAAACTCATCTGATACTCATCAAGACTATTTCAGCAGGTAAGCTTTCGCCGATCTATGTCTTCAGACAACGATGTATGCAATGCACGACGCTCACTGATCCTAAGATAATGTGACCAACGTGCGGATGTCAATTAGTTAAGGTATTACACACTGCTCTAGACACTCCGTATATTGTAAACCCTGAAATATATGATTGTGTGCCTAATATAATTGCACTTGCTGTGGCGCAACGCCACAACACACCAATGTGAATATGATTATCACATTTGAACAAAACTGATAGCCTTTCTTTTGTCTTGTCACGACACACCCCGTCACAGCAATATTATGTTGGTCTGTATAATTCGTGTACTAATATCCGTATTAGGGTCCTTCCTACAACGGTTTGGTTGTCACGAATCTAAATAACGCATAATAATAAATATGAGCCTCGCTCTGTGAAACCAGGAACAACGAAGGTACCACAGACAACCAGATTCAGCACAAACACTTGTTTCATCAACAAACCCCGCACTGTGCGGAAATCGAACACGCGACCCCTCGATGCTCAACCGTTGAACCACTGCGCTAAACGGGTCATCAACGACTCAAAACAAACGAAATATCAACATCAAAATAACAAGTTCGAATCTAATCGACAGGCAATTATTTAACACCTTGTACGACTGCACTTACATTTGGCAGTTCGATTAATTAATTTTGTAAATACGAAACATCTACTACGTTTTTTAAATAACACAAATCACCATGACAATACTCAAACGCTTAGTTGGTAACAGGCTGACTAATATTAACCTCTGTTTTGGGCACAGTTTGGCCTCATCAGCCACCTCCTTGAAGGATTTATTTTCGAATTTATGACATACCTCAAATGCCCAATGGTTGACTGGCAGATATTGCGCTCAGCATGAAGCCCGCCATACCGTACTATTATGTGCAATGAAGATGAAATAAATAATTAAATATTAAAAATTTTAATTGAACAACTAGACTTGCATGGATTGAATATTCAACTGTAACTGTAACCTCTGGGCTCTGTATAACTCTGTAATTATTATTATTTTACGCAAGACAAGACAACTGAAATCAATAAAAATGACAACTAATAATTTGCAGCTACAGTAATATCTGTAAATAATTAGACATAAGTTTGTCTGAAGTAACAGTTTACTTCAGGACATTCATTCTTATCATGGCCTGTACGATGATAACAGTGTGATGAACACCTTTTCTACCTAATTGTTTTCATCATCATGACAGACACAGCCACAGAATGCACAAGTTTTATGAATTTTGTAATGTTGGTGCAATGTGACCACAATGCTTACAACTGCATAATTTAATTATTAAATCAGTAACACTTGACTTACTTCAACGATGAAAATTAATATCTTAACATGCTGGACGTGTCCTGATAACCAGCAGAAATAGCATCAACTTACTGGTACGGAAGGTACCTACCTGTTATTGCTTCTGTAACCTGCATCGGGTAACCCACAAGCATAACCTTAAATAGATCTTGTCACATTAAAATTTATAAATAATATTCAGAACATTACACCATAAGCATTAACTTAGTCACACATCTGACTAACTTAGTGATTGGAAAGAAAGGCAGTTAATAAACATTAGAGTTATGTAAGGTTGAGATATTAGTTTAGGTTTAGATAGTTGTTAGTATCAATGTTCGGCATACTTCTTTTTTTAAATTTAAAAGTCCAAATAAGTTTCAGAAATAGTTTTCTCATCACCAGTCATACATCCACAGAATACAAAATACCTTTATCTTTTCAGATTAACTTACTTACTCAATAATAATTAACAGATCAGATAGGATCAGAATCAGAAAATGTATCATTAAGACCAGCATAGACTTGAACTAAATCAGCTGTAGGTTGCCAATGGCACAGATGAAATGGTGGGGTACTACTGAAGTGGGGTAAAAACAGACCACTACTGTGGCTACTGGTTTCCATTATTCAAAGTACTAGGCATAGTAGATACCTAGCACTTTAACTAGGAGTAGTTTGACGAATGAAACTTGTTCAGGTTCGCAAGAACCTGCTGCTTAATCACTCTCCCATCAGGAGCATGATGAACACTCCGCAATAAGAGAGCGATTAAGGCAGAGGTCAGTGACCGCGCACACGGTCCGGTGCCGCGGTGCTCCAGCGGACTCCGCTCGGGACCGCCAAAACGCTGCCGATTTGAGACACTATTCAAAAGTTCACGAGGCAACGTATCATATGGGTACACCGTCCGTCACTACTACACATTTCAAAGATGACAATCCGATATCATGGAAAAGTTCACGTCCACTTATTGTTATTGGCTTGAAAGTTACTTTTATCACAAATTCACAACAATCCCCAATACACTCGATTCGACAATTCACTCACAGTACCCGTGCGGCAACAGGTACGAACCGGTTTTTGTTTTCTGCAAGGCGTCCCGGCCGGTGCGGCCGCGCTTCGTAAATTTTGGAAAACGATACTGAAGTTACTTTCACTTATTGTTTCGTCAGGAAAACGTTTTTGTAGGCGCTCGGTACACTAATCTCACTTCTGAGCTAAAAGGGAAGCTCAGAAAAACGCATTAAACCATTTAAATTACAATTTATTCACAAACTAAAACAAATACAAGTTATACAAGAAAAAGAGAGAGCGAGATAGCTATACAAACGTCAAATAATGGCGGGGAATACTGCTCTTGACAAGTTGCGTTCGGAAATGCCTAACAGTCGATATTAATTATTTTGTTATATTGTCATCGTTTCAGATTCCTATACCCGCTCCTGAGTTGCCTCAACCGAACATGGCTGCCAAGAAAGTGTACAGGCCAGACCAACCGACTGTAGGTAAGTTCTAGATATTTAGGAATCCTGTGGCTAAAGGTCGCGTCGGTTAGCATTTGAACTTTGATTTTAAATGAATAAAAAAATATTTTCACACAAAAGTAGGTAGGGCTAAGTATATATTTTTTATTTCAAATATATTCTTATTCTAATTTTCAATTAGGCAAGTTTAAAAAACAGATTTATTATTATAGACGCAATTTATTAAGTTGAATTTTGGAGAGATTAATAATTATATGGATATTTCCATCCACGTCATAAAAACTTCTCATTTCAGAAGGATTTTTTTTAAAAAAACTTTTCTTTTATTGAAATTCCAATACCCATTTAATTTCGTATTGGGTACCTCTTTAGAGTTAACGGTTGGACCATTATTTACGAGACACCCTGTATAATAAATACATGCATTTCCTCACGACTATATCCTATATATAGTCACACTTAATGTTGCCGTCATGTTGCACGGAACATTGAGAAGCCCACATTCCGCCGACCGAATTTGCTAACGTGGCGCGCCTTCGGTCTTTATCAAGTTTGCGTAGGTTTTTCACTGGTGGGTAGGTTTAAAAAAGAGATATTAATAGGTTTTTGATTTTCCAGGTACAGTATTCAGCGACGAACCACCACCCTTAGACCAATATCAATCTGAAGAAGAGTTACCTGAAGAAGACAACGATATATTCGCAGAACTACACAAGAACAAACCTTATGCTTATGATAAGAGGGAGCAGAGTCGACTGGCTGAAGATTTGTTCAGTGGTTTGGATTCTGAAGATACTGGAGATATTTTTAGCGATTTTAAGGACAATAAGGTGAATATACAAAATTATCTAAAATATTATCTATCGTTTTTAAGTGAACACGGGGACAGATACTTTGTTTTATACTAGTAATAAAGTAAAACCAAAGCGATCTGAAAATTTAAAAAAAAACTCTGAGCAAGTGGACCATTATACATTACTTTCGAAGGTAATCTTACTAATATTTTGAAAGCGATAGTTTGTATGTGTGGATGTGCCGTGTTGCTCTTTCACGTAAAAACTACTGAATGGATTTTAACGAAAATTAACAGTAATGTAGCTTATACATATGAATCACACATAGGCTACAATTTATAAAGATATATAGCTTTTTGTTTTTCAACTTAAGTCCACGCGGACAAAGTCGCGGGCGGCTGCTTGCAATAAATGAATATTACACACAGCGAGATTTAGTCCCAATTCAAACAATTAAATGCTTGTTTTATGGGATACTATACAACGGATAAACATACTTAAATACTTTTTTTTGTAAATACACACTTAAAATACATAGGAAACACTCAGACCAGTCTTAACACACATGTACATGCACACGAATGTTTGTACTGGGCGGGGATCGAACCCGCAACCTCTGGCGTAGAAGCCAACTTCTTATTAGCCGTTATTAAGAGCAGGATAAAAACGAAATAGGTGGCCTGGCCTGGTTTGCCGTTGACTGTACTTAGCTGCCTGGCCCCTACTATAGTGGTTCAGTAGTTATTTAACAACGAATATAAGGAAGACATTCTGACAGCTTACGGTGTCTTAGAAATTGAAGTTTGACAGAAGTGTTCTGTCGGGCTCAAAAGCCAAGCCGCAGCTTATGAATCGTATTTCTATTGAATTAAAGTGCAATTTCCGATGACACTGGCAGCTGTCGAAAAGGACTTCTTAAATCATTGGTAAAGTCGTATCATTACTTTACAGACATCCTCTACTCCAGTGGCTAAAAAGACAATTTTGTTCCATGAAGAACCCGAACCGGAAATGTTTGTTGAAAAACCGAAAAATATACCTGAACCTAAGCAAGATACAGTGCGTGAAACTGAAGGTTTTAAGGTAAGAGTGAAAGAGATAACATATAGTGCGCTTGGTTATATCCTAAACGGGGTAGTCAGAAGCACAGTGATTGTTGCCGTTTTTGAGGGGAACATTCAAAGGCCCACATTTAAGTATAGTCCGTTCACGTTAAGAATGCAGTGATTTTTACATTCAATTCTGTTTCACACAAAACAACTCAGATCTCAGGACTCAGGAACGATTTGAATGGTTAGGGGGTGTGCTAGATCGTAGGACAAGTATGAAATTACTGCAACAGACGCGAACGGACTATAGGCTAATTTGAACCCAACGTGGTAGGGGGAACCCAACTGTTTGTGGTTACTTGAGTTTTTTTTCGGTGTCTTCCATCACTTGTGAGCTAGCTGCAATTTGTACAATGATAACAAATTTGGTTCTACTGCGAGCCCTGAACTAAGAACCACCAGAGTTTCGAGCCATAGTGTTTACTGCTGGACCACTGGGTACCCTTGCTGAAATATCAATGTTTACAAAGAAGAAAATATTAAAATTACCTAAATACAGTTAAACATATCTTAATTGTTTAATTATCTCCACAGAAACCAGTTGGTGGCATATCCTTGTTCGGCAATAATAAAGGCGCTGAAAGCATAGGGGCGGCCATTTTGAAACGTAATCAACGGAAATCATCCTCAGACGAAGACACAGCTGAAGAAACTTCTCGACTACCGGTTAAGAAGGAACCAACGCCAGTTACAAACAAAGAAAAAGATATGTTTGACGATCTGTTCGCAAAATCTGAAAGAGAACAGAAAAAAGCTGCTCAAAAGAAACAAAAAGATATTCCAAAGACAGATAATTCCAAAATTGATTTGTTTAGTGACAATATTTTCGATGATATTGATGATATATTCACAACTAATGTTACAGTTAGCAAGAAAGAACATAAAAATGAAAAACCACTGTTTGAAGATGACGACGACATATTCTCGGACATTGCTGTAGCTAAGGAGAGCAAAGTTGAACCTATAAGTGTTAGAAATAACAAAAAAAGCATATTCGATAGTGATGACGAGCTATTTGCAGAGAAGAGTGAAGAAAAACCACAAACAAGTACATCCCGCAAGGAAAACATTGCTAAATCTGAAAATTTAGGTAAAAACACTCGAGTAGAAGACATTTTCGGAAATGATACTGAAGATGATATATTTTCTGATTTAGTTGGAAGTAAATCAGCTGTTTCTACCAAAAATATTGTAAATGTAGCTACGGAAGATATTACAAAAGCTAAAAATGAAAATTCTGATATAGAAACACAAAATAATAACAACAAAGTTACTAGTAAAGCTAATTTGCTACCTCAAAACGAAGAAAAAGCGACAAAGGCCAAAGAAAACAAGTTAGCTAAGTCTATAGCTCAGTCGAAATCAATATTTGGCAGTGATGGAGATGATGATGAATTGTTTGCAACTTCTAAAACAACAGTGGCTCCAAAACACAACACCTTTGACACTTCCGCGCAAAGTAATTTGAAAGGAGAGAAAAAACTATCGAAACCGCCGAAGATATCACTATTTGATGATGATAGTGACGAGAATGATCTCTTTGGCGCAACTACGAAAAATATAGCAAAAAATACAGAAACAATAAAATCTGACGAGAAATTATCAAGTACAAGTAATGAAAGTGTTGTGAGTAAAGGAAAAACAACTGTCTTTGAAGATTTAGAACCAAATGATGTATTTAAAAACACAGATAAACAACCAGACACTGAAAATAATAATCAAATTATAAGCGAATCATCAACACTCCTTAGCACTGGCAATACAAGTGATACTATTGATAACAAAAAAGAAATGGCTACTAAGTCAAATAATAACTCAATATTTGGTGAAGATGGGGAAAATGAGGTGTCTAGTTTATTCAGTAAAGTTGTTATAAAACCGGCAAAACAACAAAAGCCAGTATTGAGCGAAAAACCAGCAAAATTACCGATTGAACCAACAGAAAATACTGAAACAACTGAAAAACCCAATCAAGTAGCAGATTATGCCAGACTTGAAAATAAACAGGCTGAACCATCAAACAATTATAATAATAATACAAATCAAAATGATTCGGCGACAATGGAAGACCCTAAACAGTATATATTAGATGAAAAAGAGATATTGACCCCAAATTCGGATGACGTATCTGCAAAAACGGACTTACAGACCCATGAAATAAAGTCTAATAAACCAGTTACAGGTTTTCCAAGCGATTCTAAAGTTGAACCAGATACTATGATGAATGAGGAGAAGGACATTCTGTTTTCTAGTCCACCAGAATTAATTTTACACACTCCGAATGTTTTCGATGATATATTCAGCGAACCGCCGGCTTTTGAAAAATCTTCAGAACCTAAGAAAAGTAAGAATGTCAATGCTCTATTCGATGATGATTCTGATGATGAAGCTCTATTTTTCAAGAAGAATGATCCTATTCCTGACGAAAACCTTGATTTAAGTACAGATAGTAATAATGAGGCTCTTTTTGGTATTTTCCACGATGAACCACCCGCTATAGTTGATTTCAGTCAGAAACCAGAACAAAGTAATATTAATGCCGATTTTCTAGACGATTCGGACGATGAATTATTTACTTCACGATCGGATAGTTATCATAAAAACAAGCACGAAAGTTCTGAAAATACTCAAAAACATACAAATTTGAAAACAGCAGAAGACATATTACCTCAAGTGCAAACAAAAGAACAAAGTGTGAAAAAATCAGAAAAAACAGTATCAAATCAAGCTGAAATTATTGAACAAGAACTCAAAGATCACAAATCAGAAGCAAAAACACATAAAGACGTTCCAGACGGTTCCGAAACTAAAAAAGTTGGTAAATTAAAAACTATGAACTTTAACATCAACGTAAATACATTATTACCAGGTGCATCTCCTAAGAAGAAAGCCGTAGAACAAACCGACGGTCAAACTCTATCTGCTAAAAGCCACGAAGATTTACATACAAAAGAAAAAACTGAACCAATTGTAGCCAAATCTATAAGTTTTGATGGTGAAAGTTCTCAAGTGTTAGACAATAAGATATCTAAAGAAAGAGCTAAAATCCAAGTTAAAAGACGGCCAAGTACCAGACGCGCTAGGAAAGAAGCTGTTAGAAAATCTGGAATCGATTATGGAGAAGATTCAACCGACAATTCCAGTTCAATTGATGATATTCCCAAATCAAATGCAAAAGAAACGAGGCCTGTTGAAGTAAACCCTGATTTCGAAAATGACAGTGAAAACAAAATAGATTCTAGTCTTGATCAAGAAAATACTGCACACGAATCTAACTTCGATTTTAATAAAGATGAGATAGATAGTTCTAAAGATGATATGTTTCGAACACAGTCTCCAAGCAATATTGAAGAAACCGTACCTACAGCAACTGAACCTGAAAATACTGAAATTGGAAATGAACAAAGTATATCTAAAAATAATACCACTTTTGAAGAAGACTTTTTATCCGACAACAATGTCAAGACACGTATTGACAATGTTCAGACTGAAAATAACTCTGATAACAAAGTAGAGGCTAAAAAAGCTGAAAGTAAAACCGTTACTTCTAAAGTTGTTTATATCTTGAACGATGAAGACATATTTGCTAATCCAAACATCCTTAACATGTTAGCCGATGATGATGATGATCTGTTTAAAAATCTAGGAAATACTTTTACAAGTACCTCTAGTATAAACACATTGGGTAATACTTATAAAGATATTACATCTAATACTAATAATGAAGTAAAGGTTCATATTGATAGTAAGAACGAAAGTGGAGTTAGCGCAGTCCACATTGAAAAGACAACTAAGTTAATAGATGATACTGCTGAAACAAATCAATCCAAACTAGATAATAATAGGAATAGTAAACCAACTAAAACGTCGTTATTAGATGACCTTAGCGACGAAGAAAATGAACTATTTAATAAAAACAAGAAAGTTAAAGTTACTGAAGTAAAGAATACAACTAAAAAAGCTTCATCTAAAGTTAAGAGTATACTAGATTCTGATAGTGATGAAGACCTATTTGGAGGCCGAAAGAAAGAGAGAGAAACTCAACCGAGTGGAAGCGAGACAAAAGATACTGTACAAGCGGTTAAAGTGAAGACTTCTCTATTCGGTGAGGATGAAGATGATAATCTGTTTGCAGTTAAAGCCAAAAACTCAGGTTAGTGTTGAGGTGGTCAATTTGTTTCATTTCATTGACTTTTTAGATTAATAGCTTAACTTTAGAGGCTCTGAAAAGAAGTTGGAGAAGGGGAAGGGAGGATTTTGCTCAACAGTGTGACCCTAATAGCTGATTAAGATAAGATATTATGGTAAACTATAAGAGCTCATTTACCCTTCTATGGCATCCTCAAAAAGTGCTGTTTGAAAAATTTCTTCTAAAATATGCCTAGTTGAGTTGTGGCTCAGGCAATCCCGAACAATGTTTTTATAATAAAAAAGAGGTCAGTCAGTACTAATACGAAGCCAAAATTATCCTCTGGCGTACAGCTTGGCAAAAAAGACGTGAAATTAATGAGGGCGCCACTTTCGTGAATGTGGTCACCCCGTATACTACGACTCGAACAGTTTTGATAGTTTACTAATTCAACTTATTTTTTTAGAGAGAATGGCTATCTCGTTGTCCCTTTACAATCTCCCCACTACCTATTCGTCTGACGCAATCATCGCGCGAACCACAGTAAGGACACTCCTTTATCATCAATAGGTTTGATCTCGCGTTCGCACGTACTAAGTTCGCGCGAATGCATCACGTGTCGACCACCTAATAGGACACCAAATTCTAGTTCAGTACTTTCTCATTCCTATAAGTTTCGCGTTATATTATTAAAACGCGTTAAATTTCCTTAATCCCACATTATCCAGCAGAATAATGGAATTACTCATACAGGTAGCCAGGTCAATCGGGTGAACCGCTAGGTGGCAGAAATGCAAAGGCAGTGGCACCAACACAGTTGATTCCCACCACATACAAACACATTGTCTGGACGGTTTGCTACTACCAAATATAAAAATGAAAGAAGACACTAGCAAAATCATAAAAAATGTAAAATTAGAAACAACAAAGCAACAGAAGATTTTCTTATTCAAGTTTGTCCCCGTTGGTAATAACCATTTCCTATTTTAATGACGTGTTATCATGATTTTCTACTTTCTTCGGTATATTCTCAAAGGCTGGCTCAGACACTGCTTTGAAAATTAAATTTAATTAAAACCTAAGATCAATAAAAATATATCAATCAGCTAAAATATGCTAACTTCCCAATTTGCTTTTTTTAAACACAGTATTGCCAGTGATAATATTCTTTAGTTCCCTTTCAGGACTTTTTTGCCAAGCTGTACGTACCTATAATTTGTTGTGGACAGCCCTGATTTTTTTGCTTGTGAACCATTCACCGGTCAGTTTACAACAGAGTTACCAAGATTTGTCAGTTTACCCCATATTCAGGGAAACAAAAAATATAACAAACCATGTTCTAGAAGTCAATATTTAATGTCGTTAAAAACTTACACTCAAAATTCGATTCAAAACTACATCATAAATTCAAATATTAAGTTAGACCAATCATAGACTTAAATCTATTCTCGAGTGAAATACTCGTGTGTTGTTATAAAGACATTATGAAGGTTCCTGATTAATATCCGTCAAGCGCATTTTTCTTCCTGACGATTATGTCGCTCAAAATCCTATATTTTACTAGTTGACTAAGTGCCATGCAAACACTACAATCGAATGAACAGGGCCATTATTACAATTCAATTTAAGCGTTCTAAAATAAGCAGACTTGGCTTACTCTCTAGTGATAACTTTCAGTACCTACTCGCGTTTTTATGACCGATGTATCATAAACAAAACCAAGCGCATTATAAAGTTAATCTTTCAGGTCGCAGTCCACAACCGGCAAGATCTACTAGGGAGGTGTTGAGCAAGCCTTCTGAGCCTGTATTCGATGACCCTTTGTCGCTGCTAGGTGGTGAAGATGATTAGTAATAAAAAAACTACAATGTAATACAGGTTGATTATGCAAGTAATTGCCAAATTCTTAGGAGTTATTTGGTTATCAGGAAATGAATAGATTTCTGTGGAAATCATGTCATTTAGTATATGGATTTCTTTTTTCAAAAAGTTTTACTTTAGGCATGGAAAAATACGCCAGCGCACTCGATATTATTGAGTTTAACTACAAGTGTAGAAGTCATTTTTGTGCGCGGAAATAAGCTCAATCCTTTATTGACTTACTTTTTAGGATATTTAAAAACATTAAAAAAACACTACGATAAAATAAAAATACGATGAAGACTAGGAAAAAATAAATTACATATAAATTATTTTTTAATTTTTTTTTTTAAATTCTAATTATTTACTTATTATTTTTGAAATAATTTAAATAATTGGCAAATACTTGCAAAGTCATTCTATATAGCGCCTTTATTGTATGCAGTTTTGACTGCCACAAAACGAATGAAACTACGAACAAACCTGTTGTTTTAAATTTACTTATTTATATTTGTGTACGTAATGAAAAGTACCTAATCTAATTGCGATATAAATTGTCTAACATTCCATATTATTGAGATTTTATTATTATTATTACTTTAACTCATAATAAATTAGTATTTATTTATTGTATTATGAGATTAATTGTTACGTCATTGTATTGTTAAATTGTTTAACTTTGTATTTTTGGCACTGCCAGAGCAATTTTTTGCGATGTTTTTCATGGTAGTTAGCTCAGTATTTGTGGAGCAGCTTACTTAGTATGTGAAGTGAAAAAAACTTCGTTATTATGCCTTTTCATGCATTTTTCTATACACGCCTGTCAATTACCTGGCCTTAGATAGTATTGTTTACTAATTTCATTGCCTGTTTTTTAGTGAATTTTCTATTGATATTTTTTTCCCCCCGTGTTATTTTTATACAACTCAAGCACGTTTTATTCACATGCGTTAATTTTGTATTTAATTTAAATGCATTTTCTGAGCCTCTCAAACTTACTGTTTTGTGTGTGATTGATAATACCTGTAACTTAACCAGTGTGCAATGTTTTTAATCAGAAAAGTGCTACTTAAATATGAAGCCTGGAATATAATAGTATTTACGGCCGCACTCAGAGACGTCAATTAAAGTTAATGATTCATTAGTCCCGGATGGAAAAAATGCTAAACGAAAAACGAATTTACTAAAAAGTTTTCAGATTGACATATTTTCACAATATCTTTAATGTAGGACTCTGAGTGTGCCAGTTAATGTTAGATGCACTTTGTTCTTTGCAAAATTTTGTTAAAAAATGTTATTGAAATGTAAATAATTTATTGAAGCTATGCTACGATTGTAAGTGCCTAAAATACACAAAATAACTATTCTTGTATGTTGAAATTGTGTTAATTGTAATAAAGTTTATATTATAAAGATATTTTCCTTCCAACGTAACCTCCATGTACCTGCATATTTCGTTTGAGAAAAATCAACAAACACCAAAATTAGGTTAAGTGCATATGACCACTGACCGAAGCCGCGCGGATCATGCAGGTACGTATAACGGTTTAACTTTAACCGCGCGGTACCGTGTGGTAATGTAAATATTAAACAGCGGTTCGTTGCTCCGCGCGGTCATATGAACCTAGCCTTAGGAAACGTAAGAACCAGGATTTCGACCATGTAGGGAGGTTATTCAGGCGGCTGCAATTTCTTTACATGCCTTTATGTCATGCATGGGAGTTTGTGTATCGACAAACCATGTGACTCCAATGATCATGTTTTAACGATTTATTTTAAAGCTTTCTCAACTAACACCTCTGAATACACTGATACCTAATAATTTATTCACTAACAACCACTAAATTTTAGTGAAAAGTTGAAAAAATAGATCGATTATGCTTTCAGTTTGAGTACCCTCAAAAAAAACCTAAATTGACATTCTAAACCGGGAAATGGCTTGTTAACAGAAAAGAGGTTTTTAGATTACAGGACTTTTTATAACTAGTATGGCAACACTGGAACACGTACAAATAAAAATGCACTTTAAAGCTAGAGTGAGTGAGCGCAATATTCCGTGTTTGCTTACTTGCTTTGCTGCTTGACAATCAATTTGACATCTGCGTAGGCACGTTTATCACGTTTTCCTTGCTGCCAATTTTTTTTGAGTCGTTGAATAAAAACACGAAATCGATTCAACATGAAAACTGTGAATAAAATTAAAGATAAAAAGCATAAAACTGCCAAGAAGCCCAAAATCAAGTCGAAGAAGGAGAAGATATTAGTCGTAGCCCAGGAAATAAAATTCGCGCGGCTCCTTTCTGGCAACGATAAAAAAACACGAGATCGAGTGCTGAAATCGTTCAAAAAATGGCTATTGACGTGCTTCGACAAAGGACATGGTAAGTTTTCTTACTATTTCTATGAAATTTCAAGTTTTTTCTAATGATTTCATCAAGAAATTTCAATAATAGTTTCATACAGAACATAACCTATAAATCTCATGCCTCCTGTGTTGGCTTCTAAGTTGATCATAATTCAATACTGCATTCTCTGGATAAAATATATTTAGCATCCTAGGCATTATATGATCTTTATGTACTGCTTTAAATTTGTCAAACCATTTTAAAATAACTAGAAAAATATGTCATTGCGAGTAGAATTGTATTTGTTGTATTAAATGTTTCCATCGTAAAATTTGATTTGATGATGGATAACCCTGCTCAACACTCAAGCAATCTGGATAACAGCTGTAGGCCTGTAGCTGTAGGCTTAGCATGAAGGGTTCTAATTCAATGAGCAGAATGTAGTCTTCTAAATGTTCTTTTCACAAAGACAACAAAAAACGTTTGTAATTGTTTGTAAAAATAGTTGTGTTATGGTAGTGTTTGAAGAATATAATTGAGTTTAACGTAATTTATATTTGAAAGTCTTAAACATAATTGTTTGTATTTCAGAATTCAAGGAAGATGATTTTATCAGGGTATGGAAGGGCCTGTTTTATGCTGTGTGGATGTCGGACAAACCTCTCATTCAGGTATTTATTAATGTTTATAGTAATCAGCTTACAGTTATCAATATTCATTAGTTTGAAGATTCAAAAGGCTCAGAACAAGTTGTGGCCCACCTTGTGGTCTGCCTAGCAACTGGAAACAAGGCAAACTCTCCCCCAATTATGATGTTCTTAAGTTCTTATTACTACCACATGGTACATATTAATGCACCTTTGTAGCTAACATCTATATATATAAAAATGGATTGCTGTTTATTAGTCTCGCTAAGGCTCAAGAACAGCTGGACCAATTTGGCTGATTTTGGTCTTGAAATAATTGTCTAAGTTCAGGGAAGGTTGGAAAGGTGAGAAACATAAAGAAATGCTAGGATTAAAGTAAAAATCTCAATTAAGTTTTTTCTTAGCAACCATTACTGCCTGTCACGTGACACTGAATGTTTGACAAGAGAACAGCGTCTGTCAAGACAGCTAGTGGGCTTATAAAAAAAACTGTTGATACCTGAATTTCGTCAGAAAATGTCATAAAAGCCTCTCATCATAGGTTTTTGAGCTAACTTAACCATTCCTAAAAGGGTCCGATCGCTACGCCCTCAATCCGGGACGCCCTCGAATTTGAAAACTTGTTTTTCAGCGACGCCCTTGTCAAGAAATAAAAAAAAACATGAATGTCGAGGGTGTCGTCGCGGACAATCAAGTTTTAAAATTCGGGGGCGTAGCGGCCGGACCCTCCTAAAGGGCCTATGGTAAACTATTCGAATATTGACACAGTATAATCATAACAGTAGGTTATCTATGGCCGCCCGCCGAGTTATTAGCCTAGCGTGCACACAGACACGCGGCACAGCCCGTCCGTACTGCCGCCACCTTATCCCCCCGTATTTTATGCTAGCGTGCGCGCGACGCGCACGCACACATTCAAACCGAGAGCGGCACGTTTGTATGTAGATATTTTACTGTTGTCTGTGTACTGTGATGTTGATTTACAAGCAATCTACTTTTATCCATTCATAGGAGGATTTATGCGAGACCATAGCTGGGATATTAGACCTATTTCCCAAAGAGCAAATCAAGTATGCCCTGATGATGACGAAGGCTGGCTTCAAAGTCCTCGCCACTGAGTGGTACGGCATTGATCATCATCGTATGGATAAATTTCTTATGGTTTGTACTTATTTTTATTTGTTAATTCTTTATTAGACAACATTAAATGGCACAAAAAGCGAATTTTTTTTTATAAAAAGGCGCACTTAATTCCAGTAATGTATTCTCTACCAGACAACTGTAAGGGCATGTTTTGTGTTCTTAAAGTGTTATTTAGATGAAATAAAGCTCTAGGTCAGTCTGTTTTAATTTTTTTAAATAGGCAAGTCAAAATCATGTAAAAACATATTTAATTAAAATACTGGCACAGTTGGTAATTCTTTATGGGTTAGATCCCCACCCGAGACAAAAATATTGTAGCAATTGTGTTAAGAACTTATGCTTCACTGGCCATTATTCCACACAGCCTGGTGGCCTAGCCACAAATAAAGCAATTAATTGCTTATTCTGTGGGATACTACACAACAGATAGAAACATTTAAATTTTATTTTCGTAAATACATACTAAACATACAAAGGAAAGAAAATGTTTTGCACTATACAGGGATCGAACCGTGAGCGACCTTAGGTGTAGTAGCAAGCTTAACCATAACACCACCGACGTAAAAGAAAGAGTGAAGCATATTATTATAAGCTGCCAGTTTAGGTGTGTGCGTGACTAGCACGTGTCATTGGTGCTGTCATACGGAGTAAAATGGCGTAGTTTATAGCACCTAGTGTGTTTGTGTGAGTGCAGGTCGGTTTTTAAGTGTGATGTTCTGTCCGTCTTTCTTTCACGTCCGTCCATTACACTAAACCGGTTGGTTGGTTGTCCAGTTACTCATTTATTATGATATTTCCTCACAGTTGGCAAGAAGATACCTCCGTGGCAGCCTGCGTTGCCTGCAGCGATGCAAGTGGAAAACTAACAAGTGCAAGAATTATGCTGACATGCTCGCTGGATCTGATGGTAGGTGCTCATTTTGGAACCCTTTGTAAATTACTACTGTTTAAACTTACCTCCGACTTCCATCTCTGAGTAACGCTCTGAGCCAGGGCTCGGCACCCTTTAGAAGAATTACTTATATATTATAATAAAAAAGAGGAGATAGGTTACTTGTGCTAAAAAAGTGGCCCCCGAAATCAGAACTTTAGTGCACCTCAGCAAAGCATTGACAGTGTTGACAGTATGAGACGAAACTGCGCAACATGTATCACTCTCGTTTACGCTCTAGTAAATAATCATACTATCTTGTTCACACGTTTAAAACGGTTTTGACGCAGAACGTCACTTTCGCAAAAGGTCACCTCGAAAATTTTGGTCACTTTCGCAGAATGTCACTTTCGGAACTGGTCACTTTCGCAGAATGTCATTTTCGCAAAAGGTCACTTTCGCACAATGTCATTTTCGCAAAAGGTCACTTTCGCATTTGGTCACTTTCGCAAAACGTCACTTTCGCAAAACGTCATCATCATCAGAAACAAGTCGGTGTCATATTGAATTAAAAACAGGTCCATTGGAGCTGTTTTTTGTGTGACCGCATTTAGTGCGCAGCCGTATCTTCCTTTTTTGGAATACATTATATACGTTTTCCTATTTTTATACTGAAACTAGACTACCGTAATAAAGATTTGATGTTAAATATTTGTTTTTTATTGATTGGTTGTTAGAATTTCCTTTATAAATTCTCTATTAAGTGTTTTAATATAAAAGAGGTATACTCCATCAAATCTTTATTACGGTAGTCTAGTCTCAGTATAAAAATAGGAAAATACAATTATTTCAGTAAGGGTTTTAATAAGTAACCCTATACAGTATTACAAAAAAAGGAAGATACGGCTGCGCACTAAATGCGGTCACACAAAAAACAGCTCCAATGGACCTGTTTTTAATTCAATATGACACCGACTTGTTTCTGATGATGATGACGTTTTGCGAAAGTGACGTTTTGCGAAAGTGACCAAATGCGAAAGTGACCTTTTGCGAAAATAACATTGTGCGAAAGTGACCTTTTGCGAAAATGACATTCTGCGAAAGTGACCAGTTGCGAAAGTGACATTCTGCGAAAGTGACCAAAATTTTCGAGGTGACCATTTGCGAAAGTGACGTTCTGCGTCAAAACCTTTAAAACATTATAGGTACGGACGCAGTGGACAATGTTTGACTTCGCATCAGTACTGACATAATCTATCTACCTTTTTTATTATAAAATCATTGTATTATAGTATTGACAATTATACAGGGTGTTACAAAAATACCCCTAATAACTGAAGTGGGTTATACAAACTCCTGAAAAGAGTCCCTTGGTAATTTCTTAGAGTCGTAGCTCATAATTAGAATTTCGAGTAAATTAACGTAAAATAAAAACATCGATCATAGAAATTCCCAGCACAAATTCGGGTTCATGAACCCGAGTTGACCCTACCGGGAGTGACCAGGAGCGACCTCCATTGTTCACGCCCCTACGTTTTCTGTCTCTCTTTCTAATACTTCAAGTAGCGGCAACCAACCAATAAGTTCTGTGTGCCTAGTAGCTCTGTACGATCGCCTCTGCTTCACCTGTACAAAACCATTGCAAAATGCGTCTTAAGCTAGCACCATAAGGTGCCTTACGTAAAAAAGGTTTATGTGACGCCTCAAGACCTTCATTGCAAAATGGGTCTTGAGCCAGCAGCATAAGGTGCTTCATTCATGTGAACGCCTCAAATATTTCAACCGCAAAAAATAAATTCGTATTGTTATCAACGTAACAAGTTTAACACGAACCGGTAGGTAGTTAGGTAGGTATGTAGTCAATCAAACCGGAGACATTTAGGCTAAAACTTTTATATTATCTAAATGAGAGTCATTATTCTGCAGGTATTCTAGCTCTCAAGACGCCCCTATACGCGCGCAACGCAGGCTCCTTGCTGCTACATTTTGTAGATTGTTTCTTAGAGGAACTAGCTAAGGTAAGATATTATGGAAATAGGTCTAATTTAGCATTAGGGATAATGCATTATCTTACTAAAGATAGAAAACCCAGAAAAAACATTCTGTCCCGCCTGAGCCCAAGACTGAATGTTTTTTTCTGGGTTTTCGTATCTTTAATATGGAAATAATTCAATTTAAATTGAGGCTTGTATTAAGTATTGTTGTTTGTATGAAGTGATTTTAATTGAGGTGCCTATGGCATAGTTGTGACAGTGGATTGGCAACGGTCCCGTTGCAATATAAGGCAACACACACCGTGTCGAGAATGATGAATGAATGTTGTACAGATACGCTCACATCAACCTTTACAAAACCGTTGCAAAATTGGGTCTTATGTCAGCGGCATAAGGTGCCCTATGTAAAAATTGATGTGAGCGCCTTTGTACTTTCTGGGCATCTCCGTGCTTCGGATAGCTGTTGGTTAAGGCTGACGGCGCTTGATAACATCTGACATTAAGGTTTATCGCTAACATTACACCCTGACAGCAATCCACACTGAGCCCACGAGTTATTTCCGGTATAAACGAGTATTTCAATGAAACAAGAATACTTAATAAAAATCTAGCTTTTCATAAAACAATGGAAATATAATAATATCCTGCCACCATAGTTTGACGACCGATTTGGTGTAATGGTTTAGCAGCGGGCTATTGCACCAGTGGTCGCGGGTTCGATCCTCGCACAGTACAAACATTTGTGGGCATGAACATGTCTGTTGGTAGTGGTCTGGGTGTTTCGTATGTGTTAATAAGTCTTGTATCCCATAGCACAAGCATTCAGTTTCTTTGTTTGGCACTGAGTGGAATAATGTCCAGTGATATTTATTTAAATAGCCTGCTGGACGACATCTCTATTATTATGTGTATGTTTATTAAGTGGTTAAAATTAAGATTCTTGACGATTCGAAAGTACTGTTTATTGGTCTACTTGAATAAAGAAATATTGAATTTGAATCTATCTAGAGATAAGCTCACCTGTACTTTCCTTGTCTCAAATATTGCCTAATTAAATAATAAATAATGTTTTATCTGAATAACTCCCAAAGGTATCAGAAGGTAACCTGCCCCCAGAAGCAGTAGTGGAACTACTCCGTCCATTCTGCAGCTACATGGTCCACGGAGAGTCACCAGCTGTTTGTGTGGCCACCAGACGATTACTGACCGCTCTGTTGAGGCAAACCGACCAGGGTTTGGAGTATCGGGAGAGGACCAAGGCTTGGGAACAGGTCAGTAACGATTAGACCAAGATTGAGGGTTCCTTACTGTAGGTACACCAGACGTTTACTGACAGCTCTGTTAAGGCAAACTGACCAGGGTTTGGAGTATCGGGAGAGGACCAAGGCTTGGGAACAGGTCAGTACTGATGAGACCAGTAGGGTTCCTTACTGTAGATACTTGCAATGTCCATTCTGTAGCTACATGGTCCACGGAGAGTCACCAGCTGTTTGTGTGGCCACCAGACGGTTACTGACCGCTCTGTTGAGGCAAACCGACCAGGGTTTGGAGTATCGGGAGAGGACCAAGGCTTGGGAACAGGTCAGTACTGGTTAGAACATGAGGGTTCCTTACTGTAGGTACTTCTAACGTCCATTCTGTAGCTACATGGTCCACAGAGTCTCCAGCTGTTTGTGTGGCCACCAGACGGTTACTGACCGCTCTGTTGAGGCAAACCGACCAGGGTTTGGAGTATTTGGAGAGGACTAAGGCTTGGGAACAGGTTAGTAACAATTAGACCAAGATTGAGGGTTCCTTACCTTAATAACACCAGACAGGCCGAGGGTTTGGAGTTTTTGGAGAGGACCAAGGCTTGTAAACAGGTCAGTACTGATTAGACCATGAGGGGTCCTTACTGTAGGTACTTCTAACGTCCATTCTGTAGCTACATGGTCCATGGAGAGTCACCAGCTGTGTGTGTGGCCACCAGACGGTTACTGACCGCTCTGTTGAGGCAAACCGACCAGGGTTTGGAGTATCGGGAGAGGACCAAGGCTTGGGAACAGGTCAGTACTGAGTAGAGCATGAGGGTTACTTACTGTAGGTACACCAGGTGAATACTTAGATAGACCGAGGGTTTAGAGTATCGGGAGAGGACTAAGGCTTGGGAACAGGTTAGTACTGATTAGACCAGGAGGGATCCTTACTGTAATAACACCAGGCAGGCAGAGGGTTTGGAGTTTTTGGAGAGGACCAGGGCTTGGGAACAGGTCAGTACTGAGTAGTCTGTGAGGGTTCCTTACTGTAGGTACTTCTAACGTCCATTCTATAGCTACATGGTCCACGGAGAGTCACCAGCTGTGTGTGTGGCCACCAGACGATTACTGACCGCTCTGTTGAGGCAAACCGACCAGGGTTTGGAGTATCGGGAGAGGACTAAGGCTTGGGAACAGGTTAGTAACGATTAGACCAAGATTGAGGGTTCCTTACTGTAGGTACATCAGGTGGACACTGAGGCAGACTGAGGGTTTGGGGTATTTGGAGAGGACCAAGTAGACCACCTCAGTGGTAAGGTCTACAAAGTGGATCTGAATTAGTATTTTCTCTCATTTTGCATGTAAATAATTTTAAACTGTTCTTCTTTTTACGGCTTAGTTCTTACCTCTCAAACAACCACAGTTACAAAGGGGTCCATATTGGGATGCATAAATTAAAAAGGCATATCTTAAGTCTGCATAACGATTTTTGGCATACTCTTCGTTTCGCATAACGTTCATTTAGAATAAATCATAAGGCATACTTTTTTCCCGCATAACTTCTTTTATAATAATGATATATTAGCATCAAAGGTTTATGCATAATTGTTTTTAAAATAACGATTACTTAGCATATCATTCATTGGCATCTCACCCTATGGCATACAAATTTCAAGTCATACAATAAGAATACCATAATATCACCATTTAAATAACAGTTAATCAAAATTTAAAAACTTTATTTTAGGGTTTGAAAAACTATCACGCACGCTACAGCTACGCTTCGCTTTGCTCCCGCCTTAAACCTTCTAACCTAATCTAGCCGAGTCGGTTTCGCCCCAACTCTATTGTTGGGCAGACGAGTAGAAATATGCGTTTTGTATTTTATGAATTCATCTATTATGCGTTTCTTATATTATGATAAAGTAAAGTTATACGTTTATCAATTATGCTCTTCACATTTATGCTTATTTAAATTATGATAAATACAATTATAGCAAATTATAATTATGCCAATGAAACCATTATGCGTTTATAATACTCTGCTTATCATAATTTATGCGAAAAAACTTTATGCCAAAATACATTATGACGAAAGAGTTTATGCGACCGAAAGGGCTCCCGTTGCAAAGAAATTGCGAACGTGCGAAGTGAGTTTTGGTGCCAACCGGAATACCATAGCAGAACCGAATTAAAGAAAATAACCTATGTCCACAGATGGGATGTCCCCGAGGAGGGCCGGATGCTCTGGAGCTGGAGTCTGATGATGAGGCCAACGGATTTGAAGAGTATGAAGAGGAAGAGACCAACGGGTTAGTATTATTAGAAAGAAAGAAACTTTATTCGACTGTTAGAAACATATATGTCGGAGAAACATAATCCTTGCCGACATCAGGGTTACTGGGCACGAGCTTCGTGGGCGTCATCTGGGTGAAATGCTAGCACAAAACACAATTGTCATGATTCCACAGTATTTATTGTAGATTTAAACAATATTCCGTTACTTCACCGCTTAGACAAAAGATAATGTAGACCGAGCAGCGGGTTCAAGGCACCTATCTCACTTCAAAACTCTCTATTCAACAATCCAAGATCCAACTCGATCCTTTAGCGTCTCTTCACCAATAATTCCAATAATGCTCTGAAAACGCTGTCACTCAAAACAAGATGGCGCCTCGACCCCACTCGAGGCACATGCTCTGCTCTGATTGGTCCTTACGGGAATTACAATATTCATTACTTTTATTAAATTATTATTGTTTCAAAATTATAGAAGAACGTAACAAATCAAATGGAATTAAATTAAGGCTTTTAACAATAATCAAATCTTAAACAAATAATGATCTTCCCAATCAACAATGAACCCGACTTCTAACTTCCACTTCCTCCGACGTATAAAATAAAAACACAAACTTAAAAACAATAAGCAAATAAACGAACGAAATTAAACTTACAACAAATGACAAAAATACTTTATACCTACTTAACTATTCAAAACAAAAAATAAATGTAACAGCTGAATTGGCTGGCTAGCTCAGCATGATGCTACAGCCTGAGCTGAAGCGCTGGTTGTCAGCTAGAGCCGTGAGGGCACAGGTAGCTTTATACGAAAAAGAACTAAAAATTAGGTGACAATAGTAATATTGCACAAGTTTTTTCAATCCGGTAATTCTGTGTTGTGTACTTGTGTAGTCTGGTGAATTGTTGAAAGTTTCTTATGCGATGTGAGGGCTCGACTTTAGTATCTTAACGGGAAGCTAGGAGCTTAATTTTTTTTTTGTTAATAGATCTTATTAAAACAAACAATCCTGTGAAGTTTCAGTCGACGGAAGTCAAAACTTAGCGAGAAAAAAAAACCCAAAATTTACGATAAAAACGGCTAAGTTAGGTTTTTTGACGCCATTTTTACGCCATTTTGACGTTTCGTTGCATCAGACTATAGCTTATTTCTGAAATTAAATTTAGACAACAATATTTTATTTTGCTACCTTTATTCATTCAATTAGATATGTTACTGGCAATCTGTATAATTTGGATTATAAACAATAGTAGGTAACAGATACACACAGATAAGTCAGAAAATAGGCAAGAATGATAATGTGGGAAAGGAACTAGGGGGGGACGGGGGGGCGCAGCCCCCCCACGAGGGGGGCTCGGGGGGCGAAGCCCCCCGCCATATAAAAGTATCATTTACTAGAAGTAGCACTAGGTTAGGTTAGGTTAGAACTGTGACCAAAACCGCGCGAGCCGAGCGAGCGTAGCGAGCGCGCCGCGGCAGCGGCCGGCGAAGCGCCAGAATCAACTATTTAAAAAAAAAACTCTTCAAAAAAAGGGGGGGGCCTCGCTCCTGCTCTCTGAAACAGTAGGGAGGGTCATCCATCACATGCTACTTTCTTACAGAAGAGTTTGAGTGATTCCGCCCCCCCCTTTTTGAAAGACATTGTTTTCCCTTTTAAGAAGTGTTTTTATGATTATTTTCAAGATTTTTTTTCTCGGGTGGGGGGGGTTTCCGCAACCCCCCCTTTTGTAGGGGGGCTCCCCGTTTCCCTCCACCCCCCAAAAGACATTGTTTTCCCTTTTAAGAAGTGTTTTTATGATTATTTTCAAGATTTTTTTTCTCGGGTGGGGGGGGGGGGTTTCCGCAACCCCCCCTTTTGTAGGGGGGCTCCACGTTTCCCTCCACCCCCCAAAAGACATTGTTTTCCCTTTTAAGAAGTGTTTTTATGATTATTTTCAAGATTTTTTTTCTCGGGAGGGGGGGGGTTTCCGTCACCCCCCCTTTTGCAGGGGGGGTCCCCACACCCCCCCCCTCTCCCCCCCTCCCCCCAAAAACACAAAAAAAACCCGTTATGATACTAAAGTCCTTCCTATTGAAGTCATAAATTAGTCATAACGAAATGGGCAGAGGAGTAGAGTTACTAACCTATGATGAAGGCAAAGTCATTTCGTTATAATAATCTTTAGCATAATCCTTGTTTTATTAATTGTAATTTAGTTTGCGATTTCAACTTGTGTAAAGGTAGTTCAACCAGAGTTTGAGGCACTCAATTGACTTTTACTCGTTGACCTATAAATGACCTACTGGAGTGCTATGACTGATTTATCTATCTATCTCCTCCAGAACCTCAAAGGCGTTAGACCCTCGAGCTGGTCGAGTGGACGTGGTCCTCCACAGCATCCCGGTGCCGGCGGACAGCCTCGCGAAGGTGCTGAAGGGTCTACTCAGTACCGCCAGCTCGAAGGCTCATAAGAGAACCAAGATTTGTTTGCAGAGGTAAGTTTTATTCTGGTTTTTAGATTTTTGCACATAAAAAAGAACAAATGGCGGACTTAATGCCAGAAGGCATTCTCTACCAGTCAACCACATGGTAAGACAGATAAATTAAGGCGGTGCACAAGATTAATGTTATAACATTTTTCATTAAAATTATTGCAAAATTTAAACTACAGGTTCTTGCAGGTTTTTAGATTTTGAAGTGGTAGTTTTTTTTATCTTTTCTTTAAATCTTTAATGACTGATAAACAAACAAAAGATATAATCAATGATAGACGTAAACTGCTAAAGGGTGTACTCAGTAACGTTAGCTCGAAGGCTCATAAGAGAACCAAGATTTGTTTGCAAAGGTATGTTTTAATTTTTCAGGTTTTCAGATTTTGTGACAGAGATCGGCGACGATCGCTGTTGTAAAGCAACACACGCCTGGTCGGAAATAGGATGGGTGACCACCGCGATCGAAATTTAGTTATGTGTATCTTTGTGCTTCGGAAGGCGCGTTAAGCAGTTGGTCCCGGTTGACGTCGCTAGATGTCAGTCGTTAAGCCTAGTCAGAGGCCTTACGAGGCTTAATAACATCTGACATTAAAGTTGCTCACTAACCTTAAGCCCCTCCAACAATCCGCACCTTATGTATTTATTCTTTATTGCACATAAAAAAGTACAAATGGCGAACTTAATGCCAGAAGGCATTCTCTACCAGTAAACATGGTTATGGTGGTAAGACAGAGAAGTTAAAGCGGTGCACAACGGTCTTTTCTTTATATTTTTAATGACTGATTAAGAAATAAAAGATATACTAAATGATAGACGTAAAGGCTCATTCTGACTAAGATTTGTTTGCAGAGGTATGTACGCGGTTTTTTTTTCAGCTTATTTTTTTTGGACGAGGCCTAAATACATAAAAAGCCAGCGTGCAGAGCGAGCGTTCTTTGCATTTTCTTAATTTTGGTAGAATTTTATTATTTAAATTATTATTCTAAAAATTATCTGGTAACAAGAAAAAAAACTTCAAAGGTTCTTACTAACAAATTTCGGATCAATTTTTTAAGCGATTATTTTATGTATAACATACACATACATAAACGCCCTATATCGTCCCACTGGTGGGAACAGGCTTCACCTCAACTATGAGGTGGACCGAGCCATACTCAAACACGCGGGCTCAGTGCGGATTGTTGGAGTAAGGTTAGTGGGCAAACTTAATGTCAGATGTTATCAAGCCGCCTTGAGGCCTTTGACTAGGCTTAACGACTGACATCTAGCGACGTCAACCGGGACTGCTTAACGTGCCTTCCGAACTTAGAGCATTAAGAACTGGAGATGCCTTACGTGCATTACCCCTCTGCACACGTTACGATTAAAAATCCGAACGTTGAACAAAACTACTTGAAACTCGGAAATTTTGACATAACGAGTCATACGTCGATGAGTAAAGAGCTCTTCAAAAATGCCGTTTTGTGCTGTAGATAGTTGTAAGAACACTTTGAGAAACTCAAATTGGAAGAAGGATAATGTTATGTTTCATCCGTATGTATTTTTTTGGTTCAATTTCATGTTTCTTTTGCAAAAATCACTAATAAATAAAACACCTGAAACATTGTTTGGAATGACATTTGAGTGTTTTCGTAATCACACTAGTGTTGGGGTTAATGTCAAGAAAAATCGATTGGCAAGTTCCGATTGCACTCGAATAAAATATTTCAATTAGTTCGATTGACGTAAGAATAATGTTTCTAATGATTCATTTATTTAGTATCCGACTGCGCTAGAAGGCGGGCTATGATTTTCGAGTGTATGTAAGTATGTTTGAATGTAATAGTGTTTGACACGCTCTGCAGCCTGAACGGCTCGATTTATTTCAGCTTGAGATGTGTAAATATTCCAATACAAGGATATCTTTCCTCACCAAACAAAGCAACCCACAAAACTGTATTAGACACATTTATACAAAACTCATTCATTTTAAAAATCAATAGTGTGTTGATCAAAATAAATATACATTCAAATTGAGGTTTCCTGAATGTTTAAATTTAGAAGCTAGACGTACAAAATTTACTCTGCTGTTTGTTGCTACTTTGTTCTGTTTATATTGTTTTGTTTTATTTGTTGCTATATTTTGAATTTTAATTCTTATTAGCAAAAGTATATTGAAAGAGTTTCTTGCTTCTTGTTATCGATAGAAGTAAAGTGACGCCTGAACATAGGGGTTCCTAGTCACATTTTGTTTTTTTATATTTTGTCATGTCCTGAGTTTACATGATGGTTTTTAAATGACAACATTAAAGATCTTTTTATTTTTATTTTGCTGAGTTAATATGTGCAGTGAGCGATATAGCGTCAATAACAAACAAATCAGTTAGGAAATGACTTTTAATGGCTATGATAACATCATATTATCCGATTCATTTATAGAAATTTATCGGATGAAATGATTTTATCAGTTGATTAATTGAGAGAAGTGATTCAAATATTCACCAAAAAATTACTTTGGGTGAGGTAAGTAACACTGTTTGAAATAAAACTTGTTATTTGTCCAGCTGTAAGCTGTAAGCTTCATTATCTTTCAATACGAAAGCATGCATTTAAAACCGTTGTTTCCAATCACAAAATATCAAGTTTACTATTTTAGGCAGTCTGTCAAGCCCTAGAAACATACATACAGCTCGTTTCAGTTAGGGCAGATTATTCAACAGTTAGAACAAAGTTATCGGATGAACAAATAACAACTCGGCAGATATCAAAATATTGAATTACGAAATCTAAATGTGGACCATCCATTTCAGACTATGCACTAGTCTTAGGTAGATTTTAAAATCTCTGCGTTATTATAGGTTAAAAATAAAAGGTTAACCGGTTCACAGTCCACAGCCCACATATGAGCTGCGAACAATTAGCTTTTAATTGTTATATATTTGTGGACAGTGCACCTGTTAATTTATCAGACCAATAGGTCTGATAAGTTTTTAATCCTTAAAATTGGTCCTTAGTCCAAATTTTTACTCTAATTTATTTAAGGATTGCTTACTGCTATATTGCTTTAAAAGATTAGAACGTGTAGATTCACGTTTCAGTAAGTTTGTAATTTAAAATATTCGTGTAATAGTTTTAAGTGAATATTCATAAAGGTAAAAAGCTTGATTTTAACTGTTTGCGTGAACTTCTCCACGTAAACAGTTAAAATCAGTCTTAGAAATTATGGAAAGTGCGTAATTTCCAATACATAATATAATTCACAATTTCTAATCGAAACATTTGTTCAATTTATTTTTGTACATCCAATAGCTGTGTTATGGTCAGCACTAGCCAAGTTGACATAAGTACCGTGTAAAGACACAACTAATGTCAAAAGTTGTGGTAGTGTGAATCATTTTATTGACATGTATGTGTAAAATATCCCTGTGTTGCTTATTTAGGTTTGTGTGCGATTGTGCCAACAAGCCTCTTCTGTTTTAGTAGAGGTAAGTTTCTTTGTGTGAGTGTTCCCCCTGCCCCCGCAAAAAGGGACAGACTTTTTTGCATTGACGGGCGGCCCAATCGCGAGTCCATTTCTATATTGTCTAAGCTTCCGAAGCACGGAGATGCCCGGAATACAAATCACTAAATTTTGGTCGGGTTGTTCACCCATCCCATTTCCGACCCGGCGTGTGTTGCTTTACAACAGCGATCGTCACCAATCGATAATGATTAATAATATGTTTTGATAATATTATTTATAAAATTATCGTACGTGTACCTTGTAAATGTAGCAAATATTCATATTTCTCCCAGATTCGAGCAGCTAGCCAAAGACGAGTACCCACTAATAGTGTCGGACGTCCGCGCCGAGCCCGAAGCGCGCCCGAAGCCCTCCGAAGCGGCCAAGGCGCTGCGGGCGTTGGAGAAGAAGCTCGTCGCTTCTTCCGATGAACTGGCTTTGAGAGGTTTGTGAAATATTTGTTTATTTATGCTTTATTGCATAACAATGAATGGTACTAAAGGAGGACTTGATGCCAATGAGGCATTCTCTACCAGTCTGAGAAGAAAAGTACAGAAGGCGGTGCGAACAAATATTGGTTTAGAAAAAACAGCATTTCGCCATTTAATTGATTACCATACATTCAACACCGTTCCATTATTTCTTAATTTTTTTCAAATGCCTTCTGTCACCATGGTCTGCTAGAAGAAATCTCTTTTTAGAAATAAGCTCACCTGTACTATTTTGATTACTTCCGCCAACTAAAGAAACTGGCAATTCGTGTACAAACTAAAACAATAGGTATATTTTTAGTGTACGTGATAAATTTTCGTGTTTTTCCCCAGGCCTGAGCCGAAAGCATCGCAAGCGGCTATTAGCCAAGTCTAGAGCTGGTCTGAGCATCGTGGATGACGTGCCTCAAGCTCACATCACTTCTACTGTAAGTATATTAGTCAATGATTTGTTTTTCCTAATTAATCATAGTCTGTTCGCGTTAAGAATGCAGTGATTTCATTCTCGTCCTTCGACCTCCGAAATTCTTGTAATTTTTTTTATCTCGCTCTTGCCAAATGTCATTCCTTTGCAATAGAGCAAGGAGGACTGACCGGAAATGGGTAGAGTGATGTGCCGTCCACCGTACCTGAGTTTTTCTCCGTGTAACGGTATTAAATTAAAATAATTCTACATTCTTAACTCGAAGCAGAGAAAACATATTTTTTCTCTTACTGTGATCCTGAAATACGGCTTACTTCTTCAACTATCATTAATTATTTTATAAATGCTCGTTGATCAAAAGTAAGCTCTCAACCTTAAAACAAATTAGTAACGCGCCTTAAGGCACCCCAAGGAGAGGTCTAAGGGCGCTCCAAGGAGAGGTCTAAGGGCGTCCAAATGACGGAGAGGAAGTAAATACCTAATAAGCTGAGTTTACCTAATAAGAGAGTTATCGGACATTACGCTTGTAAAGAAAATAAAGTTCTTGCCTTCTTCCAAATTATCTGTATTTTTTCATAACTTTTGCATGAGATTAATTAATACTTCACTCTTTTACAGAATGGTGACTGGGCGGTGGTAGAACCCGCTAAACCTAAGGAAACAGACAAGAAAACCAACAAACAGAAAAGCAAGGACGCATCGGATAAAGAAAACATACACAAGGGTAAAAAGGCTGAGAAAAGAAAAACCCCTCACTCAAAAACAGATGGTAACAACAAGAAACTAAAAAAACCAGACGCACCAACACAAAACGGTGTAAAAGCTAAACCAGCAAGTAAAATAAATAAAACATTAGAAAATGTAGAAACACTAACGCAAAAAATTGACAAGCATGTAGAACGATTGAAGAAAAATTTAAAAGACAACAAAGTACCTCAATTGGTTACGCCCCAAAAACCCATAAATAAAACTGACAAACCTATATCTAAACCAGAAAATAACAAAATCAACAACGAATTAGTAACTCCTCAGAAATCTTTTGGGAAACATAAAAATCTAGATAGTAATAAAAAAGGCTCGCTAGCAAAATCAGATAAAAACAAAATACTGAATGGAAGAGTCCAGAAAAAGCATGAAGAAAATGTTAAAAAAGCCTTCGACTCACCGAAGAAAGTCAAGTTTGTTCTGAAAAACAATTCCATGCAAGGAACGATGGATTACTACAAGAGCATTAGACAAAGTCCAAGTATACCGTTTGACAGTAGCAAGAAACCGTCTAAAACTAATTTGAAAGTGTCCACTCCGTCCCCAATTAATCCCTTCTTCAAAAAGAAGTTAAGGCTGAAGTGATCACAAAAGTAGGCTAATGAGTTGACTGTACTTTTAACTTCTCTACACCTATGGTTCATGGTACAGTCAGTATCGGAATGATGTCAGCAGGCGGTGTAAAAGCTATTGTTACTACAGTGACAGAGTTGTTTGTTAACTGTAGTTTTTAAAATCTCAATCAAGTAAAATACATACTATTTTAATTAAGTATTTATGAGATTACCGTTAATAAATATTTATATGAAATGTATCATTCATACAGCGGTGGGAAGTGGTGCTCAAAGACCCTTTTAAAAAGAGCGCTTGGGCGTTTCGCACCACATTCGTGGTGTGAAACGACTAAAGGACCTACTGTTCGCACATATTATTTTTATGCTGACTGTACCTATATTATTATTTAATTTCAGGGATCTCGGAAATAAACGTTTTTAGTATTTTCCTTATCCCTACATAAAAACGCAGTATATTAGTATATGCTAGTTGTTTCTTTAGAAAGTGTATCTTCGTTAACCAATTGGTTAGAATTTCCGTTGTACAATATTTTGTGCTAAAGTTAAATCAATTAAGATATTTAATGTGTTGACATCATGTCGGAAAACTGTTTTAGTTGAATTTAAGTTTTGTTATGATAAATAACATGTAATAGTGTAAGATTTTAATTCAATAAAATGAATGACTTTATTATTTGTTTCTTTTATTTCAATATTTAGTTATCTTGATTCCTTTTATCTGTCTTTAACTTTATCGCTTTCATAAACAAACAAAAAGTTAGTGGTTTTGACCAAACTACAATCAATGTAGTCATGGGTTCGATTGCTACCAAGCAAAAAACAATTATGTGAGGGACGTTTTAGTTTACTAGAGCGTAAACGAGACAGATACATGGTGCGCAGTGTTGTCTCAAACTGTCAATGCTTTGCTCAGGTGGCCGAAAGTCCTGGTTTCGGATGCTACTTTTTTTAGCACAAATAACCTATCTACGTGTTTTTATTATAATATCATTGGCATCAATGGTTTTATGAAAAACTTACCCCACCTCTGGTCCGCAACGCCAACGGGCCATCCTGACACATATTTAGTGCAAACGCTTTAGGGTTTATTAAATAAAACATCAAATTAACTGTATATAATGTGTAAGTCACTATTTCTTATTCGTATTTACAATTATCTTTATACAAGGTGGTCTTTTCTTACATACTAAACTACATACACCCGACTCCTCCCTCCATACATTCTCGTCCATTATACAAACATACGAAAACTACACGAGATCACGTCTGCACGGCGGCTATTTTGTAACATGAAAATTATTTATTTACAAGCATGCTCCGTCCTTTACGAATTGCATTTTTCCGTCTCATCTTATGCCAACTTCGCAAAATGACAACTTCTTACAAGGCCAACTCGCGAAATGACAGCTTCACGCAATGCCAACTTCGCAAAATGACAATATCTCACGATGCCAACTCGCGAAATGACAGGTTCTCCAATGACAACTTTTGAAGAGGCAGACCGGCAGCTATAAAAGAAAAATATCTAAAAAAAACGCACACTATGTACCCTAGACCATAATTATAAACGAAATAATAACACAATTTTACTAGGTAATGGGCAAAATAAGTCAAATCACTGTCTTTTTTATTTTAATGTCATACCTTGACTTGTAGTTCAGTATTAAAATACCATTGGTTTATACGGTCTAGCGGTACAAAGGGTGCCATTTTTGGGATTTTAGTTACTTTTTATGCTTGCTGATCTGGCCCTTCAAAAGTTAGCTTTTTGAGGAGTTGGCATTGTGTGTAGTTGTCATTTTGCGAAGTTGGTATTATGAGATGAGACGCATTTTTCTACTATAAAAAGAAAGAGACGGATATATTTTCTTGGTTACAAAATTGCCGCCACGTCAAGGTGGGCGGGTCCCGTCAAATGTCTACATATTTACAAATCTATAATTATTTATACATTTGTCTCGTACATATTTTATGATTATAAAACTTGGGTTACATACACCAATTTTTAAGCCATATTTTTCTGAAATATGCTCAAAGCATTTTTTAAAATTTTGATATGCAGTCAGCGTCAAAAGTTGACAGTTTGACAGCACCATCATTTACTATGACAACGTCAAGACTTGGCGTACCTGCCTAGTTCGCAAGTGCTAACAATATTTTTGACGCTGACTCCACCACTTCTACTTTTGGAACCAGTGAAAGAAATAATATTATCATTCTCTCTGTCTATGTATACAATCACCCTTACATCACAATGTATCTATTTAATTTTTTTTTTAATAGTGTAATCCCATATCCATAATATCCAACGCATGGTCATTCAAAGCAGTTCATAGAAAATAATGCAGTGAACACGGACGTAAAAGAAAGACGGACGGAACATCACACTAACAAAATATGATGCATGCAAGGTGCTACAATTTCGTTTGTTGTATTCGAGCTGCTACACTCACACAAATACACTAGGTGCTACAAACGACGCCATTTTACTCCGTGTGACAGCGCCAGTGACACGTGCTAGTCACGCACACACCTAAACGACAGCTGATAATATGCTTCACTCATGATTGGACGAGGTGACGTCCGTCTTTCTTTTACGTCAGTGGCAGTGAAATAAAACAGTATGCGTCTGTCAAATTCAATGTTGTCTAATTATGGCTTAATGCCACTTAAATCGAAATAATCTACGAAGTACTTTTTGACGGCTGTCAAGTGTCATTAGAAATTGAACTTTATGCAATGCTGCTCTTCAGCATTGCATAAAGTTCAATTTCTAATGACACTTGACAGCCGTCAAAAAGTGTTTTGTCAGGCTCAAAAGTCAAGCCACACCTCATGAATCGTATTTCTATTTGATTGAAGTACAATTTCCAATGACACTGGCAGTTGTCAAAATGTATTTCTTTAATAAGTGGGACTGTATTTTCATTCTTTTGTTCCAAGGAACTAGTTATGGTTTTATATACAATTATGAAAAAATATCTTTAGTTCATGGGACAAAATGATGGAAATAGTGCATATTTTGAGCGCATAGAGAGAAGCGTTCATTGATTAATGTCGTTCCAATGGTTTAAGTTGTAACATTATAATCAATTTATACATAAGCTTAACTCTGTTTATCCGCCAAACAGGTTTTTAATTTGAACTCTTGCTATTAGTGAAATAACATCTGACGATTTTGTTACCCGTCTTACCATAGTAGGATTGGTATTATGCAAGCAATGATATTATAAAAAAAGAAGTAGATAGGTTATGTCGGTACTGATGCGGAGTCAAAATTGACCACTGCGTACGTACGTATAATGTTGTAACGTGTGTACAAGATAGTATGATTGTTTACTAGAGCGTAAACGACACAGATACATGTTGCACAGTGTCGTCTCAAACTGTCAATGCTTTGCTCAGGTGGTCAAAGTCCTGATTTCGGGTGCTACTTTTTATGGCACAAGTAACCTATCTACCTCTCCTTTATTATAATATCATTAAGTGCTGACAGTAACACGGTTAACCAAATAGCCGCCTTAATCCGCATTACCACTAGGCAACATTTGTCGCGCGACATGTTGCGCAACATTTAGCTCATCATGTTGATGTCGACGCGCAACTGCTCTATCGGTGTGCAAAGTATCAAACAATAAGCGTCATGTTGGAAACAAAGCGCACTGTTGTGCAACGTCGCCGTACATGTTGCGCGTCAATTATTGCCTAGATATACGGTATATAATATATAATTATAATTATGTAATGTATATTTATGTCATCCTTATATCCACAAGACTTGTCACGGCTCTATAGAATGCGGAAAGGCCCCAATAACTATTTATCTGCTACAACAGCCATTGTCATATATTTACATATATATTTTTGAAACGAATTATTTGTAATTTAAAATAGTTCATATCATTGCGTTTCATTTCATGTTTTAAAAATGTCAATCTATATTGGAAGAATGGTATCGCTTGAATTGATAAAAAAAGTTTTTCATGATTTTCTTGAAAATTTGGCAGATTTTCAAAACAAGACCCTGCATGATATATAATATAATATTCATATGTATGTACAAAACAATAAAGATATACAATTTATTGTATCATTTACCAAGTTGTATTATTAATAATACATTATTATTTCTAACAATAACTTTGTAATTGTGTGTGTGCATAAAGCTGTCTTAATGTAATATAATATATGCACAGTTTAGTTTAACTCAATGAACAAATGCAATTATAAATGTACAAACTTAATGAAATCAAATTCTGATGATGAAACATTTTTGAATACAGAGAAGACCACTTAAAAAGTGTTCCTTTACATAGAAAAGAATTTTTTACTACTTATAATCGTTATTATTTCATATAAATGAATACACCTGATAGCTTCTAGAATAGAGCTACTAAACTTATAGTCCGTTCACGTTAGGAATGCAGTGATTTTTAAATTTAATTTTGTCGCACACAAAAAAACGCAGATCGACAACCTTTGCGTTTGAAAGTATGCGTTCAGCAGGTCACTGTGGACTTGGCTTTCTAATCAGGAACGATTTGATTGGTAAGGGGGTGTGCTAGGTCGAAGGACAAGTATGGAATAACTGCATTCTTAACGCGAACGGACTATAATATTTTCATCATGGCGCAAGGGACAAAGCTGGACCATTTTCGGGTTATTTCTTTATTTACTCGACTTAACTCTGCACGTTCAGCCGCCTTCATTGTTGTGGATTAAATGGTTTATTAATTTCAATTTTGACATACTTAAAAGTTCTATATATTTGATTGGTTAGAAAGTTTCTTTTGCAACATAAAACATCCATTTTTGAGGGCGGCCGGAAGTCACAAATCTATAGATTAAAAAAACCAATGATATGATTTTTTATAATAAAGAGGTAGATAGGTTATGCCAGTACTGATGCGAAGTCGCAAAATTGACCCCTGGAGTGCGTACCTATAACTTGACCGTGTTTCCAAGATAGTATGATTATTTACTAGAGCATTAACGAGACAGATACGTGTTGTGTTAGCAGTTCTGATTTCACACAAGTGGTCACAAGTAACCAATCTACCTCTTTTTATTACAATATCACTGTACAAAACCCATAAAGTGAATACTATGTGATAAATTGTACATTTGCATCTGCTTACACTACTTTTATACATAAATCATTTTATAAGACACATTTCAATAACTTTTTCTTATTTATGGCATCTATTTAGGAATATTTTATGTTTAACATATCACTTATGCTTATATTCCGAATGAAAGGGACGTGATGACGTCAGAGGGAAAAATGGGAAGGTTGAAATCTTAACACCGCATTTATACAGGGTGGCTCACTGACAAAAGCCAAAATTAGTAATATTCCTGGTCATTTTTCTACACACCGCCATCTAGCCCCAAGATGAGCTAATTATAGCCCGTTTTATGGGAGACTAGACAACGGATAAACATACTGTTCGTACATTACGTTAAATACTTTTTTTTGTAGATACTTCCATAATAAACATAGGAAACTCCCAGACCAATACAAACAGACATGTTCATGCACACAAATGTTTGTACGGTGTGGGGAACGAACTCGCGACCTTTGGTGTAGTAGCCGACTTCTCAACAATTACACCAAATCGGTCGTCACCAAATTATCCCACTACATCGCTCAATATCATTGCTATTGACATTGACAAGCAAACGTATTATCATCTCTTTCTTGCCTATACTCCCAGTGTCTGAATGACTAAATCTGCAATAAGCCATTGAAATATGGCTCACCGAGTTAAGGTGAAACTTGTGCCCAGCTATGGTATTCCGGTTGGCGCGAAAACTCACTTCGCTCATGGTGAGTTCTCTTTAAAATTCAATTTCTTTGCGACTGTGGTCGTTTGGATAAAAAAAATAAAAGAAGCCCAATATTGTTTTTTTAATTATTTACATACAAAATGAGAGAAAATACTAATTCAAAGTGAAGCGTATTGATGACTGAAGTAAGCGTGAAGTACCGAGATGTGAAGTGATGTACGCAAGAATGCCACCCCAGCAATGGGATGTGATTTAACCTTCATATTTATTAGTATTTCTACTACAATACTGGATGTTATACTGTCTAGAACTTTCAGCTCTGTCCATAATACTGAGCCACCCTGTATAAGTAAATAGTAAATTACCCAAATTATTAAAATAGCGAGTTCAATACAATTTCATTGTCATGATTTGTTAAAAAAAGTTGCGGAATAACTTTAAAAATACATAATAATAACAATTTGTCTATTTCATAAAATCTGATATACGAATTAAAAAATAACAAAATATAATAATACACAATTCATTGGAAGAACATTTTGTACGTTTAGGGTTTAATAGTAGCTTTCTGTACATATATTTATAATTTATTTAAATCAATCTCATCTATCAGTGATTTCAAAGAAGAAGATTATCAAAAAACTGAATCGGTTTGGCCACAAAACAGAAACCCTGGTACATTTAAGGACAACAGAATTTCAAATGGCGCTAGGGGACTATACCGAATAGGACTGCAATCAATATTGCACCTTAATATTTCACACATTTAGGCCTACATTTTAACGTCTACGTATTTTGTCTTCAAAATCCATAGTGTTATTCAGATTTAAGTGAACCAATAGCGAAACGTGATAAAATATGTTTACAATACCGACAGGGGTTAGTAACATTTTCAAAGAAAGAGATATTTTTTACAAAAGTTGATATTTTTCAGCAGAAAAGAAGCAAAACAACAGTAAGATTGTAGAGAGTTAAGACGAACAATATTTTTGGGCGACGATAGCTTGAAATCATACAGACAGATCTTAGATATACCTCCTTTTGCCGATGGATTTCAAAATTTCATCTCATTTCGCTATAGTAACTTCCTCGTAGTCTCAAAATCAGTAAAAAGTAGTTTAACAGACAAATAACGTTATGTGAGGAAAAGGGACAGTCATATTTTCACTACTGCGTCTCATATCTTCTGATAGACTACTAGACTTACCGCGTGTATAAAATATATGCTTCTTTTTAATTCTATCATTGGAACAAACAGACAGACAACATTATTATATACTATTTATATATAGAGATTACCATAATTTTGTATATATTTACATAAATGCATTTATTTTATTGTATAATCGTCGTCATGGTCTAAAAATTCTATTTACAGCTGAATATATAATTTTCCTAAAAATGAGGTCAATTTTACATTGTAAGCACCTATTGAAAGAACAAGACAACATAACTTAACATACAGTTGCGAATATATCCCGGATGAGTCGTTAATCGAATAGCGTTATAGCTTGGGCCTCTAAAGAAACAAATGAATGGACATTTATTTATTATGTGCACTTTTGTTGACCAATATCACTATTAAACTAGGGGCCTTTTTGCAATATATCATTATTTAAAAACTATTTATATTTCAGCTTATGTTGTCGTACAGAAACAGCTTTACAGCACAAATAAATAATTTACAGAAGTTTTCAGACAATCATGAAAATCAAAATGTGTAAAAGTTTAGTGAGAACGACTGCCCAAAAACTGCATTTGTAGTTCGTCAGTAGTTTTCACACAATTACAGTTGAGAAATAACTAGAGGATTTGGTAATGTGTGTTAAAAAGAAGCAAATAAACAGAAAAAAAAACAAAATAATATACTTACCTATATTCAAATAGGTGCATGTCACAAACAAAAACCCAGCTGACTGAAAACCACAAAGGTTTTTCACCCCTGAACTATCCATCTGATTGGTTTAAATGTTTTTACCTACCCTTGTAACTAATAATCAATGTTACAGGAATTATATATTTTTTAGTACCTAAATAAATTATCAAAAAGAAACGGACCTAATAAAAGCTACAGATTGAATCGGGTTTTGTGCTGAAATAATTTTTAGATTTAAGAAAGATTGCAACAAGGCTCCTAGCGATACGGTCAAACGTTCTTAGGCCTAAAATTACCTAAAGTTCACAGTTCACAGAGTCCCAGAAGTATAGTATATGTGCAGATGTCCCGGCTTGGGGCTGTTGGCGCGGAGCGTGCACTGCGGCGCGCGGGGCCCCGGCAGGGGGCGGGGCCCCGGCGGGGGGGCGCGGGGCCCCGGGGGCGAGGGCCCCACGGGGGGCGGGGGCTACGTGCGCGGGGCCACGGCCGCTGGGGGCGGCTTGGGCGGCAGTCGGGGGGCGATGTTGCTGAAATGGGGACGGATGTTAAAGAATGGTTGGATTGCTTAGGCTGATATTAACTTTTATTTATTTAAGGCAACCTCGGGGGCCAGATTAAAATATAAATAAATATAAAGACCTCAGGACATTTTTCCACACAGCGGCATCTAGCCCCAAGTGAGCTAATTATAGTCCGTTATTATGGGATACTAGACAACGGATAAACATACTTAAATACCTTTTCTTTTGTAAATACATACTTTATATACATAGGAAACACAAAACCCAATACAAACAGACATGTTCATGCACACAAATGTTTGTACTGTGCGAGGATCGAAACCACGACCCTTGGTGTAGTAGCAGACTCCTCAACAATTACACCAAGACGGTCGTCATATAGATTCCATACTTAGTGGGTTGAATGAAATTAACCTTTTTTTTATTAGACGACTAGTTGGCTGATCAGCCAGCTATGCCGATCATTTTTATATCTATGTTATGGGGTGCGCCAAAGTTCACTTGAAATTTGAACTCCTAATATCGGAACTCCGAAAATTGTCCTCTTTCTATTGACCTTGGTCACAAAATAAGCTATTTTGTGCCTTAACGCCATGTAGACAAGGTTCATACTCACTTGGTGCTGTGATGTCTCCGCTGCAGTATGGTGCAGTATAATGTTTGACAGCAGAACGAAGTCTGTTGTAGCTAGTAAATAAGCTATTTTGTGCCTTGACGCCATATAGACAGCTAGTAAATAAGCTATTTTGTGCCTTGGCGCCATACACACAAGGTTCAAACTCACTTGGTGCTGTGATGTCTCCGCTGCAGTAAAGTCTGTTGTAGCTAGTATATAAGCTAATTTGTGCCTTGACGCCATATAGACAGCTAGTAAATAAGCTAATTTGTGCCTTGACGCCATATACACAAGGTTCAAACTCACTTGGTGCTGTGATGTCTCCGCTGCAGTATGTGTACGGAGAACGAAGTCTGTTGGGACAGCTAGTACACACATCAAAACTGTCTAGGGATATCATTTTTCAAATATTTCATAAAGTTAAGTTTGCTTACAAGTTGAGCATTATCTTAGAATAGCGCGAGGACAGAGGCATAAGATAAAGGTTAAGAATATAAAAAAAAAAACGTTTGATTTTGCTAAAATTTTGACACCTTTTAAAAGAAAAATGTGAATGAATGCCAATGAATTTCTTTATACAATCTGAAAGGGCAGATATAGCAGTTTCTGTGTTCTAAAAATTTCTACGTTGGTATTAATATTTTAATTTTTACAGCCTCCCAAATAGCTATACTTTGTATGAAAATGCTTGAGATATCCCTAGACACTTTTGAGCAGTGTAGTAAAAAGCCAGAATTTAGTTTTCTCTTAGTAACAGTTCCTACCTGTCACGTGACACTGAATGTTTGACAGCAGAACGAAGTCTGTTGGGTCAGCTAGTAAATAAATAAGTAAGCTAATTTGTGCCTTGACGCCATATACACAAGGCTCAAACTCACTTGGTGCTGTGATGTCTCCGCTGCAGGATGGTGGAGTGCGCCGGTCGGAGCAGTTCGGGGGCAGGCGGGGGCCGCGGGGGGAGGGGGGGCGGGGCCAGGGACCCGTTGGACGTCGCCGCTGCTAGGGTCGCTGCGGCCGCTGATAGCTGTGCCTTGTTGCTATATACACAAGGCTCAAACTCACTTGGTGCTGTGATGTCTCCGCTGCTAGGGTCGCTGCGGCCGCTGATAACTGTGCCTTGTTGCTATGTACACAAGGCTCAAACTCACTTGGTGCTGTGATGTCTCCGCTGCAGTAAAGTCTGTTGTAGCTAGTAAATAAGCTAATTTGTGCCTTGACGCCATATACACAAGGTTGTACTCACTTGGTGCTATGATGTCTCCGCTGCAGTATGGTGGACGGAGAACGAAGTTTGATGGGGCAGCTAGTACACACATCAAAACTGTCTAGGGATATCATTTTTCAAATATTTCATAAAGTCAAGTTTGTTTACAAGTTGAGCATTATCTTAGAATAGCGCGAGGACAGAGGCATAAGATAAAGGTTAAGAATATTACAAAAAAAAAAGTTTAATTTTGCTAAAATTTTGACACCTTTTAAAGGAAAAATCTGAATGCATGACAATGAATTTCTTTATACAATCTGAAAGGGCAGATATAGCAGTTTCTGTGTTCTAAAAATTTCTACGTTGGTATCAATATTTCAATTTTTACAGCCTCCAAAATAGCTATACTTTGTATGAAAATGCTTGAGATATCCCTAGACACTTTTGAGCAGTATATGTGTGAGTTTTGCTAAAATCGGTGTGTGATAATCCGGAATCAATATCAAAGTCTAGGTTACCCATTGACCACAAATAACTCATAATTCACAACGTGACGCCTTTAAACGTCTATAAATGTTGTTTAATTGCCTGAAAATAAATGATTTTTATTTTATTTTCGTATTAATCTATTACTGTGGTATAATCTCACTTGGTGCTGTGATGTCTCCGCTGCTAGGGTCGCTGCGGCCGCTGATAACTGTGCCTTGTTGCTATACACACAAGGCTCAAACTCACTTGGTGCTGTGATGTCTCCGCTGCAGTATGGTGGAATGCGCCGGTCGGAGCAGTTCGGGGGCAGGCGGGGGCCGCGGGGGGAGGGGGGGCGGGGCCAAGGACCCGTTGGACGTCGCCGCTGCTAGGGTCGCTGCGGCCGCTGATAGCTACGAATAGGAAAGGTAGGAGATTTATTAATAACATAACATACCCTCACGACCATATCCCTAAAGGGTTAGTCAGAGGCACACTGATTGTTGCCGTCATGGTGAACGGAACATTCAGAAGCCCACATTTCGTCGAGGGAATTTGAACCCAACGTGGTAAGGGGCGAACCTACCGCCGTTATCCGGGTTGCTTGGGTTTTATATCGGTGTTTTCCATCACCGGAGAGTTAGCCGCAAATTTTACAATGAACACAAAGTATGTGTGTGTTCCGGCCAGATTTGATCTCGGGACCATCGGGTTCCGAGCCAGAGTGTTCAACCACTGGGCCACGGCTCTCTGATATTTTTTAGTTACCAATAACAGAACTTGGTTATTATTGTTTTAAGCATTTTCCATGCAGTATCTTTACTAACCTACATATCTTTACTACCTACTTTGTGTTCATTGTACAAAATGCAGCTAACTCCCCGGTGACGGAAAACACCGATATAAACCTGGCTGCCAATTTAATGTAATGTAATGTATGTACTCACATTGAAGACCATTCAATAGTTCTTAGATTACCTTTTAGAGACTTTGAATTAATGCAATCCTGTCGACATGTGAGAACTAAATATTTTCATAGTAGCATACACAAATCTAGAAGCTAATTTGTAATTTGACGATTCCGAACATTGTTCCAGCGTAGCTAATGAGGTCCTAGAGACCTGCCCGAACCTCTGAGAGTATAGCGTAGAGTTGCCACGAATAGTGATTTGGCCGAATACCGTATATTCGGCAACGCTGTCGGCCGAAGCGCCGAATATTCGGCACTAAGTACATGTTAGTCGAGCGCGTAAACACTAATACGACAGGTTGCGAACTGGAGAAGAATACTGTGGCGAATGAGATGGATTTTTATTTGAAATCAAATCGCCTAGATATGAAAGCTGATCCTTACAAGTGATGGTCAGCAAATGAAAACCAATACCCAAGCCTCTCGAAATTTGCTAAAGTTTATCTTTTTTCTCCCGGGAGTAGCGTGTATAGTGAGAGATTATTTTCTGAAGCTGGTACCATTAACAGCGAAAAGCGTAATCGTTTGCTACCGTCAAATGCTGAAAAGCTTGTTTTTATCCATCACAACTTACCTTTGATTAATTTTACTTATTAAAATATTGTAATTTGATAATAAATACATATCTTGATTAATATGATGTGTCTTTTTTTCCATGATTTGGTATTCGGTATTCGGCCGAATAGTACCTATTATTCGGCCGAATACCGAATGTGGCCGAATAGGCCGAATACCGAATAGTAGCCGAATATTCGTGGCATCTCTAGTATAGCGCATAAAGATTTATGCAAATATTGTACCTCTTGAAGACTCCTGAATACCCTCGGTGTAGTATAACTCAAACGTGAAAATATATTTGCAGTAAGTTTGCACTACAAATAGGGACATAGTGAGGATACCTGCCATTGTTTTACACATCACATCAATATTCTACAGGTTAAGTATTGGTCGGAGCTACATTTTCAGGCAATAAAACTTTTATTTTTAAAAATGAGGAACTTCTAAAGCTATAATATAATAAAAATAAGCTTTTATTTCAGTAAATCTTTTACATATTAGTTGCCGGGGCTTCCTAAAAAGTAATCAAAAGATACCTGTGTTGGGAAAACCTCGCTCTTCCTACGAAGGTTAACATCATAGATTTACAAAATATAAAAAGGGAACACTAAAATCAAGTTAAGTTGTTAATTCTAAATACAAAACAAAAAAATTAAAAATTATAACAATATGACAATTTTTGAATGTGTTTCAAGTATGTGTTAGTGTGTGCGTATGAGTGTTTTTGTGTGTGCGTGTTAGTGTGTGTGTGTGTGTATGTGTGCGCGTGTGAGTGTGTTTGTGTGGGTGCGTATGTGTATTTGTACACTAAAGTATAGATTTTAAACCGAACCTAAAGGCAACTAAATTTATAAATGACTTGTTATGTGACTGTCTTCCTGAAAAGAAAGTGAAAGGGGGCATTTCATCACAAGTGGAAAACGTCATATAATCACAAGTGTATTTATTTATTTATTCTTTATTGCACAACAATGAATGATACAAAAGGCGGACTTAATGCCAATGAGGCATTATCTACCAGTCAACCATAAGGCTAAGCAGAAAAGTACAACATTTATTTATTTAATTAATCTATATATGTAATTAATGTATGTAAGTATTCATACCTGTGAGGTGTTGTTGTGTGGTTGCGGCGTGTGTGGTGCGGTGGAGTCACGGCGACGACGCGGCGGCAGCGGCGGTGGGGTTCCACAACCCATTGCTAAGGGATAGTATAGTTTATTTATCTATCTGCCGCACTCAGAGCCGTCAATTAACGTTAATGGTTCATTAGAGTCAAAATTCAATTTTTCAAAAGAGACTTTATAACAAATTGAATAAAGAACTTTTCAGAATATCAAATTTTGACTCTAATGAACCATTAACGTTAATTGACGTCTCTGAGTAAGGTAGTATGAGTTCTTACACAGAGTGACAGTTACAATTGATAAATATTCAGAAAGAAAAATTAGACAATTTTTAAAAGTAAATAGACATCCTTCACAGTTGTGTGAAGTGTGTCTCTGCGTTAAGAATGCAGTGATTTTTAAATTCAATTTTTTTGCACACAATAAAACTCAGATCCACAACCTTTGCGTTCGAAAGTATGCGTTCACTGGTCACTGTCTACTGATATAAGAAATGTTTTTTGACAGCTGCCAGTGTCATTAGAAATTGTACTTCAATTCAGTAGAAAAACGATTTAATGAGCTGTGACTTGACTTTTATGCCTGACAGAACACTTGAACTCTTTTAGCATTGAAAATGAAAAGTAATTATTGCATGTAAACTTTTAAAAGCGTGAAAACGTTTAGGCGTGATTGGTCCAATCGTCAAAAAAATAGAAAATTCGCGATTAGTCTAATTCATGATTGGTTCAATTCGCGATTGGGCCAATTCGCCATAGGTCCAATTCGCAATTGGTCCAACGTTGCCTTTTGGAACATAATGTTGAATCTCAAAATATTGAATCTGATACTGTTGAAAAACAAATGAATGCCGTAAAAACAAATGAACGTCGGAAAAAGAAATGAATGCCGTAAAAAACAAGTGAACATCGGAAAAACAAATGAACGTCGGAAAAAGAAGTGAACGGCGTAAAAACAAATGAACGTCGGAAAAACAAGTAACCGTGTCGAATGAAAAAAAAGAAAAGATATTTGTATGAGAGGCCTCTTAAATATTCATGTCGTTTTATTACGAAGTCAGTTAAAGGGTCGCGTTACCCGCGTAAAAACGCGACCCTTACTTACATAATCGGCCTTATATACGTCCCACTGCTGGGCACAGGCCTCACCTCAACTATGAGGTGGTACAAGCCATACTCCAACACGCGGGCTCAGTGCGGGTTGTTGGAGGGGTGTAAGGTTAGTGAGCAACCTTATTGTCAGATGTTATCAAGCCACCCTAAGGCCTCTGACTAGGCTTGACGACTGACATCTAGCGACGTCAACCGAGACCAACTGCTTAACGTGCCTTCCGAAGCACGGAGATGCCCGAAATACACATCACTAAATTTCGGTCGGATGGTCACCCATCCCATTTCCGACCGGGCGTTGTGTTGCTTTACAACAGCAATCGTCACCGATCACTGTCGCAAACTGCGCCACGGGCACCACGGGACCCTTACTTAGTTGTAGTATAATACTTACGGTGATGTGGCGTGAGCGGCGGCGCGGGCGGCGAGGGCGTGGGCGCGGCGCGCGCCGGGAAGCTGAACGCGCTGCCCAACGCGTTACCACTACTCCTATACACAGTGTTATGGAATCAGTACTCGTTTATAAGGTAAAGGGCAGCTGTAGGATGCTGTATTATAATAGTAGATTATGCCACAAGGGCTTAAAGAAGTGTATTATGTCCCGGGCGTCATATTGAACCCCGAGTATGAGGGACTCTACGGTTAACTCCCGAGCGGAGCGAGGGAGTTAAGGTTAGAATCCTGAATACGAGGGGTTCAAGACCGCCCAAGACAAATACACTTTTAAGCCCGCGATGCATACTCTACTTTTTATACTTTCTGCGAGGCAATCGAAATTAGTGGCTGAAAAAAGTAAGTGCTTAAATATTTATTTCAAGTGAAAAAAGGTAGGTAGGTAATTAAATATGAGAAATTAGGTATTTATCAAAAATTAAAAGTGATGTTAGAAACATATGACAGTTGTGCGAAGACATTGGAAAGATGAGTTACAATCTTTGGTACATTTATTTTATCAGTATAAGACTCAGGAGCTATTTGAGCCGTTGGCGCCTTTTTTCTTTCTCTGGCATCTATTTTGTTAGTGGCCAGTACGACATTCGAACTCAGAACTCATTGCACCTAAACATTTTTGACTACACGGTTGCATTCCAAATTCAAATCACTTTAATCCCTAGGGATTAATGAAATTCAGTACAACATTATGTCCCGGCTAGACCATAGGGCTATAATGACTTACTTTAGGACAGCTTTACATGACACATAATGTGGCATTGACGAGCAGGTAGTATAAAAATATTACATTCTATTTTGTTTTTTTAGAGTAATTAATGTAATTAAGGGAAAGGGAATCGCAGGGAAAAGACCGAGAGGCCGGTCACCAACACGATGGTCTGACCAAATCAAGTAAGCTACATCCCTGCCAAGGTTCTACGAGGTGGTGAAGGGTACTTTCGTTCGGAATCAATGGAGGAAGTTAGTTTAGTTGATGAGTTCCAGTGACCACGATCCTCAATAATGAGGGACCGACTAGAGAGAGAGAGAGAATGTAATTAAAATTGCGTTAAGTGAACGATCGTAATTTAAAATAAAAGAGCGTGACAGAAAATTAATTTTGACGTTACAGGCTTTCTGAAACTTATTTTTTGACTAAAACTTTATATCTAAAGATAAACAAGAATAAGAAACTTGATCAAGGCATTAAGCGGGACTATGAATAAAGGTGACGGTTTGTTTGACAACAAAAAAAAAGAACAACCAAGTCTCGAACAAAATATACCCAAAAATGAAAGTGCCGACCAGACAAAAAAAATACTGGATTCCCATTGAAAATGACGCCCTGAAGATTTCTTACTAGGACAGCAACCGTCTACAATCAACCCTTAGACTGTTATTTCAGTTTGAAATTACAAAAATAACATTATTTCCCTGAATAAATAGATTAATGGATTTCAGCTTGTGAGGTGTCGTTAGATTCGTTTATACTGTGAGAGTAACACTGGGTATATCAAAATAAAAAAAAAACAAAATGGCGGACTTTTGGCGCCAAATTCAATGTTTTTGTTTTCACGCTCTGCAGGCTGAACGATTAGGCGGATTTTGGCTTTAGGGATGTTGTTAGATTCTTATTTACTGTGAGAGTAACACAAGGTATGTAAAAATAATACTTTATATTTTTTTATTTATTTACATATTTTCTTAATTTTATGTACCCAGTGTTACTCTTACAGTGAATTCAAATCAGACGACACCTCTCCAGCTAAAATCCGTCAAGCCATTCAGGCTGCAGAGCGTGAAAACATAGAATTAAGCGCCAAAAATCCGTCATTTTGTTTTTTTTATTTTGACATACCCAGTGTCACTCTCACAGTAAAGACGAATCTAACGACACCTCACAAGGTGAAATCCGTTCATCCATTAATCCTAGGAAACAATAGTATTTTTTTAATTTCAAACTCAAGTAGCAGTCTAAGGGTTAATTGTAGACGGTTCTTGTGCTATAAAGAAACTTTCAGGGCGTCATTTCCAATAGGATGCCAGTATTATTTTTGTCTGGTCGGCACTTTCATTTTTGGGTACGAAATGGTTGTTCTCCTTTGACAACAAAACGAAATCTATCGGGTCTAATAATATAATGATATTTAATACTAAGATACTAACCTGTCTGAGTGCACAAGTGGACTTATCGGCGGCTGCGGCGCCGGAGACCGCTTCGGCGACATTGCAGGCATCCTGATAATAACAATATTTAACATAAAAATACATTCACTAGGTATTTTATACGAAATCTAACAATTGTATGAAAAAAGTAATCAGTTGTACAGTTGGCATCAACCTTTGCAAAACCATTACAGAATGTATCTTATGTCAGTTAAGTACCGTGCCCCTATGTGAATATTGATGTGTGTAGTTTATACAAAAAAAAACACATTTATACAGGGTGGCCCAGCGACAGTGGTCCAAAAATGTTTGTACCTGTTTAAAACCTCTACTGATTTTATTTTTGTTTCACATTTCAAAACTATCTTTATCATCAATTTAACTATAAATCCACAAAAAACCAATGAACTTTAAAAAACACATCTTTATGTTGAACGGTTATTCCGTTAGAAAATGATGAGATATTTCTATATAGATTTTGTTCAACTTGTATATGTGTAGTAGTAATGGAGTAATTGAAAACCTATGCTAATAATTCTATCAATTCAAATTGCTTAATTTCTCAGATAACATTTTATTATTATTATTATTTCGGTTGTCTAAGTTTGTCTTCTCAGATAACATACTTTTTCATTTATTTTTCAATTTGTCAATTCACTCACCGATCGGCGCGAGAGTTGCCCTCGAAAAGGCATATGTTTCAACGGTTTTATAACATTTGCCAGTTTTGAATTGATAATTACTGATAAAGAGATATTTTGTTACATAATAGTGTTATCAACACCACATGTGGTCTGTGTGGGTTTTGTGTTCAAAATATAAGGAATTATCAAAATTATTGAGTTTTGCTTGGCATGTTTGCGTAAAAGAAAAATTACTTTTGAACATTTGGGGTTATTTGGTGGTCATAGAAATCTAGCTCGAAATACACAGTGAATTTTGACTGAGGTTGATAGGCTAGTAAAAAAAATATTATTTAGAAACTTAAAAACCGGAATGCGCTTCTGTGTGATTCGGAAATGTAAAAACCCTAATACAGGAAAATCGGCATACCGTGCACTTAACTATAGTCCGTTCGCGTTAAGAATGCAGTGATTTCATACTTGTCACCAATAAAATCGTTCCTAATTAGAAAGTCAAGTCCACAATGACCAATTGAACGCATACTTTCGAACGCAAAGGTTGTGGATCTGAGTTTTTTGTGTGCGACAGAATTAAATTAAAAAATAACTACATTCTTAACGTGAACGGACTATAAGGTTTTACTATACTACGTCAACAATTAGTTTACCTGTTGAGATCATGCAGTTTGGGGCTCGGCAGTGGTTGCTCGCTAGGTGGCGACCATGTCGCGTTAGCTGTAAAAACAAAATTAAATGAAAAAAAAAAATTACATGAAATCGAATCTAATACTGTTCTGACAATTTTGTAAGAAGAAACCAATATCGGGCTTTCTTATTTATTCATTTATTCAGTTTACCTATAAGTAGTATATAAAATCGATATAAATCAAACAATTCAATTGTTTCATTTCTAACGGTCAAATAAAGAAACGAATTTTAAAAAATGCAATTCAGTAGATAAGATAAGACAAGATGTACTTTATTGCACAAAGAACTCAATTACATAACAATGCTTACAGAGATTTAGCAGTAAAGTGAAGGCGGCTTCATCGCTAAAAGCGATCTTTTCCAGACAACCTTCCGGTAGAGAAAAAGGAAAGTAAAATAGATGATAGATAATTATTTAAAAGCTAATCTTACCTGTGTGTGAATGTGTAGGCGAGGAGGGTCTGGGCGGTAAGAGAGGCGGCTTGTCCAAACTGTCCCGACTGCTCGTTGTACTGGATCTCGGCAGTAGGGGCGGCACTCGCTCCTGAAATAAATATTCATACATACAGCAATCTCTAATCTGGAAAGTTACTATTCGCTGTTAGAGTTTTTTAATGAAGAGTCATAAATGTTTGTAATCGTAAATTATAGTTAGCACGCCGAATGATGATGATGCGAAACAATTTCAAACAACTTCGGTAAAATACAATTTTTTTTAGGCAAATGTCATGTCATTCTTGCCAGGTCATCCAACATATTAAGCAATAATGTTTATTTTGAAAGAAAGATTACTCGCATTGATGTACATAAAACACTAGATGAAAAATTAACAGCCTTATTATATTTTATTTAATTATACTTTAATTTTTATTCAAATTGCATAATTTTAAAGAGTTTAGAATTATTTTTAAATTGAATTTTAAAGAATTCAAGTTGCCAGCTTCATAGAAGAATATTCAAAAGGAGGCCACAGACCCACCGTATTTTGAAGATCCGCTTGACCCTGTATCACATTCAGATTGATATAAATATAATACAAACTCAAAGCATTTGTTACATTTTCCAACAAATTTTCGATTTGTTTATCGATGTGTCCCTTCTTCGTCGATAACAGCTTGACGACGTAACTTTTGCAGCACGTACCATGTACATTTGCATTGAGTTTTTCTCAACTATTTACGAGCATTACGTAATAATTTCTTAATATTCATTTTTATAATTAACAAATGTACACAATTATGATTTTTTCGATTTTTTAATGGACCTCTAAAGGATTTGTTGAGACAGGACGTCAGTACAATGTTAAGCGCTAACGAACTGTCATAAGGATCATCATTCGGCGTGCGTAGTATAGTATGGGTAGTATGATTCATTTGTTGATAACTATTATTTATTTTTTGATTTCGGTGCCATAATAGGGTTCATGTTCTGAACCAAAAACTGTATTTAAGACATGTAATGTACAACATGAATGCAATAAAAGTTTGAAATTTATTCATTTCAACAGCATTTTTTGTACATAAAATACACAAGGACATGTTTCTTGCTTTTGAGAGAATCAAACTTAGGGAAGTCACTATAATGTCTAGAAAGAGCCTAAATAAGATTTGTTTCGAACGGAACATACACAGCACTAGTTTATCGCACAAAATTTATTAAATCTCAAGCCAAATAAACTTTTTTCATTATTATATATTAGTACACTGCTCAAAAGTGTCTAGGGATATCTCAAGCATTTTCATACAACGTATAGCTATTTGGGAGGCTGTAAAAATTAAAATATTGATACCAACGTAGAAATTTTTAGAACACAAAAACTGCTATATCTGCCCTTTCAGATTGTATAAAGAAATTTATTGTAGTAGCATTATTGTGCAATCGTAAGGAGGTTAAAAAAAGACAGATTTTTCTTTTAAAAGGTGTCAAAATATTAGCAAAATCAAACGTTTTTTTATGTGATATTCTTAACCTTTATCTTATGCCTCTGTCCTCGCGTTATTCTAAGATAATGCTCAACTTGTAAACAAACTTAACTTTATGAAATATTTGAAAAATGATATCCCTATGATATCCCTAGACAGTTTTGATGTGTGTATATATACATACAAAAGGAGAGAAAAAACTCATTTAAAGTGAAGCGTATTGAAGATTGAAGTAAGCGGGAAGCACCGAGATGTGAAGTGATGTTAGGAATGCCACCCCTGGTCATAAACTCACCTGGTCAGGCGTCTTGGAGTTTCGTGTGAACAGATCAGAGAGTACGATGGCCGCACGAGGGGATAACGCGACTGGCTTGCGTTCGCTTGTACATGACCCCGATCTGAAGCAATACACATACAAATAATTAAATATACAACTTAAATTACACTAAATTCGAATGAAAATTGATTTGATTACCTCAATTCTCAAGTAAGTCGCAGAAATCTCAATTAAAGGGTAGATTTCTATGGTACCACTTGATGTTCCGACAAACGTCGTTCCGTCAAATGGCAGTTTGAAAAAATATTTAATATGCCGATTCTGTCCCGTTTGACTAATACAAAAACCAGTAACCATCGTGATACTTATTGCCAACTGGAGTTTTTTGGTATAACTTTGTAACTAAAACATGTAAGGCTGTCAGTATAAACGGCAATCAAGGTTGCGAACCCCTTTACTCTCAAGCTCTTCGTTAACCCTCGATAGAACTGAAAGGACAGCTACAGTTAAAGTGGTAGTTTGAGCTTCTAGGCCTAAATTCATGGGAAAACCCTACGTAAAATACCAGAGGTTGAATATGAGACGGGATTTGAACCTGTAGCTGCTTCTTGATGACTAAATAGAACTCACCGGTCATGTCTCGGCGAATGCCTGTCTCTTGGGGAAGGCGGTTCTTCTCTGCTCGATGAGATTCTGGGAACAAAAATTAAATTAGCAATCATCTTTTCTTAGTAAATGACATGTTTTTAAATTGGTCAAAAAGAAATTGAAGGTTTGACGAAAAGTAACTGTAATGAGTCGTATGTATAGTATGTTCGAGTTAAGAATGTAGTATTTTTTTTATTTTATTCCGTTAAATACATTAAAACTCTGGTACAAAACTGTTGCGTTTGAAAGAATGCGTTCATGTGGATACTGTGAACATGACTTTCTAATTATGAACGATTTGATAGGTTTAGGGGTGTGCTAGGTCGAAGGACAAAGAATGATAGCACTGCATTCTTAACGCGAACGGACTATAGTTAGAAGGGTCAAAACAATTGAAACACTATTTTAATTTTGTAGCGATATGGTTGCTTAAATATCTCAAATACACTTGACACTCACTTCATTTTAATGCTGTGTGTACACAATTTACATAATAATATCCCAATTACATTACTTTAAGGAGCAGATGATATGATGGAGTGTATCTCGCTAAAACTCGCGAAAAGATGCACCGATTTGGCTAATTTTGGTATTGAAATAATCGTGAAATTTAATCGAAGGTCAGAAAGGTAAGAAAACATGAAAAAGTACTAGGAATATTGTAAAAATCACAATTTTGTTTTCTCTTAGCAACCGTTTCTAGGTGTCACGTGACACTGAATGTTTGACTACAGAACGAAATCTGTCGGGACAGCTAGTGCTAAATAATTTCCGGGTCACTACTGACTGTATCGTCGGCATATGTCGATAAATAATGTTCCATATGAGTTTTTCAGGGGTTTTATTATATCATCATAATGAAGTGCAACTTACTTGGTGTTGAGCGAACTGGTGCTCTTCCCCTTGTCGAACAAAGCCAGTCCCTTATCTAGTAGACTCAGCTGTCCCATTGAACTGCTGCCTCCACGTTCTAAACGAGGACTTATCAGGCCTCGTTCTTCACAGCGACTACCTGTGGGGTGAAAATAATAAGTACATTGTAGTACAGGTCAAAATGAATAGGAAATTTAGACTAGTTCGGCGAAATTAGGGTCCATAATTAATATCCCTGGATATTATTCCACACAGCGCCATCTAGCCCTAAGATGAGCTAATTAAAGCCCGTTTTGTGGGATACTAGACAACGGATAAACATACTTAAATATTTTTTCTTTTGTAAATACATACTTAATATACATAGGAAACACCCAGACTAATACAAACAGACATGTTCATGCACACAAATGTTTGTACTGTGCGAGGATCGAACCCGCGACCTTTGGTGTAGTAGCCGACTTCTCAACAATTAGGTACACCAAATCGGTCGTCAAAAGTACGTCACACGTATTCCATGATTTTCAGACCCTTCCCCCCTCCTTGTCACATTTGAACAACACAATAATACATAATACATTTGTATTTGGACATTAGTTTTGTTTGTGTTTTTACAAGGTCTTACACAATGTCCCCTCATATATTTGCAATTTTACATCTAATAATTTGAAAATTGAACTTGTCATTAAAACAATTCAACACGTATAAAAGTGATGTCACAAAACTTGGAAGAACCCAACCCTTATCAAATTTCGTCGGCCCCCTCCCTACCCCTTTACATGTGACGTACTTTATGGATGGCCCCTTTAGAAGTTTGCCGAAAAATTCAAGTTTGGCCGAAAATTGGCGAAAACATAAATATTTGCCGAACGTTCGGCGAAAACAAAACGTGAGCTAGAAAATACGGTTCTAAACAAAAACAGTAGAAAATTTAGTAAAAGTAAAAATTTAGGTCAAAAAATTAGGCAAAAATTCAATTTTGCCCGAACATAAAAGACTATTTGGCATTTACTAAAAATTACTTCTTGCATAGCAATATAATCTACTATATAAAAATAAGTCGGGTTTTCCTTCCTGACGCTATAACTCCAGAACGCACGAACCGATTTCCACGGTTTTACATTCGTTGGAAAGGTCTCGTGCTCCGTGAGGTTTATAGCAAAGAAAGTTCAGGAAAATTTCAACAGAAAAGCGGGATAATCTTTTTTAAAGCGGGAAAATCTTTTTTCACATACAGCTAAGTCCACGCGACCGAAGTCACGGGCGGCTGCTAGTATTAACTAAACAAACATCTCACCTCTATGTTCGGAATGGTGGAAGCTCAAAGAAGATACAGAGGCGCCGTCCCACGTACTAGTGGACGTCGGCGACAACTGGTTCACACCTGGAGACAAACAGACAAAACTTCAGCAACTAGTTCATACGACTAAATGAAAACGGGTAGTTATTAAACAGACTTCTTTTAAATGGAAATGTTCGACTCCAAAACTTGCCAAGGTTACCTTCTGAATTAAATACAAAATCTACTTGCATATTGAAATGCCATAACTTTTTTAGTAGATTTAGTGTGTTCAGTTATCCATTTAACCAATTTCTAAATATGCTGAATAGATCTGAAAACCAGAAAAAGACATTTGGTCATCTTGGCATTAGGCGGGAATCGCACCCGCATCTTTCGCAAACCGAGCGACTGCACTAAAAAAAGGCTTGTTCTGATTTTCAGATCTTTAGTAAAGTTACTGCATGGAAAATGCTAAAAACAATAATAACTATGCTGAATAGCTTTAAAGAATGTTTCTTCAAAAACTCCACTTTTTAAGGAGCTCCAATTGAAGCTGTAAAATGTAAAATAATGATGAATTGTTAAATTTGTGGCTGAGTTTGTGAAATACGTAGCAATATCAGAAGGGTTAAATAACAATAATTGTCAAACTTTACCTGATGCATTATTTATAACTTTCAGTTGCGGCTATCTAATTTTTCCCGTTGCTTAGTTTGATCACGACCCCAATAAAAACTACAGCCTTTATTTATTTAGCTAGTAAAAGATAAAACGGTAAAAAACCTTGAATATAGTTGACGGAGGCAGCTCAAAGAGACAGCGCAAGATGGCGCTAGTTGAACGTACACCGGACGTCCGCCGAGTCGCCCCACTACTCCCACCACTGCGCTACGGTCGGAACGGGCTTTATAAGCGGCTGTCGCCTCGGCTCGGCACGCGGATCGCCATCGTTTCGTCAGTTCGGACACCTCTTGTGATCGTAGATCTCTCAGACATCGCCACAAATCTCTAACAGTGATTCCATCTCGCTCTCGTGGGTGTTGCATCTCGTTCGGCCGCGATTTGCGAGGGGGTACCTGAAGAATCCGAAGAATCGTCTTGCTACCATCTCTCTTTCGCGGATCTTGCATCTCGCTCAGCCGCGTATTACGGGGAGGGTAGCAACGAAGATGCCGCACTCACCTCGCAGCATCCGAAAACCGGACAAGATCCGCTCTGAGATCTTCTTCCGGATCCGCTCTAACATCGACGACAACATAAGGAAGATCCTGGGATCAGCGTCGCTGCTCGATTTGCGCTAGCCGTTGCTCGTTCCCAGGAACCCCAAGACCAGTTCCCAGGTACCAGCAACGCGCAAACCTACCCGAAAGCCCGCCGTACAGAAACGCACGCCCATCGTGCCTTTGAATATGGCTGCCAGAGCAGAAGCCCGTTCGATTACTCAGAAGCGCGAAACTGCAGCTCAACCGGCTAAAGCCTCAACGAAACCCCCGCGACCCACGTTTATGTCCGTCAACGTCAACGAGCGCATTAGCGAGCGTGCGACCAACGGCCACGATTCCTCCAGCCCAGAGCAAACAAACAAACAAACAAAACATTTATTTGCATAGAATACAATTGAGCCTTAGGATGTTAATGTAATTACTTGACATAGTATTCGGCCTGCTAGCAGGCGTGCAAATTATTTTAGTAGACAAATACCTAGTATCAAATTTAAATACTAGTACCTACATAATTAAAAATAGGAATATGAATCTTAGGACTAATATGAACTTATACCTACATTATTATTAATAAAATAATACTGGAAAACTGAATGTTTTCTGTTCTGAATGTATTATAAACTATTAGTAACCTAACTTTATACCTAAAACCATAGCCCACCGACACCGCAGAAAATGGAAGTAGTGCGCATCAAGTCGCCGGCGCGATATGCCCCGCCGACTGCCCCTCCCGTTCTCCGTGGTTGCCGCAAAGAGAGCACAAAGCTCTTTATCACCTCCGAGCACCCAACCGGAACGCTCAATAGCCTGCCTGGACACGACGCCAATTCTGACGACACCGACCGCCACCGCGCAGCCGCCGGAAAGCCCACCACCAGCAAGCAAACCACCGATGAATCCGATGCTGAAGACTCCAAAGCTACCGCCCCTAGTGGTGGAGCGCTTTACCAACTGAGCCTACCATTTCCGAATTTTAAAGGGGAAACTGGGCCGGCCGCCGACTGCCAGACCGTATAGAAAAGGAATACGGTTCATACCAACTGAAGATCAGGAATTTCGCCTAATACAGCAGTACTTAAACGAGTTCGAGAAATTGGAAAAAATATCCTGGTTCTCGTATTTGCTGGCAGCAGAGAGGAGCCTCAAGGTGGCGATAAGGGGACTCCCGATACAGAGCCAGGGGATATTGGAGAGGATCTCCGCGCATTAGGCCACGAGCCGGAGTTTGTACGCCCCATTAATGCGCGCCAAGGAAGACTAGGATGCATTTTCTTCGCCCAACTCAAGCGAAACCCGGACATCAACCCGAAGATATACGCAGTAAAGGAGCTACTGTGTATGCCGGGTATCAAAATAGAAAACTGGCGGGGCAAGAAAGGACCTGCGCAGTGCCACCGGTGCCAGCTGTTTCGGCACTCGTCGCACAACTGTCACCGGACGCAGGCCTGTGTCAGATGCGAGGAGCACGCTGAATACCAATGCCCAAGACCTCTAGATCAACCGCCCACTTGTGCAAACTGTGGAGGCCCCCATCCCGCGAACAGCGTCAAATGCTCCGCGATGCAACGCGAGATGCGCAACAAAAAGGCTGGCACGGTAGCTTTAACAACGGCGCCCCGTGCGTCTACTGGACCACCGCAAAATGTACCGGCCGAGGAAAATCTGCCCCAGTCTCTGATGGCGAAGGCAAACGACCCTACGGCCAGAACAAGCACCACTAAGGGCAAGAGAAAACAGAAGCGGAAGGGAAAAGGGAAGAAGGCTCCCTAAACCACAGACGCCTCTGAGACTCAGCCTGAACCACCGACGGCAGCTGCAGCCCCCGCCAAAGTCCAGGCGAACGCGATAACCAGCGCGAGGCCACAGTCCATATCCAGTGAGACCTCAATTTCGACCAAAGAAGTGGCACTTTTACTGCAAGAAATCCTGACCACTTACATCTCCGGTCAGGACATAACACTCCTGCTGACGCAAGGAGTGTTCAGGATGCTAGCAGGTAACAAAGTTTAGTTCCCTGAGAATTCTTCACTGGAATGCCTATGGCCTCAGAAAAGATAAGGCCATATTGCTGCGCAACCTGCTGATGCAGCAGAAAATAGATCTCGCCTTGGTCTCAGAGACGCATTTAGCTGGACCTGACCGCGTCAAGATGCCTCAGTACCATGTTTATCGGCAGGACGAAACATCTCCAACAGGTCATGCCTTCAAAGGCCTAATGATACTGGTCCGCCGAAACGTGGTGCATCAACCTATCCCGACGCCATCACCTCTACGCTGGCTGGATGCAATGGGCATAGAGCTGCATCACAACGGACAGCCCCTGCGAATATTTGCAGCTTATCGCCCTCCAGACAGAAAGAGGTACCTGGAAGACGACGTGAGAGTCTTAATGGATTCTCCACACCGCACAGTGGTTGCTGGAGACTTCAACTCTAAGCACATCGCCTGGAATTCCTCCCACACATGCCCAGTTGCCCGCCGTCTCTTCGACTTCACTGAGGCTGAGGGTTATATGACGCTGGGCTCAGATGGTGCCCACACATTACCCCTTTGTCCAAGCGCATGTCCCCGATGTCATTGACTTCGCAATCCTGAATGGTTTTCAACCCCCGGAACCCGAAACAGAAGTACTGGATGAGCACATGCTGTCGGACCACCAACCAGTACTTGTAGTGCTCAACAGCCAACCCACCAAGGTGCACTTGCCACTCCGTCGTCGTCAAATCGTCTGGTCGCGATTCAAGGAGTACCTCGACCGTCACATCACCACAAGACCTGTGGACACCCCAGCGGGCCTAGCATGCGCAACATCGACAAAATAGCCATCTCCCCCTCTTTCGCTCGAGAGAATCGAAGGGCGTGACTTGACTTCGTTGCTTCTCGACAGTGCTGCCATATTACAGAAAAAAAAATAGAAACTCCATTTTTTTACTGGTAACACTTGTAAAATTAATTCACACAAAGACTCAATCAAGAGTAAGTAAAATATTTTGTTACTGCTTATCTCATAACAAAAAATAGAAAGATTTTGTTTTTAGATTGATTGTGTGTTTGAGACGAAAATTGTCCGAGTATTTCGACTCAAAGTAAAAAGCAAGCACGCGTGCGCCATCTGTCGCCACTTGCCACAATCAAGTTGCACACTGTTATCTCAGTTGCTTTTTGTTCACATAGCCATTCATTAATAAAACTTGTGTTTATTGAAGAAATTGATATGTGAAAATTACTTTTTAATTATTAATGGTATAAAAGCAACCGTAATAGGGTGTTTAGACAACGCCTGTCAAAGTTTCTTTAATTGGAGAACTTTTAATTTGGGCTTAGCGGCGCCATCTGTGAAGATTACTTTCCATATAAAAGTAGTCCGGTCTTGTCATTTTATTGTTGTTGAACGAATATTTGTAATGTTATCTTTAATTATTGTGATGTGATGTGACACCGAATGGGAGTTGGGTTGTATTGCGGCCCCGTTTTAATTCACTCTAATGATGGTAAGCAAATTTCAAAAATATAATGTCCTTTTACTCCGAATTCTAAAAGGTTATGTCGTATCGTTTTAGCATTGACGTGTATTTTAATCCTTTTCTTTTTTTGACAAAGCTGCACGCGTTGTATTTTAATAGTTTCGCATACGATTACACTCGTCTCGTCACTTCTCGTCCACCCTTCCGATCGACGAGTAATTAAGCCAACAGAAATGTCAAAAATCGATAAATCCGTGATAAAACAGTGGTGCCATGTTAGGGCTTGTCGAGATATCCGTATTTTTCATACAATATTTCAAATCTGACATTAAGCGGCCATGTTAGCAACAGTAGAGAAAATGGAGAAATGGCTGCAGGGCGACCTGTGATTGGCTATTTGCTCTCTCGGATTTACTCGCGGCGTGCATGCTAGCCCCGCTGAAGATGTAGACGTGCTCGCCAGGGAAACGACCGACACGATACGGAAAGCCTTGGAGACTGCCAGACAAGAGGGCTCCCCAGACCATCCGAGTAGAAGTGAACTCCCAAGGCATATCAGAGAGATGCTGGAAGAGAAACGACGCCTGCGTAAGGTGTGGCAGCGCGTCCGTTGTCCGACTCGGAAAACCCAGCTCAACCGACTAGCCAACCGGATAACCAACGAGCTCAGGAAGATAGCCTCCAGCGCCTGGGAGCAGCGCATCAGTGATGCGGAAGACGACTGGCCCTCCATCCACCGACTCTGCAGATCTCTAGCGAGGGAGCCGTCACCGGTCAGACCGCTCTTGGCTGAGGACGGAACCCCGCGTTATCGCGCAGAGGACAGGGCGGAAATCTTCGCAAACCACCTCAGGCAACAGTTCCGCCCAAACCCCGCTGAAGATCTCCAACACTCGGAGATGGTGCAGAGGCACCTAGAAGAGTACTTCGCCGCGCCTTTGACACCAAACGAGGATCCGGTTGTCTTCTCTCCGGGACAAGTGCACCGTGCAATACTCCGCGCCCCTCTTCGGAAGGCCGCGGGAGTTGATTGCATTCCCAATGAAGCCCTACGCAAGCTTACACCTAAGGCCATCTCCACCCTGACACGCCTTCTCAATGGTATCATGAGGACCAGCCATTTCCCGACCATCTGGAAACTCGGAAGGGTTATCATGATACTAAAGCAAGGGAAAAACATCTTCCAACACTCTCGAAGGTCTTTGAGAAGTTGCTACTCCAGCACCTGATGCCCCACATCACCCCACGGGAAGAGCAGTTCGGGTTTAGAGCGGAACACTCGACCACGCTCCAACTGACCAGAGTCCTCCACGACATGACTGTTGCGTGGAACAAAAGGGAATACACAGTTGCAGTAATGCTGGATATGGAGAAAGCTTTTGTTCTCTATAAGCTAGCCACCACCACCACTCCTCGTCGGATTGTTATGGCCATAGCCAACTTCCTCCGTGACCGCAAATTCCAAGTGGCAGTGGAAGATGCCACCTCGGAGGAACTGCCCATAGAAGCTGGAGTCCTTCAAGGAAGCTGCCTATCACCCGCCTGCTATGCTAAATACACCGACGACTTCTTTGCCGGTGGGGCTAAGTTGGCGTTGTATGCGGATGACGCGGCCCTCTACATCTCCTCGATGAATCGAGACTACGCCGCTAAAAGAATGCAGACCACACTTGATGCCCTCCCGGTATGGTTGAAGAAATGGCGTCTGGCGGTGAACGTCCAAAAGACTCAAGCAATTCTGGTAGGCCGCCACGTGGATAAGCCGGAGAACCTGCGCTTCCTCAACCAGGAGCTGAATTGGATGCCCCACGTCAAGTACTTGGGGATTACAATCAGCTCCAGACTATCGATGCAAGTGCAGGTCCGGAAAGCCATAGCTTCCGCACGGGCTGCAAGAGCCGCTCTTCGTCCTGTTCTGTCTTCACGTCTACCACTCTGCGTGAAGACAAACATTTATAAAACGTACATCAGAACGCGCCTAGCCTACGCTGCACCAGCCTGGTACGCTCTGGTGTCTGCCACACACCGTAAAGATCTGGAAGCACAGCAGACACTATCTTTACGAACAATCGTGAATGCTTCACGATATGCCAGGAACAAGAACATTCTGCGGGACCTTCGGATTGACACCCTGAAGGCACACGTCACCCAGCTCGCCACCAACATGTTCCGCAGAGCAGCCGTGTCAGGTCACGCTCATATACGAGACCTGGCACCGTTACATGCAAGACCACCGGACTGGAGACCGCTACCCCGTACTCTCTACGAGTCGGGGTCTGACGAAGACAACTCGGATTAGACACCTCGGACTAGACGAACAAACTGAAGCTTCTCACTAGAGGTCGCTTGTTGAAAACCTCGGCAGGCTTGACCTCGTGAGAGGCTCTCAACCCCCAGGACGCATTCGTAGTTACGAATGCCGAAGGAAATCCACATGAAGCGGGCACAAGATGCTCAGGTCATGTTTCCTCCGGCCCTCAACAGGGCTGTAGAAGACCACTCGAGTTAAAGAAGACCACTCGAGCTCGGCACACATTCACTCCGGTTGCGTCCTGGTATACGGATCACAGTGAACTAAGCACTGCTCCCTCCCTGCCACTTTGGACGCTCACTATTCATTATATAGGCTATATAAGCTTTATAATATAAATTTGATTACCAGCGTGTTATAATTTAATTAAAATTAATTAAGTTAATTGTTTAATTAAATCAATAAAAATCTAGAACTGGAATCCTGAACTGTGTTTTACTTCTGATGTCTGACCGTTCTCCGACATAGTCAAAAATATTGTAACTTACTCTGTGTATCATCATTAGAGTGTCCCCCACTGCCGCCGGATGATATGGAGCCAGAACCTGATGATGAATGAAGCGAGCCTCCTTCATGAGAACGCCGAGACACCTTCACATGCTTCAGAGATAGCTCGGGGTATTTGCGTGGCTGGAATATGAATAAAAGTAGAATAAATATCACTGAACACTACACAGCGCCATCTAGACAAAAAATTAAGCAAGTAAATGCTTGTGCTTTGGGAATTTCACGTGCTTCAGAGATAGTTCGGGGTATTTGCGCGGCTGAAATATGAATAAAATTAAATAAATATCACTGGACACTACACAGCGCCATCTAGCCAAAACACTAAGCAACTAAATGAGTGTGCTTTGGGATACTAGACGACGGATAAACATCCTTACATACATTTTTTTTGTAAATACTTACTTTATACACATATGAAACACCCAGACCAGTACAAACAGCCAAACGTTTGTGCGGGGATCGAACCCGCGACCACTGGTGTAAATAACCCACTTCCGAACCATTACACCAAATCGTCCATAATAGTTTATGGATGCATGGAATTGCACACGACAGTTCTTGACCAATTCCACCTTAGCAGATCAAATCTACGGTGATCTGCAAGATTTTTTAGTGAGCAGTGTTCCCAAACGGTGCCTAGTATATTTAAATGTTTTTACTATTTTTATTTGCTTTTTTATATAAAATAAGCTATAACCTGAAATAAATGCTTTCTATTTCTTCTTCTTGTTTTATTTAGATATATTTACTGTTTAAGTTCCGGAAAAAACACCCAAAACGAGTAGAACAGCATACAAAGGTACAGATTGAATTATTTATCTATATCTAGGCACACATTAGCACACGTTTCCTTCACGGTATAGTAGGACGGACGACGGCACATCACGCTACCTATTTTCGATAAACCCTCTTTTGCCAGAAAAAGGCGTCTCAACCTTTTGTATGGCAGAGCATGTTGAAAATTTCATTGGTTTTGGACCTTATTCAAACGACATAAGATTTAAAATATGGTGGCAGCATAGTTACTAATGCCTCAATAAGGGTTAAATTATGACAAGAGCGAGATAAAAAACCGAAAATCGGAAGCCTGATGTGCCGTTGACTGTACGGTGGGCGGCACATCAGTTTACCCATTTCCGGTCAGTCCTCCTTGCTCTATTGCAAAGAAATGACATTTGACAAGAGCGAGAGAAAAAACGGAAATGGGGTAATCTGATGTGCCGTTGACTGTACATAAAACTACATCAGCAAATTCCTACACCCAACAAACAACATTATACTCACAACTTTAGGCATTTGCTTGACCGGCGGCCGCGGTTCGATCTCTAGACTCTTCGCATACAAATAGTTAGTGATTTCGTTGTCGTCCATACCCGGGAACGGGTCTAAAGACTCCAGGAATGTCTGGAAAGTTAATAAATATTATTTATGCTGGAACCCGAGACATATTTAAATTTGAACAAAAGTTTACTAAGATTTTACGTACAACGTTGAAGCGATTAGAAAAAAACGTAAGACAATGTTTCAGATCGAAACTTTTTCTTCTCAAAATCTAAATTTCTTTAAATGTCAACTTCGTAAAACGAGAACTTCTTATAATGTCGATTTCTCACAATGACAATTTCGCATTTGGTCAACTTCTTATAGTGTCAACTTTTGAATGATATTTTCGCATAATTTTATAATTTCTTCTTCAACCCCTTATTCATAAAAACTAACACAACGCTAAAGCACAGTATAAGCCATTGACGTGTTTCGTCACTTACTCGCAAATGGCGACAACAACCAGAATGAAAGGGATAAAACGAAACAAAACCTAACGTGATGTTGAATCGCTGTTTAAGTTTTTATGAATAAGGGACAAGATAACATTTTGATATGATGAAATTTCAAGCTATAAGTAAGGTAAAAACTAAGTACAATCAACGGCACATCAGGCTACTCATTTCCGTTTTTTGTCTCACTCTTGCCAGGTGACATTTCTATGGAATAGAGCAAGGAGAACTGACCGGAAATAGGTAGCATGATGTACCAATGACTGTAAATATTATTTTTGTAACCGATTGCGTTTCAATGACAATAGTAAACTTACCCTAGTTTTAATTTCTACAGAGAGGCAGTAAGGCTGATTCTGATACTGTTGGATCTCTCCAGTGATTTCAGCCACTTTGCGCCGTTTCGAGAAGTTTATTAGTTCCGAGCTAGGCAGGTAGTCTGTGGAAAATAAAATATTGTTATAGTCAAAGAAATTTAGATACAGGATGTATTTTCAATTGGGTGTAGCGTATTGAATTATAAACTTTGAGGACTAAAGAAAAATGGCCGAGATCAACTTGGCTAAAATTAAAATCACGGACCCAGATTTGAAAAAACATATTTTTTGATGACCTCGAATCGAACTGAAAACAAAACTAATGATAAAAGTAACATTATATGGCAAACTTATGCAAAAGACAACAGGTTCGAGTCCTAACTAGGACCTCTTTTTTTAAATTAGCGTTGGCCTTGAGACTCCTTTGACCAGGTTTAGTTAGTTTATGGTTTGGCCTATAAAAAAACATTATCAAAAAATTTATTGCATGCCGTTGTTACCTATAAATGTTACTTCATTTAGCATTGTTCTTACTGTTAATTAGTATCATGACTTATTGTGCCTAATAAATAAATAAATTTATGCCTATAATCAGTTCGCGTTGATAATGCAGTAATTTCATACTTATCCTTCGATCCGATCACCCCCTAACCAATCAAATCGTTTCTAATTAGAAAGTCAAGTCCACAGTGACCAGTTGAACGCATACTTTCGAACACAAAAGGTTGAGGATCTGAGTTTTTTTGTGTGCAACAGAATTAAATTTAAAAATCACTGCATTCTTAACGTGAACGGACTATAGAAACATACCTAAGTTCCCCTCCTCTATATGCAGTATATTAGTCAGGTACATCCCGAAGAACGGGACGCAGGGAGGGTTGATGCTGCGAAGGCGCTCTTGGTATCTCCTGAAGTGGTCAGAGTTCAGCTCTCGGAACTCTTCTAGGGCTCGTATTAGGCGGGGAGGTACCAACTGTGGATTGGAAATTTTACTAATAATTTGTGATATTAGATAAATTATAAATCTGGGTAGGATTTTTTGAATTATGTTATCTCGCCACATGCAAAAACTACAACTGACGTAAAAAACCTGAATCGCGCTATCAACATTATTCAAGCGACTAAGTACATATACAGAAACCCGACATCAACCGTCGGGCAGATGCCCACCAGACAGAACACCCGTCTGGTCGGAGGATCCTCCCTTTTCTATGGTGGATGAGGAACTTCACACCCTGTTCCTCACCTTCCCCATAATGTGTAAGTAATAGATACAATTTAGTTTGTAAAAGACGACGAAGTGTTCAAAACCAAACAATGTTTGTTGATAAAACGGTTTTGGTTTCGGAAGACACGCTTTCAAAACGAAGGTGACCCATGGTTGCTTTCCCCCTGGCCGCTGAAAGTGTATTTTCCCCTTTCTCCAAACGAATCTGAGAGGTCCCGTGTATTTTCACCTGGAAGGTAGCCTCTATAAATGTATTCTAGCCTAGAATTTGGCTGAATCAGTGCCTTTTCTAACAAATAAAACGTCCTATGATTGTAAACCTGGAAAGCAGCCTAAAATCTGCCTTTTCTGAGTAGCCTGAAAAATCTTTCCCAAACCTAGCCTCTATAGATGTATTTTCACCTAGAAGTTCCATTAAATCAGTGTTTTTTTCAAGATAGCTTGATCCTAAAAGGTCGTGAACTCTAAACGTGTACCCTCTCCGTGCACTTATAGGTGTGTATCCTCACCTAAAACGTGTCTCAAAAAGCCTTTCCTAAGAATCAACTCGTACCTAGCCTACATCGATGTATTCTCACCTAGAAGTTGCTTGAAAATCCGCACCTGAAAGGTCCTCTTATAGTATGTTCGCGTTAAGAATGCAGTATTTGTTTACTTTAATTCCGTTACACGGTGAAAAACTCAGGTACAAAACCGATGAGTTTGAAAGAATGCGTTTAACTGGACACTGTGAACTTGGCTTTCTAATTAGGAACGATTTGATTGGTTACAAGATTCAAAACAAGAATGAAATCATTGCATTATTATCGCGAACGGACTATAGTATAAAGCTGTATCCTCACCTGGAAAGTAGCTTTAAGCCTGTGAACAGAGGCGCTTCCACAAGCCGCCACAACCGCTAGAACCCCATTGAAGTTGTTCAGGTCTCTCAAAGCGATGGCCACTTCAAGAAACCGGCAAACCACCGCCACCCTTTCTTCTAGGTTTTCGCTTTCAACCACCCATTTCTCCATCCATCTTGTGAACTGTTGGACAGAGATATTTATAAAATTTAGAGAAACAAATTAAAAAAATTCTAAAATCATCTAAAATCATCCATTTATTCAATAAATAGATGATTTTAATTTGACCATCATTGCTGCAGTCAGCTGGTACCAATTTTCTTAAATACTTCAAAAGTACGTTTGAAGTATTTAAGAAAATCACCCTACTCATAACTCATCTGAATGATCATGTGGTCTGGTAGAGAATGACTTTGGTGGGCATTAAGTCAGCTATTTGTACTTTCTTTTTTTAAAGTGCAATAGAGAATAATTAATCTCTTAGACTTCAGTGACGTAATGACGTTCCAAACGAAATACGAATATGACGTAGTTTTTCGATTGGTTTAGTCAAATCAATAGATCTTCGACATTCTAACTATGCTGACTGTACACAAATAAGGTGTTGGGCACAGACAACAATTTAGAGAATACTTACAACTTTTCTCACAATTTGTCGAAGCAAGCTACTAAGAATTTAATGAAAATATGAACTTACATTAGTGGTATGTTTGATGAGTTTCAAAAGATTAGGACTGCTCTTTTCCTTGTCTTTCTTCGTCCATACTGCTCCCACCAACTCTGAAGGCCTCACCTGTGAACAAAATTATAGTATAAGTCTTAGAAGTAAGAGGAAGGGAAGGCGGGATGCAGCAACCCCTTTTTTGTGTAGTAAATACGCTGTTCCTGCTTTTCTGGTGGATTATGTCCAATTTATCTTAGGCAAATTTTGAAAATCTTCGTCTAAACCTGATGTTTTCACCTCAAAATTTGGAAATTTGCGTCAAAACTTGACATGTTTCGTCAGAAATAGTGACAAATATTGACCACAAAAGACACATTTTTGACTCGTCCATTTGAGTCTCTTTTGTGGTCAATATTTGTCATTTTGTGTCAAAATGTGTCATTTTACGTCTAAATTCGTCATGCTACGTCTTTATTTGGCATTTTCGTGAACTTACTACAAAAACCTGGAATATTGAAGTTACAAAACCCAAATAATGACAATACCTCTCACCAACCTGTCTATAAAGCTGGAACTGGTCGATAGTGGGCTGCCTGGCCAGCTCTAGAGGATGCAAGGCCAGCGGATGCCAGTTGTGCCTCTCGGGGTCGCTGACGTGCTTCACTATGGGAGGGGGCGCGCTCGAAAACACGTGGGAGACGCTTGACGTGAACCTCTGAGGTTCTTAAGTTAGTGGTAGTCGATAACGCTCGCTATTATGACAAGAATTCGTCACTTTTCGTCAAAACTTTACTTGTCTCGACACAATTAGTCATTTTGCGTCGAAAATTAGGTCACAATGTGTCAAAAGATTGTCATTTTGCGAAGATCATTTGTCATTTTGTGTCGAAATGGGTCATATTGTGTCAAGATCAATCATTTTGCGTCAAAAATAGGTCATAATGTGTCAAAAGTTTGTCATTTTGTGTCGAAATGGGTCATATTGTGTCAAAATTATTCATCTTGCGTCAAAAATAGGTCATAATGTGTCAAAAGTTTGTCGTTTTGCGAAGATCATTTGTCATTTTGTGTCAAAATTAGTCAAATTGCGTCGAAACTTGACATTTTTCATGTCAAATACATATAAAAACTGGCAAAAAGACCAAAAACAATGACAATTCCTCTCACTAACCTGTCTGTAAAGCTGGAACTGGTCGATAGTGAGCTGCCTGGCCAGCTCTAGAGGATGCAAGGCCAGCGGATGCCAGTTGTGCCTCTCGGGGTCGCTGACGTGCTTCACTATGGGAGGGGGCGCGCTCGAGAACACGTGGGAGACGCTTGAAGTGAACGAAGCTATGCTGCCGACTTCCCATTCTGAACCACCGCCCTGGTGGAAAGAAGACAGTATACGATATGAATATAAAGGCCAGGGTTGTATTTTTGCCAAATTATTTAGTGAAATATCTAAGGACTATCTGGTTGTAAACATTTTGAAAAGTGTAATTATGGAGTTTATTTTCGGATTATTCTCGATAGGATTAACTTCCGAACAGGTGGTGGTTCAACTAAGTGTTTCTTTCTCACCTTACTTATTTTTTTTACTGTAAGTAAATTATCTGACTGAGTATAAATACTTGTAAAATTTACATGAAATGAATGTGTGTGAAAATGTCTTTGAGATGAATCGCTCTTCTTCTTGCTCTATTGCAAATAAATAATTTTCATTTAAGAACAAGACAAAAAATATGCTTCGCTGCTAAATGATGTGCTGCCAACTGTATATATATTTTTTGGAAAATGGATAAAAAGGTAAATATAACTTCAAAGTTAATTATCAGCCTCTAAACATTCAACTTTTAGGCCAAGTGAATTATGAATATCATCTAATTTATAAAACAACTACATACCTTCCTCTGAAGTGTCTTCAACACGCTCTGAACCCACTTCCTCATAGGTTTTCCGTCGACAGACTCTAAGAAGTCCCGCAATCGGTCCAGCAGGCCTTGCTCCCGCTCAAAATCATAGAAATGCTGGTCTACCCAGTGTCGAAGGACGTTTATTACTCTAAAATGAAAGAAAATGTATGTTAATATGCAAACATGATATAAGAGTTGATAGATAGTAGATATTTAGCTACATTGAAAAGAAAAAACATCGACATTTGCATCTATTGCATAAAAAGAACCAGGGTAGCGTTTCACAACAGAGTTATCGTACAATTCGGTAAATTTCGCTTGATTAACGAAAGCGCTTGAATTTTGTATGTTAAATCCCGGCCAAACAGCGGGAGCAGTTTGTTATTTTGTTTGTTTGTTTGCACTAATTACCTGAATGTATATTGTGTGTATTAAAATAATAACAAAAAAAGTGACTCATTCTTAGCCGATATAATGTAAAATAAACAATTTAAGATATAAGTTAGATAAATAAATGGAACTACCTGAATTTGACAGGTTGCTGAAACTCTTTCCTATATCTCTTCCAGTCTTCTCTCGCAGTACTTTTGCTAAGCTTCTCAGTGTCGCTACTCGCCGCACTTTCTATACTCTCCGCTGTAACATAACATATACTTGTTAACATGGATGTTATGGTGCACTATAGATTGCAAATTAGATTCTGACATTCTTATATGAGGCAAAAGTATTTGTAAAGACTCATATTTGGAGAAGTTAACTGAAGGATGATTCTGACTACGAGTTTCCTCGAAAAAGCATCGAGAAAAATAACGCGACATCTAAATGACATCTAGCGGTCGGTTTTATGCTGGAACTAGTGGCAATTTTATATGAAAAATCACCACTAGTTAAATCATGTGACATTATAATGGAAATAGTAGCAATAAACCACTATAAATTACTATATTTTAAGTATTCATTTATTGCAGTTGCAGGCCACATGGTAGTTATATTCAGATTATTTAGCAGGACATTGGGACATATTGCATCCCATAGGGACACTGAAACATTGAACATTGAAGTGGGTACAGCGATGTTTATTAAAAACCGAGATACACAAAATTGAATCAATTTTCTTAGAAAATTCGCGTAGATTGTAATATGCCTTTTGCACAGATTGTAATATGCCTTTTGCACAGATTGTAATGTGATTTTTTAGATGGTTATCAAAAGTTTAAGGCTTTTCTTTGTCTTGAACTATATTCTACTATTCTTTACAACACCAAAGATCAAAATACATAAATACATTACCAAAACTCAGTTCCAAGTCTAGATCCAGCGATAGGATCGAAGAGTTCGGACTGATGTCCTTTTTGGGCGTCCTCGGTATCCTTGGGACTAGCGTGCACACACATACATCACACATTTATTTAAAAAATATATATTTCTTTATTCAATTAGATACAGTACTTTCTAATCGCCAAAAATAATTCTTTATCCATATAGTAAAACACACAATCATATAATTATACGACGTATAATTCTTCTAAGACGACCGGGCAAAAACTCAGCAGTTACTATCTTTCATAGGTAACTTTACGTTTAAATTTCAACAAAAATATTAAATACCTGAGACGAATTTATCTTAACTAAACCTGTTTATGTTTTAATTTTTAAATAAAATGTAGAAACATAGATAACCACAAAACTTTAAGATAAATATCAATTTACTTGTGCGTAAAGTGCATCTATTAAAGTCTTCAAATGAAGTTATCCCGCACCAGAATCCTGATATAAATAAAACGTATTACTTTGAGCACTTTATGTGATTTCAAGTGAACAAAACACGGTCTTTCCAATTAGACCACGGTCTTTTTCGAGTAGACCACGGTCTTTCCAAGTAGACCACGGTCTTTCCAAGTAGACCACGGTCTTTTCTGGGTAGACCACGGTCGTTCCAAGTAGACCACGGTCTTTTCAAGTAGACCGCTACATTTTAAACACAATAATCAACAACTCACCCGGTCTAGGCGTGTCGTAAACTTCACTAGGCTCCGGTATATTGAACCTTTCTATCAGCAACTCTAGTAGTTCACTCGGCGAGCAGAAAGATCGGTAAGTCGTTAGGAATGTTCTCACTAAGTTTAGGTCGGCGTATATGTGGTAAGTCAGTCGTTCTACTAGTTTTAGTAGAGTTGCGCCCTGGAGACAAGAAAGATGTTTTATTAGTGAAATATCGCAGTAAGGTCAAGTTGGGTAACTTTGAATTTCAGTTTAACATTGAATCCACTCTTTTAGATTAGTTACTGTTGACAAGTACTCTAACTAAAAGATGTTGTTGAGTCTTTGAGGGGTTTGGATCAAGAACAAATCATAAACAACAGTATGTAGGTACTTTTAGGGCCGGCGCCCACTATCGGCATCGGCACGCTTCAGGCTTTTAAGGTGGCAAATAGTAATATACTCTAACATAATGGCAATAAAGTAGAAAATGCCGAAACAGAAACAGAACAAATGCATTTTGTTTTTACGAGAACACATCACGGAAATTTCTACTTTATTGCCATAATGTTAAAGTATATTGCTATTTGCCACCTTAAAATCCTGAAGCGTGCCGATGCCGATAGTGGGCGCCGGCCCTTACTGTTCTTAAACAGTGGATTCAATGTTACACTAAAATTCAAAGTTACCCCACTTGACTGTAACTCTTCTATTTACAATCTTGCAGGTTTACAAAATGTATTAATTACAAAATTTGTAGACGATCGCAGTAATTTAGGCCTTAAAGACTACTAGTCTTAGGTTAATCGACTGAGTCATTTTGAATAAGACTAAAAGTTATTCTTAACTGAAATTAAGACTAGCTCACTCTAATGAGGGTCTTATTACAAACGACTAAAAGTCTATTTTTTTGTATCACAATTTATGAGTCTTTAAGACTTAAGCCATTCAGTGGCTTCAACCTTTGAATTCAGTAGTTCAAACACAAATTCACAAACTTCAATCAAGGTTGAATACGCCTTAGGGTGCTCGCCCACGTCCGATAATCGGTGACCGATTTTTTGTAGGAGAAAAATAGAACGTACTGATAGCATTGGAGCAACGCACACTTCCGACAAAAAATCGGTCAGAAAAAGGGAAGAAATACAGCCGATTTTTAATCGGCCCGACAATCGGTCTTACAAAAAGTCGGACGTTGGCAAGCAGCCTTACAACTCATTCCGTCCAGAAAATTGTATGAAGAACTGAAAGTGACAGCTATACTATGATTTGTGCTATTTCTCCACAACTCAAAACTCCACTCTGACATCTAAATTATGATTATTACGAACATTATATATTACTAACTATTCTGCTTCAATAGGAATATTGAAGAATATTGATTTATTTAGCAAAAAGTCATTATAAACACACTGACTGACTGGTTGACTGGTAGAGAATGCTTTTAGCATTAAGTCCACCTTTTGTACTATGTTTGTGCATTAAAGATTAACCCCCTTATTCATAAAAACGAACGCAATGCTAATGCATTGTTTAAGCTATTGACGTGTTCTGTCACTTACTCGCAAATGGCGGCAGCAACAAGAATGAAAGTGACAAAGCGATACAAAAGTTACCGTGTTGTTGTAGAGCTGTTTAAGTTTTTATGAATAAGGGGTAAATAAATAAAAAAATGATAATAAAGCAGTTTCTTACCTTTATAAGTGGAGGCGCGTTGTTCCTCTGTGGTTCTTCTAAAAGTATATTATCCAATGAATCCGGTACCGCGAACCGGTAGAGCGAAGTGGGAGGTAGTTTGAGGGGGTGCCGTCGTTCTAAGTCTAGTAGTATACTGTGGATATGAGATAATTATTCGTTAATTATTGAGTCTTTATGGGACAAAATTGAAAGAACAAAAATACAATGGGACTACTTGCTTAGGAGAATCTTATAACAAACAAACAAAAAAAACTTCATTTATACACAATTCTGCATTAAATTTAAAGTACTTTCAAATCGTCAATTTTAATGGGATCAACAAACCAATCAACCGCAAGGGTTAACTGATAGGTAAGGAAGTTTGGTACATCAAACTATTATTATTATTTTAGCCAGTTACATAGTCCGGTCAAATTAGACCAAAAAATAAGAGTGAAGTTACATTAATTCCCACCAAGCTGAAAATCGGTAAGATTGTTTGAAATATCATTAAAAACAAAATTTGAAAGTTCCCCATCTTTCCCCTGTAAGGAAAAAATTTTATTCAAGGTCAAAGGTAAAAAAAATGTGTTTTTCGCGATTTTCAGCAAAACGTAAGTTTTATCATAAAAATATTTCAGACAAAAATCGTAGATCATAAAATTATCTACAAAAAAATACTTAATACTTTTTTTCTACGAGCCACCGTTTTTGAGATATAACGATTCAAAAAGCTGTAAAAGTTGCGCTAAGTACACGGGTTCTCGCCTCGGCTTGGCAAGGGGGCCTAGTACCGGTGGTAGGGGCACCACCGGGAAGCGAAGAGAACCCAGGCGTGGCAGCGTGGGGGACTGGACACCCACCCGCTGCGGCCCGCAAGGGCGACGTGGGGCTGCGGGGCCAGTGGGGCCTGCAGGCGCCTTTGAGGCGCGTGGTTGGGGCCGCGACGCACAACCGGTTGGTGGGGGCCAGTGATCCGAGGCTGATCCCCCCTTTGCGTCGCGGTCCGGCGGGGCCGTACCGCCGGTTACGGCAGCGGAGCCGTCCTTTGGGTGTAGGGCCACTGGTATACCACCTTTACAGTGGAGAGTCCGACATAACCCGTCCGTCCCCCGGTGGACGGCTATGCGTAAGGCATTTACCCTACTTAAAAAAAAAAAAGTACACTACCTCATAGGTGGCGTGGAAACGTGTGCATATTATGACGATTACAACTTTTACAACTTTTTGAATCGTTATATATCAAAAACGGTGGCTCGTAGAAAAAAAAGTATAAATTATTTTTTTGTAGATAATTTTATGATCTACAATTTTTGTCTGAAATATTTTTATGATAAAACTTACCGTTTTGCTGAAAAGCGCGAAAAACTCATTTTTTTTACCTTTGACCTTGAATAAATTTTTTTCCTTACAGGGGAAAGATGGGGAACTTTCAAATTTTGTTTTTAATGATATTTCAAACAATCTTACCGATTTTCAGCTTGGTGGGAATTAATGTAACTTTGAATGTCTAATTTGACCGGATTAACAGCTGGCTAAAATAATAATAATAAGAGAAAAAACACAGTTACAACCAAGGGTTTTATGAGATTGGCCAGCAAAGTAGTTCTCAATTACTGTGCTTGTCAACCCCATATCTGGACCTCACGACTGCTTCCCATCAGGTGGAGTGAGGTCATCTAGAAGACCACCATAAAAAAAAAATGGTATTTAAAAGAGCATACGTTATGTCAGTACTAATGCGAAATCGAAAATGGTCCGTGTCCGTAATTTCACCGTGTGAAGAAGATAGTATGATTATTAACTAGAGCGTAAACGAGACAGATACATGTTGCGCAGTGTCGTCTCAAACTGTCAATGCTTTGCTCAGGTGTTCGAAGTTCTGATTTCGGGTGCCACTTTTTAGCACAATTTGTGACAAGTGGCAATAACGGCCGATTTTAGTATAACGACCGATGCTACAGAGAAAGAACTGTTTGTGACATACTGTCAATAAATAAAGAAGTATAAGGGCCTTAATTAAGGGTTTTTGTAATGTATTTTTGTTTCGTATATTTTGAGCCAATAAAGTATGTCTTATCTTATCTTACCTGTCTAAACTCCGGTCCAGCATAGGTTTAGTGTTGAGCATAACAAGGTCACACATCCAATTCCGTTTCTCCATACAGCTGCTGCATTGCAGGACCACGTGTGGGCCCACGCGTGGGCATAGCTCTATTAGTTGCTTGTTGTCTGTGGAACAAATAATTAACATCAATGGATAATAATCTACACAGCGCCATCTATCTCCAAAAGCAAAGCCTCAGTCGCCATGAGATGTATTGTAGGAGGCAGGGTGCCCAAATACTACTAATTTATTTATTTAAACTTTATTTATTTATTTATTTAATTCAGAATACAAGTATGCTTACAGACTATTCCAAAGCGCACACAAGACAATTTATAATTAAATTTTTAAATACTATTGCAATATTGATGTCAATGTCAAAAAATAATTTTACACAAAAACAATGCCGATATATAAAAGTCAAGAAAGCAGATGCAATAAAACAATGGTCATAAAATAAAAAATTTAAAACAAAATAAAAAAATTAAATAAAAAATTAAAATGATAATAAAAGATAATCAAATTGACAAATTAATTGCTGGTCACCCTATTATCTAAGATTACTAAAAAATTATAAATTAACCTTCCCCAACAGTCAGCATGTAGGTCAATATCGTCATGCTGAGCGAGTAGATCCCCTATCAAACATAGAGCGTGGTTTGTGGGCGCATGAGCCGCGCGTTCGGTGCGCGTACTGGGCCGGGCCAGCCAGCGCGGCCTGCGGCGCGGCGCCACCGCACAAATTAAATAAAATTTATTGCAATTAAATTTATTGCACAAATAGGGTACAATAGGCGAACTTAAAGCCATATCGCATTCTCTACCAGTCAACCTTAGGGTCGTGCAGAGATTCCCGATTGTACTACTATTCTATACCTGTACTATAATATGAGCATCATATGAATACATACTTAGTATACACAGAAAACACCCAGTTCAGATTTCTATGTGTACAGTTTGAAGTTTTTATTTTTAGCAATTGTAAATACACACATCAAAAGTGTCTAGGGATATCTCAAGCATTTTCATACAAAGTATAGCTATTGGGGAGGCTGTAAAAATTAAAATATTGATACCAACGTAGAAATTTTTAGGACACAGAAACTGCTATATCTGCCCTTTAAAAAAAAGACAGATTTTTCTGTTAAAAGGTTTCAAAATTTTAGCAAAATCAAACGTTTTTTTGTAATATTCTTAACCTTTATCTTATGCATGTTTCCTCGAGTTATTCTAAGATAATGCTGAGCATTATCTAATATCTTTGATTTTGCTAAAATTTTGAAACCTTTTAAAAGAAAAATCTGTCTTTTTTTTAACGTCCTTACGATTGTACAATAATGCTACCACAATGAATTTCTTTATACAATCTGAAAGGGCAGATATAGCAGTTTCTGTGTCCTAAAAATTTCTACGTTGGTATCAATATTTTAATTTTTACAGCCTCCCCAATAGCTATACTTTGTATGAAAATGCTTGAGATATCCCTAGACACTTTTAATGTGTGTAGTAGATTAAGACTGAATGACTGAATATGATGGCTAGTACTTTTTTGAAGGGTCTTCAATTAAGAACGAGGCACAGCTTTACTATAGTAGAATTTTAAACCAGATGCAGTAAATGCCAGGTAATGAAAAGTAAATGTCAGGAAAAGTTCATCTGTCATTTTCGGTCGAATTACCTGTCATTGTATCAAAAATAGCGGTTCAAAAATGCATTTCATGAATAAAGTTCCATAAGATAGGAAAACCAGAAAAAGACATTTGACAAAGACAACGTCTTTTTCTGGTTTTCCTATCTTTAGTAAGATGATAATGCATTATCCCTAATGCTAAAAATAACCTAAAAGTTCCTTTGACTTACCTTCAAGGTCAACTTTGTCGAGTAACTCAAGTTTTCTAACATGCAACTTTTCTTTGAGTTTGAGCTGCTGAGCGCCACTCACGCCCGTCGATATACCGCTACTGTTCACCGTCACTTGCTACAAAGAGAAATAAAATAAATAAATGTCTTAATTTAAAATCACCTCATCGTACAGTTAATGGCATGACAGGCTACCTATTACCGGTAATTGCTCTGCAAAGAATTGACATCGTTTAATATAAACGCCATATTTAAAATGTCGTCTTCGTTTCGTTTTATTCATTTGCAACTCTGTTCAACAGACTTTTTACAGCGTAAAGCTTGACAAGTGAGTTACAATGTAGTAATTGGAGTGGATTATTCAGCCTATTTTATGCTTATACAGCTACTGTACAGCTAATATACAGCAAAACGCTGTATAATTTGTGGCAGTTTCGGAAGTATAAGGGCTGTATAAGCGCTTATACAGCCTTTATGCAGCCAAGAAATACAGCATTAGGAGTATAAACGAACTTTATTACAGCTGTTATACAGCTTGTGATGCTGCTTGGGATTTGACCAGAGCAGGACAAAAGAAGTTGGTAGTGTAAGGTGCTATTGACTGTACTGTTACCAAACTATCAATAGTCGGTTAATTAATCGATATAATTGTATCAGTAGACTATGGATTAATTGTCGATAATACACAATTAATTAACACGTCTTTTTTTAATGCAGTTTTTACTAGCGGCCGCCCGCGACTTCGTCCGCGTGGACTTAAGTTAGAAAAAAAAGAAATATTTTTTCATAAATCGTAGCCTATGTATACTAGGATTTTTAATTGTAGTCAGTGAAATGACATTTTCAGTGTGACAGGTTTTCAGTCCCAAATAAATAGTGATGTGGTAAATCGAGTTTTTACAATTAAAAGTTAGTCGACATTACAGCCTGGCAAAATAGTCGTAGTGAATGACCACGTCTCACTTCCATATACTGGAAACACACACTGGTCAGACTTTCGTCTTGAGACATAGAGGTATTTCGGTAAACTGTATTTAGTAAATAGGTTTCCAGTTTCAAAATGTTTTGTTTCTGTATTAAATTATTTACAGGTAAGAATTTCGTTTATTAACAGCTCATACAACTGGAAAAGTTTGGGAGGATACAACAGTAGAATCTTCCAAATAAGCGTTTTCTAAAGGTTTGACTACAGGCCTTAAGGGCCCAACCGGCAAAGGACGACGCCTTATAATTTCACATATAAGCAGTGATGAAGGTTTTGTAGATTCCGGTTTACTTATTTTTGAATCGAAGAAAAATAGTATGGAATATCATGAAGAGATGAATTCAGAGTGTTTTGAGAAATGGCTTAAAAGCATTTTGCCAAATTAAAGCCAAATGCGGTGCTGGTATTAGATAACGCACCGTACCATTCAAGAAAAGTCGAGCGTATCCCCACTTCAAACTGGCGGAAGGCTGATATTGTTCAGTGGTTAGATGAAAAACAAATTAAATATCAACCCACAATGTTATGATAAAGGCTCAACTAATCGAAATAGTAAAATTACAAAAATCAAATTACGAACGCTATGCTGTGGAAGAGTTGGCCGCTGAATACGGTGTCACAATCCTGCGTCTGCCACCTTATCACTGTGAGCTCAACCCAATAGAGGTTGTTTCGGCTCAAGCAAAGGGGTACGTTGCCAGGAACAATAAAACTTCGAAAATAAAAGAGGTAAAAAAAATATTTGAAGAAGGCCTGATAATTGGAGACAGTGCATACACCATGCCATAAAAGTCGAAGACAAAATGTGTCAACTCGACCACATTATAGACCAATATGTGGATTCCTTCGTTATAAATGTAACTGATTCCGATTCCGATTCTGAATATACCGATTCAGAATCGGAGTCGGAATCAATAGCAACCGTAACGAATAAAAACGTATATAATTACTTGTATTTTCCTGACTTTCAAGTGTTAATTCCCCTGAACCTCTTTGAACGTTTTCTTCCCAGCTATGGTTATAATTTTTTAGTGAGAAGTTTTAATATGAAGGTAGGGTCCTATTTCTTAAATCGTATTATTCAATTCGTTGTGTACCTATTAAATATTTACAATTTAAAAAAGGCTTTGATACCTAATAAAATAAAGCATGACTAAATGTCTAAGTCTAGTGATTGCCGAACGTCACTATTGTAGCGGGTCACCCTTTTTTGTATCAGTCACTGTTGAAGTTGTCATTTCGCTGACTACAATTATTAATCGTACTATAGGTACTATTCAGATGGATTTCATTAGAATCCATTCAGTAGTTTTTACGTGAAAGAGCAACACGGCACTTCTGCATCCGTACAAACTTTCACATTTATAACATTAGTAGGATTTTATTGATTATGATACCTCAACGACAATGTACTACACACTAACAAATAAAAATACATTATCGTGCTTTATTTTAAAACAAATCAAATCAATTTCATTCGACAGACGCCTTTGCGGTTGAATCGGCTATTTCAGTCGCGACATCTAGTTATGCTTTTTTTCGTAGTTCTATCATGCTTTCCTTGTACGTGTATAGCTATGTAGGTTCATACCTAATAATTTAAATAGTAATTTTGATTACATTACACATAAAAGCATGCATGACGGCATAACGAAAAAAGCATGTTACAAGATGTTGCTACTGGTTTACCCTTGTTTGATCGAACAACGTTTCGTCGAAAATCAGTTGGTCGAACAACGTTTGAGAAAATCATCACTTTGTATAATTTCGTTTGATAGAATTTTCAGTTCGTCGAATGTTTATTTGCTATAACAACGTTTGCACTAATGATCAAAAGGTAGAATGTTCATTTGATGTAATTTTCAGATGGTATAACATGCCAAGCAGCATGTAATGCGGCAAGTCGTTTTTTGGGTTTAAAAAAAAATAACCACGAATCTAACCGAGTCGGTTCCGCCCAAACTATAGTATAGGGCAGTGACGAAAAAATAAATAATTAAATATTTGATACGATGTTTCGACTAAACCATTATTAGTGTAATGAAACATTCGTTCAAGTAAAATTAGTGCATCTGAAAATTCGATAATATGAAATTAGTTCAAATGAAATTCGATCAAACAAATAATTACATCAAATAAAAATTTACCAATTAAATGTTCGGTCAAATGAATAATTCTCCGAACTGATATTATTGCAACTGAAATTCGACCAACTGATTTTCGACGAAACGTTGTTCGATCAAACAAGGGTAAACCGTTGCTACTGACATTGGTCGTATAACTATAAAGGCGTCTGTACATACAACAAATTCACACTCAAAGTCCCAATAAGTTAAGTGCCACTTACCAAACTGGTGATAGGTTTACACAGCAACAGGAGACCGTCGAAGAGGTAGGCTCTCCTCTCTGCTATTCTCTTGCCGGGGCCTAATTTTGATAATGTATCCTCTGCAAAGAAGATAATATTGGAAGTATTCATTGCTATAGTCCAACTAATCTAAAAAGTATTTTGACAGCTGCCAGTGTCATTAGAAATTGTACTTCAAACCAATGCTAAATTGCTAATAGGATTCATAAGCTGTGGCTTGACCTAAGTCTGACAGAAGACTTGTACCCTTTTAGCATTGGATAAAGTTCAATTTCCAACGACACTGGTAGCTGTCAAAATGAATTTCTCAGATTCGTTGGACTATAACTGACTCGATAGACGTAGTCCTGACAAATGTAGCTGCAAAATGCGAGATGTTTAAATAGTCGCTAATTTTATAAAAATCTGCACTATCATTTCTGAATTTTTTAATGTTCTCATTTCAAACCATTATACCATTCTTTGTATAATATTTTTTCGGAGCTGTGGATTTGGTTATAAATGATTAAATAAGCAGCATTGAGTGAAGTAGCCTCTCCTGCTAAAATAGATGTTTCGATTCGATAAAAATACAGCACTATGAATGCCAACTAAAGTCCTTTTCATCTAAGAAATTGATTTTTACATGTCATGGGAAACTTCATTAGAAGTACGACTCATAATCTGTGGCTTTACTTTTGAGCCTCACAGGACACTCGAACCCTTTTAGCATTGTTTAAAGCTCTGTCACTAGCAGCTGTCGAAATATCAGAAAAACTTTAACTAAATACAATTCAATACCTCTAATAAACTCATTGCAGCACTGGCCAATGTCTCGGTTGTCCCAATTGTCGACCATTCTAGACAGTTCATTGCACTTTTCTATCGCCAGCTGTCTTCGCGCACGTGTCGCCATTCTTAGTGTTGCATCCCTAAAATAAATGAAACACACATTTATTTGTGTACGCACTGTACGCGACAGGTTGAGATGTCATTTTTCTATTGAAGAACCGAAAACCAGAAAAGGAAAGGTCTTAGTTTCGGTGGGAATCAACTCCCGTGTCTTTCGCAAACCGGGGGACTGCACTACCGAGACCGTTAACAGACCGGAAGAATATTTGTGGTAAATATCACATCATGGGGTAAATATACCACAAAGATTCGGCAAATTTCTTTTTCTTGTTTTCGAATCGTTAGTATGCATGAAATTGCTAAAAATGAAAAAAAAAAACATATCATTGTTATTGATTTGACATTCGCTATTAACATAAGACACTGATTGCTATATGTCGATATCAATGTTTTCTTCATGACCTATACTCTGAAAGAAGTCATATTTGACTTGAGAAGCGGGTTCAAAGTGAAGTTTCCACCCATTTGTAATTTGAAAAGGAGTGTTAAATTGGGGTGAAAGCACCCATTTCAACCTTGACATATTGGCGCTCTCACTTCGTTCGAGTGGCAAAATATCTGGGGGAACTGAGGCTTTTTCAACCTTTGGTCGGTTTGGTTGGTTGGTTAAAATCTACTATTTCGTTAGACACACAGAAATGGAAGCATTTTTTTATTATTAACTTTGTGTAGGTAATATTCCAATAATTACTAGCATAAAGATAGGAAAACCAGAAAAAGGCATTCGGTCTTGGCATCAGGCGGGACTCGAACCCGCGTCTTTCGCAAGCCGGGCGACTGCACTACCAATTATGCTACCGAGACCATTAACAGACCGGACGAATTTCTCTGGTATATTATACCTGACAGACAGGTTGGTTTCACCAATGTTTAGGCATATACCTTGAACACTCGAAAGAAACATTATTGCAAATATTTGACTTTCCATTAAGATGAAACTATGTTTTTGATAGGTTATTTTATTTTTAGCATTAGGGATAATGCATTATCATCTTACTAAAGATAGGAAAACCAGAAAAAGGCATTCGGTCTTGGCATCAGGCGGGACTCGAACCCGCGCCTTTCGCAAGCCTAAACATTGGTGAAACCAACCTGTCTGTCAGGTATAATATACCAGAGAAATTCGTCCGGTCTGTTAATGGTCTCGGTAGCATAATTGGTAGTGCAGTCGCCCGGCTTGCGAAAGGCGCGGGTTCGAGTCCCGCCTGATGCCAAGACCGAATGCCTTTTTCTGGTTTTCCTATCTTTAGTAAGATGATAATGCATTATCCCTAATGCTAAAAATAAAATAATTACTAGCATAATCAAATATATGTAAACTAACATAGCTAAACACGCTTCGGGATAATCGGTAACTTTTACTTACAATTTCGGTCCATTTCCAAGCGCCTTTATTAGTAACTTTTTTATTGGATGTAGATTACATTCCACCTGAAATAAAGACATTTTGTTAAAATTAGTACATAAAGCTACTTTTTTGTTTTTAAACACAAGATATGGTTTTGAATTCCGGCTTAACTTCAAGTGAGTGAGTGACTTCAACTTATCCGCTTGGGAACATGTCATTATGAAATGGAAAGGAAAAAACATCTATTCAGGATCTACAAAAACTTTTATGTCAATAATCAGTTGAGAAACTATGAATGAAAAGCCAGTCTTAAAACTACCTCGTCTCTATCAAACATATAATTCACGCCAACCTTACAATTCTGTTTCTAATCTAAGTATTCCCACCAAATTTCCAAAAAATATTAGTTACAAATACTAGGTAAAAAATACCTGTTACTTTTCAAATGATAAATATCACATTACCTGTTTGAAACTCTCCCGATCTTCAGTGGCGGGTGCTATTTGTAGTAAAGCCAACACATACTTATGGTATAGGAATACGTGTGCTATGGGAGCTAGTAGTAGTTTTGGGAGGTAGTATTTGACGGCCAATCTGAATCCGTGGCCTGCTGTGTCTAGCCTTTCTGATAGCTGTAAGGGAGAATATAAACAGCGTTAGAAAAACACATTTTGGATACATTTTGTTGATATATGCGAAATTCTTGAGATTTATATTGCTAAAACCAACCAAAAACTATAAGGCCACTTTGACCCTGAGACGCAACCGTTAAAGCCAACGATATTAAAATAGAAAATACGTAGATAGGTTATGTACTGATATAACCTAGATGGGTTTATTTATTACTAGTACTGACTAACGTGAAGTCAAAACTTGTCCACGGGGTACGACGTAGTTAATTTGGTCGTGTTAAAACGTATGAACAAGACAGTATGAATATTTACTAGAGCGTAAACGAGACAGATACATGTTGCGCAGTGTCGTCACAAACTGTCAACACTGTCAATGCCTTGCTCAGGTGCACTAATAGTTCTGATTTCGGGTGCCACTTTTAAGCACAAGTAACCTATCTATCTCTTTTAACATCATTGGTTTTAATACAATCTTTCTATGAAATTAACATAAAAACTAACCCTCTTATTCATAAATACTTAAACAACACATTAACTTTTGTATCGCTTTGTCACTTTCATTCTTCTTGCTGCCGCCATTTGCGAGTAAGTGACAGAGCACGTCGATAGCTTAAACTATGCTTTAGCGTTGCGTTCGTTTTTATGTATAAGGGGGCACGGACGTAAAAGAAAGACGGACGTCACCTCGTCTAATCATGAGTGAAGCATATTATCAGCTGCCAGTTTAGATGTGTGCGTGACTAGCACGTGTCATTGGCGCAGTTGTGACAGTGATCGGCGACGATCGCTGTTGTAAAGCAACACACGCCGGGTCGGAAATGGGATGGGGTTACCACCCGACCGAAATTTAGTGATGTGTATTTCGGGCATCTCCGTGCTTCGGAAGGCACGTTAAGCAGTTGGTCCCGGTTGACGTCGCTAGATGTCAGTCGTTAAGCCTAGTCGGAGGCCTTAGGGCGGCTTGATAGCATCTGACATTAAGGTTGCACACTAACCTTACACCCCTCCAACAACCCGCACTGAGCCCGCGTTTTGAAGTATGGCTTGTTCAACCTCATAGTTGAGGTGAGGCCTGTGCCCAGCAGTGGGACGTATATAGGCCGTTTATGTTGTAGCACCTAGTGTGTTTGTGTGAGTGTAGCAGGTCGTGTATAACAAACGAAGTTGTAGCACCTTGCATGCACTTTTTTTGGTGTGATCTTACGTCCGTCTTTCTTTTACGTCCGTGTAAGGGGGTGATTCAATAACATGACGATTTGACTCACATGGTTTGCTTTTCAACAACACATTAACTTTTGTATCGCTTAGTCTCTTTCATTCTTGTTGCTTCCGCCATTCGCGAGTAAATGACAGAACACGTCAATAGCTTAAACTATGCTTTAGCGTTGCGTTCGTTTTTATGTATAAGCATGAGTGAAGCATATTATCAGCTGCCAGTTTAGGTGTGTACGTGTCTTTGGCGCTGTCACACGGAGTAAAATGGCGTAGTTTGTTGCACCTAGTGTGTTTGCGTGAGTGTGGCAGGTCGTGTAAAACGAACGAAATTGTAGCACCTTGCATGCTTCACTTTTTTTGGTGTGATGTTCCGTCTGTCTATCTTTTACGTCCGTGTAAGGGGGTGATTCAATAACACTTTTATCTTATGACCATTGTTTTATTGCACCTGCTTTCTTGACTTATGTATATCGACATTGTTTTTGTATAAATTTATTTTTGACATTGACATCAATATTACAATATTTATGCAATAGTATTTAAAATTAAATTATAAATAGTCTTGTGTGCGCTTTGGAGTAGTCTGTAAGCATACTTGTATTCTGAATTAAATAAATAAATAAATAAACGCTTACCACTGGATCGTCGACAATGTTTTGCAACGCATCTCGAGACTCCTTTCGTGTAACGATGTTAGCGTACCGGACGTACGCTCGGAATTCTTCTACTTCCGCTAATTCTGTAATAACATAATATAAATAAATAAATTAATATTTTAAATCATGAATTAAAATAAGACGTTTTTATTTCAGGCAGTTACAGGTCGATCGAGAATATCTGAACGCAAGAATTATTGTAATGTTAGACAACGGATGAGTGATTTCATCCAAATATTATGCATGAGTGAAAGAGCTAAAGGATGCGAGCGAGCGAGAAAGAGAACGTATGGTATGTTTTTTTATTGCAATTCGAAATCAACGAAATCACTTTTAAATAACTGTGAGACAATAAATACTTTTGGTTTCCCTGTTTTTTTATTATTTAAACTGATTAGTTAAACCTATAGCAAGTAAAACAATAGTGGGTATATCTTATACCATCGCGTTTTAAAAAATAACTAAGGACCTAGTTTTTAAAAAAAAAGATATTTTCGAAGACGAATGAAAGTTTAGGTAAATTTAGCGACTTGAAAAAGTTGTTTAAAAACATGTTTAACAATCAAAATGTATGGTAAAACCAATGATATTAAATGAAAAGACGTAGATAGGTTACTTGTGCTAAAAAAGTGGCAACCGAAATCAGGACTTCGACCACCTGAGCAGAGCATTGAGTTTGAGACGACACTGCGCAACATGTATCTGCCTCGTTTACACTCTAATAAATAATCATGCTATCTTGTACACACGGTCAAATAGGTACGTACGCCAGGGGACAATTTTCGACTTCGCGTCAGTACTGACATAACCTATCTACGTCTTTTTTATTTTAATATCATTGAGTAAAACTCTAAGTATGGCAAACATTTGGAGAATCATGTGGTAATGCGTTTATTACCTTCAAAGCAGCTCCCGATGTATGGCGTCGGCGAGTCTTGTGACATCTCCATAGCATCTTCCAGGTTACCCAACAAAGCCACAGTCAGTTCGTATATGTCCACTATGTTACCGAATATCAGGGAGATTGACTGGAAAAAATAACAATAATAATTAATCTCATGTAGAACATAATGTGTGAAAATTTATGTCTGATATTAAAGTTTTGAAATCTTTGAAGGAGCCCTAAATAACCTTAGAATCATTCAATCGCATAATGTATCTTGCGCAAAATGCACCCCATGCGCAAAACTTACCGTACCTCGTACTTTTCTCAAAAAGTACCTTGCTCATAATGTACCTTTCTTGTAACGTACTTTTCTCATAATGTACCTTTCTCATAACGTAACTTTCTCATAACGTACATTTCTTATAATGTACCATTCTGAAAATGCACCTTTGTCATAACGCATCTTTCGCAAAACGTACTTTTTCTTACATCAACTATTTTTACAGTGCTACAAGTAAATAAATGCAAAAAATTATGTGCTGTGCTGTGAAGGATGATATGAGCGCCTCTGTACATTCATGTGTGCACTAAAACTCACCCTAGTATCATGTTCAACAATCTTCTCAATCTCATCCTTAAACACCCTTATAATAAGATGCAGATCTCTCAGAAAGTTCTTCTCATCGGTGAGCAGATCCCTGACCAGCTCCCCGTAGGTCAAGGAGCCTCTCCGGGCATGTCGGTCGTGGGAGTTGGAATGGGTGCTGGTACCTTCGACGGCTGCTGCTTCTGATTCTTGGTAGAACATGTCCATTAGTACCTAGAGATAGACATTTGTTATTTACTATTTAAACTTTGCACAAGTAGGGTAGAATGGGCGAACTTAATGCTATAATATGACATTCTATACCAGTCAACCTTTGGGCCAAGCAGAGATTGATTATTTGAATGGTATAATATTGAATTACTGGAAAATATTAAATCAATATATTATTATTACACTCATTTGTAAAGCAGTATGTTTTCAAAATGTGACCCTATCACAGGTAGACTGTTGTTTCCGTAACCGGCAAGAAACTCAGCAGTTACTCTTCGCAAATAACATATGCACTTAACTATGTCTTAAACGGAGAATTCAGAGGCACACTGAATGTTGCCGTCTTGATGATCGGAACACTCAGAAGCCCACATTTCGCCTAACTATAGCTATTTTGAACCCTACGTGGTGAGGGGCGAGCGAGCCTACCGCCACTTTCTACGTTGTTGAGTCTTTAACAGTGATTGCCATCGCCGGGAAGTTAGCTGCAAATTGTACAATAACGAAGTAGGTGTTTCGGCCAGAAAAAAGAGAACAAATGAGAACAAATAAGTGGGACAGTTGGCATATGCCGTAGATCTTGATAAGTTCGGCATAAATCTTCATTATAATATTTATTGTACTTAAACCACAAAGTGTATCCAAAAAAGAACCTTTTATTACTTCTGTCAAGCTATAATAAAAAGAGTATGAAACCTCAAGTTTTCCGAGCCAGAGTGAATACAATAATAAATTTAATACTGACCTTATCAGCACACATAGCAGTCTTGATATCCCCACAAGCGATGCTCTCATAGCCAGACTTCTGCGATATCTTCTTGACAAAGTTTCCTGCCAACTTGAGGATATCAGCGCTGACGTACTCCAGGATAGCCGTCATGAACACTGATACTGACACGTCGATTTTGTACTGGAGGACCTCCTGGAACAAGTAAAAAGGATAATATTAAAAAAATATCCCTGGACATTATTCTACACAGCGCCATCTAGCCCCAAGATGAGCTACTTGAAGCCCGTTTTAATGGGATACTAGACAACGGATAGACGAGTCTAATACGGAATGTCGACGGACAAAATATCGATGGACGCTGATACGATGCTACAAGACTGCGACTGACGTTGCTGCGAAAGACCATCACTACGAAGCCACCTTACTTCGATGCACGTTACCGCGAAAGGTTTTCACTGCGATAATACTTTAATGCGATGCATATTACTGCGACAGATTGTAACTGCGAAAATGTTTGTCTAAGATGAATGTGAAATGGGTCCGTAACCCTATTGCGAAAGACACTACATCGACGAACGGAATATCGAATGAACGTAAAAACGACTCACCGATTATCGACTGCACGCTTAATCGACGAACGGAATATCGAATGAACGAAAAAACGACTCACCGATGATCGACTGCACGCTTAATCGACGCTCGGAATATCGATTGAACTTTAAATCGACACACTGTAGTGCGAATGGGCATGTTCGAATTATTTAGAATTCGTGTCATGTTCGTGAATGCTCATTTGATGGTTTAGTTTCGAGAGTGCAAAGTTGCATTTTGCGAAAAATGATGTATTTGGCACCATGGAGGTAAAAGTAAATAGGTTAATTGATGTCTCGAATTCACAAACGTAGTGCACACGACGTTCTAAATTCAATTTTACTTTACCCTCTAGAGGGTAAAAACGGCTTTTGCACTCAGATATCGAATAGCAAAAACGCAATAATGGTCGATCGTAATAATGGTGTAACAGCTCCATCTAGTGCGTAAGGCAGAAACTACAAAGAGATATCAGCTCTTGTTTTTAATTTTTATTTCTGATGAAAAACTATGATAAATCATTCGCCGTAATGAGTACTAACTTTAATATTATTATTTGTTAACAATAATTTGTTGTATGATACGAAAATTATTATTGTTCACAAATGAGTAAACATTTAGTTGGTATAAGAAACTTACTCACATTTTGCCTTATGTAGGTAGTTGTAAAATGAATATTGCACACGCCAAAAGTTTTGTATTGTTCTTATTCTGTGTTGGTGACCAGCAATGCCAACCTACCTTTTTACTACTTTTTGCTATGTCTTCGTATCTTTTTAATGTATATTTTTAAATAGTGACATTATCTGTAAGAAATAAACAGTTGACCAACAAACGTCTCTCATTAACATTCTGTTTACTTCAAACTCAAAATGAGCAATTTGCAATTTATAAAATCCCGTAAAGGAAAGGATTTATTATGTATAGACGGTTATACATACAGTTTAAATAAAAAAGTTGGTGAAAAGTGGTATTGGGCGTGTACCGAAAAGTTATCAACGAAATGCAGTGTGACTTTACGAACTGTAGTAGAAAATTCGCAGCATGTCTTGAAAAGTGAATTACGCCCGTTGGAACATATTCATCCAACTAGTCCAGAACAAAACGTTGCAAGGGAACTCCAGAATTCATTGAAGAGAAAGGCCTCAAGTTCTATGGAAAGTCCATCCCAGATAATTCAAGCCTGTAAGCAAGACATACCTAATAATGCAGCACCATACATTCCTAATAATGACGCGATGAGAATGGTCATAAGTCGAGAACGATTAAAGTTATTTCCACAAATTCCTCAAACGTTAGGTGAACTGAATATATCTGACATATATACCATTTTAGAAGACAAAAAATTTCTTATCGGTTCTTATGCTCAAGGCAACGAGAGTGTCATTGTTTTTAGCACTGAACAAAATTTGAAGGTACTGAACAAATCCGTGTTTTGGCTACTTGATGGTACATTTATGTGCTGTCCTCAACCCTTCACACAAATTTACACCATCCATGGGATTTTAGGACATAATGGTGTCATGAAAGTGGTGCCTTTAGTTTACGGTCTTCTAAGCCACAAAACAGAACACTGCTATTACATTTTTTTTGAAATCGTGAAGGCACACGCTAATACTATGTATGGACTTGAAATGAACGTTCTTAAAGCCTTGACTGATTTTGAGCTAGCAGCGACTAATGCGCTGAAAAGATCGTTTCCAAATGTAGAACAAAAATATTGTTTCTTCCATCTACAACAATCCATATGGAGACATGTACAGCAGGCTGGCCTTGCGAAATAATATGGCACCGATATTAATTTTGCACATAAGATCCGACAAATTGCAGCACTAGCGTATTTAAATCCACAAGAAATTCGTCAAACCTTTCCTCTGCTACAAAGTAAGGTACTACCAGAAGAAGCCACAGAAATAACAAATTGGTTTTCTGAATTTTATGTCAAAGGTACATTCAAATTAATAAAACAAAAAGACTCTGTATCTAACTCTTGCAGAGTTACAAAAGCTAGAAAGCCTCCGCTTTTTCCTCCAGAAACCTGGTCTATACACGACAGGTTAGATGCGTATGCGCCTACGTCGCAAAACGCGGTCGAATCGTGGCACCAGCGGTGGAATGGACTTCTGGGAAGAAAAAAATGGAACGTTTTTAAAACTATTATCGAACTGATGAAAGAGCAAAAAAGTAATGAGCTAATAATTGAAAAAATTATTGCTTATGATGAAACTGTTTCCCCGCCCAAAAAAGAGAAGCAATCCAGGAAAGAGGAGAGGTTGCAAAAGATTTTAAATAAAAAAGGAAAGATTGATATACTAGAGTTAGTCAGTGGACTGGCATACATTTGCCATTTCAAAAAATAAAATCATGTTTAGGTTATGAATAAAAAATCATTAACTCAATGATACATTTAACTGTTTAGTTTTGAGTTATTTTTATACTTTTTAGTTACTTTAAGTTTGTCAATCATTATGGATGCATATAAATGACCTATGTTTAAGAAACCCATGTTTAGTTGACTTTGATTATAATAATATTGCAAAAAAATACTTTTATTTCCAAAACCTACCATCAAATAAGCATTCACGAACATGACACGAATTCTAAATAAATCGAACAAGCCCATTCGCACTACAGTGTGTCGATTTAAAGTTCAATCGATATTCCGAGCGTCGATTAAGCGTGCAGTCGATCATCGGTGAGTCGTTTTTTCGTTCATTCGATATTCCGTTCGTCGATTAAGCGTGCAGTCGATAATCGGTGAGTCGTTTTTACGTTCATTCGATATTCCGTTCGTCGATGTAGTGTCTTTCGCAATAGGGTTACGGACCCGAATTGTATACTTACCTTTTAATGGAAAAGTTATTTCTGTTGTTGTTACTTGATCGAAAATAGGATGCAATGATATGTTTTTTAAAAATGATGTTGTGCTGAAGGAATTGACAAGTCCTTTTCAAAGAAAACTTTAATAAATTTGAATTTGAAAGATCAGAAAAAATACCTCTATACCAAGGCACAGCCATTTACTAATATAATCCTTGTCAATTGCTAATGCGCTGGAACCTTGTCAAACTGAAAACCTCGTGAGCTCAAAAAATACAGTTTTCAAACAAACGATTAAAAACGATACCAATTTAAATGAAATAACTCATTTTTTCAATTTAATTGGAAGATTTTAAGCTGTCAAATCATGTGCTTCTTCATGGTTCTTAACAATTGTTTATCACTGTGAGAAAACGTTGGAATATAAGGATAAAGCGAAAATTATACTGTTAATTTTTTTTTTAAAAGAAAGCATTATTTCTTTAATAACCAATAACAACAATAAAATAAAAAGGCGAATCCGGATGGCAAAGGATGGTATGACCCGTTGAAACAACATTTGGAAGAAGATCCAATTGGTACGAGCTCTGGTATTCCTAGTATCTTCTTGTAGGGAGTGGAATGGAAACGTTGACAATCCCCTAAACACCATCAAAACACCGGGGTGGCCTTCTTCTGCACGTGACCAGGGTTTCCCGAGAACTCTCCTAAGGAGCCACTCTACCGGTGAAACCCTGGCGCGCTGTGCCTTTAGTCCGGCTCACCTCGAGGGAAGTGGTGCCTCCCCTCTTACTACCGTCCGCCGTGTACGGCAGTGCGAGGGCACCCTACACTGCCGTCCTCCTCGGGGTCACATGTGCAATGGAAGCACATAGCCCCCGTCGTGTGCTCTCCGAGCGACCCCAAGGGCCCCCTTCAGTCGCCTCTTACGACAGGCGGGAGATTAACCAGGCCTAGCCAAACTTTAAAGCTAGCAACAAATGGTTTATATCTTTATGTCCATATTCGTTTCTGCCCTCGACCCATAGCAATGCAAATTTTTTTTTCATAACATTTTATCCAATTTTCGACAAAGTAACACTTTTTTAGATAGGAATTCAGTTTGGAAATAACTTTTCCATTAAAAGGTAAGTATTCAATTCACATTCATCTTAGACAAACATTTTCGCAGTTACAATCTGTCGCAGTAATATGCAATGCATTAAAGTATTATCGCAGTGAAAACCTTTCGCGGTAACGTGCATCGAAGTAAGGTGGCTTCGTAGTGATGGTCTTTCGCAGTAACGTCAGTCGCAGTCTTGTAGCATCGTATCAGCGTCCATCGATATTTTGTCCGTCGACATTCCGTATTAGACTCCGGATAGACATACTTAAATAGTTTTGTAAATACATACTTTTTAAACATAAAAAAACCCAGACCAATACAAACAGACATGTTCATGCACACAAATGGTTGTACTGTGCGGGGATCAAACCCGCGACGAATTTGAAAAAAAAACTTCCTGATCATGATGATTTTTTACCATCATTCAGAGCATAAAAATAAGTTTTGGTGGATGTATAACAGCGAACTGCAAGGCACCAAAATCAGGCATTGCGTCCGCTCAGCTACATTTAGTGGAGCGCCGTAAGGTTTATACCTCGGAATCCAGGGCCAGTCAATGAATCTTAATATAAACCTTGAAAATATGATTTTAATAGTATATAGAAAAATGTTAAAAAAAAAATTTTCCGCGCTATCAATTTTTTTTTATTATTATTAACAATTATTAATTTTTTGGAGTTTTCATTGATTTATATTAGTCAAAAGTCATATTTTAAAAAGAACAACTATTACAAACTTGAAAACTTGATCTTGGATCTTTAGGGACTGCAGGTCGAGGTTGAGGAGCGCCCAGCTTAGAGGAGTTAATGTAACAGCCTATGCCGACGACACCCTTGTCACAGCGGTTGAGAACTCCTACCGAGATGCGGCAGTCTTGGCCACGGCCGCGGTGGCGCATACTGTCGCCAAAATGCGGAACCTGGGCCTGAAGGTCGCCCTTGAAAAGTGCGAAGCAATATGCTTCCGCCCCCTAGAGGGTCTGGCATTGTTGTTGGCGGGGTCACGATTAGCGTGAAGCCCACACTAAAATACCTTGGGCTGATACTCGACGCAAGGTGGACGTTTCCGCCCCATTTTGAGAGCTTGGGCCCGAAACTGCAGGCTGCGGCTGGCGGTCTGTCTAGGCTCCTACCTAATCTGGGTGGGCCAAAGTGCTCGGTCCAACGAATGTACACCGGTGTCGTCCGTTCAATTGCGCTGTACGGTGCACCCGTACGGGCAGATGACCTGCCCGTACGGGCTGCGTGAAGTCGCTCAAAAAAGCGCAAAGAGTAATGGCCGTCAGGTCTATCAGGGCATACCGGACGGTGTCCCACGACGCTGCAATTGTTCTGGCTGGAGAAGTGCCATGGGACCTAGAAGCCCGCTCCCTTGCCGCTCTTTACGAAAGGAAGAGGACTGAAGTGGCCAATGACAACCGCATAGCGCCCCGGGAGATGGAAGGGAAGCGTGACGAACTGCGCCAAGTTGCTATTGCAAAATGGACTGACCGGCTAGAAGAACCCACAGCTGGAAGAGGCACAGTGTTGGCTGTAAGGCCTATGCTCAAAGAGTGGGTGGAGCGAGACCACGGGCACCTCACGTACCGCCTCACCCAAATGCTGACGGGCCACGGCTGTTTTGGCAAATACTTGTGCCGCATTGGTCGGGAGCCTACATCCGTGTGCCTTCATTGCGCTGACCCCCTGGACACAGCGACCCACACCCTTGCTGTGTGTCCAGCCTGGTCCGAAGAGCGGCAGGACCTTATTGCCTGCGTTGGCCAGGACCTCTCTTCCCCCTCGATCGTCACCAGTAAAGAGAGGTGGGACGCTACTGCTACGTTTTGTGAAGCGGTACTTGTAGCGAAGGAGGAGGCTGAGCGTGCGCGAGAGCGGGAGGCTCTACTACCATGCCGCGCTCGGCGCACACGCCGCCGTAGAAGGGTGAACGACCAGCGTCCGCCATAATATGTTTTGCAGGCCGGGAGCTCGGGGGGCCATGGCTGGGTGTGGGCATTGCAGGCAGTGCAATGGCTGGGAGCCATTGCACTGCAGACCCAAGATGATGGCCGCCTAGTTCTCTCTTAAAGCGCCAGCCCAACGGGCAAGACCAGCCAGGTGTCACAAATGCTATGCTCACGCTTCTTGTGGCCCTGGACAGAAACTGTTGCGAGTGGAACAGTCAGGTTTTAGAGGGTATTCCCTTGAAGTCACCTTCAGGGGTGAGTCACACACACGGCCCGCGGCTTCCCCTAGTTGCGGGTCATGGTGCGTAAAGGCATTTCCTGACTTAAAAAAAAAAAAGAAAAAAGTCGGGATCGGTCAATTTTTTTTCTTTAACTTTTTTATTTGAGGTTTTAATAATGCAGTCTCATACTTGATATACAGATTCATTGACTGGCACTGGGTTCCGAGGTTTGACCATTTTTATGCCTTACGGCACTCTATTAATTCTTCCACCTCGCTAGAAACAGTGGTACCTCCTACCTCGCTATAAACAGTGGTAAATCCTACCTCGCTATAAACAGTGGTATCTTACATACCTTCTTCTGAATCTTACTAAAATGACGGTAGATCGTTGCGCGTCATTATTTGGCACCAAAATGGCCCAAATGAAAATATGCCAATGACCAAAATGGTATTTTTTTAGTGCGAAAGACATAATTTTATACAAGGCCGAAATTTGCCGCTTGCAACTGCTCCAATTTCCTGATGAGCTGAATCAGCTCCTCCGACACTCCAGTGGATATTGCGCTCGCTCTAAGGTACATTCTTCCACCTCGCTAGAAGCAGTGGTACCTCCTACCTCGCTAGAAAGAGTGGTACCTCCTACTTCGCTAGAAACAGTGTTACCTCCTAGAAACAGTGTTACCTCCTACAAACAGTGGAACCTCCTACTTCGCTAGAAACAGTGTTACATCCTAGAAACAGTGGTACCTCCTACCTCGCTGGAAACAGTGGTACCTCCTACCTCGCTAGAAACAGTGGTACCTCCCACCTCGCTAGAAACAGTGTTACCTCTTAGAAGCAGTGTTGCCTCCTAGAAACAGTGGTACCTCCTACCTCGCTATGCACAGTGGTACCTCCTACCTCGCTATGCACAGTGGTACCTCCTACCTCGCTATGCACAGTGGTACCTCCTACCTCGCTATGCACAGTGGTACCTCCTACCTCGCTAGAAACAGTGGAACCTCCTACCTCGCTATGCACAGTGGTACCTCCTACCTCGCTATGCACAGTGGTACCTCCTACCTCGCTATGCACAGTGGTACCTCCTACCTCGCTATGCACAGTGGTACCTCCTACCTCGCTATGCACAGTGGTACCTCCCACCTCGCTATGCACAGTGGTACCTCCTACCTCGCTATGCACAGTGGTACCTCCTACCTCGCTATGCACAGTGGTACCTCCTACCTCGCTATGCACAGTGGTACCTCCTACCTCGCTATGCACAGTGGTACCTCCCACCTCGCTATGCACAGTGGTACCTCCTACCTCGCTATGCACAGTGGTACCTCCTACCTCGCTAGAAACAGTGGTACCTCCTACCTCGCTATGCACAGTGGTACCTCCTACCTCGCTAGAAACAGTGGTACCTCCTAGAAACAGTGGAACCTCCTAGAAACAGTGTTACTTCCTAGAAACAGTGGAACCTCCTACTTCGCTAGAAACAGTGATACCTCCTACCTCGCTATGCACAGTGGTACCTCCTACCTCGCTATGCACAGTGGTACCTCCTACCTCGCTATGCACAGTGGTACCTCCTACCTCGCTAGAAACAGTGGTACCTCCTACCTCGCTAGAAACAGTGGTACCTCCTACCTCGCTATGCACAGTGGTACCTCCTACCTCGCTAGAAACAGTGGAACCTCCTACCTCGCTATGCACAGTGGTACCTCCTACCTCGCTATGCACAGTGGTACCTCCTACCTCGCTAGAAACAGTGGTACCTCCTACCTCGCTAGAAACAGTGGTACCTCCTACCTCGCTAGAAACAGTGGTACCTCCTACCTCGCTAGAAACAGTGTTACCTCCTAGAAACAGTGGTACCTCCTACCTCGCTATGCACAGTGGTACCTCCTACCTCGCTAGAAACAGTGGTACCTCCTACCTCGCTAGAAACAGTGGTACCTCCTACCTCGCTAGAAACAGTGGTACCTCCTACCTCGCTAGAAACAGTGGTACCTCCTACCTCGCTAGAAACAGTGTTACCTCCTAGAAACAGTGGTACCTCCTACCTCGCTATGTACAGTGGTACCTCCTACCTCGCTATGCACAGTGGTACCTCCTACCTCGCTATGCACAGTGGTACCTCCTACCTCGCTATGCACAGTGGTACCTCCTACCTCGCTATGCACAGTGGTACCTCCTACCTCGCTATGCACAGTGGTACCTCCTACTTCGCTATGCACAGTGGTACCTCCTACCTCGCTATGCACAGTGGTACCTCCTACCTCGCTATGCACAGTGGTACCTCCTACCTCGCTATGCACACTGGTACCTCCTACCTCGCTATGCACAGTGGTACCTCCTACCTCGCTATGCACAGTGGTACCGCCTACCTCGCTATGCACAGTGGTACCTCCTACCTCGCTATGCACAGTGGTACCTCCTACCTCGCTATGCACAGTGGTACCTCCTACCTCGCTATGCACAGTGGTACCTCCTACCTCGCTATGCACAGTGGTACCTCCTACCTCGCTATGCACAGTGGTACCTCCTACCTCGCTATGCACAGTGGTACCTCCTACCTCGCTATGCACAGTGGTACCTCCTACCTCGCTATGCACAGTGGTACCTCCTACCTCGCTATGCACAGTGGTACCTCCTACCTCGCTATGCACAGTGGTACCTCCTACCTCGCTATGCACAGTGGTACCTCCTACCTCGCTATGCACAGTGGTATCTCACATACCTTCTGCAGCATCTGATGCAGCTTATCGTGCGGCAGTATAGCGCGTCGCTTGCGCTGCGCCGCGGCGTCGCGCGCGTCCGCCAACGCCCACTTGTCGAGCGGGGTCGGGAATGTGCGGGCCACGCGTTCTTCCACGTCCTGGGGGAGAGGGGGTTGCAATGAGTATAAGAGACAGGGAATAATTTTATAATAAGACTAGCAGCCGCCCGCGACTTCGACCGCGTGGACTTAGCTGTATGTGAAAAAAGATTTTTCCGCTTTTCTGTTGAAATTTTCCTGAATTTTCTTTGCTATAAACCTCACGGAGCCCGAGACCTTTCCAACGAATGCAAAACCGTGGAAATCTGTTCGTGCGTTGTGGAGTTATAGCGTCAGGAAGGAAAACCCGACTTATTTTTAATAGTAAAAAGAAGAGGTGGATATCGAAATGAAACAACTTTACGTATTCTACTCGCGGTCTTATATTTTCTTTCATTTTCTAACCGGACGTTTCGACTACTTTATAGCAGCCGTGATCACGGGATGACAAAGATGTTTTATGTCACAAAACAGTACTATTTTTTAGCAACCCTCACTTAACTACCGTCATTTCCACTAAGAAAAATTGTGGAAATGACCGCGAGTAGAATCCGTAAAGTTGTTTTATTTCGATGTATAGTGTTCGCGTAAATATTAGAAAACATTAAGGGGTAGATAGGTTGCTTGTGCTAAAAAAGTGGCACCCTAAATAAATGATATTTTAAAGAGGTATAGATAATGTTATGCCAGTATTGAAGCGAAGTCAAAAATTGTCCACAGGGTACGACGTAGTTAATTTGACCGTGTTGTAACGTGTGAACAAGATAGTACCACTATAGCGTAAACGAGACAGATACATGTTGCGCAGTGTTGTCTCAAACTGTCAATTATTTGCTCAGGTAGGCAAGATTCCGGATGCCACTTTTTCAGCACAAGTGACCTATCTACGTCCTTTTTATTGTAATATCATTGATAGGGGCAAATCAGCCGTCAATATTACTGCTGAATAGCAATCAATTCCATCAGGTACAGTCAACCAAGACAGTGCTTATGCACATTTGAACCAAGTCACATTAACATTGCTTTAGCTGTCACAAAGCCTGTGAAAGACCTGTCAGATAAGTCAGCATGGCAAAGTAGTGAAGTGATCAGGCACTTTTGGTGCTGCTGTACACCCCTCAAGGCTCAACTCAACTCGCTCAGATTATTCATATCAAGCCGCCCTAAGGCCGCCGACTAGGCTTAACGATTGAAATCTAGCAACGTCATCCGAGAACAACTGCTCAACGTGCTTTCCGAAGCATGGAGATCACTAAATTCGGTCAGGGTTTATGTTCATCCAATTCCCGACCAGGAATTGCTTTTCGACTGCGATGTATTGACTCACAGACGAAAGGCTGTATTATTGCTGAAAAGCAATCTCACATGAACAGTAGCTGTAAGCCAATGGCAGCTCAAGGGCGTTCCTGTATAATACGATTCAAACTTAATGTCGGCTCGGAAGTTAGCTGCGAGCGCCGAGTGCGCAAGATTGACCTCACCTCGCAACCCGCTGACACCTTAATTTGTGTTCTGCGCATCGACTCGCGCGATGTTCACAGCCGCCATTAAGTTTGAACCGTACTGTACAGTCAAACGTACCTGCACTGTAAGCGGCGAGGGCTGGCTGCACAGCATGGCGAGGAGTCGCAGACAGAGGGACTCGACATACTCCAGCGCGCTCTCCTCCGCATTCAGGGTCGGGTGGACCTGCTCCAGGACCTGGGGAGGACCAGAACAAAATATTATCCAGGGATATGGACTTTATTCCACACAGCGCCATCTAGCCCCAAAAAAGTTCAAAATATCTTCATTTAGACAGACCTGTTACAACAAGTAAAAAAAAACACCCAAAAATATTTATTGCTTTAACAAAAAACAGATTTTAAATGACAGTGGTAATACAAGTTCTTTTAAATCATCAAGAACTAAATCAAACAAACAAAAATACACTTAATAGACTTAAATGACCACTAGTATAATGGCCCACTTCTGAACCATTACAACAAATCAGGACAATAATGTCCATGTTTAAAATAGAAGAACACAAAAATCGAAAATTGGTAGCCTGATGTGCTGTTGACTGTTGTTGGTATGTATGTGTAGTAAATTAATACGTTGCCATGTTTGAATTTTGGTGACGATCTTAATCTGCATTCTGCACAGCATAGGACCTGTTGTATACGACACGGCCGGCACGTTTTCTTGCCGCAAATTTTACCAATATTTACCTGAATTCACAAACGCAAATCAACGTTGAGCATACCTCAGAAGTAAAGCTGTCTTTTTCAGTTCTATTGACATTTTAGGGGCAGCATGAGCGTGAGTGCATGCTAAGTGTTAATTGTCGTTTGTGAATTCAGGGGTTAGCCAACCAAACTTCCATAGTGATCCATACAACACTAGCAACGGTGCCTCACATACGACACATTTACTGTAGGTTTTCATGGCGAAAAAACGTGTGTTATACATGTTATATTACATGCCCTTTTTGATCACCCAGGTGTTTTAACGGCAGGTGATTTTAGGATACAAAATTTCGGACTTTGATCACCCAGGTGATATCACCTGGGTGATCATAGTGGAATAAACCTATGTTTTTAGGGTTCTGTATAAAAAACGGAACCCTTATAAATTCGTCATGTCTGTCTGCAAGAATGTAAGTAGTTTACAAAATATGCTACGGAACCCTTATTGGGCGAGTCCGATTCGCACTTGGCCGCTTTTCTTAAGGTAAGGTCTAGGTCACCAACTAATTAGAGAACTTGATTCACATCTTGTTTGTTTTAAACAATCATCTTTGATATTTATTTGAGCAACTTATGACAATGTTAATATGTGTTAGCGTTAACTTGTATGTACAGCAACTCAGCAAATGTTAAACCACATGAAACCATCACACAAAGTGGCAACACAGCACTACGGGGAATTCCCCTTGAAGTAAAATTGTTTTTACTTCGTTTAACCTAAAGCATAGTTTAACCTATTGACGTATTCTGTCACTTACTCGCAAATGGCGGCAGCAACAAGAATGAAGGTGACAGAGTAAGTTAACGTGATGTTGAAGCGCTGTTTAAGTTTTCATGAATAAGGGGGAATATGTTTAAGCTGGCGTTGCCCGAATGCCTCGATCAAACGCAGAAAGGGAAAGAGCGAAATTCAACAGGGATTTGTATAGGGTGGACTTAACCGATTTTTTCGAGCTATGGCGCGTTTTTCGGTGTCGTGATTGAAAAGTGAGAAAAACTCGCATAGGCAGTGCCGCAAAATAGTTATAATTGAAAATTAAAATTGAAATTGAAATTGAAAATTGAAATTGAAAGTTGAAATTGAAAACTGAAAAAACTTTATTGCCAAAAAAAAACACTTAAAATTAAATACAACCGCGATTAAATATACAACAGTATACTGCGCACTGTTGCGGACAGATGTGATGGGCCGTTCTTAAAACAGTGGACAAACATTCACGTGACACCATCAAGTCTGACCGCAAAGTGAATATGGTTTTTATGATGACTATATTATGGTTGTATTGCTTTTTTAATTTTAATTATTTAATTGTTAGATATTAGCACTAATATAGGCCTTAAGTTATCAATGTTACTAATCAACTGAATATGGAAAATTATCCGAAATAAATGAATTATTATTATTATTAAATATAACACAGTTATGTACAATTTTCTGGCAATGGGTACCAGCCTCAGCATGGTACTAGGCATAGCCCAGTGCTGGCTTTCAGACTGATCCCTGTGACTATCAGTCGTAGTTAAAACTTTTTTAAGTTCTCATACTTTAAAATGGCTTGCTCAGTTTGTAACAGCTGATCTGTCATTTTTTTCTTCCTTTCTTTCAACAGCATGACAGACAATTGCATAGAATAAATGGTTTTTTTAATTTTTTTTCTATCTAAATTGTTGATATTTGTAACAAATCAAATATAAATTATTTATAATCTATTAGTGTTCAGAAAATAATTCATAAGTAAAAGTATGAAACAAACCTAAATAATAGTAATCTTATAACTTAAACTTCTGTCTAAGGCACTGCCTTTATTGTTGTCTGATGTCGGGTTGACTGGTACAGAATGCCTCTAAGGATTGAGTCCATCATTTGTACATAACTTTAGTGCACTAAACAATAAACTGGGTACTTAACTACTGAGTTTCTAGTTAATTCATCTCAGAACAGAAATACTGGTGGTAGTCACATTGTACCTTGTATATTTTACTGTAAAAGCATGAACTACAGTAAATAATTCTAAGATTATTTCAGTAAAACCCAAGATTTACCAAGTTGTTATGCTTGTAAGAAGACAATTTTATTTTTGTTATCTTTAACTGTTAAAAAGGTGTTTTAAAATGACCAGTTACCAAAAAATACCAAATGAAAATAATTTTAAATCCATAAAGATTTGACTAATAAGTTAGTTAATTACTTTGAAATACCAACAAAAAAATATGTATGGTTTTGCCTGAAATGAATGATCAAGAAATTACCTATTGTTTTATTCCCAAAACTAACATTTACCAGTTTTCAGTGGCAAACCTTAGCTTTCAAGGAGAACCTAAGATTTACTTAAATATACTTTTACAGTAACATACCTTCAGATTTATTTATCATTTTACATCTAATCCTACTTTTTTTTGTTAAATTGGACGTAGTTACACGAAAAGGATCCAATCCACATCAAGTCAATTTTGAGATATTGACATTTGAAGTTTATGACGTATTTCTTCTAAGGTATTAATCATAAAATAAGTTATCAGTATGTTGTTAACGTGTATTATTTTAGTTATTTTTATTAAATATAGTACGATATAACACAATATTGTATTTTAGGAGATATTTGCAAAAACATGCATCTGGATCCTTTTCGCTAAATAACTGTTTATATTGTTCAAGCTCAAGACTTATTTTCATTAAAAAGACCCATGTACAAAATATTTATTAAAATTACATATATTTGAGTTAATTGTTCGAACATTAATCGCATTTCGATGAATTTGAACAGTCTGCAGTACAGTGTGCACCCTTTCCTTCTTGCAAAACACAAAACAAGAGTTATTTTTAAAAAAAATCTTTCTGAAAAAATCGGAGTATGGTAACCTTATGAGTTGACAAGCCTTTTCGTCATTACCCTCCTCGGGGTTAGAATCAAGAACTCCGTCGTAGCCATCTATGTCTTCTACGATGTTAGAACTACCCTTTAGAGACTTCTAAGCCTTAAAAATGTTTTGGAATCAAATCCAACATGGACACATGAATTGAGGGATTACTCGTTGGGCCCCAATAAAACAATGCCGTGCGGTGGTGGACTTCAATTGTCCACCGTCATCTCTTGCCAACGACTACTCTGTCGTATGAGTCGACTGAGGGATCCCTGTAGCAGTTCATCTGCATTCCAGGTGGGAGACATATGTCGACCGGCTGCAGTTACCACCACGCAGTTGCGTAAAATCCACGCTATTCCATACGTATCAATACCAATGTAAGGCACCACGTCCTTTGTAGTAGTTGTCCTTTCACGTCCTTTCCCCTCTCCCACTTCTATGGCAGTGACAAGCAAACGCGAAGGCCCAAAGCGGCATCTGCATCCTCCCCCAACACGCTGTTTGAGCTGGAGTTCGCTAACATCCGCGGACTTCATGCAAAACTCAACTCCGTCCACCACGAGACGGCGAGGCCTGTGATGCTCTTTGTGACGGAACACAAATAGGTCGGCCTGCCTTCACTCTCCTTATTATTGTATTGGAAGAGTTCTTCCTCTTAAAGCCGGAGTTTTCCTATTCGTCGGTCAGATGTCTGCTGTGACCGTCTTCGCTGCCTAAAAGACCGATACTACACTTCACTTTCTGGATGCACATAGACGAGCCGATCTTACGCGTGCCTTTACCGTTCCCACTAAGGCGACGTCGAGACAATTCGACTATTTGACTATTCAGTCGGGCGGCAGATGACGCTCAGGCGCACGCAGTTCTCAAAAGCCGAAATGTTGTTTTTGGGAGACTTCAATGGCCACCATGAGTCCTGGTTGGGCTTTTCATAAACAGAACATGCCCACGCGTTTGTTTTCACGCATGACCTGACGCAGCTGGTTCACCAGCATATTGTTGGGCATGCGCCGTCCCTATTGGACCTTCTGCCTGTGTGGGTGAACAGCAGTTACGGCACAACTTGTCGGTTGATGGGACAGTTTGTACCGTGAGTACTTCGCCTCTGTCCCTTGGTCGTTGGCGAGATCGATACTGGAATGAAATACTCCATTCACTGATGTCCTCAGCGCCAGCAAGGGTGAGCCTAGTGTTGAACGCAAACAGGCGTCATACGTCTAGGCCATTTGTGACCCTGGCGTAACTAACCTTAAAACAGCCCTCAATAAAGCCATCAAGGACACAAAGAGGGTATACGTTAGAGCAGAAGTGCAGCATATTGCAGGTGTTTGCTAAGAAGTCATTTCACACTTGGCTCATCAGCCGCTAGGGAAAGCCGATTCAATGGCAAACCTCTTCGCGGCCAACTCCTGCATCTATGACTGTGGTGCACAGCAGCCGATATTCATATCAGGCAGTCTGATGTACGAGCGGAGCTGCAGTCACTCGAAGTAAGGAAAGCCAGTGGTCCTGACAGAAGTCTAGTTGTCTCCAGTGTTAACTCGCCTGTATTACCTCTTCTTCTATACAACAGGCCTTTGCCTCAGGTCAATATGTCATTTATCTTATCTTGCTGGATCGTTTTAATTATCAAATAAGCAATTCAGCATGAACTTCCAAGCAAAGTGGATCGTTATTGCGTTTTTCTTGATGTGTAATTAATGTTGGTATACAAATTACGCAAAAAGGATCCAACCTATTTGGTTCGTCTCACCGATTTAGTTTTCAACACGGGTTAAGAACCACGACAGCTGGATCGTTTTAGGTGAAAAAATATTCATGAGCGCCCATACATGTGGATTGGTTCCGATGTTCAAATTTAATGGAAAACAGCTGTTTTGACGTGGGTCTTTTTTACTGACCGATAGTATCGGTATTTAGCATCAGTTTGGTGTACTTAAGTCATTTTTGACAATGTTGTGGATTGGATCCTTTTTGTGTAACTACGTCCAATTGATGATTTGAATGATTTTAAACAGGTCTTCTTAAATAAACATATTTTGGGATATGACTGAATTAATAATTCCATTAAGTAGGTAATTGCCTTTTTTCGCTACTGTTTATAAGTGAAATGAAATTTAGTTGAAACATTGTATAGCTCTGTCACATTATTATCTAGAAATGGGGAAAGGCCAAAATTTCAGTCAAAAAGCTGCCTTTGGCTGGGTTATTTTGACCTCTAGTGGTGAAAATAGACCAATTTGGAAATCAGTGCTATACTCTCATCAGATTTTTCAACAATTAATAGGGATACAACTAAACACTGACTTACTGACTAACTTACTGATAATAAATTATTTCTATTTTATTTTATTTTAATTACAAACAATTGCTATTTAGAATAAGAATAGCTTGGCCACTTTTAGAGCAATCAACCTATTAGTTTACAGTGAAAGTTTATATTTTTATATTCAACACTTTTCTAATAATAAGTATGAGTACTTTGCAATTTATACACACATTATTGTGGTAACGACAGCCCCAAAATTTTGAAACTGTAGGTTGATAGTACAAGCGAAAACTTTGATTTCCATGACAGAATCCAACTTCAGGATTTCAAGATGTGAGAACAGGTGATATTATTAAAGAAAACTATAACATAATGATAATGTAAGCAATGCACAATGATTTTAAACGCGATTCCTAGTGAAATTCACCAAAATAGACGAAGGATTCGGAGAAAATTACTAAGATAGTGGACGAACAAGTTTTGTATACAAACCTTTCGGAGAGGATTGACGAAGAGTCCACGCCATTTCTCCGCGTTCTCCGGATCCTGGAAATCGTATCCGCGGCTCTCCTCGACTGTCGGCAGCATCCTATACGCCAACCCCGTTGAGAAATCATGTAAACACAAATTGGATCCTGATATCAAACGATCACAACACACAGGAGCATGTCGCTTAATCTGCGAATTAGGCAGCTTTCAGCCCCACAACACAACAGTAGGATCACGAAACTATGATGTACAGAGAAGAATCAATCGACAAGATACACGATAGTTAGGAATTAGGAGAAGAAATTAATTGAAATGTAAAAAATTCTTTGATTCTTTTGATCGGCAAAACGACGCCATTTTCTTTCTAATATTACTTTTTTTATGTGGCAATCTCTCTTCGACCTCTCGACTGTTGCTTGACAAGACAATTTTTTTATGAAAAATTTCTCGTCTTTATTTATTAATAAATTTCTACACTTCTAAATACAAAAAAGCCAACAAAAAGTGATACTTAATTAATTTGATTTAATTTTCCCTGTATTTTCTTCTTTTGTAATTTTTAAACGAAAACGTCACAAGCCGATGTAAGTCCTTTTTGCTGCACACTCTTCTGTGTCAGTTGTAATATAAAAAGTGGATCTTCACATTTGATTAATTATTTTTTGCAAACAAGGAGAGGATTTAAAGTTGATTAAAACGCTTGAAAATTGCAAACGATATGCAGTCACGGGAAAAAACACTTGAAACTTCAGTTTTTCGGATCTGAGTCGATATGTGCCTGAAAAAAGACTTAAGCTGTCAAAGTAATGTCATGTCTAAGGCCACAGGTAAAAAATCTTTATTTTTATTTGTATTGCAAGGTTGGTCGAAATAGCAAGACTGTGCAACTTTGTTGGAAAATTTGAAATTTAATTTATAAAAGCGACTGCGACGTTTATAAAATAATGAATTACGTATTAGTTTTACTACTGAATTTCCTAGGACTAGTGTTAAGTGCCGACAACTTGATATCTACCCGTAATAATGAGAATAACAAGACTTTTATTTACAATAGGTAAGTGTTTTTATTACGAAAAATATTAGAACAAAAGGTATATAATTCGCAGTTGTTATTTTTACTGTTATTAGATGTAATACTTCACCAGCAAAACCAGTTTTACATGCGCTTGTAAGGTTAAGACTCCGGGAAATCCCCTTTAGTAACCGCAACAAATTTATGGGTTGTGCTGTGTTGTGAATTGTGATTGACTCATTATGTACCTTATCATCATTCTGTTAGTTCCAGCTAAGTATGGGCAAGTGATTCAAGCTGCTGCTTTGATAAAAAAATATTTAAATTTATAATAAATAGTATTTTACTTATTTTTTTTTTATCAAAGCAATTTCATTAGATTTTGATGTTATCAAGAGTCCTTGTATTTGAAGAAGTTGTTTAATTTTCTACACAAGCCTGAACACTAAGCTTTCAGATATCATCAATGTACAGACGAGTTCACATCAACCTCTACATAGGGGCACCTAAAATTCTGGGACTTGAAGTTGTGATGAAGGATCTGTTAAATTAGCTACTATTACACAGTACTAAAGTGCTATTGCTAAACATCAAAAGTGCCTGATGCACTTTTGAAGTTGACTGTACCTATCTTTGTAACACATCCTGACCCTAATTTGTTTTGGTATGTTTTATAATTATACAAAACATACAAGGTATGTACTTGGCTAAACCATTCTTTTTGCTTGACAACGTTGTTTGTCAAGTGTAATTTTGCCAAATGACTTTTGGTCAAACGGCAGCACCCCATTCTTCCTTCATAGATTCCTACAAATTCCTACATTGCTTTGTTGGCCAATGTGGTGTTGCAAAAAAATGGAAATGGAATAGTGTACTTGGTACTTGTATTAGAAATAAATACAGTGACAAAGGTACATGAAAGGTAATAAATCCTCCCATTTTAAATATTTTTTTTGGTTTTATCCCAAATTATCTTTCTTTTTAAATTTAAAATGGGTTTGCGTTTGACCTCAGTCTCGCCTGATAGTAAGCGATGACGAGGTCGAAGGTGTAACACGCTCACCCAGAAAATGCATATTCACTCTTGCCTTGAAGACACCAAGGTTGTATGTATCCGGAAACACAGACGTAGGGCTCACTGCAATATTTTTTATTTCAGGTACAAATACAATACAACGATTCACATCATAGTTAATAACAACACAGAGCAGTTTTTGGACTTCTATGAGGTAATGTATTTTCATAAAAAATAATAATCATATTTTTAGTAAAATAAAAATGTATAATAAACTGGCAGGATTTTTTTCTCATGATATCTTTGTTTCGCAAATAATATTACTTCTCATATTTCCATCGTAATACGAATAAAGACGTACGAGCGCAATATTACAGAGCGTGTTTTTTTTAAAAATCAACAGGTTTGATTCCTGCTTAGGGGAAATGGTTTTTTCAACAAAAACTACCAACGTAGCTATGCAGTTTTTGTTAAAATCAGTCAACAGACTCTTCACTGCGTGTCCCGATTAGGCTAACAGTGAGCTGCGTACTGTCCGCCGACTGAATCTGAGCGGCGTATCCGTCGCTTATTCTGGCGAAGTGAAAAAACTACGCCGCCGACCGCGAGCATCATTCGCTGCGCTGAATAGAGTACAGTAGGATTAGGTGGCATTCCGACGGACATCTCTTCACATCTCGGTGCTTCACGCTTACGTCAATCATCAATACGCTTCACTCTTAATTAGTATTTTCTCTCATTTTGTATGTAAAGAATGAAAAAAAAAATGACTTAGTTCTTTTGTCTCAATCGACCACAGTCGCAAAGTTTTTTTTTTTTTCTTATATGTTTCATGCGATCAGTCGGGTGACTATGAGCAGATGCGTTGTTGTATAGTGGCGATGATCGAAGCATCCTCCCCACTGGGAAGATGTCTTCATGGTAAGCAGGGCTTATCCAGTTCTAGGATCTGCCGTCTCTTTAGTCTGCGCACAGTATCCGGCAGGGTCAGCTGCACAGCAAGTCTGTTAGGATGATTCTTCAACCTAGATTTATATTTAGAGCAGTTGGACCTAAGAAATTAAATTTAAAAGTTAACTCACCACAAGCGAAGTGAGGCTTGGCGCCCACCGGAATACCATGGCAGATCGTCGGTCCCCCTTGTGGAGGGCCTGCCCACAGAACGTCGTTCGTAGTAGTTTTACGTAATAAATAAAGACCTATTTTTGTAGGACTCTGACCTATGGTATGGCTACCCTACTCGGGTGCACGTGTCGAGCAACGACACTGTGACGGGGGAATACCCGCTCTTCATCACAGCTACTCAGCAAAAAGGTTTGTTGGTTTTTTTGTTGGGTGATCCAGTTGTTTTTACATTGTAGGTTCCATCCTGCTAATCCTACTAATATTATAAATGCGAAAGTTTGTATTTGTGGATATGCCGTGTTGCTCTTTCATGTAAAAACTGCTTAATGGATTTTAATGAAACTTTACAATAATATAGCTTATGCATCTGAATAGCACATAGGCTACAATTTAAAAACAAGGCTACAATTTATAGGGATAATATTACGATATTTTTTCAACCTAAGTCCACCTAGTAAGTCCTATGAACCTAGATTGTCCCTTGGATTTAAGAGGCTTATGGACTCGAACCAAATAGTGAAACACTTGCCGTTATTTTTATTTAATTTCAATACGCACAGAAATAAAAATTGAAGCGACCTAGCGACCTAAGCAGTCGGTAGCGTTTGGCTGAATTATTTGTATCCCATTTTCTTAGCTCCCTCACTAATTCGCTGCACGAAATTTTACAAATAATGTTAAATACTTAATGCAGATGCTAACGACTTCTACTGGTTTGATTTGTGACAGGCGTAGCTTCATGGGAGCTCCCCCTGGTGGTGGCCACCAAGACTGCAGTGCTCCAGTTCAACGATGTCTCCAGGACTTTATGCCCTCACGATGCAGGGCCCAGTGAGTTGACAATCTTTAAAAAAATAAAACTGGTTTTAGACTAATTGTTTTTGTTTGTTCGTTTCGTCATTTGTTGTTCGTTTTTGTTTCTGCAAGCATTCTGGAGGCCAAACAAATGCCTGAGTCTTGCACCTCCCTGAAAACCAGGGTCGTGGTGGTTTTGTAACCAACGCGGCATATGCTGAGGAGGAGCCTTTTTGACACTATTTTTGTGACTGTTTACTATGTTCATTCTAGTGCTAAGTTTAATGTTCAATAAACTTTCTCTCTTTCTTTCTTTCTTTCTTTCAAATTGACTGATTAATTAGCTGTAATGGTTAAAAAGTTAGCTAATAGCGTCCCGCGAAATTGGAATATATCAGATATTCCAATTTCGCGGGATCGACCACGCACAAAACGGTTACATAAACATAACAATAAGAGATCTCTTCCAGACAACCTTCACAAGGTGTCATAAAAGATGCCATAATACTGCAATTTCTTTTTTACCTTTTTTTCTTTGAATGAGCGTTTGCGAAAAAATTATGTTTTCAAAATAATATAGTTTTCTATTTTTATGTTTCAGATATAACATATGTCAATCGACCTTCCCTTCAGATAACAACTGCCAATCCTCAGAATCTCAGCGCTGTGATCAAAGTGAGAAGAGTTAGAGATTTCTTCATCGAAGTAGACAAGGTTAGTACTTAAACTTACTTGGTAATCTGAAAACCAGAAAAAGACATTTGGTCATCTTGGCAACAGGCAGGAATCGAACCCTCATCTTTCTGATTCGGCCGGTCTGTTTATGGTCTAGGTAGCACAGTGGTTAGTGCAGTCGCCCGGTTTGCGAAAGATGCGGGTTCGATTCCTGCCTGATGCCAAGATGACCAAATGTCTTTTCCTGGTTTTCAGATCTTTAATATAGATACTGCATGGAAAGTGCTGAAAACAATAATAACCTTACTTGGTAATAATTATTTAAATGACAAGAATTTGTGATCATCATAGGATAATCTGCGCATCAGAGGTTTAAGATTTTTATTATTTCCCATAAATAACAAAAATTAACTTACAGATAAAACCTTATTCGCATCTGCTCATTTAGTTATGACTTTACTCTGTGACTCAATCATTTATTTTATTTATTCATTAGTTTGTACACATAAAGACAATTACAATAGCCAATATCTAGGACAGTGAAAGTACAGGAGAGCTTATCTCTAAAAAGAGATTTCGTCCAGCAGTTCTATGTTAAAAAAGTTACAATCGAGTTTGTTCTCGGATTACTCTTGAGAGAAACAACTTCGGTCTCATACATAGCTTAAAAACTGAAAGTATTTGTATTGAAGTAAGTGAGCTTCAAGGGAATGCTACTCTCAATGCTTGAGATATAATGGTTTTCGATTCTCAGATGCTCATGCGATTAAACATCGAGACCTACCCCCGAATCCACAAACGACAATCAACGCGCTCACGCTCATGCTGTCCTTTTCAGCTCTATTCACATTTTAAGGGATAGTATGAGTGTGAGCGTGTGCTTAGCGTTGTTTGACGTTTGTGAATTCGGGAATTAGACACATATGGGTCCTGAGTGAACTCGTGTTGTTATTTGAGTTTCGTTTAATTGATTAACACGCCTATCCTTTAAAGTTGAATGTTAGCCTACCTTACTAAACCATTGTTCTAGGAAATTGATGTGGTAGTGAAACCCAGCACGCCCAAGTATTACTACTTTTCGTTTGATTCCACACCTCAAGCGCTCTCGGTGGGAGGCAGACTGCAGTACCTTCCGAAGTAAGTAATACATTTGAATAAAAGTACATGTCATGAGGTTCAACCAAAGAGACCTCAACACTTTGAAAGACAATGGGAAATAGTTTCCAGCACATTTTAAACTTGACTTAAAATTCGAAACTAATATTTTTAAACATGTTTTGGCTTACAAAAGTTGGTTAAAGTTGTTTTCTGGGCAATAGAACAGCTGATAGTGTTAAGTTGGGGTCCTGCCATTTGACCAAAAGACATCTGGCAAAATTACATTTGACAAACAACGTTTGGCAAAAAAACGGTTGGCCAATTGATCATTTTACAACTAATCATTTCACAAATGACTCACTTGACCAAATGATCAACTCTTAAATTTTCATTTTACAAAAAAAAAAATCACAAAATTTACACTTAACAACTGTACCTACCTATCTAGTCATCCCAGTGAAATTAAATCTGCAGTTGATAAAATAAATGATGATCTTACCAGGATTAAGAGATGGTCCCAGTATAACTGTCTGGCCCTGAATCCTTCCAAATCCAAAGCTATGGTGTTGGGCTCTAAACTGCAAGTTTCTAAAATAACTTCTGTAAGTCCGTGTATCAAGTTGGCAAATGAAGTGGTAAAATTTACGACAGAGGCGGTTTGATCATGGATCCAGAACTACGGTTCGAAAAACATGTGCAGGAAGTCGCTCGTAATTGCTTTTACCGTCTAAAAATCCTCTACAGAATTCGTAAATTTTTGAGTGCCAATCTGCGAATTACCTTAGTAGATTCACTAGTCCTTTCTAAATTTAATTACGCTGATACTGTGTATGGGCCTAGACTTCTGGCAAAAACCAAAATGCTGATTCAAAGAGTACAGAACGCTTGCACTAGATTTTGTTTCGATGTTCCTCCTCGAAGCCACGTTTCTCCATTCATTAATAAAGCTAAAATATTAAATATGAACTCAAGAAGGTTTGTTCATTTCGCCTCTCTCCTGTTTGGCACTGTTAAGAGTCGCAAGCCTTTATATCTCTACGAAAAGCTAACTTGGTCCTCCTGCACCCGTCTTGCTCGGCTTGCTGTTCCTTCTCACCGAACTGCAGCTTTTGAAGGAAGTTTCAAGTACGCCGCCTCAAAAATATGGAACAACATACCTCCTCCTATACGTAACCTCACTTCCATTGTCTCTTTTCGGAAATGTATAAAAGAGCATATTTTCAAGATTCAACTTTCTTTGTAGTTATCGTTTATTTCTTATTTCAATAATTTCGAATCCAACTCCTATTTTCAATACCCATAATAATCCTTTAAGCAGTTTATTTTTTATTTTATTTAATTATTTAATTTTTCCTACTACATACCTTACTATTGATCCAACGACACAAGTACACAATACAGAACAATTACCATAGAGGAAAAAACTTGTGCAATATTTGTATTACTGTTATCGTTACCTGTTACTGTTACCTAATTTTAAGTTAATCTTGTATTCAAAGCTACCTGCTTCCTCACGGCTCTAGCTGAAAACCAGCGCTTCAGCTCAGGCTGTAGCATTATGCTGAGCTAGCTAGCCAATTCGGCTGTTACATATATATTTTTTTAATAGTTAAGTGCAAGGTATTTTTGTTATTAGTTGTAAGTTTATTTTGGTTGATTTTTTGTTTATTGTGTTTAACTTTGTGATTTTATTCTTTTATACCTTTTTTTAACAGTCGAATAAAGTTTCTTTCTTTCTTTCTTCTATCATCAGACAAAACTACGATTGGCCAAAAAACGTTTGACAAAATGATTTATTTGACAAATGATTGGTTTTTAAATCCTGAATCCCAAATTGCCGAAGAGTATGAGCGGGGTATGTCGTTTTATTACTTTGAAGAAAAACGGTATGTCAAGAAGAAATGGGTAAACGCTGAAAACCGACTCGGATAGATTAGGTTAGAAGGTTGAAGGCGGGAGTGGAGCGAAGCGTGCCTGAATTGCATTTCGTCATTTGACATTCGGGATATCGTCCATTTGGTTACTTTAACATCGGTATTCAAACCATTGGTATTTCTAACAATAGCATTTTGTATTATGATTTTCAAGGTTTTAAACATGGGTATTTTAGTTGAAAGTTATCCCTATGATTGCATGCCTTCTATCTAATCTTGTAGCTTACCTGTAAATAATTTGCCCCAAATGAAAGTTGCATCCATGCAGAATTGTTTCTTCAAAGTTTGACCTCAAACTTGAGATGGCGGCTTTCTCAAAATCTAAGACGCATACTTTTGGCTTGATGACAATGTTATTTTCTGCCCCATATTCCATCAGCATTTCGAACATCATGTGATATGTTCTTTTATCTTTGTGGGAACAAAGGCAAAATACCAGTGGAAATGTCTTATTGTCGTCCGAGAATATATTTCCGTGTATTGTATATAACTGGGTAAAAATACTAGGCACAACTTTAAAAGTGCCATCTAAAATCATCAGATTTTGACAAATGCTTCATTTGTGAAACGTATTATTTGGTGAAATAAAAATAGGTCAGTTGATTTTTTGTTAGTTGAAACATTTAACAAATGAAATGTTTACCAAATGATCTTTTGTTAAATGAGTTTTTGTAAGATGATTCTTTTGTCAAATGTCTCGTTTGCCAAATGAATATTTGGTGAAACGTTGTTTGTCAAATGATCATTTGTTAAACATTTTTTGGTCAAACATTAGTGAACCGTTAAGTTATATGCAAACAGTAACAGGCTTGAAATTTGAAATACCAAGACGATTGACGGTTTAAGACATTTATTTCTCAAAACAGAATACAATTCACTTACATTGAGAAACAATAGGTTAAGTAAAGTAGGTAAGCAGTTTACATACATTTGGAGCGTGTCGTATATCCAGGGTGTAAAACAACTGTCACAATTACACATTCACCAGGTCTCTAAGATAACACTGTTTTTACACTTGTTGTTAGTCTAGTCTTACTTTAAATCTAAGTTAGTAAATTAAATTATACGTAAGTCAAACGAATACAACACAGATCACAATTTTAGCAAATAATTCTTAATAATGTAGGTAGGTGCGCGGTGCATTTTATTACATGACAACTCCATGACCATAATACGTATCGAAACGCGCTTGCTATCACAGATGGGAGTAGATTGTTATTAGTTGCCTTCAGTATTTAAGCGCGGTTTAGCATTTAGTCCTATTTATCACGTGAAATTTAAGTTTCTTTTTAAACAGAGGAAAAGATTGTATTTCTTTAATATCTTTTGGCAGATTGTTGTACAGTTTAGCACCTTCGTACCGGATATTTCTAGTACCATAGTTGGTTCTGGGTTTGTAAAGGCATAGTTTATTGGCATTTCTCAATTGACGAGTTTGAGTCTTTTTTGTGAATATGTGATTGAACTTAAGGTCTCTACTTATAGAAATTTCAAAAATATAATGACCTAATTTTTAAGCCAAATTCATATCTTTTTACTTTTCTTTTCCCTATTTACGCGGATTTTAAAATCGTCTTTGAAAATAAACATAGTGCAATCATACGCTTATCTTACTGATATTATAAATGCGAAATTTTGTATGTGTTGATGTGCCATGTTGCTCTTTCACGTAAAAACTACTGGATGGATTTTACTGAAACTTTGCAATAATATAGCTTATGCACCTGAATAGCACATAGGCTACGATTTGTAAAGATATATATCACATTTTTTTAAACCTAAGCTTACGAGGACGAAGTCGCGGGCGGCCGCTAGTCTCTATATATAAAAATGGATTGCTGTTCGTTAGTCTCGCTAAAACTGGAGAACGGCCGGACCGATTCGGCTTATTTTGGTTTTGAAATAGTTGTATTGGTCCAGGAAAGGTTTAAAAGGTGAGTAAACATGAGAAAATGCTAGGAATGGATAATAGGAATTATTTTTCTCTTAGCAAATGTTTTTTCCTACCTGTCACGAGACACTGAACGTTTGACCACAGTACGAAGTCTGTCGGGACAGCTAGTTTTTATATAATTTTGTTCCCACAGGTTCAACTACACAATTCCAAAGAGCGTTGTTCTTATGATAGAGTCTGATGATGATATTTCTATATATAAAAATGGATTGCTGTTCGTTAGTCTCGCTAAAACTGGAGAACGGCCGGACCGATTCGGCTTATTTTGGTTTTGAAATAGTTGTATTGGTCCAGGAAAGGTTTAAAAGGTGAGTAAACATGAGAAAATGCTAGGAATGGATAATAGGAATTATTTTTCTCTTAGCAAATGTTTTTTCCTACCTGTCACGAGACACTGAACGTTTGACAACAGTACGAAGTCTGTCGGGACAGCTAGTTTTTATATAATTTTGTTCCCACAGGTTCAACTACACAATTCCAAAGAGCGTTGTTCTTATGATAGAGTCTGATGATGATATTTGTGCCACCATCTCAATACAAAATAATTCGGTAAGTTGACATTTTACAATCAAAATTGTCAATTTTCAAACTTGAATGTTAATATTATTCGTCAATTTAGCCAGTATCCGAAAACCAGAAAAGTAATTCGGTCCTGGCTACAGGCGGGAATCGAACCCGCGTCTTTCGCAAACCGGGCGACTGCACTAACCAATGTGCCACCAAGACCATTAACATACCGGCTGAAGCAGTCTGATATATTAACACTATGAGCTAGGGTGGATAGCTTTTCAGGTTTTCAGATCTTTTAAAGATACTGCATGGAAAATGCTAAAAATAATGACAATTTAGCCAGAGCTTGATATATCAGTATTCTTGAAAGTGTATTTTCGTACACTCGTACGCAAAAACCTCATGACTTGATAGCATTCTATGAATGCTACCATCTGACTTGACTCTGAAGGGGCTTCCACCCCATGATTTTACAATAAAAATTGGTAGATAGGTTACTTGTGCTAAAAAAGTGGGCACCCGAAATTTGAACGATTCTCACACCTGAGCAAAGCATTGACTGTGTTGACAGTCTGAAACGACACTTCGAAACATCTATCTGTCTCGTTTACGCTCTAGTAAATTATCGTACTGCCTTGTTCACACGCTATAACACGGTCAAATGAACTACCGTACCCTGTGGTCAATTTTTGACTTCGCGTCGGTACCGACATAACCTATCTACGTCTTTTTTATTGTAATATCATTGCTTCCACCCCCTTGTGTTTCGACTTTCTAGCAATAAACAGTCTGCTGTGCCTTTTCTGGTCCTCTCCTTTTGTCTGTGTTCCCAGATACTTACATCATTGGTGTCTTCAAGGCCAGAGTGGATCGGCATTTTTTGAGTCTCGTCTACCAAGTGAGACTGAGGTCAAACGCAAACCTATTTTGAATTGACCTACATTGGCCTTGTTGTGAAACCAGGAACAAACGTCTTAAACGTACGATTGGTATCGGTACCATACGTAGTAACTGAGCTTTACTTTATTATTGGTATCGATATAATACCGATACCCAAAATCGGTACCAAATGGATAATAGCTTGTATAGATAGAATTGTGTGAAAATTTGTTAATAGGCGTTACAAAAATAACTTTTTTGAAGTGTTGGTTGAGGTTCTTGTCTATGAGGCCTTGCGCCTTGGACAATGATTGACAAATATAAAATTCTGTAATTAAATAATTTGTTACAGTGTCCAGTATTTGACAATGAACGCGACGTGCTATATCAAGGGTATCACCTGACTATGACCACTAAAGGTGGAATTACACTCACCGTAAGTATCCACACAAAAATAACATTAACGATTTCCCCAATACTTCCAGTCATTTCTTTTGTAAGCGTGATTAAATGCCGGACTCTTACCGACTAGGGGGGCCTTGGGTCTACCCTTTTTCGCAGAACTTTTTTTGTCATAATTTTATAATGCATAACAACGGATGGCAGAAATTTCATTTCGCAGAAAATCATTTCGCATACACTCATTTAGCATACATTCAAAAAGCATAATTTTGCATGGCAGAATCATCTTTTGGCATAATTTTAATAACCATAATAATCATAACGCAGAACCATGGTAACGCAGAAAGTTAACATGCAGAATCATCACATAGCAGAAAGTTATTATGCAGAATTATCTTTTGGCATACTTTTTTATATCTATATAAAAAATATGAAATGAAGCACCAAGCTAATCAGGCAAGTCGTTTTTTGGGTTTAAAAAAAAATAACCACGAAGGTTTAAGGCGGGAGCTTCGCTCCGCTTCGCTCCCGCCTTAAACCTTCTAACCTAATCTATCCGTGTCGGTTTCGCCCCGACTCTAGTGTAGGGCAGACAAGTATCCCAATTTGTTGTTATAACAAATACCACGAAACCACGAGAGAAATGGAATGACAATAGTATGCCAAGTGAAATTCTACCAAATAAGCATTATGCAAAAAGTAATTATGCATGATGAAATTTTGCCAAATAAAAATCTGCCAAATAAAAATCTGCCAAATAAAAATCTGCTATCTTAAAAGTATGCCATTGAAAATTCGGCCATACAAACTTTCTGCCAAATGATGATTATGCTAAGTATTTTTTCTGCCTTAAACATATTCGGCCAAAGAAGATTATGCCAAGTGTGTTCTGCAAAACGAAATTCTGCGAAAAAAAAATCTGCCAGATAGAGGGAACCCGGGGGCCTTTTGCTGTGTAACACAGTCCAAAATATCATTATTAGCTGTCACCAGTTTTGAAGAAAACCTGTCATCGATTCGTATGATGGAAAACTTAAAAAAATTGACGATGTAATAGTGTAAAAAGGCTCTAAAAATCAGGCATGGCCTTCTGCCTAGTATTTCGTCTTTATTATTTTGATGTTTAGGTCAGTGACATTCATTTCAGTCATTCAGTTATTTACAGTGAGTGAACAACTAATACTATTATTAATGACCTTCTATCCCGTTCTAGCAAACAATGTTCCCTCAAGGATTCTACATAGTATTCATTGTGAGAGAAAACGACGACGCTTGTACCGGAGACTCGTACCGAGGCGAAAGCGTTAATAGGACGAAGACTTTTAGGTGAGTATATTATACATAACTTAACGGCCTATATGTATACGTCCCACTGCTGGGCACAGGCCTCCCCTCAACTATGAGGCCCTCAACCAGCCCAACTCCAACACACACAGTTGTGTGCATGAACATGTCTGTTTGTACTTGTCTGGGTGTTCCCTATGTATATTAAGTAGGTATTTACAAAAAAATATATTTAAGTATGTTTATTCGTTGTCTAGGATCCCATAGCACAAGCATTTATTTGCTTAGTTTGGGGCTAGATAATGTGCTGGGTGGAATAATGTCCAGTGATATTTATATATTTATAGCTAGTTAAACATTTTTTTGTGAAGACAGGAAACACCTAAACAAAAAAAATATGTTCATGCACACAAATGTTTGTACTGTGCGGGGATCGAACCCGCGACCGCTGGTGTTGTAGCTAACATCCTAACCATTACACCATGGGTGCGGTCCGTTTTCATTCAAAAGTGATCTATCTATATTTACAATGAAATGAAATTCATTGTTAACAAAAATTAGGGTACATATTAACAGATTAATTTGCTTTTAAAATACAACTGCCTAATTTTACCTTCTCAGATGAATTCACATTATTACACACTAAAGACAAACAAAGTTATTATGCAATTATTAAAACAATTCCTTAGACTACTTAAATAATATACCTATTTATTTATTTACTTATTAGTTCGTACACAAAAAAACAATTACAATAAACAGACAATTGGGAGATTAAAAGTACGGGTGAGCTTATCTCTAAAAAGAGATTTCTTCCAGCAGACCACGTTGACAGGAATAGTACCTATAAGTGTATTTTGGTTGCAGACTGCGCGTGATAGCAACAATCTCATACAAAGAGTACGTGATTGGGGCCTCAGTGACTCTGGTGCTGATACTCTTGGTAGCTTTGTTGGTCGCCATGCTGCCTTTGTGCCATTACAAGTGCACAGCTGGTAAGAATTATACCTATCAAAACACTTTGATTTAATTCAAATTCAAAATATCTTTATTTAAATAAAGAAGTGCTTTCAAATCATCTAGAACTAAATCAAACAAATAAAAATACGCTTAATATATTAATGATAAATGAATACACAGTATAGAAATATAATGTGACTCAACCACTTGTGTCAGAAAATGGGTTCTGGACTGAGAAGAACCAGCAAGAAATTGAAACTAAAAAACGAAAACTGGGACATGACAATACTGACAGCACTCACAATAAAGCATGAATATTGGCTTGATAACAGGTCCATTGGACGTAGTTTGTCGGACCACCTACTGGTTTTGTTTAAATTGAAACTGAAACAACGGTATTTATGTCCCACTGCTGGACTCGACGGCTAGCCAAGAATAACACGCTAATAAGGGTTCTATTTCTAGAAAGCCCCTAAAGACGTAAAAGATGACATTAAAAGTCGCCAGCTCGACAGCCAGACATGACATTTAATGTAGAAAACAAAATAGATTACCAAACATTAATTGATCGATTCACACAGGAATGCCCCCCCCCCTTTTTGTTATTATAAATATTTATAATATGTAATGTATTATTTATAATTATATTACCTATTTCTTATGTTATTTTGTTATGTCGCACCGCCTACTGTACTTTTCTGCTTAGCCTTATGTTTGACTGGTAGAGAATGCCTTTTTGGCATTAAGTTCTCCTTTTGTTGAATTCAATGTTGTGCAATAAATAATAAATAAATAAATGCATGACATATTAAGACAGAACCACATATAAATTGATCTGTGGAAGGAATACTAGGGTAATCTATACTTGTGTCAGTACTGTTGTTGTGCCAAATAAATAAATATTTATTTACAGAAGAACAAGAAGAAGTGTTGATAGTAGACGCCGCCGGCCCCTCCACGTCTCGGGACCAGCCCACCGGTGGGGAACCGGACGACGCTTCCAAGTGGGATGATGGTAATGTATAGATATTCCATATTTTTTAATTCCAGTAATTTCGAATCGACCGAAATCTTATTTTTAACTACATAAATAAACTTATGTAAATAGTAATAGTACACAATATCTGAACAGGTAAGCACGGGTGTACGGTAGATTGTACACTCTTATGAGTATTTGAATTGTATGTATGGAAGTTAATGTCTAGCCTGCTCAGATATTAATGAAAGAATAAGTGTTCGGACATTCATTAGGGCAGACGCCTTAATGATCGCCCTGTGGCAGGGGCGTTAGAATACTGCCACGGTCCCCCCCCGCCTGTCGTAAGAGCCGACTAAAGGGGGCCTTCGGGGTCACTGGGAGTGCACACGGCGGGGGTTGTGTGCCTCCATCTCAAGCGGCCCCGAGGAAGAGCGGCGGTGTGGGAGTGACCTCACACCGCCGTACACACTGGTGAGTGTAGAGGGGAGGATCGCTCCCCTCGAGTTGGGCCGGTTATGCTGGCATAGCGCACCAGGGGTCCGCCGGTGGAGTTCATGACCTGAGATCTCGGGGACCCTCTGGGTACGCGCTGAAGCAGGTCACCGGGGGGTTTAGTGAGTAGTGCCTGCCGCCTCAAGGCAGGCGAGCCTCACACACCCCCGCCCTTCCCCCAAAGGGCGGGACGTCCGTAAAGGGATTCCCCTCGAAAAAAAAAAAAAAAAAAAAAAAAAAAGACGCCTTAATGAATGTCCGAACACTTATTGTTTCATTGCGATTGTACAGACGTACAGTCGCCATCAGATATTTCGTAGCAGACAAAGTGACTAAATACTACTGACCAGCTTCAGGTGTCAATAAGTTACAAACACTAAAAGTTACTGTAGTGTTTAAATCATATTGACAATTGAAACTGTCACTAAGTTTGCAACTGGATCTATTGAAGAAGACAAGATGACCAAATACTTCTGATCAGTTTTACAGGCAATAAGTTCGATAGACCTGAGTTACCATTAATATCTGAACATTCACTACTTCATTAATATCTGAGCATGACACGTGTGTATAGAAGTTAGTGACTAGAAACCAAAAATGAAGTAGTTAATGTTCAGATATGAATGGTAACTTAAAGTGTATGTAACTTATTGCCACCTGAAACTGGTCAGAAGTATTTGGTCACTATGTCTGGTAGCAGACATATCTGTCACGTGTCTGCATAACACCTCGTCTGCTACAAAATATCTGATGATTACTGTATAATACTAAGCTAATTATTTTCAGATTCCCTATCAGAATCCATCCCCGAATGGGAGGGCCCGTTGAGCCAGCCCCTAACAGTGGCCGGGCTCAGTCGAGCCACGCCGAGCGCACACTCGAGACGATCTGATAGGTCAGTTATTGAATAAATACTCAGTAAATGTAATTCAAAGGAATAATTGTTTTTGGGGTTTTGGTCTCCGTTTGGTACTTAAGTTCAATCCAGACGAATCTTACATTTAATAGCTCTTTTTTAGTGAATAAAAGAAGGCAAAAACGACTAACCTGTACCTATTAATATTCTTCAAAATATACTTTCCGGAAGATTTTCAATTTTATATTCTCATTGTAATTCTAAAAAACTAGTTCAGTAGGCCTATAACGAACCGCTGACGTGTTGGAAATCGAAACGTAAACGATGCTTTTTTTTCTTTTTCCTATGCTATGTCTTTAAGAAAAGAAGTATCGTTTACTTTTTGATTACCAAAACGTTAGCGGTTCGTGCTAGGCCTACAGGTCCAAATAAACCTATACTCACGATTTTTATAAAAATAAAATAATATACTTATCCTCAGAACTTGTGATCTATTACAAAAATAACGCAAAACAAACTTTCGAAGTTAATTACATCGGTAATCGGTATAATGAACATTCGGGGGCAGTAATTCGACATTGCGTTTTTATTAAGCTATCTAAATTGTACAGTCGCGGAATGAAATTGACAAGATTAAACCAATAAAAAGTATTGGTTCATCTGTCAATCGTGAAGGAACAAATGTCTAATCGAATTTTAATTTTATTGTCAAACAATAAAGCATACTTTTCGACAAACTCTAGCCTGTTACACAGTTTTAAAAGGTCATGCGCTTGCAACGCGTAAATGAATTTATTTGAAAACTGGTCAACCTTTTCATTCCGCGACTTTACTTATAAACTTTATCTGTATGACACTCCAGCTTCTTAATGTTATAATAACAATATTATCAATCAAGGAGATATAATAATATTCGACAGGTACTTCTGGAGTTCGGTAACGGTGGCGGTGGTATACGCCTTGCCAGTAGTACAGCTACTTTTCACGTATCAACATGTAAGTTTATTTTATTTATTTTTCTTCATTGGGGAAACAAAGAGCCTTAAATAATACATAGGTTTAACTTAAATGAGACCACAAGTTAACCACATTCAAGTCCACATTTAAGTTGTACCACATTCCCAATACTAGCTTAGATACTACTTTAAGGCGCGATACCAGGAAAACGGCTCTCGGGAAAACTAAAGTTTTATATAGAAAATTTGAAGTGTGAGGCACGAAAAAAATCGTCATAGTAGTCAAAGAGTTGCACAATCAGCTCAAACTTCCAGTATATGGATCAACTTACTAGATTAATGTGAAAAAAAATCAGAATATCGCTAAAAACGTGCAAAACGCACTCCCGTATTTCAAAAGTTTAGGCATCATATAAACTAACAACTTACGTGTTTTAAATAACGTGTAAAGATCAGATATCAAAGAAGCATTGCCAATCAGTTGTTTTTCATTGCTTTATTTCAGTTTTGTGCAAAAAATTCCCAAACATTCCGAATTTTTCGCTTGGAATCTCCATACAAATTACTATGGAGTGAGTGAAGTTTCTTTGATAGCTGTCCGCGCACCGTCGCAGCTCACTCCCCCCCATGTCCCCAAGGTGAACGCACGTCGCTTTTGACGAAAATGACATTTATAATTACGCGGATAATTTACACGAAATAGGCGCACATAGGGTCTTTTGTTGAAAATAGTACAACTTTGTTTTTTTTCCTCCGTACTGTTTGTTCATATGCATTATGCATAATTTATCAAACGTATGATTTTATCATGATTCACCATGAGAGTAATATGGCAGGTTTATATTTATAAGTACACTTGATTAAAAGCTCTCTTGGGTTTGACAATTTGGTACTAGTTGCCATTTCATTTTCCTATTTTTTCTTGTACATTTTTACTATTTGTAACTTATACTGAAAGTTTTTACCTATTGGTATTTGAAAAACAATATATGTATTTACTTTTAGCATGGTGTCAATCTGCAGCATCATCGGTTAATGCCAATACGGGATCTGCCTAAAATATTCAAGCAAAACAAGGGAACGAAGTAAGAACGCAAATAGCTTTGATTGCTTTCAAATCGAATTGATTAAAACTATGTTATTTGTGTGGTCTAAGCTACTATGTTATCTGATCATGAAAGCTTGATTAAGGTGTCTGAATAGATTAAAGGTTCTTTTTTGAACAATATTTTATACTAAATTAATTTTGGAGGCCTCTATTATAACTGAAATTGTTCGACAAAGAAATTTGACGTAACATAAAGATACAAAGTTATAGAGCAGAAATCAAAGTTAATACTTACGTTAAGTTAAGTCTTTGAAAAATGCGAACAGAAAACTATGCATCGAGTTCGTGTACTTACACATGCCGTATTTTTATGCTTGTTTGTATTCTTCACGCAGTGACGTGCACTCACCCGGCGTCATGTGGAAGACTGAGTTGCAGGACTGCGCAGACGGCTGTCAAAGAAACTTCACTCGTTCCATAGTAATTAGCATGGAGATCTCGAGCAAAGAAAAATGAAAGTTTGCGTTTGCTTATACGAAACAGAAATAGTTATTGCAATAGAACATAATGACAAGTTATTCGAAATGGAAACACACTTCACACCGGAACAGCTTTTACAATTGTACCAAGCACAAATTCGGTTGTGTATGGAGTACTTCTGCCACCACTGGGATGGCTCTGCCAAGTATCAGCTGGATGCACTGGACTCAGTAGACCGAAGAGCCAGGAGACTGATAGGTGACGAGACGCTCGTTGGAACCAAACTCGAGTTTGGAGCATCGGCGTAGAGTTGCCTGTCTATCGGTTTTTTATAAGGTGTATTTCGGAGAGTGTGCGCAAGAACTTCATGACCTGATACCACCCTCTACTTTCTACTACCGGACCACAAGTCGCCGTGAGGGCTTTCACCTCCATGTGGTCGACTTTCCAGCGGTCCGAACTAAGCGGTTTGGTGCTTCCTTTCTGGTCCGCACCGCTAAGGAGTGGAACGCCCTCCCTGCGTCTGTGTTTCCGGATACATACAACCTTGGTGCCTTCAAGGCAAGAGTGAATAAGCATTTTTTGGGTAAGCGTGGCTGGCGAGACTGAGGTCAAACGCAAACCCATTTTAAATTAAGAAAAAATGGATCAGATAGAACTTAGATATAAATATGAATTATCATATTTACGTCAGCCATGGAAAAATGGCAGTGCAAGCATTTTTATCTCTAACTGGCTATTTGCACACAGCTTTTCCCTGTAGTAATTTGAATGAACTATACAGACAAACGTTCTAGAAAATATAATTAGCATCAACTATCATTTAGATAGTGAAAGCTTTTATGTAAAAACAGACAGAAAAACGCGGAGGGTGACTTCCTTTCATACTATGCTCTACTCGTAGATCAATTCCAGTAAGATGAAGATCACGGTGTATTCTGTATTAAATCCAGCGTAAAAAGCCTGAAATACGATGGCCTCTACAGGAGACTAAAGGTATTATACTCAAGTGTTATTATCTAAAATAAATTATCCACTAAAAGTGTCTCAACTGTTGACAACTGTTAAATTCCTCGTTTTAGTTAGTAACAAGATAGCTCCCTTTAATGCTTCTTGCAGCTTTTCATTACAAGTAAGACCAATTTATTAGTGGGTTCTTCTGTATGTTACTAGAAATGGCTCCGTGTATTGCTATATCATATGCATTGGATGTAAGACATATTTTGTGTTGATGATGATCGAACGGATAAACCAAGTTACAACTAAATCTCGATGGAATCGTCAAGTACTAGATATAACATTGTGCAAATAACGTAGTCACGAGAATAGATTGCAAATAATAGTGTAAAAAAATAATTGGCAAAACCGCTTGTTAGTATGTTTAATAAAATAAAATTTTTGGTTAGTTTCTTTTGTTTGCCCTATATCCTGAAATATTTTGGGTGGTGAAATAAAAATATCTTTGGTGAACGCATCAAATGATTATCATGCCGCGATTTATAATAATAATGAATAAATAAAAATCCCGTGACATTATTCCACACAGCGCCATCTAGCCCCAAGTGAGCTATTTATACTCCGTTTTTATGGGATACTAGACAACGGATGAACATACTTAAATGCCGCCGACTTCTAAACAATTACACCAAGACGGTCGTCCGGATTTATGCATTGCATTTATGCACGGATTGCAAGGCCCAACCACTGTGTGACCATAGCTGTCACGATCGCTTTCAAATTTGACAGATTTTCTCTCCGGCCTACCTTAGTATAGACCCTTAAAAATGAGTATAAATCTTGGCAAAGATATTACAATAAAAAAGACGTAGATAGATTATGTCAGTACTGACGCGAAGTCAAAAATTGACCATGGTGTACAACGTAGTTAATTTGACCGTGTTATAACGTGTGAACAAAACAGTACAATTATTTACTAGAGCCTAAACAAGACAGACACATGTTCAACACAGGTGTACGAATCGTTCTGATTTCGGGTGCCACTTTTTTAGCACAAGTAACCTATCTACCTATTTGTATTTCAATATCATTGAGTCCCTTCCTTTTTTCTCATTGCACAGATGGTATTCCAAACCGGTGACCAAGATCTGTGCTACTATAACTTCCTGTGCGCCCACCCGCTGGGCTCTCTCTCGGACTTCAACCACGTCTACTCAAACGTGGGCTATGTCGTGCTGGGCTTGTTGTTCATGGCACAGGTCCGGAGGAGGCACAGGGAACAGCAGGTGAGGCTATGTCTGTTATTACGACTTCCAAAGTGGAAGAAATGCTGTGCTGTAAGAACAAAAGCAATCATTTTAAAAAGGGTTAATTTTTTTTTAATTGTGCCACAAAACTGATATAGATGTTTTGAAATAACAAATCCTTTTTACTAGGTACAGTCAACAGCACATCAGGTAACCCCATTTCGGTTTTTTCTCTCGCTCTTGTCAAATGTAATTTCTTTGCAATAGTGCATGGAGGACTGACCGAAAATGTCTGATTTGGGTCGCAAAATTTTATTCGAGTGGTCACCCATCCTACTAACCGATCTGCGTGGCTCAACATCAGTGGTCACTGCACTGAAATAAGGCGCTTAAATGTGTTGTTTACAGGACAGAGGTATTCCTCAACATCGAGGTTTATTCTACTCTATGGGGCTAGCTCTCGCTATGGAGGGTATACTATCTGCGTGCTATCATCTCTGCCCTAACAAGATGAACTTCCAATTTGGTAAGTTAATAATTATATCCCACTGTAACTTCGCTTAGTTTTCACATGATACCTACTTTACTTATACTTTTTTTGTTTTTTTCCTATAAAAAATCTCTCTTTCGCTCTCTTAGGATTATTAATACTATACAATGATATTTAAAGGTCAATTATGAAAATAAGAGACTTAACGCGGCCAAAATGAGTGTTATTGGCATTTCGGAAACCTCACCAGTCCTCGCGTGACACTAGCTCCTCTAGCTTCAAAATTCACACGGGATAGCCTTCATCGAAAAAAATAAATTATATTTTTTTACACTGTAGATAACTCAACACACAGATAGAATTTTACTTTTATTTTAATTTTACATAACAGGTTCCGTGACCTACTTACATAATAAAATACATTAGGGTTAAATTACATTATTTTACAAGTAATATAAATGTAATAATTGAACTAATAATGTATAATCTGAAATATATCTTTGAATTTGTATGCTGACATAAAAGCTGAATAAGTTGAAGTTAATTATAAATTGTCATCTGAATATACTTCCTTATTTTAAAGAAATAAATGATTCTGATTCTTAAATTATACAATAAACACATTGTTGTTTTGTCATTAACTGATTTATTATTACAATTAATCACCTTATTAACTTACTTTTACTTATTAAATACTAGCGGCCGCCCGCGACATCGTCCGCGTGGACTTAGGTTAAAAATAAATTGTAGCCTATGTGATATTCAGGTGCATAAGCAATATTATTGTAAAGTTTCATTCAAATCCATTCAGTAGTTTTTACGTGAAAGAGCAACACGGTACAACGGTACACGGTACAACATACAAACCTTCGCATTTATAATATTAGAAGGATTATACAATAAATACATTGGTGTTTTGTCATAAGCTGATTTATTAATACAATTATTTATCTTATTAACTAAGTTTTACCATAAAAGTCCTATATCCTTACAGATTCGTCGTTCATGTACGTAATATCGGTGTTGTGTATGGTCAAGATATACCAGAGTCGGCATCCCGATGTCAACGCAAGTGCACATGCGACTTTCATGCTTCTGGCTCTTGTGATGGCTTTGGGTGAGTATTTTATGTTCGTTTATAAAGAAATATTGCCATTTTTTGTTTTTAGGGTTCCGTATGAGACACGGGACCCTTATAGATTCGTCATTTATTTAAATAGGTATTAGCACCTTTGTACATAATTGAAAACAGAGGTACATACAACAGATTACACAATTTACAAATGATTAAATTAAAATACACATGACAAGAGTGTTAAATTACACGATTTTTCGCAAAATGTGACATGTCTATCTGTCTGACAATATGTCGCAGCCACTTTTTTCTGAAAACTTTCCTGTTATACTATTGAAACTTGCTAAGTAGATATTTCTATGGATGAGCCTTCAAAAATGATGTTAAGGTTTCATGTATATTTTTTTTCCAAACTGAATGAGACGTGGTCTGCTGGAAGAAATCTCTTTTTAGAGATAAGCTCACCTGTACTTTTAATCTCCCAATTGTCTGTTTATTGTAATTGTCTTTTTGTGTACGAACTAATAAATAAATAAATAAAATAAATAATTTCCCACATGCAAAGTGGGAAATATTTTGTCGTAAAAACGTTAAGAGGCAGTTCACTACCTACTAGCGCTTACAATCGTTTTTTATTAATTGCGATTTATGTATGTTATGTAAGTGTGGGTAGACCCTAAGACGTTCTTTTGTTCCAGGTCTTTTCGGCATCATGTACCCAAGTGTGTACTTCTGGGTAGCGTTCACCGTCTTGCATCTCGCCACCTGTCTCGTTCTCACACTCAAGATCTACTATGTTGGCCAGTTCAAAATTGGTAAGTCTATTTAATACTAGTGGCCGCCCGCGACTTCGTCCGCTTGGATTTATTGGAAAAACAAAATGTAATATTTCTTTATAAATTGTAGCCTATGTCCTTTTCAGATGCATAAGCTATATGATTGTGAAGTTTTTATTCAGTAGTTTTTACGAGAAATAGCAACACGAAACATCCAGACATACTTACAAACTTTATAATATTAGCAGGATTAAATCTTATACAGGGTGTCGTTATCAAAACCTATAAAATGTTCAAGGTTCAAAACCGGCAGATTCACCATTTTAATAAACAACTGGTTTATATTAAGTTGAAATATAATCATCTTTGCATAGGTAATAAATAGTAAACATTTACTATCATTGAAAATGCACAAAAAAATATGTGTGTGTGGTTTGTCAGTTCGTCGTGTAACCTTAATTTGGGTGATATTTAGCCGAAACTGAAACGAAATCAATTGTGGTATTGCACAGAGGCGTTCCCTTTACAAAACTATCAAAATGGGTGGCTCTGTACCACCAAGAACAAAAGTCATGCAGTTTTTGTTTTTGTCAAAATGAATCTAGAAACTCTTTTGAGCGTTTGTCTACGTTTCTCATAGTTTAGAGTTTTCCTCACCAGGCCCAGTTGAAAAATCCACCCTGTATATTTATGTATGTATCATATAACTTCCAGAGCGAGCAGTATTAGGGCGAGGATGGAAGTCGGTCCGCGACCATGGCCGCTTAGCTTTCGTGCCGAACTATACCGCGCGGGCTGTGTTGCTAGCCTTGGCTAACTTAGCTAACTGGGCGCTTGCAGTCTATGGGTAAGATATAAGACAAGATAAACGGCCTATATACGTCCCACTGCTGGGCACAGGCCTCACCGCAACTATGAGGTGGATTGAGCCATACTCCAACACGCGGGCTCAGTGCGGATTGTTGGAGGGGTGTAAGTTACCTTGATAACATCCTTATCCTTGATAATCCTTAATGACCTTAATGTTATCAAGCTGCCCTAGGGCCTCTGACTAAGCTTAAGAGTGCGTATAAACCCAGCAAATTATTAAAATTCACCCGCGCCCCCCTCTCTGCGTACACTATCGCCCGCCGAACCACAATACATCTCTCTCGCTCGCTCAACGCGTAGTTTCCGTAGTATACGTAAAACAATCAGATAACACAGTGGGCATTATTTTTGTGAATACATTACCTACATTTTAATGTGTGTAATTTTACTTTGTATATAAGTTGAATGTTATGTTGTAGATAGTAGTCTCATCTTTTAAATTATTTTTAAGGATCGGTATGCAAAAGGTCAAAACAGGACCCTATTACATAGACTACACTGTCTATCTGTCACCAGTTGTTTTTTTCACAATAAATACTAAATAGCAGCCGCCCGCGACTTCGTCCGCGTGGACTTAGCTGTATCTGAAAAAAGACTTTCCCGCTTTTCTGTAGAAATTTTCCTGATTTTTCTTTGCTATAAACCTCACGGAGCCCGAGACCATTCCAACGAATGCAAAACCGTGGAAATCGGTTAGTGCGTTCTGGAGTTATAGCGTCAGGAAGGAAAACACGACTTATTTTTATTTACTAAAAAATATAAATAAAATATTTTAAAGTAAATACACAAGCGGGTTTTTTTTGCGTTCTTTGTTCTATATTAGTGACGGTAATAGGTGGACGCATTTGTTTATTTATAAATAAAAGCTCCCCGGTGTCATGATTTGACTCGCCTTTTTTTTCGTGGGGAAATCTTCATGCATACCTCGCCGCCCGGGGAGACGACGAAGTTATGTTGGACTCCTACCGACTAAAACCCCGCGGCCGCTACCACGCGCCTCAAGGCGCTTGCACTGGCCCCGCAACCCCACGTGTCGCCCTTACGGGCCTCAGCGAGTGGGTGGCTAGTCCACCACACTGCCACTCCTGAGTTCTATTCGCTTCCCGGCGGTTGGACCCTACCACCGGTACTAAGCCCCCTCGCAACGCCAAGGTGAGAACTCATGAGGGGGTGGTTTGACTCTCCTCCACCAACTGAAGACGAATTAAAGGGTCGCATCCCGCCTGGCGCGATTGTCAGCGATTATAATAATAGATTTTCAATTGTATCTGGTTTATAGGGCGTTGAAAGGTGAATGAAAAATGAAAATGAATGCCAAAAACATCATCTTTATTTCAAGTATGTAAATATTATACGAGGGTCATTCAATAAATACTTACTTAGCCTACAAAAAGTAAAGGAAAATTTTGGAAAATGGCAATTTATTTTTCAACATAGTCTCCATTCAGTTCGATACACTTAGCACAGCGATGCTCAAACTTTTTTAACCCGTCCGAAAAATAGTTTTTGTCAAACTCTGCAAAATAGGCCTCCGTGGCGGCAATGACCTCCTCATTTGATCCATATCTATTCCCGGGGACTGTTTTTTTCAGATTAGGAAACAGAAAGAAGTCTCATGGGGCCAACTCTGGAGAATACGGTGGATGGGGCAGCAATTTGTAGCGCAATTCGACCAATTTGACCATGGCAACGGCACACGTGTGAACCGGTGCGTTGTCGTGGTGAAACAACACGTTTTTCTTCGCCAGGTGGGGTCGTTTTTTCTTTAATTCGGCGTCGAATCAGCCCAATAAATCGGCATAGTGAAGCCCTGTTATAGTTTTACCCTTCTCGAGGTAATGTAGATCAAACCTTGTGAATCCCAGAAAACGGTGGCCATAACTTTTCCGGCCGATTTTACAGTTTTTGCCTTCTTTCCAGCATGTTCCCCGGTCTGAATCCTTTGTTTTGATTGCTTCTCGGTCTCTGGTGTGTACCAGTGGATCCAGGTTTCATCGACGGTCACAAAACGACGCAAAAACTCCGCGGGATTCCGCTTAAACAGCGCCAAACACGTCTCCGATGTGGTCCCACGGTTGCGCTTGTTGTTAGTTGCTTGTTTTTTCTACATTTAGTGCGTCATTGTGGGAAGATTCATGGCTACACTCAATTCTTGAAATTGTTCTAAGCCAATGCCTACACTAGTAATCCCAGTGACAGCGGCTGTGTTTATGTCTAGGTTCTGGGTTGGTTGTGGATCTGACATGTTCAGTATGAATTCACCTCTGCACATGTTACACGAAAGTTTCAGTTTAGAATAAAAACCCACTTTACCCACGTTTCTCCTGTGATGTTTAAGTTAGATAGAGTGCAACCGAATTGAGGAGCATAATTCGATACCATTTTTATTTTTTCAAAAAAGTACAACTTGTCTATTATCACTCTCTCTGCTGCATCGTACAAATTTTCAGCCTGATCTTCATTCTGAGCTTGTGGCCGACTACTTAGAGTGCGTCGTCGCTTCAATGAACTGTAATGCAAAAGTTCAGCTATTTCCAAAAAAAAAACATGCAGAAATGACACAGTAGAAAAAAAATAATGCGGAAGCCATATTTTACGGAATTTATGTTATAAAAAGGGACAAATTACCCACTATTAGGAAAGTCATTTGCAATTAAGCATTAAAGTACTCGTAGCAAGTGGCGTTCTGAGTCAAAATATCGCTCGGCTCATGCGTTTTGTGGTTGCAGTTCTAACCACCCCACCCAAATCCACCCTTTTCCGTCGGTATCGGATTTATTATATATTTACAGGAGAGTGCAAAGCAGCGGCCAGGCAAAAAAGTAGGCGGGAAATGGTTAATTTCGGCGTCTGTTTGCGCTTAGTTACTTTCATTTAAGAAAGGATGGTTTGGAAAGTGATACCTTTATCAGAAATTATCTAACGTTATTTCTCAAATGACTATTTCCCATTCTTTATTTTTCTAATGACAGGTCTCCACTAGTTTAAATGTTATCGATTGTACTGTAAGAATTTAGGCGGATACTTTTCTGGAGTATTCTCTTCATTCCTCGAGTAATCATTACGGTAAGTATTTTTTTCTGGCTGACAATAGTCTGTAGACATAGGCTGTCTATTAGGGTCTACATTTCCCAAATTCAATGTTGTTCTGTAAAATAAACACAGTACTTAGTATATTTACTCATGTGGTAGTAACTGTTATTGTTTCAGCCAGCTTCAACTTTACTAAAAAAAAAAAACCCAAGATGGAAAAGCGAGTATGGATACTATTTTTAAAGAAACCTACATAGTCGACGACGCGCATGCCTCCACAACTTCATTTTGATCACATCTGTCAGATTGTAAAATATTTTGAGATACAGCAATTCTGAAAATTAAATATTATTTGAAAACAATTTACTTACAATAAATACCTACCTGGTGGATTGAAACAAATTCCTTCGAAATCAACCTATTATTTGAAGAGACCAACTAAAGTCATGTGATTACTTAGCATATACTTTACACCATCTGTTTACGTCATCTTACTAGATCGACTCAAATGAATTTATTTCTCTTAAAATACAATACAACATACCTTCGACAATTAGCCATCCTTTCAGTTTGTAACTTTTTTAGCTCTCGTTTACTAAGTCTTTTTAAAGTCCTCTTCTTTTTCCCCATTTCACTATTTATTTTGAAACTCGGTGCAGCTAAGAATTTGAGCGTAGTCTTCTCGTCTCAACGGAGCGATCGGTACTGATGTGTGAAATAGAAATATGTGTCAAGCTTCACAAACGTGCGACGGGAGATGGCTTTTTCCGCGGAATCAAAACGTATTAAGTGCCAAAAGTGTTTAATCGTTATAAATCCAAAACTAAAAGGAATTTTAAAAAATGACTAGACATAGCCCTTACTTATTTTTCAATATAATTATTTATAAAAAAATTGTCATCATAGTAATTGCCATGTCCAGTATAAAACGAAAAAAAGGGAAAATCAGACGTAACTTCGTGATTTTTTTTTATCGAGATAATTTAATTATTTTATGTTTTTGATCAAACACAACCCTTGAAAATATCATGTAGCGTAACATTTAATAAATTCATAAAATTTTATCTAGTATTTATCACGTACAATCAAGAAAAAGATTGGTAGTTTTGCTTTATGCGCACTCTTAACGACTGACATCTAGCGACGTCAACCGGGACCTCACTAACGTGAGCAACCTTAATGTCAGTTGTTATCAAGCTGCCCTAGGGCCTCTGACTAAGCTTAACGACTGACATCTAGCGACGTCAACCTGGACCAAATGCTTAACGTGCCTTCCGAAGCACGGAAATGCCCGAAATACACATCACTAAATTTCAGTCGAGGTGGTCACCCATCCCATTTCCGACCCGGCGATAGATTGAAATTCAAGACAAGATAAGATAAATATACTTTTTTGCGCAAAAATGCATTTAATTTTTTAAAGGTATTTATTATTTGTTTCTCGTTACAGCGGATCGACAACGATAGCCATTGTAAAGTCACCCACGCTGATTCGAGAATGGGATGGGTGGGGTGGCCATTTCAACCGAAATTGAGTGATGTATTTCCGGGCATATCCGTGCTTCCGTGCGTTAAGCAGTTGCTCCTGGCTGACATCGCTAGAAGTCAGTCTTTTATCTTAGGTGTAGGCCTAACTAAGAGCGGCTTGATAAGATCTGACAGCATGGGTCCTCACTATAGTCCGTTCGCGTTAAGAATGCAGTAATTTTAAAGTTGTCCTTCGATCTACCACGCCCCCTAACCAATCAAATCGTTTCTAATTAGAAGGTAAAGTCCGTGACCAGTTGAACGCATACTTTCGAACGCAAAGGTTGTGGATCTGAGTGTTTTAGTGTGCAACAGAATTAAATTTAAAAATCATTGCATTCTTAACGCGAACGGTCTATAGTCTCAGAGCCACATTGTTATAGTATTCAAAAAATTACAAGCATAAACAATTACATCTGAATTTTCAGCCTATACGAACACAACAAGGACTTTGCACGCCATTTGCTGGCAATACTGATGGGAAATACGTTCCTCTACACGACTTTCTACGTGTCTATGAAGCTCGTCCATAGAGAAAGGTAAATAATGAAAATAAACTTCTTGCAACACTGTTTAGGCTTAGTAGGCCAGTGGATATTAACATTAAATTCGCAAAGCATGATGTAGTGCTGCATTTTTGGTATGTTGTTTGGATCAGTTAGGGTGATGTAAATCCCAATTTGCAACTCCGAAAAAGTTGTGCTCGCTGCGCACCGCGTGATAAACTGCGAATTTTGGACTTTTTTCACTTTTAGCTCTAAAAGTCATAAATTATGCGTTTCCGACAAGTAACATTCACTACACAAATGAATGTTATTAAATTTGCAACAATTTGAGCCTAATTGCAGCTCTCTAGACCTTATAACGACTAAACTGTGGCCATTCGAAGATGGTTCGTTTTTCCCGAAATATTGAAATTAATGCCACGTTTTTTTACAATTACCACTGTACTGTCACCTTCCTTGAATGCCAGCGCCGACACACAAAGCAGACTCCCGGTGGAACCGACATTTTTATGACTATTTAGCCTGACTTCGTTCGCGTTAATAAGATAATAGTTTTTTGGCTGCTCCCCTGCGTTACCGGGTAGGCTACTTCCAATTACTATCTTGTGCGAAAATCAAAACCAAAACATAAGCCCGAAGGCATTTGTTTAGTTGATGGGAGTTTTAGCCAGTTTACACTGTTACCGCCTTCACCGCGTGGAGGTACTCCCAGCTTATGTTTTGATATGCATATTGTGAGTGATTCTGTTGTGCTCTAACAAAAGAAAATTGAATTTTCTACAACTTTATTTTACGACATTCTCATAGAATGAGCGGTTTTGCCAATATTTTGCTTTGAACGGGAGCAAAACTAAAAAAAAAACGGGAAAAACTGACTGCCTTTGAAAGGCCACAGCTTAGTTGTTATAAGGTTGAGAGAGCTGCGGTTAGGCTTAAATTGTTGCAAATTTAATTAACTTTATTTATGTAGTGAATGTTACTTGTCGGAAACGCATAGTTTATGACTTTTAGAGCAAAAAGTGAAAAATGACCCAAATTTTCGCAGTTTATCACGTGTGGTGCGCAGCGAGCACAACTTTTTCGAAGTTGCAAATTGGGATTTACATCACCCTAACTGATCCAAACAACATACCAAAAATGCAGCACTACATCGTGCTTTGCGAATTTAGGGTTCTTTAGTGTCGATTTCTGCTGGCCTATAGGGTTGCCATAACTTAAAATAGAAAAACTGTTGGAAGCATAAAAAACATATTCTGGTAAAAAAATTACTAAATTTTGATACCACAAATTTTACTTGAACAAGCTTGCACATTTCCATCTGACAAGTGGCAGCGTAACAGCTCTCAAAAGATTTTTATTTCAATCTCTGTGAGAAGTAAGATTAAACTTTTTTGATAAAATATCCTGACGGAGTATGAAACTGACAAATTATTAATTATAATTTGATTCCCACGTTAGAGTGATTAGGTTCAAGACGGATTAAATGTATAATAAATCGTTTATTTTAGATTACACGTACATACGTGGCTGTATATGCTCGCTTCCGTGGCCTCGATGTCTACAGCAGTTTGGTTCTTCTTGGACTCAAGAACTAAGTGGTCGGTAAGTAAAAAAATAACATACGCCACTAAATCCCTAACGGGGTTCAGAATAAAACGCCCAAAAACTTTTCGAGATTTATCGTGCTGCGGAAAGCACGTTAAGCTGTTAATCCCGGCTCAAGTTATTTGAGTGTAGTCAGAGGTCTTAAGGCGGCTTGACAACATCTGATAGTAAGATTTATCACTTACTAGAGGGACTAGATACAATCTGTACTGAGCCCGCGTGTTGCAGTATGGCACGCGCCACCTCATAGTTGAGGTGAGACCTTTGCCAAGCAGAAGGATGTAATTTTAAAAGGCTGCTCTTCGTTGGTTTGTAATGACAAAATGAGTTTTTCATTATATTAGAATTTTGATATCGAAGCATTTTTTAAATCGGTCGATATTATTAAAGTTGTTGTTCACACAAATTCGCATTTTTTCCCATATGGCAACATTTTTTTTTTACCAGTAACACAAAAGTTTTTTCTCATATGGCAACACTGTTCTCCACAGCAAACTCCCGCGCAGTCCCGCCGCCATAACGCGGTCTGCTCGGCGCTACAGTTTTACGATTCGCACGACGTTTGGCATTTCGCTTCCGCCGCGGCTATGTTCTTGTACTTCAACATGTTATTGACTGTCGACGATGCGTTGAGGGGAAAACCGAGGAGCGAGATACCTGTGTTTTAGTTTATAATCCAGAGTTTCAAAAATATTTGTGTTTAATAAAGAGGGTTGTACCAGCAGTTCGAAAATGATATTTAGTGTGATATGAACTGATAGAGTGCATCTACCCTGTAGACTTACTTTTTAGGGTTGTCATGACATAAAATTCAATTTTCACGACTTTTATGACAGTTGCTTTTTTAAAAAAATTCATTGAAAACAAATATTTAAAAGTATATAATGTGATGCCTTACATAGGCCTACAGCAGCGACAATCTGCTTACACCATTTTGTTATTGATCTCAAACTCATACTTAACAAAATCAATACAATTAAATAAAAAAATACCCGATTTAAATGTTTTTTTAATGTGCTGGCAACTCTCAATTTTTAGTAACATTATCGGGCTAAGGATTGAGTTCCACCAAGCCCAAAAATTAATGTTTAAAACAATGCAATAACATTTTAAATAGAATAATATTATTTAGTTAAGTTAAACATTACAAAATACAGATTCCTATATCGTACATTTAGTTACGTTAGTTGTTAGAATGCTGTAATTTAAGAAATGTATCAATAAAAATGTGATAGTATATTATGAAAGCGTTGTAGGTTCATTAAGTATTATCTACGAATGAAATGTTAGGGAGAAAAAACAATCGACGCCTTGTGGTTACTTATTTATTTGCTGTCTCGTGGTTTTACGAGTGTTGTTCATAACAATCCTACACAAACACTGTCAACGTATTCCTATGTGTCCCGCATTATAGAGAATTGAATTAATCAGTGCATTGAACGTATGACAAACTCAGTCTTTTATGACATTTAGGGTAAGTTGCACCATAGTAGAAGTTAAAGTTAAAGTTTTTGTCAAATTGGACAATTTTGACGTCATTTTTGGGCCTAACCGGTACTTTAACTGAAATTTTGATGTTTGTTATTGTTAAAGTCAGATGGTGCAACCCAACCTTAGTGTCAAAAGTAACAAAGTTTTAGGTGTTACGGAAACCAGAATCATAAATGTATCATTTTAAATACTCGTATATTCAATACGACTCAGTGTTTGACGCTGAATACACTAAATTGTTACAGTTCAGGTACACTCGCGCGCGGGACACGAATGTTAACATGAACTCGTCGTTCGTCTCGTGTCTCGCCGAGCTCGCGCCGAGAGTCGTCTTTTGGGCACGAATCAAACTTCTCGCGGCGGATGTAGAGTACATTTCATCAAATAGTTCCTTTGCCGTTATGTTGGCAGTAATGCAAATAGGTTCTGCAAATAGGAATTAGAGGCGCCTCGCTACGTTTTTCATGTTCACAAAAGTCCTTCACTTTCAACTCTCTCTCTCACCACTTTTTCACGTTTTCGGCATGATTTCTTAAGAAAATACCTGCAACCTGCAGAGTCAATGTTGTTTACAGACATTAGGGGCCAACATAACGGCATAGGAGCTATTTGATGAATCGCACTTTAAGCTTGGTTTTGGCCGGCTTGCGCGAGTCATGAGACCGGCCGCGAATGTAACTGATGTATTACAGGATCATGACTCTTTTAAGTTCTTGTTATATTTTTGTTTTCTTATATTTTATTACTAACAGAGTTTTTTCTTCTTTCTCTAATATCTGTACTTAAAATAAAAATATTTAAAATATGTCAGACAGGACTATCAAAGGAGTTGTTACTTTTGATTTCAAATACTTAGCTATTACTTACCTATATTTATTGCTAAGAATGTTGAGTTTTATGACTTTTATTTAGTTGCAGTAAAATCATATTGTGTGGAGTTTTTTTTTCTTTCTAAAATGACAGGTGATTTGACAGTAAAATGCTGTTTTTTTACGAAATTCGTTAACTTTCTGTCAAATAATATGTCTTAGTGCACTCACTCAATTGAAAGTCCGAGTGTGTTGATTTATTGAAACAGCCTTAAAATGTTTTTTAGTAAATAGACTGTTACTTTTTGACAAACATAGTAATTCTAATGACTTTTATATAGTTTATCCAGTTATTTCTAAGATATTATGCTGTTGATTTCAGAACCCAGTATTTTAGTAAGTTACCAGTATCGAACGGAAGCAATGCTTGAACGTTTGAGTTTTATAGTTATATTATGTAAGACATTCCTAAATGACACGATAATATAAGTTTAGGTGTTGCTCAAATTTGGCTCACTATATTTGATTAAAAACTCAAGAAAACCCGATAAAGGATTGAACTGTAGGTTTTTGTAATGAAGCGTTATATGAATTGTAAAATAAATAATATAGCTAAAAAGCAAAAACATTGCCTTATTCAGAGTAAATAGTTAGCTTCTAACATATTCATTACTAACCTATTATAAATATTATAATACGTAGCTATTGCTCTGCTATTAGGCTTGATAGAATTTGAGTGTAAACAGAATTATCATATAGTTTATAGGTCGTTTTTCACTAGATCTAACTACCTAGTTGTAAGTTTTGTAAAGAATGTAACCAAATTGTTTTTTAAACCTAAATTAAAATGTTAATTTATATTGAAACAGGATTATCATTTACGTCTACCTTTTTCCATTTTCGACTGACAGGTTGGCGCAATGGGTAAAGGTTCTGCCTATAAAGCTAACAGTCGCGCGATCGATTCCTACCGACGTTTTTCTTTCCTCCTATTTTGTAAGTTGCAATGTCTTCAGATAAAATGTGTTTTTTTTATTTCAAAATGAAAAGTAAATATGAACAACTCATTGACCGTATTTTTCAAAATCTGCTTAACCAAAACTTTTTTGCCTCTGAGTCTTCCCAAATATGAATATATTTTTCATTGAGTATATTTTCTAAATGAACTACGCTAGCTCTTTCATCTGCTGTTGCACAGCTGCGTATAGTGAATGATCTCGAGTACGAACTGACCCCAGTTGTATCTAGGTCGTTGCTCGGTCTAGCCCCATTCAATCCTGCACAAGTACCCCCCTGTCAGTTATCGACCTAGCAAAGCTCGTTTAGCATGCCGATGCACAGGGTAACCATCCCGTGTATTCGAGCTAGGTAGGTTAAGTTAATATTATTTTTAGCATTTTTCATGCAGTATCTTTACTTTACTAACGATCCGTAAACCAGAAAAAGAGATTCAGGCACGAATCGATTCTCGCCTGAAGCCAGACCGAATGTCTTTCTCTGGTTTTCGGATCTTTAGGTAGATAAAAGTTATTTTTATTTTGCTTCTCGATTTATTCAGTGATGAAATCTATCATTTTGAATTATCCTCTTTCGTTTAGCATTCGTTTATTTATTTATCAACTACCTACTGATTTGGTGTAATGGTTCAGTTAATACACACAGGGAACAACCAGATCAGCTCCAACCAACATGTTCATGTTCACAAATGTTTGTAATGTGCGGGGATCGAACCCGCGTCTAGTGGTGTAGTAGCCACTTCTCAACCATTGCACCGTATCGGTCGTCAAGTGTGTAATAGGTATGTATTTACAAAAAAATGGCTTTTAAGAATGTTTATCCGTTGTCTAGTATTCCATAGCACAAGAATTTAGTTGCTTAGTTCGGGGCTAGATGGCGCTTTTGTCACTCGTTTTCTCGTGGCATTCGTATGGTTTTGGCCCGAGAAAATTTTTGAAGCCTCGAGGCTTCAAAAATAGGGCTCGACGCCTCGAGTCTTGTACATCACTAGGTGGGGCTCGAACCCGCAGTCTTCCGTGCATCGGACGACTGCTCCTCAACTGAGACCATATTTTCAGAAGTTTGACCGATTGTTTGGTAGTCATGAAAACACGAGTAAGTAGCTTCTAAGGTAAATATTGTCATTTATTTATTCCAATTTGCTCGGTTAAGAGTTAGGTACCTATATTAGTGGCCAAACAGTATGTACAGACTACTAGGAAAAGCTGTTGTGGACTGCCCCGTGGGCCTGTAGAAAAGAGGATTTAAAAATAATTGGACTTAGGTGGCTGTTGATACCTACGAGGTAACCTGTTGTGTTAAAGGCAAAAACGAGCATACAAAACTTTGCCCAACAATCCTTAGACGTGCCAAAACGCATTACTGACCATTTCCACGTAAAGGTGTACTATACTAATAGGGCTCCGCCCACATCAGTTTCAGACTGAACCAACGGCCTAGATAACCGACCTATATTATAGGTGTGCACCGTGACCTAGCACAGGACAGTCGATGGCCCAGTGGCCTACTTAGGCTCATGTTCTGCGCATGTGCAGTCCAGCTCTCAATGGATTTACACTCTATATTGCAAGGCACACCTCCCTGGGAAAATACGTGAGAATTCTGCAATGATTCGAGGAGTTTTGTCTGATTTAAGTAAATAGTTGTGTTTTTGTTATAATCGCTTAACGAAGAGATAAACCCTAATCTTCGTCATGGGACACATGATTCATTAAAATCATCATCATCATCATCATATCAGCCGAACGACGCCCACTGCTGGGCATAGGCCTCCCCCAAAGATCTCCACAACGATCGGTCCTGCGCTGTCCGCATCCAGCGGCTTCCCGCGACATTAAAATAATCTGTGTAAACAAAGAGATTATGGGTAAAAATTTAGTTGGTGGACGCACGAATTTGGGGGAGGGGGGCGAGGAGGGGAGAGGGGGAGGGGAGGGGAAGCCCCCCCTGTGAAAAAAAAGTTTAGGAGATCAACAGTTTTTGAGAAAAACGAAAATGAAGTTTTGAGGTTAGGTCCTACAAAATGATTCAATTTTGAAAGACTGAGACTGGTCTCAAGGTACTTTTCAGTAATGACTTCAGTTTTTATGAAGAAAACAAGAACTGGAGCTTCGCCACGTTTTTTTGGTATTTTTTTGGTGCGTTCGCTCGCTCGGCTCGTTTAGCGTTTTTGGTTACAGTACTAACCTGACCTATTCATACCTATTATAGTACTTTTCAAGTGGTGGGGGGCTTTACCCCCTGAGCTTCCCTTGAACGGGGCGATGCCCCTCTTGAACAGACAGGGGGATTGTCCCCCCGGACCCCCGCTATTGTGGCCTACCTGCTGTTATTGCCTGCCATTGTGTCCTGGTTACTGCCACATTTTGAAAGACTAAGACTATTTCCAAGGTACTTCTCAATATTACATCAGTTTTAAGGAAAAAACCATTGACTCTGGCGCTTCGCCGGCCGCTGCCGCGGCACGCTCGCTTCGCTCGCTCGGCTCGCGCGTTTTTGGTCACTGTTCTAACCTAACCTAACCTATTGATACTTGCTGAAGTACTTTCTTAGTGGCGGGGGGCTTCGCCCCCCGAGCCCCCTTTGGCGGGGGGGTTGCGCCCCCCCCCGACCCCCCGCTACTGTGGCTGCCTACCTACCGTTATTGCCTGCCATTGCGCTCTCTAGCAAAGTGCAAACCAGCCTTTACTAACCATAAAATAGGGTGGTTAATTTTTAATTTTTAGTTCAACACTATTTTCTCCTATTGACAGCCGTTATTATCTGTGAATGACAGTAAAACGAAACGCAATTAAAAAAAAAAGGCTAGAAATCAGTACTTTTCATAGGAAAAATCGAAACTTTAAGATTTTTTTTCTCACAAAGTATTAATGTCCTAAACTTGAAACTTTGCAAAAGTGCTTCTAATAATAAGAGCTTCCTACCATAAATTTGTCGCCATCCAATTCGTGCGTCCACCAACTAAATTTAAGCCAGATTATGGAGTGTTATGTGCTCCAGTTATGATCTACCCTTGAGGAAAATTTGGCAAAGTCATTCGTACAAAAACATCATCAAAAAATAAGAACTCTCCTCAAGAAAATGTAATGAATTTTCTAAAATAGACAAAATCCTAAAGTGGGAAATGTGGAGATTTTATTTTCTAGCTAGCAACTCTCCCCGCTTTTGTTGTCTCAAAAAGAAAAATGGCCGTCTCACGTAACGTCAAAACTTTGGAGAAGACAGCTTACTCAGAAAACGTGCGATTTTCCGTAAAAAATTAACGCTGGAATTGATTTGAAGTGTCTGTGACGTGTTCTGGTGACTGTGATAAAGTGGCGTTACGATTTCACGTAAAAAGTTTCATGGTGTACAAGAGAACATTTCTAATTTTCTTGACGGTGAGTTAATGCACGGTATGTATTTTTCATGGGTTTTCCTCAGTTTTCTTCCTATAGAAGTTCTATAACTTTGCTATAATTAGTTATCTCAACGCTGCTATGATAACGCCTAAAGATATTATTCGCGAAATCGCTTGCCCTGTTGTAGATAAACTCAGTATTTTGTAGGCAAACCTTGGGGGAACCTTGTTATTTCTCCGTGTGTAGACGTATCTGACGTCTGAGTCTCGTCATTATGATGTTCTTGCCCAATTAAAGTTCAATACCACGTCAAAATCCGACTTGATCCTATCGCGCGATGTCAGATCCCTAAATAGATCGTCATGTTGTATCATACAGGGTTTTGTATCTAAGGTAATCGTGTTGAAAATATCTTGTTTATTTTACACGATGACAATATCGTGCAGAATATACCTGCACAGGCCGAAACTGAGGCGTTTAGGCGCGAATTTTATGTTGTTGTGCCAGTGCTTTGTAAATAAAAGACAACACCACAAAACTCCTAACAGAATGTCCAATTTTTGGCTTCTATCTTCTCTTTGCAGTGCTCTTCTTGCATTGCTGATGTTTTGGTACATTTTTGTTGTATTAATGTATTATCCTACTGTATTTTTGTATGTTTTGACACCTAATTACTGCATAAATGTACACTACAAAGAAACATTCTGGTGGTGTTATTGTGTGTCACCACACAAGCCTTCATGCAAAGTAAATATTCACTTAGAGACAAATTCAAGAATACTACAGACATGGAATTGTGTTTTCTTTGTAACTAGCAAGGTTGACACTGACTTTTCTATTGCAAGACTAGTCATATTAATTCTAGGTAGTGTGGAAATGGACCTGCACTCAACCATACACCCTGAGTCACTCTGACACAGCAGTTTCTTGATTTTCACACCACCGAATTGATAAAGTCATTCTTATGATTTAACCACTGAATATAAATAAGATAACATAAAAAATAAACATTAGTGAGACCAAACTCTTCCTAAATGTTGGATATTTTTACTCGTTTTAGTGTTAAGAATGTAATTTGGTGAATGAATACCTACCTGATACAGTTCGGTGACTATTAATATTGTATTTAGAATATCTCACAACTAGGAACACTTTTATACAGTTTTTCTTTCTTTGGGAAAGAAACCATCCATATTTCAATAGCCCGCTTAAAGTTAACTTGTTTAAGTTAAGTTAGCTTGCCTGACTATAGGTACTTATTTCTGTGTCCATAACTTTAATTATTGTGACTTATTTGTCTGTGCGAAGTCTGCTCTGTAGTCTGCATTTACCTCTTTCAATGTTAATATTTATTATTATTTATGCCTTTTTTGAGGTGCCCGTGGCGCAGTTGTGACGGTGATACGCCGGGTCGGAAATGGGATGGGTGAACACCCTGACCAAATTTAGTCATGTGTAGTTTGGTCATCTCTGTGCCTGGGAGAGTACGTTAAGCAGTCGGTCCCGTTTGACGTCGCTAGATGTCAGACCTCAAGTCTATAAGTAACATCTGACAGTAAGGAATAGCCTTACACAAATCCATAAGAATTTGTATTGAGTCCGCATGTTGGAGTGCGCCATGTCGAGATTGGATTTAAGTTATAATTTTTTAAATATCACTGGACACTATTCCATACAGCGCCATCTAGCCCCAAACTAAGCAACTAAATGCTTGTGCTATGGGAAACTAGACAACAGATATACTTGAATAGGTAGGTAGGGTCATTTCGCCGGTTTGCGTCCACTTAGTGCAGTTGCTAAGTTTGAAGGTGAAACTAAAAATGTTCTAGCACTCATTTGTATGAAAAAATGATACAATGTGTGCATTATATAGTCTATTTTAGGATTAACTTACAGTTTTGTCCGAAAAAGCTTGCGTTTTTTTTTTAAATAGATAATTATTCGAAATAGGCGTTTTACCCAGTTTGCGTCCAAAAAAGCCAGTTCGCGTCCACCCTGGACCAATTCGCGTCCACTGGCTTTATGAAGGATAATAGGGGTGATATTTTTATGAATTTGTACAGAAAAAGTTGTATTATATCAAATCCTTTATTTAAGGATAAAAATATTTCAAATCAACTTTATTTACATTAAAAAAACGCTTGAAAAAAATTAGTACTCAAATTAGGTAAGTTGTACGTAGATAATCATTGCACCTATAAAAAATAAAACACTGGGAATATGCCGGGTGTTCGGTCCACCTGTTGTGTGCCATTTCACCCATTTCCCCAGGCTCTATGTCTTCAAGTTGTCACAGCTTCCCGTCGAATCTTCGCGTTGCTTAAAGAGTCTGATAATCTGCTCCACCGTCAGCTTTCGTACTTGGGCTATGCCTAGTTTGTCCGACCCTGTGAGCTCCCATCTGGTCAGTGGGTAGGTTGGGCATTCTGCGATCTGGTGGAGACTTTTTTCTTCGCACTCCTCGCACTGCGGACACATGGGGTCATCTTTCACGCTTATCAGGGTTAGATGTCTATTTGGTTGGGAGTGTCCCGTTTCTATCTTGATTACTAGTCGGACGTTGGTTCTAGAAAGCTTAATCAGTAGCCCCTCCCCTTTCGTGTCTAGTCCGTTAGTAAACTAGCTCAACTGTCGCAATCCTGCCGTCGTCTTTGATCCTTCTTTGGTTGCTGCGCTTGATTATCCCTCGATGATGTGAACCCCTCCTGGGTTCTTCTCGACCCCTGCTTTGGGCCATTGATCAGCTTCTTCGTTGTCTGCCTTTCTGTCGTAGCAGGAGACCCTCGCACATCCAACTTCAGCTGTGCCAGCTAGTCTCTCTAGTGCTGATTTGCATCCTTTGATAATCGCTGATGTTGTCTCTGCTTGTTGAGTGCTTTCAGTGCGCCTGGCTGTCACTGTAATCATCACTTTTGTGTCATCGTTTTGACGCTTGCCTAGCAGGCGTGTCAGCAAAATCCAGAATTGCGGAGATTTTGGTTTGGCAAACGCTCGCCGGCCAGCCTGCCCGGCGTCTTCATCTTGTCATCTCCTCTGCTATCATCAAATAGTACATATTGCGCACGCTTGCAACCAAGAGCTTTGTTGATTTTTTTCTGAAGCGGTCGGTGTAGCATACTACTCCACCTGGTTCTGTTCTCCAGTCGTCTGTCTATGAATGAATAAACAGTAAGTAATCAGTTCTGTTAAGTTTTGTCTTATCGTTTTCTTCTTCACTCGAATTTCATTTAACGCTTCCTTTAAATCGTCTTCTGTTTATGTTCTTTTTCTTCATTCTTTCTTGGTTCCGAACCGACCGCATCTTGAATTTGTTTATTATTTATTTACATTAATTAATACGGATTACCCAATTACATTAATTAGACAAAAAAAATATAAGAAGAATGAAAGAAAGTACCTAATTTCATTTAAAAATATATTTATAAGCACGTAGTCTGAATAAAAAATGTATTATAATAACAAACAAAACATTTAAAATTATTTTTACAAGTAAGTAAATTTTATTGTATTTATAAAAGTAGTGGACGCAATCTGGTCTGTCATTATCCCCTATAGGTATACTTTGCGTCCATAGCGGACGCAAACTGGGAGATTTATAAATTCGATGTAGTAATTCGCGTCCACCCCATTTTATTCGTCAAATACAAAAAACTTAAGCAAATTCATAGTTAATATTATTCCTTTTTTCATTATAAAAGTCTAGAAACAGCTATGTATCCTAAAACTCACATATAACAACAAAAAACTTCCCTTCGAACGCGCCACTGCACACTATTTTTTCGCTAAGAATCCGCTCTCTTGCTGAACATCCGAGACAAATTATTTTTTTAAACGGGATTGGTTTGGCGCACGGACCTTATATCCTTATGTGCATGTCTCTTGAACATTGAGGTATTAGCACTAATGTCTTTTTTTTCAATTCGTGTGATAGTTTACTTATTTTCGAGTATTTTCAAAGGCAGATCGGTAAAGTGGACGCGAACTGGGTGGTGGACGCAAACAGGCGAACTAACCCTACTATTTTTTTGTAAATACATCCTTCTAATATTATAAAATGCGAAAGTTATGTGTGGATCGGCCGTGTTGCTCTTTCACGTAAAACCTACGAATGGACTTTTATAAAACTTCACAATAATGTAGATTATACATCTGGTCTAGACGACCGTCTTGGTGTAATTGTTGAGAAGTCGGCTACTACACCAAGGGTCGCGGGTTCGATCCCCGCACAGTACAAACATTTGTGTGCATGAACATGTCTGTTTGTATTGGTCTGGGTGTTTCCTATGTATATTAAGTATGTATTTACAAAAGAAAAAGTATTTAAGTATGTTTATCCGTTGTCTAGTATCCATAATAACGGACTATAATTAGCCCACTTGGGACTAGATGGCGCTGTGTGGAATAATGTCCAAGGATATTTATTTATTTTATTTTATTTGAATCTCACATAGGCTACAATTTATAAAGAAATATTCCTTTTTTTCAACATAAGTCCACGCGCACGATGTTCGGGCGGCCACCAGTACTTAATACACCTACATAGGAAACACCCAGACCAGTACAAACAGACACATTCATGCATACAAAAGTTTGTACAGTGCGGGAATCGAACCTCGAAAGCGACCTCTGGTGTATCCCACTTCTGGACTATTACACCAAATCGTTTGTCGAAAAAGTATTGCGAAGATGGCTCAAGTACAGGTATTTATTTATGTTTTCTAACCACCACATCGCCATAAAAACTATCAAACAGGTTTATCTATAAAAACCTTAAGCAATCTCTATACTATATTTATATCTCTCAAAATAATGCTATCCTCAGATAATGTTGGACCTTATCTATTCATGTCAAGAGACAAATTGGCTAAATATTATCATAGTAACATTTATTGATGCTAACACTTAACTAGTACATAACTGATACTGTAGTCCATTTGTTTTTCTATTCTGAACTATAGTTCGTTCGCGTTAAGAATGCAGTGACTAAATTTAATTCCTTTGCACACAAAAAAACTCAGATCCACAAGCCTAGTCAGAGGCTTAACAACTACCAACGTCAATTGGACCCAACTTTCGAGAGAGATCGCTTTTTAGCGAAAAAACCGCCTAAATTGTACATTTACTTGTTCTTACCTACTTAACTGTAACCATTATTGTTATTTAGTGTGCAATAAAGAATATTCACTCACTTACTTACTTGTGCCAAAGAAACGTAGAGCTGCTTTACAATTTATTAAATACCAGTTTTAAAGTAAAGTAAAGAAAAAATAATAATTTATTCATGTAAGCTTATAACAAGCATTTATGACACATCAAGACAGAAAATCAAATAATCTAAAGGAACAAAGTGACTACCACGTTGGGTGTTGGGGCGGTCACCCATCCCATTACAGTCAGGTTGTGTATTGGAATGGGTGACCTGCGTAACTTAGCATCTGTGGTCTTTGTGCTTTTTTTGTTTATATCAGTGGAGTAACCCATGCACTGAAATAAACAAAAAGAGGAAGATAGGGCATCCTCTTACCAAAAGTGGCCACCCTAAAACAGGTCCAATGGACCTGTTTGCAAGCCATTATAACAGCGACTTGTTTGCGTGCACGTTATTCATACGTCAATCTCATGTGCCAGTTTTCGAATTCGCGAAGTACGAACGTAACGTATCTCCCTCTCTTTGTTTATATATCAATGATTCCATCTTACTTTTTAAATGTTGACTCGAGAGTAATAAATACTGTGACGTATCCATTCTCTCATAAAATTCATTCATCCAAAATTTTTGGCAGCTACATCTAAAAGAAACTAATTATATTGACTTTAAATCAATTTATTTTTAGTCTCATTTCGAACGTCATAAGGTTGAAATTTGCGTGAGCGGAAGTTATTAATGACTGTTGATAGCATTGATGGTTGGTATGAAGTCCGTTTTACGTAAGACACACTTACTACTATCCCAAAGGGGGTGATCAAAGGGCGCTTGAAATTCCAGAGATATACGTAAGTTTTTTTTGTCATACATATCTGGCAGACAGATCCGAGCTCAAATTGTGCCCGTGAGACTTGTCACTTGTCAAATCCTACTAATAATAAGAATGCGAAAGTTTGTATGTGTGGATGTGCCGGGTTGCTCTTTTACGTAAAAACTACTGGAAGGATTTTAATGAAACTGTACAATGATATAGCTTATGCATCTGAATAGCACATAGGCCACAATTTATAAAGATTTGTAAAATGTTTTTCTAATCTAAGTCCACGTGGACGAAGTCGCAGGCGGCCGCTAGTATAGAAATAATTTTAAGATACCTAGTTGGCTTCACTCTCACGATCGCAGTTGCAGCGCTGCTTTTGTCCTCCCCCAAGGATCTCCATAACGATCGATCCTGCGCTGCCCGCATCCAGCGGTTTCCCGCGACCTTGTTCAGATCGTCGGTCTACCTTGTGGACGGCCTGCCCACGGAACGTCGTCCGGTATGCGGTCGCTATTCCAGAACCTTTCCGCCCCAACGGCCATCGGTTCTCCGCCCACTGCCACTTCAACGATGCAATCCTTCGACCGATGGCGGTTGTTTTATTTCTCCTGCAAAGCATCGCTCTCTCTATTGCTCGCTGGAAGACCTTAAGCCTTCCTATGAGACCCACAGTAATCGACCACGTCTACCGTTTTTTAAAACAAGCAAACGTGTCGGCTTCAGCTTTGTGAACCATCATAAAATGTCACGAGCCGCCTCTGCCCAAGACATTGACCTCCATAGTGTTTGATGACGCCTTACCTACGCCATCTGACGCAGCGTTCGTCACATACGCTTACACACTCACGCCTATATCCGTCGGTGGTCATGCATCTATATCCACTCTTGCCTTGAAGACACCAAGGTTGTATGTATCCGGAAACAGACAGGACGAGTGTTCCCCTTCCTGTTCAGTCCGAATTGCTGGAAATAGGGACGGAAGCCGTGCCGGTGGTAGAAAAGTGAGGGTGGTGGTTGTGAAGCTCATATGCACTCCAGACTAAGTCCACGTCCACAAGGCTGATAGTAAGCTCACAGTCGGCGGTGAATAACACATTAATGTCCCTGCACACGGGACAGGAAACGCCGCCACAGACATAAATAATAATGATTTGTTTGTACTGTGCGGGGATCGAACCCGCGAACATTGGTGTAGTAGCCGGCTTCTCAAAAATTACACCAAAGCAGCCGTGGAGCATAGCTACTGCATCGGTACAAGAAGTCGCTGTGGGTGAGTGCCTTAAAGAAAGAAAGAAAGAAAAAATTAATTAGTCCACTCAAGATATACTTTTAAGACATTGACCCCCATAGTGTATCATGACGCCTCACCAACGCCATCTGACGCAGCGTTCGTCACATGCGCTTACACACTCACGCCTATATCCGTCGGTGGTCATGCATCTATGCGTCACGCCTGTGCGCAGTCAGCATTAGAACTAGTTCTTTTAGAGTTGGCCAAATATAAGTATGTGGAGTATCTGAGAATAGCAAACTAAATTCTACAGTTTCGAAAAGTTGTGAAGGATTTTATTGAATTAATTCATTGGTTTATAAATAAAGATGTAATGGTTTCAATTTTGTATGAAACGAGCAGTGATTGGTGTCACGGCACTCACCGTCATTGTGGATCGTCATTACTCAAAGTGGAATAACATGACGTTATATGATGACACTATTGGACGTCGCTGTAAATCGGACGTTAATCAAACGATAACAGTTTTTTTTTTATTTTACTATTTAGATAGTAGGCTAGCCAAATATTTTTTTTTTTGCTAATTTAAATACTAGCTTTCCGCCCGCGGCTCACCCTCGTAAAATTCAGAACTTATTTCATTCCTTTATCCTATGGTTCGTTCGTTGCAGAGGAGCAGACTATATCTGAGATGACCACAATCACTTGTAGTTCAAGTAATCCTTTACATTGTAATAACCTCGTTTCATTGACTTTTCTTTAATTTGCGATTTGTAATTGTGTGAGGTGCCCGTGGCGCAGTTGTGACAGTGATCGGCGACGATCGCTGTTGTAAAGCAACACACGCCGGCTCGGAAATGGGATGGGTGACCACCCCGACCGAAATTTAGTGATGTGTATTTCGGGCATCTCCGTGCTTCGGAAGGCTTGTTAAGCAGTTGGTCCCGGTTGACGTCGCTAGATGTCAGTCGTTAAGCCTAGTCAGAGGCCTTAGGGGCGGCTTGATAACATCTGACATTAAGGTTGCTCACTAAGCTTTCACCCCTCCAACAACCCGCACTGAGCCCGCGTGTTGGAGTATGGCTTGTTCCACCTCATAGTTGAGGTGAGGCCTGTGCCCAGCAGTGAGACGTATATAGGCCGTTTATGTTATGTATGTAATTGTGTTGTTTTTGTTCCAGATGTGAGGATCGTGGCATGTGGGGCGCTGAGGCGGGGTGGTGGTGCGGCGCGCTGGCAGCCGCCGCGCTGCTTGTCGCGCTGCTGCTGTGTCGGCGACGCTGCACCCGCAAGCCGCCCCCCGCGCCCCCGCCCTCGCCCCCCGCACGCATACACCAGGTGAGCAGGTTACTTACACAGGACCCTGGGCATAAAAACTCAAACGGTTTCAAGATACTACCGAAAACACCAGGTGAGCTAGAGTTACTGATGTTGGCGATAGTACCTGCGCTGCTGCTGTGTCGGCGACGCTGCCCCCGCAAGCCGCCCCCCGCGCCCCCCGCACGCATACACCAGGTGAGCAAGTAACTGATACTGGACCCTAAGCATAGAAACTCAAATGGTTTCGAGATACTAAAACACTAGGACATGAAAACACTAGGTGAGGTAGAGTTACTGATGTAGGTGATGATTCCTGCGCTGCTGTGTCGGCGACGCTGCCCCCGCAAGCCGCCCCCCGCGCCCCCGCCCTCGCCGTCCGCACGCATACACCAGGTGAGCAAGTTACTGATACAGGACCCTGAGCATAAACACTCAAATGGTTTCAAGATACTGCTTGCGGCTAGCCGCACACGAAAGCACCAATGAGGTACAGTTACTGATGTAGACGATAACTCCTGCGCCCCTGTGTCGGTGACGCTAGCCCCGCAAGCCGACTCCCGCACGCATACACCAGGTGAGCAGGTTACTTACACAGGACCCTGGGCATAAAAACTCAAACGGTTGCAAGATACTACCGAAAACACCAGGTGAGGTAGAGTTACTGATGTAGGCGATAAATCCTGCGCTGCTGTGTCGGCGACGCTGCCCCCGCAAGCCGCTCCCCGTGACCCGGCCTCGCCCCCCCGCACGCATACACCAGGTGAGCAAGTAACTGATACAGGACCCTAAGCATAAAAGCTCAAGATAATAGATACCTGCCGCACACGGAAACACTAGGTGAGGTAGAGTTACTGATGTATCTGATAACTCCTGCGCTGCTGTGTCGGCGACGCTGCCCCCGCAAGCCGCCCCCCGCGCCCCCGCCCTCGCCGTCCGCACGCATACACCAGGTTAGGTTAGTAACCTAAGGTTACTGATACAGGACCCTAAGTATAAAAACTCGAAACGGTTTCAAAATACTACAGAGGAAAACACCAGGATAAGAACAGAGAAGCTAGCGGGCCGATGGACCCTTGAGGTGCAGTGCTTTCATTCCTTTGCTCCTTAAAACCACTTAGCTTCCCGAGTTCTGAGACCATATGCCATCAAATGCTATTAGTACTAAAACTTTGTTGCGCTACATTTACACTATTTTTATTTTTCCAGGTGCACGTAGTCCGGTGGGTGCCGCGCGTGCCTCTTCCGCAAGCCACCCACGAACCCCGCGCCCCCCGTACGGCCAAAAACACCCTCGCTGGGGCCCCTGCAGACGAGAACCCCAACGCGCCCCCTCAAATTGTCATTATCCAAAACTCTACACAGAACACCATTGCTCAAACCCCGCAAAACCCTTCTGCTTCTACCAGTTCAACTCCACCGCCATCCACTTCTGAGTTTAGAGGAATTCCTAAATTACCCCTCCCTGAACAGTGGCTCCATAAAAGATCCTTAGATTGCAAGTACTCCTCAACAATCCCTCGTCCTCTAGCTCAAATAGTTCACTCTGAACTTGGTGCCGATTTGACGCAAGAATCGCGCGCTAAAAAGTTCAGCGCTACCAGGTCTCCGTCGTTGGAAAAAGACGACAAATCCCCATTCCTTGGCAGTGCCAAATCTGATAAAGAAGTGTTCGGCTTCGAACCGGACGTTGTGAGAAAACTGGCGAGCGAAAGAGAAGACACGAGTGAGATGGCGACGCCTAAAGAAGCGGGGGCGAGTCAGGAGTCGCCAGGAAATCTAAGGCGGTTCAGATCTGTGAGCACTAGGTTGAACATGTGCAGTGTGAACGAAAACCCGCATATTGAAGGTCAACAGGAAAGATTGGAGATGCAAAACTCTCCTAGGATATTAGAATGTAGTTCTGCCAAAGAAAAATCATCAGCTCTTAAATTCGACTTCTCTCCTAGGATATATCAAGACAGTTTCAGCTCTCCCCGCTTCTTTACTCCACCAGAAACGATATCGCCTATGTTCTTTGCGGAGCCTTCGCCAAAATCTGTTTATTACGACACTGTCAGATCGCCAAAGTTTTTCCCTGAAACTCCCAGAGATGCTGAACTTCCTCAGTCGCCTAGGACTTTAGGCGGATATTTGAATAGAAGTAATGGCTTTGAAAAACCCAGTTCACCGAGAGTTTTAAGCGCAAAACCCAGTCCCAAAGTACATAGTGGTAATAAAGAAAACTACTTCACATTTGAGCAAACAGCAATATGTGAGGAAGTGGCGAAAGCTACGCCTAGACCTAAGAAATATGGAGGTAGAAATTCTATCGAAAGAGAACGATTTACACCGCCAGCTGACAAAGAAGTCAAGAGATACAGAAGACATAACAGCTGTGATACGAATTATAAGAATGTTGAGTTGAATATATCGAAATGCGACGACAATAAGACGATCGAAAATAATGAAGTTATCGAAGACCTAGATGTTGTCGATTGCTGTGCCAAAATAGACTCTTTGCAAGTTGATGTAAAAGAAGTCGACAAGCTAGAACTAACTCCTACACACTCGAACTCAGCGCAAGCGAGACGACAAAGGTTAAAATCTATATCTTTAGACTCAGATAATGCCAAAATAATTGAACAGAATCTTGGCTTACCTATAGCAAAGCAGATGAAAGATCAAATGAATGAAGCTTACAAAAATCAAGATATCAGCACTTCTTGCGAAAGCATGGAAAGGAGAGAAGAATTTCCAAAAACACCGCCACGAGAAAAACCGGTGTTCAAATTCGAAGAGGAACAAAAAGATAAGACTGTTGAAGAGGAAGAGCCTAAAACGCCAAATATGAAACAAAAGAAATCCTTAAGACAGAGTTCTGATACTCAGTCTTTTATTGATATGCCAAGATTCTCGCCTAAAGAATTCGAAATCATAGTCACTTCAGAAGACGGTGCCACGACAGCCGCGGAGACTCATACCAAGAGAAAAGGAAAGAATTTACGAAACTTAACAATAGATTTGACGAAGCGAGATAGTGAATTAGAAAAGGAGCTGTTAGAATTTGAGAAATTATACACTGATGCTGAACAGAAGAAACCTAAAACTCCGACATTAAAAGTCAAAGCGACATCTTTAGATTCTTCCGAAACGGTGAACCTTTCACTGCCGCAGAAGAAAACTTTAGAAGTGCCGCAAAACTCTGTATCCGTTCCCAATACGCCAAAGCGCCAGCTAAAGAGGATATTGGCACAGAAGAATGCAAAGCCTGAGTTTTCCGGAGGCAAAATGGGCTGTAACTCCTTTCAATCGGCCGAACAACGCCGCTTTTATATGAAAGGCCAAGACAGTGGCATATTCCTGAAAGAAAATCACGCAACACTGATGCTGTACCAACCTGGGCCTTCTAGAATGGGCTCACGAACGATGGGTTCCTTCGAAGAGAATGTGACTGATATGGAACAGGCTCCAGAAATCAACATTATGGGAACTGACAATAGATACTATATGGACTCTGGACAGTCTCTTGGATCGAATTTGTCCAATTACAAACAGAATTTGAGTGTATCCAGCACGAATTTGAAGACATTGCCAGAAGGTGTGCCGTCTGATGACTTCGAACCAAGTGCGGAAGACGAGAAACTAGCAAAGAAGTTGCATAGACGCAACTCAAATCAGAGCTTAATGCTCAGCACGCACAGTTTACAATCCTCCAATTGTTCTTTGAGCTCAGCAGGAGCCTCTTGTCACAATCTTAACACAGTCAGAACTAGTATATCAAACTTTAGTCTCAATTCTGACAATCGGCCGAAGAAATACTCTTTAGATCGGAGAGATTCAAATGCTTCTATGATGAGTTCTGAACACCTAGTTCCTACAGCAAGAGTCATCTGTTCGTCTAATACAAATGTTTCTGGCGAAGGGTCCAAAAACTGTTTGCTTCAGCGTAGAGGGTCTAACAACAGTTTAACTTTGAACATCCATTCATCTAACACACTAAGCAGACATTCCAGTAACAGTTCTTTGAACAAAGACGCGAAAACTGGTCTGAAGAAAGGTCTTCTTGAACGCCGAAGCTCAAATACTTCCCTTACGTTGAACATCAACAATTCTAACCCACAGTTGTCAGTCAATCGAGGTCTTAGCATATCTAATTATAATCTTAACGGTTCTTCTTGCAATTTGAGTCGGTATAACAGCAACCATAGCATTGATAATCCCCCCCAAGAACCAAGGAAAGGAATACTTGAAAGACGTAGTTCTAATACATCCCTGACTCTAAATATACAAAACGTACAGCAACCCCCAGAACCTGTTGACGTGGAACCTAGAGACCTTGAAATAGATGAAACCCTAATCGATAGTAAGCTCAAAGATCTCCCACATAGAGATAAGAATAGAAAATCACTAAGCACGGAAAACTTAATACCAAAATCGTACAAAAACAGAACGAGACTGCGATCTTCAGAAAAATGTCTAGGATTTGGTTCTCATGACAACCTTTGGTCATCATCATTCAATTTAGAGCAAGAATACCCTCAGAACTTGACTTACGTATGTGGTGATCAAGAAAATGAGATCATATATGCATTTGGAAGACAAGAAGACCCTAGTTTTCAAGCAGGTTTCACCAGAAACATCACAACTAAACCGCTAAGTCCTCAGAGTACGTCAGAAGACTTTAGATTGTACTTAGCAAATATGCAGCATCTTCAAAACGCTTCAAGTGTTCTTTCGCGTCAGCAACTAAGAGATTTGAATAATGTCTTTCAGAATGGCTATTCGAAAGTCAAATGCCATAGTAGCGATGAAACTAGCCATTGCTGCACAGGTCTAGTCGAAGAAATCAAAGACAATCCTCAAACAGTTATACCAGATCCTGTAGTATCTCAACCCTGTTCAGAATACCAGAAGAAGTTGCTAAGGAACTTGCATCAGGAGTTTTGGGATATGCCGACGAATTTTCAGGAGAAACCTATAGTTTCCGGGTCACATACTAAGAATAGGTATAAGACGATTTTGCCCAATGAACATTCGAGGTTTATACTAAGAGGAGATGTTGGCTGTAGTGAAACTTACATCAATGCTAATTTTATCAAGGTGAGATTTTGCACTTGTTTTAATCCTTAACACGTTGAACGCCACGCCGGTCACAAACAATAGGAATTCGATTGTTAAAGTGACCGACGGCGGTGAAAGACTTAATTAAGATGTTAGGTATTTTTAATTAATCAGTCATTCATAGGTGCCCATAGCTAAGTTTATCAATGATCGCCGTTGTAAAGCAACCGACACCGGGTTGGAAATGGGATGAGTGACCACTCTGACCAAAGTTTAGTGATATATTTTACAGGCATTTACTTCAGAAAGCAGATGGGCCCGGCTGAACTCGCTAGATGCGAGTCGTTAAGCCTAGTCGGAGGCCTTAGGGCTGTTTGATAACATCTGACAACAAGGTATATCACTTACTTTACACCCTTGAGTTGAATCAGTCAGTACGTGGATGCTAAAGTATAGCTTTACCTCATTGTTGAGGCTAGGCCTGTGCCCATAAAAATACTTTTACTCAGGTTTTCAACCAGACAATAACCCAACTCACCTTGAACCGACATTTAACCATGCCACAACAAAATTCCAGGGTCACGAGTACTCCAAGAACAGCTACATAGCAACCCAGGGTCCGCTGCAGAACACCATCTTTGACTTTTGGATGATGGTGCACCAGAACTGCTCGGCCTATCAGGAAGAGGGAGAGGAAACGCGGATACAGAAGGTAAAATAACTGATGATAAGCTAAGAATGACCTGTCGGGTAGTGAGATGGGTGACCATACTGAATTTTTGGGTACCTTCGTGTGACGTTTGGTACGTGAAGCCGTATCTGGATGTCCGTCGGTAAACCAAGTCAGAGGTCTTAGGGTGGCTTTAAAATATCTGACATATAGATATCATTAACCCCCTTATTCCATCTCGTCATGCGTCATGAGGTGTGACAGTGATCGGCGACGATCGCTGTTGTAAAGCAACACACGTCGGGTTGGAAATGGGATGGGTGACTCTGGCCGAAATTTAGTGATGTGTATTTCGGGCATCTCCGTGCTTCGGAAGGTACGTTAAGCTGTTGGTCCCGGTCGACGTCGCTAGATGTCAGTCGTTAGGCCTAGTCAGTGGCCTTAGGGTTTTATAGATGTTTCTCTTCATCGTAAATTGTACAATGTTCCAGCCAGACATGAACCCGGGATATCCCGGGTTGTGAGCTTGAGTGTTTAACCACTGGGCCACGAAGTATTTCACATCGCGCTATTTACACATCATTTTCTAAAACATACTTGCTTTTTCCAGGTGGTAATGCTAACAAATTTCATCGAGAACAACCGTCAAAAATGCGAAAAATACTTCCCACTTGACCTGAATGAAGAAACAACCTTCCACAGCCAAGAATTCTCCGAAGGAGCATTCTTTGATGACTGTGCCACCTACACTAACAGTTTCACCATCAAAAACTGTGGCATGGTCAAGAAACCAGGCTACACCATCAGAAAACTAGACGTACGATACCGGAGTAACGTCAAAAGTGACAGCAGTGACACCCAAAGTGACAGCGATGGCAAAAGTGACGAGAACGAAGTGAAAAGTGATTCATGTGATAGTGACACAAGTGTTTTAGTGTATCATTATTGGTTTCATAACTGGGCTGATCATAAATGCCCTAAAGATGTTAACGCACTTTTAAATTTAAGTTTAGACGTTTTGAAAGATTCTAAATATGACTTTGATGCTGTTGACGATGATAATGATGAAATGTGCAAGTGTGATAGTCCGAAGGGTACTTCAAAGTTTGTATTTCCTCCGTTAGAAGCTCAAAGAGAGAGCCCGTGTGAAGTAACGGTTAATATATCGACACCGATAGATTTTTCTGTAGAACATAAATGTCCTCCTACTATCGTGCATTGCTCAGCTGGTATTGGAAGGACGGGGTGTCTGATAGCAATCCTTAACGGTATAAAACAATTGACACACGAGCAGAAAGTGGATATCCTCGGGATAGTCTGCAATATGAGGCTAAATCGAGGAGGTATGGTACAAAATTCTGAACAGTACGAACTAATTCATAAAGTTTTGTGTTTGTTTGAGCAAGCTTGCTTACCTGTTTTATAGCTAGGATAATAGATAAACGGATTTGCACCTATACCATTTTTAAAGGAAACTGAAGCATCAAAAAGAGCAATAAAGTCAAAATTTGCTTGTTTCAATGCAAGTTGAAAAATACACTAAATAAAATAAATCTAGGTTTTAATTGTACTAAAGATTGATTATTCATAAAAGCAAAGTGTATTGGTGCTTGTGTCGATATTCACCACAAATTAATAGTTCACAAGCAGAGACTAGTAAAAAAGGGTTTTATACCAGTTGCCCTCACTGGTTGCAACTAAGAATTCGCAAAACATTACTTCCTTGGTTTTTACATTGATATAAGCGGAAGTGGAAGATACGTTCATACTTCGCGAATTCAAAAACTGGCACATGAATTCCGACATTGATGTAAGAATGACATGCACGTAAACTAGTCGCTGTCAGGCTTGAAAGTACGTCCATTGGACCTACTATTGCGTGGCCATTTTTGGCACGTGGGTGCCGTTTCTTCCTCTTTTTGTTTATACCAATGGTTTTTTTCAAATGGTATTGGATCGACATTTTCTGTAAAAAAATGTTTTTATTAAACCATCACCGTGTAACAGTTTGTGACAATACGACGTCTGACGAGACAGCCTGCTAATAATATAACGAGGCTAGAAGTAAAGTGTGTGAAACAAATGCTATTTGTATAGCAACAACCATACCATAGTTCACGCAATTGGGTTGTATGCTTAAAAATCAAATACCCAGTTTCCACCTTAAGCACCAGTGACAACTGGCAACTTTGACATTTTTACGAATTCTTGGTTGCAACCGGTTTTAACCACAAAACCCTTCTAAATGAGCTTTATTAATAAAAGGTTTTTAAATTAAGAACATAGTTACATGAATCCAATCATTAATTTGCCAATGCGAGTATATAAAATAGAAATATAGGACATAGGTGTATTGTATTTTGTATTGTACAATCAGTATCAAAATGATGTGAGCATATCAAGTGATCAAAATAATGTATGCAGTATTTAAGAAAAGCAAACTAAACATCACTGAAGATTTGAAATAGTGCTTCACTTGTTTTAGATTTGAGTAGCACTTCAAAGGACGTACAACTCAATTGTAGTGTAACAATTACTTTTGTCAAACCATCAATACATTTTTGTACACTTTGTTAGCATGCATGATTTTGATACTTACTGTACAGTCGCTATTAGATATATTGAAGAACACAAGGTGACCAAATATATGAGCAGTTTCACAGCCAATAAGTTACACCCAAGTTGCCATAAATATCTGAACAATTATTACTTCATTAATACCTGAACATGACAGGTGACATATCTATCACGTGTGTATAGAAGAAAGAGACCATAATGAGCTAGCATGTGTTTAGATATTATTGAACTAATGAATGTTGAGCTATAAATGGTAACTTGGGTGTACTGAACTTATAGACTGTGAAACTGATCAGAAGCATTTGGCCATCTTATCTGTTTCAATATTTCTAATAGCGACTGAACCTAAAATGAGAAAAATTGTAATGCCATGTGAATTAACAAAGCGTTTCGTATTTGTTTACATATTTTTGACGTTTGTGTGTACCAACCATTTGTTTTGATATAAATAAATATTTTAATGCAAAATTTAGGGGACAAAATTAAGTTTAAGTAAGTTAAACTATTGCACAATTTTTTTTCAGATTAAGGTGACCTGTATATTTTAGAATAAAATGTTATAGTTATAAATACATAAATATTTTCAAAATAAGTTTATATAGATATTAGATAGATAATTTTTCAAAGGTTTTTGTTTATTTATGTTTGTTATTTAAATAATAGTTTTAAGCGAACTTAGTCAGCATTTAAATAAATAAATTTATCAATGTAAATAATGTGTGTTAAAGTATTGCAAATTTTCGTTTAAACATATTTGTAATTTTTATTGTGAAAAGTAAATTATTGAAATAAAATATTGAATAAGTAAATAAATGGTACAAAATATGCAACCTTACAGAATATGATAAATTTTATTAGAAAAGGTAATGTGCTCATCATACAAGTTAACTAAAATATGATTAGTAAAAATCTATGAAAGTTATTAAGATACTAGTCCAGGGGCCTCAGGCCCAGACTCCACCAGAGCTGAGCGGAGATGTGCGGCGTCGAGCTGTGTTTTCAACAACCAATGGAACTGCGTTATTCACACATGGAGATGTGGAGATGTGATTCTAAAAATAAAAAAAAACCCAGAATCGACATTAACGTTTAAATGACGTGCCTGCGCACAAGTTTGTTTGTTAGGTACGTGGTTGCAAGTACAGACGCCTTGAGATTTGTGTGACTTATCTTAAAGCGACAAGTCCTTGCTGTTGTCGAATGTCATTTCTTTACCGTACCTACGTTGAGAAAATATTTTAGTAAACTAAATTCAATGAATACAATAGGACTTCCTTTTGAACACCGATTCTGTCTGTATTTCAGATCCCATCACAACACGGGTTCACAACTTGTAACCTCATCGAGCAAGCAGTAGTGACGTCAGAATTTGGACTAAAGTCATTGACAAACACTCGTGTGTAGCGATTAGGTTAATTTTCGCTTACCGATTGGGTTGTAGGTATGCGATGCAGATAAAAACTTGAACTTGTTTTTTTTGAGAGGCTAATGGAGTTCTATACCAGTCAACAATAAAATAAAAACAGTACAATAGTTTTGAACAAACTGCGTCATTCATTGAGGGTTCGGTAATGATACAATTATGTAAGCTGAAAGATATATTTTTTCAGTTAATTTACTTCTTTCCTCGATTGCTGTTTTTTTCGCTTCAGATAAGTACGTCACAAGTTTTATAATTCTAATTTTATGCTGCTGTTTTTTGTACAAAACACTTAGGACACTTGACATTAGGGTTGTCATAGATTCTTGGAAAAAAATAGTACCTATATTATACCTAGTATTCGAAATATGGATAGACGAACTAGACGTGCATAGGAAGGATTGGTTTGGTTGGAGCTGGCTTTAGACCTCACACACACGGTTGTGTGTGTGAGATTAGGAGAGGAGGCCCATGCTATACACTCTCAGTGGGACGGAATATGCTGATTAGATTCTGATTTTTAGTACTTTTGGGTAATTCAAGACAAAACGCTAATTTTATTCATAAATGTATGTTTCTAATGTTTTTGGTACTAACAAACAACAGTCTTCCCACAACGTCCCACTGTTGGGCATACGACGCGCGAGCCATATTAAACTCTGAACGGAGCCGAAACATGATAAATGCGAATAATTGGAGGGGTGCAGGGCTAGTGATAATTCTCACAGTCAGATAATATCAAGCCACGCTTGTGGTAACAATATAGGCTTAACCCACCACGGCAATCGTGGCCGATCCACTATCTCATCGGAGCTCCGGGCACCTCAAAAGAATACTCAATACTGTATTATTCATTTAGAACGGGTGGTAACCCTATCGGACACTGGTCATCCGAGCCTGTAATCTCTCGAGTATGAGTAAACGTTCTCACTAAGGTCTTTCAAATGAGAACTACGCACAAGTCACAAAAAGTGTTTTGTGTACTGTATGATTTTAATTGTAGAGATGCATAAAACGTGACACTCAAGCACGATCGAGTAAAAAAGAAGGAACCCGTTCAGGCGTACATACTACTGATTGAAGCAGGCAGAAAAGTGGTTGATTGGAGGTGATTTTTGAGTAATGGTACCAGGAAAATAAGGAATTCACACATTTAGGCCTGCTTGAAATAGGTAACTCGTTCATCATCAGCATATTCTGGTCCATTGCCGGACGTAGGCTTCTCCTAAAACCCCACCACAACGCCATATCTTCAGCTAGACGCATCCACCTCCTGCTAGTTTTGTATCGTCGCTCCAAGCCAAAAGCAACCCCGTCTCCAGTCAAGAACGCGCTAACCCCAACGGTATTCGGGTCTACGGCACCCACTGCCACTTCAGCTTAGGTATCGTCCACATCAGATATATTGAAGCACACAAGGTGACCAAATAATTCTAATCAGTTTCATAGCCAATGTGTTCAATAAGTTACTGTTAATATCTGAACATTTATTACTTCATTAATGTCTGAACATGACATTTGACATATCTGTCACGAATGTATAGATGTTAGAGACTATAAAAATGAGCTAGCATCTGTTCAGATATTATTGAAGTAATGCATGTTCAGATATTAATGGTAACTTAGTGTATTGAGCTTATTGACGAATCTGAAGCTGATCAAGTATTTATTTGTGCACATGTCTGCTTAAATATTTCCGATGGTGACTGTGCTGATTCTAAGATCTATGTCAATAACCTTGCTTCTTTGTCTGAAAACCTCATTTCGGATTTCATACTTCATAAAAAGCCTTTATTTTTGGGTAGACGTTTTTGACGCTCACCGCGCATCTACCAGTACATATGATCGAAGGTAGGCACTGAAAAAATAGAACTATAGTCCGTTCGCGTTAAAAATGCAGTATTTTTTTAATTTAATTCCGTTACACATCAAAACTCAGGTACGAAACCGTTGCGTTTGAAAGAATGCGTTCAACTGGGAACTGTGAACTTGACTTTCGAATTAGGAACGATTTGATTAGTTAAGGTGCGTGCTAGGTCGAAAAGCAAGATTCAAATCACTGCATTCTTAACGCGAACGGGCTATAGTTCTGGTTGTTGTTGGCAAGTATTTCTGTTTATCTACTGAATTAGTAAACTTATTCTTTTCTAATGTAGAAACTGTATTGTGAGACTTGTGTTTTTTATATTTTATGTTCTTGAAAGCATTTGTATTTGGAATTTGAACGCTCAAATACATGTAATTATCCAAAGAATCCGTAATGTAGATATTTTTGAAAATATTTTTAGGTTTTTGACGTTTAACTACATATTTTCAATATATACTGGGTTGTCATACTCGGTGCACACTTCACTTGACACTCCACTTTACTTGGATTTCGGCCTTCTGTTGAACTCACTTCACGACTAAGATCGTTTTAGTAAAAATAATTCAAAATTATTTTGATAAAAATTATGGGGGAGTACTAATTCTAGGTGGAGCGAATAGACGAAATAAGTGAGCGTGCTCCATCGAGATTTGAAGTGATGATGAGATAAGAGTCAATGATATTACAATAAAAAAGACGTAGATAGGTTATGTCAGTGCTGACGCGAAGTCAAAAATTGTCCCCTGGCGTACGGTACCTATAATTTGACCGTGTTTACAAGATAGTATGATTATTTACTGGAGCGTAAACGAGACAGATACATTTGGCGCAGTGTCGTCTCAAACCATCAATGCTTTGCTCAGGTGGTCCTGATTTCCGGTGCCACTTTTTTAGCAAAAGTAACCTATCTACGTCTTTTTATTGTAATATCATTAGTGAAAGTCACTAGGCTGGTCTTTGATAAAAAAATCTTGACATTATACAGTATCATTTATTATAATATTGAAATTATGTCCTACTGTAAGTAACTGGAATGCTACTATCAACTTTATTAAATTTATAAATAATAATATATGAAATGTTTTACACAGTTTAAAATGCATGTAAAAAGTAATATACTTAAGTAATTAAGAATTAATATTAATGAAATCAGAACACCAAATTGTAAGCATAAATCTTAAGGTTAGAAGTAATATGTACCTTCCTAATAATATTATGAATGAAAATAAGTTTTCGTGTATGAAATTATATTTGTATAGTTGTTGTAATTCCGAATGTATGTTACTAGCATTTGGTGAAATTAGACAATTTAAAATATGGATAATATTGAATTAAACACTATACTTTAATACTATTTAGAGAATTAGTAAATAATAATAGAGATATTTTGTCGATTAATATTTGCGAAATAAATAAATAAAATAATAAGTAAGTGACGACTTAAATCGTCGAACCCTCAACTAAGCAGAGCTTTAGGTGACACATTCACAGACTAATCAATGAAATTTAATATTTTTGAAAGCATACTTAATTAGATAATAAAAATCCCAGACACAGAACAAACACTGTTGGGCGGGAATGGAACCCGTAAACGTTGGCGATATGGGACGGACCTCCACCAACGGGCCAGGCAACGGACATAGATACCCCCTTATTCATAAAAACTAACGCAACGCTAAAGCATTGTTTAAGCAATTGACGTGTTATGTCCCTTACACGCAAATGGCGACAGCAACAAGAATGAAATTGAAATTGAAAAAACTTTATTGCCATAAAAAAAAACTCCAAATTAAATACAACCGCGATTAAATCTAACGCAGCTAAGTACAATTTTCTGGCAATGGGAACCAGTCTCAGCATGGTACTAGGCATAGCCCAGTGCTGGTTTTCAGACTGCTCCCTGTGACCATCAGTCGTAATTCAAAAATATAACAGTTACTCGTAGTGAGGCAACATCTAAATGAAAGGGACAAAGCGTTACTAAAGTTAACGTGATAATAAAGCGCTGTTTAAGTTTTATGAATTAGGGGGATATTCATCAATGGTTATGTTACGGTGATTTAACCGGCGAAGTTAATTAATAAATAAACAAGCTAAAGGGAGAAATAGGTACCTAATATCAAAATATTATGAACGTTTGAAGGTTTTCTTCAAAACCTGTAAAAAGACATGAACAGTTTGTCTAAATTAGGTTGTCGGGCATCTCCGTGCTTCGCAGGGCACGTCGGTGGCCTTAGGGCGGCTTGATATCATCTGAAAGCTGAAAAAATACATTATTTTAATGCGCGAAATAGTTTGAAATAACGAATGACCTAACAAAACTTTTGAAGACTTTATTATCCAAAAGATTTGGCCAATTTGTAGGCGAAATTAAAACTTTTTAGGCGATGTTTGGACGAACCCAAAACCCTGTCGATTCCAAAGAATTGCTATCAACTGTCATTATCTTATTTGATGCATTATACTTTTACTTATGCAATAATAGCAGTTGGTTGAGCAAACTTGTTTGCTGATCACCGTTTAACGCCACCGTGTCGGTGGCGTATCATTGACAAAAGTGTCATTTGGTAAGTCTCAAACTATCAAACCGCACTGACTGTGCTTCCTTTAGGAGTGGTAAGTAGTGTTTTAAAAACAATAGTCTTTTTTTTATAGATGCAGGCAGTGAACTGTCAGGTTGTATGACGGAAATGACAGGTCTCTTAAATAAATGTTCACGAACTTACTGCACTTTATTGAAAGTCCGAAGATGGAGCACAAAATTACAAACGCACATAGGTTTTACAAATTCATTCCATGTTTTTTTCTCAATTCATTTATTCAATAACAAACAACTCATTCATTCATTTTTAACATTCTCCATGCATTACTTATGAATCCAAACTTTATTATTATTATTATTATTTATTTAATTTACAAACTTAAATACTTCAGACGTTCATTTGTGTTTGAATACATGTGTAAGCTTCTGAGTGGCCGTGATAACAGTCAACCTGCCTAACTGCTTCCTTCTAGGATATAGGTAGTCATGATCGTGCGCTATTTTATATTTGATGTTTAAAAATTAGATAGATGTTTAGTCAATTGTCTGATTTCACCAAATGCCTGCAACTAAACAAAATGAGTGTAACCCGCGGGTATCTTCAAATATATTGTGCGTTTTTATTATCCCTTTGTATCTGTATGTGGTATAATTAAAGTGAAGATGGTAATATTGTTGATTTTTAATACCTATACCTACAGTGATATTATAGAAAAAAGATGTAGATAGGTTATGTCAGTAGTAATGCGAAGTCGAAAATTTTTCCCTGGCGTATGTACTTGTCATTTGACCGTGTGTACAAGATAGTAACATGTTGCGCAGTGTCGTCTCAAACTGTCAAAGCTTGGCTCAGAGGCACTGAAGTTCTGATTTCGGGTGCCACTTTTTTAGCACAAGTTACCTATCTACCTCTTTTTATTATAATTTCATTGCCTACCTAAGATAGAAGAAAGAGTCCGCATCAACCCCATAGAAAAAAGGCCCAAACATAAATACGATTTGAGAAGAACCACTTTGAAGTTACAATGGTAGAGTTCAGAGGGCGCTTTAAAATAAATAATTACTACTGGAAATTATTCCACACAGCGCCATCTAGAAACACAAATGACATTTTCATTGTCATTAGTCATTTTTGTGCGCAAAATAAGCCCGTTTATTAACGTATTTTTTAAGATATTTAAAATTATTAGTATCAAAAAAATAACTAAAATCGAATAAAAATACGGCGAAGACTTAGTTTTACATTGTTCTAGGTATAACGCTCATTAAAAAAATGGATGATAATTAAAATTTAACCCTTTATAATTATGTAAGTAGGTAGTCAGATTTTACAAAAGGAAGTAGATTTAAAATACTTACATAATACACATCCTACAATTTAAATCCCTACACAGGAAGTCAAGATCACTGGCATAATTGAGTGAAACTTAAATGTCCGCCTAAAAAGGCGAAAAGTTCAAGTACAGCGAAATTAAAATCGTTCTTAATGACCGTTTTTTATAGCTGTAGCATCACCAATTTCGATCTTCGCGCTATTTATAGCACGAACATGTTGGCAATGGTAATATATTTATACCTAGTTGTCTTACTTATTTTACTTAACTGACAAAATACTCTGTTTGATTTATTATGAGCAACGAAAACTAGAGAAAATCAGTTTGCATGATTATTATATGTAATGGTGGTGGTCTAGGTTATAAGCGGGACTCGAACCAGTATACCGGGCGGCTGCTGAAACCATGCTACCGGCACCCTACTCGTGAGACCCTCGTGAGAGTAAACTAATTCAAACGCATCGAGAAAGTTTACGCAGATTCGTATCCGACTGCTGATGTATGGGTGTTTGTAAGTAATAATGTTTGGCAGCCTGACAGGCTCGATAGATTTTAGCTTGAGATCCGGGATCCTTAGATCGTAGTTACTGTGTAAGTGACTGTGGGGTAGTCCCTTTCTTCTCCGAATAATATCGTACTTCCGAAAATCGATATCCCGAACGCGTTTTCTATAATCATCACTATCCATAATGCTCTCGTATACGAAACTTTGTTTTACCTAATCGTCTACAACTATAATGGTTTTGTGTTATAAAATTGAGTGCTATAATAATTAGACGTCCTAATTTTACTAGCTATAAAATCACTTGGTCTAAGTATGATTTGACATAATGAATGTTTGTCCGAATGGTGGTTTATTATAACAATGTAAGTCCGAATTCGAGGGTTGGTTATTTTTTTACAAACCCTAAAATAAAATGCATGCTGCATGCCTGCCTGGATGTTGCATGCTTGTTTACATGGTGAATGCCGAGGGCGGATCCGACATGAACGTGATAGGTTCGAAGGTTAAGGCGTGAGCGCAGCTCACGCCTTAACCTTCGAGGGTTAGTTATTTTTTTTTCAAACCCTAAAATAAAATGCATGCTGCATAACTGCATGCTTGCCTGCGTGCTGCATGCTTGCCTGCATGCTTGCCTGCATGCTTCATGCTTGCTTGCATGCTGAATGAGGAAGGTGAATTCGATGAATTGATGATTAGAAAACCGATGTTTTTTTGCAAATTATCGATTGCAATTTTTATAGCAAATAATATTTAGGACATTTATTAACATTTATGCAATTTCGATTTTAGTGCTCGATATATTATGAGAAAAAGACGTTAGGACTGAAAACTATTATGAGAAAAGATTTTAGGTGTTATAAATATTATAGATTGTGATAGTTATAGCAAAGAATTTTAGGACATATAACATTTCGGAATTATGATTTTAGGGCAAGTGATATTATGAGACAGTAAATTAGGGCTACCTATCATTCGGACAAATGATAATTATGTCAGAAAACATTATGACACGTTAAATTATGGCCAAAAATTTTATGAGACACAATAGAGAACCGACTGTGGCTATATCAAAATAAAAAAAAAACAGTTGAATTTGATTGAATTCATTTAATTTAATGTTTTTTCAATTGAAAAGAAGGATCAAAAGGAAAACGGGTAAGCAATTTCAAAAAATCAAAAACCCGACTGCGCTTCTGTGGAATGGATTATAGAAGTCAGCTGTCTAAATCGGCAGTGTAATATGGGTATGCGCGCTGAGCCTCTGTTTCTATAGTCCGTTCCCGTTGAGAATGCAGTGATTTAATTCTTGTCCTTCGCCCCCTAACCAATCAAATCGTTCCTAATTTGAAAACCAAGTTGACAGTGCCCAATTGAATGCATTCTTTCGAACGCAACGGTTTTGTTCCTGAATATTTCTCCGTGTAACGGAAAAAAATCAAAAAAATACTGCATTCTTAACGCGAACATATCTACTATAGTTGAGCACCCAGACCGGCTGAATCTTTCTAGCGTATTTCAACTGTAAGTCAGGGTTATTCCATCATATTGAAGGCTACCTCAAACACTCGAAAGGCATATTTTCACAATTTTATCAGTTTTTTAGATGATTTTGTTCGTTAAGTTTGCTCGCAAGTGTAATTTAAAACGAGATATTGGATAATGTTTTTCTGTTGGCATTTTATGGAATTAACATACGCCTAATCAGTTATTTTATGCAAACAGTCCACGTTATCAATTTCTATAGTCTATTTAAGGTGTTTTTCATTGTTTATCTTTTAGTTGAGGCGCTTGAAACGCCTGCAAATAAAAATGTGGTCAATTCTGCACACATTATTGATCCTATTGTTCAGTAAATATGTGTTTACACAAGTGGTTTTGGAGGATGACATTTTCCTATTACCCAATATACCTCAAGATGGACATTTGCACTTTATGGAGTTAGCAGTCAAATATGGACATAAGTGTGACAGGCATGATGTGACGACAGAAGACGGGCATATCCTCACCCTGTTCAACATACCAGGAGACAAGAACAAGACGGTGTTAGCTCACCATGGCTTCGCTGATTCCTCGGCCACATTCATCTTGCGAGGAAACACTTCTATGGCAATAGCATTGGCTGATCAAGGATACAATGTGTGGACTGCCAATCAGAGAGGAAACAAGTATTCCAAAAGTCACGAAACACTAACCCCTGACGATAGAGAGTATTGGGACTTCACTCTTCACGATCTGGCTACGAAAGATCTTCCACTAATGATAGATTACATTCTAAACGCTACAGACCAGACCCAACTTCAGGCAATTGGCCACAATCAAGGAAACACTCTTTTCTACATTCTCGGTTCAGAAAAGCCAGAATATAACGACAAGATCAAACTCTTAATAGCACTAGCACCGGTTTTGTACCTGAACAACGCTAAGTCTTTGACGGAAAGACTTGTGGAGAACTGGTCTATCGTTGGCACACCGCTGAGGTTATCAGGTCAGCAAGAAGTTTTCTCACAGTCTTTCCGGAATGCTGCAACAGTGCTGTGCTCTCTCAATGCTTCTTACGAAATATGCACAGAAGAAATTGTCTTCCCGTTAGCCGGAGCAGATCCAGAAGAATTAGAACGAGAGTTTTTCCCAGTAGTAATGGGGCACTACCCAGACACTACTTCTATCAAAAACGCCAATCATTTGTCCCAGTTCGCAGACAGGAGGAGGTTTTCGCAATACGATTTTGGAAGAATAAGAAATCGCTTACGTTACGGATCCAGGAATCCTCCGAACTACAATTTATCGAGAGTTACGATGCCAGTGGCATTACTGGGTGGCAAGAATGACAATTTTGCTGCACCAGATGACGTTAGGCGTCAAAGTGAGGAGCTGCCGAATGTGGTGAAGTTCCACATGATGGATCGAGAGGAGTTTAATCACATCAACTTTGTCTGGGGGAAGAACATGCCTGAATATCTGTTTCCGCTTTTATTCGAGTTATTAGAGGGTCAAGATAGCACATGAGTTTTGATAACCATCAAATTCATAATAAGTAAAACCTTTTAGTTTAATTTAAGTGTCTACCTCACATTATACCTATGTGCTCTTTCAAGAAACCCGGACTCAGTCGGAAGAAGTGTATCGAGTGATAGAATTGTTATTTTTTGAGGTAACGAATCAAAAACCCGTGACAAAGTCCAAAAAAAATTGGTTGAGTCACATAGTGCGGTCCGTTTTGAGTCAAAAGTGACAATAGCGCGCTCACACGAATTGATAAATTGTATGCGCGACGTGAGCGCGCTATTATCACTTTTGACTCGAAACGGACCGCACTATGTGACTCAACCAATTTTCTTTGTATGTGTATGTATTTTGGATTACTTGCAGTAACCACCGAACTAACAAACGTCGATCAAGGTAACCACGCTAAAAAATAAACCAGGTTGAAAAATAAAGAAGTTTATGGTTTTATGTTTTGTTAAATTCAAGGTGGATTCCGAATCCGATCTGCTGGGACTTAAGCATTGCAAGCTTCAGACATTGCGCAAACTACTTACTTGGGCCCACGTTTAGAAAGGCCACTTGGCGGCATGTTCGTGGATGGTGCGAATTGAAAACAGCAACATAGGAATTGGCCCAAACCAGATGGCCCATGTGCAGGCTTATTGACGGGGTCAGTCTAACCCACAGAACATTCTATGTTCTGTGGTCTAACCCCCTTATTCTGTATTGCGGACGATTTGCGAAGCCTTGAGTACCTAAGTCCTCTCTAAACTTACTAACTCTAACTAATAGTCTGTTCGCGTTAAGAACGCAATGATTTTTAAATTAAACAAACTTAGATCCACAACCTTTGCGTTCGAAAGTATGAATAAATAATAAATATCCTTGGTCATTTTTCCACACAGCGCCATCTAGCCCCAAGTAAGCTAATTTAAGCCCGTTTCTATGAGATACTAGACAACGGACAAACATACTTAAATACTTTTTCTTTCGTAGGTAAATGGTACTTATTATACATAGGAAACACCCAGACCACACAAACAGACATGTTCATGCACACAAATGTTTGTACTGTGCGGGGATCGAACCCGCGGCCTTTGGTGTAGTAGCCGACTTCTCAACAGTTAGGTACACCAAATCGGTCGTTCCGCATGCGTTCATCTGGTCACTGTGGACTTGACTTTCTAATAAGGAACGATTGTATTGGCACAGTATAAACCATACAGTAGAACATCTAAATACAAACGTGCCACTTTCGGTTTGAATGTGTGCGTGAGCGTCGCGCGCCGTGTAGCGATATCACGCACACGCTAGCATAAAATAGGAAGGCATAGGCAGGCGGCAGTACGGACGGGCTGTTGTGTCGCGTGTCTGTGTGCACGCTGGGCTTATAACTCGGTGGCGGCCTTAGATTAGATAGCCTACTGTATGGTTTATACTGTGGTATTGGTAAGGGTACAAGTATGAAATTACTGCATTCTTAACGCGAACGGACTATAAATGAATATTTGACTAGACACGCGTCATCCGTAAACGCAATCTTTACCTGAGTACTTACGCGATGTCTACGTCACGAATATCAAAGTGCCAATAGAATGTTCTGCTCAATCGTTAAGATACCAAATTGAGAGACTGTTTCAAATGTATATCTAATTATATGCGTAGTCAAACTCATGATAACATTTAAGGGAGGTCTATGTATTTAAATGCTAATTTCATTAGGCTGTTCAACATATAACGCAATGGCGTACTGACAACAACTCATGTGAATGGACAAATTTGATTATGGTCTATTTGTTTTTACATGCTTTGTTAGTTGGTTGAAATAGGTAGCATCACGTTATATTTCGGCTTTAGGGATATTTTGTTAATGAGATGTCAGTCGTTAAGCTTCCCCCTCATGGGTTCTCGCCTCGGCGTGGCGAGGGGGCCTAGTACCGGTGGTAGGGGCACCACCGGGAAGCGAAGAGAACCCAGGCGTGGCAGCGTGGTGGACTGGACACCCACCCGCTGCGGCCCGTAAGGGCGGCGTGGGGCTGCGGGGCCAGTGGGGCCTGCAGGCGCCTTGAGGCGCGTGGTTGGGGCCGCGGCGCACAACCGGTTGGTGGGGGCCAGTGATCCGAGGCTGATCCCCCCTGTGCGTCGCGGCCCGGCGAGGCCGTACCGTCGGTTACGGCAGCGGAGCCGCCCTTTGGGTGGCTCGCGGTTGCGGGCCCAGTAGGGTCGCTGCGGCCCGTAAGGGCGACGCGGGGATGCGGGGCCAGTGGGGCCTGCAGGCGCCTTGAGGCGCGTGGTTGGGGCCGCGGCGCACAACCGGTTGGTGGGGGCCAGTAACCCGAGGCTGATCCCCCCTGTGCGTCGCGGCCCGGCGGGGCCGTACCGAAGGTTACGGCAGCGGAGCCGCCCTTTGGGTGGCTCGTGGTTGCGGGCCCAGTAGGGCCTGCGTACGGTGGCCAGCTAGCGCGTGGTACGGGGGTGCCGCCGCCAGCATTGCACGGGTTTCACCGCTGCCTGGTAGGGACGGCTTGACATCCTCGGCTGTCCCTTCTGGCCTCCCCTCACGAAGGGGGGGTCGCTTCCGGCCCGCCGTGCAGGCGGGCTCCGTCCGGGGGAACGCGTAACAGGCAGGCGCTATTCACCGTGTTCCCCCACTAACGGACGATTAGAGGGAGTAGTAGGGGTTTTAGTCGGTAGGGCCACTGGTATACCATCTGTCCAGTGGTGAGTCCGACATAACCCGTCCGTCCCCCGGTGGACGGGTATGCGTAAGGCATTTCCCCTACTTAAAAAAAAAAAAAAAAAAAAAGTCGTTAAGCTTAGTCAGAGGCCCTAGGGCGGCTTGATAACATCTGACATAAGGTTGCTCACTAACCTTACACCCCTGCAACAATCCGCACTGAGCCCGCGTGTTGGAGTATGGCTCATTCCACCTCATAGTTGAGGTGGGGCCTGAGCCCAGCAGTGGGACGTATACATATAGGCCGTTGATGTTGATGATGAGAAATATTTTGAGAATGAGATTCAAGGGGTGTGTAAGTAGCGTTAGCGTAGGAGTTTTCGTAAAGAAGAAGAAATCCCTTGAAATTACAGCGTAGAAAGAAACCATAGAAAACCAACGATAGGTAATCTAAAATCATTTCAAATCTGTATTCACTGGGTATAATAATAAGTTATTTATTTCAATATTTAATTATCCACTTTTTATGTCCGAGATTTAATTGTCGTATGGATAATTCTGTTCTTCCTATTATTATGGTTTATTAGCAATAACGGAAATATAATATTTTTCCAATTTCAATCAATATTATTGGCACTGAATAATCGATTAACAGCAACTTTAGTTGAACATGCTGACAAATAATTATTCATTATTAGATAATAAGTATTTACTTATGAATCACTTTCCACAATATTTTTTACAACTATGTAAAATAGGTAGGTAAGCAGGTATCTACTCAGTTCATACGAAATTTGCTGTTTTTCTATAGGTTTAATAGGAAACATGCAAAATAATTTAGCACTTATAAATATATAACAACATTAGAGTGGTTAGATATGTATTACGTAAGCTTACAGCTAAGTACCTAAATACTTAGGTATGTATAGTTAGCGATAAAAGAAACGCTCTTTTGAACTCAAATGAGATACTTAATTTTTTATATTTATTCTCTCATTCGATCCTGCTATAAAATGGTATATAAAATGGACTCCATAAAAAATTGGTCCAGCAGCTCTATTAGGTTAGGTACCACCGTGGTACGGTGGAAGGCACATCACGCTATCCATTTCCGGTCAGTCCTCCTCGCTCTATTGCAATGAAATGTCATTTGGCAAAAAAACGGAAATGGGTAGCCTGATGTGCCGTTGATTGTACCACGAAATCTCAAATTTTCTCATACTGTCTTGGACCATGTCACTTTGACTTAAAGGTGGTATATCAAAATATATCAAGGACATTTGACAGCTGATAACCGCGGCGGACATGCTAGCCCCCTTTCTTCTTATTCATAAACTCAGTAAAGGTTTTTCCACGAATTTTTTGATGGTATTTCCTCCTAGGCTTACGTGTTTTTTGGTGAAGTAGCACTAATACGGTAATATTTAAGTTTTGTCCCATGAGTATTCGTTTGCACAGGTAGCTGGCGTCTGCGTTTGTTTGTATGGGATTTCCTATCCGTTAGAAGCGATGTACCTAGTCTTGCCATCTTCAGGGTCACTTTCCTACACCGATTTGGTATATTGGTTAATAAGTTGGCTACGATATTACAATAAAAACACGTAAGAAAAAAATTGTCGACGGGGTACGACGTACTTAGTTAATTTGACCGTGTTATAACGTGTGAACAAGACAGTACGATTATTTACTAGAGCGTAAACAAGACAGATACACGTTGAGCAGTGTCATCTCAGACAGTCAATGCTTTGCTCAGGTGTACGAATCGTTCTGATTTCGGGTGCCACCTTTTAAGCACAAGTAAGCACTATTTTCATTAAGTATAATATCATTGACTAACGTCTGTTCGTAATAATGGAAACTTGGGTGTATTGAACTTATTGGCTGTAAAACTGATCACAACTTAAGTATTTGGTCTAACTATCTACAGGGTCACTTTTCGACATTGATTTGGTGTAGTGGTTAACAAGTTGGCTACTACACTAGAGGTCGCGGGTTCGATCCGCGTACAGCACGAACGAGAATCAATGGCGGGTCAAAAAGTTTTTCGATTTTAACGTCGGCGTTAAAATCGCGTCAACCGGGACCAACTGCCTTCCGAAGCACGGAGATGCCCTAAATACACATCACTAATTTTCGGTTCGGGTGGTCACCAGTCCCATTTCCGACCGGCGTGTGTTGCTTTACATCAGCGACCGGCGCCGATCACTGTCACAACTGCACCACGTGCACATTACACAAACATAACATAAATATCTAACCCTTACTTCATTGTCAAGACAAAGAATAACATAAAAAGGTAAATTCGCAACTTCGTCTTCATTGCGTCTTCAGCTGAAACAAATTATGTGTTCTTTGCTAAGTGTTACTCCAGTGTTACGACCTTTTTGGAGTCCCGCACACACATACAGAAACCCCATTTTCGACGTGACACAGATTTTTATTCAAATTTCTTATAACCAGTTAATAGACCAGTCGGGACCTATCCCGACAGTAGGTAGTACAATTCTTCAATGAGGGTGAATTTAAACCAATATTAATTAAGGGTTTTCATGTTTTTGCTTTGTTTGGAGTTTGTTAAATAACAGGGGGTTATGTAACCCTTTTATGGGCCCGCGGTCGCGGTATACTGCCCCCTTCGCCTCTTGGCCACCGTAAATGACGCTATTGTAAGTATACACGATGATCAATCATGGGTATGTATAGGATGAAATCAGAAACTATGAGAGATAGCAAAATCTGTTCATACGAACCATAGAAACTTTTTTTAAAGTCTCTCATACATAACCGGGAATCGAACATACAGGATGACTTTGCAAGTACTCGCCAAATTTGAAAAATAAGCTCTTTAGACCAATATGAAACTACGTACTTTCTTCATCGTAGTTTTTTTTAAACATAGAGGATTTTTTTAAATGTTTCAAAATAATCCTAAAAAGTAAGTCAATAAAGGATTTAGGCTTTAATTTTCGAGCACAAAAATGACTTCTTCACTTGTAGTTAAACTTGGCCAATAATACCGTGGCATGAGCTGGTGTATTTTTCCATGAATGAAGTAAATTGACAATTTTTTTTAAAATATCACAAATTGGCGATCCCAAAAACTTGAAAAAAAAGTTTTTTTACTGAAACCTACCAATTCAGTTTTTGATAGGTACCAAGTACTCCTGAAAAATTGCCAGAATCATACATACATACGGATCTTATGAAGTTCGCAACCAAACGCACTTGACCTATGTGTTATTTGCACTTATTTACTATAGCCTGTCTGACTGACCGTGAATTTATAACCTGACGATCGAGCACATCCTTGTATAACATCAGTATTACACTCGTCTACCCCGTTGACACACGTTGAATGTGAATTTAACAAATATCAAAAAAAAATAACTTAGGCACTTTTGTAGTAAAATACTTGAGGCCGAAAAAACAATTTTTAAGTTAGGTACTTTTGAGTAAAATTCTTTAACATCAAAGTTAAAAAAAAAATTTTTTTTTAGAAAAAGGACTTGAAAAATTTTAAAAAACGGTGATAAAGTATTTTCATAATTAATTGTATGTAAAAATAATTTAAATAAGCTATTGCAACGAGTGCCAGTTTTTCCTGTAAACAGAGGTGAGTGTTATTGAAAAGTTATTTGAATATTTATAAGCACATTAATATTGGTTCGCAACTTTCTATTTGTTTGTTTTCGTAATAGGTCTGTGTTAGAATATAGACAATGGTGATTTTACTAGAACGGCGTAAATTAATTATATGGTTTTATTATTGACTAGAAGAAAAAAAACAGGTCACTTAAGTTAAGTCAGCGCCTAGATCTTTTTTGGAAATAAGAGCTTAACTAACTTTATTTACTCTTTATTGCACAAGGAAGAAAATTACAATTGACAGACTTAATGCCTAAAGGCATTCTCTACCAGTCAACCATCGGGCGAGACAGAAAGCTTGTTGGCGGTGTCTTTGACATTTTAAATTTAAATAATCATAAACATACTCAAAATACATAATAATGAAGTACCTGCATACTGAAGTTCGTAAATAGATATTATATTATAATATTTATAAAACACCTACTTACATACTTAAATCAATTATTATACAAACATACATGAACTAAATATTACTTACAATGAAATAAAACGGATACACTTAGCTCATAGTTAGGGCGTCTGCAAAAAAAGATTGCGGATTGCTTTTTGACGTTAAATAAAATAATTATTTGGAACATCAATTCGGATAATATACTCGTCAATAAGTAGATAGACTGATAGAAAATATTAATTCCTATCCTAGACCGAACTCAGCAGTAGGCAGGACAATCAAGGTCATCTATTTCCATGGGGCTCGCCAACGTCGGGCACCACCTGGTGCACACATCGTGCTCGGGGGTGTCCGGACGCCGGTTAAGACCGAGATGAAATATCTCGGTCTTATTTTAGATCCTCGGTGGCAGTTCGTCCCACACTTCCGCGAGCTGTCACCCAGGCTCTTGAAGGCGGCCAATAGTTTGGCCTGGCTCATGCCAAACCTGGGCGGGCCGGGGTCAAGGTGCCGGAAACTTTATACCGGCATCCTGCGCAGTATGGCGCTGTATGGTGCGCCCATTTGGGCTGCGGCCCTCTCCCGCAAGGAGAACGTCCGCCGCTTGAGAGCGCCTCAACGGGCGATTGCGCAGAGGGCCGTGAGAGCCTACCGCACGGTAGGCTTCGCAGCGGCCTGCGCCCTTGCGGGTACTGCTCCATGGGAGCTGGAGGCCGACGTCTTGGCGGCCGTTTACCGCTGGACGGCCGCCAAAAGGGCCGCAGGCGACCCCTTCTGTCCGGAGGAGCGGAAGGCGGTACGTGAGGAGGCGCACCAGAGTCTGGTCCGCCAATGGGCGGCAGACTTGCGCAGTAATGAGTCTGGCCGCCGCACTTTGGAGGCTCTCGCGCCGGTGCTCGATCGGTGGTTGGAGCGGCCGCACGGCTCCCTCAGTTTCAGGATGGTGCAGATCATGACCGGGCACGGTTGTTTCGGCTCATATCTGCACCGTATCCGTCGTGAGGGAGCCCCACTCTGTCATGAGTGCGGCGCAGCGGAGGACACGGCACACCACACCCTAGCGGTGTGCCAAAAGTGGTCCCCGCGGCGCGACGCGCTCGTCACCAAGGTGGGCCAGGACCTCACTCTGCCCAGCATAGTGCTTGCACTGCTGGCAGACAAAGAGGCCTGGCAAGCATTCGCCACCTACTGCGAGGTAGTGGTGAATGAGAAGGAAGCCGCGGAGTGCGCGCGGGAGCAAGATCCCAGCGCTGATGCGCTTCGCAGGGCGAGGAGGGGGGGGAGACGGCGAACAGTTGCCCGTCGTCTCCAAACTCTCCGTGGAGGAGGTCAGCCGGCGCGTGGTACGGGGGTACACGCGCTGGCATTGCACAGGCCTGCTCCACTGCCTGGTAGGGACGGCCTGACGCCCTCAGCTGTCCTTACTGGCCCCTCCCCACGAGTTAGGGGTCGCTTCCGGCCCGCCGTGTAAGGCGGGCTCCGTCCGGGGGAGTGCGTAGAGGGCTTCTTGCCAGTCACCGCAGTTTCCCCCAACATGGACGATGAGAGGGAGTCCCGGAGTTTTTAGTGGGTATGCCACTGGGTGTCCAGTGGTGAGTCCCACATAACCCGTTCGCCCCCCGGTGAACGGGTATGCGTAACGTCATTTCCTCCGGGTCAAAAAAAAAAAAAAAAAGGCAAGACAACCAACTACTGCAATGGGCTTTTTAATCTACTAGGAAACTAGACAAACATACTTAAAAAATACTATTATTTGTAAATACATATTTAATATACATAGGTAACACCCAAACCAGTGCAAACAGAGATGTTTATGCACACAAATGTTTGTACTGGGCGGGGATCGAACCTACGACCTCTAGTATAGCCATTACACCAAATCGGTAGTTTATAAAGGGTAGTAAATAAGCAGACTTCTTTTAAATGGCAATATTCGATTCTAAAAATCTAAGTTGCCTTCTAAATTACTTAGTCAGCCACTTCAACACGCACCTAAACAATATTATTTTAGCCAATATTTATCTTCTATGTAACCCACTCTAAAAATATGACTCAGCATGGTGGTTATTATTTAGCATCTGAATATGTGGTCAGCATTGAAGCAATAAACTTCTAAAATATCAATATACTGCACTAAACAGTTCCAAAATCTATACTTTTGAAGGTACGGGGTGCTATTCCGGCAGGCATCACTTCACATCTCGGTGCTTCACGCTGACTTGTATCATCAATACGCTTCACTCTGAATTAGTATTTTCTCTCATTTTGTATGTAAATAATCAAAAAATGTTATTTATCATAGCTCTTTTCTCTCAAACGACCACAGTCGCAAAGAAATAGAATTTTAAAGGTAACTCACCACGAGCGAAGTGAGTTTTGGTGCCAACCAGAATACCATAGCTGGTCACACACACCTCAACAATGATGTGGTTACTCCATCAAGCTGCAATAACTGTAGTTACCGGTTATTTAAATTTTATCATTTGCATACTCCGTAACATAATTCCTTGTGTATTAGGAATATTATCACATTAGTTAATATTAATAACTTTTAGCATTACATGAAGATGTTGTAGACATATTTTCTTATTCATCAAGGCGGTAGGCTGGTATCAAACAAACAAACTATAATTGGAAGTGCAGTCGCCCGGCTTGCGAAAGATACTGCATGAAAAATGCTAAAACAATAATAAAAAAAAACAAACTATAGTTAGTCATTGTACAGTCGACGGCACATCAGGCTACCCATTCCCGTATTTTATCTTGCTCTTGCCAAATGACAATTCTTTTCAATGGAACGAGGAGGAATGACCGGAAATGGGTAGCCTGTCATGCCGTTGACCGTACGTCCGTTCTGCTGCTGGGCACAGACCTCACTTTCACTCTGAGACGGTACAAGCTGTGGTTGTACGAATGTTATCAAGCCTCCCTAAGGCCTCCAACTAGATTTAACAACTGATAACTGGCGACGTCAGCAAGGACAAAATGCTTAATGTGCCTTCCGAAGCACGGAGATACCCGAAAAATAATCTCTTTTTTTTGTCGGGGTGGTCGGTCACCCATCACATTAACTACTTCGATCTTGCATTCCGCTGTTGGGACTGCACCGACAGCCTCTTTGTTGTTTGGCTTGACAACATCTGACAGTGTCTAAGGTTTATAATTAACCTTACTTGGTTACCTTAGTTGGTTCTGGTTGACGTCGCTAGATGTCAGTCGTTAAGCCTAGTCAGAGGCCTTAGGGCGGCTTGATAACATCTGACATTAGCTCACTAACCTTCCACCCCTCCAACAATCCGCACTGAGCCCGCGTGTTGGAGTATGGGTCGTTCCACCTCATAGTTGAGGTGAGGCCTGTGCCCAGCTGTGGGACGTAAAAATGCTGTTGTTAGTTTTTTTGTACTCATGATAAATCATCTTGATGACTTGAAGTTTTAACAAGTCCTCTTACTGCGATAGTAAACATAATACCTTAGAGTACAGTCACACAGTTCAAGTGATAGCACTAAGACAGTCAGCATAACTTAAGCTTTAAAACGATGCAATAAAACTCATTCTTCAATACGAACGCCATACCAGTGCCATACGAATTGATGAGTCTTGTACATTCAGCGTTATAAAAATATGACCTTAAAAGTTAAACCATCGACCTCACAGCTTCTATACCCAGACTTTAAATTCTAGGCTGAGGTCCATGCAATGATATTACAATAAGAAAGACGTAGATAGGTTACTTGTGCTAAAAAAGTGGCACCCGAAATCAGGACTTTCGTCCACCTGAGCAAAGCATTGACAGTTTGGAACGACACTGCTTAATATCTGTCTCGTTTACGCTCTACTTAGTAAATAATCATGCTATCTTGTACACACGGTCAAATTTTTGACTTCGCGTCAGAAACTTTTTTTTTTTTTACTGACATAACCTATCTAACTACGTCTCATTGTTATATCATTGGGTCTAGTCATGAAAAAGGTGCGATAGAATGACAGATTGTTTTTCATACAACCTCAATTGAAGTCCAAGAATAGGCACTTGATACCTATTTGTTTTTTTTTCATAAAATTAGGTCAACATCTTATAGCAACGTCACTGATTGGCCAATAGGCTTTTTGTTTGACAGATTGCCAATAGCCAACCAACACCGGAGTGAACATTGCAAACCCAGAGATTTGGTGCATTGTTTGCGAAAACTATTTTTATTTTATTTGTTTATACCTAGCACTCACAAAATTCAAATCTGTCAAAAAATGGTGATAATTTGGGAGTTTGTTGCCAACCGTGTGTAGCCAGAACGCAGACTGTTTTTTTCGCCGGGAAATTAGTGACTGCAGTGTATTCATATTGCGTGTTATAGTTTTAATTTGCTGTTGTATGTCCACGTTACTTTTTTCTTTCTTTTTTTCGATTCCGTGTTTTAACATTAAAATAATAAATAGTCATAATAATATTTTATTATATATTTATACATAAAATAATTTATTACTAGGTAGGTAGTTAACAATATTTTATAGAGTTTTCACGGCAGTATAAGTCGATATTTTTGACCTTATGTTAACACAGTTTTGAAGCTGACTATATGCTCATTATACAAGCTAAGAGGCCTATTGACCGTGGATGTGTCAATACACTGTGCCATTATATTTGCCAAAAGTCACACGGCCATAGGATGAGAGGAATATTATGAATAGTGATTGAGACTGGCTGGCCCGTCACGTGTTGTAGATCTTGTAGAGAGGTAGGTAAAGGTTCTACATAAAAGTAAATCCAAAAGTCACTTGTTTGCTTTCCACCGAAATTTCATTTTCAGGGTTCCGTACCTAATAGGTAAAAATCGAGCCCTATGAATGAGACTCCGCTGTCTGTCTGTCACCAGGCTGTATACCCCTCATTCCCCTCGTAGAAGGCTTCGCGCAAATAACCGTGTTCTCCACTACGGACGATGAGAAGGAGGGGGGTCCCTGAGTTTTTAGTCGGTAGGCCACTGGGTTATCACTAGTGGAGAGTCCGACATAACCCCTCCCAGTGGACGGGTATGCGTAACGCATTCCCCAGGATTTGAAAAAAAAGGCTGTGTCTCAAAAACCGTGACAGCTAGCTGAAACTTTCACAAATCATGTACTTCCGTTGCCGCTATAACAACAATTACTAAAAGCAGAAATCAGAGGTGGTCCCCATACAATAAACGTGTTCTTTTTCGTATTTTAGCCTAATTCAATAACGTTACGAAGAAGACGCCTTAAATAGTAGATTATGCCACAAGGGCTTAAAGAAGTGTATTATGTTCCGGGCGTCATATTGTACCCTGAGTATGAGGGATTCTACGGTTAACTCCCGGGCGGAGCGAGGGAGTTAAGGTTAGAATCCTGAATACGAGGGGTTCAAGACCGCCCAAGACAAATACACTTTTAAGCCCGCGGCGCATACTCTACTTTTTAAACTTTCTGCGAGGCAATCGAAATTAATGGCTGAAAAAAGTAAGTGCTTAAATATTTATTTCAAGTGAAAATAGGTAATTAAATATGAGAAATAAAGTATTTATCAAAAATTAAAAGTGATGTTAGAAACATAAGACAGTTGCACAACTGTCTTATGTTTCTAACATCACAAGACATTGGAACAAGTCAATCAATCAAGAGTTACAATCTTTGGTACATTTATTTTATCAGCACAAGACTCAGGAGCTATTTGAGCGGTTGGCGCCTTTTTTCTTTCTTTGGCATCTATTTTGTTAGTGGCCAGTACGACATTCGAACTCAGAATAAAATCTCATTGCACCTAAACATTTTTGATTACACGATTGCATTCCAAATTCAAATCACTTTATAGCACAAGGGCAATAATGAAATTCAGTACAACATTATGTCCCGGTTAGACAGTAGGGCTATAATGGCTTACTTTAAGACAGCTTTACATGACACATAATGTGCCATTGACGAGCAGGTACAAGCAGGTACCTAGTATAAAAAGTCGCTTTCTCTGTCCCTATGTCCCTTTGTGTGCTTAAATCTTTGAAACTGTGCAACGGATTTTGACGCGGTTTTTTTAATAGATAGAGTGATTCAAGAGGGAGGTTTATATGTATAACTAGCGGCCGCCCGCGACTTCGTCCGCGTGGACTTGAGTTTAAAAAAATGTGATATATCTTCATAAATTGTAATAAATTGAAATGTCTTATTCAAAGGCATGAACTATATTACTGTAGTGCTTCATTTAAATCCATCTAGTAGTTTGTACGTTTAAAAAATGGAGTAACTTTTCCCGTTTTCCCAATATTACCCCTCACTGCTCTACTCCTATTGATCGTAGCGTAATGAAAAGTATATTATAACCTGCCCAAGAGTATGAAGAATAATTATGCCAAATTTCGGTAAAATCCGATAACAAATATACAGCAGACAGACAGACAGACAGGCAGAAAGACAGACAGACAGACAGAAATACAGACAGACAGAAAAAAATTGTACTTATTGCATTTTTGGCATCAGTAGCGATACCCATTCATCCCTTCATAGTTTTTTTAATACATTTCATGTACAGAATTGACCTCTCTACAGATTTATTATAAGTATAGATAACATCCTATTGCACCCGTGCGAAGCAGGCGCGGGTCGCTAGTTACATATATATGCATAGAAAACACCAGGAATATTTGTACAGTGTGGGGATCGTAACCGCGACCTTTTGTGTACTACTTATAAAATGAAAATGAAAAAGTTTATTCGGTGAAGCTACACGTAAAATACAAATTAACCAACCAATATTAAATTAAATCAAATTAGCCAACTTCTTAACCATTACCCCAAATCGGTAGTCAGAAAAATATTTCATACAACCATCCGGCATTGGTATAAACAAATACGAATGCTCGAATTAACTCTTTGAGCTATATTTGCTAACAAATATCCTCAATCAGTGTTTACTCAAATTCGCTCGTTTTAAATAAAAATGACACCGATGTGCGAGGTTTCGGAAAAATATTTGATATATACTCAGCCGCTAAGTGGTGCTTATCAGAACTGTCAACTTTAACGGCCGTGTCAGGTGTTCATCGGGAAACAAGGTCGTTTTTGATCACGCTTTTCAGCTCGTGTCAGGTGTACATGGCTTAGCATAGCATCATCGCAAACATAATTTCCATGATTTCATCTCGATCTCCTTTTTTAGGGTAGGTACCTTAAAGGTAAAAAAAGAACCCCATTACAAAGCATCCGCCGTCTGCTGTCTGTCTGTAGGTCAGTCTGTGAAAGCTAGAAAACTAAAATTTTCACAAGTCATGTATTTCTGTTGCCCCTGTAGCAACAAATAGGTGTACCTACTTGGAACAAAAAAAATAAAGTTTCATTATATTCCACACATACAAACTTTCGCATTTATAATATAGTAGGATTTGGCAAGTACTTGCAGAATGCGAAAAAGAAATCTCCCTTCGGATTCACTCGTGTGACGTTCAGTGAATTTTGTGAATAGCTCGGCAGTAGTTCCTGTGATGACAAACTCTTCAAGTTCATAATATAGTATGGATTCGATATAGTATACATACATTCGATAATATAATCTACTTACTGTGACTAAAATATAATATGTTTTCAAACGCCAGTGCTAAATACCTATTCTTAGTAATAATATTACCTACCTACATCCTATTCAGGTATTCAGAAATTCTGATGATACGCCATTTAACTATATTAGCGAAACGCTAACACTTCAATAATATTTTTCAGAACGGTACCTACTGATTAGCAAGACACAAAAGGTTCCGGGTTCAATCCATGCCATATTTAAAACTTCCTAGATTTATGTCTAAACACTTTGACAAGTTATACCTACGTACGTATTGCTTCTAATTTTCAAAAATATCAATTTCAGTGGTTTTTATTTTAAACAATTAGCATATCACCTCTAACCTATCAGTAAAGCAGGTTTTTTTTCAAAGTTAAGTCAAATGTTTATTTCTATGTTTATTATTACATAAATTAATTTAATTTTATAAGTATATGGACTTAGTTTAGCATTAGTAAGTAATGGTAGGTAATGGTATGTACTTAATAGAATATTTTGTTTTTCTTGTTGCATCTGTACCGAGTGTTTTTGTCTCATATTGCTTGTATTATTACTGTACACTGATATGTTAAGTAGGTACGTTAATTTACAAAACCTTGTTGTTTTGTTATGTACGAAATTTAAGTAACGCTTTGCGTTTATCGGTTCCATAAAAATATTAATCGTAGAAAAAGTGTCGAGGTGATAGTTCTGGGGTGGCAGGTGTACCCACCTCTCTCTCTCTCAATGTAAGCTCCGAACGTCTCACGGGCGAATTCGAAGTGAGATTCCATTTTGGCGGAGGTACCTACCTATCAATAATGGCGTAATATGGCGTATCATAAATTTTTTTGTCAGTGACAGGTGACACAAATAAAAGGTCAAAATCTTAACCCGCCTTTTTGCAGTTAGGGAAAAAAACAAAAGTTAAATACAAAAAAATGGCATTAAGTCCGCCAATAGGGTAGATGACTATGAGTGATTTTGCATGTTTTTTATGTTCCCCAAAAATAATAATTGATTTCAAATGTTATTGTAAAACCACAATCGAAATTCGTTTCAAAATGAGGCTACAATAGGCCTGCAAACTTGGGTGGGCAAGTCCATTTCATATGTGTTAAATTTTTGTAAAACAATATCACTTTTTTGTAACCCAAACTATTATGAAGGAATTATGTTAGGAGACCATTATCATAAACGCAATATTTAATATAGCTGTCGAACAAAGTTATTACGCGCTCCTTACAAAAACAGCGAGTGTGACGTCACTTTCGCTGTCACTTTTGTATGGAGCGTTTTTGGGCAAGTCCAAAAATGTGCATTTCAAATTGTGATATCTCTGGTGGTATTGATCCTGATGAAGTGATTCTTTGAGGATTGTTTACATAAATGTAAGGTCTTTCGATAAAAACAAAAAAAAATTACAGTCATCATGCCTATTACAATTTTTTATATCAAGAAGAAATAAAAATGCACAATAAAATGTGAAATCCTGCTACCAATCACCTTACGTCATCACAACAACAAACTCCGACAATATGTGTTTAGGAGCTACTTAAAGTAATAAACTTAACAACTTGTAAAGTTTATATTTGCTTCGCAATATTACTAAACAAGTTAAGCAATATTACAGTCTCTTGCATTAAACATCAAACCAGTCAAGTGCAATAGTTGAAATGTAAATGCAAAATTATTTTAAGTTCCTCAATAATAAATAATTAGTATTAGTAAATAATTATTGTTTTAATCTTGTTTACATTCCGCATCAAGCCTACTTCGTCGTCGAATCGTAGTTGAAGTCTTTATCAGTCTCCTTCGTCTATTTTCGGCTAAATAATTATCATTATCGTTGCCACTGCCGGAATTTTCTACCAAATTAAAAACTATGAATTAGCATTTTTTTTGTAACTTGTCAAATTGACATCTCTAATCCTATCACTGGCCAGTAATAATTTGCACACATTTTAAATCGTTTCGCGCGCAATAATTCGCTTCTCCAACTTCCACACAAATTCAAACCTTATTTTTTACACTCAACGCTTCAAATTTCCTCACCAAACGCATAATGCGATCATAAACAGATTTCGGCTTAAACAGTAGGTACATAAGGTTTAACCTCGACCTTGTACGGTCACGTACACAAGTGCTAACCTCTTCAAACGATGTCATATTGACAGAAGTGCATGCATACACTTATGTAAGGCTTAATCTTTAGAACCTAGTGCTAATTCAAGTATGAATGCATAGCAATAAGCATACAACAAATACCTTTGAAGATTGGCTACTAATACAGAGGTCGCGAGTTCCCCGCACAGTACAAACATTTGTGGGCATGAACATGTCTGTTTGTATTGGTCTGGGTGTTTCCTATGTACATTATGTTCTACTAAAGCGATTCTGTAAAGTCCTACGATCGATCTTAAAATTCAGAGTGTACCTATTTAATTAAAACGAACAACAGCTCAATGAGAAAAAAATAGGATAGCGAAGCGAGAATAAGTACCAGCTATGCTATTCTGGCTAACGTCAAATCTCACCTCGATCGTAATTAGGAAAAAACGGTAACTCCACATTGAAATAATTACTTATGAAATGTTGACTTAGTTCTTTTCACTCAAACGATCACATTCGCCTAGTTATTGAGTTATACAGAACTGCAATATACTTACAATCTCACTTCATAATCGTTCGATGAGCAAATGCAGAATGTCACCCCATTGATTCTATCGATTGTGGTAGCGGGTTCGATCCCCGCAAGGTACAAACATTTGTGTGCATGAACATGTCTGTTTGTACTGGGGTGGCATTCGCGCGGACATCACTTCACATCTGGGTGCTTCACCCTTACTTCCATCATCAATATGCTTCACTCTGAATTAGTATTTTTAGTATTATTAAAAAATGTTATTTGGCTCAGTTTTTTTCTCTCAAACGACCACTATCGCAAAGAAATTGAATTTTAAAGATAACGCACCACGAGCGAAGTGAGTCTTGACTCCAACCGGAATACCATAGCTGGTCTGGTTGTTTCCTATATATATAAGTATGTATTTACAAAAAAATAAATTCCGAAATGTTTATCCGTTGTCTAGTATCCCTTATCACAAGCATGTAGTTGCTTTATTTGGAGGCGAGATGGCGCTGTGTGGAATAATGTCCGGTGATATTAATTGATTTTATAAATTGATTGCCCACGGGCACCCAGGCGCTTCAAAGTAGACACAACTACTAAGTTATTTCTATCTAAATAAGTAAACCCAACCTCTTGTTTCCAGGCAATCATGGTGTCCTGCCGTGAAGAGGCTCCTGCCGCCCAGATTCCGCAGTTCTACGCGGGTCGCTCCATATTCATCACAGGAGCTACAGGGTTCATGGGACAGGTGAGGGTCTGAGTAGCAACAAGGAGGCCGTCTTTAGTGCGGTCCGTTTTGAGTCAAAAGTGACAAAGGCGCGCTAACGTCGCTCAATAGGGTAGATGACTATGAGTCATTTTGCATGGTTTTATATGTTCCCTAAAAGCAATAATTGATTTCAAATGTCATTGCGAAACCACAATCGAAATTTGTTTCAAAATGAGGCCATAATAGGCCTGCAAACTTGGGTGGGCAAGTCCATAAAACAAAATCACTATTTTGTAACCCATACTAATATGAAGCAATTATGTTAGGAGACCATAACCGCAATATAGCTGCCGAACAAATGTCTTACGCGCTCTTTACAAAAACAGTGGACGTGACGGCACGTTCCCTGTCACGTTTGTATGAAGTGTTTTTGGGCAAGTCCAAAAATGTGCATTTTAAATTGAGATATCTCTGGTAGTATTGATCCTAATGAAGTGATTCTTTCAGGACTGTTTACATAAATGGAAGGTCTTTCGATAAAAAACAGAAAAAAATTACAGTCATCTAGCCTATTCGGGATGTTATCACTTTTGACTCAAAACGGACCGCGCCCTTGTTGACACATTGGAGATATTTAATTAAAGGATATTAAGTATGCAAAAGGTGAACAAAACATAGAAATTACATCATATGTGACTAATACTTACCTACCTACATACGTAATAAGTCGGTTCTTCCCGATAGAAACAACTTCTGAACAGGTGGTAGAGGAACATGAAATGATTCCTACATCATTTTTTTTCACAAACACGTCTTGTATAAAAAAGGACAATAAACCAAAAGCACGGTAAAGGAGTAATACTATTATCTTGCCAAAAGCTTCAACTCTTAAGGAGGTAGATATATCAAACGAAAATAAAAAAAATAAATGACAAAGGTTTCGGTAATTTTGTGCATAGGTTGGAGCTTGGCCTATTTATCTCTGTTTTTATACATGTAAGCATGTTTAACATACAAGTAGCACTTCCTGTTGCAACTAATTAAAATAATTGCCACCTCTGCCCTCTGGTGAGCATAATATTAACACATTGCAACAATAGTAGAAATTAATCTATGAGTACAGAGGGCAGAAGATCGTTTTACGAATTCCTCAATATGTTTGAACCTTATGAAAATGCAATATTTAAACTGAACTTTAGTTAAAAAAGCCTGTGCTATGAGAGGCTATGCCCGGTGTTGCGCTTTTTTTCTTATTTTTCGTCGTTCAGGTAGTTTTAAATATTGACGTGATAACGTCTTTAAAATCGTTTTATTCGGGTGACATGTTCAGAAACTTGTGTCACACCAAAACCTCACGAGCGCGATCGCAGGTATAACGAGAGAGAGACGGACCGATCTCCCGTCTCATCTCGAGCGCTGCCAGTCATTCCGTGAAACTTGTCACGCGGAATCCTCACGAGCGGAGGCAGGCATAGCGTTCGAGTGAGTGGACCGATCTTCCGGACGTTATCACGTAAACATCTCGATCGTAAACCTACTTCACAAACAACCAATTTTTTTTTAATTCCAGGTGTTGGTAGAACGCCTCCTGACCACATGCCCTGACGTAGACCGACTGTTCTTGCTGATGCGGAAGAAGAAAGACCACACGCCGGAGAAGCGTCTCACTGTGCTGAAGGAATCTCAGGTAATGTTTTGAAGACTCTAGCGAGACCCTTTTCTTTCATTTTTTATTAGAAACTAGCTGTCTCGACCTATTAGGTCTCGACAGACGTGATTCTGTTGTCAAACATTATCCCATTATTTACGAAAACTTAAACAGCGCTTCAACAACACGTTAACTTTAGTATCGCTCTGTCCCTTTCATTCTTGTTGCTGCCGCCATTTGCGAGTAAGTAAAACACGCCAATTGCGTAATCTATCATTTAGCGTTGGGTGATGTGTGTGTATTCCCCCGAATGCACAAACGTCAATCAACGCTAAGCACGCGCTCACGCTCATGCTATCCCTTAAAATGTCAAATAACTAAAAGGGACTATACTTCTGAGGGATGCTCGTTGATTTGATCATATTGATCATAAATCTTACACACTCGCGGTTATTCTGCGTAGGTACCTAAAGAAAGAAAGAAAGAAACATTTAATTTTCGTATATGCCTAAACATTGGGAAACAAACGTTGCTGCCAGGTAGAATATACCAGAAAAATTCAGCCGGTGTGGTAATGGTCTCGGTAGCCCAGTCGCCCGTATGCGAAAGACGCGGGTTCGATTCCCGCCTGATGCCAAGAAGGCCGAATGTCCTTTTCTGGTTTTCCTATCTTTAGTAAGACGTTATGACTGTTTCTCACAGGTGTTTGACAACATCAGACAGAACTGCCCCAGCCAGTTGGACAAGCTGTCAATCGTGTCAGGCGACATCACACTGCCAGGACTTGGGCTGTCAGCAGACGCCGTGGGAGAGCTGAGGAATGTGAGTACTGGTTCAAATAAGTAGGTAGAGATCGTCTAAGCCAGTGGTTCCCAAACTTATTTTGTCTACTGCCCACTTTGAGAATAAATATTTTTTATCGCCCCCATTTTTTCACCTACCGCCTCTACACAACGCCCCTTTTCTTTCTGGGTCTCTTACCGCCCCCCTTGAGACCTGCAGCGCCCACAAGGGGGCGTTATCGCCCACTTTGGGAAAGACTGGCTAAGCTGAAAAGACGCGCCCTTCCACTGCATCTTTGCATACAAGCAAACACTCTTGTATGCGTAGATGCGGTGGAAGTGTGCGTCATTTCAGCTTTGAAGATCTCTATTCGCTATCGACTATCGTATCATTTCAAAATTTCAGGAATGGATTTCTAAAATGATACAATAATACAACTTGCATTTTTAAATTTTATTTAGGTTTAGGAGTTGTTATATTCTCAAGAGCAGTTCACGTAGCGCTGATGGGTGTTCAAACATCGGGTCAAAACAAACAACTTGCAATAACAAATACTTAGTAAGTCAAATAATACAGAAGTTGATGACATGCAAATTAAGTTAGAAACACTGTATCAGCTGAAATGCATGTTATAAATGACTATGAAGATTATTCAAAACTAGCGGCCGCCCGCGACTTCGTCCGCGTGGACTTAAGTTGAAAAACGAAAAGTAACATTTCTTTATAAATTGTAGCCTATATTGTAGCGATTCGGATGGATAAGCTACATTATTGTAAAGTTTCATAAAATACATGCAGTAGTTTTTACGTGAAATAGCAACACGGCACATCGACACATACCTACAAACTTTCGCATTTATAATATTATACTTAGTAAGTAGGATAAACTGTGTGAAATAATTTAATTTATCAAGTACTCATGTCACGATGACTTTTTTGACCCAAACGTGAATCTTAGAGCCTTTACACATTGCGACGTTTTTTGTAGCGATACTGTTGCGATACAGCATTGATACGAACGCCATGCATATTAGCCGAGAGTTTAACGGCACAGCGATACAGAAACGATACAGCATCCATGCAAATATGCGATACAAAGTCGATACAAACGACATTTTAAAGACAACTCAACAATTACATCACATGGAATTGTTGAGATGTCGGCAACTACACCAATAGTCGCGGGTTCTATCCTCGCACAGTACAAACATTTTGTGTGCATAAACATGTTTGTTTGGATTGGTTTGAGTGTTTCCTATGTATATTAGGTAGGTATGTATTTACAAGAGAAAAAGTTGTCTAGTATCCCATAAAAACGGGCTTAATTAGCTCATCTTGAGGCTAGATGGCGCTGTGTGGAATAATGTCATTTATTTATAACAGCAGTAGGCTCGCCCTTACCACGTTTGGGTCCAAAATTCGCTTTGCGATGTGGGCTCTGAATGTTTCGTTCATCTTGATGCCATAAATCAGCTAGTTGTTGATTACCCCGTTTCGATTTACATATTGTAATCGTATGTATCCCCCTTATTCATAAAACTTGAACAGCTCTTCAACAACACGATAACTTTTGTATCGCTTTGTCACTTTCATTCTTGTTGCTGCCGCCATTTGCGAGTAAGTGACATAACACGTCAATTGCTTAAACTATGCTTGAGCGTTGCGTTCGTTTTTATGAATAAGGGGGTCTACTGCACTTAATTAAAAGTACTTGTTACGGTAGGACCGATATGTGGTTATTATTTTTAGAGTTGGTTTTTGTAACTCTTTCTGACTGTTTACCAATTAAGTATCTTTGTGGGCTAAAAATAGAATATTCACGAGGTCAGCAAAAATATAAGAAAAAGATACTTAAAGACACGTGTTACCTCAAGCACTTTATATAAGACTCGTTAGCAATTAATTCTGAAAAGATAGTTTTTGCAGTAATTGCGTAGTTACTATGATGACTGATTAAATTGATGATGACATGACGGCATGTTTGTAAAAACACGTAGTTAATCGCACTGTAATGATTTAGTTATTTACACAGAATGAAATTAGTACAGTCAACGGCATGACAGGTTACCCTTATCCTTCTTTAAATCTTGATTTTGTTTGATTTCATTTCACCGCCCGTTATCTGGGTTGCTTGTGTTTTTTATCGGTGTTATCTATTACCGGAGAGTTAGCCGCAATGAGCATAAAGTACGAGTGAGCGTTCCGGACTTGAACTCGGGACTATGGGGTGAGCCAGAGTGTTTAACCACTGGGCCACGAAGCTCTCATCAATGCCCAAGTAACACAGCTAGCAGTATAAGGTCTTAGTAACAGCAAACCCGGGAGCGCTAAGCTTAAAAAGCTGTTGATTATTGTCTGAGTAAACGAGTACTCAGCTCTTATTCAAGCAAATTGGGCACACTTTTAAATGCTTTAATTTGTATAATGGCAATATAAAATCTGACAAGTAGCAATGTAATGGTCCACACAACTTAATAACGTCTGAAAAACGGCAGTCGTTACTTATACACAGATATTTTATCATGTTTATTCAGATAAATATTCGTGGCTGTGATATTCAAAAACTACCCAGTTATAAGCACATTTGTACCACAATAATTCAAACAAAATGTGTTTCCTTCAAACAATTGTTGACATCATAAATATTTATTAAGTTATTGATGTGAAATGGTACTGGAATTGAGAAGTAATTTTTAAATATAAGTTTTAGCTATTAGACATAATGAAATGATGTTGCGCAAGTAATTTTGTCGTCAATAACGTATGCCCTGTAACGATTGGTTTAACGCGCCGCTTCAATATCGACGTTTAATGATAGAAATAAGTTATTGTGCAAGATAGAAATAAGGCAAAAAAAAAACTTTTAGCGTAAATCCTTATTTTAGTGTTTTAAAAGCAATAATTAGTTTATGTATAATACTCGAATTTGTCTCTGTGTCCATAAAACACAGCATTTGATAGGAAAAACAATTCCAAAAATATTGTTTTTGAGGTTATAATGGCGGCACCTATAAATCTGATTATAAGCTGCTCACGGAGCTGTTTTACTGAGAAATGCTGAATAATAGTTTTGCTACGTCATATTACTAAGCTTTTATTTGGCAAAGCGCGGTATGGCGGAATCATTTCTGAATAACAATTGAGTATTTGTTCACATGTTTTGTCATACAGCTTATTAGGGTTCAAAACAGAACAATCAAAAACTAGCATTTCGTGGCAAAAAGATTAGGTGATCGATCGAACTTTATTATACAGTCTGTCTGATCACCGGTATCGGACCCGTGAGGGTTCATTAATATAATACATTTTATCGACCAATCCACTTTTAAAATATTTTTTTTCCTTCTATTACAAAATGGCGGCCAATTGTTTTTTTTCGCCGAACCCGGTTGTGTTCATATATTTAGGAATATCTACCGATGTGCAGGACACATAAGCGTGAAAAGGATTCGATGGGCAGCTGAAAAAGTAGACAATATGTTGTCATGAAAAAAATATCAAACTCCCACTAAAACCTTTAAAAATCACTTGAAACGTGAAATTTTTAGAAAAAAATTAGTTTTATGTTTCAGAAACGCAATGTTACATAAAAATTGGACCGTGGCGGTGATACCTTTTTTTCATTTTATTAGATGCACCAAATCATTACCTAAAAACTGTTGTTTATATCTTAGCTTCAAGTGAACTACACACATCAAAAGTGTCTAGGGATATCTCAAGCATTTTCATACAAAGTATAGCTATTGGGGAGGCTGTAAAAATTAAAATATTGATACCAACGTAGAAATTTTTAGGACACAGAAACTGCTATATCTGCCCTTTCAGATTGTATAAAGAAATTCATTGTGGTAGCATTATTGTACAATCGTAAGGACGTTAAAAAAAAGACAGATTTTTCTTTTAAAAGGTTTCAAAATTTTAGCAAAATCAAAGATATTAGATAATGCTCAGCATTATCTTAGAATAACTCGAGGAAACAGGCATAAGATAAAGGTTAAGAATATTACAAAAAAACGTTTGATTTTGCTAAAATTTTGAAACCTTTTAAAAGAAAAATCTGTCTTTTTTTTAACGTCCTTACGATTGTACAATAATGCTACCACAATGAATTTCTTTATACAATCTGAAAGGGCAGATATAGCAGTTTCTGTGTCCTAAAAATTTCTACGTTGGTATCAATATTTTAATTTTTACAGCCTCCCCAATAGCTATACTTTGTATGAAAATGCTTGAGATATCCCTAGACACTTTTGATGTGTGTATTTTAGGCGTTATTAACTATTTAAAGACTTTATCATTGTTTTTTTTGCTCGGTGATCATGTCATGTCATGTGTAATCACGTTCTAGTTTTGATGTAACATTATTTTTTTTTATAAAAACTTCTTTTTTTTTCTTCTTTAATTTTTACGTTTCTAGTGTTTTTGAACGGTTTTGATGAGAGTTTTTATTTTTTTTTGATATCAGCATTTTGTATTTATACCAATCTATCATAAAAATTGATGTTAAATGTGATAAATTAATGTTTTTTTGTTTTGTTTTATCTAGAAAAAATGCTGTGGTGATCATGTTTTTTTTCAACTTACGTACCTAATAAGTCTAGCTTGAATTAACTACTCGTATGTACTGCATACCATTTATGTTGGTACGTCCACCAATTCACTCAAAACATTTTCAATGGTTCTGTTAGCCCTTTATGCCAGTACTCCGCATCACAAATATTTTTTATGGTAACATTTCTGGAAGTTTGTAAAAAAGGTTCTAGGTTCTATTGGTAAATTAAAGTATTCCCATTTAGTATTACTATTAATTCTTTTAATGTCATTTGCCATATGTTTTCACTCATAGCCCATTATTTTAGCTTATTGTGAAAATCAGTATTTTTAAATTCGTTAATATTCTTATCTAATTCATGGCCACTACATGCGTAATCATCATTATGTATATGAAATTGCTGGTACGGAACACTCTTCTGCGTACGATCACACTTGACTGTTAAGGTTAGCTTGACCGCTTTATTCCTTCATTATTATTCAGCATTTTTCTGTGTAAATACTGTATAACTAACTTTAAAACTGCTAGTTTCGGTATAAGAATAGAAGTATGTATAAGTGAGTTATAAACCAAGTCTACATTTCTTTTATAACAATATAAGCTTAATTAGAACCCAGAAAGTACTTTTTATCAGCAGCTGAATAATTGGTAAAATAAAGAACCTTATAAGATTTCAAAATAATATTAAAGCTGTTATTCAGCATCTAGTTGCTAAGGATACTTTATACAGAATATAGCGTTTTTAACAGCAATAAGCTTAATAATGATTGTATAATAGTAATGTACATTATGTTTATTCAGCTTGTTATCTTTTAGCTTACTGTTATTCACATTAAAGCTATGTGCAACTCTGTAAGCTTAGAAACGTTTGTGTTATATTGGGGATAAAAGTTATTACTAAGCCTTAAGAAAGAAGCCGAAATTATTAAAAAGTTACTTAGCTTAAAAAAGTATAAAAGCCGTAATACGACGTTAGTCAGAATGAAGCTATTTATTTAACTGTAACACAAATGTTACGGAACTATTAACTGTGTTATGAGTCGCATTGGTACTTTTATCATGCTTGTGTGTTACTTGGGTGTGTTACATAAACGGCCTATATTAGTCCCACTGCTGGGCACAGGCCTCACCTCAACTATGAGGTGTAACAACAAGTCATACTCCAACACGCGGGCTCAGTGCGGATTGTTGGAGGGGTGTAAGGTTAGTGAGTAACCTTAATGTCAGATGTTATCAAGCCGCCTTGAGGCCCTATTACAATCTCTTATTGTGACAGTCTAGTCAAGCTTAGCTTTTGAGCTGCATATTTACCGTCACAAGTCGTGTTTTGTGTAGTAAATAGTGTCAAAAAAACCTTAATTTTTCTTCATTGCTGTAGTAAGTAATTTTGCATGTTTTAGTCAAAGAAGACGTAAACTGAGCTAAAACTGAGCTGTAGAAAGATCGTAATAGGCTAGTGAGCAACCTTAATGACTGATGTTATCAAGCCACCCTAAAGCCTCTGACAAGGCTTAACGACTGACATCGACGTTAACCGGAACCAACTGCTTAACGTGCCTCCTGAAGTACAGAGATGCCCGAAAATACATCACTAAATTTTGGCCGGGGTGGTCACCCATCCCATTTCCGACCCAGCGTGTGTTGCTTTACAACAGCGATCGTCGCCGATTACTTTCACAACCACGCCACGGGCACCTCATGAACGTATTAATATCGAAATATCCTCTTCACCCAGGTGTCGGTGGTGTTCCATTCTGCTGCGACCCTGAAGTTCCACGAGACCCTGGCGAAGGCTGTGGAGCAGAATGTCCGCTCCGTCATCAGGGTTCTGGAGCTGTGCGATAACCTACCCAATATACAGGTGAGATTCTTCGTGCTTGATCGAAGGATAAGTATGAAATAACAGCAGTCTTATAAAAAGATAGGAAAACCAGAACCAGAAACTTACTGCCCCGAACCATGAAATTGTGGAATGAGTTGCCGCATGCGGTATTTCCGGACAAATACGACCTGCAGTCCTTCAAGAAAAGAGCGTACTCCCATTTAAAAGGCCGGCAACGCATTTTGTAGCCCCTCTGGTGTTGCAAATGTCCATGGGCGGCAGTATTCACTTTCCATCAGGTGATCTGTCTGCTCGTTTGCCCCCTATCCTATAAAAAAAAAACAGAAAAAGACATTCGGTCTACTTGGCATCAGTCGAGAATCGAACCCACGTCTTTCGCAAACTGGGCGACTGCACTAATTATTGTGCTACCGAGACCATTAACAGACCGGCCGAAATCCGGTTTGCGAAAGACGCGGGTTCGAATCCCGCCTGATACCAAGTAGACCGAATGTCTTTTTCTAGTTTTCCTATCTTTAGTAAGATGTTAATGCATTATCCCTAATGCTAAAAAGAAAAAAAACCGAACTTAACGCGAAAGGACCATAATAGATCACAGTAAAACTAGTGCAAACTGTCAAAAACGTCGTCTAGAAGTTTTTGAATTGAGCTTATTCAGACAAGCTACTTGCTTACTTGAATCCTCAAATCAGAAATCTATAATTGTTCTTAGGCCCTAGTGTACGTCTCAACGGCATACAGCAACTCCGACCTCAGCGTTGTGGAGGAGAAGGTGTACCCGCCACCAGCTTCTCTCCCCGGACTCCTGGCGCTGACAGATGTAGTGTCAGACGAACTGCTGGACTCCATAACTGACAAGTAAGTGCAGGCAGAAGCAAGTAAAGTTATTGCTTTCTAGGATATAAACACTCCTTGCCGAGTACAATGTATATTTTTGGGAAATAACTCAGAAATGCACTCTTTCTTAGTAAAACAATTATTGATTTGTTACTAAATCAAAACAAAATGGTTCCCAAAACCAAGAAAATAGGAGTTCACCCGCAATGCACACAATAGTTTTACAAGCTTATTTCGTGATGGAGATTCCAACAAAAGTGCGCGCCTAAATTTATGTGATTGACAGAACGCATCGATCTATGGTCGTCGTCTATGGTTCCAGTAGTGTAAATCCTCTGTAGTGTAGTGGCCCTCTACGTCTGCCAAGGAGGTTCTGCTAGTAATATGTTATTTAGCATGACTTGTGTGGAGGTAGTCACACCACTTTCAATCTAACCGTTCGAGCGCAGGTAATTCAAAAATTTTCAAACATACAAGTCCTTTAAAAGACCCACTGCTGGGAACAGGCCACACCTCAACTAGATGTGGTACGAGCCATACTGCACGAGCGGGCTCAGTGCGGACTGTTGAAGGGGTCTAAGGCTAGTGAGACACCATGCTGTCAGATGTTATCAAGCCACTTTCATTTCCTCGACTACGCTTAACGACTGACATCTTGGACTTTGTTCGTAGTTGCCGATCGCCTTTTATTATTTAATCTTATGTAGGGGTAGCACTAACCTGGCATCTCCATTACATAGAAACGTCTAGAAAAATAACTTATACTTAGAAAGTAATTTTGTGATTGTTACAGGTTCATAGCTCCGAAGCCCAACACATACACCTTCACCAAGGCCATGGCAGAGGTGGCGGTCACACACCATGGTGGAGAAGCCTACCCAATTGCCATATTCAGACCTTCCATAGGTAATGTATAAGAGGGATTAACCAACATACCTACTTGGTTGGTTAGCCATAAGCAACACACCGCTCGATGATGTAGAAAGCTTTTAGAGTTTGATTAAGTGTTTATAGTGGTAAATTTGAATTTTAGTAAATAAATAAAATTGCATTTAAAAAAAAAATGGTTGTTTGTAAAGTAGGTTTACGATCGAGATGTTTACGTGATAACGGCATTTCACGGAATGACTGGCAGCGCTCGAGATGAGACGGGAGATCGGTCCGTCTGTCTCTCGTTATACCTGCGATCGCGCTCGTGAGGTTTTGGTGTGACACAAGTTTCTGAATATGTCACCCGACTAAAACGATTTTAAAGACGTTATCACGTCAAAATTGGTAGTTTTGAAAAAGACTTGGAGAACGCGTGCGTTCACCTGGTAATACTGACTTTCTTTTCCTTTCCAGTAATATCCGCCCTCAGACACCCGTTTCCGGGCTGGGTGGAGAACCTCAACGGCCCCACCGGCGTAGTGGTGGGTGCAGGCAAGGGTCTACTACACGTCTTCCGCTGTCGAAGGGCTGCAAGAGCTGATATGCTGCCAGTGGACATCGCTATAGATACCCTCATTGCGGTTGCTTGGGAGACTGCTACTGACAAGTGAGTATACTTAGCTCTCAAGCAAATTGTATCTTTGAAATATCTGTAGTTGATAAGTAAATTGTCCCTTGCGTCTATTGTGCGATAAGTGAATTGTCCTAGAGACTATTGAAGTACCCGCAAAGGGTCACTAAGTTATAAGTGCTTATATTGTTGACATCATCATGTATCCATTTAGTGAGCAATAAAGTTTTGAAGTTTGAAGTTTGGCAAGGAGGTTTTAGCAAAGAAGACTGTGGTCTACCCTGGTGAAGTATTTATTTATTTATTTAATCTTTAATGCACCAACCAGTACAAAAGGCGGACTTAATGCTGAAAGCATTCTCTACCAGTCAACCATAGGCCAACCATACCATAACCAGACAGAAATACTGTTAGCGGTACATAATTTTAGGTTAATCAGTGAATATTTACGAAGTTGGAAAGAAAGGTGGCACCCGAAATCAGAACTTCGAGCACCTGAGCAAAGCATTGACAGTTAAAGACATCAATGCGCAACACATAATGGTGTCTGTCTGGTTTACGCACTTAATAAATAATCATAATATCTTGTACACACGGTCAAACTTTATGTATGTACGCCAGGGGACAATTTTCGACTTCGCATCACTACTGACATAACGTATCTACCTCTTTTAAATTTCATTGGCAGTAACCTTATACCGTGTTTTATCAAACTGATTGGTCTCCCACAGATCACCAGACGTCCGAGTCTACAACTGCAGTACGTACAAGAACCCCACCACTTGGGGTGCCTTCGAGCTGAAACTACGCCATCTGATCAGAGAACATCCCCTTGACAAAGTCATGTGGTACCCTTACGGGATTAGTATAGAGAATGGGTGAGTTCACTTAAATGGGCACAGGTCTCAACTATGAGGTGGAATGAGCCATACTCACAAAAGCGGGCTCAGTGCGGATTGTTGGAAGGGTGTAATTAAGGCTAGTGAGCAACCTTAATGTCAGATGTTATCAAGCCGCCCTAAGGCCTAGACTAGGCTTAACGACTGACATCTAGCGACGTCAACCGGCACCAACTGCTTAACGTAAGCACGGAGAGGCCCGATATACACATCACTAAATTTCAGTCGCGGTGGTCACCCATCCCATTTCCAACACGGCGTGTGTTGCTTTACAACAGCGATCGTCGCCATCACTGTCACAACTGCGCCACGGGCACCTTAATTTATCTCTTAATAACATTTTTTCAAAAGTATATAGTTTTTGTTTCGGTGCAAAAAAAGTTGTACATTAATAATGTTTTTGTTTGCTATATTACAGATTTTTACAAAAAACATTGGAGACTTTGCTACAGACGATACCTCTACATTTAGCACAATATGCTACCCGAATCTTAGGAATTAAAACAAGGTAAAGAATATTAATAAAATGCGGAAGGTGGATGTATGGATGTGAAACTTAATTTTAAGTTCAATTAAAAATAAGCCATGATTTCGTTTCCCGCGTAACAGCTGACAGTGTTTAAGTTTTTTTAAAAAGTTTAATACTTGGCTTAGGCTCAAGTTCTGAAATAGAAAAATAAACTACCAAAATAGTAGATTTGATAACACTTAAAATTCTTATTTTGTCTTTAATTATGTGTAACTTTTTACAAGACACCAAAATAAAAATGTTATTAATTTTCAGGCTTAATTTAATAATGGTAAGCAACCGCCTGCAAATGATGAACGATGTTCTTAAGTTTTTCGCCCAGAGAGAATGGCACTTTGTAACTGACAACGTGGAGCGGCTGCGACAAAGATTGACGCCCCAAGACGCTGCTATTTACAACCTTGACGTAAAATCCTTCCAGTGAGTATAACTAATCCCTTAACATATTATTACCCAATCAACTACAGTAAAAACTACCACCACGTATGCGGTCCTAAGGAGTATTACAACACCTAACAGTACAGCTATGGTTTTCGCCAAAACTCACTTCGCTCGTGATGAATGAACTTTAAAATTCAATTTCTTTACTACTGTGGTCGTTTGGGAGAAAAGAACTAAGCCAAGTAACATTTTTCAGTATTTTATCTCATTTTGTATGTATTTACGAACTATACTAATTTAGAGTGAAGCGTATTATTGGTTAAAGTAAGGGTGAAGCACCGCGATGTGAAGTGATATCACCTCAGGGGTGGCATTATGTATGTAAATTACTAAAAAATATTGTTTGTCTAAGTTCTTTTCTCTCATTCGACCACTGTCGCAAATAAATTGAATTTTAAAGATCACTCACCACGAGCGTAATAAGTTTTGGCGCCAACCGGAATACCATAGCCATAGCCATGGACATGAATACGGGGAAAAGCTCTGCATTATATTTTGAAAACAAAAACGGACCGATGTTATATTTACTGTATGAAAGATGAAAAAAGATAAAAAATAAATAAATAAGGATTTATCATTATAATACTCGAGATTATTTAGAAAGAGAGAGAGCTATGTCCTTACATATAAAATAAGGTAGAAGTTTAGAAATTAATACTGTTATTATTTCAACAGATGGGACGACATGTACACAAACTTCGTAAAGGGAACAAAAAAATATGTGTTGAAGGAAAAAGAAGAAGAATTAGATGAAGCTAAAAGGCACTTACGGAGGTAATTACTAATTTCTTTCTCTCGAAACGACCTTAAAAATTACCTCACTGTGATCCAACTGATTTAGGTACGGTCAACGGCATGACAGGTTACCCATTTTATATCATTTTTCCTTGCTCTATGGCAAAGAAAAATTCACATTTGACAAGTTATGTATAGAACGGTTTACCCTTGTTTGATCGAACAACGTTTGATATAATATTACTAAATCGAACAACGTTTGAGAAAATCATCACTTTGTATAATATCATTTGATAGAATTTTCAGTTCGTCGAATGTTTATTTGCTATAACAACGTTTGCACTAATGATCAAAAGGTAGAATGTTCATTTGATGTAATTTTCAGATGGTATAACATGCCAAGCAGCATGTAATGAGGCAAGTCGTTTTTTGGGTTTAAAAAAAATAACCACGAAGGCTTAAGGCGGGAGCTACGCTCCGCTTCGCTCCCGCCTTAAACCTTCTAACCTAATCTAACCGAGTCGGTTCCGCCCAAACTATAGTATAGGGCAGTGACGAAATTCGATAATATGAAATTAGTTCAAATGAAATTCGTTCAAACAAATAATTACATCAAATAAAAATTTACCAATTAAATATTCGGTCAAATGAATAATTCTCCGAACTGGAAGTCTACCACGGAAATCGATAACGATATATGCGGATCCATCGACAGTGCCCCGATACGTTCGCCTAGTAGCTACTCCGTAACATTGTCGTATCGTGGTCGTATCTCTCCACGACCGTCGTTATCATAGACAATAATCGTGAATGAATGACTGAGTAAAAAGTTTGTTTTCCTTGAACCAATTGTTTTCACTCCTTTTCACCCCAATTGGTTAAACGAAAACAAACTTTTTTTCGGACTCGTTGCCTACTAAAAAAAGAAGTCGTCAATGTCAAAGTGACAAAATAAATTCTTTTTGACAGTTTCAACTGATGAACTTTTTTTTAAAAAAAAATGTGCTAATCATAAATCAAATTTAGTATTGTGCAGTTATCTTTATTAAAGGTGTAAAGAGTTGTGTAAGTACCTAAATAGTGAATTAATTTCCATGCGTGCAAGTATTATTGTAAACATCTTGTTTTGTTTTACCTATTTTAATTATTAAGCAATGCACTTAGTCCAAAAGGCAGCGAGGTTCGACCGGGAAAGAAGATACGGAGTCCGGTGTACAAAAAAATAGTCAATAGTTGAAGAAATCACAGGTAAAGAGATAAAAATTCGGAAACGATGATGGACACGATAGCTTGGCTGGTATCGTTAGAAAGTTCGGAAATTTGACATCTGTGTAAACGTCAAACTCGATTTATCGTGTACGCAAGAGTAACATACGACATCCCTTGTCAAAAAAAGTTTCGGTCGTTCCTTCGTTCAAACGATGGTCGAAACGATGCGTAAGGGAGTAGGGTTAGACACGAGGAAGAGCACGAAGGTTCGATTATCGTGTTCTGTCTTCTTCTTCTTCTTCTTCTTCTTATCGTGTCGATGGCTATATACTATTTGACCAAAACTCCGCCACCATAACGGCATGGTCGTTGGCACTCATAAGTTCCTCACGCGTACAGCTTACCGGGCACGAAGGACATGATATGAGGTGGTCCATAGTTTGTGGCGAGGCACCGCACTCGCACGCATTGTCCCCATCTGTGTAACCCCATCTGCACAGACTCTCCCTACATCTGCCAACCCGGGTCCTCAGCCTGTTCAGAGCTTTCCAAGTAAGCCATGGCAAGTCGCGGCCCCGGGGGAGACTCTCAGAAGGCCCGATGAATGGGGCGGTAGCAGGAAGCCTCTCCAGCCATAAGCTGATCCTGGCCTTTGGTGGGTTGTCAGACAAAGGAAAAACGGTTTTCGCGAAGCTTCGTCGGCTTTTGAGTCTCTGGGGGACGGCCAGGTAGCCATTCATAGGATGACGGGGGTCCAGCTCCATTTTGGCTCTTTCAATAGAACTTGCAACAGCTCTGCGGACTTCTGGTGGCGCAATTCCAGCCAGTGGATACAGCATACTTACCGGGGTCGGCTTTAAACAGCCCGTAATTATCCGGCAGGTTTCGTTTAGTGCTGTATCCACTTTCTTTGCGTGTGCTGAGCGACCCCAGACAGGGCAGGCATATTCGCCAGCCGAGTAACAAAGGGCCAAACCAGTTGTTCGCAGGACATCAGCAGATGCTCCCCATTTTGCCGAGGTGAGTCGCCGCAGGAGATTGTTACGAGTACTTACTTTTTGCCTTACGTTTTCACAGTTGGCTTTGAATGTGAGAGACCTATCCAGAATAACGCCCAGGTATTTGGGTTTCGAGCAATGGGTAATAGTCTCTCCTCGCCAAGAAATATTGAGGGTCCGGTTTGCCTGGTGGTTACGCAGGTGAAAGGCGCATGACTGTGTTTTGCTGGGGTTAGGTCTCAGTGCATTGTTATCGTAGTACTCGCTTAATTCCCGCAGCGCCAGCGTCAAGTTCTCCTCGACCTGCTCAAAGGAGGTGGATTGTGACGCTAAGGCCAGGTCGTCGGCGTAAAGGTATCGTGTAGCATTTGGAGCAGATGGCTGATCGTTGGTATAAATGTTGAATAGTATAGGGGCCAGTACGCTCCCCTGCGGGAGACCATTTTTTTGTGAGCGCCATCTACTCTTTTCCGAACGGAGGTGGACCTGAAAGCGCCGGTTGCTCAGTAGCTCCCTCAGAATATGCACGAGGTTCTGGTCACCCGTTAAGTCACCCACCTTGTGAAGCAACCTTTTTATGTTAACGGTGTCATAGGCCGCTGAAAGGTCCACAAACACAACACCCGTTACCTGGCCACACTCAAACCCGTCTTCGATGTGCTGCGTGAGCCTGAGAGTCTGGTTACAGCAGGACTTTCCAGGTCTAAACCCGGCTTGATCTGAAATCAACTCTGCGTCAATGACATCGTGTTCTGTGGTAGACCTCCTGATTTTATTGCAACTGAAATTCGACCAACTGATTTTCGACGAAACGTTGTTCGATCAAACAAGGGTGAACCGTATAGAACTATTGAGCAAGATAAAACATGGAAATGGGTAGCCTGGTAAGCTGTTGTCTGTACAAGTACACATTAAATTGGATATTTTAAAAGTTAAGCTGAGAAATTAGGAATGAATAAATATCCCTGGACATATTCCATCTAGCCCTAAGATGAGCTAATTTAAGCCCGTTTTTGAGGAATACTAGACAACGAATAAACATACTTAAATACTTCTTCTTTTGTAAATACATACTTAATATACTTAGGAAACACCCAGACCAATACAAACAGACATGTTCTTGCACCCAAAAGGTTGGTGTGGTGTAGTAGTAGCAGACTTCTCAACAATTATACCAAATCGGTCGTCTAAACGGGAAATGTTATCTTGTTGCATAACTTGAAATCGTCATTGTGTCTAATTACTTTTTCTTGGATTCTACTTACTTAGGTCATACGTATTACAAGCACGAAATGAGGCTCTGTTTCTGGAAATGAAATATGTAAAGTTAATATTTTAATGTTTTTGATTTCAGGATGTTCTACCTACACAACGGTATTTTGCTGTTTACATTCGCGCTTCTCTTCCGGCTGTCACTTGGAAATAAGTTTATTAGCGACTTTGTGAACGGCACCGTTCGAGTTTTATTCTCTTTTTACGGCACAATTTATTCTAGATTTACATCATTAAAACACAAATGATGTTATGGTACAGTCCAATGCCATGAAATAGGTATAGTAAATTATGGAGATTAAAATAACTAGATGTAGTGGCTTCAAAATGATAATTATAAACAAAGAATGAATAAATTTATACAGAATTAACAACTAACTTATTTAAAAATGTAAAAAAATATCACAAAATATAGTAAAGAAAGTTGTTGCAGAGTGTAAAATAAAGATATTTTGATTGATATTTAGGAATCATTGACCAATTATGTAACACTTTTACTAGAATTGGCTCAACAGCAAAATTATAATACAATTCCTAGGAAATGTATACAAATAACTTATCATTTTTTCACCTATTTACTATTTCCAGGTTTCACACGTGTAATTACTTAAAAATGTTTAATTTATTTTTGTAACATTAGCCTTTTTAAAGACTAAATTTTAACATAGTTCTTCTTTCTTAGTATTTTAATGACTATAACAAAAATATTTTTTACGTGGTTAATTTTATTATGAACAATAATTAGCGTTATGGAATATTTCTAGGAGTAAGACGTAGCAAAGCCTTTATTTTTATGGTGCATGGTGATATTAGGTTAAGATAAAGTTTATTGCATTTTGGCTACGTTATTTGCAAATAAATACTTCCAAACTGATGTGTTTTCTTACTTTATTCGCATGAGTTATTCAAACCTTTAATGAATAAAATGTTTGAAGTTTTCCATTTAAGATTTCTTCCCATATCTTAATACTTGTGAGCAATATACAGGGTGTTTCTTTTAAGGTGTCAAGCCGGCGCCAGCTGATAGTAGGGTACCATACCTATCGATTTAACCCCCATGTATGTTCTACGATTTTTTGTAGTTTTCGAGATAATGATGTTTTTGTTATTTTTTAAAAAAAATTGAGCACTTGGCTTTAAATAATTATAACTTTTTTTTCGTTTCACTTTTATCGGATATTTTCTTTTTATTATAATGTCTATTAATTGCAGTTTTATGATTAAAATAATCTCTGTCCTAACTTAACTACAAGATACAAAAATGTTGATTGATAGTGAAAAAAAAGTGAATCATGCAGAACATAACCAAAATTCAATCGTGAATTAAAAAAAACAAAAGGTATTCCATAGCTTCTTACTAATTTCAAAAACTGCGCAGCATCATAAGCTTTAATAATAATACAAGAAAACATGCCCTTTGTGGGGCATTATTCGCTGTAATTGATGCTCAAGTCTTGAGAATCGGAAATAAGTGTAATTTTCATACTTAATCATTTTCTAGTATTTTGGCATAATTTTGTCATTTCTGAGATTTATTGTCTTCTAACGTTTAAACAAAGCTCATTTGTTAATAAAACAGTCATTTTTTAAGTTCCAATCATCCGAAAGTCACAACTCCTGTTGTTATTAAAATGTTGAAATTGAGGAAACCGGAACATGTTTTGAATCGATTATCGAACTGTTTTGAGTTACTATGTTCAAAATACGCGTACATAAAAAATAATAAAGATGGTCCGGTTTCCTCAATTTTAATTTTTTTATTGCACCAGGAATTGTGACTTTCAAATGATTTGAAGTTAAAAAATGACTGTTTTATTAACAAATAAGCTTTGTTTAAACGTTAGAAGACAATAAATCTCAGAAATGACAAAATTATGCCAAAATACTAGAAAATGATTAAGTATGAAAATTACACTTATTTCCGATTCTCAAGACTTGAGCATCAATTACAGCGAATAATGCCCCACAAAGGGCATGTTTTCTTGTATTATTATTAAAGCTTATGATGCTGCGCAGTTTTTGAAATTAGTAAGGAGCTATGGAATACCTTTTGTTTTTTTTAATTCACGATTGAATTTTGGTTATGTTCTGCATGATTCACTTTTTTTTCACTATCAATCAAAATTTTTGTATCTTGTAGTTAAGTTAGGACAGAGATTATTTTAATCATAAAACTGCAATTAATAGACATTATAATAAATAGAAAATATCCAATAAAAATCAAACGAAAAAAAAGTTATAATTATTTAAAGCCAAGTGCTCACAATTTTTTTAAAAATAACAAAAACATCATTATCTCGAAAACTACAAAAAATCGTAGAACATACATGGGGGTTAAATCGATAGGTATGGTACCCTACTATCAGCTGGCGCCGGCTTGACACCTTACAAGAAACACCCTGTATAGTGAAAACTTGCTTTTTTACATAACAGGTAACAGGCAAGTTTAGTTTCTCATCAAAATTGACCATGGGACTCCCATTTCCCAATTCTGTACAAATCGGACTATCATCAGGTTAAAAAATAAATCTTTTTGCATAGCTAAACTTAAAAAATATATAAAATAAACAAGTATGTAGTTAGTCAAAGCAACACTTTCAGCGCTGAACTTTATGAACAAAGTAAATGATCATGAACATCCTTTTTCATCATATCTTTTATCCTTCCTACTCTTAACCTGTTATCACCAACTAAGGCCTATTCAACCATAGAATACAATTTTAAATTGCTACCCATCCTCATCAAAATTAAACCTTAAAACTGAAACGACAAAAATAATTAATCAATTCACTAATTATTAAGGTTAACTTATTTTTGTGTTGGTTTGGGGTCTCAGTTCTCAGTGCACAGAACACCAATGTTGGGATATGGGGTATTCGGTTTTCAGACAAAGTTTTCTCGCCTAATAGGTTTCAAAGAAAGCAGCGACCTGCAATATTATTTTGGCATAAATCAGGGTTTTTAGTAGGTAGTTACTCCAGAGTCTCAATTGCAAATAGACAATGCCAGCCCGTCCTTGCGTGTAGATTTCAGTCAATATAGGAATTTGATAGTGGACACCTAGAGGCCTAAAGGATTAGAAAGGGTTAAAAAATGGTAGTTTTTTTGGTAGCTATTCAGAAACACGTAAATGGCAACTCAACACACAAACGTCAAAGTCAAAACTAAAGGTCAACATTGCGAACGATGTGAACTGAGAATTTTTGCTAATTTCCTTCTCAAAATGTTTAACAAAGTATTCCAACGTGCTCTAAAGTTCCGCTTAAAAAAGAACTACCCGACTAACATCTACGATTTATCCCGGGGTTCGGCTATAGCGGTAAAAAGGCCGTATAGCGATGAAGTGCGGAAGGCCCAGTCGCAGAGCGTAGCGACGCCCGGCCCCACGATTTTCGACAAGATAATAGCCAAGGAAATAAAGGCTGATATTATATACGAGGACGAGTTTTGCTTGGCCTTTAACGACGTCTCGCCGCAGGCTCCAGTGCATTTCTTGGTTATACCAAAGAGAAGAATTCCAAGGTTGCAGGATGCGGCTGACGGTGATAAGGAGGTAGGTCATCTATTTATTAAAAAATCCATTTAAGAGAAGAACTCCATATTAGGTAAAAGTATTTACTCTGGCTCTTGGGACAGTCAGTATACTCCTAAAAAAAAAACAGTAAACTCAACAAGTTGCTTAACTATAGGATCTACATACAGTATACACCTGTGCCCTGTAATGATATTATAATAAATAAGAACTACCTAGATAGGTTATGTACTTGTGCTAAAAAAGTGGCATCTGTAATCAGAACTATTAGTGCACCTGAGCATAGCATTAACTATAAATATCACTGGACATCGCCATCTAGCCCCAAACTATGCATCTAAATGCTTGTGCTTTGGGAAACTAGACAATGGACGAACATACTTTTTTTTTTTTTAACATATTTAGTACTTCATATATTATTATATAAGAAATACCGAGACCAGTACAAACAGACATGTTCATCCAACAAATGTTTGTATTGTGTGGGGATTGAGCCTGCGACCACTGGTGTCATAGCTCACTTCTGTACCATTACACAAATTGTTATTTTAATCTGAATAACTGGCATTTTATTAGTTAACCGAGATGGTTTTTTAACTAGTGACTGTAAATGTGATAGGATGGCTCCAGAGAAAAAAAACAAAGTACATATTGAATTTGTATGACCTCATAAGACCGGGGCCAAATTTAGCCAAGTTCTAAGTAAGACTGAAATGTGCCTCTTGCCTATACTATTCATAAATTATTTGTGATCAATAGGTGAACACGTTCAATAAATGTCTTGATAAATATCCTGATATTTACTAATGTATCTTTAAAAGGTAGTAAAAGATTGGAATGTCAGGTGGTTTTTATCAAGATAATCAGAAATTAATAATTATTTCTTGATGTTTTGTAGTTACACCTGTTTTGTTGTGTTGAGAGTAGATAAGCTTCTTTTATTTGGTGATGAACAATTTGTTGTAAGATGCCTATGGCACCAATGATATAAAAAAGACGTGAATAGGTTATGTCAGTACTGACGTGAAGTCTAAAATAGTCCCCTGGCGTATGTACCTATAATTTGACTGTATGTTCAAGATAGTATGATTATTTGAGTGTAAACGAGACAGATACATGTTGCGCAGTGTCATCTCAACCTGTCAATTCCTTGCTCAAGTGGTTGAAGTCCTGATTTCGGGTGACACTTTTTTAGCACAAGTAACCTATCTACGTGTTTTTATAATAATATCAATGTATATTTTCTTGATTCTAACGATACTCCAGTGACAGCCGAGCCGTACGTAGGTCCGCGCGCACCTGTGTGTTTCGTTGCTCCCGCGCCGCTGCCGCTCGCGTAGAAATTAAAAGCTACATCTCTACATGTTTAGGCAATTATCGCTCGCTCGGCGACCAAGTTGCCCTACTTGTTTTATTGTACTATGCCTATGGCGCAGTGGCAACAGCAGATCGTCAACGATCGCCGTTGCTAAGCAACACACCCCAATCGAAATCTTGTGTTGTTATTGGTCATCTCCGCGTTAGCTCGTGGTCGCGGCTGACGGCGCTAAATGTCAGTCGTTAAGACTAGTCGCAGGCCTTGGGGCGGCTTGGTAACATCTGACATTAAGGTTGCTCACTAACATTACACCCCTCCAACACGCGTGTTGGAGTATGCCTCATTCCTCCTCATAGTTGAGGTGAGGCCTGTGCCCAGCAGTGGGACGTATATAGGCCGTTTATGTTATGTTATCTAGCTTCTGTATTCAGACAGGTGGTGTTCTAAAATACGGATTGTAAGTTCTATCGCAACTTGCGTTGTCCCAGCCAGTCTGCGTTGTTATCAGTCGTTATCAATGTTGTCGCATACCATCGCGGTTACTCACGCATGCGCGTTTGATAAGGGGTTTGCGTACTACACTTCAATCTGATTTAATTACACAGGTATATCTGTTTTAAGTATTTTTAATGACGCAATTAACGGCTAAACTCTCCGGTGATCGAAAACACCTATTTAGAACCCAAGCAACCCGGATAATGGCGTTAGGCTCGCCCCTTACCACGTTGGGTTCTTATTCGCTCGGCGAAATGTGGGCTTCTGAATGTTCCGTTCACCATGACGGCAACAATCAGTGTGCCTCTGACTAACCCATTAGGGATATGGTCGTGAGCAAAGATTTAATAATAGTTAAGATAGGTTACTTGTGCTAAAAAAGTAGCACCCGGAATCAGGACTTTCGACCACCTGAGCAAAGCATTGGCAGTTTGGGACGACACTGCGCAACATGTATCTGTCTCGTTTACGCTCTAGTAAATAATCATGCTATCTTGTACACACGGTCAAATTATAGGAACGTACGCCAGGGGTCAATTTTTGACTTCGCGTCAGTACTGACATAACGTATCTATACCTCTTAAATATCATTGGTCGTGAGGGTATGTTAATAGCATTGAACTGGGTCGTCACAGTGTTACAATACATGTCTGACCATTCGCTATCTCGTTCCAGCTCCTCGGCCATCTGATGCTGGTAGCCAGGTCTCTCGGCACCCAGCGGGCGCCTTCAGGCTGGCGCCTTGTGGTCAACAATGGAAGAGATGGGGCACAGTCAGTATACCATATCCACTTGCATGTGATTGGTGGACGGCAGATGGGGTGGCCTCCAGGGTAAGAAGTGCTCTTGGTGGATTGCGCGTGTAGATATTTAGGGAGGAAGTACAATAAAACACTGAAGTTTTTAAAACTATGATTTAGTTGAGGATCTAATAGTTGCGCATTTATGCCGCCAAATGCTAGGGACTGCCTTGGTTGCCTTAAGCCACTTTTGGGCATTCAATAAGTAAAAGCAACAAAAAAGACGAAGAAAAAGCTAAATCAGTCACGGATAGTGATGCCTAGCTATCGATGAAAATTATCGATAGTTTTTCCAGAAAGTTATTTAAGTTTATTGATTGCAAGTCATCAATAGTATTATCACAAATTGTTATATTGACGATATTTTTACTATTGCTAGGAGATAGATAATGATATTGGCCTTTTGAGCCGCATCACTAGTTTCGATTTAATAAACTTGATAATAAGACAAAAAAAAACTACAAAAGAGTCCTCATTACTTGCAGTATTTGCTCCCTTTATGTCTGTAAGTGTCTAGGCAGTTTCTTTGTAAGAGAAACTAGATTTGTGCCTTGAAAATTAACTATAAAGAAAGTATATGCAATTGTTGGTTCCTTTTTGGTATGGGACCCAAATAAGTGTTCATGACTTCTTTTTTTTACAAAAAAGTTACGTCATATAAATGTATTATATAGTAATCTAATTTCGCTGGCATTTGTATAAAAACTACAAATGATATATGTTTAGATTTGTTGTTGATGTATCGATTTCAAAAACTATCGAAATTATGTTGTTTTCATAGTTTTGTACTAGTTAAATTTCAAAAAAGACATTATATACAAAAGCTCAAAATGTTACTAAAGATTTTAATTTCGTGTCATAATTAATGCCATTGTAGATAGTTACATAGTTAAGTACAATTCATACCGAATGGCTCGTGTTGGAGTTATACACAATTGGTAAAGGAAACTGAACCGTAAGGACGGATTTAATAGTCCATTTTGCGTTGAATTTGTAAATTCTAAGTTTTATGATTTTTGGATCTAACTTTTGCGTGTCAACAATCAACAGTTTTCAATCATGGATCAAGGTAACCAATACTATGGATAATGTTTTCTAATATGAAATGTCAATTCAATGCTGGACCTAAATCAAATAAATAAGTAAAAGAAACCTTATTGCAAAAACATTTACAAAAACTATTTAATAATGTTCATGTTATTTAACTAGAAATTTTGACATAGTTTACTTTTACTAATCGCAAAACAATTCTGACACACTCCGTTCGCTCTAAATAATACTTGAAACTATGTTAACAAGGTCGAAGCTACTATAACAGGTTTACCCTTGTTTGATCGAACAACGTTTCGTCGAATTTCAGTTGGTCGAACAACGTTTGAGAAAATCATCACTTTGTATAATATCATTTGATCGAATTTTCAGTTCGTCGAATGTTTATTTGATAGAATTTTCAGTTCGTCGAATGTTTATTTGCTATAACAACGTTTGCACTAATGATCAAAAGGTAGAATGTTCATTTGATGTAATTTTCAGATGGTATAACATGCCAAGCAGCATGTAATGAGGCAAGTCGTTTTTTTGGGTTTAAAAAAAAAAATAACCACGAAGGCTTAAGGCGGGAGCTACGCTCCGCTTCGCTCCCGCCTTAAACCTTCTAACCTAATCTAACCGAGTCGGTTCCGCCCAAACTATAGTATAGGGCAGTGACGAAATTGGATAATATGAAATTAGTTCAAATGAAATTCGGTCAAACAAATAATTACATCAAATGAAGATTTACCAATTAAATATTCGGTCAAATGAATAATTCGACCAACTGAAATTCGACCAACTGAAATTCGACGAAACGTTGTTCGATCAAACAAGGGTAAACCACTATAACAGCATACCAATGACACATTTTAGAAACCCTTAAACTGATAAGTTTCTAACTTTGCTGATGTTGTGTCGTTGTAGGGAGCGATGACCTTTACTTATTTAGTGAGTAGTGCAATATGATTGGCCAAATTAGTTATAAGGTTTTTAATTTTGTTTTAAATATAACTATGTCTCAAAATACAGTCCACCCGTGGACTTCTGTTCGCACATTGTATGTGAGTTAAAAGTAACTGCACACATAACAGCAGATGAGGTTACCGCAAACTGAAAAGATTCAGGAAACTTGACCATTTGCGATAACCTAATCTGCTGCCCTCTGTACGCGGATACCATGGTTTTATGGAGACTTACTTTGGTCTACAGAGTGATATTAAATCACTTCTAACAACTAGTCATGAAGTCATAATAATAATAAGTATTATATATTTTTAAATATTATTATTCCGGTTGAAATAAACACTGATTGATTAGGTGTATCTAAGTCATAAAATGAATCTTTAGGTAGTTTATTAGATAAAACTAAACTTTATTTTATTTTAGCGAAAATTACCTCATATACCGACTAGTGACCCTTGGAACTATTTATGTATGTATGTTAGAAGTAGCTGTATGTTTATTTTTTTTTTTGACATCCACTACCTAACTGAATAATAATATCCATTCTAGAAAAATATCTCTGACACCCGCTTTAAAACTTTATCAGGTTTTATAAAGTCATATGGGTTAAATATTTATTAGTACAAGGATTTATTTCAAAAACTTCAAGTTTTATTTTATTTTATATTGCTTCTTACAAACAGGTCGACGATCTGTCAAAGTCTTATTTAGAATCTCAGCTATCTTCACTCTGTATTGTCCAAAGCTTTGTCAAAATCCATAGCCTCAATGTAAGTTCACGCTAAAGAGTTTCGATGGTTTGAGTTCAAATTTTAAATCTATAGTCCATTCGCGTTAGGAATGCACTGATTTTTAAATTTAATTCTGTCGCACACAAAAAATCTCAAATCCACAACCTTCGTTAAGCTACTTTTTATGCTAAACAGTCATAAAAACGGATCTTTCAATGCATTCGAATCTTTTTAACGTAAACCTTACTTGTTGATAAACTGTGGTGTTCCTTGTATTATGGGCTGTGGGAGTTATAGATTTCTTCCAACTGTGGTTGATTTAAAGTCGTAAATGTTAAACAAAGGCATTTGTTTATTTTTTCATTTGAATTATTCAACATTTGAAGTTATAATGTGATTTAGGTGCCATGGGCTTTGTAGTGTAGTCCATTTTCTGTTTATCTCAATTTATGAATCTTTTACTGAGAATCTATTTATGTTTTAAAAAATAATAGTATCATTAGTAGTTGCAATTTTCTTTTAAATCTTCATTCTTCTTTTAAAAAACATTATTCTTGAAATAATGTTTCAAATCAATACTATCTTTGTCCATGGCAACTATAAGAGTCATGTCACATACATAAATATAAATAAATTTAATTCATAAAAAATGTACAGAGGCGTTTAAAGCAACCTTTAAAGAACCGTTGCAAAATAGGTCTTATGTCAGCGGCATAACTGCCCCTATGTAAAAGTTGATGTGAGCGCCTCTGTACCTTGGTATATTATTCATACAATTTTAAAAAATACTTGGCAAAATGTTTTTTTGTATTGTAATTATTTTTATGATAACCCAAAAATAGTTGCTTTAAAAACGCTTTTAGATCAGAAAATATTTTATAATTTCACTTATGTTAAATCTTTCTTCTATAATTCATACCAAATGTTGGTGTGATGTCTTTTATATAGTCCAACCAAAGTGTAATTTTGCTTCAGAAAGACCAAATATGATTTTATTAAACAACTGTCATAGGTACAGATAAAGGTTGTATAAAGTAGTGTTGTCTCTCTCGATAGTGTACAAATCAATATTATGTTAATTGTTAAATGAAAGCAATATTATTGAATGGCAGATTTTTCAATAGTCTGATAAAAGTTATCATACCTAGAATTACAACTCGGCAATTTTGTAAGGTTGGATGTCAAATCTAAAGCTGTCGTGGTGTAGTTTATTAGTCTGTTCAGTTGTATCCGACTATTGAAAATTCTGCCTATTTTTGGGCATAGTTCAACTATCGATGATATTAGTCAGAATCAATGGTATTACATATTTGACTTACGAAAGTAAAAGAAAGACGGAAGTCACCTCGCCTAATCATGAGTGAAGCATATTATCAGCTGCCATTTTAGGTGTGTGCGTGACTAGCACGTGTCATTGGCGCTGTCACACGGAGTAAAATGGCGTAGTTTATAGCACCTTGCATGCTTCACATTTTTTTAGTGTCATGTTCCGTCCGTCTTTCTTTTACGTCAGTGATTTGACGTATATTAGACGATACCATCGATAGTGTGTGAGACTCTGAAAGTCAACTGTCGACATTCAAACCATCGATATTTTGGCAACACTAGTAAAACCTTAGTATTGGCACAGTATAAACCATCCAGTAGAACATCTAAATACAAACGTGCCATTCTCGGTTTAAATGTGTGCGTGAGCGTCGCGCGCCGTGTCGCGATATAGGTAGGCAGTACGGACGGGCTGTGCCGCGTGTCTGTGTGCACGCTAGGCTAATAACTCGGCGGGCGGCCTTAGATAGCCTACTGTATGGTTTATACTGTGGTTTTGGCATTATAGTTTGTTGGACTACTGTTAATTTGTTAGTTGGTTGTGGGGCGAGTTCTGTACGTTCACTAATTTTGTTATTTCCTAAAATTAGCCTAGAACGGACGGACCCGGTCAACAGATGTTTGGAATTTAAAGAGAATTTAAATTCTGTAACCAAAGTTTTTTATTATTAAATGGTTTTATTATGATTTTTTGTTTTATTTTAATAAGTTGTCTAAAAGTGGTACAGTCAGCGAGAATACACTAACATGCACTGTTGAACTATGTCGCATTAAGTTTGATTTCGCTGTCCTAACTTATGAAGTACCTGCCTAGCTGTCAGTTTGGCCAGTATGACAAAATACTGAAGAGATCAGGCATTTTTAGCCCTGATTGTACTATATTACCTAATCTAAAACACTTTCTAATCCCGTAGCATTCCATTTCCTTACCGTTTCTATCAGCATTACTCTGCCCAGGTTATCTGGAAGAGATGGCTTCAAGCAATAGGACCACATAAATTGTACAGTCGCCATCAGTTATATTGAAGCACACATGGTGACCAATACTTCTGAACAGTTTCATAGCCAATAAGTTTAACACACCCAAGTCAGTGATATTACAATAAAATAGACGTAGATAGGTTACTTTTGCTAAAGAAGTGGCACCCTAAATCAGAACTTTGACCACCTGAGCGAAGCATAGACGGTTTGCAACTATCTGTCACGTTTACGCTCTAGTAAATAATCATGCTATCTTGTACACACGGTCAAATTCTATGTACCTACGTAAGCCAGGGGACAATTTTTGACTTCGCGTCAGTACCACGGTAAAGGAATACTAGGTAAAATATCTAGGTATACCTACCTCTTTTAAATATCATTGAGTAACTTGGTTAAATAGGTGTGCAATAAAGTGTTTCCTATCTAAAGTTTATTCATATGAGAATCAGAATGATACTTTTCATTCCGGAAAAAATGTGAACGATGTGTAAGATGAACCAGCTCAGCACTAAGCCAAATAACATTTTTGAATTATTTACATACAAAATGAGAGAAAATACTAATTCAGAGTGAAGCGTATTGATGATTGAAGTAAGCGTTAAGCAATGAGATGTGAAGTGATGTCAGCCGGTATGCCACCCCAGTTATGTGGCAAAGATTTCAAATTTGGTAAGAGAAGATAAAACACGCCGGGTCGGAAATGGTATGGGTGACCAACCACCCCGACCGAAACTTGAGATGTGTACTTCAGGTATCTCCGTGCTTCGGAAAGGACGTTAGGCAGTTAGTATCGGTTGACGTCGCTGGATGTCAGTCGTTAAGCCTATTCAGAGGCCTTAGGGCGGCTTGATAACATCTGACACGGTTGCTCACTGACCTTACTCCTCTCCTATAATCCGCACTGAGCCCGTGGAAATAGCGAGCTGTAGACTGTACATTTCATCAAAGCACATAATGTAGGTTACTAGAACTGCTGCTAAGCACGTGCGCAGGAATTGATAATCACTATCAATGCATATTGACCAATAATTAGAAATTGTAATCGATATTAAAAATACTAAGTAAGAGGAATTCCTAGAAAATGCAACCTAGGTAATACTAGGAATTCTTTGCAATTATTACTATTGCCATAATTCGCAATTTGATTATTGAAGAAATGTGTAACCTTGAAATGTGTCGTCATATTACCGATTTTGTCAGAAGATAATGGGTTTTAGGATTTCCTTTTTTTATGTGGGCCACCCATTCCCACAGCAGGGGTGCTATTCTGGCGGACATCACTTCACATCTCGGTGCTTCACGCTTACTTCAACCATCAATACGCTTAACTTTGAATTAGTATTTTCTCTCATTTTGTATGTCAATAATTTTCAAAAAATGGCTTAATTTTTCACTCTCAAACGACCGTAGTCGCAAAGAAACTGAATTTTAATGATAAGTCATCACGACTGAAGTGAGTTTGGCGCCAACCGGAATACCATAGCTGGTTATTCTCATTATTTGCGAAAGAAATTGTATTTTAAAGATAACTCACCACGAGGGAAGTGAGTTTTGGCTCTGGCGCACCATCCAGACGTGGAACGATCTTCTTTCTGTCTCTCCTGTGTTTCCTTCTCGCTTTATTTTGGGTCTAAGCTGGGAATGAGACTAACCAGCTATGGTATTCCGGCTGGCGCCAAAACTCACTTCGCTCGTGGTTAGTTATCTTTCTTACAAAATGAGAGAAAATACTAACTACTCAAAGTGAAGCGTATTATTTATTATTATGGTTATTGTTGTTTAGCATTTTCCATGCAGTGTCTAAAGATCTGAAGGACACACACAGGTAGCACAGTGGTTAGTGCAGTAGCCCGGTTTGCGAAAGATGCTGGTTCGATTCCCGCCTGATGCCAAGATGACCGAATGTCTTTTTCTGGTTTTCAGATCTTTAGTTAAAAGTTTAGTATTTGTAGGCTTTAGACCTGCCTGCACAGCGAAGCCCTTTTGTGTTTTAAACTTTAGACCACGGCCTCACCCCCGAATTCACAAACGTCAATCAACGCTAAGCACACGCTCACGTTCATGCTGTCCCGTAAAATTCCAATGGTACTAAAAGGGACAGAATGAGTGTGAGCGCGTGCTTAGCGTTGATTGATGTTTGTGAATTCGGGTGTTAGACACATGTTCGTGAGCTATTACAAATATGAATTTCTAGACCGTGATTAGACACACATACCTATCACCTTTGTGTGCCAACCTATTACTGACTTTCAACTCTCTAAGATTGCGAATAGCGACGGTTTTACAACAATTTTTCAGTAAAATAATATTTTTATGGTGTAACAATTTGATAAGGGATAGAATATAGGGGGTAGCAAAGTATGAGGAAGCATAGTTGAGTTCAATAATCGACAACATGAAGACTTCAGTGTTCATCCTCGCTTTGGCAGCATTCGTGCAGGTTTGTACCTAATTCGCAATAACCTACCTCTTGTTAAAGTCTAAGGTCATTTATAGATATACCTATAAATATCATTGGACACCCACACAGCGCCATCTAGCCCAATACTAAGCATTTGTACTATAGAGAATACTAGATAACGAATTTACATAGATACTTAAAAACCTTTTACATAGGAAACACCCAGACAAATACAAACAGACATCTTCATGCACACAACTTTTTGTACTGTGCGGGGATCGAACCTGCGACCTTCGGTGTAGTAGCCAACTTCTAAATCACTACACACTAGGTCGTCAAAATAATACTTCCTATTGAAACAAATGGTCACTCAAAGAAATAGTGCTATGTTTTACACTACCTACGTGATCAAATCAGCATTGATAAAATCCGTTAAGAGCTGAGTTAGCAAGTTAGGGGTTGCGAATTCAGTGGTCCATCTAAGTTTCTTGATTTATTAGTGTCAAATTTGCATATCCCGAAAAGTTATTTGATTACCTGTTTTGTAACATCATGCTATTTGCCATAACTGAGTGCGGCCATAACACACTTTGAAACACCTTAATTAGTCAAAGAGATAATAAGAGATAATTTTAATAAGATAACATTCGATGTTCGATTGAAATAAAATGATAATCTTTAATTGCAGCTGTCTACGGCGATTTTCCACAAATCAGCACCATCGCCACCCCCGACTTACTACCAGCCACCCTCGCCTCCCCCTACTTACTACCAGCCACCCGCTCCAGTCTACCAGCCGGCTCCAGCGCCAGTCTACGTACAGCCACAGCCAGCCCCTGTAGTGCTTCCCCCTGCACCCGTATACCTTCCCCCTAGTCCCCCTGCGCCAGTCTACCTCCCCCCTAGTCCCCCTGTCATCCTCCCGACCCCTGCTCCCACTACACCAATCGTCTACCCTTCTCCAGCGCCCCAACCGTACTACCCTCCCTCTCCCCCAGTCTACAACCCCTGCGCTCCTCCTGCGTATACCCTTGAACCCACTATCTCCTATGCGCCTGAGCTCGTGTTGGAGCCCACAGTATCTTATACTCCCGCCATTGAGTATGAACCTACTTTGTCGTACACTTACGAGCCCACTGGGTACCCGTACAGTCCGTACTACTAATTTTGAATGTTGAATAAATATTTCCATTCTTGAATTTGTTGTTTTTTGTTTGTTTTTAACACAATACTTCAGTTATAATCCAACGTATATTTTATTATTTAGTTAAACAATGTTTCAACAGCACATTTGTACATGGAAAACAGAAGAACAAGTTACGTGAAAATAAGCCGATTACTGAAACATACTACGCTACTTAAAAATAATAACATTCAAAATCTGGGTTTTAATGAGGAATACCTACAACTAATGAGGATTTTCTTTTTCGAGTGCTTATGTTGTGTTGTTAATGTTGCCAACATTTCTGGAGAATAATTCAACAGATTGATTAAATTTTTTTTTAAAAACTTCGTTTTAATTTTTTGATTCAAACTTTATTTATTTTACTTTTTTGACATGGTTTCGAAGAGATTACTAAAAGCTATAAGTAAAAAAGTTAAATGTAGGCTCATTCAGTTCTCACAAAGAGTCAGCCGTGTCTCCATAATAACAAGTTTTCAGATTTGATTACAATACAACAAATCTAAGAAATACATTTTGACAGCTGCGTGTCATTGGAAATTAAACTTTATACAATGATAAAAGGGTTCAAGTGTTCTGTCAGGCTCAAAAGTCAAGCCACAGCTCATGAATCGTATTTGTATTGGATTGAAGTACAATTTCCAATGACACTGGCAACTGTCGGAATGTATTAGTGGCACTATAGTGTTCTAGTTTTAATACAAACTTTCTTAGTTAGTCTTAATTTTTATTTCGTGCTGTCTTCGATATAAAAATCAAGCCTGTATTAATCTGACAAACTGCTGGGCTGCCCTATCATTGAAATTAAGATACAAAATCACAAGCTTACTTAATCACCACGCTTACCAAAATGTATTATTTATAGCTATTTGAACAGGTGTTTTATTAATTTTATTTGGTGGATGGGTATCATTGAATATATTGCAAAGGATTAAATAAAACAACGATAAACGGCGTCCGTACAATGTTTATTTAATATTTATTAAATTACATTTATATTATGTTTAATAATATTAGTATTATTACAGTCGGTCGGGACTACCCTAATAAAAATTCATCGTATGCTATAATAATATACAACAGTTCAGGGTTTACTAACTAAATTACAGTAAAACATATACATAATTATATTGCCATTGATCTGATTTTCTAGGTTGGTATTAGTGGGTCCACAGATACACTTCAACTACACGCCACGATTGACCCTCCAACATAAAAAACACGTGGATTGCTTTTGAGCAATATATTTTATTGTAAAAATCCTTACTGAGGCCCTATTACAATCTCTTATAACTGACAGTTTTAGTCACAAGCTCAGCTTTTGAGCTGCATATTTACCGTCACAAGTCGTGTTTTGTCTGGTAAATAGTGTCGAAAAAACCTTAATTTTTCTTCATTGCTGTAGTAACTTATTTTGCATGTTTTGGTCAAATTCCAATGAATGAAAAGACGTAAACTGAGCTAAAACTGAGCTGTAAAAAGGTCGTAATAAGGCCACTAGTGTGACTTCTGCCCCTGCTGAATTGTAATAAAACATGATCGTCCTATTCATATCATTACAAAGTTTTGTCAAACTTCTGATTATTGGTTAAATTGTTAACATTTCAGGAACAAAAACCGCTATGAAGATATAAAAAGAGATTTCAAAAAAAAAAAAAATAGGACTATGTTAAGAAACCCCACTCAGTGTGGACCCACCGGTTCAACTATTTCCCCGTAGAACAACCACAATATTATAATGTCAATTAAGACAAATTAACTTAATATGACATTTTTAAATTAATTACACTAAATTTGTGAGTCACCATTAACGGTTTTATGTAGTTGTACCACGGGGAAAATATATTTTCACGCCGAATAATAAAACTAAATGAAAAATATATTAAATTTAATGAGAGCGGGTACGAAGAAAAAACGATTTTCATATCTCAACCATTAAAAGATTGTACGACTTCTTAATTTTAGGTAATTTGATATCACTTGCAAATATAATAAGATTTAAAAGGTTCTCTATTGTGTCTCATAAAATTTTTGGTCATAATTTAACGTGTCATAATGTTTTCTGAGATAATTATCATTTGTCCGAATGATAGGTAGCCCTAATTTACTGTCTCATAATATCACTTGCCCTAAAATCATAATTCCGAAATGTTATATGTCCTAAAATTCTTTGCTATAACTATCACAATCTATAATATTTATAACACCTAAAATCTTTTCTCATAATAGTGTTTAGTCCTAACGTCTCTTCTCATAATATATCGAGCACTAAAATCGAAATTGCATAAATGTTAATAAATGTCCTAAATATTATTTGCTATAAAAATTACAATCGATAATTTGCAAAAAAACATCGGTTTTCTAATCATCAATTCATCGGATTCACCTTCCTCATTCAGCATGCAAGCAAGCATGAAGCATGCAGGCAAGCATGCAGGCGAGCATGCAGGCAAGCATGCAGCATGCAGGCAAGCATGCAGTTATGCAGCATGCATTTTATTTTAGGGTTTGAAAAAAAAATAACTAACCCTCGAAGGTTAAGGCGTGAGCTGCGCTCACGCCTTAACCTTCGAACCTATCACGTCCATGTCGGATCCGCCCTCGGCATTCACCATGTAAACAAGCATGCAACATGCAGGCAAGCATGCAGCATGCAGGCAAGCATGCAGCATGCAGGCAAGCATACAGCACGCAGGCAAGCATGCAGCACGTAGGAAAGCATGCAGCATGCATTTTATTTTAGGGTTTGAAAAAAAAAAACTAACCCTCGAAGGTTAAGGCGTGAGCGCAGCTACGCCCTAACCTATCACGTCCATGTCGGATCCGCCCTCGGCATTCACCATGTAAACAAGCATGCAAGGCATGCAGCATGCATTTTATTTTAGGGTTTGTAAAAAAATAACCAACCCTCGAATTCGGACTTACATTGTTATAATAAACCACCATTCGGACAAACATTCATTATGTCAAATCATACTTAGACCAAGTGATTTTATAGCTAGTAAAATTAGGACGTCTAATTATTATAGCACTCAATTTTATAACACAAAACCATTATAGTTGTAGACGATTAGGTAAAACAAAGTTTCGTATACGAGAGCATTATGGATAGTGATGATTATAGAAAACGCGTTCGGGATATCGATTTTCGGACGTACGATATTCGGAGAAGAAAGGGACTACCGATTTAAAATGTTAATCTTTCTTATAGGTACTAAGAATAAGTGGCTGATATTTAAAAAGTATTTAAACCCTTTACACAAGTGTAAGAGCGGTACAGAATCATATTTACAAAGAGTAAACATATGTTCTCTATTTGACGCTTAGGTTGATGAAATATACATGATTTAAGTTAAGATAGCAACAACAATTTATATTTAAAATTGAGGTATCCTGACCTCATTTGTAGCTGTTTTGTGGTCAAGGTCACGTTGGCAGATCTGATGATTATTTTTCACCAAGGAGCAGAGCAGAGATGTGTTGAGCTGTATTTTGAACAAGCAATCAGAGATTATTGACAGGGCCTTAAATAATGTAAAAAAATGGTATCATCATAAGATAACGTTATTAACAAACGTAACGTTATACTTGCTAACGATGGGTCGCATCACCGGTAAACTGCCACAGTATCGATGATTTTATAGGTGAATCGTTATGAAAAATGTATAGATACTTTTACAGCAAATTTTGACAGTTAGTTTTTCGATTCAATATGAAACTACTTCCTTTCTACAAATTACACTGCAATTCAATAGCAATCAAAGTATACGTTTGTATATTATAATTTTTTTTTTAGTTTTAGTTTTTTTAAGTTACGCTGTGTATCTTTTCGTATTAATATTATGTTAAGAATCCTGAGATTAAGAAATAAATAAATAGCAATCTTATAATTTTCCATTGTCATAAATAAGTTAGTAGTAACATGCTATTTTCGTTTAAAAAACCTAGAGCCAATGCAAGTAAATATTACATGAATACGATTCTAACTAATAACTATTGGTACAGTTGGAAATGACACGTTTGGATTTGCCTTATTGATAATGCCATGCATAGATAAATACAAGACCAACAAGTCTATAATAAAGGTAAACTTAAAATATTTTTTAAGTTGCTTCTTCACTATTTAATAACATAGAAAAGTGGCAAATTACGCGGTGTACCTTTTCGTATTAATATTAAATTAAGAATCCTACGATTTCACAGAGACAATTTAATATTTCATAATTCGTCGCTGTTTGAAAGATAAGCATAGCAATAGCAGGTAGCACGCTAAGAGATAAAAAATAGAGTGCTAATGAAATTCGCGAAATATTTTTGTCGCTGTGCGTCAACAGCCTGGTATAAATATACAGGATGTCCTAAAACGTGACGTCAAGCGGGCAAGTGTTGACAGGCTAGATTATACCGGCTCTGGGAAAAATAAGTAAAAAAAGATATGTCACTTGGTTTAGTAATAATAATAATATTTTGACTAAGTTTTCATGTACTGTACTCACAAATGACCAAATTTCGCAGCGTTTTTTTTGTCATCCTACGACTTGCGACTATAGTCACTTTTGTGATGATCAATATTGGACGTTTTGTGAAAAAAAAAAGTTCGACTGAGTCATGGTTAAGATTCATACCTTATTTTCTTTAAAAAACATTACTATAGCATCCTTGGCAAGTTCTCTAGAAAAATAGCCCATTTAATCAAGATTTCAAAAAGGTAAAATACTAACTATTTCCTTGTAAGACAAGGAAATAGTTAGTATGTTTCCATGAAAAATATTATGAACTAATGGGTGATTCAGAACTTGGACTAGATGAAGTCTAAAGTATGCCTTACTTGGATGATAAAAGAAAAAGTGACCGTAGGCAAAAATGAAACCTAGCCTATCACCCCGTGCCCACTTGACACCACGTTTCGGGACACCCTGTATACATGCTGATGAAAAGGAACTCAGTTCAGCGCGAAAAGAAAAAATCACTTGTATGCAATGTTATGAACACGAACTATTGTACTACTCTGAACTTAACTAATTATAATTACAAGAACTATGAGGAAAAGGTCGAAACTTTAAGTTAACAAGTACGGTGGACGGCACATTACTGTACCCATTTCCGGTCAGTCCTCCTCGCTCTATTGCAAAGAAATGAAATTTGGCAAGAGCGAGAGAAAAGAAACGTAAATGGGGTAACCTGTTGTGCTGCTGACTGTACATTCAAGTCAAGATTTATACGTACGTGTAAGCTGTGTTCAAGCGAGGTATGAGTACGTATCGTTGGCGCCGGGGGCCCTTTCTAGATATTGTTTATCTATAAGGGATTCTATGCATTTCTTGATCATTGCTACTGAGGGGGCGAAGGAGCCTCGGGCTTGGGAGACCACCTCCTGGATCAGTTCAGTGTGTCGGAGTACCTGGAGATACCAAACAATCAACAAATTAATGATAAATTTACTATTGTCCGTTCGCGTTAAGAATGCAGTGATTTCATTTTTGTCCTTCGACCTAGCACGCCTCCTAACCAATCAAATCGTTCCGAATTAGAAAGTCAAGTTCACAGTGCCCAACTGAACGCATTCTTTCAAACGCAACGGTTTTGTACCTGAGTTTTGATGTGTGTAACGGAATTAAAAAAATTAAATACTATAAATACAACATCGAAACTGCACAATCCGAATTTTGTTTCATTACACAAAACGTCTTTACGAACAGATTTTTACATGTATGTAAAAATACGTATTACAAAAAACAGGATTCTTTCATGATGACTTAGGCTGTATAAAGAACCACCCCACCATGTGGTGGGGTAATAAAATAATAAGTATTATGTAGCAATAATAACATAGCGAAGCGAAGATTGGTTTTCATATGAAATGCCTTTTGTCCCCTACAATCCCACTAAGAAATACAGCTACCAGTGTCATTGGAAATTGTACTTCAATCCAATAGAAATACGATTCATGAGCTGTGGCTTGACTTTTGAGCCAGACAAAACACTTACACCGTCTTACCATTGCATAAAGTTTAATTTCCAATCGCATCTGGTAAAATGTATTTCTTGATTAGTTGGACTATAAGTCGGATAAAATGTAAAATAAAAATATCCTTGGACATTATTCCACACAGCGCCATCTAGCTTCAAGTGAGCTAAATAAAGTCCGTTTTTATGGGATGCTAGACAACGGATAAACATACTAAAAAACCTTTTTTTTTCTAAATACATACTTAATATACATAGAAAACACCCAGACCAATACAAACAGACATGTTCATGCACACAAATGTTTGTACTGTGCGGGGATCGAACCCGCGACCTTTGGTGTAGTAGCCGACTTCTCAACAATTACACCAAGACGGTCGTCAAGTCTTTGTTTAAAGTGGCTAGTCGTTTATTATAAACTATTTTAAATAACTCTCACTCAAGGAGTCACATTTTGGACTAACAGCTAGTCAATACAAATAAACGTAACAAATATCAAAACATCCATACCTTCCTTTGCTTCATGATGCGAACCAGCGCAGCTTGCAGGTACATCTTCCTATCATCGTCGCAATGTGCCGCTTCGCTCTCTCCACCCGCTCCGACGCCATTACCGCCTCCTTAACACAAAGTTTATTTGCAGATAGAAATAGTTAAAATAGTTAATCTAGAGGGTATGGTATTTTTAGAGAAGTTCTGGAAACTCGTTTCGATCTTATAAACATTTGGAATGCCGATAGTACAGTCAACTGCATATCAAGCCACCCGTTTCCGTTTTTTCTCTTGCTGAATAAAATTTATTCGGAATAGAGCAAAGAGGTCTGGCCGGAAATGGGTAGCCTGATGTACCGTTGACAAAGGATCAGTTTTAAAGAAGTCATGGGTAGAATCTGTCTTAGGTAGAATCTGTCCAATGTAGAATCTGTCATAGGTAGAATCCGTCAAAGGTAGTATCCGTCATAGGTAGAATCTGTCATAGGTAGAATCTATCAAAGGTGGAATCTGTCATAGGTAGAATCTGTCATAGGTAGAATCTGTCATAGGTAGAATCTGTCATAGGTAGAATCTGTCATAGGTAGAATCTGTCATAAGTAGAATCTGTCACAGGTAGAATCCGTCACAGGTAGAATCTGTCTTCGGTAGAATCTGTCTTCGGTAGAATCTGTCTTCGGTAGAATCTGTCAGTTGTAGAACAAACCCACATACCTTGAGTATTCGGCGCGTTAGCACAAGTGAGCCTAACTTTCGTCCTCTTACAAGAGAAGGCCAGATTCAGACTGAGTGTAGCACTCTCGTCGTCCTCGGCCTCCACGTCCCCCTCGGCGGTGAGGAGGCCCGCCTCTATGAGGGGCCGTACGTGACGGGCCCACGCGCCCTAAGCAAATGTTATTACAATACTAAAGAGTACCACATGCAAGTTGGAACACTGCTAGATGTTGCCTCTAGGGATTAAGTCCGCCTTTTGTAGGTGGAATCTGTCAAATATAGAATCTGTCACAGGTAGAATCTGTCAAATGTAGAATCTGTCACAGGTAGAATCTGTCACATGTAGAATCTGTCATAGGTAGAATCTGTCCAATGTAGAATCTGTCTTCGGTAGAATCTGTCTTCGGTAGAATCTGTCATAGGTAGAATCTGTCATAGGTAGAATCTGTCATAGGTAGAATCTGTCATAAGTAGAATCTGTCATAGGTAGAATCTGTCATTGGTAGAATCTGTCATAGGTAGAATCTGTCATAGGTAGAATCTGTCTTCGGTAGAATCTGTCTTCGGTAGAATCTGTCATAGGTAGAATCTGTCATAAGTAGAATCTGTCTTTGGTAGAATCTGTCTTTGGTAGAATCTGTCTTTGGTAGAATCTGTCTTTGGTAGAATCTGTCATAGGTAGAATCTGTCTTCGGTAGAATCTGTCTTCGGTAGAATCTGTCTTCGGTAGAATCTGTCTTCGGTAGAATCTGTCTTCGGTAGAATCTGTCTTCGGTAGAATCTGTCTTCGGTAGAATCTGTCAGTTGTAGAACAAACCCACATACCTTGAGTATTCGGCGCGTTAGCACAAGTGAGCCTAACTTTCGTCCTCTTACAAGAGAAGGCCAGATTCAGACTGAGTGTAGCACTCTCGTCGTCCTCGGCCTCCACGTCCCCCTCGGCGGTGAGGAGGCCCGCCTCTATGAGGGGCCGTACGTGACGGGCCCACGCGCCCTAAGCAAATGTTATTACAATACTAAAGAGTACCACATGCAAGTTGGAACACTGCTAGATGTTGCCTCTAGGGATTAAGTCCGCCTTTTGTAGGTACAATCTGTCATAGGTAGAATCTGTCATAGGTAGAATCTGTCATAGGTAGAATCTGTCATAGGTAGAATCTGTCATAGGTAGAATCTGTCATAGGTAGAATCTGTCATAGGTAGAATCTGTCATAGGTAGAATCTGTCATAGGTAGAATCTGTCATAGGTAGAATCTGTCATAGGTAGAATCTGTCATAGGTACAATCTGTCATAGGTAGAATCTGTCATAGGTACAATCTGTCATAGGTAGAATCTGTCATAGGTAGAATCTGTCATAGGTAGAATCTGTCATAGGTAGAATCTGTCAAATGTAAAATCAGTCAAATGTAGAATCTGTCCAATGTAGAATCTGTCCAATGTAGAATCTGTCATAGGTAGAATCTGTCATAGGTAGAATCTGTCTTCGGTAGAATCTGTCTTCGGTAGAATCTGTCTTCGGTAGAATCTGTCAGTTGTAGAACAAACCCACATACCTTGAGTATTCGGCGCGTTAGCACAAGTGAGCCTAACTTTCGTCCTCTTACAAGAGAAGGCCAGATTCAGACTGAGTGTAGCACTCTCGTCGTCCTCGGCCTCCACGTCCCCCTCGGCGGTGAGGAGGCCCGCCTCTATGAGGGGCCGTACGTGACGGGCCCACGCGCCCTAAGCAAATGTTATTACAATACTAAAGAGTACCACATGCAAGTTGGAACACTGCTAGATGTTGCCTCTAGGGGTTAAGTCCGCCTTTTGTAGGTAGAATCTGTCATATGTAGAATCCGTCATAGGTAGAATCTGTCCAATGTAGAATCTGTCAAATGTAGAATCTGTCATAGGTAGAATCTGTTCAATGTAGAATCTGTCATAGGTAGAATCTGTTCAATGTAGAATCTGTCATAGGTAGAATCTGTCATAGGTAGAATCTGTCATAGGTAGAATCTGTCATAGGTAGAATCTGTCATAGGTAGAATCTGTCATAGGTAGAATCTGTCATAGGTAGAATCTGTCTTCGGTAGAATCTGTCTTAGGTAGAATCTGTCTTCGGTAGAATCTGTCAGTTGTAGAACAAACCCACATACCTTGAGTATTCGGCGCGTTAGCACAAGTGAGCCTAACTTTCGTCCTCTTACAAGAGAAGGCCAGATTCAGACTGAGTGTAGCACTCTCGTCGTCCTCGGCCTCCACGTCCCCCTCGGCGGTGAGGAGGCCCGCCTCTATGAGGGGCCGTACGTGACGGGCCCACGCGCCCTAAGCAAATGTTATTACAATACTAAAGAGTACCACATGCAAGTTGGAACACTGCTAGATGTTGCCTCTAGGGATTAAGTCCGCCTTTTGTAGGTACAATCTGTCTTCGGTAGAATCTGTCTTCGGTAGAATCTGTCTTCGGTAGAATCTGTCAGTTGTAGAACAAACCCACATACCTTGAGTATTCGGCGCGTTAGCACAAGTGAGCCTAACTTTCGTCCTCTTACAAGAGAAGGCCAGATTCAGACTGAGTGTAGCACTCTCGTCGTCCTCGGCCTCCACGTCCCCCTCGGCGGTGAGGAGGCCCGCCTCTATGAGGGGCCGTACGTGACGGGCCCACGCGCCCTAAGCAAATGTTATTACAATACTAAAGAGTACCACATGCAAGTTGGAACACTGCTAGATGTTGCCTCTAGGGATTAAGGCCGCCTTTTGTAGGTACAATCTGTCATAGGTAGAATCTGTCATAGGTAGAATCTGTCATAGGTAGAATCTGTCATAGGTAGAATCTGTCATAAGTAGAATCTGTCATAGGTAGAATCTGTCATAGGTAGAATCTGTCTTCGGTAGAATCTGTCTTCGGTAGAATCTGTCAGTTGTAGAACAAACCCACATACCTTGAGTATTCGGCGCGTTAGCACAAGTGAGCCTAACTTTCGTCCTCTTACAAGAGAAGGCCAGATTCAGACTGAGTGTAGCACTCTCGTCGTCCTCGGCCTCCACGTCCCCCTCGGCGGTGAGGAGGCCCGCCTCTATGAGGGGCCGTACGTGACGGGCCCACGCGCCCTAAGCAAATGTTATTACAATACTAAAGAGTACCACATGCAAGTTGGAACACTGCTAGATGTTGCCTCTAGGGATTAAGGCCGCCTTTTGTAGGTACAATCTGTCATAGGTAGAATCTGTCATAGGTAGAATCTGTCATAGGTAGAATCTGTCATAGGTAGAATCTGTCATAAGTAGAATCTGTCATAGGTAGAATCTGTCATAGGTAGAATCTGTCTTCGGTAGAATCTGTCTTCGGTAGAATCTGTCAGTTGTAGAACAAACCCACATACCTTGAGTATTCGGCGCGTTAGCACAAGTGAGCCTAACTTTCGTCCTCTTACAAGAGAAGGCCAGATTCAGACTGAGTGTAGCACTCTCGTCGTCCTCGGCCTCCACGTCCCCCTCGGCGGTGAGGAGGCCCGCCTCTATGAGGGGCCGTACGTGACGGGCCCACGCGCCCTAAGCAAATGTTATTACAATACTAAAGAGTACCACATGCAAGTTGGAACACTGCTAGATGTTGCCTCTAGGGATTAAGTCCGCCTTTTGTAGGTACAATCTGTCATAGGTAGAATCTGTCTTCGGTAGAATCTGTCATAGGTAGAATCTATCATAGGTAGAATCTGTCCAATGTAGAATCTGTCCAATGTAGAATCTGTCATAGGTAGAATCTGTCTTCGGTAGAATCTGTCTTCGGTAGAATCTGTCTTCGGTAGAATCTGTCTTCGGTAGAATCTGTCAGTTGTAGAACAAACCCACATACCTTGAGTATTCGGCGCGTTAGCACAAGTGAGCCTAACTTTCGTCCTCTTACAAGAGAAGGCCAGATTCAGACTGAGTGTAGCACTCTCGTCGTCCTCGGCCTCCACGTCCCCCTCGGCGGTGAGGAGGCCCGCCTCTATGAGGGGCCGTACGTGACGGGCCCACGCGCCCTAAGCAAATGTTATTACAATACTAAAGAGTACCACATGCAAGTTGGAACACTGCTAGATGTTGCCTCTAGGGATTAAGTCCGCCTTTTGTAGGTACAATCTGTCTTTGGTAGAATCTGTCATTGGTAGAATCTGTCCAATGGTAGAATCTGTCCAATGGTAGAATCTGTCCAATGGTAGAATCTGTCCAATGGTAGAATCTGTCCAATGGTAGAATCTGTCCAATGGTAGAATCTGTCCAATGGTAGAATCTGTCCAATGGTAGAATCTGTCCAATGGTAGAATCTGTCCTATGATAGAATCTGTCCAATGGTAGAATCTGTCCAATGGTAGAATCTGTCCAATGGTAGAATCTGTCCAATGGTAGAATCTGTCCAATGTAGAATCTGTCTTCGGTAGAATCTGTCTTCGGTAGAATCTGTCAGTTGTAGAACAAACCCACATACCTTGAGTATTCGGCGCGTTAGCACAAGTGAGCCTAACTTTCGTCCTCTTACAAGAGAAGGCCAGATTCAGACTGAGTGTAGCACTCTCGTCGTCCTCGGCCTCCACGTCCCCCTCGGCGGTGAGGAGGCCCGCCTCTATGAGGGGCCGTACGTGACGGGCCCACGCGCCCTAAGCAAATGTTATTACAATACTAAAGAGTACCACATGCAAGTTGGAACACTGCTAGATGTTGCCTCTAGGGATTAAGTCCGCCTTTTGTAGGTAGAATCTGTACAATGTAGAATCTGTCATTGGTAGAATCTGTCATAGGTAGAATCTGTCATAGGAAGAATCTGTCATAGGTAGAATCTGTCTTCGGTAGAATCTGTCTTCGGTAGAATCTGTCTTCGGTAGAATCTGTCAGTTGTAGAACAAACCCACATACCTTGAGTATTCGGCGCGTTAGCACAAGTGAGCCTAACTTTCGTCCTCTTACAAGAGAAGGCCAGATTCAGACTGAGTGTAGCACTCTCGTCGTCCTCGGCCTCCACGTCCCCCTCGGCGGTGAGGAGGCCCGCCTCTATGAGGGGCCGTACGTGACGGGCCCACGCGCCCTAAGCAAATGTTATTACAATACTAAAGAGTACCACATGCAAGTTGGAACACTGCTAGATGTTGCCTCTAGGGATTAAGTCCGCCTTTTGTAGGTACAATCTGTCTTTGGTAGAATCTGTCCAATGGTAGAATCTGTCCTATGGTAGAATCTGTCCAATGGTAGAATCTGTCTATTGGTAGAATCTGTCCAATGGTAGAATCTGTCCAATGGTAAAATCTGTCCAATGGTAGAATCTGTCCAATGGTAGAATCTGTCCAATGGTAGAATCTGTCCAATGGTAGAATCTGTCCAATGGTAGAATCTGTCCAATGGTAGAATCTGTCCAATGGTAGAATCTGTCCAATGGTAGAATCTGTCCAATGGTGGAATCTGTCCAATGGTAGAATCTGTCCAATGGTACAATCTGTCCAATGGTAGAATCTGTCCAATGGTAGAATCTGTCCAATGGTAGAATCTGTCTTCGGTAGAATCTGTCTTCGGTAGAATCTGTCTTCGGTAGAATCTGTCTTAAGTAGAACAAACCCACATACCTTGAGTATTCGGCGCGTTAGCACAAGTGAGCCTAACTTTCGTCCTCTTACAAGAGAAGGCCAGATTCAGACTGAGTGTAGCACTCTCGTCGTCCTCGGCCTCCACGTCCCCCTCGGCGGTGAGGAGGCCCGCCTCTATGAGGGGCCGTACGTGACGGGCCCACGCGCCCTAAGCAAATGTTATTACAATACTAAAGAGTACCACATGCAAGTTGGAACACTGCTAGATGTTGCCTCTAGGGATTAAGTCCGCCTTTTGTAGGTACAATCTGTCATAGGTAGAATCTGTCATAGGTAGAATCTGTCATAGGTAGAATCTGTCATAGGTAGAATCTGTCTTTGGTAGAATCTGTCATTGGTAGAATCTGTCCAATGGTAGAATCTGTCCAATGGTAGAATCTGTCTTCGGTAGAATCTGTCAGTTGTAGAACAAACCCACATACCTTGAGTATTCGGCGCGTTAGCACAAGTGAGCCTAACTTTCGTCCTCTTACAAGAGAAGGCCAGATTCAGACTGAGTGTAGCACTCTCGTCGTCCTCGGCCTCCACGTCCCCCTCGGCGGTGAGGAGGCCCGCCTCTATGAGGGGCCGTACGTGACGGGCCCACGCGCCCTAAGCAAATGTTATTACAATACTAAAGAGTACCACATGCAAGTTGGAACACTGCTAGATGTTGCCTCTAGGGATTAAGGCCGCCTTTTGTAGGTACAATCTGTCTTTGGTAGAATCTGTCATAGGTAGAATCTGTCTTTGGTAGAATCTGTCTTTGGTAGAATCTGTCTTTGGTAGAATCTGTCTTTGGTAGAATCTGTCAATGGTAGAATCTGTCCAATGGTAGAATCTGTCCAATGGTAGAATCTGTCCAATGGTAGAATCTGTCCAATGGTAGAATCTGTCCAATGGTAGAATCTGTCAAATGGTAGAATCTGTCCAATGGTAGAATCAGTCCAATGGTAGAATCTGTCCAATGGTAGAATCTGTCCAATGGTAGAATCTGTCCAATGGTAGAATCTGTCCAATGGTAGAATCTGTCCAATGGTAGAATCTGTCATAGGTAGAATCTGTCTTCGGTAGAATCTGTCTTCGGTAGAATCTGTCAGTTGTAGAACAAACCCACATACCTTGAGTATTCGGCGCGTTAGCACAAGTGAGCCTAACTTTCGTCCTCTTACAAGAGAAGGCCAGATTCAGACTGAGTGTAGCACTCTCGTCGTCCTCGGCCTCCACGTCCCCCTCGGCGGTGAGGAGGCCCGCCTCTATGAGGGGCCGTACGTGACGGGCCCACGCGCCCTAAGCAAATGTTATTACAATACTAAAGAGTACCACATGCAAGTTGGAACACTGCTAGATGTTGCCTCTAGGGATTAAGGCCGCCTTTTGTAGGTACAATCTGTCATAGGTAGAATCTGTCTTCGGTAGAATCTGTCTTCGGTAGAATCTGTCTTATGTAGAACAAACCCACATACCTTGAGTATTCGGCGCGTTAGCACAAGTGAGCCTAACTTTCGTCCTCTTACAAGAGAAGGCCAGATTCAGACTGAGTGTAGCACTCTCGTCGTCCTCGGCCTCCACGTCCCCCTCGGCGGTGAGGAGGCCCGCCTCTATGAGGGGCCGTACGTGACGGGCCCACGCGCCCTAAGCAAATGTTATTACAATACTAAAGAGTACCACATGCAAGTTGGAACACTGCTAGATGTTGCCTCTGAGGATTAAGTCCGCCTTTTGTAGGTAGAATCTGTCATAGGTAGAATCTGTCATAGGTAGAATCTGTCCAATGGTAGAACTTGTCCAATGGTAGAATCTGTCCAATGGTAGAATCTGTCCAATAGTAGAATCTGTCCAATGGTAGAATCTGTCCAATGGTAGAATCTGTCCAATGGTAGAATCTGTCCAATGGTAGAATCTGTCCAATGGTAGAATCTGTCCAATGGTAGAATCTGTCCAATGGTAGAATCTGTCCAATGGTAGAATCTGTCCAATGGTAGAATCTGTCCAATGGTAGAATCTGTCCAATGGTAGAATCTGTCCAATGTAAATCTGTCCAATGGTAGAATCTGTCAAAGGTAGAATCTGTCATAGTTAGAATATGTCCAATGTAGAATCTGTCATAGGTAGAATCTGTCAAATGTAGAATCTGTCAAATGTAGAATCTGTCATAAGTAGAATCTGTCATAGGTAGAATCTGTCTTCGGTAGAATCTGTCTTCGGTAGAATCTGTCTTAAGTAGAACAAACCCACATACCTTGAGTATTCGGCGCGTTAGCACAAGTGAGCCTAACTTTCGTCCTCTTACAAGAGAAGGCCAGATTCAGACTGAGTGTAGCACTCTCGTCGTCCTCGGCCTCCACGTCCCCCTCGGCGGTGAGGAGGCCCGCCTCTATGAGGGGCCGTACGTGACGGGCCCACGCGCCCTAAGCAAATGTTATTACAATACTAAAGAGTACCACATGCAAGTTGGAACACTGCTAGATGTTGCCTCTAGGGATTAAGTCCGCCATTTGTAGGTAGAATCTGTCTTCGGTAGAATCTGTCTTCGGTAGAATCTGTCTTCGGTAGAATCTGTCAGTTGTAGAACAAACCCACATACCTTGAGTATTCGGCGCGTTAGCACAAGTGAGCCTAACTTTCGTCCTCTTACAAGAGAAGGCCAGATTCAGACTGAGTGTAGCACTCTCGTCGTCCTCGGCCTCCACGTCCCCCTCGGCGGTGAGGAGGCCCGCCTCTATGAGGGGCCGTACGTGACGGGCCCACGCGCCCTAAGCAAATGTTATTACAATACTAAAGAGTACCACATGCAAGTTGGAACACTGCTAGATGTTGCCTCTAGGGATTAAGGCCGCCTTTTGTAGGTACAATCTGTCATAGGTAGAATCTGTCATGGGTAGAATCTGTCATAGGTAGAATCTGTCAAATGTAGAATCTGCCCAATGTAGAATCTGTCACAGGTAGAATCTGTCACAGGTAGAATCTGTCATAGGTAGAATCTGTCATAGGTAGAATCTGTCTTTGGTAGAATCTGTCTTTGGTAGAATCTGTCTTTCGTAGAATCTGTCTTTCGTAGAATCTGTCTTTGGTAGAATCTGTCTTTGGTAGAATCTGTCTTTGGTAGAATCTGTCAAATGTAGAATCTGTCAAATGTAGAATCTGTCAAATGTAGAATCTGTCAAATGTAGAATCTGTCAAATGTAGAATCTGTCAAATGTAGAATCTGTCCTATGTAGAATCTGTCATAGGTAGAATCTGTCATAGGTAGAATCTGTCAAATGTAGAATCTGCCCAATGTAGAATCTGTCACAGGTAGAATCTGTCACAGGTAGAATCTGTCATAGGTAGAATCTGTCATAGGTAGAATCTGCCATAGGTAGAATCTGTCATAGGTAGAATCTGCCATAGGTAGAATCTGTCTTTGGTAGAATCTGTCTTTGGTAGAATCTGTCTTTGGTAGAATCTGTCTTTGGTAGAATCTGTCTTTGGTAGAATCTGTCTTTGGTAGAATCTGTCTTTGGTAGAATCTGTCTTTGGTAGAATCTGTCTTTAGTAGAATCTGTCTTTGGTAGAATCTGTCTTTCGTAGAATCTGTCTTTCGTAGAATCTGTCTTTGGTAGAATCTGTCTTTGGTAGAATCTGTCATAGGTAGAATCTGTCAAATGTAGAATCTGTCAAATGTAGAATCTGTCAAATAAAGAATCTGTCAAATGAAGAATCTATCAAATGTAGAATCTGTCAAATGTAGAATCTGTCAAATGTAGAATCTGTCAAAGGTAGAATCTGTCATAGGTAGAATCTGTCTTAGGTGCAATCTGTCATATGTAGAATCTGTCAAATGTAGAATCTGTCTTCGGTAGAATCTGTCTTCGGTAGAATCTGTCAGTTGTAGAACAAACCCACATACCTTGAGTATTCGGCGCGTTAGCACAAGTGAGCCTAACTTTCGTCCTCTTACAAGAGAAGGCCAGATTCAGACTGAGTGTAGCACTCTCGTCGTCCTCGGCCTCCACGTCCCCCTCGGCGGTGAGGAGGCCCGCCTCTATGAGGGGCCGTACGTGACGGGCCCACGCGCCCTAAGCAAATGTTATTACAATACTAAAGAGTACCACATGCAAGTTGGAACACTGCTAGATGTTGCCTCTAGGGATTAAGTCCGCCTTTTGTAGGTACAATCTGTCTTCGGTAGAATCTGTCTTCGGTAGAATCTGTCACAGGTAGAATCTGTCTTCGGTAGAATCTGTCAGTTGTAGAACAAACCCACATACCTTGAGTATTCGGCGCGTTAGCACAAGTGAGCCTAACTTTCGTCCTCTTACAAGAGAAGGCCAGATTCAGACTGAGTGTAGCACTCTCGTCGTCCTCGGCCTCCACGTCCCCCTCGGCGGTGAGGAGGCCCGCCTCTATGAGGGGCCGTACGTGACGGGCCCACGCGCCCTAAGCAAATGTTATTACAATACTAAAGAGTACCACATGCAAGTTGGAACACTGCTAGATGTTGCCTCTAGGGATTAAGTCCGCCTTTTGTAGGTACAATCTGTCACAGGTAGAATCTGTCTTCGGTAGAATCTGTCAGTTGTAGAACAAACCCACATACCTTGAGTATTCGGCGCGTTAGCACAAGTGAGCCTAACTTTCGTCCTCTTACAAGAGAAGGCCAGATTCAGACTGAGTGTAGCACTCTCGTCGTCCTCGGCCTCCACGTCCCCCTCGGCGGTGAGGAGGCCCGCCTCTATGAGGGGCCGTACGTGACGGGCCCACGCGCCCTAAGCAAATGTTATTACAATACTAAAGAGTACCACATGCAAGTTGGAACACTGCTAGATGTTGCCTCTAGGGATTAAGGCCGCCTTTTGTAGGTACAATCTGTCATAGGTACAATCTGTCTTTGGTAGAATCTGTCATTGGTAGAATCTGTCCAATGGTAGAATCTGTCCAACGGTAGAATCTGTCCAATGGTAGAATCTGTCCAATGGTAGAATCTGTCCAATGGTAGAATCTGTCCAATGGTAGAATCTGTCCAATGGTAGAATCTGTCCAATGATAGAATCTGTCATAGGTAGAATCTGTCCAATGGTAGAATCTGTCCAATGGTAGAATCTGTCCAATGGAAGAATCTGTCCAATGGTAGAATCTGTCTTATGTAGAATCTGTCCAATGGTAGAATCTGTCCAATGGTAGAATCTGTCCAATGCTAGAATCTGTCCAATGGTAGAATCTGTCCAATGGTAGAAACTGTCCAATGGTAGAATCTGTCCAATGGTAGAATCTGTCCAATGGTAGAATCTGTCCAATGGTAGAATCTGTCCAATGGTAGAATCTGTCCAATGATAGAATCTGTCATAGGTAGAATCTGTCATAGGTAGAATCTGTCATAGGTAGAATCTGTCATAGGTAGAATCTGTCTTCGGTAGAATCTGTCTTCGGTAGAATCTGTCAGTTGTAGAACAAACCCACATACCTTGAGTATTCGGCGCGTTAGCACAAGTGAGCCTAACTTTCGTCCTCTTACAAGAGAAGGCCAGATTCAGACTGAGTGTAGCACTCTCGTCGTCCTCGGCCTCCACGTCCCCCTCGGCGGTGAGGAGGCCCGCCTCTATGAGGGGCCGTACGTGACGGGCCCACGCGCCCTAAGCAAATGTTATTACAATACTAAAGAGTACCACATGCAAGTTGGAACACTGCTAGATGTTGCCTCTAGGGATTAAGTCCGCCTTTTGTAGGTACAATCAGTCATAGGTAGAATCTGTCATATGTAGAATCTGTCATAGGTAGAATCTGTCATAGGTAGAATCTGTCATAGGTAGAATCTGTCAAATGTAGAATCTGTCCAATGGTAGAATCTGTCCAATGGTAGAATCTGTCCAATGGTAGAATCTGTCCAATGGTAGAATCTGTACAATGGTAGAATCTGTCCAATGGTAGAATCTGTCCAATGGTAGAATCTGTCCAATGGTAGAATCTGTCTTCGGTAGAATCTGTCTTCGGTAGAATCTGTCAGTTTACCTTGAGTATTCGGCGCGTTAGCACAAGTGAGCCTAACTTTCGTCCTCTTACAAGAGAAGGCCAGATTCAGACTGAGTGTAGCACTCTCGTCGTCCTCGGCCTCCACGTCCCCCTCGGCGGTGAGGAGGCCCGCCTCTATGAGGGGCCGTACGTGACGGGCCCACGCGCCCTAAGCAAATGTTATTACAATACTAAAGAGTACCACATGCAAGTTGGAACACTGCTAGATGTTGCCTCTAGGGATTAAGTCCGCCTTTTGTAGGTAGAATCTGTCATAGGTAGAATCTGTCATAGGTAGAATCTGTCCAATGTAGAATCTGTCATAGGTAGAATCTGTCAAATGTAGAATCTGTCATAGGTAGAATCTGTCTTCGGTAGAATCTGTCTTCGGTAGAATCTGTCTTCGGTAGAATCTGTCATAGGTAGAATCTGTCATAGGTAGAATCTGTCATAGGTAGAATCTGTCTTTGGTAGAATCTGTCTTTGGTAGAATCTGTCTTTGGTAGAATCTGTCTTTGGTAGAATCTGTCTTTGGTAGAATCTGTCTTTGGTAGAATCTGTCTTTGGTAGAATCTGTATTTGGTAGAATCTGTCTTTGGTAGAATCTGTCATAGGTAGAATCTGTCATAGGTAGAATCTGTCATAGGTAGAATCTGTCATAGGTAGAATCTGTCTTCGGTAGAATCTGTCAAAAGTAGAATCTGTCATAGGTAGAATCTGTCATAGGTAGAATCTGTCATAGGTAGAATCTGTAAAAAGTAGAATCTGTCATAGGTAGAATCTGTCATAGGTAGAATCTGTCTTCGGTAGAATCTGTCTTCGGTAGAATCTGTCTTCGGTAGAATCTGTCAGTTGTAGAACAAACCCACATACCTTGAGTATTCGGCGCGTTAGCACAAGTGAGCCTAACTTTCGTCCTCTTACAAGAGAAGGCCAGATTCAGACTGAGTGTAGCACTCTCGTCGTCCTCGGCCTCCACGTCCCCCTCGGCGGTGAGGAGGCCCGCCTCTATGAGGGGCCGTACGTGACGGGCCCACGCGCCCTAAGCAAATGTTATTACAATACTAAAGAGTACCACATGCAAGTTGGAACACTGCTAGATGTTGCCTCTAGGGATTAAGTCCGCCTTTTGTAGGTACAATCTGTCATAGGTAGAATCTGTCATAGGTAGAATCTGTCCAATGTAGAATCTGTCATAGGTAGAATCTGTCAAATGTAGAATCTGTCATAGGTAGAATCTGTCTTCGGTAGAATCTGTCTTCGGTAGAATCTGTCTTCGGTAGAATCTGTCATAGGTAGAATCTGTCATAGGTAGAATCTGTCATAGGTAGAATCTGTCTTTGGTAGAATCTGTCTTTGGTAGAATCTGTCTTTGGTAGAATCTGTCTTTGGTAGAATCTGTCTTTGGTAGAATCTGTCTTTGGTAGAATCTGTCTTTGGTAGAATCTGTATTTGGTAGAATCTGTCTTTGGTAGAATCTGTCATAGGTAGAATCTGTCATAGGTAGAATCTGTCATAGGTAGAATCTGTCATAGGTAGAATCTGTCTTCGGTAGAATCTGTCAAAAGTAGAATCTGTCATAGGTAGAATCTGTCATAGGTAGAATCTGTCATAGGTAGAATCTGTAAAAAGTAGAATCTGTCATAGGTAGAATCTGTCATAGGTAGAATCTGTCTTCGGTAGAATCTGTCTTCGGTAGAATCTGTCTTCGGTAGAATCTGTCAGTTGTAGAACAAACCCACATACCTTGAGTATTCGGCGCGTTAGCACAAGTGAGCCTAACTTTCGTCCTCTTACAAGAGAAGGCCAGATTCAGACTGAGTGTAGCACTCTCGTCGTCCTCGGCCTCCACGTCCCCCTCGGCGGTGAGGAGGCCCGCCTCTATGAGGGGCCGTACGTGACGGGCCCAGGCTTCGCCGGTCAGTTGGAGGGTGTCGCGGAGTTCACGGGCGGGGGCCGTGTCGACGGTTTCGAAGCAGAGAAGTAGGGCGCACTGGTTGACAACAAAATCTACGTGTTTATTTTTGTAATTTGCATGCAGCAACCGCTAGTCAAACTAAAATCATTTCACATTTCGAGCTCTCTCAGGAGAAAATGCCCACTTTTATCGTTTATTCGCTTCACCTTGAATTAGTACTCTTGCTAATTTTCTATGGAAATTATTTTAAGATCTTAAAAGCGGCTTAGTTCGTTCTACTTAAACGCTCATATTCGTGTCGTTATTAAGTTTGACTAAACGCCAAAATGGAATTTCACTCGATGGAAAGTTTTATTTTGGCTTTCTGAAGAACTCATAACCTAACTACGGCAGCGCCGCGACTGTGATCGTGGGAATAAGACGGATAAGACCGAATGAAATTTCTAATTAATTCTGTACTTGGTTAAATGAAACTATACTACCGGATCACACAGATTTTTACTGTAGTAAGAAGATTCAGCGGTAAATTCAGCAAGATAGGAAAATCAGAAAAAGACATTCTTTAGGCGGGAATCGAACCCGCGTCTTTCGCAAACCTAAATTTCTTTGCATTTTTAAAGCATAGTGGTATTTATTGTATTATTGAAACAATAATAAAAACACAAAAATATAGTTAGATGACACAGATTTCAACGGATTAGTTTAGCATTGCATGAGTTTAATTGCAGCTGTCATAATGTATTTCTTAGATTAGTCGGACTATTAGTTTATACAGAGGGTTAGTCAGAGGCACACTGATTGTTGCCGTCATTGTGAACTCAATATTCACAAGCACACATTTCTTCAAAATACTGACTATTGTAATAGTAAAATGCGGAAATAATATAATTATAGACACGTTCAAACTCCTAGCAATATGTTTCAATAATGAAATTACAAAAATAAAGTAAGATGGCTCAGATATAAACAGATTAATATTCCAAAACTCACCATTGGAGTAGTAGCGCTGACATGATACAGCCTCGCGGTATATCTAGTCCTTAGTTCTCCTGTGCAAAGATGGTGGAGCCAAGCAAGGCGGCGTCCGCTAAACGATGCTCGGTAGAAGGCTTCGAATAGCCGAGCAGGGCGTTCTAGCTGGGCTGGGGGGGCTAGGGGGGCCATAGCGCCCCCTAGAGGCCAGGCACCTGCTTGGAGCACCTAGGGGAAGAAGGAAATGGGGGTATTAAGTCCACTGCAGGTATTTTTTTATATTGAAATCGTTTTCACTGTACAAGGTCCAACAATAGATAGATAAATTATATCTAGAGATAGGATGGGATGTTGTTGTTGTTGATATTAGTTAAGAATGAGAATATATTTATTGGCCTTAAAACATATTACACAGGAATTACATTAGCGGTAGTCTCTGCACTAAGTTTGAGGCTTGGGTCGCAGCAAACCAAATCAATCAACACAAAATAACATGACATTTGACAGAAAATAACAAACATCCTTGACAACTCTTTAATTTTTCGTCAAATGCTGTCATTTTAGTGCACCTAATTTGAAGTAGGACTAAAAATTATCATAACATTAAAAAATGGAAATTTCCAAAAAGAATTACGACCCAAATAAAAGTACACTGAAGTACAAAAAATCGACATCAAAAAAAGAATAATATTACAAAAAATTATAACTATAAACAAAATAAAACAAGTGACTGTACATCCATTTGCATACTGTAAAAAAAGGGTCCCCTTTTCAAATAAATAACCCAGAACCTGTTCCGTGTAGAATCTGAAATGAGTATTATTCAACAAGGGTAAAATCTTTCCTGTGTAAAATCAGTTCTGTGTAGAATTGGTTCTGGGTAGAATCCGACTTGTTTAGAATCCGTCCTGTGTAGAATCCGTGCTGTGTAGAATCCGTGCTTTGTAGAATCCATCCTGAGTAGAATGCGTCTTGTATAGAATCCGCCCTATGTAGAATCTGTCCAATGTAGAATCTGTCCAATGTAGAATCTGTCCAATGTAGAATCTGTCCAATGTAGAATCTGTCCAATGTAGAATCTGTCCAATGTAGAATCTGTCCAATGTAGAATCTGTCCAATGTAGAATCTGTCCAATGTAGAATCTGTCCAATGTAGAATCAGTCAAATGTAGAATCTGTCAAATGTAGAATCTGTCAAATGTAGAATCTGTCCAATGAAGAATCTGTCAAATGTAGAATCTGTCCAATGTAGAATCTGTCAAATGTAGAATCTGTCAAATGTAGAATCTGTCATAGGTAGAATCTGTCAAATGTAGAATCTGTCAAATGTAGAATCTGTCCAATGTAGAATCTGTCAAATGTAGAATCTGTCAAATGTATAATCTGTCAAATGTAGAATCTGCCCTAAGTAGAATCTGTCAATTGTAGAATCTGTCAAATGTAGAATCTGTCATAGGTAGAATCTGTCAAATGTAGAATCTGTCAAAGGTAGAATCTGTCAAATGTAGAATCTGTCAAATGTAGAATCTGTCCAATGTAGAATCTGTCCAATGTAGAATCTGTCATAGGTAGAATCTGTCAAATGTAGAATCTGCCTTAAGTAGAATCTGTCAAATGTAGAATCTGTCCAATGTAGAATCTGTCAAAGGTAGAATCTGTCAAATGTAGAATCTGTCATAGGTAGAATCTGTCAAATGTATAATCTGTCAAATGTAGAATCTGCCCTAAGTAGAATCTGTCAATTGTAGAATCTGTCAAATGTAGAATCTGTCATAGGTAGAATCTGTCAAATGTAGAATCTGTCAAAGGTAGAATCTGTCAAATGTAGAATCTGTCAAATGTAGAATCTGTCAAATGTAGAATCTGTCAAACGTAGAATCTGTCAAATGTAGAATCTGTCAAATGTAGAATCTGTCATAGGTAGAATCTGTCAAATGTAGAATTTGTCCAATGTAGAATCTGTCAAATGTAGAATCTGCCTTAAGTAGAATCTGTCGAATGTAGAATCTGTCCAATGTAGAATCTGTCAAATGTAGAATCTGTCAAATGTAGAATATGTCAAATGTAGAATCTGTCATAGGTAGAATCTGTCAAATGTAGAATCTGTCATAGGTAGAATCTGTCCAATGTAGAATCTGTCCAATGTAGAATCTGTCATAGGTAGAATCTGTCAAATGTAGAATCTGCCTTAAGTAGAATCTGTCCAATGTAGAATCTGTCATAGGTGGAATCTGTCAAATGTAGAATCTGTCATAGGTAGAATCTGTCAAATGTAGAATCTGTCCAATGTAGAATCTGTCAAATGTAGAATCTGTCCAATGTAGAATCTGCCCTAAGTAGAATCTGTCAATTGTAGAATCTGTCAAATGTAGAATCTGTCATAGGTAGAATCTGTCAAATGTAGAATCTGTCAAAGGTAGAATCTGTCAAATGTAGAATCTGTCAAATGTAGAATCTGTCAAATGTAGAATCTGTCAAACGTAGAATCTGTCAAATGTAGAATCTGTCAAATGTAGAATCTGTCATAGGTAGAATCTGTCAAATGTAGAATTTGTCCAATGTAGAATCTGTCAAATGTAGAATCTGCCTTAAGTAGAATCTGTCGAATGTAGAATCTGTCCAATGTAGAATCTGTCAAATGTAGAATCTGTCAAATGTAGAATATGTCAAATGTAGAATCTGTCATAGGTAGAATCTGTCAAATGTAGAATCTGTCATAGGTAGAATCTGTCAAATGTAGAATCTGCCTTAAGTAGAATCTGTCCAATGTAGAATCTGTCCAATGTAGAATCTGTCCAATGTAGAATCTGTCCAATGTAGAATCTGTCCAATGTAGAATCTGTCCAATTTAGAATCTGTCCAATGTAGAATCTGTCCAATGTAGAATCTGTCCAATGTAGAATCTGTCCAATGTAGAATCTGTCCAATGTAGAATCTGTCATAGGTAGAATCTGTCAAATGTAGAATCTGTCATATATAGAATCTGTCAAATGTAGAATCTGTCATATATAGAATCTGTCAAATGTAGAATCTGTCATAGGTAGAATCTGTCAAATGTAGAATCTGTCAAATGTAGAATCTGTCCAATGTAGAATCTGTCCAATGTAGAATCTGTCCAATGTAGAATCTGTCCAATGTAGAATCTGTCCAATGTAGAATCTGTCATAGGTAGAATCTGTCATAGGTAGAATCTGTCAAATGTAGAATCTGTCATATATAGAATCTGTCAAATGTAGAATCTGTCATATATAGAATCTGTCAAATGTAGAATCTGTCATAGGTAGAATCTGTCAAATGTAGAATCTGTCAAATGTAGAATCTGTCCAATGTAGAATCTGTCCAATGTAGAATCTGTCCAATGTAGAATCTGTCCAATGTAGAATCTGTCCAATGTAGAATCTGTCATAGGTAGAATCTGTCAAATGTAGAATCTGTCATATATAGAATCTGTCAAATGTAGAATCTGTCATATATAGAATCTGTCAAATGTAGAATCTGTCATAGGTAGAATCTGTCAAATGTAGAATCTGTCCAATGTAGAATCTGTCCAATGTAGAATGTGTCCAATGTAGAATCTGTCCAATGTAGAATCTGTCCAATGTAGAATCTGTCATAGGTAGAATCTGTCAAATGTAGAATCTGTCCAATGTAGAATCTGTCCAATGTAGAATCTGTCCAATGTAGAATCTGTCCAATGTAGAATCTGTCCAATGTAGAATCTGTCGTATAACTAAAAGCAGTCTATCAATAAACAAGCCAACACCTGTATATTAAACCCGGTGCTAGTAGAGAGGTCTAAGTCCCTGAGATGTTGCTGGAACTTGGCGTTGAGATCCGCCGAGACGGCTACATCGGTGAACATGCGATGTAGTTTGTTGGTGAACTCGTAGCCGCAGCCGCTTTTAGACGGTAAAGCGTGCAAGACTACATTTTACAGCTTATTCTACTTTAGACAGATTCTATATTGGGCACCTGTCGTATGAAGAATCTGTCAAATGTAGAATCTGTCAAATGTAGAATCTGTCAAATGTAGAATCTGTCCTATATAGAATCTGTCCAATGTAGAATCTGCCCTATGTAGAATCTGTCAAATGTAGAATCTGTCAAATGTAGAATCTGTCAAATGTAGAATCTGTCATAGGTAGAATCTGTCAAATGTAGAATCTGTCCTATATAGAATCTGTCCAATGTAGAATCTGCCCTATGTAGAATCTGTCAAATGTAGAATCTGTCAAATGTAGAATCTGTCAAATGTAGAATCTGTCCTATATAGAATCTGTCCAATGTAGAATCTGCCCTATGTAGAATCTGTCAAATGTAGAATCTGTCAAATGTAGAATCTGTCCAATGTAGAATCTGTCAAATGTAGAATCTGTCAAATGTAGAATCTGTCAAATGTAGAATCTGTCCTATATAGAATCTGTCCAATGTAGAATCTGCCCTATGTAGAATCTGTCAAATGTAGAATCTGTCAAATGTAGAATCTGTCATAGGTAGAATCTGTCAAATGTAGAATCTGTCAAATGTAGAATCTGTCCAATGTAGAATCTGTCCAATGTAGAATCTGCCCTATGTAGAATCTGTCGTATAACTAAAAGCAGTCTATCAATAAACAAGCCAACACCTGTATATTAAACCCGGTGCTAGTAGAGAGGTCTAAGTCCCTGAGATGTTGCTGGAACTTGGCGTTGAGATCCGCCGAGACGGCTACATCGGTGAACATGCGATGTAGTTTGTTGGTGAACTCGTAGCCGCAGCCGCTTTTAGACGGTAAAGCGTGCAAGACTACATTTTACAGCTTATTCTACTTGAGACAGATTCTACATTGGATACCTGTTGTATGTAGAATCTCTTCTATGTAGAATCTGTAAAATGTAGAATCTGTCCAATGTAGAATCTGTCCAATGTAGAATCTGTCCAATGTAGAATCTGTCCAATGTAGAATCTGTCCAATGTAGAATCTGTCCAATGTAGAATCTGTCAAATGTAGAATCTGTCAAATGTAGAATCTGTCATAGGTAGAATCTGTCCAATGTAGAATCTGTCAAACGTAGAATCTGTCAAATGTAGAATCTGTCCAATGTAGAATCTGTCATAGGTAGAATCTGTCCAATGTAGAATCTGTCCAATGTAGAATCTGTCCAATGTAGAATCTGTCCAATGTAGAATCTGTCCAATGTAGAATCTGTCAAATGTAGAATCTGTCAAATGTAGAATCTGTCATAGGTAGAATCTGTCCAATGTAGAATCTGTCAAACGTAGAATCTGTCAAATGTAGAATCTGTCAAATGTAGAATCTGTCATAGGTAGAATCTGTCCAATGTAGAATCTGTCAAACGTAGAATCTGTCAAATGTAGAATCTGTCCAATGTAGAATCTGTCAAATGTAGAATCTGTCAAATGTAGAATCTGTCCAATGTAGAATCTGCCCTATGTAGAATCTGTCGTATAACTAAAAGCAGTCTATCAATAAACAAGCCAACACCTGTATATTAAACCCGGTGCTAGTAGAGAGGTCTAAGTCCCTGAGATGTTGCTGGAACTTGGCGTTGAGATCCGCCGAGACGGCTACATCGGTGAACATGCGATGTAGTTTGTTGGTGAACTCGTAGCCGCAGCCGCTTTTAGACGGTAAAGCGTGCAAGACTACATTTTACAGGTTATTCTACTTAAGATTCTACATTGGACAATCTGTCAAATGTAGAATCTGTCAATTGTAGAATCTGTCAAACGTAGAATCAGTCAAATGTAGAATCTGTCCAATGTAGAATCTGCCCTATGTAGAATCTGTCAAATGTAGAATCTGTCAAATGTAGAATCTGTCCAATGTAGAATCTGTCATAGGTAGAATCTGCCCTATGTAGAATCTGTCGTATAACTAAAAGCAGTCTATCAATAAACAAGCCAACACCTGTATATTAAACCCGGTGCTAGTAGAGAGGTCTAAGTCCCTGAGATGTTGCTGGAACTTGGCGTTGAGATCCGCCGAGACGGCTACATCGGTGAACATGCGATGTAGTTTGTTGGTGAACTCGTAGCCGCAGCCGCTTTTAGACGGTAAAGCGTGCAAGACTACATTTTACAGGTTATTCTACTTGTGACAGATTCTATATTGGGCACCTGTTGTATATAGAATCTGTCCTATATAGAATCTGTCCAATGTAGAATCTGTCAAATGTAGAATCTGTCAAATGTAGAATCTGTCCAATGTAGAATCTGTCAAATGTAGAATCTGTCAAATGTAGAATCTGTCCAATGTAGAATCCTTCCAATGTAGAATCTGTCCAATGTAGAATCTGTCAAATGTAGAATCTGTCAAATGTAGAATCTGTCAAATGTAGAATCTATCAAATGTAGAATCTGTCCAATGTAGAATCTGTCTTAAGTAGAATCTGTCCTATGTAGAATCTGCCCAATGTAGAATCTGTCAAATATAGAATCTGTCCAATGTAGAATCTGTCCAATGTAGAATCTGTCATAAGTAGAATCTGTCCAATGTAGAATCTGTCAAATGTAGAATCTGCCCTATGTAGAATCTGTCAAATGTAGAATCTGTCAAATGTAGAATCTGTCAAAGGTAGAATCTGTCAGATGTAGAATCTGTCAAATGTAGAATCTGTCAAATGTAGAATCTGTCAAATGTAGAATCTGTCCAATGTAGAATCTGTCAAATGTAGAATCTGTCCAATGTAGAATCTGTCCAATGTAGAATCTGTCCAATGTAGAATCTGTCCAATGTAGAATCTGTCCAATGTAGAATCTGTCCAATGTAGAATCTGTCCACAGTAGAATTTGTCAAATGTAGAATCTGTCCAATGTAGAATCTGTCTTATGTAGAATCTGTCAAATGTAGAATCTGTCAAATGTAGAATCTGTCAAATGTAGAATCTGTCATAGGTAGAATCTGTCAAATGTAGCATCTGTCAAATGTAGAATCTGTCAAATGTAGAATCTGTCAAATGTAGAATCTGTCAAATGTAGAATCTGTCAAATGTAGAATCTGTCCAATGTAGAATCTGCCAAATGTAGAATCTGTCAAATGTAGAATCTGTCAAATGTAGAATCTGTCCAATGTAGAATCTGTCCAATGTAGAATCTGTCAAATGTAGAATCTGTCATATGTAGAATCTGTTCTAGGTAGAATCTGTCAAATGTAGAATCTGTCCAATGTAGAATCTGTCCTATGTAGAATCTGTCCATTGTCGAATCTGTCCAATGTAGAATCTGTCAAATGTAGAATCTGTCAATTGTAGAATCTGTCATAAGTAGAATCTGTCAAATGCAGAATCTGAACAATGTAGAATCTGTCCAATGTAGAATCTGTCCAATGTAGAATCTGTCATAAGTAGAATCTGTCCAATGTAGAATCTGTCAAATGTAGAATCTGCCCTATGTAGAATCTGTCAAATGTAGAATCTGTCAAAGGTAGAATCTGTCAGATGTAGAATCTGTCAAATGTAGAATCTGTCAAATGTAGAATCTGTCCAATGTAGAATCTGTCCAATGTAGAATCTGTCAAATGTAGAATCTGTCCAATGTAGAATCTGTCCAATGTAGAATCTGTCCAATGTAGAATCTGTCCAATGTAGAATCTGTCCACAGTAGAATTTGTCAAATGTAGAATCTGTCCAATGTAGAATCTGTCTTATGTAGAATCTGTCAAATGTAGAATCTGTCAAATGTAGAATCTGTCAAATGTAGAATCTGTCATAGGTAGAATCTGTCAAATGTAGCATCTGTCAAATGTAGAATCTGTCAAATGTAGAATCTGTCAAATGTAGAATCTGTCAAATGTAGAATCTGTCAAATGTAGAATCTGTCCAATGTAGAATCTGCCAAATGTAGAATCTGTCAAATGTAGAATCTGTCAAATGTAGAATCTGTCCAATGTAGAATCTGTCAAATGTAGAATCTGTCATATGTAGAATCTGTTCTAGGTAGAATCTGTCAAATGTAGAATCTGTCCAATGTAGAATCTGTCCTATGTAGAATCTGTCCATTGTCGAATCTGTCCAATGTAGAATCTGTCAAATGTAGAATCTGTCAATTGTAGAATCTGTCATAAGTAGAATCTGTCAAATGCAGAATCTGAACAATGTAGAATCTGTCCAATGTAGAATCTGTCCAATGTAGAATCTGTCCAATGTAGAATCTGTCAAATGTAGAATCTGTCAAATGTAGAATCTGTCAAATGTAGAATCTGTCAACTGTAGAATCTATCCAATGTAGAATCTGTCCAATGTAGAATCTGTCCAATGTAGAATCTGTCAAATGTAGAATCTGTCAAATGTAGAATCTGTCAACTGTAGAATCTGTCAAATGTAGAATCTGTCCAATGTAGAATCTGCCCTATATAGAATCTGTCCTATATAGAATCTGTCATATATAGAATCTGTCCAATGTAGAATCTGTCCAATGTAGAATCTGTCCAATGTAGAATCTGTCCAATGTAGAATCTGTCCAATGTAGAATCTGTCCAATGTAGAATCTGTCCAATGTAGAATCTGTCAAATGTAGAATCTGTCCAATGTAGAATCTGTCCAATGTAGAATCTGTCAAATGTAGAATCTGTCAAATGTAGAATCTGTCCAATGTAGAATCTGCCCTATGTAGAATCTGTCGTATAACTAAAAGCAGTCTATCAATAAACAAGCCAACACCTGTATATTAAACCCGGTGCTAGTAGAGAGGTCGTTGTCCCTGAGATGTTGCTGGAACTTGGCGTTGAGATCCGCCGAGACGGCTACATCGGTGAACATGCGATGTAGTTTGTTGGTGAACTCGTAGCCGCACGCCGCTTTTAGACGATTTATCATTGCTTCTTCCTGTTAATATAAGATAATATATAAACATAAACAATACGACCCATCGAAGTCTTTTTACAAACTGTGTGTCCAGTTTTATTTGTTTTACTTCAAGTATTAAGAGGCGCATTTAATGTCAAAAGCATTATTCAAGACATTGGGCGTCACAGTTTTTTGACAAAGTTATTCGAGTTGGTTTTGACGGGTTAGGTCGTTTTTACACGTCAACATTTGTCGATCCCGATTTGACAGGTATGAAATCCCGGTAGGTAAGTTGAAACTGCCGTTTTTACAAACAAACAAAAATAACTTTATTTGAATAGACCTGTTACAAGGTACTTTCAAGGTGCTGAGAAGAACCGGCAAGAAATTCCTCGTATTTTCAGTCAGTTCAGCCGGTCTCCAGTTTTGTAGCTAGCAACACATTCAGCGATTCAGTTTTGTTTACGTAAATACACACATCAAAACTGTCTAGGGATATCATAGGGATATCATTTTTCAAATATTTCATAAAGTTAAGGTTGTTTACAAGTTAAGTATTATCTTAGAATAACGCGAGGGCAGAGGCATAAGATAAAGGTTAACGGTCTTATTCATAAAAAAACACTAAAATGGACGTAACGGCAACATTTGCTAACGTTCTCACTAAGCCTAATGTGTCCTTAGAGGCCTCTGTAAAAAAACATTATTCATAAACCGTTGTTAACGCTCCAATAGCATAAACAGCAATGTATGGTGAATTTTCACAGATTAAGCAAAAAAACATAGATTTTTAAGGACAATCGTTAAAATAACACATTTTGTCTATGGTTGTAGCAATAAAAATAACGTCAAGTGTCAGTGTCAAACCAAGCCATTCCGTCTTTTTATCCAATAAAATCCATATTCGATGGCGCCATCTAGCCGGTATTCCCTTGTACTTATATCACATTTCAATTGAAAGGATGCTCAGAAAAACCACTTTTAACTATTAAATCACAATTTATTCTCTGGAACTAACTAATACAAGTCACACCTTTTTCACAAGAAGAAAGAGAGAGCGAGATAGCGATACAAAACGTCAAATAATGGCGGGGAATACTGCTCTTGACAGGTTGCGTTCGGAAATGCCTAACAGTCGGCCTTCCTGTACCACTGCTCGCCCCGAGCAGTATTCTCCATGTAAAGTGACGTAAAAGTAAAACTAAGCTAAGTAATATTGACATACCCAGGTGACTTCTTAAGGCCACCACAACTGACTTCTTAATGCCAGTTCAGCTGACTTCTTAATGCCAGCACAACTAACTTCTTAATGCTAGTTCAGGTGACTTCTTAATGCCACCACAACTGACTTCTTAATGCCAGTTCAGGAAGTACACCTTCCAAGTCGCGACTTATACAACACCCCTTAAGGCAAATCTCGAGATTTAAACAGTCAGTCAAATAACAAACAGTCTGAAACGTTCTTAATCGTTTCCAGTTATTTAACAGGTCTGAAGCGTTCTTAATCGCCTCCAGTCAAATAACAACAATGAGCGAACAATTATCGCCTTCTTAATGGCAGCTCACTGAGTAATATTACGAACAATCACAAACAACCAATATAAATCAGATAATGTAACAAATGAGCGAACAAATATCGCCTTCTTAATGGCAGCTCACTGAGTAATATTACGAACAATCACAAACAACCAATATAAATCAGATAATGTAACAAATGAGCGAACAAATATCGCCTTCTTAATGGCAGCTCACTGAGTAATATTACGAACAATCACAAACAACCAATATAAATCAGATAATGTAACAAATGAGCGAACAAATATCGCCTTCTTAATGGCAGCTCACTGAGTAATATTACGAACAATCACAAACAACCAATATAAATCAGATAATGTGACAAATGAGCGAGCAAATATCGCCTTCTTAATGGCAGCTCACTGAATAATATTACAACCAATATAAAGCTTAAGACTACAGCAAGTAATGTTTCATTGTTATTAAGAATCCGAGTCCGCACAATCATATAGTGTTACAAAAATGAACGAAAAAATATCGCCTTCTTAAAGGCAGGTAATATAAAAAAAAACAATCAAATAAAGCTTAAGACTACAAGTAACGTTTTATACTTATTAAGAATCGGAGTCCGAACAATCATATAGTGTTACAAAAATGAACGAAAAAATATCGCCTTCTTAAAGGCAGGTAATATAAAAAAAACAATCAAATAAAGCTTAAGACTACAAGTAACGTTTTATACTTATTAAGAATCGGAGTCCGAACAATCAGTTACTGGACTATTGGACTGGAACAGTTTTAGTTTGTCGCGAGCCATAACATTTTCGTACACCCTGCTGCGACCGTGTGCACCCCTAATCACATAACGGTCACGTGGTAACACTTTTACAATAGTGAATGGACCGTCGAAACGTGGTACAAGCTTACCACTTCGTAATCCCTTACGAATGACCCTACGTTCGGCAAGAACCATATCACCGACCCTTAACGAAGGTGCTTCACGTCTCTTCTTATCAAAAGCTCGTTTAGACTGCTCTGAAGATGCAGCAGAACGAGTTAAAGCGTTTTGTCTTACATCGTTCATGTCAGACAAACGAGTAGGAACAACCACGTCACCTACCAACCTCGGTCGGAAACCATATAACAACTCAAGAGGGCTTTTGCCAGTACTGTTATTTATGTTTGAGTTTAGACCTAACTGGATTTTTGGTAAGAAACGCTCCCAATCATTTTGATCATCACCAACGTAAGATACCAAAGCGTCCAAAATGGTGCGATTGAAACGTTCAACCTGCCCATTTGCGCGCGGACTAGCGACTGCGGTCATAATGTGTTTTATTTGCCTTTCAACACAGTACTCCTTAAAATCCTTACAATTGAAGGCCTTGCCTCGGTCACTTATAATGCGTGTCGGAACGCCAAATGTCTTGATTAGCATGTCAAAAGCCTGCAAAACATATTTACAGCTGACATCGCGAACAGCTTCTAGCCATATGAATCTCGTAAATGAATCTACGATAGCCAAAATATGCATTTTACCTGTAGGGCTTTTACAAAATGGACCAAGGTGGTCGACGTGCACCGTATGGAAGGGCACCGGAGTCCTTTCAATAGGATGCAATAACCCTACTCGACGCCCTGTAGTTTTCTTTGCATATTGGCAAGAGATGCAACCTTGCACATATTTTTGAATAAAGCGACGCATTTTGCCAAACCAGTATTTAGACTTAATAGCCTCATATGTTTTCTGAAAATTGACGTGTCCATTATTATCATGGAAAGTTTGTATTAGGGACCAACGGCACGCCCTAGGTACTACAACCTTTAAATTACCATTAACCTTACGAAATAGAACACCACCTTTCACCTCATAGTCATTAGCAAGTCCTCTTGAGTTCCCTCTCTTAATTTCGTCTTTTAATTGGTCCACGGTTGAACAAACTGAGTCATCTCGCTGTTGCATTGCCTCCACCAAACATTTATCATTCATACGCATCACAGCACCAACAGGATTACGGCTCAATGCGTCCACGTGGGCCATAGATTTTCCAGCACGGTATACAACATCGAAATCGTAACTTTGTACCTCTAGCCACCAGCGGGCTATGCGGGGAGACAAATCTCGTTTGGACCAAGTCCAACGTAGAGCATTACAATCTGTCACTATTATGAACCTTATCCCCGTAACGTAGACTTTGAATTTAGACAAACTCATGACAACCGCTAGGGTTTCTAGTTCAAAGCTGTGATACTTCTGTTCAGGTGGTGTAGTCTGACGGCTCGCATACGCTACTGGTTTCCACGCACCGTCTGGCTGCTGTTGCAGCAAGATACCACCTAGGCCTAATTTCGATGCGTCAGTGTGAATTTGAGTATCATATTTAGGATTAAATAACGCTAGGACGGGTCGACTAACTAAAGTTCTTTTTATCTCATCAAATGCTCGCGATTGGGCGTCACCCCATACCCAAGGCTGGTTCTTTTTTGTAAGCATAGTGATTGGACGTGCTAACGCCGCGAATCCCGGTACGTATCGCCGGAAGTAATTGGCTAGACCCATAAATTGACGTACCTGGTGAACAGTTTTAGGTACAGCAAAATCACGTACCGCAACGAGCTTATGATTTGCCGGTCTCACCGTACCATTGAAGACTTCATGACCCAAGTATTCAATCTGTGGTACCATAAATGAACATTTGTCCAAGCGTAATGTCATGTTAGCGTCCCTGATTCGCTCCAACACCACTCTTAGTCTTTCCAATGCTGAAGTCTCGTTTTGTGCGTAAATCAAAATATCGTCGAGATAAGCTGTAGCGCATTCAAATCGCAGAGGGCCAAGCACTTCATCCATAGCACGTTGAAAGACGGAAGGAGCATTAGCTAGACCGAAGCTCATTCGCGTATACTGAAAATGTCCGTGAGGCGTTATAAAAGCTGTATAAGGTTTACTATGGTCATCCAGCTGAATACAGTGGTAAGCTGCTTGAATGTCGAGACAAGAGAACACACGCTGATTAGACAGTCGGTCTAACTGGTCTTGGATCAGTGGTAACGGGTACCGGTCTCTTTTCGTGATTTTATTCAATGCGCGATAGTCTACGCATAATCTGGGTTCGCCTGTCTTTTTCGGTACGAGAATTACTGGACTCGCATACGGAGATGAAGACGCTTCAACTATCCCTTTATTGATGAGATCATCCACAATCAAACGAACTTTATCCCGATCGGCCATCGACATACGATATGGGCGGTAATAAATAGGTTTGGAATCTGTTAGCTCTATGTGCATTTTTGTGGAACATTTACCGATCTTATTATCATCACCGGAAAAACAATCTGAAAATTCATTCAGCATCTCTTCAAGACTCGATACCATTTCAGTAGACAAGTTCTCGCCGATCTTATAACCATGTCTCTCGTTAGACAACGACGCACGCGCTACACACTGTCCGTATGGTAATGTAACAATATCACTGGTGACATTTAACACCTTTAGAACTGAGTGGCCATCAATAACCTCAGTTTCATGTTGAGGTATTACACACTCTCCTCGAGGCAGTCCGTATGTTGTGGGGTGCACCAATACCGACCCTTCAATAGATTCGTTACAAGTTACTACTATTTTGTTTACACCGGGCTGTAGAGTACAGATCTTGTCGACCGGTAAGAGTTTAACACGTTGTATGTCTTCATATACAGAAGGTAGTTCAGTTAGAGCATTTGCATTGTAAATACGCAACGAAGTAGGCGTTTTGATTACATATAGGGTTAGTTCGCCTGTTTGCGTCCACCACCCAGTTCGCGTCCACTTTACCGATCTGCCTTTGAAAATACTCGAAAATAAGTAAACTAACACACGAATTGAAAAAAAAAGACATTAGGGCTAATACCTCAATGTTCAAGAGACACGCACATAAGGATATAAGGTCCGTGCGCCAAACCAATCCCGTTTAAAAAAATAATTTGTCTCGGATGTTCAGCAAGAGAGCGGATTCTTAGCGAAAAAATAGTGTGCAGTGGCGCGTTCGAAGGTAAGTTTTTTGTTGTTATATGTGAATTTTAGGATACATAGCTGTTTCTAGACTTTTATAATGAAAAAAGGAATAATATTAACTATGAATTTGCTTAAGTGTTTTGTATTTGACGAATAAAATGGGGTGGACGCGAATTACTACATCGAATTTATAAAACTCCCAGTTTGCGTCCGCTATGGACGCGAAGTATACCTATAGGGGATAATGATAGACCAGATTGCGTCCACTACTTTTTTAAATACAATAAAATTTACTTACTTGTAAAAATAATTTTAAATGTATTGTTTGTTATTATAATACATTTTTTATTCAGACTACGTGCTTATAAATATATTTTTAAATGAAATTAGGTGCTTTCTTTCATTCTTCTTATATTTTTTTTGTTTAATTAATGTAATTGGGTAATCCGTATTAATAAATAATAAATAAATTTAAGATGCGGTCGGTTCGGAACCAAGAAAGAATGAAGAAAAGAGAACATAAACAGAAGGCGATTTAAAGGAAGCGTTAAATGAAATTCGAGTGAAGAATAAAACGATAAGACAAAACTTGACAGAACTGATTACTTACTGTTTATTCATTCATAGACAGACGACTGGAGAACAGAACCAGGTGCAGAGGTATGCTACACCGACCGCTTCAGAAAAAAAACAACAAAGCTCTTGGTTGCAAGCGTGCGCAATATGTACTATTTGATGATAGCAGGGGAGATGACAAGATTAAGACGCCGGGCAGGCTGGCAGGCGAGCGTTTGCCAAACCAAAATCTCCGCAATTCTGGATTTCGCTGACACGCCTGCTAGGCAAGCGTCAAAACGTTGACACAAAAGTAATGATCTACAGTGACAGCCAGGCGCACTGAAAGCACTCAACAAGCAGAGACAACATTAGCGATTGTCAAAGGATGCAAATCAGCACTAGAGAGACTAGCTGGCACAGATGAAGTTGGATGTGCGAGGGTCTCCTGCTACGACAAAAGGCAGACAACGAAGAAACTGATCAATGGCCCAAAGCAGGGGTCGAGAAGAACCCAGGAGGGGTTAACATCATAGAGGGATAATCAAGCGCAGAACTATCGCAGCAACCAAAGAAGGATCAAAGACCGCGGCAGGATTGCGGCAGTTGAGCTAGTTTACCAACGGACAAAGACACGAAAGGGGAGGGGCTACTGATTAAGCTTTCTAGAAGCAACGTTCGACTAGTAATCAAGATAGAAACGGGACACTCGCAACCAAATAGACATCTAACCCTGATAAGCGTGAAAGTCGACCCCATGTGTCCGCAGTGCGAGGAGTGCGAAGAAACAAGTCTCCACCTGATTGCAGAATGCCCAACGTACCCACTGACCAGATGGGAGCTCACAGGGTCGCACAAACTAGGCATAGCCCAAGTACGAGCGCTGACGGTGGAGCAGATTATCAGACTCTTTAAGCAACGCGAAGATTCGACGGGAAGCTGTGACAACTTGAAGACACAGAGCCTGGGGAAATGGGTGAAATGGCACCAGGGACTGCCAGCGCTTACCCTTGAAAGGGTTTTGATTGGATATCTCGAAAGGCTGGCTACTTCAAGTTGATTAAAAAGCCTTATGATGGGGTAACCCTCACGATTTGGTAATTCGTTGAAAGGGTAACCCTTTCAGGGGGTTTCCCAATAAATAAGTCGAATAGTAATTAAGCAAACGAAAAAGCCCTTTGGATTGACTGTCCTCATAGGAAAGGCTATCCCTAGGCTATCCCTTTCATTAGCGCTAACCTAGTAGCCTCTTCGAGAGACTTCAGGTTGTAGTCCTTTACGATTAGGGTCAGTTATTGTGTGCGTTTGCGTACGCTGCTAGCTGGCGCATGCGCACTGCATGAGCCGCGCGCGACTTAATCACTGGTTGCACACAAAACGGGTGGGCTAATGTGGACTTCACCAGAAGCGGCATTAGATAAGTTGTACGTTTCACCCGACAGTGGGCTACCTTAGTCCACGCGTGGGCTAATGTGGACTTCACCAGAAGCGGCATTAGATAAGTTGTACGTTTCACCCGACAGTGGGCTACCTTAGTCCACGCGTGGGCTTGGGTGGACTTCACCAGAAGCGAGATCAGATAAGTTCCACGTCACGCCTGACAGTGGGCTATCTTAGTCCACGCGTCGGCTTGTGGGGGCTTCACCAGAAGTGACCTTACATAAGTTCTACGTCGCACCCAACAGTCGGCTATCTTAGTCCACGCGTGGGCTTGAGTGGACTTCTGAAATGTTGGATATCCCTCCTTTCCAACATTTCAAAACTAAAACCTGCAATTAGGCATTATGGCTATCGATCTAATGCAACTGGAATCGGGCGCGACGTGGATTTCGTCGTTTCTGGTGAAGTCCACTCAAGCCCACGCGTGGACTAAGATAGCCCACTGTCAGGCGTGACGTGGAACTTATCTGATCTCGCTTCTGGTGAAGTCCACCCAAGCCCACGCGTGGACTAATATAGCCCACTGTCAGGCGTGACGTAGGACTTATCTAATGCCGCTTCTGGTGAAGTCCACATTAGCCCACGCGTGGGCTAAGGTTGCCCACTTTTAGGCGTGACGTGGAAATACCCCATGTCGCTTCCTTACATAAGTTCATACCTTACATAAGTTCTACGTCGCACCCAACAGTCAGCTATCTTAGTCCACGCGTGGGCTTGAGTGGACTTCTGAAATGTTGGAAATCCCTCCTTTCCAACATTTCAAAACAAAACCTGCAATTAGGCATTATGGCTATCGATCTAATGCAACTGGAATCGGGCGCGACGTGGATTTCGTCGTTTCTGGTGAAGTCCACTCAAGCCCACGTGTGGACTAAGATAGCCGACTGTTGGGTGCGACGTAGAACTTATGTAAGGTCACTTCTGGTGAAGCCCCCACAAGCCCACGCGTGGACTAAGATAGCCCACTGTCAGGCGTGACGTGGAACTTATCTGATCTCGCTTCTGGTGAAGTCCACCCAAGCCCACGCGTGGACTAAGGTAGCCCACTGTCGGGTGAAACGTACAACTTATCTAATGCCGCTTCTGGTGAAGTCCACATTAGCCCACGCGTGGACTAAGGTTGCCCACTTTTAGGCGTGACGTGGCAATACCCCATTTCGCTTCTTGTGGGGAAGCCCAGAGTCACACTACTCTAACGCCCATATATCTGTCTCAATTTTGCTCTTACACGACAACATTGTAACGACAATGTATGTAAATATAAATGTATGTGTACCTAGAAATCGGACATGCGTGGGGATAAAAGCTCATAAATAGCGGAAACCAAAGCTAGGAAGGGGTTTCCCTTTCAAACCCCTTGAGCCGGTAAGCGCTTACTTTTTCGTAAGGGTTTCCCAATTCAAGGGGTTACCCTCATTTTGGGTTGCCGTTCAATAGAGGGTTTCCCAAATTATTAGCTTACCAAAAGCAAGGCTTACCTTTTTTGAGGGTTTTGAAATTAAACGGGTTTTGCAGTCCCTGAATGGCACACAACAGGCGGACCGAACACCCGGCATATTCCCAGTGTTTATTTTATTTTATATAGGGGCAATGATTATCTACGTACAACTTACCTAATTTGAGTACTAATTTTTTTCAAGCGTTTTTTTAATGTAAATAAAGTTGATTTGAAATATTTTTATCCTTTAATAAAGGATTTGATATAAAACAACTTTTTCTGTACAGATTCATAAAAATATCACCCCTATTAAAAAGCCGGTGGACGCGAATTGGTCCAGGGTGGACGCGAACTGGCTTTTTTGGACGCAAACTGGGTAAAACGCCTAATTCGGATAATTTTCTATTTTAAAAAAAAACGCAAGCTTTTTCGGACAAAACTGCAAGTTAATCCTAAAATAGACTATATAATGAACACATTATATCTTTTTTTCATACAAATGAGTGCTAGAACATTTTTTGTTTCACCTTCAAACTTAGCAACTGCACTAAGTGGACGCAAACCGGCGAAATGACCCTACATCCGCATAGTCAGTAAAAGGCTGACCGATAATAACATCTATGTCTTGAGCAAAGTCTGGTACCACATAAGCTGTAGCCTCACAAGTTGCCTCATCTGCACTTACCTTAATCCAGCAAGATCCTAAAGGACTTATTTTTGATCCACCGAAGCCGCTAATCGCACAACTAGACTCACAGGGATGAATATTCAACCTTAACCTCCGGGCAACAGACTCTGTTAATGTTATACAAGTACTACCGAAATCAATAAACGCATACGCCGGTAAGTCATTGATTTTAACATTCATATAATATTTACTACTACCCGAAGCATCAGTTATTATTTTTACTGACTGAGACTTTCGACTTTTCAATTTGAAGCACTCATCCTTAACGTGGCCAGGTTGGTTACAGTATGAACATCGGTTATTCTTTTTAAAACAATTGGCTTCAATATGACCATCACGGCCACAGAATGAACAGGCCTTACTACCACTCTTGTTAAATTTTCTTGCTGGACACTTAGATGCGATGTGGCCCAGACGCTTACAATTGTGACATTTAATTTTTAAGTTAGCATCAACTGAGTTATTTCTATCAACATGAGAGGTTGGTTTTCTGAATGATGATAAATATTTTATAAGACTAGGCGTATCCCGACATCCAGCAGAAATAGCGCCAACTTCTATCAAATTATTACCTATGGTGCCAATAATTGCTTCTGTAATGAGAACATCAGGTAACCCACAAGCATTACCTAAAGCAAGCTTATTATAATAAAACTGTAAATAGTCCTGTTCGGGACGTCTCACTGTTATAACCAGTTCACGCATCAAACTCAACTTACTACGATTGGAAGGAAAAGCTGACAATAACCGTGACTTCCAATCATTCCATTTCAGGTTCAGGTCAATCAATTGATCGTACCATTGTTTAGCATAGCCCTTCAATTTAGATGTGCAATTAAATATAATAGTTTTTTCATCCCAGCCATACATACTTGCAATACCTTCAACCTTTCTAAGCCACTGCTCAATAGTAACGGTTGACTGGGGATCAAATTCAGGTATAGTGTCATTCCGACCAACATAACGCATTGAACTAGTTGGCTGAAAGTTGGTAGTGGCATCAGATGAAATTATGGGGCCACTATAAGGCATCGTTGTACCACTGGAGCCATTGGTCGCCGTTGCATAAGTACTAGCTAAAGTAGTCGTTGAATTATTATTGTTGTTTGACGGGTGCGAGATACTTTCTGCTATCGGAGAGGGGTGCACACTAGTTACAGGAGGGTGCACATAACTTATGCTAGTTGGTATAGTAGGGTTTGCAATTGGCACTGGAGCGCTCATCAGAGGAGCATAAGTATTTAACGACTCGAGGTAAGCACTTTCCTGTGATTGAGATACTGATACAATACGACGTGCGACGTCGGTCGAAGCGTGCCTGCTGTCATTTGAATCAACACCATTGACAGTATAGTAACCCTGTCTTTCAGACTCACAAGATGTATATTCCGTATTGTCCACAAAGTCACTGTTATTATATTGTTCACCATCATACCTGGACTGAATCGGTTTTATGTTACCACCACTTGGTTTCGTAGGCTCGGCACACTGTCCTGTGCGCCAGCGAACTCCCCTCGGGACTGCCATGGTGTTGTAGCCGCTGCTGCTGCGGCTCCGGCCGCCGCTGATGCGCCTCCGATTGCCACTGCCACCATCACGACGTCGCTTATTGACAGATTTTACATTCCGCCGATTTGTGATATCTTGCAAAAGATCACGACGCAACAACTCGCATTCACCGTCACTAATGGAACTTTTTTCGTAATCATCTGATAACAAACATTCACTTCCACTCATTGTTATTGATTTTTGAATACTTTTCTCAGAACAAACACAGTTCACTTGGCTGAAGAAAACTCAAAGTTCCTGTACGACGAACTAGTGATAACCGGTTTTTTCCTGTCGACGCGTCCCGGCCGGCGCGGACGCGCTTAGCAGATTTTAGAAAACTATGCAAAAGTTCCTGTTTTTTATTATTTCGTTCAGAAAAAGTTTTTGTGGGCACTTTGGAGTTCAAATCCCTCTTCTGAGCTGAAAGGATGCTCAGAAAAACCACTTTTAACTATTAAATCACAATTTATTCTCTGGAACTAACTAATACAAGTCACACCTTTTTCACAAGAAGAAAGAGAGAGCGAGATAGCGATACAAAACGTCAAATAATGGCGGGGAATACTGCTCTTGACAGGTTGCGTTCGGAAATGCCTAACACAATACATTCAGAAAATGTAAAATCAAATTCGGTTTTTGCGAATTGTAAATTTGCCCCTCCCTCCGATCCTCCTCTCGCTAGCGTCACGGTCGAGGAAGTTCAGACTATCGTCAAATACCTCCACCCCCGAAAAGCACCAGACTTTGACAGGATATCCAATAAAGTGCTCAAGCACTTCTCCACTCCTCTTTTTATAGTTCTCATGCGATATTCAACGCAGCTTTGAGCAACGACATATTTCCGCAAGCGTGAAAAGAAGCTATTGGTATTGGCTTTCCTAAGCCAGGCAAACCCCAATCCGATGCCACTAGTTACCGCCCCAACAGTCTTTTAAGTTCCATAGGGAAACTTTACGAGTGAATCATCCTTAGACGACTCAAGGACTACGTAGAGTCCAAGAGCCTCCGTCCTGACGAGCAGTTTGGCTTTAGACCCAAACACTCATGCGTCCAGGTGCATCGCGTAGTCGAGCACGTCCCAACCGGTTTTGGTAGGCAGAAGTGCCACAGAACCGGCGCCCTCTTTTTCGATGTAGCGAAAGCGTTTGATAAGGTTTGGCAAAATGGCTTGATTTACAAGCTATATTCACTTGGTATCCCAGATCGTCTCGTGCTCATCATTCGGGACTTCTTTTCAAATCGCACTTTTCGCTACAGAGTGGAAGGCATTTTGTCTCAACCACACCCAATAAGAGCAGGAGTCCCTCAAGGCTCCGTCTTGTCCCCCATCCTGTTTACGCTGTTCACTAGCGATCTCCCAACCTTTGATTGCCCTCGGGTACCTATCAAGATAGCTCTTTTTGCTGACGATACAGCTTTGTATTGTACGCACCCCAGACTAGATCTCATTCTCAAATCTCTCCAAAACGCCGCCAATACCATCGGTGACTGGTTTAAGAAATGGAGAATAGAAGTCAATCCTGACAAAAGCGAGTCTACTGAGACCCGTGCATCCAGCTGGTATTTGGCAGAGCCATCACAAAGGTGACAGCAGTACTCCATACACGACCGAACCTGTGCTTGATACAACTGTGAGAGCTGTTCCAGTGTGAAGTAACGCCTAACCTTAAAGAGGATACCAAACTTCTGAGCAGCGGTTTTTGCTGTGGACTCAATAGAACTTCCGAAGTTGAGGTCAGACGAAAGATCCATACCAAGGAGCTCGAGGTGGTTGGTTATCGGTAGGGGTGCATTCATAAAGTAGAAGTCAGATTGAAAGGACTCCGTTTGGCGGAGAATAGACACACCTGAGTTTTGTTGGCGTTGAACTCAACGAGGTTAGCTTCGCCCCAGTCGGACACTGCTTTTAACGTTGAGCTCATCCGCTCTACCACAGCCTCTCTAAGGGACTCAGTCTCAGCAGGACTAGTGCCAGCACTGGACGTGTATTCCTGGACATTATTGCACACAGCGCCATCTAGCCCCAAGTGAGCTAATTAAAGTCCGTTTTTATGGGATGCTAGACAACGGTTATCGTTCTTAAATACTTTTTCTTTTGTAAATCCTTCCTTCCTTGGACACCCAGACCAATACAAACAAACATGTTCAAGCACTCAAATGTTTGCATTGTGCGGGGATCGAACCCGCGACCTTTGGTGTAGTAGCCGACTTCTCAACAATTACAGCAAGACGGTTAACTGGGCTATTTGAATAAATATGTTTTAATTTTATTTCATAATACCTATAACATGTTGTTTCCTTTAAATGTTTGAGAAATGTTCATTGTTTTAAGGAATTTATGGTATTGCCTAGTTTTGATTTCCGATACCTACTTTCGTTTGAAAAATAATCAATTTTTCAACCAAAAGTAACAAAAACTAGCAAATTGGGTAGGCAATAAAGCTAAGTAAAAATACGTATACCTTCGTATACCTAGATATAGACAAGTATATCTACCTATAGGCAAGCTTTGCATAAAGGCATTATAGTGCGGGAATTACCGGATAGATGGCACCACTTTGTTAAGAAATCTTGAGTTGGCTATTTATACCTTATTCTTATCTATGTATGTGTCAAACTAGTTTGTCATTTTTACAGTAAATGGCAAGCTGAACTGTTTTTCTATCTAATATGTTAATCTGAATGAACACATCTCAAATAAGTACTGATAGATCATTTATGATATTTGTTTATAAGAGAGAAAGGGCTAAGAATAATGGACACTTATCATTATGCATATTTTATTAGGATACAAAGTGGATACAAATATGTCTAATCAACCTCACTCTATGATGTTTTATATATCTAATGTTCGATAGAAATCTGCAATAGCACTCGTGCTTGTTCATCGCAACAAAACAATACTGCAGACTGCTCACCACACACACACACACAGCATATTCATTGAATAAGTTATAAATTTGAAATTGAAATCACGCAGATTCAGATAAGGTTTCTAAGTACACTTTACGTCGTCTATATTTTGTCGCCTTTCGGCTACTTGATGATTTGCATTTATTCTTTCTAAGATGCTGTTATCTATCACGTTGCAAATTCTTCTGTAACCTTTCTTCAAGAATTAAAATTCAATTATATCCACAACCACAAAATTTCGCTCAATGTTTTGACAACTTTTGACAATACGTTTATGTCAAAAGCCTAACGTGCCGTTATAGTGCCGCTATAGGTGGTCGGGGCCCACATTAGCCTAAAACATCATTACTGTAGACTCTAGCGCTATTTTGCGTTTATGAATGAAGTTTTTTTAACGTGGGGTTAATGGGCACCAGAAAGAGTTGATAAACTGAGCAAAATTTTTATGAATAAGACCGTAAGAATTTTACAAAAAAAAACGTTTGATTTTGCTAAAATTTTGACACCTTTTAAAAGAAAAATCTGTCTTTTTTTAACGTCCTTACGATTGTACAATGATGCTAGTAACAAGGAATTTCTTCATACAATCTGAAAGGGCAGATATAGCAGTTTCTGTGTTCTAAGAATTTCTACGTTGGTATCAATATTTTAATTTTTACAGCCTCCCAAATAGCCATACTTTGTATGAAAATGCTTGAGATATCCCTAGACACTTTTGAGCAGTGTAGTTATTTACCTGTTCCATAGATGCAGATAGTTGATGTATGAGTCGCCTGGCTAAAGCTCTCGCGTAGAATTTCTGGAAGACATCTTTGTCGTCGACATATTTGAATACCTGAAAGAAATATATATATAAATTAATTTAGTTATTGGTCAGTTTTTCACTTACCTTTCTTTCTTTTCTTTTCCACAGATTATTTAAAATGATGATTGAAATAACGTACAGGCCATTCAGAGAGCGATAACAATTATTTTATAATAAAAATAAGTAGACAGGTTACATGTCTTATCTTATTTTCTTTGACCCTACAAAATAATAATAATAATGCTTCATTTAATTTAGGCTAAAAATGACATAAATAGATCTTAAAATAACATAACCTGCCCATATTATAAATATCTAGAAGACTAACATACATAATCATTATAAACTTTAAAACATAACGTATATTTCATTACGACAACGATTGACTCTACATGGTCTCTGGGTCCCAACTCTGCAAATTTTACAACGCTTCAATTGAATCGTTATTGAGTCTCAATCGGCTAATTTGACACATTTTCTATGAAAAATATGTCAAATTTGACTTTTGAGACTCAATTACGATTAAATTGAAGCGTTCTAAAATTAGCAGAGTTGGGGCCCTGGTATCCGGCCGCGGTAGGCAACACCTTTCGGCCAAAACTGCTCTCTCATGAAGGTCGACAGATGTTCAGTCGGTACACACACACAGACCACAAATGATAATAATGTTAAATAAAAGTAGCAAAGAGTTTAAAATTGTAAAACGATGAGAATGTATTGAGTATGTGTGTTGGTGGTTGTGTGTGTGTGTGTGTGTATGTGTGTGTGTGTGTGTGATTGTGTAGGTGTTGTTGATTGTGTGTGGGCAGGGGTGGTTTTGCGTGTGTGTGTGTGTGTGTGGTGTAGTGTTTGTGGGTGGTTTTGCGTGTGTGTGTGTTTGGGTGTGTGTCTACGTTTATTGGTAAAACATCAGCTCATACCACAATAGCAGCTAACAGTTTGTCCTCAGCCTCAAAATCCCCTCCTCCTGGTTTCCTCAGCAGACAGAATGAGAATGTATTAAGTGCGGGTGGGTGATTGTGTGGATGTGGTTGGTTGTGTGTGTGGGTGTGCGTGGGTGGTTGTGTGTCTGGGGTGTGTGTGTGTGAGTGTGTGTGGGTGGATGTGTGGGTATGTGTGTGTATATATGTGTGTGTTTGTTAACAAAAGATATGTAATCATACCACAATAGCAGTAGACATGTGCACTGCAAGACAAACTTGTCTTCAGCCTCGAAATCCCCTCCTCCTGGTTTCCTCAACAGACAGAATGAGAATGTATGGATATGTGTGTAGGTGAGTGATTGTGTGGGTGTGGTTGATTGTGTGTGTGTGTGGTTTAGGTGTGTGTGTGGTTTAGTGTGTGTGGTTTAGCGTGTGTGTGTGTGGTTTAGTGTGTGTGTGTGTGGTTTAGTGTGTGTGTGTGTGTGTGGGGTTGGGGGGGTGGTTTTGCGTGTGTGGGTGGTTGTGTGTATCTGTGTGTTTGGTGGGTTGTCTGTGTGTGTTTATGCGTGTTTGGCTGGGTGTGTGTGTGTAATCATACCACAATAGCAGCGGACAGTTTGTCCTCAGCCTCCGACTCCCCCCCTCCCCGTTTCCTGAGCAGACAGTCGCAGTAGCGCGCGAGCAGTTCTGGTGCGCGAGCAGCTTGCTCGGCTGAGGGACGGCTGTTCACAACCGCGGCGCAGGCCTGCGATACAATGTGAAAGATAAACAGATTATTGCAAACAAAGTAAGGTCAAGTTGGGTAACTTCGAATTTCAGTGTAACATTGAGTCCACTGTTTAAAAACAGTAAAAGTACCTACATACAGTTGTTTATGGTTTGTTTTTGAGCCAATCCCTCATAACTGATCTAAAATAGTGGATTCAAGGTGACCCAACTTGACTGTTACTAAGTAAATATTCTTTATTGCACGTTAACCACCTTACTCATAAATACGAACGCAACGCTAAAGCATAGTTTAAGCAATTGACAAAAACCACAAATGGCGGCAGCGACAAGAATGAAAGAAACAAAGCGATACAAAAGTTAACGTGATGTTGAAGCGCTATTTAAGTTTTTATGAATAAGGGAGTAAAACAATAGGTATTACATGCCAGTAGACAAAGTTAACACGTAAACGTACAACTTGGGCAGTTTCATCGCTAAAAAGCGATCTCTTCCAAACAAATCAAAGGTAGCGGAAAGTTGATGAGAGAGGTGGGCAGGAGCACAAAAAAGTAATCAGAGTAGAAATGATAATAAAATACAAATTATAAACTTAAATACTATAATTACCTAAAATATAATGATAATATGATCCATTTATAGGCCCCTATTATGGCCTTATTTTGAAACAAACTTCGATCAGGGTTTCACAATAAGATTTAAATTCAATTACTATTCTTGGTGAACATAAAAAAACATGCAAAATTACTCATAGTCATCTACACTATTCGCGTTTGATTCTGAACTAAACATACTATAACGGGTTCACCCTTGTTTGATCGAACAACGTTTCGTCGAAAATCAGTTGGTCGAATTTCAGTTGCAATAAAATCAGTTCGGAGAATTATTCATTTGACCGAATATTTGATTGGTAAATTTTTATTTGATGTAATTATTTGTTTGAACGAATTTCATTTGAACTAATTTCATATTATCGAATTTCCAGATGCACTAATTTTACTTGAACGAATGTTTCATTACACTAATAATGGTTTAGTCGAAACATCGTATCAAATATTTAATTATTTATTTTTTCGTCACTGCCCTTTACTATAGTTTGGGCGGAACCGACTCGGTTAGATTAGGTTAGAAGGTTTAAGGCGGGAGCGAAGCGGAGCGTAGCTCCCGCCTTAAGCCTTCGTGGTTATTTTTTTTTTAAACCCAAAAAACGACTTGCCGCATTACATGCTGCTTGGCATGTTATACCATCTGAAAATTACATCAAATGAACATTCTACCTTTTGATCATTAGTGCAAACGTTGTTATAGCAAATAAACATTCGACGAACTGAAAATTCTATCAAATGATATTATACAAAGTGATGATTTTCTCAAACGTTGTTCGATTTAGTAATATTATATCAAACGTTGTTCGATCAAACAAGGGTAAACCACTATAACATACCTTGTCCAAAGCGCCGACGAAAGCTTGTGCCCCGTTGAAGACGTCAGCGAACAATTTGCTATATTTACCGTGGAGAGACAACATGGCATTGACGAAGTGCGTGTGGGCCTGTGAAGGAAAGAAAATTATTATAATTTGTCTTTTAAGTTTAACTTTTTAAGTTTATGTTTTGTTTGTTAATTAGATTTGACGATTTAAAAGTACTCTGTAACAGGTCTATTTAAATAAAGCTATTTTTGATTTGATTTGATTTAAGTGAAAAAAAACACTTTGTATGGCAATTTGAAAGTTGGTCATTCGGATCTCCATACAAAAGTTTGAAAAAATTGGCCAATATTTTTCCCTGCATTGTTTTGTAAGTGAGTTTTTGAATCACTCTTAGTCTTGTTTTTATTTTTATTTCCAATGGGAGCGAGTTTGTCGTATTTATTTGTCACTCCTAGAATTTGAAGCTTAAAAAACGATACTAGAGGCTAACATAAGAAGGGGGAATTATTAGAACCAACTGGTTCAATTCATGGCTAGGGAATGCTTTTGATCTCATTTTGCTATATTCCTAGTTCAGTTTCAGCAATCCGCCTACGCTCTGGAAAATTATCCCTGTATGGAAACAAAATGTTAATGTAGGTCGCGGGTTCGATCCCCGCACAGTACCAACATTTGTGTGCAGGAAGATGTCTGTTTGCATTGGTCTGGGTGTTTTCTATGTACATTAAATATGTATTTACAGGATAAAAAGTATTTAAGTATGTTTATCCGTTGTCTATTATCCCATAACACAAGCTTTACTTAGCTTATTTTGGGACTTGATGGCGCTGTGTGAAATAATGACCAGGGATACTTGAAAAGATCTGGAACTCTATTGATTAAGAATGTTTATTTATTTATTTATTCTTTACTAGCTGTCCCGGCGAACTTTGTTCCGCCTTAAGGGAAATAAATTAAAAAAAAAAATGTTATAATTTTATAACGGGATAAAAAGTATCCTCCTTCTCCTGGCTCTAAACTACCTCCATGCCAATTTTCAGCTAAATCGGTTCAGCCGTTCTTGAGTTATAAATGGAGTAACTAACACGACTTTCTTTTAAATATATAGATTGCACAAAATAACAAAAAAAACGTACAATTGGCGGACTTAATGCCCAGAGGCATTCAGAGGGAGAGAATACAGATAAAAACAAATGAAAGATTCAAATCTTTCATAATACCCTGTTAGTCGAAAGTTTAAAGTAAACATCAATGACCTTGACATTGGCAACAATATGCTGACTGCTAAAACTGATGACTACTGCTGACAAATGTTGTGGTACAATTGATGACTTTGTCTAGACATTGACCTACATTATTGGTCTGGTTGCTAGCGGTAATAGTACATTGTTACCTTAGGGTTGAAAGTAACTTATTTAGTCCCGAGACGGGGTTTGGCGCCCGGAACGAAGTGAGGGCGCCAATAGTTCGAGGGACTAAATAAGTCTTCAACCCGAGGTAAACACTGTGCTTTTCATTACGAATACGAGGAAAGTAAAAATAAAAACATGAATTAGCTAAAGAACAAATGAGAAAAAAAAAGAAGATCGAATTACCGCTTTCCCGCCTATTTTGTTTGTTTTTTTTTTCTGTGGCCAGCCCGCTATTCAGCCATTATTTTTTATTTTCATCATTGCAAAAATGGTAAATATTTTGCTCAAAGCTAAATTATTTGAAGAAATTGTAATGAAAACTAAATTATAATGAATTTATTTAAAAAATATATATTCTCTAATCAACACTTAACTTTAAGTTATTTCAATTTTAGATCGTGGCTGTATAGAAAGTTGGAACATGGTTGAATAGATATGTGAAAAAGAACTAGTTTTTTCTTAATAATTTGACAGCTGTCAGTTGAAAGTGATTCTCCCTAGGGATGAAAAGTATTACTTTCAGCCCGCTTCTCAGGTCAGTAATGACCTAATAAATGAAGGAATGATGTAATTTTCACTTTCAACTGACAGCTGTCATATTATTTTTTAAAAAACTAGTTCTTTTTCACTAAACTATTGAACCATGTTCCAACTTTCTATACAGCCACGATGTAAAATTGAAATAACTTAAAGTTAAGTATTGATTAGAGATTTAAATAACTTTATTATAATTAAGTTTCAACAATTTCTTTAAAATAACTTAGCTTTGAGCAAAATATTTACCATTTTTCCAATGATGGAAATAAAAAATAATGGCTGAATAGCGGGCCGGCCACAGAAAAAAAAACAAACAAAATAGGCGGGAAAGCGGCAATTCCATCTTCATGAATTAATTAATGTTTTTATTTTTACTTTCCTCGTATTTGTAATGAAAAGCACAGTGTTTACCTCGAACTATTGGCGCCAACACTTCGTTCCGGGCGCCAAACCCCGTCTCGGGACTAAATAAGTTACTTTCACCCCTAGGATAACAATGTACTATTAAAGACTGTTTTAGTATGAGTAATAGTGATATATTGACTGATTAATGTAATTAATTAATTTTATATTTAATTAAGTTACTTAATAAGATTATAGCCACACTAACACATTGGGTTTTCCTATCTTTAGTAAGATGATAATGCATTATCCCTAATGCTAAAAATAAAATAACATTTGGTTTAGCCTGTAAGGATAGATGTTAAGGGTTTAAATAAATAATTTGTTTAGGATATTCAAAAATACGATGTTTTGAAACTTTTTTACCCTAAAATAGGTGATAGCATTCAAAAAAACTAACAAAGCTATAGTGTATACTAATGTTTACGAAGTAAAAAATATTAGTGATCTTGAAAAATATTCCATTTCAGTGAGTGTTTTTAAAAAAAAAAATAGAATTTTTTTGTCAAAATAAAGGTCAAAGAAACAAACAACTTCACAGTACCGAATGGAGTACCGAAAATCAGCTTGAAAATAAAAAAAAACGAAATCATTATTTTTAAAAAGTGTATTTTACGATCAATGATAACACTATCGATAGAAAGTGTATTTATCTAATAAAATGTTGTAATCTATACATAACAAGACTATTGATAAAGAATAGCACTATCCATTAAAGGCGCAAACATCGACAAATGACAATACTATCGATAAAAGGCCAGACAACATCGATGATTGACAGCACTACCGCGAAATGCGTATGTATATGATTTTCAATAGATGCCATCACTATCCATCAAAAGTGTATTTATCGATAAATGACAACATTATCGATAAAATGAGTCTTCATCGATAAATGACAAATCAATCTAACACACACTACTATCCATGTTGGGAGTCTCTATCGATAAATGGCAACACTAACCTCGTCCTTGTTATGGTTGGCCTGCAGCAGTGTGTGCCCATCCTAACTGTTACTGCCCGTGAATTATGAGTGTGTGTGATAAAAGTCGTCTAAGATAATACACACCACCATCCATAAAGAGCGACAACATCGATAAAACACAGCCCTATCAATAATAAGTGCATTTAATGATAAATAACAGCACTATCGATAAAAAAGAAATCACTACCTATAAAAATGATAGCTGCAATAATTAAGAGCAACAACATTCACAAAAAACATAACTATAGAAAAAAATATCTTTATTGATAAATGACAGTACCTCCTATAAAGAGCGTCATCGATAAAACACAGCGCTATCGACAATTAGTGCCAGGACAATCGATAAAAATGACAGCACTAACCATTAAAAGCCTAACCCATCGATGTAACACAGCACTATCGATTAAGTGGTTTGCGAGGCTTTTGATTTAATATTTTATCTTTGTTGATTTGAATCATAAATAAATAAATAATAATAATAAGTGTTTTAATTTATACATGACAACACTAAAGACAAATAACAGCACCAATCATTAAGAGCGACACTATCGATAAATGACATGCTAATTAACGAAATGACAGCACCATCCAGTAAGAGCGACAGCTATCGATTATTTATCGACATCAAGAGCGACACTATTGATAAAAATTACACAACTATCAACAAAAACCATTAAGAGCGAAAACATTTTGCACTTAAGTTTTCAAATGTGCAATCACTACCTACATACCTAGTATAAAACGATAATCTATAAAACTACGCAACGGATTTTGATGTGTTTTTTTTAAATAGATAGAGTGATTCAAGAGGAAGGTTTATATGTATTATTACATCCTATTGCACCCGTGCGAAGCGAGGGCGGGTCGCTAGTGACGAAAAAATGAATCACGCAGAACACTATCGATTAAAACGTAAACTTGACGACCGTCTTGGTGTAATTGTTGAGAAGTCGGCTACTACACCGAGGATCGCGGGTTCGATCCCCGCACAGTACAAACATTTGTGTGCATGAACATGTCTGTTTGTTTTGGTCTGGGTGTTTCCTATGTATATTAAGTATGTATTTACAAAAGAAAAAGTATTTAAGTATGTTTATCCGTTGTCTAGTATCTATAATAACGGACTATAATTAGCCCACTTGGGACTAGATGGCTCTGTGTGGAATAATGTCCAAAGAAAGAAAGAAAGAGTGAAACTGACAACGTAAGCCACTTACCTCGTCCTTGTTATGGCTGGCCGCCAGCAGTGCGTGCCCATCCCTAGCGACCTGGTGCAGCGCCGCGTCCACTAGTGGGCGTAGAGCGTTGGTGCCCAGCGGTCGGAGTAACGCGTACATAGTGTGTGTGATAAAAGTCATCATCGATAAAAGACACCACCATCCATAAAGAGCGACAACATCGATAAAACACAGCACTATCGATAAAGAGCGACAACATCGATAAAACACAGCACTATCGATAAATGACAGCACTACCCTTTAAGAGCGACAACATCGATAAAACACAGCACTATCGATAAATAACAGCACTACCCTTTAAGAGCGACAACATCGATAAAACACAGCACTATCGATAAATGACAGCACTATCGATGAAACACAGCACTATCGATAAATGACACCACCAACCATAAAGAGCGACAACATCGATAAAACACAGCACTATCGATAAATGACAGCACTATCGATGAAACACAGCACTATCGATGAAACACAGCACTATCGATAAAACACAGCACTATCGATAAATGACAGCTCCATCCATAAAGAGCGTAAACATCGATAAAACACTGCACTATCGATAAATGACACCACCATCCTTAAAGAGCGACAACATCGATAACACACAGCACTATCGATAAAACACAGCACTATCGATAAATGACAGCACTATCGATGAAACACAGCACTATCGATGAATGACACCACCAACTATAAAGAGCGACAACATCGATAAAACACAGCACTATCGATAAATGACAGCACCATCCATAAAGGGCGACAACATCGATAAAACACAGCACTATCGATAAATGACAGCACTATCGATGAAACACAGCACTATCGATAAAACACAGCACTATCGATAAATGACAGCTCCATCCATAAAGAGCGACAACATCGATAAAACACTACACTATCGATGAAACACAGCACTATCGATGAATGACACCACCAACTATAAAGAGCGACAACATCGATAAAACACAGCACTATCGATAAATGACAGCACCATCCATAAAGGGCGACAACATCGATAAAACACAGCACTATCGATAAATGACAGCACTATCGATGAAACACAGCACTATCGATAAAACACAGCACTATCGATAAATGACAGCTCCATCCATAAAGAGCGACAACATCGATAAAACACTGCACTATCGATAAATGACACCACCATCCTTAAAGAGCGACAACATCGATAACACACAGCACTATCGATAAAACACAGCACTATCGATAAATGACAGCACTATCGATGAAACACAGCACTATCGATGAATGACACCACCAACTATAAAGAGCGACAACATCGATAAAACACAGCACTATCGATAAATGACAGCACCATCCATAAAGAGCGACAACATCGATAAAACACAGCACTATCGATAAATGACAGCACTATCGATAAATGACACCACCATCCATAAAGGGCGACAACATCGATAAAACACAGCACTATCGATGAAACACAGCACTATCGATAAATGACAGCACTAACCTCGTCCTTGTTATGGCTGGCCGCCAGCAGTGCGTGCCCATCCCTAGCGACCTGGTGCAGCGCCGCGTCCACTAGTGGGCGTAGAGCGTTCGTTCCCAGCGGTCGGAGTAACGCGTACATAGTGTGTGTGATAAAAGTCATCATGGATAAAAGACACCACCATCCATAAAGAGAGATCCATTAAGAGACAACATCGATAATACACAGCACTATCGATAAATGACAGCACTACCCTTTAAGAGCGACAACATCGATAAAACACAGCACTATCGATAAATGACAGCACTACACTTTGAGAGCGACAACATCGATAAATGACAGCACTACCTTTTAAGAGCGACAACATCGATAAAACACAGCACTATCGATAAATGACAGCACTACCCTTTAAGAGCGACAACATCGATAAAACACAGCACTATCGATGAATGACAGCTCCATCCATAAAGAGCGACAACATCGATAAAACACAGCACCATCGATAAATGACAGCACTATCGATAAATGACACCACCAACCATAAAGAGCGACAACATCGATAAAACACAGCACTATCGATAAATGACAGCACTACCCTTTAAGAGCGACAACATCGATAAAACAGCACTATCGATAAATGGCAACACTAACCTCGTCCTTGTTATGGCTGGCCGCCAGCAGTGCGTGCCCATCCCTAGCGACCTGGTGCAGCGCCGCGTCCACTAGTGGGCGTAGAGCGTTGGTTCCCAGCGGTCGGAGTAACGCGTACATACGAGCTAAGTCCACGCGACGCTAGAATAGAAAATATTTTTTAATACAGTTGCTCAAAAAGTGCTACTTTTCGTAGCTGTTTAGCGTGCGGAAAGTTGGTTTTTCCGCACTAGTGCTTTTTACTTTTCCATTTTTTTTGATAATGTTAATAAAATCCACACATCCTACCAAAGAGGTTGTCTGTTCAATCAGTTTATTTTGTATTTTGATACGTTATTTGGCATTAAAACTGGGAATATAATATTATTAAAAATATTTCAATTGCATAATTGACAAAATAAAGGGTTATTTAGTAACTATTAACAATTGAATTTCTGAAACAGTTTACTTAAAGTTGGCTGTTTGTGTATTAACAATGGCCGGATATTTGTAAGTATGAATGAGTTTCACTTAAAAATACTTGAAATAAAATAATAGGTATTTATTGCATTTCCATGTTTAAATGCAATCAAATTACTTCTTATATTTTTACTAGGCTGAATACAACCGATGTCGTGTTAAAAAAAACTGTCAATCCTAAGTTTTTCATTCCCGCTTTCTTTATTTACGATTAGTCACGACTGTCACGATATACTTTGGTTATTGATCGTTTTTAATGTTGTTTATTTTTCATTTTTCGTACACAAGTATTTAACATATTTTTTCAAAATAGTTTATTTTTACTAGGCTGAATGCAAACAACCGGTGCCTTAAAAAAAAAATTTTTTTAATTCCCGCCCTTTTTACTCTTGATTTAATTGTGTTAATGATTCGCATTGGTTTGATATTATTTTTTTCGCAAATGTATTAAAAAACGTTGTTCGATACACGAGCGGAAGTGTCATTTTCACTCGTCCCGAGTCTTGACCCTCGCCTACCGGCTCGGGCCAAGATGCCTCGAGACTCGTGCAAAATGACATACTTTCCGCACTTGTATCGAAAACTACTATAATTTTACACATAAAACTTCCTATAAATGTTAATAATTAACCCCCTTATTCATAAAAACTTAAACAGTGCTTCAACAACACGGTAACATTTACCCCCAACATACTGTTTACATAACACGTCAATAGGGAATACGCACTGTTATTTTTTATAGCTTATATCGTTTTATGACTGATCAATAATATTCATCACCAAAAATGCGAAATGTAGTATATTTATAAATTGTTAAAAACTTTAAACTTTTTCAAGCGTTTCAAACGCCGCCATTATGGCGCGCTCGGTTGTCATGGACTCTGACGTCACACAAGTCTATGACAACACAAATGTAACCTACAAACTGTTGTATTCTTCTTCTTATCGCGCTTTTGACAGTGACATACGCCTGGACTGTGACGTCACTTCCGACCCACTCTGTTTCAACCGCTTTGAATATCCCACATTTTATTGCACTTTTCAATCATTATTTTTACATCTACAAAGAAATAAAATTAGGAAATATTGACGGCAACGTAACAAGAATTCAAAATACTACTAAAAAAAATATATGACGCTCATGTGTTCCAAGTGGGGTCCTGCCATCTGACCAAAAGACATCTGGCAAAATTACATCTGACAAACATCGTTTGGCAAAAAAACGGTTGGCCAATAGATCATTTTACAAATAATCATTTCACAAATGACTCACAACTGTATCATCTGATAAAACTACGTCTGGCCAAAAAACGTTTGACAAATGATTAGTTTTTAAATCCCGAAGCCCAAATTGCCGAAGAGTGTGAGCGGGCATGTCGTTTTATTGGTTTGAAGAAAAACGGTATGTCAAGACGAAAAGGGTAAACGCTGACTTGTCGTGATACTTGTCTGCCCTATACTAGAGTCAGGGCAAAACCGACTCGGATAGATTAGGTTAGAAGGTTTAAGGCGGGAGCGGAGCGAAGCGCAGCTCCCGCCTTAAGCCTTCGTGGTTATTTTTTTTTCAAACCCAAAATCGATTTGCCTGCATTGCATTTCGTCATTTTGGCATTCGGGATATCGTCCATTTGGTTACTTTAACATCGGTATTCAAACCATCGGTATTTCTAACCATAGCATTTTGTATTTTGATTTTCGAGGTTCTAAACGTAGGTATTTTAGTTGAAAGGTATCCCTATGACTGCATGCCTTCTATCTTATTTTGTAGCTTACCTGTAAATAATTTGCCCCAAATGAAAGTGTGTGTGAAAGAATGCAGTAATGTTTCTTCAAAGTTTGACCTTAAACTTGAGACGGCGGCTTTCTCAAAATTTAAAACGCATACTTTTGGCTTGATTACAATGTTATTTTCTGCCCCATATTCCATCAGCATTTCGAACATCATGTCATAATGTTCTTTTATCTTTGTGGGAACAAAGGCAAAATACCAGTGGAAATGTCTTATTGTCGTCCGAGAATATATTTCCGAGTATTGTATATAACTGGGTAAAAGTACTAGGCACAACTTTAAAAGCGCCATCTAGAATCATCACATTTGGACAAATGCTTCATTTGTAAAACGTATTATTTGGTGAAATAAAAATAGGTCAATTGATTTTTTGTTAGTTGTAACATTTAACAAATGAAATGTTTGCTAAATGATCATTTGTTAGATGAGTTTTTGTAAGATGATACTTTTGTCAAATGTCTCGTTTGCCAAATGAATATTTGGTGAAACGTTGTTTGTCAAATGATCATTTGTTAAACGTTTTTTGGTCAGACATTAGTGAACCGTTCCAAGTGCATATTCCCTTTTGCTTAAAGTAAGGAATAAGGGGGTAATTAATTATAATTTATCAAAAGCAAATTAGAAAAAAAGGAAGGAAAATCAAGAGACATTTTAAAAATTACATTTTGTTTTCTGTCGTTCATTTGTTTTTTTTATTAAATCTTTAAAAGTAGATAGATTGTTAATTTACATCCGCACAACCTTTTCTGAGTTGAAATGACATTCACCTAGTTTCGTTCAATGAAGCTATTCTATTGGTTCTTCAAAACACATTCCTAGAAATGCATCTCTGGTAGGAACCTAAACCTAAACCCTAAACTATCATTTTCTATTCTGAAGAGCCAAAAGAGGAAAAATAACATCAACTATAGGTTATTTTCTTTTTTAGCATTAGGGATAATGCATTATCATCTTACTAAATATAGGAAAACCAGAAAAAGGCATTCGGTCTTGGCATCAGGCGGGACTCGAACCCGCGTCTTTCGCAAACCGGGCGACTGGCAGCCAGGTTTTTTAATACCTTAAACATTGGTGAAACCAACCTGGCTGCCAGGTATAATATACCAGAGAAATTCGTCCGGTCTGTTGATGGTCTCGGCAGCATAATTGGTAGTGCAGTCGCCCGGTTTGCGAAAGACGCGGGTTCAAGTCCCGCCTGATGCCAAGACCGAATGCCTTTTTCTGGTTTTCCTATCTTTAACATCAACCATATCTACAATCTAACCTGTTCAGCCTGCGGTGTGTCCTCAGCAGCCTCCCTCAAAAGCCTCTCTGTATCAGCATGCAAGGCCGGCAGATGTGCGGTTACCGCAGCCCGCTCGTAGCAGCCCCGCACCGCTTCAGTGCTGGACGCGTGTAAGAAACGCGCACCTAAGGCTATTTCGCGTTCTAGACCTGGCGATGAAAATAATTATTTTATTTTCACAGTAAAGACAATTTTAAGCAATTTGATTATAATAAAAGAGGAAGATATGTCAGTACTGGTAAGTCGACTGGCGTACGTACCTATAATTTGACCGTGTGAACAAGATAGTATGATTATTTACTAGAGCGTAAACGAGACAGATACATGTTGCGCAGTGTCGTCACAAACTGTCAATGCTTTGCTCAGGTGTTCGAAGTTCTTATTCAGGGTGCCATTTTTTAGCACCAGTAATCTATCTACCTCTTTTTTATTATAATACCATTGGTCGCTAGTGTATCCGCCGTTTTGAATTCTAGAAGTTTCACTTTCTTTGCAATTTCAGTTATTGGTGCATCGATAAAAGGCGAAGTATTCAAAACCAACAGGTTCGATTCTTGGCTAAGTTAAATACTTTTTTCATTTAATTTTATTTCATTTATTAGTTCCATATCATATATTTATTTATTTTCATTTTTTAAAGTTATTTTTCAGCAGATTTAGTTATTAACAAAATCGATCTCACTTACCAGATAGTACATGGTACATATAATGCGAGATATCCCCCCCCCCCTTGCAGTAATTCCTAACCGCTAAGTACGACTTAAGTAAGAACAACTTACCAGACAGTACATGTTTCATATAATGCGAGATATCGCCCCCTTGTAGTAGTTCCTGGGCGGCGCAGGTTGGTGCTCGCTCGCCGCTAAGTACGACTTAAGTAAGTACAACTTACCGGGGATAGTACATGTTTATATTAAGTAAGTACAACTTACCGGATAGTACATGTTTCATATAATGCGAGATATCCCCCCTTGCAGTAGTTTCTGAGCGGCGCTAAGTACAACTTACCGGATAGTACATCAACATACCGGATAGTACATCAACTTACCGGAGAGTACATCAACTTACCGGATAGTACATGTTTCATATAATGCGAGATATCCCCCCCTTGCAGTAGTTCCTGGGCGGCGCGTGCGTGATGCTCGGTCGCCGCTAAGTACGACTTAAGGCGGCGCTAAGTACAACTTACCGGATAGTACATCAACTTACCGGATAGTACATCAAGTGACCGGATAGTACATCAACTTACCGGATAGTACATCAAATTACCGGATAGTACACCAACTTACCGGATAGTACATCAACTTACCGGATAGTACATCAACTTACCGGACAGTACATGTTTCATATAATGCGATATATCGCCCCCTTGCAGTAGTTCCTGGGCGGCCCGTGCGTGATGCTCGCTAGCTGAAGTAAGGTATGGTTCCAGTACTAGCGACTGGTAGAGGGCTAGCGGGGAGCGGACGCGGAACGATTGGACCTGGACAACAAGTGTTTTTTCAATTTGGTTTATTAATGCAGTACCTTCACTGAAGATAAAAAATAGATTTTGTACGAGATACGTACATGGATTTAAGATATTTTCATTATTTCATAATAACTCATGAGCTTGTCATGTAGGCACTTTGGTCGCGACCTACATCTTGTACATCGACATAAGGTAAACCTTGCCGAATATATCGACTTATTACTTAAGTGTTCAATTAGAAGCCAAACTATTAACTCGGGAGTTTTATTTGCAACATCCTCTCCCTTTGACACTCAATTTGACTTTATGACATTTATGACTTAAGTGTAACCAACCGTCATTTGTCATACAAAAGTAAAATAGGTAAAGTCGCGGAACGACAAGGTTGACCAGTTTCCAAATAAATTCATTTACGCGTTGCAAGCATATGTTACCTCTTTAAACTGTGTAACAGGCTAGGGTGTTGTATTGAAAAGTATGCTATGTAGTTTTATCTGTATGTATTTGTAGTTTTGTTTGACAACAAAATTTGTAGTTAATTAGATGTATGTTTGTTTGATTAACGGAAGCTTTTTATTAGTTTGATCTTGCAATTATGTTGTGTCAAGTTTGATAAATCGAATAATTACATCCTCTTTGCTCTCAATGATTAAAACTACTGTTGTGATTATCTGTTTACTGTCAATGTCATCATTGAGCAAGCAAAAACAGATCTTAAGGTGGTCAACCTTTCTATTCCGCGACTTCATATGTATTTTAAGTATTGTTTGTATATCGTGTTATTATGTGTATGTTTATTAAATTTATATCCTTGACGGTTCGAAAAAACTGTGAAATGGTCTACTTAAATAAATAAATATTGAATTTGAATTTTAAATAGGATTTAAAGAATTAGAAAAATATTTAGTCAGCCACCTCAATTATTAGTTAACGATAGATTTCTTAAAACCTTAGATACTTACATGAACAGTGCTCAAAATCGCCTGTCGCAGTGCATCAGCATGCGCCGGGTCTAGCGACCGAACGCGCGCCTCTGACAGGCCCGATACGATCCGACCGGTCAACGCGGCGGATAACGGCTGGACTAGAACACGCTCCCATATCACTAGGCCTAGCTCGCCTACCTGTATTAGAATTAATTATAAATGTAATTGCATGTTTGTACGCACAGCGCCATCTGGTACGCTTAAGTAAAGATTGTGCTTTGGGATACTAGATGATAGATAAAAAACTTAAACATATTTTTTCGTAAATAAATATATCTAAATAAATGAATTGCTAAATAACATGCTAACCGCAAAACTTGAGAAAATTCAGCTAATATATTTTTTGTCGTGTTTGAAGAAGTCTGAGGAAGTTTCCTAAGTAGAGAAAAAACGTAACAAATTGTCCTTTTAACTTTATTTCCTGGTTTTGTACCTATCAAACGTAACGGGATCGACAAATTCTGGCTGTCAAATATTGTTTCATTGAACTTTTACAGATTAATCATGCCGTTGACGTTGATTTCCATTATACAGGGTGTTTCTTTTAAGGTGTCAAGCCGGCGCGAGCTGATAGTAGGGTACCATACCTATCGATTTAACCCCCGTGTATGTTCTACGATTTTTTGTAGTTTTCGAGTTATTTTTGTTTTTGTTATTTTTTAAAATTTTGTGAGCACTTGGCTTTAAATAATTAGAACTTCTTTTGTGTTTGACTTTTATTGGATATCTCAATTTTAAATTTTTTATCACACTAGGAGTTGTGACTTTCGAATGATTGGAAGTTATAAAATGACTGTTTTATTAACAAATGAGCTTTGTTTAAACGTTAGAAGACAATAAATATCAGAAATGACAAAATTATGCCAAAATACTAGAAAATTATTAAGTATGAAAATTACACTAATTCCGATACTCAAGACTTGAGCATCAATTACAACGAATAATGCCCCACGAAGGACATGTTTTCTTGTATTATTATGGAAGCTTATGATACTGCGCAGTTTTCAAAATTAGTTAGAAGCTATGGAATACCTTTTATTTTTTCAAATTTACGATTGAATTTTCGTTATGTTCTGCATGATTCACTTTTTTTTCACTATCAATCAAAATTTTTGTATCTTGTAGTAAAGTTAGGACAGTGATTATTTTAATCATAAAACTGCAATAAATAGACATTATAATAAAATGAAAATATCTAATAAAAGTCGAAAAAAAAGGTATAATTATTTAAAGCCAAGTGCTCACAAAATTTTAAAAAATAACAAAAACATTAATAACTCGAAAACTACAAAAAATCGAAGAACATACATGAGGGTTAAATCGATAGGTATGGTACCCTACTATCAGCTCGCGCCGGCTTGACACCTTAAAAGAAACACCCTGTATATTAGACTTCTCGAGACTATAAAGCGCCGTCTAGTCTTCGACTAATATAAACATTCTCAAACACTTTTTCTTTGTAAATAAGGGGAGTTACGATAATTTTTTAACAGGGAAATAAATAGATACATTCTAACCTTGGCTATTTCTTAATAATAACCTATCAGCTATAATATAATACACTAGTTAGGTATGAACTTACCTCAAGCTGTCTAGAATCATGTTCAGGACAACTGACTGTTGCTGCCGAACCATATATGATCTCAGCATCTGATACCTGGAAAGATTAAGACAATAGTTAAGATGAAACACTGGTAATTTATTCTACACAGCGCCATCTAGCTCCAAAGTTGGCAAAGCTTGTATTATGGTTATTAGTCAACGTATACAACATTATTCAATTAATAATTATGGTGCCTTTCAGCTCATAAAGAAGTTACACTGCATTTTTGTATTGCAGTCAGGGCAAAAAACACCCATTTTGTGTTTTAATGATTGATGAAATGAGTTTTGAAGGTGTTTCAAAATTTAAATATTTTATCATACTTTAGGTAAGTTTTAAAGATCAAAAATAAATCTCTAGGTACAGCCCAAATATAGCGACAGTGATTAAAAGAAAAGTATTATGAATCATTGGGATAGTTATAAAAATACAAAAAAATAAATAAGAAAAGTCAAGTAAAACACCATGTTTCTTTAAAATAAGGTACTAGTATGTTATGAAACACCTTGCCTACACAAATATTTTAGACCACTGAAAATAGCCTACCTCGATAAGGCGATACGTGCATTTTATATGCAGGGATATTAGAATACATACCTTCTGCCTCTTCACATGCTGTAGATTCAAGTAACTATACAGGCTGTTCAAATAGGCCACACCCTGGCTGTACTCGCGCCACGCCGCCACGTATCTGTACCAATGATGATAAATATCAATTAATATATCAATGGTTGTGCAGGACGGCCTTCATAACGTTTAATTAGGTAGTTGTAAATAATAGTTTTGTATAAAGTAAATAGAAAATTGTGTAAGTTTAGCGTCTAATCAAATAGCGTTGTTTTATAAAGCTGCTCTGCTCTAACAATTAGTACTCTTCTAACAGTTAGTACTCTTCTAACAGTTAGTACTCTTCTAACAGTTAGTACTCTTCTAACAGTTAGTACTCTTCTAACAGTTAGTACTCTTCTAACAGTGTAAATGTGTAAAGTGTTTAATGTTTTAGTAATAATTGTAATGTAGCTTAAGTCTGGCTTATTCCTGTTTATTGTTAGTTTGTTGTGTATTTATTAAACTATTGAATTGGTGTAGTTTTAATACCCTAATTAGGTAGGAGACTAATTAGGAAGACTAATAAGAGGTTTAATCAGGTAGGATACTGATTAGGAAATCTAATAAGAAACTAATTAGGTAGGAAACTAATTAGGTAAGAAATAATACTGAAAATGTACAGGAATAATGTTAGCTTAAGTTTTAACAATAAAGGAAAAACAAATCCTCTAGACTCAAGTTTGCCTAGGTAGAGATAGGAATATGATGCTGTCTCGCTCGCAACTAGTGCTCGTCCATTCGCACACATACGCCGTCCCGCTCACGCAGAGATGCTGCTGCGCGGCGTTCTCCCGCGCTGCGGTTGGCCAGACGGCGTAAAAGGTACTGCGGATGGGTGTTACTACTTGCGAGCGAGAGAATGCAATATAATTGGGCCAAAGCACCCCGAAATTGTGACAGTCCTGAAGCAACCGTGAAGACAAGGCGAATCCCTGCCCGACCGAGAACCGAGAAACCGCGCTCTTAAGTAGGCTGTATTAGGTGTCAGCTAGATAGCGATTTTCTTAGTATACACAGCTTCGAACCGACCTGAAGAGCGACTGCGTCCCGAGAATTTGAGAACGTTAACACCCAGTGACCGGCAATCACGAACAAGAGTTATATGAGTCTAGAGGAGGCGTGTATTTTTAAATACAACCACTCTTTTACTATTTCATATCCCCCACTCTCACAACCGACAGACCAAGTACGCTTGGCCTGTACGTACCCACCGCATATCCGTGACGGCTAAAGTTACCGAAGAATCGGGCGGTGCGGGTACAATGGTCATCTTGCCAAACAGCGCCATCTAGCTCCAAAGTAAGCAAAGGTTGTACTGTGGGATACTAGACAACAGATAAACATACACACATAACACACATAGGAAACTCTTAGAACAATACAAACAGACGTGTCTGTACATGCCTTTAGAGTTACATGACCCAGTAGCGACATCTTGTGACATGCTTTTTCGTAGTGCCGTCATGCTTTGCTTGTATGCTTTTTTGCATATTAGGGCCGGCGCCCACTATCGGCATCGGCACGCTTCAGGCTTTTAAGGTGGCAAATAGTAATATACTCTAACATAATGGCAATAAAGTAGAAAATGCCGAAACAGAAACAGAACAAATGCATTTTGTTTTTACGAGAACACATCACGGAAATTTCTACTTTATTGCCATGATGTTAAAGTATATTGCTATTTGCCACCTTAAAATCCTGAAGCGTGCCGATGCCGATAGTGGGCGCCGGTCCTTACTCTTACTTTTATTAGTGATTCGTCAAATACCGAATAATAGTGTCTATTGTACGACGTTTGTCTAGAGATGAAAGGACTTGAGGTTTTTAAGCTCTTTAACAGGAACTCGACTCAATTCATACGGTTAACAACTCAATGAGTCTTTAAACCCTGAACCTGATTTTTGAGTCGAGTCCTAAAAATTGAGGCGAGTTTCGATTGAAAAGGTTTAAAAGCCTTGAGTCCTTTCATCACTACGTTTGTCTGATACCGGTGTATTTAAAAATAATTTGAACCCAAGGTGGTAAGGGGCGACCCTACCGTTATACAGGATGCTTGGTTTGTTTATTAGTGTTTTCCATTACCGCAGAGTTAGCCGCAAATCGTACAATAAACACAATGTACTTATAGTCTGTTCGCGTTAAGAATGCAGTATTTTATTAATTTAATTCCGTTACACACATCAAAATTCAGGTACAAAACCGTTGCGTTTGGGAGTATGCGTCCAGCTGGTCACTGTTAACTTGACTTTCTAATTAGGAACGATTCGATTGGTTAGGAGACGTGTCGATTGGTTGTCAAAAGACAAGTATGAAATTACTGCATTCTTAAAGCGAACGGACTATAGTTAAACTTACTATCTTCTGGCTCAACTTGACTTACAATTATATATTAGGGCTATGGGCAACTTTCAGTCAGTTTGTGATTGCATGAATAAATGTAGAGGGTGGGAGGGTGAATACTGACCTCGACAATAGGCCATCATGGTGGTCATTCTTCTCAAGGGGCGTTGTACCACGAACGCGCTGCAGTAGGCCTGCTACATGCTCTTCCAGAAAATTTCTGAATAAAAATGAAATGTATACCATTAGATAGATGGCGCCAACCAGTAGTCTTTTCTAAACAATATTGTTAATTGTTTTTAATCATTTTTCTTTCAATTATTGAAAAGAGTAACTGCTGAGTTTCTTCCCGGTTCTTCTCAGTACAGAATTCCGACACCGGTGGTTGAGTCACATTATGTTTGTATACTGTGTATTTATTGATTATTTTACAAACATACAGCGTCGTATTTTCGGACTCATACAAACCTCAGTGTCTTCAACCTCAGCTATAAGATGGTAAGGGTCATACTTAACAAGCGGGTTCAGTGAAGACTTTTAGAGGGGTTTAAGGCTAGTGAGAAACTTGTCAGATGTGATCAAGCTGCCCTAAGGCAGCTGACATCTACCACCATATTTTTTTAATGATTCCAGCTGAATACGTTACCTGGTCTCATCGTAGAGCTTATCCGCGAGTGGCTCTGGGTGAGCCACACACAACGCGTACACATCAGAGAAGCGCGTATTCCATACGGCGCGTTCGACTGCGCGTAGGCCGACTACGCCAGCCACCTGAGGAGAATCGAGGTATTATATCATCTGCCCCGACTATTTTCCTTCTGAGATATCTTCACTAGATGATTGTGGAATAATAAACAGTTTGCATTGTTGAGAAAACAAAAAACATTTTGTTGAATCTATATTCCATTTACATTAGAAAAAAGAGGCTCATAGAAGCAGGGGTGCTAAACACTATTACCCACTAGGGCACGCGCTGATTTTTGCTGGCTGACAAATTTGTATAACCTGGCAAAATTGAAAAGCCCTTCCGCCACAACGTATGAAGGGACTAAGTAAAATTTAGATTTGGTAGTTATAATGACGATTATAAAAGTATGATTGGATAGTTTAACTTAGACAAAATAATTTAATTTAGTAAAAGCCTCATAAATTATGAAGTTATGAGAACAATTAAGTGTGACAGTTGATATAAGCCGTAGAATTTATTAAGTTCGGCATAGATCTTAAAAGATATATTATTTATTGTACAGAGGCGCACACATCAACCTTTACAAAAACATTGCAAAATGAGTCTTACGTCAACAGCATAAGGAGTATTTGTTTATATGCAGTATTTGTTTCTGTAAAAAACTTCTCGTCTTGACCGTCTTTCATTTCCCACGGTCAAGTAAAAATATTTTTTATTCATGTAAGCTCTATAAAAACTTATGAGTAATTAAGTCTTAGAGCCTGTCAACCACGCAGCGAGAACGCCACGAAATCGCCACGATCACAGCGCGAATCCCACTTTGAATTTGACTGATGGGTGAAGCGTTTACCTGCCGCGATACCGCCCGCGGCTTCGCGGCGATTTCGGAACGTTTATTTTGTTGGTGAACCCAACCTGGCTGCCAGGTAAAATATACCAGAATAAAAAGGCCGCCCTGTTAATGGTCTAGGTAGCAATGTGTAAGTGCAGTCACCCGGTTTGCGAAACACGCGGGTTCGATTCCCGCCTGACTGTCTTTTTCTGGTTTTCCTATCTTTAAATGTTAAAGTTGTTTCTCAACTCACCGTTTCTTTGAGGTTGGCCCATGTCTCCTGGAAGTCGACATTTCTTGGCTTTAGCGACATCATCAGTTCACTGTAAAGTTAACATACCACAACAAATAAATAAAAAAAGAAAAAATATATTTTTTGAGTAGGGGTCTGTCCATTAATCACGTGAGGCTCGAAGGGGGGGGAGGGGTCCACGAAAAAATCGCCAAATATCACAAACAACATGTGTATTTATTTTAAGCAGATCACAATAAGGATCTTTGGTGTAGCATTCGCCTAATAGTTAACTTATGTAATACATGAGTAAACTTCAAACCAATATTACATAAAGATAGGATAGATAGTACACAGTCTCATTCTGCTAAGCCTAATGGTTGTTTATTAGCACTAAGACCATGCTTAGAACCAGTTAACCAGCTTAGTTTGCAATAAGAATTTATAAAGTTGTGTCCTTTCATTCGTATCGCTGTCTATTGTCCATGTGCGTTAAGAATGCAGTGATTTTTAAATTTAATTCTATTGCACACAAAAAACTCAGATCTAACCTTTGTGATGGAAAGTATGCATTCAACTGGTCACTGTGGACTTGACTTTCTAATTAGGAACAATTTGATTGCATGGGGGAGGTGCTAGGTCAAAAGACAAGTATGTTACTAGATTTCGCAAACGGACTATACATATGCAAGTGACAGAACAATCATGTTTTATGATTAAGGGGGAAGCTTGTTCTTTTGGATGAGAACTACTATACTTTTTTGTTACATACATACATAATAGACAAAGAAAACACTCAGACCATTACAGTCATTATTATGCTCAGAAATAGTTACTTTATAGGGATTGTAACCACAAAACTTTTTGATAGTAGCTGAATTCTCAGCCCTTTTCAGTTAAGAGTTCTAGCACAGCTGTGTTAACTAAGAAACCTGCTTCTTTGTGTACTCAATCAAGTCCAAATATACAAATGATGCTCAAAACGAACTAAAATACAATTTATAACTAATAAACTTTTAAATTTAGCCTGACTGAATTTAATTCTAAATTCACAATGTTACAACAATATGGTAATGAATTTAAACTATTATTATAGCTCACTAGCTATATCGCAAGTCACTGTGTTGATATTTACGTTCAGTGCGGCATATAACCACCAAAATAGGTCTGGTTTGAACCTCCACTGTAGCATTTTCTAAGGTTATAATCTCCCTGTATTGTCGATAAAATGCCAATTATATCTAAGTTCATACAATTAATTAGTTGGATGAAAACATTTGGCACTGTGACAAGGAGGTAGGCACAAAAATCATGCGGCTACGCACCCGAAATTACTCAGCACATATTACAAAACAAAAATAATACTATGTGAAAAAGTGCTATGAAATTTACCAGATGTATAGGTCATAACTACTTACTTCAATGCTATAACTTTGTGCAGTCACTCCAGCTGTCGAATCAACTGAACTTATTGATTGTATTTCAGTATTTTCGCACTAAAATGGACATAATATTGGAATCAGTTTCAGACTTTACGATTCAGAATGACTTTGATTTGACGTTTATTCCAGTGTTGCCAGCAGCAGCAGTGATTTTTTTTACGTTCAAACTGCGTTTCGTTCTTTCAATTTGGACTTGAAGTTGAAAATTCTTGATATAAAACTTAAAACAGCGACACCTATCAAAAACTTTTCTCACTACCTGATAAAGAAAAGGCTGCTCGCCAGTGAGCAAGCAAGCAAGAACGACTTTGCTTTACATGCTAATAGGTGGTGGTAACATAAGGGCCGGCGCCCACTATCGGCATCGGCACGCTTCAGGATTTTAAGGTGGCAAATAGCAATATACTTTAAACATTTTGGCAATAAAGTAGAAATTTCCGTGATGTGTTCTCGTAAAAACAAAATGCATTTGTTCTGTTTCTGTTTCGGCAGTTTCTACTTTATTTCCATTATGTTAGAGTATATTACTATTTGCCACCTTATAAGCCTGAAGCGTGCCGATGCCGATAGTGGGCGCCGGCCCTAAGGCAGTGAGGGCACACTAATCATTTATTAAAAAAATGTTGATGTAAACAAACACTCAATGAAAAAATTTCAATGTCATCAAACAGAGAATAATTTATTTTGTTGAGGTTAATCCATTTTTATAAAATAAGATTACTAATTTTGCCATTGCAATCGCCATCGTCCATACCATGTTGAAAACACCGGTTCTCGTCCGATCACCGAAGTTAAGCAACATCGGGCGCGGTCAGTACTTGGATGGGTGACCGCCTGGGAACATCGCGTGTCGTTGGCTTTTACAATATTTTATTACTTTGTGTTATTGTTTAGTCTTCTGTATGAGTTTTTTTCAGACATCTTCTATCCAGCTTTATCGCTTTACTACTACCCAAAGCGATGCCGATTTCTGAGACTTGCTGATACCAAAAAAAGTGTTTTTAATGACATTTATTGACAGAGCTCCACTTTATAACTTTGTTGACATACCCTCTTTTAGCTTACGGAAGGAGATACATATTTGGTTTCTATTTTAAAACAGCTATGATGGTACCTATTCGGTTGGGCGCAAAAACACACTTTTTTACCCAGAGGAAATGACTTTACGCATACCCGTCCACCAGGGGGCGGGCGGGTTATGTGGGACTCACCACTGGGATGGTGACACCCAGTGGCATACCTACCCACTTAAGAACTCCGGAACTCCCTCTCATCGTCCATGTTGGGGAACTGCGGTAACGGCGCGAAGCCGCCTACGCGTTCCCCCGGATGCCAAAACTCACTTCGCTCGTGGTGAGTTGGTGAGTAAACTTTAAAATTCAATTTCTTTGCAACTTTACTTAAGATCTGAAAACCAGAAAAAGACATTTGGTCATCTTGGCATTAGGCGGGAATCGAACCCGCATCTTTCGAAAACCGAGTGACTGCAATAACCACTGTGCTACAGAGACCATTAACAACTGTTCTTCTTTTCAACTGTGTTCTTGTGTTTCCTTGCAACTGTTAGGCGTCTAAGAGAAAAAAACTAAGCCAAACATTTTTTTCAATAAATGAAAAAAATATATAAATAAAAAACAAAACGAGAGAAGCGTATTGATGATTGAAGTAAGCGTGAAGCACCGAGATATGAAGTGATGTCTGCCGGTATGCCACCCCAGGGGTGGTCCTAATTGATCAGTGAATCATAAAAATAGGGGTGGTCTAAACTTATTGTCCGCCAGTTTATATCTCCTCCGGCCCAGTCAGAGGTTGACTGACTGTTGCTGTCATTAAGACCGTAGGAAAAGGAAAAAAAATGAATTAAAAATAATTTATTTGTGTATTTAATCACTGGTATAAAATTGAGCTTATGGTAATATAATTTACTACATGTATGTTACAACTAAATAATATACAGTCACGTTATGATAGGCACTTAGGTACTTAAACTTAATACAAAATGTTTACAAACATTTACTGAAAGAAAACCAATGATATTAAAATAAAAAGAGATAGATAGGGTAAAGTCGCCAGTAGTCAGCCAGGCACCTAAGGTCAGCCTTTTCGGTCTTTTATACGCCACGAATAGCGCAATATTTTAAAACGACCAATAACATGGTGGTTAAATCATTCCTTGACTCTTTTTTGGTCGAAACAGCTCGTGACTGGTGCGTGCTGCAGTCACCACAGAGAGAGAAACACGTTCATAGCTGTGCCGACGACGGATAGACCGTTTTGTTCGATGTCCGCCATTTTTTTCTAACTTTTCGTCGCTTGGTTATTAGGGATCACCTGCTTTATCTGATTTTTTTACAGAAGTATTTTTGTTAGCTTATCTTATTTAATGTAATGAGAGCATACTTTTGTACGATAATTGATGTTTATCCCAAGATAACACAGTTTTTGAGACGGCTGACTATTGGGTACAGGATTTTCGCTAGAAACGCCAGTACTCAGCCGGGGGTGGCTGACTACTGGATTTGAGTTGTTTTTTTGTTTCTGTACACCATTCGATTCGTTATTGTCAAACAGATTATTTAAAGCCTGGTCGTAAAACTAAAATATGAAAAAAAACCAGTAGTCAGCCGCTATAATGTACAGAGGCGCTGACATCAACCTTTACAAAACCGTTGCAGAATGGGTCTTATGTCAGCGGCATAAGGTGCCCCTTTGTAAAAGTTGATGTACGCGTCTCTGTACAACTTTTGATGCGGCTGACTACTGGGGTTTAGGGGTTTTGGTGCCTAAGGTCTAGAGCGCAGCCCCCTGTTTTAGTTTTGTAGGGTCATTAATTATTGGGGATTGATTATTCAAATCACTAGCAGTGTTTAATTTACAGTTAAAAATGTCTCAAGGGGCCTCTCAAGTATAAAGATGAAAACCCTGACGATAGCGGGCGGTGCGATGATAGAAAGAAGGAGACATAATGACATGGGCATCACATCAAATAGGTCTTCCGGAAAACCCCATTTTACAAGCGGTAGAAAAAGCAAACCTCCTCAAACTGAACAAATCTAGGTCACAAGTCAACAAGCAACAAATTTAATTTATTTTACCCCTTTTTTTACAGTTTTTGAACCTTAATATAAGCAGCCAACGTAGCGGCTGAGTACTGGGGAGCCAAAGGCTGACTTAAGGTTCCGTGTGGCTGACTACTGGGGAAAAGTGCCATTTTTTGTTATTTCGTAATTATCTCAGAGTTCGAGTAATTATATTGTGTTGCACTTGAAGATCATCGAAGTTTAATAAATGATTGATGACATAAAACATCATTTCACTCAATTAGTAATTTCCTCATGAAATGAGAGCAGTGCAAACTCAGAACTTTCGTTAAAAGGCTGACTACTGGGGACCTTACCCTAGGTTATGTCAGTACAGTGGTTACCTATCATAAGACCGAATTTTCTTTTCCTGAATTTCATTTTCCCGAAAACGTTTCGTTTTTTTTCGTTCAGCATTTTTTCATTTTCCCGAAATAACGTCTGCCACTGTATCAGTTGACCAATTATCAACTGGATTTTTTTCGTTTGCCAGACGTTTCATTAGGCCACAAAATGTTTAACCGAAGTGATGATTGGCCGAAATGACACATGTCCGAAGTTTTGATTTCCAGAACAATCGTTACACCACTGTTTTGATTGCTATATTTTTAGTTTACCAAACGATCATTAAAAAGTTAAAGGTTTATTGCAAGCAGCATAAAAGCAGACAAAGATTATTTATTTATTTATTCTTTAGGAAACATACAGTATTTATATTTGGATTTTCTGGATTTAAATTAGAATAAGAAATTGACAGCATGTAAACAGCATGCAACTATTCAACATGCTTGTTTTGGGAAAACACAAGAATTCTGTCACGGCTCCGGCATTACGGGGCTCCGGCGGTTCCTCGCGTGCTAGTCGTCGCAGTTGGCTTTTTCGCTCAGCACCGCAGCTTCGGCTTGTTGGCCGGCTTCGCCGGCCAGCCTCAGCCGTGGCGCCTCGCTCATAGCCACCCGCTCCTCCGCCCGCGGGCCGCCTCGCCCCTCCATGCCTACGCGCTTTTAAATAACACTCTTGGGGTAGGGCAAAACAAGTACCACGGGGTGTCGGGGTTGACTGAGTCGCATTCGCCCTAAGGTTGAAATTACTAAAAATCGACGTTAACGAGGCGTTGAACGTTATCATACAGTAGTTTTGGCCTAGTAATATTCTTTAAAATGTGATTAAGGCAAAGTGATCATATGCCAAATAAGTCATCTGGTAAATGAACAAAGTTGATAGAAGACTTCGGGCAATAGTAAAAAGTTTATTCTGAAATTCAGTTTAACGTAGTTCGGTATAACGACACTTATGTCAAAAGATACTTCGACGGGTTAAAAATATGTCAAACAAAACATCTGGCAAATGAAACGTTGGTCAATAGTTTTCAGTCAAATGAAATTCGGACTAGTAAATTTCGGACAAGTGACGGGTTCCCCAGTACAGTACTGATGTGTCGTCCACTGCGGCGTACGAACCTATAATGTTGTAAACGTGTGAACAAGATAGTTTGTTTATTTACTAGAGCTTAAACGAGGCAGATACATGTTGCGCAGTGTCGTCTCAAACTGTCAACTCTGTCAATGCTCTGCTCAGGTGCACTAAGTAATAGTTAAGATTTCAGGTGCCACTTTTTAGCACAAGTAACCTATCTACCTCTTTTTTATTAAAATATCATTGCTGAAGACGTAATTAATTTTCCTATCGAGTACAGTCAGCATCAAAATGATATAAATCAAAATGAAGTCATAATAGCAAATAATTAACTTATTTATAAGTTAATACAAACAAATATTACTTAAAGATAATATAGATATTACTCGTACATAGTCCCTTTAAAATAAATTAGATTTTTCACATTTCACATTTTAACTTCTACTGCCATATAATTCAAAAAGAAACAAGAACATTTTTGATCTAATTACAAGACCTTAAAAATCAACCAACCAAAACCAATATATTTTTTTTCAAAACTGAATAAAAAACAATTTTTTTAATACAGTTGCTCAAAAAGTGGTACTTTTCGTAGCTGTTTAGCGTGCGGAAAGTTGGTTTTTCCGCACTAGTGCTTTTTACTTTTCCATTTTTTTTTTGATAATGTTAATAAACTCCATACATCCTACCAAAGAGGTTGTCTGTTCAATCACTTTATTTTGTATTTTGATACGTTATTTGGCATGGATGAATGAGAAGAATGAGTTTCACTTAAAAATACTTGAAATAAAATAATAGGTATTTATTGCATTTCCATGTTTAAATGCAATTAAATTACTTCTTATATTTTTACTAGGCTGAATACAACCGATGCCGTGTTAAAAAAATACTGTCAATCCTAAGTTTTTCATTCCCGCTTTCTTTATTTACGATTAGTCACGACTGTCACGATATTCTTTGGTTATTGATCGTTTTTAATGTTGTTTATTTAACATTTTTCGTACACAAGTATTTAACATATTTTTTCAAAATAGTTTATTTTTACTAGGCTGAATGCAAACAACCAGTGCCTTGAAAAAAAAAAGTTTTTTCATTCCCGCCCTTTTTACTCTTGACTTAATTGTGTTAATGATTCGCATTGGTTTGATATTATTTTTTTCGCAAATGTATTAAAAAACGTTGTTCGATACACGAGCGGAAGTGTCATTTTCACTCGTCCCGAGTCTTGACCCTCGCCTGCCGGCTCGGGCCAAGATGCCTCGAGACTCGTGCAAAATGACATACTTTCCGCACTTGTATCGAAAACTACTATTTTCTTTCTTTCTAAACACTTAGAAAAGATTTTTTTAGATCAACTCAACTTCTGCCTTCTGGGAAAAGCATTAGGTATATTCATTAAATGAATTTTTTGAAGACTCGTTAAAAATTGTAGGTCTGTATTCATTGTAAGTAGCTACGGGGTGTCATATGTTCAATGTACAGTCAACGGCACATCAGGCTAACCAATTTCCGTTCTTTATCTTGCTCTTGCCAAATGACATTTCTTTGCAATACAGCAAGGAGGACTGTCCGGTAATGGGTAGCCTGATGTACCGTTGACTGTACTGTTTATTTGAATAGCTTTAACACCATTTGACAAGCAAGAAAGCACTAAACATATTTCATCCATGTCATCCCATAAATTTCTGGTGCTCATCACTAGCTTCCATGGTATAGGGGCTGTGAGAACTATAACTATAATATGGTACTATGGTACATAGGCGTTCACATCAACCCTTATACAGGATGATCAATTAAAATGGGTCAGTAAGGGTGACCTTTTATCGACGCTACGAGATGACATAATAATTCGGGGTATTTTTTTTACATGACCAACAGTTTCGTATCCCGGTTACGTATGGAGATTAAAAAAAAAGTTTGAATGCCAATATTATTAAATCTAAAATCGAAGGCACAGTTCCTAAGAACAGATTTCGCTTTCTCTCATAGTTCCTGACTTACCCCTACTGAACCATTTGGATTGATCACCCTGTATAAGGGTACCTTATGCGCTGACATAAGACCCATTTTGCAATGGTTTTGTTGAGTTTGTTGTGAATGTGTCATATAACTTCATAAAAGGCTGAAAACTTCGCCATTTTCCATCACGTACTCCCAAATGAAGAGTTGATATTAACAGCAAAGTTGTTCAGACAGAGAGAGGTAGAGACGACTGCGTGCTTCAGTACTGAGAAGAGAGGGACGGCTATATTCTGCGCAGGAACTGCTAAACGGTAGAGAAGTAGTAGAGGGAGCAGGATGGTGATACTCCGGTGGATGAGGTACAGTCTGGAATAGAAAAAGATTATGAAGTTTGAAGGTCGTCTTTGGAACTGAATCAATGGCTGATTCAGAATATTTTTTATGAAAGGATACCTACCAGATTCGATTAAACCAGGTTCAATTCATGATATTATAATAAAAAAGAGGTAGATAGGTTACTTGTGCTAAAAAAGTGGCACCAGAAATCAGAACTTCGAACGCCTGTCATGCTATCCTGTACACACGGTCAAATTATAGGTACGGTGGACGGCACATCACTCTACCCATTTCCGGTCAGTCCTCCTTGCTCTATTGCAAAGAAATGACATTTGGCAAGAGCGAGAGCAAAGACGGAAATGGGGTAACCTGATGTGCTGTTGACTGTACATACGCCAGGTGTCAATTTTCGACTTCATCAGCATCAGTACTGAACTGACAATAGTACATTGTTACCCTAGGGGTGAAAGTAACTTATTTAGTCCCGAGACAGGGTTTGGCGCCCGGAACGAAGTGAGGGCGCCAATAGTTCGAGGGACTAAATAAGTCTTTAACCCGAGGTAAACACTGTGCTTTTCATTACAAATACGAGGAAAGTAAAAATAAAAACATGAATTAGCTAAAGAAAAAATAAGAAAAACACATGAAAATCGAATCGCCGCTTTCCCGCCTTATTTTGTTTGTTTTTTTTTTCTGTGGCCGGCCTGCTATTCAGCCATTATTTTTTATTTTCATCATTGGAAAAATGGTAAATATTTTGCTCCAAGCTAAGTTATTTTAAAGAAATTGTTAAAACTAAATTATAATAAAGTTATAATAAAAATATCTATATATTCTCTAATCAATACTGAAGTTTAAGTTATTTCAATTTTACATCGTGGCTGTATAGAAAGTTGGAACATGGTTCAATAGATATGTGAAAAAGAACTAGTTTTTTTTAAAAATAATTTGGCAGCTGTCAGTTGAAAGTGATTCTCCCTAGGGATGAAAAGTATTACTTTCAGCCCGCTTCTCAGGTCAGTAATGACCTACTTTCAGAGTATAAGTAATGAAAAACCTATTTACCTCTTTATAATTATAATATCATTGGGTGTGGGTGTTTCCTTCGTTTAATTAGTGAGTACATTCGACATTTTTGAAAATTTGTAATTTGTTGGTAGGTATGGTGAATACATTTCATCTGACTATTGAAAGACACTTTTTACAGACCTGGACAGGCGCTTCTTGGACTCTGGCAGGTTCTCATCCTTATCACCAACCAGGTACAAGCGGCATCCGCTGACACAATTCTGATATTGTGTTTTCCAACTGAAAACGAACAAATATGCTGTAAAACTATTTTTCATTACTCATACTCTGAAAGTAGGTCATTAGGTAGGTCTGACCTGAGAAGCGGGCTGAAAGTAATACTTTTCATCCCTAGGGAGAATCACTTTCAACTGACAGCTGTCAAATTATTTTTTAAAAAACTAGTTCTTGTTCACATATCTATTGAACCATGTTCCAACATTCTACACAGCCACGTTGTAAAATTTGTAATAACTTAAAGTTAAGTATTGATCAGAGAATATATATGTTTTAAATAACTTTATTATAATTTAGTTTCAACAATTTCCTTAAAATAACTAAGCTTTGAGCAAAATATTTACCATTTTTCCAATGATGAAAATAAAAAATAATGGCTGAATAGCGGGCCGGCCACAGAAAAAAAACAAACAAAATAAGCGGGAAAGCGGCAATTCGATCTTTATTCATTTTCCTCAATTTTTCTTTAGCTAATTCATGTTTTTATTTTTACTTTCCTCGTATTTGTAATGAAAAGCACAGTGTTTACCTCGGGTGAAAGACTTATTTAGTCCCTCGAACTATTGGCGCCCTCACTTCGTTCCGGGCGCCAAACCCCGTCTCGGCACTAAATAAGTTACTTTCACCCCTAGGATAACAATGTACTATTACACGCCTTAAAATATAAAATTGGAGTTAGAAGGAGCTGGCCTACTCTTCACTTTGTTGTGGTCTAATCGATAGTTTCCATTTAAAAACGGCATTCCATAGATCGGCCTTTTGAAAGAAAGAAAGAAGATATAACAATACAAACTTTTGATAATAACAATATTTTTGCTAGTTTGCGTCAATGCTATTGAACTGTTTTATTCTATCGAGAATATCTACAGTACGCCAGACGTAGTGTAAGCCAGAGGATATATATTACCGATACTATCCATAGTCTGATAATGAAGAGCAATAAAATTATGAATACTTTCAATTATATTGGAACGTCCAAATCTATCAACAGCATTGATAAGTTTGATACTATCAATGATATATTATTGGCCATAGAGCTTAAAGAGTGTGTTAATCACACATCGTACTAATATTATGAAGGCGAAAGTTTGTATGTCTGGATGTGCCGTGTTGCTCTTTCAAGTAAAAACTACTGAATGGATTTTAATGAAACTTTGCAATAATGTTGCTAATACACAATTTATAAAGATATTGTGTAAATTGTTGAAAATATCAAGTAAAATATGAAAATGTACGCGGCATCACGTGGTATGGCATGACAGTTGACGTCAGAGACAGACGGCTGCCGTCATTAGCGTAACTATGGGTGCGTAACCGAATTATGCCAAAATCGAAAATAGCGCGTATTTAGAATGATATTGTCTGCGCGGACGAAGTCGCGGGCGGCCGCTAGTATGTACATAAAGGGAGAATCATCATTAGACATCATTGGCATTGATAGTATCGACAGTATCGATAGACTATCGATTATTATATAGTATATATATAGTGTACCTATACAGGGTGTCCCGAAACGTGACGTCAAGCGGGCACGGGGTGATAGGCTAGGTTATACCGGCTCTGGGAAAAATAAAGAAAAAAATCTATGTCACTTGGTTTAGTAATAATAATAATATTTTTGAAAATTTTGGAAATCGACACCCCTGACTAAGTTTTCATGTACTGTACTCGCAAATGACCAATTTTCACAGCGTTTTATTTTTTTACGTTATCCCAGAAAACTATCCTTTTGATTGTAGTCACTTTTATGATGATCAATATTGGACATTTATTAAAAAAAAATAAAGTTCGCCTGAGTCATGGTCAAGAATTTTTATGTCACCTAACTTCATCCCTTATTTTCTTTAAAAAACATTACTAAAGCATCCCTGGCAAGTTGTCTAGAAAAATAGCCCATTTAATCAAGATTTCAAAAAGGTAAAATACTAACTATTTTCTTGTCTTATTTCCATGAAAAATATTATGAACCATAATGGGTCGTACAAAACTTGAACTAGGTGATGTCTAAAGTATGCTATTATTGCTTAATGAAACAAAAAGTGACTGTAGGTTAATAGCGGTAGCAAATAAGAAATGATTGTTGTTGCTAAGCATTCCATGCCTGGTGGGTTAATCTGATGGGTGACCACTTCAATTATTTTTTTTAAATATCTTTTATAGCTTCTCCGTCCTTCAAAGGCACGTTAAGCTGTTGGTCCCGGAAGACGTTGCGTATGCCCAGCGTTAGAGCATAAGTATCTCTACTTATGCTCAACGTTCACGCTTACGGTCAACGCAACTATCCCGTATTGTTACAACGTCATACTCTAACATGTGGGCACAGTGGGCTAAGTGTGGATCGTGGTACAGTCACCGGCATCTCAGGCTACCTATTTTCGTTTCTTATCTTGCTCTTGCTGAATGACATTTCTTTGCAATGGAGCAAGGAAAACTACTAATGCATTTTTCCGACATCTCCGTACTTCGGAAGGCACGTTAAGCAGTTCGTCCCGATTGACATCGCTGGATGGATTTAGTCGGAGGCCTTAGGGCGGCTTGATGACTTCTGAGATTAACTTTTTTCACTAATTTTACACCCCTACAATAATCCGCACTGACTCTGCGTGTAAGAGTATGCCTAGCGCCCATCCTTGTAGTTGAGGTGAGGCCTGTGCACAATTGTGGGACGGATATAGGCCGGTTATGTATGTATCTACGTGAGGAGGACTGAACGAAAATGGTAAGCGTGATGTGGCATTTACCGTAAAAGTTAGATACCAGAGCTTCTATTGAGCCATTTAGTCAGATGTTATTAAGGCGCCCTAAGGCCTCTGAATAAAATTCGCGGCTGACTTCTACTAGCAACGTCAGCTGAGAACAACTGCTTAATGTCATGTGTACGGAGATACTATGAAAAAAAAATCGAAATGGTCACCCATCACATTAACCGACCAGGCATGGAATGCTTAGCAACAGCAATAATTTCTTATTTGCTACCGCTACTAACCTACAGTCACTTTTTGTTTCATTAAGCAATAATAGCATACTTTAGACTTCACCTAGTTCAAGTAGTGAACGACCCATTATGGTTCATAATATTTTTCATGGAAACATAAGACAAGAAAATAGTTAGTATTTTACCTTTTTGAAATCTTGATTAAATGGGCTATTTTTCTAGACAACTTGCCAGGGATGCTTTGATAATGTTTTTTAAAGAAAATAAGGGATGAAGTTAGCTGACATTAAAATTCTTGACCATGACTCAGTCGAACTTTATTTTTTTTTAATAAATGTCTAATATTGATCATCATAAAAGTGACTACAATCAAAAGGATAGTTTTCTGGGATAACGTAAAAAAATAAAACGCTGTGAAAATTGGTCATTTGCGAGTACAGTACATGAAAACTTAGTCAGGGGTGTCGATTTCCAAAATTTTCAAAAATATTATTATTATTACTAAACCAAGTGACATAGATTTTTTTCTTTATTTTTCCCAGAGCCGGTATAACCTAGCCTATCACCCCGTGCCCGCTTGACGTCACGTTCCGGGACACCCTGTATATAGTATATGAACTTATTTGTGATATTCTACGTGTCTTATGTATTATCTTTAACTACGTATTTTTACATTAATTAAAATATCGTTGTTTTTATAGCAAGTTGCACAACCCAAACTCCCTAAACTCTCTGTTGAGCCTTGCGGTTGACTGGTAGAGAATGCCTCTTGGCATTAAGTCCGCCATTTGTACTTTTTTTGTTGTAAATTTGTGCAATAAAGAATAAATAAATAAATAAATAGTTGACTGTCTCGATTAATAGTTGACTTTCGATCAACAACACAAGTACTCACTCGATGCTATGAGGGTCGAGGTTATACAAAGCAGCATCCTGGCGGCTGAGCCTGGCTCGCAGACGACACACGTTCCCAGTATCAAAGTCCCACTGATTGCACGCGAAGAACCTCAACACACGACCCATCTCTCGTATACGAGACTCCAGTTTTATGAGGCTCACTCTGAAAATGAAATGTCATCGTTGGACATTAGTACACACAGCGCCATCTAGCCTCGGAGTCAGCAAAGCTCTAGGAATCTAGGCAACGGAATAACATACATTATCAGGAGATAAAAATTGAAAATAAATTAATCCAAAAAATAAAGACTATTCAATTAGCTACTTTAATATAATTTAATTCTGGAATAGACATTTATATCTAGTTAATGACTTTATTTAGTTGGGTTTGACATATCTTTGTATTTAGATACTTTTGTACCTAATTAGATTAGACTATTCCAAAGTAATTACCCTCTGTAAGAGTTAAATTTGAGTACAATTATTTTTGTCTGTTGTTTTAAATAACTAGTTTGAATAAGTAGGGTAGAGGAACCATTAAATGAACGATTAAGCGTTCTTTGTAACTTTGAGTACATTTTTCTCGCCCTTTTCTAGCTGTTTGCACTTGCTGTTATTTTTTAATGTTTTCGGTATAAACTCAAGATTCTATTAGTTTAAGAAAATAATGCCTAAAATCTACCAGTTATTAATAAAAAAATGTTTTCTATAAAACTTTTGCTTTTTGCCCTAAAGATGAACACTGTGCCCTAATTATGAACGTTTTGAACCCAATAGATGAACTACCATTTTAACGGTTACAACGATGGGGTAACTGTTATTGGAATTCTTTAATAAGCATTGAACTAAAGTAGATCTAATGAATAAGTAGTTTTTTATATTATATATCATCATGTAAACACATTGACGCGAAAATCTGTACTTCTAAACTGAGTTTTTCTGTTGTTTCTGGAGTAATTTAAAGAATTTATCTACCTCTTTGTTTAAAAATCACGTATATAAATCTAATTATGTATTGTTTTCTTAGATATCAATAAACAACTATCGAATTTAGGAAAGTTATACGTCTGAAATTCAAACCTCATTCTGTGGTTCAAGTTTTGGGGTATCAATTCAAAAGTTGAACAATGAACGGTTTCATACTAAAATAACAAAATAATTGTCGTGAAACTCAACAAAAACCTAAACAATCTATGTTCAACTTTTGGTAGGTGACTTCATAATACTTCTAATAACTAATTTAAACGGTCTTAGCTAGACTTCCAGAATGATTTATTAGGTTTTCGGAGTCTGTAAATATAAGCACTCTCTCCATTAGATGAACGCCGTTCATTTATTGGATCCAAAGGACAAAATTGAATCCATTACTTGAACAGTAAATTTCTCGAAATATATGGTAAATAATGTAAATCTGCTACAAAGAAATTGAAGCTAAACATATCAAGAGTTTAATAAAACCGAAACCATTCAAACACAGCTGTAATTACGTGTTTGACGTAACATTATGCTTAAGCGTGGAGGCTGCGTACCTTAAGGGCCGGCGCCGACTATCGGCATCGGCATGCTTCAGGATTTAAAGGTGGCAAATAGCAATATACTTTAACATTATGGCAATAAAGTAGAAATTTCCGTGATGTGTTCTCGTAAAAACAAAATGCATTTGTTCTGTTTCTGTTTCGGCATTTTCTACTTTATTGCCATTATGTTAGAGTATATTACTATCTGCCACCTTAAAAGCCTGAAGCGTGCCGATGCCGATAGTGGGCGCCGGCCCTAAGAGGACTACTAGACCTAACTGAAATCGAGAATTTAGACACACACACATAGACAACCGGTATATCGCCATCTATCGGCGCAACATGAAACTACCGTGTCAACATAAAACTACAATGAGATCTCGCCATTTTTCCAAGAGATGTCGCTCATCTACACTTATAATAAATCTGTAGAGGCCAATTCTGTACATGAAATAAATTTAAAAATTAACAATCAAGAGGTGATTAAGAATTGCTACTGATGCCAAAAATGCAATCAGTAAAATTTTTGTCTGAACAAAAACTACTCGACGACTTTTTTAACGAAATTTGAAACAATTATTCTTCATACTCTTGGGCAGGTTATACCTATGTATACTTTTCGTTATGCTTTAATCAATAGGAGCAGAGCAGTATACAGCTTATGAATCGGAATCATGTGCTACAATTTATAAAGATATATTATTATTTTTTTAACCTAAGACCACGCGGCCTAAGTTGCGTGCGAACGCTAGTCAATAATAAATTAATTACGACCGGAAGGAATTTCACCTCTATTGTTACATTATACCTATTAACTAACTAGCTGCCACCAGGGACTTCGTCCACCTGGACTCCAAAAAAAACAGGTCTATAAAATAGTTTATGGCATATCTCAGATTTAACAAACGTAGGTATGTACAGTGAACAGCACATCAGGTTACTCCATTTCCGTTTTGTCTCTCGCTCTTGCCAAATGACATTTCTTTGCAATAGAGCAAGGAGGACTGACCGGAAATCGGTAGCGTGATGTGCCAGCCACCGTAGCATCATAACATTTTATTAAAATCGCCCAAGCCGTTTCGGATGAGTTTGGCAACGAACATTGTGACAGTGTGTGAGAATTTTCTAAAAAAATAAAAAAACAAAGAAATAAGTTCATTTCAGAAAACATAACGAATTATCAATTGTAAATAATGATATTTAATGATATCATTCATGACCTAAAAACAATTGATAATTTTACTTTACTTTTGATATTACATTAAAGCACCCATAGATCAAACAACAAAATAGACAAGACATTTATTTTATTTATTACTAGCGGCCGCGCGGCCGCCCGCGATTTTGTCTGCGTGTACTTAAGTCGAAAAACAAAAGTTTCATTAAAATCCATTCAATAGTTTTTACGTGAAAGAGCAACACGGCACATCCACACATACAAACTTTCGCTTTTATAATATTAGTAGGAAGTAGGATTAGTAGGAAGTACTAGATATTTGTGGGTTGATGGAAATTTAACTAGAGAGGTGTTGTTGGATTAGTATTTACTGTAAAAGTGACACTGGGTATAAAAACAAAATATTAAAATAATAATGAGACTATAGGTGAATATTTTGTATTTCAATCAAAAAAGAGTACTAGCCTAGTACGTGCGTAAAAAAATAATTGTATGGATAATAAATACCTAGTATTTAGTAATTGTATGGATGGCTGTGAATAAGAAATAGAACTCATTTAATTAAATGTTAAAACTTTTATTTGGTGGGATCACATTATTTTTTATTAATTTTTAAATTTTTATGTTATGACTTGTAACAGACTTGTAAAATGGACTGTAGTCAAGTTTTCACTTTCTGGCCATTTTGCCGGTTAATGTAAGCGTATAAAAAGTACAACGTTTAGTTTTAAGCTCAAATATTTAGTGATGGCTAAGCATGGGTTAGTTTTAAGCTCTTGTTAACGAATTATGTTGTTTAATTGAAGCTATTTAGGTGATAGTAGTGGATATGAATCATGTTATTCTGGAAAAGCGAGATGACATGCTTATTATAATAATATTTACCTATAATTTTGAAAAATAGTAAAAGCACTGGTTATGATGACATAACTACAGAAATATTAAAACAAATACCAATTAAATTATCTCACATTTTAAGTCACATTATTAACAATTGTATTTCAAAAGGCACCTTTCCTAATAAATTAAAAAATAAATTAAAAAGTACAATCATTGTACCTCTTTTCAAGAAGGGTAATAGACGTGATATTACATGTTATAGACCAATAGCATTGGTGCCAGTCATTTCGAAAATATTTGAGCGAGTGATTTAAAGCTCCTTGAGTAACTATTTTGAAAAATATAACATCTTTGCCGAGGAACAGGTTGGTTTTAGTTGACATGCGCCCTGTACATGGACTTAACAAAAGCATTTGATTGTGTTGACCATGGTATATTATTAAAAAAACTGTCTGCGTATGGTATAAGAGGTAACGTACTGAAACTTGTTGAGTCGTATCTGAGTTGCAGAATTCAATCCACTAGAGTCACCAGAATATGCCCTTTTAAAAAAACTGAAATTAATTAATATTCAGAATTTGAAAACATGTCACTTGGCGTGCCACAAGGTAGTGTCTTGGGGCCACTGTTATTTATAGTTTATATAAATGATCTGCCAAAAATCACCAGTCACCAGACAGTATTATTTGCTGATGACAGTACCATTGTTGTATCGGGACCTGACAAAGTTCAGTTAGTACGCGAAGTAAATTACACTATGGACAATGTTATAACTTGGCTAGATACGAACAATTTAAAAATTAATCTTACAAAGACGAACGTAATGACATTTGGAAATAGAATTCGTGAAATTATTGGAATGGACATTAGGTATTTAGAATATAAAATTGACCAAGTAGATAATACAACTTTTTTAGGTTTAACTGTTGACCATAATTTGGATTGGAAGACTCATATTGAAAAAATGTGCTCGTCTAAACCAGCATTCATATGCCCCCTACATGCTTGCAAAGACAGTAGACATTGACGCCGTTTTGACAGCATATCACGGATATGTCGTGCCCCTTCTAAGGTATGGTGTCATGTTCTGGGGTAATTCAACAGATAAAGGCACAGCATTCAAGGCCCGAAAGAAATGTGTTAGGTCTGTATTTAAATTGCATCGGACCATTAGTTGTAAGCCCTATTTTCGAGAATGGTAGCTTTTAACCCTACCCTCCATATATATCTTGGAAACAGTTTTATTTGTTAAAAATAACTCAGAAAAATTATTAAAAAAAACGACACAACTATAAAATCAGCATGCCTAGGAACAAAACGGCTTTATTCAACAAAAGCATATTTTGCATGGCATCCCGAGTCTTCAACCACCTCCCCAAATCTGTCCATGAGTTGGGAAGTTTTGATGAGTTCAAAAACGCCGTTAAAGGATTGCTTCTTGAGAAAGCCTATTACAGTGTTATTAGATAAACTTTGAGGTCACGTGTCTCTTTTTCTTAAAATAATGTATCTATTGTAAATTTTAATTTATTGTAATGTTAAATGTTAATAATAAGTGATAAATCCACCCTGAGTTCTCGCCTTTTAGTGGCGGGGACGCTTGAGTACCTGTTATAAGGTGAACAAGAAAACTCAGCCGTGGCAGTGTGGTGGACTGGCTATAAGCTCCAGCTTATATTCTTATTGGTCTTTTTCTAATTGTATTTTGTCCTTGTCTTCACTATTTTTAGTAGTTATATGAGGCTCACGTATGTTCATATTCCTTGATAACCGGGGATCGAGAATTTCAGGTAACGAGCAGTCCAAATAGAAGTTAATTAGTTTATCTTTCATCTCGTTTTCCCACATAAAATCATTTCGCTCAATCATTTCCGTTTTCAATTTCTCCTTCTCATTTGCCCACACGGCAAACAGGCAATATTTCTTTTGGGTTACGTGTAGCTGACCCTGTATCTGGAAGTACCAAGCATGCCGTTTATTAATAGCTAGTTCGCCTGTTGTCGTTTTGAGCCAGAAAGTTACCTTTTTTTATTTATTGCTGATTCTAGACCCATTTTACTGGCCGTCAAAGGGCACTTAACTTCTACCCGAGTATGTTCACCCATCAAACCATCAGGCGTGGCACCCAAAAAAGGTAATTCGTTGTCATTAAATACGGCCCACACGGCTTAATGGCAACATTTTCTTGCAAGCCCAGCTGAGTGAGAGCTACTTTTTCATTGTTCTGGCCATGACTAATAGATTCTACATGATCCAATTTTTTATTGTAAATAATGTCCTTCACTAAGGAAGCACATGGTGTTGTTGCACGGCGTCTTATAACCCTGCTGAAGTTAGACGCAGTGAGGAGAGATCGTCTCATTTCAAGCCATTCTCCGTTGGCTCTTTGCAAAATAGCTTTTCTTTCCACCGTAGCTCGCTCTTCGTCAGGTCTTTTCAAATTTTTCAAGAAGTTTTCTCTCATTTTATTGTATATCTCCTATACAATAAATACCCTGATGGGTTTCCGCATTCCTGGCCAAAGTGTTTATCATTTCTTTTTGAGTGTAAACCAGTCGTCTCTTTTTCTTGGCATACCTTTTCCTCAGTAATACTCCTTTTTTTTTTCTATCTTACCACATTTTCAGTTTTCAGTTTTACGCAGCATGCAAGCATCATTATTTCCAGAAAAACTGCGACAAGCCAAGTCGCTACATTTCTCGCCGGAAGAACGACATAGTGGCGCCACCAGTTCAGCTGTCACTGCTTAATAATGGGTCTTATTACATGGCAATAAAAGTCTACAACCATTTACCAAACTCCTTGAAAGCTGTGCAACGCAAAGAGTTTGAAACTAAGCTTAGGAACATGCTCATTGATAATTCTTCTTATAGCATCAAAGAATACTTTGAAGCTAAATTACAATAAAAAATCGAAATCATACATTTCGTTTGACTGGCACCTCTTATTTTTATTTTTTTTGTACGCCTGTAGACATAGATAGATTTGTAGATTTTTAAATATTCTAGTTGCTTTGTTATTTTTTTTGTTTTTGTTAATGTTATAATTCGTTTTTTATTTTTTATGTGTAAATTCACAATACCTTGAAAAGGTGAATTTATGCCTACCATCTACAATTTTACTGCTATCCTTGTACTTTCTGTTACAAATTTATAGTGAATAAATGAATATGAATATACATGATACCTGTCTATGCATTATATAGATCTATGGTTTCACAACCTGCGACTACGAAATAATTTTGCCAGATGCAGAGCGTTCACTAACATTGAACCAAACTCGTCAATCTGACCAACTGAAGTATTAGAAGTATAGTAACTTTCTTATCAAATTAAACTCTTACAGCCTGGCAAAAAAGTCGTGAAATTAATAGGGGCGCCACTATCGTTAATGTGGTCACCCAGTATACTACGACACAAACAGTTATGATAGTTTACTAATTCGTGAGCCGTTAGGTGGCAGAAATGGAAAGGGAATGACACCGAACAGTTGATTCCCATTACATACAAACACATTGTCAGGACGGTTTCCAACTACTAAGTGAAGAAATTGAAAGAAGAAAGTAGCAAAATTTCAATTATGTATTATAATTAGGGTATAGAAAAATGTTGTCTAAATATTCGAAACCAGACAAATCTTCATCTATGGCTTGGCTCTCAATCCTTCTCGAAAAAATTCTAAGCTTTACTTCGTTCCAATGAGTCGCTCATGCTAATATTATAGTCATCATCTTGTAGGTGTATGATTACTAGTCGATTTGCTTATTTAAAGTTTGTCCTCGTTGGTAATAACCCTAATCACGTGTTATCATGATTTTCTCCTTTCATCGGGAGATATATTCTTAAAGCTGGCTCAGACACTGCCTTAAAAATTGAAATGAAAATTTAAACCCAAAATCAATAAAAAAAGTATCAATTAGCTAAAAGGCGCTAACTTACCAATTTGCTTTTTTTAAACACAGTATTGCCAGTGATAATATTTTTTAGTTCTGTTTCAGGACTTTTTTGCCAAGCTATACTTACTTTTGAAAAGTGTCATTGCAATCTTTGTTTTCTGTGACAAGCCTCGGTCTTTTTCTAAAAATGACTCTAAACAAGTCATGACAGGGATTGGCATGAAGTAGGTCCGTTGGACCTATTTTTCAAAGTAGGTCCATCGGACCTATTTTCAAAAGTAGGTTAATTGAAGCTATTTTTGAAACTAGGTCAATTGGAGCTATTTTCGAGAGCAGGTCCATTGGACCAATTTTCGAAAGTAGGTTCATTGAAGCTACTTTTGAAACTAGGTCAATTGGACCTATTTTTATAAGTTGGTCCGTCGGACTTGCTTTTGTTTGGTACGCGGGGCCATTTCTGTCATATGGGCTAAAATTAGGTCCTACTTTTGTAGAGCCACTTTTAGTACGCGGGTACCTATATCTTCCTCCTTTTAGTTTATTCAAAGGCTATAAATTAAAAATATAGCTTGATTAGGATGACAATTACTAGTAGGACCTTGAATACCTACTTCACTGCCTTATAATAATTACAATTATTCTAAGTTTACTGCACTGACTGTGTTGTCTACTGAAGCTTACGAAAATCCCGCTTACCTTATAGCATCGTGCATTCTTCGGGCGTTCCTTTTATAAGACATTTTTTTTAATTTTTTGACGAGTTTTCGTGGCCCACCCGTGTTGGTGTACACAATAATCGAGTACTTTTGAAAAAATAATAAAATATTATTTCAGCTAAGCAATGCGTCACACGTCCAACCAACGGCCTCGGCCGGTACTCGTCGCTACTCGAATTCGCTTGTCGCTACACGGCGTCTCACGCACACACGCACACACGCACACGCACTGTGCCTGAGAACCAATTGAACAGTATGGCATTTTTGGGAAAATATACGCATTGAATCCCAAAAATAAAAAGATAAGACGACTTTGTTGACTTTTTGGTGAGTTTTCAAACAACCAAAAATATACTAAGAATAGACTTAAATACTACAATAAATACCGGTAAGATGGGGTTAATTGGTATCTGGGTCTTAATTGGGACAAGACTTTGAAGATGTTTCAAAGCTTTATTTTTCTTAATTTCTTGAATGTTTTTATATTCACTACAGGTATAAACAAAAACACCCAAAAATAAAGTAAATACAGCACTTCTCTCGAGCTTTGAAACATTTTCAAAGTACTGTACCAATTAAGACCCAGATACCAATTAACCCCATCTTACGGTACTAAATAAATAAATACAAAAAATAAACCATGGATTTGAACTCGGGACCATAAGATTAAATATTATATCGGCTGTCTCATAATTACGATCCTCCACCGCATCGCCATCTCTTATCATCGAAAATAGCGGTTAGTTTATAGCATAGTCCATATAGACTTGAATACTTTTAAATAAATGCACAGTATACAAACATAATGTGACTCAACCACCGGTGTCGGAAAGTTGTTTGAACTCAACTGAGAAGAACCGGCAAGAAACTTTCGTGTGGCTACTTTCAAAATTCTGATTGAAAATTAAAGTGGTTATTGGAAATAAAACTATATACAAATAACGTTTTATTGTTATTAAAATTGCCAAATAACTTTCATTCTAATCATAATCAAGCTTTATCCTACGAACAAAAACAAACATAATACAAAAAGGAAAACTAGGTTTTGATCTTGCGACCATGAGTGAAGGCTATTTACGGGTGTGTGTTAATCATGTTCCTCCACCGCGTCGATCTAAACACTGAACGAAAATAGCGCTTAGTTTAAAGCATTGTCCATTTTATGGTAATTTATTTATTAATTCATTTTATAAGACGTTTTTGTTGACTTTTTGGTGAGTTTTCGTGTCCCATGCATTATTATAGCATACGCAATATTCTAACAGTGATTACTAAGCAATTAAATATTATTCAAATGCGGAGCGCAATGCGCGACACGTCCGTCTAGCATCAGGCCACGGCCGGTACTGTCTGTACACGGCGTTTCACGCACACACGCACACGCAATTTGCTTGAAAACAATTATTGGTGTTTTTTGGAAAATATACGCATTAAATCACAAAACTAAAATGAGCACGCTCTAGTATTTTATAAAACACACATTCTGTGAAAAGAACAGAATGATAGCATGATGTTTAGTACAGTTTTTTTTCATGCTAAAATTTTTTTAGACCCATCTTTGCGATTTTTTTCTATCGAGCCGAATTTGTTAAATCGTGTTTTCAAATTGATAAAACCAACCCTTGAATCCTCAAGAATACGACATATTTTTTTCATCTGGATCACCGAAGTGTAACACTTAATTTTCGTTACTATAAAACTTGGATTTAGCTCTACTAGTCCCCTTAAGTAGGTTTCCATAGAAAACAGTTTTTTGCCAGGAACAGCTTGCGAAACAGACGGTTTTGAGCGCGTCCGTGACATTTGTGTCAATATTTTAATGGTGTTAGGAAGAAAAAGGGGCACTTTATTACATGTGTAAATATTTTACAATAGAAAGGGGCAATTATTTTTTTATCGAATTATTTCTATCGATCGTTCATCTATTGGGGGTCGTTCATCTTTTGGTTCCTCTACTTAAGTATAAGCCAGCAATTAGGTATGACTAATAAAACGACATACATGTTAAAGATCTGAAACCAGATAAAGACATTCGGTCTTGGCTTCAGGCGGGAATCGAACCCGCGTCTTCCGCAAACCGGGCGACTGCGCTAACCACTGTGCTACCGAGACCATTAACAGACCGGCCGAATTTTTCTGGTATATTTTACCCTATGAGACAGGGTGACATACCTGTTCTTTTTGGGGCTAAATATCCGCATCACGTACTCGGAGATTTGCAGAGGAACCGTCTGAAGAATTAACGTCAGTGTGTTGCACAGGAATCTGCAAAAATACACTCAAGTTATTGAAAATAACTCAAAACTTACTAGGTATACCGCCTAAGTCCCAAATTGTTTGCCCTATGGTATGGGGCATTAGAATACTGCCAAGGTTTCCCCCGCCTGTCGTAAGAGGCGACTAAAGGGGGGCCCCGGGGTCGCTAGGAGTGTACACGGTGGGGACCGTGCGCCTCCATTGCACATGTGACTCCGTGGAGGGCGGCGGTGCGGGGGGGCCTCGCACTGCCGTGCCGTGCGAGCACACCGGCGGGTGTACGAGGGGAGGTATAGCTCCCCTCGAGTTGAGAAAAAAAAAGTCCTAAATTGTCATTTCCCATTAAGGCCCTAACCCGAGAGTCGGTTCCCCCTGGGGCACCCTTAGCAACGTTACTTAAATGCGAAATACGTGCAAAATAGGCTGAGAACCTCAAGACCAGGTAGTAGCGTAATTTACGGTTTTAAAAACCGTGTCAGATGGTTTAGAAAACAATGTTTACAATTTTTAAAATTAAACAGAATCATGATTTCATAAACTTCATCTCATCTTATCTTATCCAATATTATGTTTAGACATGATCACTTTGACTTTTTCCATTGAACCATAATCACAGTGCCGAATTAGGGTCACCGGGAGGGGCCCCATGGAATTTTTTCAGTAAGGCCCCTTGTTTGTTTAGCAGCTAACTGCTTAGTGCCTTCCTACACAATTATCTTGCATTAAAATTTAATCACCTTTCCGACAAGGAAACAATGAAAATCAGTTAATTCTTCATTCAGATACGACGGCACGGAGAGACTTATATTCATAAAACACCAACTCCGAATTCACAAACGGTAATCAAAGCCTTCAAAATCTTCACACTCGTCTTTCAGTTCTATACTTTACGGAACAGCTTAATATAAGATAAGAAAAGATATATCTACTTTATTGCACAAAGAAAACAATTAAAGGAAAATTTACAGAGATTTAGGATTTAGAAGCGATCTCTTCCAGACAACCTCGAGTTTGAGTTTGACGGTGTGCTCAAATTTTAACGACGTTTGTGAATTCTAAAGTTGAACTCAACAATAACACTGGGACACATGCTAAAAGAGGCAGTGGCTTGGGGCATACGAAATGTGGGATAACATAAACGGCCTATGTACGTCCCACTGCTGGGCACAGGCCTCACCTCAACTATGAGGTGGAATGAGCCATACTCCAACACGCGGGCTCAGTGCGGATTGTTGGAAGGGTGTAAGGTTAGTGAGCAACCTTAATGTCAGATGTTATCAAGCCTCTGACTAGGCTTAACGACTGACATCTGGCGACGTCAACCGGGACCAACTGCGTAACATGCCTTCCGAAGCACGGAGATGCCCGTAATACACATCACTAAATTTCGGTCGGGGTGATGCGTTGCTTTACATCAGCGATCGTCGCCGATCACTGTCACACCTGCACCACGGGCACCTCTCGGGGGATACTCACCCGCTATCAGTGAACAGGCAAGTGGGATACCAGAACGCGTCCATCAGTGGCTGACGGCGCGTCTCCTCGAGTAGATTGACACGCATCTCATCCCACGTAGTCGGGTTCTCGCCGGTACAGCAGTTGTACACGCGAACTGTCGGCAAGCTGTTGTCAAGGAAACAAATTATTGATTAGAATTTACTTCCCAAACGGGCAGTCAGTTATGCAATTTCAGTTAACATCAAATAGAACGAAAGAAAGAAGAAAGAAAGAAACTTGATTCGACTGTTAAACAAGTTATTACAAGAATAAAATCACAAGGATAAAAACAATAAACAAATAAACGAACTAAATTAAACTCTCAACTAATAACAAAAATTCTTCGCACTTAAATAATAAAAAAAAAAATTAACAGCCTAATTGGCTGACTAGTTCAGCATAATGCTGCAGCCTGAGCTGAAGCGCTGGTTTTAAGCTAGAGCCGTGAGGAAGCAGGCAGCTTTGTATACAAAAAAGAACTTAGAATTAGGTAACAGTAATACAAATATCGCACAACTTTTTTCTCTCTGGTAATTGTTCTGTGTTGTGTACTTGTGTCGTTTGGTCAATTGTATGTAGTGGGAAAACTTGAATACTTAATTAAATAAAATGAAAAACAAAATAAACTGCTTAAGAAGAAGGGTTATTATGGGTATTGAAAATAGGAGTTGGATCAGAAATTAGTGAAAGAAGAAGTAAACGATAACTACGAAGAAAGTTGTATCTTGAAAATATGCTCTTTTCTCCATTTCCGAAAAGAGACAATGGAAGTGAAAAATCTCACCATAATCTGCCTTAAGAGAAATATAAATAATATCCTATCCATCTCATTGGTACCTACTCGTATGAAAATGATTAAAAAATATTATGTGGCTTACCCCCGAATTCCCAAACGTCAATCAACGCTAAGCACGCACTCACGCTCATGCTTTTCCGTAAAATGTCAATAGAAGAAGTTTAAAACTATTCCAGCTATACTTCTGAAGGATGCTTAACGTTGATTTGCATTTGTGAATTCAGGGGTTAGTTATTCCCATTCAAACGATCACTACTCAGTAATTGAGTTTTACAAAACGCCAAAATGGAAGCTTACTTCAAAATGCTAGTGTGACGTCGAAGCTAGTCGTGCTAGTCGAAGTGTGCATTGAGAACCCCAGAGCGTTGACGTTTAAAAATTCAATTAGGTATTATATCACCTACTTTTTCCCGGGATGGAAAACACACTTAAAATTCTAGCAACTTTACTAACACCACAAACCAGTACGCTTGATTAGTCTTTATGTACAGTCAAAAGCAAATCAGGTTACCCCATTTCCGTTTTTTCTCTCGCTCTTGCCAAATTACATTTGTTCGCGATAGAGCAAGGAGGACTGAACGGAAATAGGTAGCGTGATGTGCCGGCCGTACTTACCGTACTTACCCGATATAAGCGTTCAGTTTGAGAACATGCAACAAGAAAAAAAGCTATTTCGCGAAAGGCTTTATAACTGCTTACTTGTCAATGGCAGTTTCCCAGGCTACAGCGATGAGTGTGTCTATGGCCAGATCCACTGGTAACATATCTGCCTTGGCGCTGCCTCGAGCTCTAAATACGCGCAGAAGACCTTGAAAAAATGCAAAAAAAGATATAAATTACAGCATGAGGTTATTAAATAATAAGTATTTATTTAGGTACTTACTTAGAAAAAAGACATATTATGGGGTTATTAAATAGTGTTTTTTTACTGCTTTACTACTACAGCTCAAAGCTTAGTTATAATTCCCTAAATAGATTTTCATGCTCCTGACTTTTCACTCCGTTTTCAGCTCCGTCATTTAAATATTTCCTAATTACAAAAGCCGGTCCCCTTGCGCCGCCCCTGGCCAAGGATATCTCCAGCCTTGGCCTAAAATAACCCCTAGCAAGATTTTGAATAGTGACATGTTGAATGCATCGAGGTGGTTTTAAAAAGAGTCTGATCACTTTTTCAGAGACGTCAACATTACAGGTAAAAAACGATTCAAACTAAATGACGGCTCGGAAGTTTGACCGATTTACTTATTTCTAAGAGCACAACAACTTAGGTACCTTTAGAAACTGCAACCATTACTCCACTGGGTCCGTTGTAGTTCTCGTTCCAGCCGGGATACGGATGGCGAAGCGAAGATATCACTATAACAATGGAATTGGACTTTAGTTTGTGGCTGCAGTCATCAAATTGTTATCTTCTAATTCCCCCAAAAAAAACTTAGTATACCCCATATCCGTATCAATCCATCTTAGCCCCACTACTCCAAACAATGTGACGTTAGCCAGGACGCAACAATGATGCCCAAAGATAACATCACCTGAATGTCAGTTAAGTGGTCACCCATCCCATTCAACCTTGCATTCTCGATATCTATGACCGTTGCCGATCCGCTATCGCAACTGAGCCTCAAACTTATCTACCTAGAAATAATAATGATTGTGAACAATGGAAAAGGGGCCCCTTCATAGAGTTCGTTACGGGCCCCGCGCTGGCTTAATCCGGCACTGGTGTAGCCGATATTTTGATAATATTGCTTCAACAAAAGCACAAAAGTCACTTCTGCAAGGAGCATGTAAAGGTACCTATCTGCCGTATATTTGCTACTTCCGTTTTAAACGGATGTACCTACTTATTAAGCTTCGTTGCTTTACAACAACGATCGTTGCCGAACTATTGTCACAACTGAGCTGCGCGAAAGGACCTCAGCAATGGGTCAAAATATGCTATTACCTATTGAAGGGCGAAATATCGCGAGGGGGTAACGTCGGCCATGTTGCTTCGCAGCTGTCTCAGCCATCATCTTAGTGAACGTATAGGTGTTCGGCTTCGGATGTACCATTCTGGAAAATTGACAGATTTGAAATACAGGATGGTGATTTTAATTTTTTTCCCACCGGGCCGCGGTTCGTAGCGACCCATTTTGATAATTTATTGGGCGACACACCAGCGCACAGTGATTCGTCCCATACAAGCATGGTGGACAAAATTATTTAGACCATAAAATTAAGTTTATACGTTGCGTCTTTATGTGGATTATTGGAATAAATAAGAAAAATAGCCATATATGTAATAACTACTTCATAAACAAAAACCATCATAACTTGAACTCTTCTTACCTATTTGTACTATGTCAACTGAGGCCAGCTTACAGTGGTTTATCAATAACCATTCTTTGTTGATTCTTAAGCGTAAATCACTGATTTCTAGCTATTTTTCCTTCAGTTTTCAAAAGCTAAGCATGTAACTGCTGCTAAACTATGAATTCGAATGCGACCAGTTTCGCAAACTCCTGATTTCTTGGGTCCCTGGGAGCCACGCCACCGAATTCAACATTGTTCAATGTATTGGTACTCGCACGTACATTAATGAGGTCCCACCGATTTCTTGGATAAATCAGAGAATCCACAATGTCTTGCTCCGAAACCTGCGTTTCCTTGTCCAACGACAGTGACTCTAGTGTGGGTTTTTTTTTCGGGAATTGACGACGAAAATAACTTTCTTTTCCTAAGCAAGCCTCCACTTAAAATACTTGGGGAAGGACACCGATCTTTATTAGACATTTTCAAAGTATTATTTTCACCTTAGGGCACCTCAATCAAAAACACAACAATTAGTACACGGGGACACGTAAAGCAACTTTTTCATTTAATTTGCTGGAATTCTAAGATATCACCATCTTCAAATATCTGATGAAATCTTCAGTGGCATCATTCAAATCAAATTTTGAAATTAAAAAAAATGAAAAACGTTCATTTTTATCTAATTTAGAAGGTTTTATCCATACTTCAAAACCATCTTTTTTTTAAAGGAAAATATAATGTTATGGAAAAAAAAAATATTATGAACATCTTCCGCTTGAGTCCGCTGCTTGTAATCATTAATTTCATAAAGTACGTTAATGTAGCTACCGTGTGTAAAAAATGCAGCCTGGGTACAAGAGGGTACATGTAAGTTTTAGTCTAACAAACATTAAAAATGGAGGAAAAACCTAGTATCTGTGGAGTTCGACTGTAATATCTCAATAATTAAACACGTATTTGCTTTGGTGTTTTATAGTAAAAATACAACATACCTACTACTTTACGACTCTTAACTAATAATTTAACTTTCGCTTTCAAACTGACGTTAAGATGTTGACAGAGTGACGACCAGAAATCAACTAATTTTGTAATTATTTACCCAACTTCTGACACTTAAAAATTTATATTTTAAAACTTGAGGGTATTTGAACAAAACTTTTATTTAATCCATGTTAGCTAGGATGTTAGCTATCGTTATAGCTAGTGCAACGGAAGGAACTCGATAACCCTTTTTGTCCACCATGATCGGGAAAACGAACCACTGTGCAGCGGTCCGAAAGTACCTCTTCAAAAAGGTCTCTTGTGCTATTCACCCCGCGTCTTTCTTGAGTTAAGTACTTAGACTTTGGTTAAATGAAACTTTGTAACAAATTGAATAAACCTTAGGTAGGTTAGGTTAGGTAATTGTTCACAACAATGTACCAATAGGTTTCTTTATTCAACAGCTCTTAACGCTGCTATATGTATTTCTGCAAACCTTTTCAGTTCCTCAATGGGAGTATCGTCTGGGACGGCGAGGGCATCTTCTATCATGACATGAAGAGGTTTCGGTAGAGGGTACACTCTCTCTTCTATCCTGGGCTCTTCTGAATTGCAGTATGCTGTTGAAACGTGGACGAAGGCCTGGAAGAGTATTCAAATGTCATTAGACATGGTTCCACACAACATCATCTGGCCTCAAATAAATAAAAACTTGTACTAAACAACAAGAAACAGTCTGAAATACCTAGTTTTTTAACATAGGTATTTTGTGATGTAAATAGAATTCACACCCGGACCAATACAAATATACACTTTGAAAATTGAAAATTTATGGTACACAAAGTACGTGGGAAAGAGGACAAGAGCATCGATTTTAAGTTTCTATAAAATATGATTTTGAAATAGAAATGATGAGGGCCAAAGCTTGCTTAAGAATTATCTTTTGAGATGCAGCCTAGAGAAGGCAAGTACTCTTTTCTGCCCAATAATATTTAAATTAAAAGAGGTAGATGGTTACTTGTGCTGAAAAAGTGGCACCCGAAATCATAACTTTTGAACACCTGAGCAAAGTATTGACAGTTATTGACGACACCTTGCAACATGTATCTGTCTCGTTTACGCTCTAGTAAATAATCACACTATCTTGTTCACACGGTCAAATTTTAGGTACGTACGCCAGGGCACATCCTATCTACCTCTTTAATATAATAACATTGTTTCTGCCTGGCTTCACTATGCCACTCACCGCCACTTCAGGAAGACGGTCAGCCAGCTCACACAGCCGTGTGACTGACAAGACATTCTGTTCCACCGCCCTCTTCAGAGGCTCGTCGAACTTCACGGTGGCAGCCACGTTGAATATCACCGATACCTGAACAATACACATGTCATAAGACAAGATAATCTTCTAGATCTTGCACATAATCTAAGACAGATTATAGCCTACATTTGTGGGAAACTGGCGCTTGAAAATAGTTTCAGACTCGCGCCTCGCGACCAGTAGACAGTTATGTATGAACCTAAGAAGAGAATGACTTCATCCGCGAAGAGCAACTACCCACCAGTGTCCTCACCGCTTTTTCACACTAAATAAATAAAGCAATAAATATTGTTTGTCTAAACACATCGTATACTGCGCTAAGTTAGAACTAGCTTTTTCCTGTTCTCAGTAATGAAAATCTTTTATGGTATCTTACCGACAAGGCTACTAAAACAGACCTCGTTATATCCTTCCCGCGATGCGGTGCGGGACGACCTGAGTACAAAAAGAGGGCAAAAGAGTACATCGCCCCGGAGTCCGGCCCTTGACGCGGGGTCTCCTCACACTACTGGGCCATCCCAGAAATGGGACACCCCCAGACGAGAACCACGTCCAACGGGTGCCCCTGGTCTACACCGCTGGTGTTACTTTTAGAGAGCAGTAGGAGGGCCGACCGCCCTTCTAGCTCCCCGCTATCTGCGTCGGAGAGCAGCCACCAAAGGCATTCTTTTCTGTAGCCCTCTCCGTGGTCACCTTCCACGTCAGCACATCCCCACAAAAGAAAGGGCATAACCCTTCCACTCTCGCTGCCAAGAATCGCTTTTGAATGATTCCAAGATGCGGTTGAAACTAACCTCGTCTAACTGCGCGACAGAATCGATGGACAGGCCCAACCCTGGACTGGTGATGTCTCCCGGCACCAGGCGCAACTTGTCCAACTGACGAGGACAGTTTTGCTTAATCACTCCGAACGCCTGGTGAAGAAAATGGGTTATAACAGCAACTTCTGATGACTTACTAAGAATATGTTCAAATATTTTAAGATGGAACTGATGATCATGATGCAACGGTGTGTGGAAACAGAAGATAGGTATCAATAGAACCTAAACATATAAATGTCTATAATAGGTGCAGTAAAATGCAAAGTATTGAGACAGAAAATAAAAGATTTCATTGAAAAATCTGCTATTTTCTGCACCTAATCAAAGCCCGAGCAAAGTTACAATGGCAGGTAATTGAAATGACTGTTATGCCATTGAAAATTACAGTTTTTTCAGGGAAATCCTGCAACGAAATGGGAAAGACGAAGTACTTAGACACACAAGTAAGGCTAATCTTTTTTCTGCAACTTGCAACAATAAGCAACGCATCTCATGATACCTGTGGTGTTGCAGTTGTCCATGGGCAGAGGTGATTACTCTCCATCAGGTGACCCTCTCGCTCATTTGCTCCTTTTCTCATAAAAAACACCCAACTTGTTTTACTTGCAAATTGAACTCGTGCGTAAGACAGTACTAAATGTAGGTATGTTATGCCTGTTTCTGTTTTCATGACTCGTCATCATAAGCGCTAGGGACCACTACCAGCCCCCAGCATATTCCGTCAGTAGTCTCTACCTCACCAGAGACACTTTCCGAGACCGACATCTCCACTCAAGAACGCTCCAACGATGTATGATGGTCAGGAAGTAAAATGTACATTCTTACCTGCGAATTCTTCAACTCCTGCAGCCTCTTCTCCGGAGACACGTCTCGCTTGCTCCTCACCAGAAGATAGAGACGGCCTATGTCCGGACATGTTGACAGGAGACGTTCCACCAGCACCTGGGAATAAACAGATTCAAATAGTCTTACTAACGTTGAGTTTTGGGACATCCTGTATACAAATACGGTGATAAGCACGTTACAGTCAAAAATCATTTACGGTTAAAATCGCTTTCGACTTAAGAAAAACAGTCAAAATAACTTGAAGAGGGCCAAAACGAACACAAACGACACAAAGGCCTAAAATGCTATGTTGACGATCTATCACTTTTCATACTCACTTTTCCCATAAAACCAGTAGCTCCAGTAATAAGCACAGATCGTCCAGCGTAGAACTCAGGGATGAGAGGTCGAGGATCTGACTCCTCTTTGATGGCCACCATAGTTGAATCTGGAATCAACGAATACAAAATTATACTATCCCTTCACCTCTAATACTTCAAAACGCGAGCTCTGTGCAATAATGAGCAGAATTCTGGATGGCCCTCTTGCGCGTTCCCCCTGTCGCCCCACGTGTGAGCGTTCTTCACTATAGTCCGTTCACGTTGAAAATGCAGTGATTTTTAAATTTAATTCTGTCGCACACAAAAAAACTCAGATCCACAAGTTCCACAACCTTTGCTTTCGAAAGTATGCCTTCAGCTGGTAACTGGCTTTCTAATAAGGAACGATTTGATTGGAAAGGGGGCGTGCTAGCTCGAAGGAAAGATATGAAATCACTGCATTCTTAACGCGAACGGACTATACTTAGTCCACTACTTCACTGCTGGATCAGGCATGGTAAAATGCACACCGCGTCAAAATTATCTCGTGCTCTTTCACGTGACTGAACTACTTATTTACATCGAATGAGAAAACGCGTGACAATATTGTCTGTGTGCATCAGTAGGACATAAGAATCATAACATAGGTAACATAAGTTTTAATTATAATTTAATTATTTAGTGCATATTTTATTCATTAATTTATAATTAATATGTACAGTAAATAATGAATTTACTGTACATATTAATTATAAAAATAATTACAATTCATTAAATTTCTATAGACAAAATAATTTCATTTTTTTATTTCACAAGACAGGCTATCTATCTCAGGTTATAGATATCCTTAACGGCTATGGACAGACGCCTTTAGAGATATATGACCCAAGTCAGTGGCGACATGTTGTTGGGGTGCCATGCTGAGCTACCTCCTCGTGTGGCCAGAAGCTTGTTGGTCCCTGTTAAAATTTATTTCCGCAGGGAAGGGTACAAGTTTCCTGTCTGGTGCATCCTTGGCAACAGAGGATAACTTCCGGAGACGGTTCTTATTCCTCGCTGGATAAACACTCGGCGTGAGGGGGACCGCTCCCACATTGTCCCTTTGGGGTGAATCACGGGACGCGGTCCAATTTGGGGGACCCTCGGAGTCAGTGGCGCCTTTGGTAGCGTGGGGTGGCGAGCCTGCTAGGCTTGCGCCGGCTGCCAGAGGAGGAGGATGTCCTGACCGCGTATCATCGCTCTGCAACGTATCAGTAGACGATTCGCTCTCTACAGTAGGCGCGGGCCAGGACATCCAGCGGCTGCTTTTGGGCAGCGGGCTTTGCGAGCCTTCTACCATGCAGACGATTCGCTCTTTGCAGTGGACGCTCTGCACCCTTGGCGCGGGCTGTGTTTCTCCAGCGGCCGCTTCGGCGGTGTATGACGGCGGGAGTATCCCGCGGGTGGTTCGTCTCGGCGGACCGCCATCACCTGGTCCCGGGTGGCACATCAGAGAGTTTGTTTGAGTCACTTATTCAAATGGTCATGTTAATGATGATTGATGATGATGGTTGTGCACCACACCCAGCCAGGACAAGCCTGATCCGGTCAAACCGGCAAACCAGGCGTATTTATGGGGAGTGACACGCTCTGGGATGGGAGGGGAAGGCCGACTAGCCGCAACCGGTCGACCACAACCAGCCGGATAATTCATCCTTAGAACCAGCATAGGAGAGTTGGACTTTTGGAATTTTAGGTTTATTGTTTTAGGAGAGCGTTGGCCGTTGATGAGGTGGTGGGCAGTCTAGCCTTAGATGTTGTTAGGTTTCTTCCAACGATTTACTTTAGTGACTTATAACCACTGCGGAATTTACTGAATACACTGATACCTAATTTATTCACTTAAAACCACTTAACACGTTCCCTGCGGCATAGATTTATCTGTACATTCCGTTACTGCGTTACGGGGCGTTTTAAACCTTGTCCTATACCAGATATTGTGGCGGCACGAGGCACATTAAGCCCCACCGCCCGTAAGAGACCAAAATCCTTTTTCTGGCGCCAAATAAGATAAAGTGGACGGCCTTTGTCGTGATTATTATCAACAATGAAATGATTAACCTAAATCTGCCGCCGCCCGTGGTTCAATTAGTTAGTTTAGTCTCTATAGGTAAAATAAAATGTGGGGCCTAAAATACCCCGTATCGCACTGTAGAATGGCAGGTTTACATATTATTTAGTGATGGGAAAATAAATATCGATTCTATTTAATTGTATTTGTTTACCAAACATAAGGTTTTTTTTAATTAAAACATGTCAAACAGTATTATTTTTTGCCACCAGTGCATTCTGTGAGAATTTTCTTCACTTTTTTGTCAGCTTCACGACTCGTTAAGAAGGTGCGGAGTTATCTTTCTCTATTCTGATTTCCACTTATATTCACCACCCGGTTTTTCTTCATCTTCCTCCTTAATTAACTTTTTTCGGCAGGGTTTCGACATAAATGGTAACGGTCTTACTTCGTCGCGTGCGCAGCCTCGAATGCGTTGCACAACACTAACCGCGTGAAGCTAGCGTAGGGTGCGGTACGAGGTGCGCGGCGATACGAGGTGTTCTCTACCTCGTTCCGCACTGTGTTAGAATTATTATTTGTGCAGTGCGGCACGAGGTCTAAAAAACCCGGTATTAAGGTTGGTGTACCATAGAACTAGGAATCAATAGCACATCGCAAACATATAGTTATCTCTCTCCTACTCTGAATCAGATGCAAGTTATGCCTCTCGCACGACAAAGAAGTTTAAGATTTTTCTTAGCGCTATAACGACCGGACGCGGACGGGGTGTTTTAAGCCCTGTTTCGCACTGAACGTGTTAATGTTAATTAAAAGTTAAAAAAATAGATCGAACATGCTAGCCGATTGACAAAAACGTCAGCAGTCTTTTCATTGTAATATCATTGGATGTTATATTCGCTTGTAACAGTTACACAATCTGACGACCATCACGATAAGAAATAAGTTGCCTTTTCTAGATGTATTATGAACTTATTTTTGTGGTATTTTGAGGTCCTAAGTTCAATTCCTACCTAAAAATAAATACGTACATTTGTGTCTGTTATTTAGGTATAGACAAATATAGATTTGAAGCAAAAAAAATACTTTCTTACCCGAACAATGGTCTAATATTGAACACAAAGGGAAGGGAAAAAAATTGTTTTTATGTTAATGTCAGTTTGATAGACAAGTACCTACTATCTTTAATATACGTTAAACAATGCGTGAACATGTCTGTATGTACAATGTTTGACCTATAAGTTGACATCAGTCAGACATAAATCGATTTTATTATAGACAACATTGTTGATTACCTTGTCGTAATATTAAACTACTAGCGGCCGCCCGCGACTTCGTCCGCGTGGACTAAAGTAAAAGAATAAAATGACGGTTTTTTTTATAATTTTTTGCCTATGTGCCATTCAGATGTATAAGCAGAATTATAGCAAAGTTTTATCGAAATCCATTCGTAGTTTATTACATTCAGTAGTATACGTGAAAGAGCAACACGGCACATCCACACATACAAACTTTCGCATTTATAATATTAGTAGTATAAACTCAGGTGAAATAATAATCTCTATATATAAAAATGGATTGCTGTTCGTTAGTCTCGCTAAAACTCGGGAACGGCTAAACCGATTTAGCAAATTTTTGATTTGAAATATTTGTGAAAGTCCAGGGAAGGTTTAAAAGGTGAGTTATCATGAGAAAATGCTAGGAATATAGTGAAAAACAACAATTTAGTTCTCCTTAGCAACCAGTTCTACCTGTCTCGTGACACCGAATGTTTGACCAACCAAATAAAACAAAAAATAACTCTATACTTACGTCCCACAGCTGGGCACAGGCGCACTTCAACAATGATGAGGTACTTACGCTAGGCAAACTCCAACAAGCAGGCTCAGTGCAAATTGTTGGAGGGGTATAAAGTTAGTGTTAATGTCAGATGTTATCAAGCCGTCCTAGTTGGTAGTCACTCCGCCGGGACCAATGCATGGAGGTATTCGGAAATACATGACCTATTTTTGACTTGTGTGGTTATCCATCCCAGTCGGACCAGGGGTGGAATTCCGGCTAACATCACTTCACATATCGGTACTTCACGCTTACTTCAATCATCAGTACGCTTCACTCAGAATTAGTATTTTCTCTCATTTTGTTTGTAAATAATCAAAAAGTGTTGTTTGGCTCAGTTCTTTTCTCTCAAACGACCACAGTTGCAAAGAAATCAAATACGAGAAAAGTGAGTTTTGGCGCCCCCCGTAATACCATAGCTGTATTCATATTCTTTATTGCACAACATAAGTATAAAAACATGGAACTACACACAAAAATATGTACCAGTATGTATGTATGTCTGTACAAACAGACATGTTCATGCACACACATGTTTTTACTGCGCAGGGATCGAACCCCCGACCACTGGTGTAATCAAGGGCGTACCCAGGATTCGCGTTCCCCCTGTCGCCCCACGTGTGAGCGTTCTTCACTATAGTCCGTTCACGTTGAAAATGCAGTGATTTTTAAATTTAATTCTGTCGCACACAAAAAAACTCAGATCCACAAGTTCCACAACCTTTGCTTTCGAAAGTATGCCTTCAGCTGGTAACTGGCTTTCTAATAAGGAACGATTTGATTGGAAAGGGGGCGTGCTAGCTCGAAGGAAAGATATGAAATCACTGCATTCTTAACGCGAACGGACTATACTTAGTCCACTACTTCACTGCTGGATCAGGCATGGTAAAATGCACACCGCGTCAAAATTATCTCGTGCTCTTTCACGTGACTGAACTACTTATTTACATCGAATGAGAAAACGCGTGACAATATTGTCTGTGTGCATCAGTAGGACATAAGAATCATAACATAGGTAACATAAGTTTTAATTATAATTTAATTATTTAGTGCATATTTTATTCATTAATTTATAATTAATATGTACAGTAAATAATGAATTTACTGTACATATTAATTATAAAAATAATTACAATTCATTAAATTTCTATAGACAAAATAATTTCATTTTTTTATTTCACAAGACAGGCTATCTATCTCAGGTTATAGATATCCTTAACGGCTATGGACAGACGCCTTTAGAGATATATGACCCAAGTCAGTGGCGACATGTTGTTGGGGTGCCATGCTGAGCTACCTCCTCGTGTGGCCAGAAGCTTGTTGGTCCCTGTTAAAATTTATTTCCGCAGGGAAGGGTACAAGTTTCCTGTCTGGTGCATCCTTGGCAACAGAGGATAACTTCCGGAGACGGTTCTTATTCCTCGCTGGATAAACACTCGGCGTGAGGGGGACCGCTCCCACATTGTCCCTTTGGGGTGAATCACGGGACGCGGTCCAATTTGGGGGACCCTCGGAGTCAGTGGCGCCTTTGGTAGCGTGGGGTGGCGAGCCTGCTAGGCTTGCGCCGGCTGCCGGAGGAGGAGGATGTCCTGACCGCGTATCATCGCTCTGCAACGTATCAGTAGATGATTCGCTCTCTACAGTAGGCGCGGGCCAGGACATCCAGCGGCTGCTTTTGGGCAGCGGGCTTTGCGAGCCTTCTACCATGCAGACGATTCGCTCTTTGCAGTGGACGCTCTGCACCCTTGGCGCGGGCTGTGTTTCTCCAGCGGCCGCTTCGGCGGTGTATGACGGCGGGAGTATCCCGCGGGTGGTTCGTCTCGACGGACCGCCATCACCTGGTCCCGGGTGGCACATCAGAGAGTTTGTTTGAGTCACTTATTCAAATGGTCATGTTAATGATGATTGATGATGATGGTTGTGCACCACACCCAGCCAGGACAAGCCTGATCCGGTCAAACCGGCAAACCAGGCGTATTTATGGGGAGTGACACGCTCTGGGATGGGAGGGGAAGGCCGACTAGCCGCAACCGGTCGACCGCAACCAGCCGGATAATTCATCCTTAGAACCAGCATAGGAGAGTTGGACTTTTGGAATTTTAGGTTTATTGTTTTAGGAGAGCGTTGATGAGGTGGTGGGCAGTCTAGCCTTAGATGTTGTTAGGTTTCTTCCAACGATTTACTTTAGTGACTTATAACCACTGCGGAATTTACTGAATACACTGATACCTAATTTATTCACTTAAAACCACTTAATGTTAATTAAAAGTTAAAAAAGTAGATCGAACATGCTAGCCGATTGACTACCCGCAAAAAAACGTCAGCAGTCTTTTCATTGTAATATCATTGGATGTTATATTCGCATGTAACAGTTACACAATCTGACGACCATCACGATAAGAAATAAGTTGCCTTTTCTAGATGTATTATGAACTTATTTTTGTGGTATTTTGAGGTCCTAAATTCAATTCCTATCTAAAAATAAATAACGTACATTTGTGTCTGTTATTTAGGTATAGATAAATATAGATTTGAAGCAAAAAAAATACTTTCTTACCCAAACAATGGTCTAATATTGAACACAAAGGGAAGGAAAAAAAATAGTTTTTATGTTAATGTCAGTTTGATAGACAAGTACCTACTATCTTTAATATACGTTAAACAATGCGTGAACATGTCTGTATGTACAATGTTTGACCTATAAGTTGACATCAGACATAAATCGATTTTATTAGACAACTTTGTTGATTACCTTGACGTAATATTGAACTACTAGCGGCCGCCCGCGACTTCGTCCGCGTGGACTAAAGTAAAAGAATAAAATGACGATTTTTTTTATAATTTTTTGCCTATGTGCCATTCAGATGTATAAGCAGAATTATAGCAAAGTTTTATCGAAATCCATTCAGTAGTTTATTACATTCAGTAGTATACGTGAAAGAGCAACACGGCACATCCACACATACAAACTTTCGCATTTATAATATTAGTAGTATAAACTCAGGTGAAATAATAATCTCTATATATAAAAATGGATTGCTGTTCGTTAGTCTCGCTAAAACTCGGGAACGGCTAAACCGATTTAGCTAATTTTTGATTTGAAATATTTGTGAAAGTCCAGGGAAGGTTTAAAAGGTGAGTTATCATGAGAAAATGCTAGGAGTATAGTGAAAAACAACAATGTAGTTCTCCTTAGCAACCAGTTCTACCTGTCACGTGACACCGAATGTTTGACAACAGAACAAAGTCTACCGGGACCGCTAGTTACCAAATAAAACAAAAAATAACTCTATACTTACGTCCCGCAGCTGGGCACAGGCGCACTTCAACAATGATGAGGACTTACGCTAGGCATACTCCAACAAGCAGGCTCAGTGCAAATTGTTGGAGGGGTATAAAGTTAGTGTTAATGTCAGATGTTATCAAGCCGTCCTAGTTGGTAGTCACTCCGCCGGGACCAATGCATGGAGATATTCGGAAATACATGACCTAATTTTGGCTTGAGTGGTTATCCATCCCAGTCGGACCAGGGGTGGAATTCCGGCTAACATCACTTCACATCTCGATACTTCACTCTTCAATTCAATCATCAATACGCTTCACTCTGAATTATTATTTTCTCTCATTTTGTTTGTAAATAATCAAAAAATGTTATTTGGCTCAGTTCTTTTCCTTCAAACGACCACAGTTGCAAAGAAATTGAATACGAGAGAAGTGAGTTTTGGCGCCCTCCCGAATACCATAGTTGTATTCATATTATTCATTACACAACTTAAGTATAAAAACATGTAACTACACACACCAATATGTACTAATATGCATGTATGTCAGTACAAACAGACATGTTCATGCACACACATGTTTGTACTGCGCAGGGATCGAACCCGCGACCACTGGTGTAATAGCTCGCTGAACCATTACACCAAATCGGTCGTCATACATCTTGCGTCTTCTGTTCTCATCAACCTTCCATACAAGCTCATCGGTTAAAGGTACACTCCTGAACTTCAAATACAAAAACAAATATTTCTTATTTCAAGTAGACCATTACGCAGTACTTTCGAATCGTCAAGAATCTTAATTTAAACCACTTATTAAACAACACTTACTTAAAATACATGTACAGTCAACAGCACATCAGGTTACCCCATTTCCGTTTTTTCTATCGCTCTTGCCAAATGTCATTTCCTTGCAATGGAGCAAGGAAGACTGACCGGAAATGGGTAGAGTGATGTGCCGTCCACCATACATAATGTGACTGTCGGAAGGTTGTTTCTACTGAGAAGACCCGGCAAGAAACTCAGCAGTTACTCTTTTTAAATCGTCAAATGTTTTACAGTACAAAGTGAATGTTTGAATAAACCACTTCCTTACACTTGTGCAATTTATTAATATCATGTTTGTAAAAATACTTTTAGAATAAATGCATTACCTAGCTACTTATAAAAGGTTAAATGGAGTCAGCCATAAAATATAGACGTATACAGGGTGATCTCGCGTGGGGTTACCAAGTTTTTAAAATAAGTATAGGATCTTTACGTAAGTATTGAATCTTTTTTTTAGAACTTTCTAAGCGGAACAACTCCGTCAATTAATAATGTGATTTATGCGAAACTTTATCTGAAATTTAAAAAAGGAATTATTTCCCGGTTTTGCAACAATACTTACATTGAAAGTGTTACAGAGATGAAGATAGAAATAATCTTCGATAGTTGACCTTTAAAACCAGAATCAAATATTCAATTCATACATTAGGTATGTACTTTTGATAAGTGAATGTAAGAAAAATGAAAATAATACATCAAAAATTAGAAATATCCTTTAGTTTGCCTTTAACAATACTCCCCACAGTAGCACAGTAAACTGTGCCAGTAGTCTACGAGACGAGATGACTTAAAACAGGTAGACTTTTTTGTTCAAGCCAATAGCTTACTGGCTAGGGAAAATGATTTTGTTCAAAATCTGGGTTTGCAGTTTTAGTTTTTGTCTACATCGGTCTCGAGGCCCTGTATTTTTTTATTTTATTTTCATAGTTCAGAAATTGGCCTACTGGTATTGGTATTGATTGACTGGACGATAGCATTAGCGGTAAGCAGTGGAAAGGCGAAAATTGCAATTTGCAATTTTCAAAATAGGTAAAGGTCATGGCAGACTTTATCGGCGCCCATCATAATCAAAGCTATTTTAATATAAAAGACGTACCCGAAAAAGTGGCACCCGAAATCAGAACTTCGAACAACTGAGCAAACCATTGACTGTTTGAGACGACACTGCGCAACATGTATCTGTCTCGTTTGCGCTATACTATGTTGTACACACTGTCAAATTATACGCCAGGGGACAATTTTCTCTATCACTCTTTTAAATCATTGATCATAATAGTTCCATTTCTAGGAAAGACGGAACAATAATAAGAAAATAAATCATTGTCACGTAGTAATTATCAGACGTCAATTGTATGGAAAGGAATTAATCGTAATTCCATTGTTTCATTAATTGGATCACTGTCCATTCAGTATAGGAGTTATTTACAAATATTTGTGAGAACAATGAACAGTGGAGCTATTCTGAAAACTCACTTCAGTCCCGAACTCACCTTAGTATGTGAATTCACACGTGTCTTTATTACCCGACTACGGCGAAGAAAAAAGGAGTATTTAGATTCGTGGAATTTCATCTGTTCGCTCGAAACTTGTAAATTAGTAATAATTAGACAAATGAGGTGTCGTTGGAAGCCTTTTGATCGCTCACTGGGGTGCCATTCCGGCGGAAATCACTTCACATCTCGACTCATAGCCGAGTCCGACTCATATAGGGGTTGGGAGCCTTGCGCTCACCCCATTGCCGGTAAAGCTGTGAAAGTCACACCTAGGACTAAGAGATAGTCAATAAAAAAAAACCGACTCATACTTGGCCGATTCTACAAATCACCTACTAGCGTCCGCTCGCGACTTCGTCCTCGTGGAATAATAAATAAATCGTAGCCTATGTGCTATTCAGATGCATAATATTATTGTTTAGTTTCATTAAAATCCATTTAGTAATTTATACGTTAAAGAGCAACACGGCACATCCTCACATTACAAACTTTCGCATTTATAATATTAGTAGGATATCAAAAAGGCGATTCGGCCCTTGAACTTGGTTCCAAGTCTCTTTCATAGACACTATTTATCTAGACAAGTGCACATAGCTCAATTGTGACAGTAGATCGGCAACGATCGCCATTAAGATAAGATAAGATTAGAAACACTTTATTGCACAAAGACAACAGAGTAATTAACAACGACGAAAACATTTTAGAGTCAATGTACAATTTAGGCGGTCTTATAGCTAAAAGCAATCTCTTCCAGTCCACCCTGTTGTGCATTGTGAAGCCATTGTGAAGCGACACACGCCAAATCGGGTAAAAGATGTGTGACCACTTCAGCCGAGTGATGTATTTTCCTGACTTCGAAAGGTACGTTAAGCAGTTGATGTCAGGGTGCATAAGGCGGCTTGATACCATCTGACAGTAAACTTTATCACTCATCTCAGTAATTCGCACTGAATATTGAGCCTCATAACATAACACATAAACGGCCTATGAACGTCCCACAGCTGGGCACAGGCCTCACCTCAACTATGAGGTGGAACGAGCCACACTCCAACATTCGGACTTAGTGCGGATTGTTGGAGAGGTGTAAGGTTAGTGAGCAACCTTAATGTCAGATAATATCAAGCCGCCCTGAGTACTCTGACTAGGCTTAACAACTGACATCTAGTGACATCAATCAGGACCAACTGCTTAACGTGCCTTCCGAAGCACGGATATGCCCGAAATACACATCACTAAATTTCGGTCGGGGAGGCCACCCATCCCAGCTCTGACCCGGCGTGTGTTGCTTTACAACAGCGCCATGATCCTCACCCAAAACAAATATTAATATGACAAATATTTCAGTTTGTTCACAATTCATACACATAAGTGCTATATTTAACAAGGTACACATTGATTTTTCCTGATGTTTTTCATTAAAATTTTGGGCATTACTTAATCAATGCAATTTAAACTTTACTAAGTTTGAATTTGAAATTGAGTTCGAGTCCCGCCTGAAGAAAAGACAAAATATATTTTTCTAGATACAATAAGATATAACAGAGGTTTACTATGTACAATTTAGGCGGCCTTATCGCTAGAAGCGATCTCTTTCAGACAACCAATCCTATCCTAGTTTTCCTATCTTTAGTTTTCCAACGTTTTTGAATGTAAGTACGATCTGTGCCGTAAATATGACCTGTGGAAAATTCAGAAGGGGCCTTCTTGCTGGCGGACTCTTTCATGAGTCGGGGCCCTTTTTGGACAGGGCCCATAGTTATTATGCTTTTGCCCATCATCTCTGTGTATAACGCCCCAGAACTTTGGAATTAATATGCTATGCATGCAAGACTAGCTTTGAAAAAAGTGCGAAAAAAATAACAAGAAATATACAATTTCTGTATGTCAACTGTGCAGCCACCCTGAATATATTCATCTACTATATAAAAATAAGTCGGGTTTTCCTTCCTGACGCTATAACTCCAGAACGCACGAACCGATTTCCACGGTTTTGCATTCGTTCGTGAGGTTTATAGCAAAGAAAATTCAGGAAAACTTCAACAGAAAAGCTGGAAAATCTTTTTTTTTACATACAACTAAGTCCACGCGGATGAGTCGCGGGCGGCTGCTAGTTTCAAATAAAAATAGGTACCTACCTGATAGGGAATTTAGAAATTCTTGTCAAAGCATATTCTGTTCCGAAAACAAACACTAACCCAAACCCAAACTTCCTAAATTCGCTGTTATGTCTTGCGGTTGACTGGTAGAGAATGCCTCCAGGCATTAAGTCCGGCAATTGTACTTTCTTTTTCTTCATTTTGTGCATTAAAGAATAAATAAATGAAGATCTACTTAACTTGAATGGCCCCTTACACATTATGTCTTTAAACTGCTATCTATCGCACTATGCTAAATTGCCACTGTTAAAAATGAGTAATTCTGCTAACTTAACTTATTAAGTAACTGCCCAGTTTCTTGTCAGTTCTTCTCAGTACAGAAACAACTTCCCGACACCGGTGGTAGAGTCACATTATGTTTGCATACTGTGTATTTATATTATATTTACTATAGCATTCAAGTCTGTTATTTAGTATTTCACTTGTCCGGTTATTTAGTTATTAATTAATAATTGCTCGATTAATTAATTTATGCGTTTTTTCTTTTTACCGTTTTTTATTTATTTAATTCGATATTTATTTTATTTATAACGAACGATATGAACCCTATACATACACGTACATTTACATGCGATGTAACTTGAAGTCAATTTTTTAATTAAATTGAGAAACTAGCCGCCTGTAAAATTCACAAAGTTTTTTTAAATTTTGGTATTTTCTTTCGCATTTCTCTCAATTTCTTAAAAAAGTTTCTAAAAAAAAAATATTTTTTTTCATTTGGTGCAATCTAAATTTCGGCGATTAATAATTATTCATATAAATAAATCATCTTACCTTAACAATAAATCCTAAGATCCGTAAAACCAACTCGTCTTGTCACTGACCGCGTTGTCACTTAAACCTGCGCACGAGTCGCTGCGCTTCGGATCCAGCTGTCAACTGAAGTATTACCAGCAGACAGTGTAGAGTATTGGGCTCTGTTTGCTTTGCGTGAATTAAGCTTTTCACACGTTCAGGCGACGTGAGCAAATTTCAAGAATACCGATATTTGTGTACAATGCTTTATTTTTGACTAATTGATAATTTTAAGTAGTAGATCTGCTTTATTTTAAGAAATATATTGTAACTATTGAATAATAGATTAAGTAATTTGCTTTTTTAACTTTTGCATGCCTTGGACTGGCAGAATATAGATTTGCACTGTAAGCACAAATGTATCACAATAACCTGTGTGACCTGTATTCTGTGCAAATCAAATTTATTCTTCTTATTCTTAAAACTGTCTCACAGAGGTTCTGTCAAAAGTTGTTAGATTGTGACAGTTCAATAAAAAGTTCAACTGAAAAAAAAACTTTAAATTTAAATAAAACTCAATTGGTATTCTTGTGCTATCTCATAGTGTCGGTTAAAAGGATCGGGAAGAATCATTATCAATAAATCATATAGGGTGTAAAAATAATATCTAATTCTAACTATAATGAACTTTTTGTCAAGGGTTGGTACTTATTCATAGTATGTGTGAATTTCCTCTCGAAAAACGTATTTAGCGCAATCACTGGGTAATTTTAACATTAAATACGGTAACGGCAAAAATCTCATAAGTTGTAATTTTAATGAAACTGACGATTTTTCCTTCCAGAGAGTGTTCATTTAGCTTCTCAGTCATTCAAGCTGAAGATTTTTATTTTTCTAGTTGAGATCCTTACATACACCAATTTTAATGACAGTAGGTATATTAAGTATGTTTTTGAGAAACTGTAACTACTTAAATGTTGCATGCCCTGCATTAGGTCTTTAGGTACTTACTATTCATTCATATCTCCTTTACAGGCACCTTTTTGCATGGTTCATGGCTACATACCATAAAGTTTGAAAATAGACGAATCGTTGCATCAATGATGACATTGTCATATCTATCACGTTTCACATAAGTAAACATATTGAAGAATTTATAAACAAACATATAGAATTAGCTCAAAAATGGACGACGATATATTACATAATGTAGCAATAAAGAATACTGCAGTCAATTGGCATATGAGTGTACCTAGTGTACTATCGGTTAACTTCCAAGAGCCTGATGTGCATTCACCTGTGGATCAACATGTTCAGCTCGTAACAAAGAAAGAAGTACGAACTCTTCGACGGAAGATACCAGCCTCTTGGAATGAGATACTAGCCTATTACCGTTGCTGCCAAACTGCTACTGCAAAAAGTCCATTGTTTGTCGTACAGTTCATAAGCCTCAACAAGTTTTTGTGGCATTACGTCATGACTTTCTTCTTTAAAAGCTTACCGCACGCGTATATATACATGTTTCTGGCATCTTACGCCCCTGATGAACATTTCTTCATGTCAAAAATGGTCCCTTTAAGTTACGGGTGCATATTCATCTATATAGTCACTGCAGTCGTCGATATATTCAATTATATTATCATAGTCGCTATGTTACTGGATTATACAATAATGGGAATTAAATATAAGAACCCATGGTTCAGATGTGACTTCTTAAATGACGGCATTTTCTACGTTGATGACGAAAATGTAACTTGTTACACAATGAATGATTTTATGAAGAAATTTCGCGAAGATGAATTACCCTGGCTTGTTCAATGGGCGTACAAGACGGATCATGAAACCTTCAGCGTTTCACCTATGGTTTACGTAGAAGCCCGAGCTGTTGAAATTAATGAAATTCTTATTAAAAACTCTCGTATTACAATCCAAACTATTTATTGTTTCTTCCTGTGGCTGATCATGAATGGATTTCAGTATAATAAGCTTTACAAAAAGTGTATTTGGAAGCTTTTGAATGTAATTCATTGGGTGGTGAATTGTATATACATAGCAGTATTTCTTCATGTGATTCTGCATTACTGCTTGCAACAGTTTGACCAAAAACCTAGTTTGATTAACATTCCCAAAGCAGAAACAAATGTGAATGATAGTTACTATTGGGAAGCTCTTTTAAGAACGAATGTGGACTTATATGCGGAATCAATGACTGCACCGCCGTCAATGCATATTTTACCTGCTAGAATGCAACGAGAAATCAATGTAAGCCAAGACAGCTTAATAGTAAGTGCATCGAATGGCATTTATTTCGTATTCAAAGGACTATTAACTTATAGATTGAAGAAACATTGCGAGTCAATACTGAAAGTTGAATTACCGTTCTGGACTTACAGCTCCATTTGCTTTTTCTATTGTTGGCCGATGTATTTCTCTACGTATTATTTCGGAGAACTATTCCTTATTTTATTCTTCTTCTTACACTTTATAATGGAATTTGCATGTGTTTCGATCACATATCAATGCCTTATAGAAGCTATGGTTTGCGAATGGCGGCTGGCCAAGCGTGCTTTAGTTACTGGAATTATGTTTTGTTTTGTAACTTTGATGATTTACTTCCACGTCGATATTAATACGATTATATGGTCTCTCATGACGAAATGGATTACAAATATTCTGGAAGTTATTGGTATTTATATTGTGTATCCTCTAGGTCGGCTTATAGACGATATTACATTCTTCACCGGAACGAAACCGACAAAACTGAGAATTATTAATCTTAATCTGGTTTTAGTATATTACGCAATAAAAATATACTTTTTATTCAATAACCACAAACTTTTAAAGGAATGGAAGGTGTTTTTAATAATGACTGGTGTTGCGATGTTAATAGGAGCTATAATAATGTGTTACTCTTATTACAAAGAAAAGAAACGTTGGGTGTTGTTATTTCGACCAGATTCAAATTTCGGACCAGAGTATACCGTTCGACAAATGCGGAAACAGTACGATTCTAGGGAATACATCGGGTCGCAGGCACCCAGAGTACTTAGCCGATATATGATACATAGAGCAGAAGCGAAAGCATACAAACTCGATATTAAATACGATAATTTTATTCGAGAACGACGTTCAACAACACCGCATGCTGATTTTCATTTGGAAACCGAGAAGAAACAAAATTAAAGACGAAATTGTGTTCTATTCGTGGAAATTTTATTGAAAATGAAAATAGAATAACTGGAATCCAAGAGGTGTTGTGGACTTGTCCCACAAGGTTGTGACGAATCACAACCGTATGGGTCCCCACAGACGGTCACCGTGGAAGAGGAAGACCTAGGAAGCGATGGTGCGATGACCTGGTAAATTACTCTGAAGATTGACAGGCTCGGACTGAGGATAGGGACCGGTGAAAGAGCTTGGGGGAGAACTTTGCCCAGCTGTGGGATCTGAATGGTTTAAAAAATGGATTTTGGACGAGATTATACATATACATCATTTTCTTTATCAAATTTTGTCACCACCTGTATATACTACTAATATTATAAGGAGAAAAATAAACCCAGCCACTGTGAACTATATTAGCTCCTTATTTATTTATTTAAACAATGTTTCAACAGCATATTTCTACATAGAAAACAGAAGAACAAGTACATTTATGCAGGCATTTATGCAGGCCTTCAAAATGAGATTGACCAGCAAAGTAGTTCTCAATTACTTTGCTTGTCAACCCCATTTCTGGACCTTACGACTGCTTCCCATCAGGTGGAGTGAGGTCATCTTGAAGACCACTATAAAAAAAAGAACTTCTCGCGTTACATGTAAAGTTAACGGCACATCAGGCTACCCATTTCCGTTTTTTATCCTGCTCTTGCCAAATGTCATTCCTTTGAAAGGATTACTGAACGGAAATGGGTAGCGTGAGTAATAATCATTTTCTCGTTATTAATGATCTCTGGGCATGCTAACTATGTAGCTTTAAGATAATTTTGTAATTAATTATCGTTTTTGCGGAAATTTTCATTGATGCTCTCATCCTATTGTTCTTAGCCTATAACCTTCCTCAATAAATGAACTGTACGACAAGAAAAGTATTTTTCTATTTAAATCCTGATATTACAGCGTTCAAACAAACAACATAACATAACATAAACGGCCTACATACGTCCCACTGCTGGGCACAGGCCTCAACTAACTATGAGGTGGAACGAGCCATACTCCAACATGCGGGCTCAGTGCGGATTGTTGGAGAGGCGTTAGGTTTGGGAGCAACCTAAATATCAGGTGTTATCAAGCCGCCCTAAGGCCTCTGACTAGGCTTAACGACTGACATCTAGCGACGTCAACCGGGACCAACTGCTTAACGCGCCTCCGAAGCATGGAGATGCCCGAAAAACACATCACTAAATTCCGGTCGGAGTGGTCACCAATCCGATTTCCGACCCGGCGTGTGTTGCTTTACAACAGCGATCGTCGCCGATCACTGTCACAACTGCGCCACGGCTACTAAGTAGATTTTAATTCTCAGTATTTTGCCGAACAAAATATTGACTGTCGATCATTATAAAAACACCCAAGTGTCAGTGAGGTCACAAACTAAACGAGACTTAGGAAAAAAGTCAACAGTAATTTTTTGACGTAAGTTTACGTATAAACTGATGACTAGTCAATTGCTGAGAAATATAGGTGTTAACTAAACAGTAATAATACATTATGTATATCAATTCACACTATGTTTTCCCATTGATGTTGTTAAATTTCAAATAGACCGAGCGGTTTTTCCTATGCATTCTATTTTTCAACATAACATAACATAATTTCACGACCATATCCCTAATCTATCAGAGGCACACTGATTGTTGCCGTCATGGTGAACGGAACATTCAGAAGCCCACATTTCGCCGAGGGAATTTGAACCCATTCATTGTGGTAAGGGGCGACCTTACCGCCGTTATCCGGGTTGCTTGGGTTTTATATCGGTGTTTTCCATCACCGGGGAGTTAGCCGCAAATTGTACAATGAACACAAAGTGTGTGTTCCGGCCAGATTTGATCTCGGTACCATCGGGTTCCGAGCCAAAGTGTTCAACCACTGGGCCACGGCGCTCTGCCAACATCATCACTATTTAAAGATAGGAAAACCAGAAAAAGTCATTCGGTCCTGGCATCAGGCGGGACTCGAACCCGCGTCTTTCGCAAGCCGGGCGACTGCACTACCAATTATGCTACCGAGACCATTAACAGACCGGACGAATTTCTCTGGTATGTTATACCTGACAGCCAGGTTGGTTTCACCAATGTTTAGGCATATACCTTAAACACTCGAAAGACGCGGGTTCGAGTCCCGCCTGATGCCAGGACCGAATGACTTTTTCTGGTTTTCCTATCTTTAGTAAGATGATAATGCATTATCCCTAATGCTAAAAATAAAATAACCTATCAAAATCGTAGTTTCATCTTAATCGAAAGTCAAATATTTGCAATAATGTTTCTTTCGAGTGTTTAAGGTATACGCCTAAACATTGGTGAAACCAACCTGGCTGTCAGGTATAACATACCAGAGAAATTCGTCCGGTCTGTTAATGGTCTCGGTAGCATAATTGGTAGTGCAGTCGTCCGGCTTGCGAAAGACGCGGGTTCGAGTCCCGCCTGATGCCAGGACCGAATGACTTTTTCTGGTTTTCCTATCTTTAGTAAGATGAAAATGCATTATCCCTAATGCTAAAAATAAAATAACCTGTCATCACTATTTTACAAGCATATTTTTGGACCTATTGTACCTAGTTAGGAACATTTTTTTGCCATAATACCGTAGACTATGCAGTAAGTAGATATTGGTCAATAAAAACAAAGCCAATTTTTTGCTAGCTAGAGACAAGTTTTTGAAAAAGTTTGAGCAAAAAGTTTTTGCGACTTATAATTTTACTTCCTTTTCGAAAATATCAAAAGTGTAGAAGTTTTATTAACTTTGAGGTAGAATTGAATTATTTAGTATTAGATTTAAACCCATAGTCCCTTATTCATAAAAACTTAAATAGCGCTTCAAGAACACGTTAGCTTTTGTATCGCTTTGTCGCTTTCATTCTTGCTGCTGCCGCCATTTGCGAGTAAGTGGCAAAACAAGTCAATTGCTTAAACCATGCTTTTTATAAATAAGGGGGTGAGCTTTGATGCAATGGAGGGGCGCGTCATCTCAGCTTAGACGATCTCTACATGAATGTCATCTTCCAGTTAGTATGAACGTAACGTACCTATTTTCCTTTTTTTTAATATCAATGCTAGTATCTCAATAATTCTGCGTGAGCAATGCTGTGTCATAAAAAAGCATAGCAAGGTCAAACACTGCTAAAAATCGCGGATCATTCAAGGGGTAATTTCAAATACACCCAGGTGTGAGTTAAAAAGAAACGATACCAGTATTTTAATTCATTCAAATATTACAGGCAAGCTATAAAATAAAAAACCCGTGTTATTGTGTGATCATCGATGTGTAACATTACAAGCAATTGCGACCTTCTTGGATTTTCATATACGTTTATTTACTATTATTGTTTACTTAAATCTAAGCGTCGTTTTACGTCTGCATGACGCTTTGTTGGGTCCACAACTAGTGTTGCTGGTCGATAGTTGACGTCATACTAATAGTATCGATAGTTGACGTCATACTAATAGAATCGATAGTTGACGTCATACTAATAGTATCGATAGTTGACGTCATACTAATAGAATCGATAGTTGACGTCATACTAATAGAATCGATAGTTGACGTCATACTAATAGAATCGATAGTTGACGTCACACTAATAGAATCGATAGTTGACGTCATACTAATAGAATCGATAGTTGACGTGATACTAATAGTATCGATAGTTGACGTCATACTAATAGTATCGATAGTTGACGTCATACTAATAGAATCGATAGTTGACGTCATACTAATAGAATCGATAGCCTGTCGATACTACCTATTGTATCGATACTGTCAAATGAGTGCAATACTATCGATAGAGATGTCGATGTTCCTCGTTAACAAAAAAAATCGATACATAGTTTAGCAATTTGCCATAGTTTTGGGTAAGTTATAATTGTAACGTAGTTCGATAGTTTTTTATTTACGAGGAACAATACTATCGATAGTATCGATAGTAGAGATAGTATCGATATTATCTATAAATTTTTCTTCGTGACCAGCAATACTATCGATAGTATTGCATTGTTCTGTGTTATCGATAGTATCGATAGGGTACATGTTTTTCGACTTAATCTATGGATAGTAAAGCTATCGATAGTTTGGCAACGCTATCCACAACGTATTTTCGTAGCATCTTGAACTAATATTTAACTGATTTTGTATAGTGTACGTCAAACATTGTTATTCTTAAGCTCATAGCACATTAAACATATCTTGCTATTCAAAGGAGAACATGCATTTCGTACCCAAAAATGAAAGTGCTGGTCAGACAAAAATAATATTGGATTTTTATTGGAACTGACGCTCTGATGATTTCTTACTTATTTTTAATGATTTCTTATGATTTCTTTTTTATTATAAAAAATATTACAACTTACAACTTTAGGTTCAAAGAATGGCAAGCCAACTGCTGGGACGGAGTCGTTGTTGCCGTGCTGGCATAATGTGCTCTGACCTTTAGCAGTACCCGGACGTCGGTACTACAGTGGGCACTCAGTAAAAAGGGTAAGTGTGTGATTCACACAGTTACCTAATTCCGACCTATAGCACAGTATACTATAGCTAATTTATTTATTCAACATATAAGTAAACCTACTTACGACGTAATGTTTGTACGTGGGCATTCCCCGTATTTTCGGTATCATTTCTCCGAATAAATCAAATAAGACCTTGAAGTTTCCTACTTTACGAACAAAAACAGCGCTGCAAATGTCCCACTGCTGGGCACAGGCTTTGGCCAGGCTGTAGCCTTTGCCCACCAATGGGACGTTTGGACCTAAACTTTGCGGTGGCACGAGCCATATAGAACACATGGGCTCAGTGTTTGTTGGTCTAAGGCTAGTGAGAAACCGTGCTTCCAGATGTTATCAAGCCACTTTAAAGCCTCCAACTTGGCTTGACGACTGACATCTAGTGACGTCAGCCGGGACCAGCTGTTTAACGTGTCTTCTGAAGCACTTAGTTGGTGGTCACCCATCCTATTAGCCGACCTGCGTTCGTTGCTTAACAACGGCGAACTCTTCCTGCTTTTGTCAGTTTTTATTCATTCTGTAAGGGTCGTATACCCCCCACTGGACCAAACAATTTACTGTTCGGGGATCGAACCCGCGATCTCGGTGCAGTACCCAACTTAATATAACCTTACACCAAATCTATCCTTTCCGTCGCATTGATATCAAGGACAAGCATGATTATAGGAGGTATTATTTTTGTAAAACTTGCAACTTTAGGAAGTTCAATAAAATATTAGAAACTGGGATTCGTAATATGCGCTATTTTACAACTTTACTCCATTTATTATAACATAAGAAAAAAGAGGCTCATAGAAGCAGGGGTGCTAAACACTACCACCCTAGGGCCCGCGCTGACTCTTGCCGGCTAACAAATTTGTATAACCTGGCAAAGGCTTCTCAAGCCCTTCCGCCACAACATACTATGAAGGGGCTTAGCCCCTCCTAACTCTACCAAATCTAAATGTTACTGGTAACATTCAGATTTGGTAGAGTTACCTATAATGACAGTAAAAGTACGATTGGATTCACAACCCCTGCCTCTTTTAGGTTTTTAAGATCGACAATATAGTTTCACATAAGACAAAATAATTTAATTTAGTAAAAGCCCCATAAATTCTGAAGTTATTTACTTTAAATGAGAACAATTTTAAGTGTGACAGTTGGCTTAAGCCATAGATTTTAATAAGTTAGGCATAAATCTTAAAAGTTGTAATATTTATTGTACTTATACCACACATTGTACCCTAAAATAACCTTTTTTACTTCTGTCTAAAGCTAGTTATTGGAGTATAAGTAGGTATTCACTCTACAATGTAAGTAACTACTTAGAAATTTCAGACACAAAGTTGCAAGAAAATGTATTATTTAAGGTGTCTGTCCACTACACCGAATTATATTATAACCGAATCAGCTACGGCATTCCGGTTGGCGCCAAAACTAAATGACATCACAACCGAACTTTTTTTTAATAAGATACCTCAAACTCTTATTGAGCAGCCTCTTTTAAGCCACTAGCTTAACCTTGTGAAGAGGCTGCTCTTATTTAAAAAAAAGTTCGGATGTGATTTTTTTTAAAACGAAATTTATGAAAAGAGGTTACTATAATGTTACTATATTCTTATTTGAATGATAAGAATTTGTGGGCATCATAGATATAATCTGCTCCTCTGCACTTTGTGTCTTGTCTATACTTGATATGTAACCTAAACTATTGTAATCAAACAAGATTGAAAAGAGTAACTATCGAGTTTCTTGCCGGAAGCTTCTCGATAGAAGCAACTTCCGAACCGGTCGTAGAGTCACTTTGTTCATTTAGATTTTATGATTTTCTGTCTTGACGTGTCATAAGTGCTTGTTATAAGCTTACATGAATAAATGTTTTCTTTTTCACTTTACTTTCCTACGATTCGCCAATTTTCAATATTTTTGTTTGTTCATCCCGTCGAATAAATGCAGTGGAAATTAGAGCATTACGAAGTAAGATGGCGTAAAACTGAGTGATCGAATATGAAATAAGAGAGCGATGTGGTTTAAAAGAAGACGTTGTTACTAAAATTGAGATGGGAATGCTAATTTGGTCATATGGAAAGAATGGATGAAAGGCGATTTATAAGGCAAGGGTGAAAGGAACTGTTGGAAGGGGAAGGCCTAGTCGTACGTTTCTTGGACGAGTTCAAGATGTTCTCAGTAAAGGTGACGTCAAGAGTACCCATAACCGACGAGCGTGTATGAATGGACTCATGAAAGTAGAGGAAGCGCAAGGTGTGTCTCAGGATCGAAACAAGTGGAAAGAAGTGGTCTCTGCCTACCCCTTTGGGAAAGAGGCGTGATGGTATGTATGTGGTATAGTCGTCTCGTGGCAAGCTAACTTTATAAACGCAAAGGCATTGGACACACACAGCCAATAGTCATTGTGGGCAAATAGAGGTCAAAGATTACATGTCCACCTGTTTGCAATGCTTGTTCACGTGTTAGGAATATCCATTATTAATATTAATTTTAGGTCAAGTTGTAAAGTTTATACAGGGTGACTTTGGCAGGTCGATTTTTTTATAGTGGTCTTCAAGATGACCTCACTCCACCCGATGGGAAGCAGCCGTGAGGTCCATTATGGTTTTGACAAGCACTGTAATGGAGAACTACTTTGCTGGTCAATCTCAGTTGCAATTTTTTTCAAATAAGCTTTACAGGACAATATAAAACGTTCGTTATATACTTTTTTAAACTTTTAAACAATTTTTTAAACTTCAATTTAATTTAATTTATTTCCATGCATTTAATCTGTATTCAATTCAATGTCGTTGTCAATTTATACTTCGTATCATTTAATAGTGACCATATTATTATCATTATTGTTGTATTTAATTTCAATGTGCATGTCTACATTTATTATTATTTTTTAAAAACTATTCATGCATTTCTAATATTATGACATTGTGTTGATAACTGTATGTGATATGGATCCCTGTAATCCGAAATATTTTTTTTTAAACGTAGTGTTGTTAAAAAAACCGGCCAAGTGCGAGTCGGCCTCGCGCACCGAGGGTTCCGTACAAACCTGCAAGGTTTACAAAGTTCGTTCATTACGACAATCGAGTCATAACTATGGTATTTTTATTGCAAAATGAAATTCATAACATTACAATGGGGAAAGATGGAGGAGCATAAATTTAAGACAAAGATCTCTTTATCGTTTAAGTAATCCTTTGTTTTATATTAACACATATCATTTATCTATAATATAACTGAAACACTTATACTAGCCTTGCAGCAGACTTGCGAAATTTCTTTTATTAAAGTTATTTATTTACTAAGTTTTTTAGTCACTATTTAGAAATCTGGTTCAAAAATATTAGTTAAGTATTAAATTTGAACCAGACCTGTAAATGGTGACTGAAAAAGTTATGAATAGTACCACATTGAACATTGAAGTTCGAAAAAACGTGCAATAAAAATACCATAGTTATGACTCGATTGTCGTAATGAACAAACTTTGTAAACCTTGCAGGATATATATTTTGTAATGTAACTAAAAATTTAAGGTTTTCGGAATTTTTCCTTAATGTGTGCTATAAAACGTTGCTTCATGCCAAATTTCAAGATTCTAGGTCGACTGGAAGTACCCTTTAGGTTTTGATTCCCTTGCGAGTACTTGCGAGTTTCAAAATTGCTGTTTCTTTTGATTGCGTTGATATAGAAGTTTGATTTTGTTACAGCTTAAACTTATTATAGACCAGGGCCCTAACCATGAGCTCTTATAGCAAGATTATTTCAATGTTACTTTGCTTTTTCGTACCATGACGTCTTCAAAACAATACTTATTAAGTCCTGCTATCCTTGAGCAATATTGCTGTCAGAGCCCATACAAAATTGAGAAATTGGTACCATGAAGTGCTTTTTGACAATCAGCAATATTGTTTTAAGGCATCACGTGATCTGTTGCCATGACAATTAAAATTTTGTTATTACGTGAAATTTGGCAACAGCGCGTTCACACGGGTTACTTTTATTCATTAATTTACATAACAAATTCTATCGTTAGAAAAGTATTCTCTTTAACTAAAGGTGGGTTATTATTAGGTGAAAAAGTTAAATAAAAGATTATTCATAATTTTATTTAACTAAGTTAACTAAGTAGACAATATTGTATCATAAATTTATCTTGAATACATTTCGACGATGAGGTGCGAGTCTTCTTCACCCTACTAAATGTTCCCATAAAACCGATTTATTCATTTCAACTAAGCAAGAATACCTATTAAAACTAAATGCTTTTAAGCATTCCCCAAAAAAATATAGAAACATAATAGAATAAATTAGGTCATAAAATAACAAACTAAAGTTTGCGTTATATTCGAATACAAATAATAAATTCTGAAAAATAATCCCTAGTGTGATACACAATCGCTTACAAGTAAGGTTGCGTTACTTTTGCAGCAAGCTTAATTCAATATTACTTTTATTGACATCAAATGACATCCAACAAAATAATCTTGCGAAGTGTGGGGAAAAAACGAATGATGATTCTGGTTGTTCACTCTTAAATATGTACTTATCATGCCAAGCCGTTACTGAGATTAAAATCAATTAAAAAACCAAATGCCATGAAAATTAAGCTACGTCTGTCAGTCAAATTGAGATTTATTTACCAAAGCTAAGCTGTTTTGTATTTGTATATTTTTCACTTCAGATACCTACATAAATAATAAATACTACTCTTAGGTATACCATAAGGGGATAAGTTTTATCTCTATTTTAAGTTGCTACCAAACGTGTTTTGTTTCATCAGCCTTCCTGAAAGTACTTTTCAGTTCATTAAAGGGCCGCTGGATCCGGAAGCAGAGTCGCTTTCCTAGGGCCGTGTACTGACCCAGCAGGAAGCCGAAGTAGAGATGATCTCGTGGTCCCAACGAGCGTTGAGGTACCCTCGAAAGGGTTTTCCCCTAGTTCTATTTGTTGAAAAGAGATTTGAAATGATTGTCCACAATGGTTTTATGTTATTTGTATCATGCCTATTCAGGAGAAAGAAAACGAACGTTGATCACAAGAAATGGAAACATGGACATAAATATCTCAAACTTTAAAAAAATTAAGCGAGTGTAAAATGCAATGCTATCTCAAAAATAGAGCGACTGAAGTAATCTGATGCAGATCTGAGGCATTCGCAGCAGTACTGGGTGACTTAAGTTTATTAAACAAAAACGGTAATAAATCATTTCCAAAAATGTATTTGTTTTAACTCATTATTTGCAGCACTTGAAAGGTAATTTTATTATTATACACTTACAATCGGTTTGGTGTGATGGTTTACAAGTGGACTATTACACCAGTGTGCAGTGGTCGCGGGTTCGATCCCCGTACGTCTGTTGGTACTGGTCTGGGTGTTTCATATCTCTTTATATAAAAATGGATTGCTGTTCGTTAGTCTCGCTAAAACTCGTGAACGGCCAGACCGATTCGGCTAATTTTGGTTTTGGAATAGTTGTATTGGTCCAGGGAAGGTTTAAAAGGTGAGTAAACATGAGAAATACTAGGAATGTAGTGCAGAGCTATAATTTGGTTTTCTCTTAGCAAATGTTCCTACCCGTCACGTGACACTTAACGTTTGACAACAGCACGAAGTCTGTCGGGACAGCTAGTGTTTAATAAGTATGTAGGTATTCACAAAAAGAAAAGAAATTAAACATGCGTCTAGTATCCATCCATTCAGTTGTTTTTACGTGAAAGAGCAACACACATCTATCCATCCACACATACAAACTTTAGCATTTAAAATATCAGTATGATACTTCAATCACGATATTTCAGTATCATGACGTGCTATACGACGGGGCACTTTGTACCTATCATATCAAGCACTGTATTCATTATGTATTTAAGTAGGTAGGCATGTGTCCGAAACCAACAGTACAAGTTTTATCTTATGAAAACAGAAGGATAGTGTTAAAATTACCCAATGTTAATTATGTGTAAATGATTTTAGTCTTTCCCTAATTCGTCAAAAATATGAAATAATTAGGTGCCGCTTACTGCCCACTAGCGCCACCAATCGTTTTTTATTAATAGAGGTTTATTTCAGATATTTTGATGAAAATTGTTCAATATAGATAAATTTATTCTGTCAACATCTTTATGTACAGATAATATCTTATTTTAGGATCATAATTGAACAGTGTTTGTTTAAATATCTTAAAAAAAACACAATTCATGAAAACTATTGGTGGCGCTAGTGGGCAGAAAGAGACCCCCATTTAACTGCTCAGTGATAGTTAGTCAGTTATCTATATTCGAATAAGTTTATTATAAAACTGCTTAGAGTTTACCTATTTCACAAAGAAAAATATATATTCTGGCAGCAACATTTTACTTTTTAACCCTTTTTTCCATAGCTAACTATGACACGAAAACATGTCAATGTCATGTCATGTCATGACAACCAGCGTGGTGAAATGAAACAGGAAAACTAGTTATTATTTATATTTATGATTGTAAAATTAATGATTATTCATCATCGTAAGCAATAACGGCATGATCCTTAATCTCCGCCCAGAAAGTAAAGGTTGATAAATCTAGCAGCAGGAAGACAAAGTTTTGAAAAGTTTGTGAAGACATGGATTTGGATTCAATAAGTCATAGGATTTCTGAATAGATGTTTTATCTTGGATTTCAGAATTGCTAAATGTTGTGCATTTTAACACAAGCATATCAGTCCAGACAATCCTTGGCGGTAGGTAGCAATGATCTGTGAACAATAAACGTTAACGGTTTGAATGTCTTACATGCATACACATGTATATGTGAAACTGTGGAAAGTGAAATAAAGATTCGACTTATACTTTGTATTTTATTTTAAACTAGTTTCTAACATCTTTCACTGTGAAAGTTACACTACACTTAAAGCCGTCTTTTTTTCTCGGCTACATTTGCTGCGCGACATGGTGCAAAACATGAAGCTCAGCATGTTGATCAACGACGCGCAACTCCACTACCTACACGCCGCGCGTCATGTTTTAAACCACGCGCGCTGTTGTGCAACGTCGCCGGACATGTTGAGCATCACGCGGTGCTCGTCAATGAATGCCTAGTGGATACGCGGCTTAATTGTAGTCTGTATCTTTCATGTTTCCAGCTGTTACTTGAAAACAAAATATTCAACATGCCTTAAGGTTTCAAAACCAAACACAATATGAACATTCACGTTAATGAACTCACAATAAAGTATCTTAAGCGATGACTTTCGTTCCACTTACAAGTTTATTTATTGTTGCTTTTTGAGCTTCTTTGTGTACCTACCGATAGTAGGTAGGTATAAAGATAACCGCCAAAGCAAAGGCACAACCACATTTCCGCACTAAAATAAATCAGCCGCCTAAATCAATGAACAAATATTTGTCAAGCTATTTTATGGTCCTAAGAAAGAGTTCACTGTGGCTCGAGTGGCTTGATGATGTTTAGTTTTTATATAATTTGGAAAACAATGATGAAGAAGTTGCATTCACGGAACTTTTTTCGTGTGTCAGAATTGACGTAAAAGTATTCCTGCATTAAGGCTGCTGGTTGTCAAAAAGCCACGCTCACATCAAAACCAAATTAAGATTGTTTTAGGCTTTGGACCCCTTGGATGAAAAATTGACCGAATGATGATCTTTGTAGACTAATTTCGGCTGGCCTTTTTAGAAAATATTATCTTTAGTGTCAATGCCAGTATAAACAGTTTTTTTTGCAAGAATATTCATGCTAAGTATTCTTTTCTCGAAATTTTACTCCAAGCCTGCTTTAAGACAATTCGGACCGTAGACTTCAAAAGAGATGGTGCTATATAGTTCATATAGCGCTATCCCTTTCTGGCTTTCTAAAAAATCATTCGTTCTTTCCCAACACTTCGCAGGACTAAAATGATTGACTTCATGGTACGGTTTTTGAGCATTCCTTCCGCAGTCCTGCAGCAGTCTTACTTTAAAACAAGATTGTTTTCTATAAGCTTATGGTTAGGGCCCTGAGTATTTGGTATGAATTCCAATTTAATACCTCTACGCGTTTATGAGGAAATGGGTAGTAAGTTTAAAATTATTAAAAAAATATATATTAAGGGATGTAACTAAAAATTTATGGTTTTCGTAATTTTTCCTTTATCTATGTTATAAGACGTTGCTTCGTACCAAATTTCAAGATTCTGAGTTCACGGGAAGCACCCTGTAGGTTTTGATTCCCTTGCAAGTGTCGAAAATTTGCGGCATAAACGGCTGTATCTTTATATTGCGTTGGCTTAGAAGTTTGATTTTTTCACAGCTTCAAGGGACAGTAGACTTGAGTAATTGATATAAATTTCAGTTTCATACCTCCACGCGTTCCTGAGAAAAAGGGTCTTGACAGACGGACGGACAGACGGACAACAAAGTGATCCTATAAGGGTTCCGTTTTTTCCTTTTGAGGTACGGAACCCTAAAAATTGGCAAGTACTTGCAAATCACCCTGTATATTATTGTGTTGAACTATGCAGTCATAAAAAAGTGAAAGTACTTGAAAGCATGCCTAGTAGTTAAACACTCTGGCTCGGGACCAGGCTGGTATATAGGTACCAAGTTCAAGACTGGTCGGAACAGTTTTTTTGGTTTTGACTCAGAGAATGCATTTACGCACTATCCCGCTCCCTGGTTAGGAGAGCGACGGGGGAGTGTGGGACTCACCCACCCCAATAGGAAAGGGAATACCCACTAAACTCCGTGGAGACTATCTTCTGCGCGTTACCAAGGGTCCCCGAGTACCACCGCGAGGACCTCTACCGGCGGACTCCTGGCGCGCTATGCCGGTTTACCAGCTCAACGGGAGAGGGGTTTAAACCTCTCCTCTTACAAGCGACGATGTTAACGGCAGTGTTAATGGAGGCACCCCGTCCTCACCGTGTGCGGCAACCACTGGCAGTATTCTAATGGTCTTATTAATATATTTTTTTATTGTATGAAATTTTTCACTCAATGACTCGCCACTTGGCAACTTTATACATACATACATACCATCACGCCTCTTTCCCAACGGGGTAGGCAGAGACCACTTCTTTCCACTTGCTACGATCCTGACACACACTTTGCGCCTCCTCTACTTTCATGAGCCCTTTCATACATGCTCGTCGGTTAAGGGTACTCCTGACCTGACCCTTTCTGAGAACATCTTGAACTTGTCCAAGGAACGTTCGTCTAGGCCTTCCCCTTCCAACAGCTCCATTCACCCTCGCCTTATAAATCCGTTTCGTTAATCGCCTTTCATCCATTCTTTCCATATGACCAAACCACCTCACCATTCCCATCTCAATTTTTGTAATAACGTCTTCTTTCACACCACATCGTTCTCTTATAGCACAGTTTTTTATTCTATCACTCAGTTTCACCCCAGCCATACTTCGTAATGCTCTCATTTCCACTGCATTTATTTTACTTTCATCCTTCTTCTGCCATACCCAACTTTCACTACCGTACATTAATGTCGGTACCAGCACACCCCCGTGAACTGCCAGTCTGGCAACTTTATGGGCCATAATTTACTCTGCTTGTAGGTTGTCTGGAAGAGATTGCTTCTAGCAATAAGACCGAAAAGACAAATGTGTTATTTTGTGTGCAATAAAGTGTTTATCTATTTATCGTACGAGAACTCGGTTCTGAATCGCCCTTCTGGGCAAAGGCCCCCCTTCGGTTAACAGGCGTATGTAGTACTGCTTCGATGAAGCACATTTTGTCTCTGCTTTTGCCCCCAAAACACATGTAACAAATTTTCCGGCATTTGACGACCAATTTGGTATTACACCAAGTCGTTGAGAAGTCGGCTACTACACCAAAGGTCGCGGATTAGATCAACGCACAGTACACTACAAACATTTGTGAGCATGTACAGAGGCGCACACATCAACCTTTACATTGGGGCACCTTATGCGGCTGACATAAGGCACATTTTGCAATGGTTTTGTAAAGGTTGATGGTACATATAAGTATGTACTCATGAGTATCCCCAAGCTTTAACTACCTTATCTTGGGGCTAGATGGCGCTGTGTGGAATAATGTCCAGAGAATTGTATTTATTTATTTCATTCTGCAGATTAGTCCTGCCCAGCCCCACTACCGCCTGGCTGCAGCTATCCCCACATTAGGTGGCCAGCTACCTACCTACTTTAGTTTTAGATTTATTGACCTATCATATTAAGTTTACAACGGGAAGTATAGTCGCGGAATGAAAAGGTTGCCCAGTTTTCAAATAAATTCATTTACGCGTTTCAATCACATGTCACCTTTTTAACTGTGCACATGTCACCTTTTTAACAGGCTAGAGTATGTCGGAAAGTATGCTTTATAGTTTGTGTATAAAATTAAAATTCGATTAGACGTATGTTCCTTCACGATTGACAGTTGAACCAATACTTTTATTGGTTTGATCTTGCCAATGTCATCAATAAGCAAACAATAACAGATCTTAGTGGTCAACCCTTTCATTTCTCGACTGTACTTCGAGATTTTTGGTGATTCTGTCCACATGTTACAACAATGCCTATAAGCATAAGTTCGCCAATTGTACTTGTTTTTTATAGTGCAATAAAGAATAAATAAATAAATAAACATGTCTAACACCATGAGTAGGTTACCATCGCCTACAAGCTTTGATTAATTATATTATGCTGTCTACTTTTTAGTACCTACTTCTTTTTAAAAGTACCACGCGAAATGTGGGCTTCTAGATGTTCCATTCCGTTTGACTCTGACTACTCCATTTGGGGTACAGTCGTGAAGGTACGTTATGATGTTGTATTCTTAACATCATTGAGAAACCAGAATAGATAGTTTTGCCAACACCTTAACGCCTTAAGATATCATTATAGCAAATTTTACTTCTTATGACTTAATACTGTACGACAGCAATACTGCTTCAGGCGTTATAGTTATTTCAATAATGAGTTTTTTTTTTAAACGGTGTACCTAGTCAATATTTTTATCATCAGTATCTACTAAGTACCAAATAAAATGTTCTATTATCATTCGACTGCCGGTTTGGTGTGATCCGTGTGATGGTTAACAAGTTGGTTTCTACATCAGAGGTCGCGGGTGTCATTCCCCGCACAGTACAATCATTTGTATGCATGAACATGTTTGTTTTTATTTCTCCGGGTGTCTCCTATGTAGTTATACATAAATGTAATGTGCGGTATATAAAAAAAGTATATTGATATTTTTATTTATCCGTTGTCTAGTATACAAAAGTACAAGTATAGCGTAGTTGGGGCGAGGTGAACGTACGTCCAACAATATTTACAATCCTGAACTCTTGAACATTACTTACTTAAAGTTTGGTATAAGCAGTACCTATTTATATAACTAGCAATCATAGCTCATGCGCGGACTGCATACATAAAAAAGAATATTTGTTAAACTGATAAGAATATTACCAAATTTATCAATGGCGCCAAGGATCTCCCAAATTGAGATCTCTATAAATAGTAAACAAATTGTTTGTACACAGATTCTAATCGTATAGTGCTGTGGTTTAATATATCGACAGCTAAAGTTGACTTTTTTTTCTAAAACACGCAAGGAATACATGACAGTGGCACCATTTATTAGCAGATTTTAGCATTTGGGCAGCTTTGCAATCATTTTGGCCGATGCGTTTCATGTTTACACTAAAAAAACCTTTACTAACCTGGTTCTTTAATTTTGTTCTCCACCACTAGAAATATTATTAGATATTATTATGTAGGTACTTGGAAGTTCACGGGTCCATGGGGACCCGGTCCTTAGAAGCTTGCGTGGGGCCGAAGCCAACACGTTGAGGCTTTTTGGTACCATTTACTCTGATTTGAAATCACAACATTAGATGGTAAAAAAGGCGGACTTAATGCTAAGAAGGCATTCTTAGAAGGAAGAGAATGCCTCATTGGCATTAAGTCCGCCTTTTGTACCATTTATTGTCGTGCAATAAACAATAAATAAATAAAGATAGCATTCGTAGGCTTTTAAAATAAAAATATGTAAGTACTTGTTCAAGATTTGTCACGACATGTGAGAGCGATGGATTATTGAGAGCGGAAGAAGCGCATTGAGTAGGTAGGTATATCAGGATCGTAGCGAGTGAACAGATCTGAATTCAATTCAATCAATTCAATATTTCTTTATTCAAGTAGACCATTACACAGTACTTTCGAATCGTCAAGAATCTTAATTTGAACCACTTACTAATAAACATACCGATAATAATACAATATGTAAACAATACCTAAAATACATGTACGGTGGCCCCCACATCACGCTACCCATTTCCGTTCAGTCCTCCTTGCTCTATCGCGAACAAATGCCATTTGGCAAGAGCGAGAGAAAAAACGGAAATGGGGTAACCTGATGTGCTGTTGACTGTACATAAAGTGACTCTACCACCGGCGTCGGAAGGTTGTTTCTACTGGGAAGACCCGGCAAGAAACTCAGCAGTTACTCTTTTAAAATCGTCCAATGTTTTACAGTACAAGTGTGTATAGTTAAGGAAGAAAAGGCGTAGATATAGGTACATGTATGTTTTCTCGTGAACTTAATATAAATAATTGATGTCGATCATTAATTTAAATGACATCGATATTCACTATTTTTTTCACCACACTGTTAACATCACTATCGAGTTTCAGTAGCTTCATGAATGAACCGACAAAGAGTTGATAATTATGGTGGTGATAACCCATCGGAAATGGCGTCTGCCCTTAAAAGGGCAAACTTCAACCAAAGACAACAGATTAGATATTTTTAACTGTGGCAAAATCGCATTCACGCTTTAATTTTTTTTTTTCTATTTATCCGAAAAGTCTGAATCAATCTTTAAGTGAAAAAAAGGAGGGCCATGCATGAAAAAAGTATTGAATAACGAGTTTACAATAATATTTGAACACAAAAGCGTCATTTCTCGCGGAACGTTTCGTGTTTCGACGAAACAAAGAACGGAGGAAAATATTTTATGCTATGTGGTGGTACTTTAAAATCTATCAACGGATTGTGAATTTGGGTCAAAGGAATAATTTATGGGACCAATTTGTATTCGGTTTAGGTATGAGACGACGGAATACGTAAGCAATTGTTTGCGAAAGGCGAGATGACGTTCAACGAGACGGTAAAATTTCGTTGGAATCGGCGGTCAGGGACGCGGCCGCATAGATAGAGTAGAGTACATCAGCGGGAAGGAGTGTTGGGGGCACGGGCGTGGTGGCCGGGGGCACTCAAGCAGCAGCTGAGATGTGACACACCCATGGTCTCACCCTCAAATTCACAAACGACAATCGAGGCTAAGCACGCACTCACGCTCATGATGAATTGGGGGATCATACTCGGATGTCGACGGGACGTCGATCTGTTACATCCCTCAGATGTACGCTTAAATGCTGACCGAGTTGATCCTGCAGCATCAGCATTTTAGACCCAAGCCGTCGCGCCCGCTTCACGAGCGCACCAGTATACTCCCAACGCTGGTTCGCTTCAGTTGCCTTTCCAAGTCATTACTATTTTCGTGTTTAATAAAATCCTTTTTTTCAAAACCTCCCGGGAGAGGCTCGATATAACAGATCGTTCGGGACGGGGGCACGGTAAAGGATATACCTACGGGGCTGAAGATGCCGTACATTATACTGATGACTGATTTGGTGTAAGATTAAGATTCAGAAGTGGGCTATTACACCAGAGGTCGCGGGTTCGATCCCGCACAGTACAAACATTTGTGTGCATGAAAAAAAACTATTTAGTATGTTCATCCGTGGTCTAGTTTCCCATAGCACAAGCATTTAGTTGCTTAGATTGGGGCTAGATGGCGCTGTGTGGAAAAGTGTCCAGTAATATTCTCAGAGGTTGCTCAGCAAAAGCATGTTTGATGGAGTATAGTAGTAACAGAGTATAGTAGTATAGTAGGCGCAGTAGTAACAGCTTAGGTTTGAAAATCAGAAAAAGACATTTGGTCGTCTTGGCATCAGGCAGGAATCGAAGCCACATCTTTCGCTAACCGGGCGACTGCACTAACCACTGTGCTACCGAGACCATGAACAGACCGGCCGCATCTTTTTGGTATATTTACCCCAAGAGCCAGGGAGGCTAAATAATAAATCGGAAGTTAAATATTTGTAATAATAGATTTCCGAGTGTTAGAGGTGGATGCCTATGACATTGATGAAATCACCCTGACTCATCACATCATCATGAACGATGTTGCATTCAAAATTTGCTCTGCGAATTCGGCGGGCTTCTGAGTGTTTCGTTCATCATATTGGTAACTAACGATCAGTGTGCCTCTGACTTCTCCACTTGGGATATATTTTGGGTATGCTTCTTGCAAAAGAAGTTTGACCAACAATTACTAGTGCTGTGTCTCACGCTTGAAGAGGAAAATAAAAATTTCAAAATGATTACGGTCAGCTGAATGTTTGACGCACACCATTATTTTTTTTTAAGTAAGTACTTAAAAAAACGTGTCAGTTTAAGTTGGATTTTAACTCACAGTCGCAAAACAGGCCATTAAGACTACATACCTACCTAATTATTTTTTTCTGTAAAACATAGCCAAACTTTTTTGCTAAAGTGTCATCGTAGCCACAGATAAAAAAGTCCCACGTGTCGTTAAGCGGTCTTCACACCACTTAGTAGTTTTTATTAACACGTTTGCTATTGTTATTGTTACGTATTTGTCACGAGTTAACCATTACTATTTTGTGTATACTTTTTACCAATTTAATGTATGGTTAAACCATGATTTGTAATGACGACAGCATGATTTATAGTCTAACTAGACATCGGACTACAGAAGAAAAAAAGTTTGATAGTTTCCTTTGTCAAGTTTTTGTTACTGGTCACACAGAAAAAGTGATTTGCAAAACGAACTGAGTAGTTTGTTGCCTACAACAAAACCTTTTTGCTTAAGGCTGGGTATCCACTGTGTTCGCAAACTATGGCCCTCCTACACACTGCGCTCCTAACACTGCTTTAAGCTCATAGCCCGGCGACCCAGCAAACATCTTGCCATTCAAATTTGAGCATTAAGTTGTGAACAACCTTGGAAAGTCGTTTTTAATAGAGTTGCCCCCTTATTCATGAAAACTTCTACAGCTCTTCAACAACACGTTAACTTTTGTATTGTTTTGTATGTTTGTCTCTTTCATTCTTGTTGCTGCCGCCATTTGCGAGTAAGTGACATAATCCGCCAATTGCTCAAACTATGCTATAGCGTTGCGTTCGTTTTTATGAATAAGGGGATAACTCCCGAATACACAAACGTCAATTAAGGTTGAGCACGCCTTTACACTGCATAAGGAACTGACAGTGACAGCTGGTGATAGCTGTAGGCTGCAGTTGTGAGAGATCCTTAACTTTGATTTGAGTTAATGGATTCGGTGGTTTGCCGTCCGAAAATAGAAATGAAACTTGAAAATCAAATCAATTCCATAAAACTATTACACTTAACCTAAAAACCGTATGAACTATCGAATTAGTACATTGTAAGTACCTTAACACAGTTATTACAGTAAGAAAAGACATGTCAAGATTGTTTACTAAATTAAGAAGCCTTAAAAACATGTACAAGGAAAGACAAACAAACTTAATTATTGAGGAGTCCCCTTTTTAAGCTATTTCGACTTAGGTACTTATCTTTTTTTTAACTTAGATGTTGCCGCTATTAAGTCAAAGTTCACGGGAGTACAACTAGTACACAATATTTGATAAGTAGGTAATTAGTGAAGTATCTTCCTTTACGAGAGCGTCATGGTCCAGTGGTTAAACACTCTGGATCGGAACTAGGGTAGTCCCGGGTTCAAGTCTTGAACACTTTCTTTGTGTTCATTTAACGATTTGCCGCTTACTCTCCCGTGATGGAAAACATTGGTAAAAAAGCTATATAGTAATACTTAAAAGCATTTAAATTTTCTTTTCTACACTATAATACGAATACAGCATCTTTCTGCGCATTCACCGCTTGGGTTATCAAAGCGTGAATTAAAATCAGTTGCTAATGACGAAATCAGTCATTAAAAATCATCGAAAACAAGCCAAGAACATAGCAGACTGCTCCAACGTTACGATAACCCATATACACTGATATTGTTTAAAAAAACAATGATAAACTAAGCTACAATTTGACCCTTCAATGAACTGTACTGAGATCCTATTACAATCTCTTATAACCTGACAGTTTTAGTTTTAGTCACAAGCTCAGCTTTTGAGCTGCATAATTACCGTCTCAAGTCGTGTTTTGTGTGGTAAATAGTGTCAAAAAAACCCTTATTTTTCTTCATTGCTGTAATAACTTATTTAGCATGTTTTAGTCAAATTTCAATGAATGAAAAGACGTGAACTGAGCTTGAACTGAGCTGTAAAAAGATCGTAATAAGGCCCCTGTACTGGCCGGCCATAATGTCAGCTTGTCAATCAACCGCGCATCGCTCAGTCGACGCGCGCATCCAGTGGCGTCCGCACGCCATTTTTCCCGCGTAAAAGTCTCCGTTTCAAAAATGGAAAACAAAAACTTTGACCACGTTTTGCCTACAACTCTAATGTTGCCGAAAGAAAGTGATGATAAAATGGTTATTATAACTCCTAATAGTAACGGGGTGGGTAAGATTCTGATAAGGGAGGACACTATTTTGGCGGGATTGCAAGGATGTGCAGGGTGCGGGAAGGCAAGGTTCACATGTTCTGGTGTTAAGAATCAGTGGTCAGTGTTATGCTGGGGGAGACAGTCGGATAAGAAGTATTATACACGTGAGTAGATCAACTAATTAGCTTAGATTTACTTCATGTTAGATTATTTTGTTTACGTCTGTTTATTAGCCTACTAACGCTTGTTAACACTTAGTAAGAAGTAGTGCGTGATTAAAATAATTATTGAATCAACATAGGTACCGTATTTAGATAGAACATAATATTATTTTATAGTCTTTCATGAAGCTCATCAAATATTGCTGTCATTAGTAAGGATGACGTCTTTATCCCCCAAATTCACAAACGTCAATCAACGCTAAGCACGCGCTCACGCTCATGCTGTCCCGTAAAATGTCAATAGAACTGAAAGGAATAGCATGAGCGTGAGCGCATGCTTAGCGTTGATTGACGTTTGTGAATTCGGGGGTATGTCAGTTGTAAAGCCTAGCCGGAGGCTTCAGAATGCTTTGATAACATCTGACAACATGGTTTATCACTGACCTTACACCCCTCCAACAATCCGCACTGAGCCCACGTGTTGGGGTATGGCTCGCGCCCACCTCATAGTTAAAGTGAGGACTGACCCCAGCTGTGGGATGTATCAATTGCTTTTGTTGTTGAAGTAAAGGATCATTTATTCAGCTGTGCAAACAACCAAAATAGTCATTCAATGTTATTAACGAAATGCTAAGTAAGTAAATATCTACTATAATTGTTTTTCAATGAATAAACATAATAGGTATTTGATTAGGCAAAATACTATGATTATATTCATTGATGTATTATGTAGGTAGGTATCTATGTTACTTGCCCCCGAATTCACTAACGTCAGTCAACGCTAAGCACGCGCTCACGCTCATGCTGTCCCGTAAAATGTCAATAGAAATGAAAGGGACAGCATGAGCCTTGCGCGTGCTCAGCGTTGATTGACATTTGTGAATTCGCTAGTTAGAATCAAAACAATGATCAACGACTCATTCATATGTATAGCGTAGTGAGAGCGAGATGAGATCAAAAGACAAACGTATCAACTTGCAAACTAACCCCCGACTTCACAAACGCAAATCAAGGTTGAGAAGGTTGAGCATCCCTCAGATGTATAGATTGACCCCCTTATTCATGAAAACTTAAACAGCTCTTATAGAACACGATAACTTTTGTATCGCTTTGTCGCTGTCATTCTTGTTGCTGCCGCCATTTGCGAGTAAGTGACAGAACACGTCAATAGCTTAAACAATGCGTTAGCGTTGCGTTAGTTTTTATGAATAAGGGGGTAAACCTTTTAGTTATTTTGACATTTCACGTGACAGATTGAGCTTGAGCGCGTGCTTATCGTTGATTGACGTTTGTGAATTCGGGGGTAAAAGGTAAACAGGTAGTTGGACAGTACACATTGCAGTTTGGGACTTATAAAAGCTCGTTCAAAATTCTACAAAACAAAATACAGGATTCGTCATTTTTCACAATTAGGGATCTGTGTAAATATGATTATTCTAAAAGCATTGCCAGAACGAATCTTGAATAAAGACGAGTCGACGAAAACTAAAATCGTTCTCGTGTCTAGGAGCCCTAACTTATTCGCACTTTTCGTACACAGTCACACACACACCCAAATTTCTATGATTTTATTTCACAAATAGGAGTATTTTTACGTTGTTAAAACTGGGCTCAAAATATTGCGTACTAGCGGCCGCCCGCGACTTTGTCCGCGTGGAAGTTGAAAAAAAAGTAATGAAGTTTCATTCAAATCCATGCGACACGGCAGATATATCTTACACATACAAACTTTCGCATTTATTATAAGATCAGTAGGATTGGGATCCACTGTCACAACTGCGCCACGGGCACCTCCAATCTATAATTTAATGAAGAATTTATTCTGAAATTTAGGAAGGTAGGTATATTCTTTATGTGAAGTTTTTTTATTAAATGATCAGCTCCTGTTGGGCGCCACTTAGATAAGTGGCGCCCAAGCAAGGGTGACATTCTCAAAGCGCACTTAGAACGTTTGAACAGTGAATTGGAAAGGAAATGTATCGTTATGCTAAACCCAATAACTATGTGAATATGATCGTTTGAGTGAAAAGAAGTAACCTCCGGATTCTTAAACGTCAATCAATTGTAAATAGAACTAAAGGGACAGTTTTACGTCTGAGGGATGCTCAACGTTGATTTGCGATTGTGGATTCGGGGGTGAGGCGGGTGAGGAGGGTGAAGCCCAAGGCGGGGATAAGATTTTTGAATTATTTCCAAACTAATGAGAAAGAATACTTATTCTTACTGTTAGTGAGAATCGCTAGGCTTAACTGAACAAACATATTTTCTATATGACTGGACATTATTCCACACAGCGCCATCTAGCCCCAAACTAAATGCTAGTGCTAGGTATGCGATGTTGGACACGGGCATTTTTTTTTTTTGGCAATACCCAGACCAGACCAAACAGACATGTACATGCACACAAATGTTTGTACGGTGCGGGGGTCGAACCCGCGACCACTGGTGTAACAGCCCACTTCTGAACCATTACACCAAACAACAAATTGAATTGTGAACCTTTTTTGTATTCGGTTAAGAATCAAAACAATGACTAACTCGAAGACCTATTTAGCACAGTGTTACAATTGACACTTGAGACGCAATTGGTCGAGGGTTCAATTCTCGCGTCAGTGGCTGTAAAACGATCGCTTATATCCAGACGGTTTCTGAGAAAGAAATTGGAGTCCTTGATTGGCCCTCGACATGACTTAAAAACGTCCAAGTGGACGTACCTATTCGGCCACCATCAGATATCCGACTCACCATCAGATATCCTACTAATTATATAAATGCGGAAGGTTGTAAGTGTGGATGTGCCGTGTTGCTCTTTCACGTAAACACTACAGAATGGATTTTAATTAAACTTTACAAAAATGAAGCTTCATCATCTGAATCGCACATAGGGTACTTACAATTTATAAAGAAACTAACTGTCGCAACAAACTTCCTTCTGTTGTCAAACATTTATTGTCACGTGACAGGTAGTAACATTTACAAAAAGAATAAATAAATTAATTACTTCATTAATACCTGAATAGCTATAGTACCTATTCCGGTTGGCGCCAAAACTCACTTCGCTCGTAGTGAGTTATCTTTAAAATTATATTTCTTTGCGAATTTCTATTCAAATTCAATTCAAATTCAATATTTCTTTATTCAAGTAGACCAATGAACAGTACTTCCGAATCGTCAAGAATCTTATAAACATACACATAATCTTATATAAAAAAATGGATTGCTGTTCGTTAGTCTCGCTACAACTCGGGAATGGCTGGACCGATTTGGCTAATTTTAGTTTTGAATTATTTGTATTGGTCGAGGAAAGGTTTAAAAGGTGAGTAATCATGAGAAAATGCTAGGAATATAGTAAAAATCTCAATTTCAGTTTCCTTTTAGTAAATGTTACTACCTGTGACGTGACACTAAATGTTTGACAACAGAACGAAGTCTGTTGGGGCAGCTAGTAATCTCTATATATAAAAATGGATTGCTGTTCGTTAGTCTCGCTAAAACTCGGGAATGGCTGGACCGATTTGGCTAATTTTGGTTTTGAAATTTTTGTAATGGTCGAGGGAAGGTTTAAAAGGTGAGTAATCATGAGAAAATGCTAGGAATATAGTAAAAATCTCAATTTTAGTTTCCTCTTAGTAAATGTAACTACCTGTGACGTGACACTAAATGTTTGACAACAGAACGAAGTCTGTTGGGGCAGCTAGTAATCTCTATATATAAAAATGGATTGCTGTTCGTTAGTCTCGCTAAAACTCGGGAATGGCTGGACCGATTTGGCTAATTTTGGTTTTGAAATTTTTGTAATGGTCGAGGGAAGGTTTAAAAGGTGAGTAATCATGAGAAAATGCTAGGAATATAGTAAAAATCTCAATTTTAGTTTCCTCTTAGTAAATGTAACTACCTGTCACGTGACACTGAATGTTTGACAACAGAACGAAGTCTGTTGGGACAGCTAGTACAATATACGTATAAACAATACTTAAAATGCATGTACAACATAATGTGACTCTACCAACGGCGTCGGAAGGTTGTTTCTACTGAGAAGACCCGGCAAGAAACTCAGCAGTTACTCTTTTTAAATCGTCCAATGTTTTACAGTACAAAGTGAATGTTTGAATAAACCAACCAAGTCATACAGTTTTGACATGAAAATAAATAAAACAGGAAGTTAATAAGTAAACTTGGGTAAACTAAGTAAACTTGAGCAGACCAGTTCCCGAAGGTGGCACCTGTTCACAAGTTGACGTGTGAGGCAGCCATCATCCCACTCAACCATATTTTAGGGAATGGAATGATCCGTCACATTTTTCTTTGAGAGAAAATAACTAAGCCAAATAAATAACTTAAGAGTGCTTACCACTCCGTGACTCGATCTATGAATGTTATAACAATAATATAATTCACTAAAAACATGATTGATTGCTTCGAAGTATTCAAGTGCAGGAAACTCATTAAATGAATTAACAGTATATGCAGATGACTGCAATACATCCATGTCAGTATGACTAGCTAAATCTGCTGATGGAAAAAGCCTCTATAATTTATACTCCGTTCGCGTTAAGAATGCAGTAGGTTCATACTTGTCCTTCGATTCGATCTAGCACGTTCTCTAGCCAATCGAATCGTTCCTAATTAGAAAGTCAAGTCCACAATGACCAGCTGAACTCATACTTCCGAACGCAAAGGTTGTGGATCTTAGTTATTGTGTGCTACAGAATTAATTTCAAAAATCACTACGTTCTGAACGCGAACGAACTATAGTGTCAGTATGTAGCACTTAGCTTTTCACCCGCGGCTTTGCCTGGACGGAATTTCGTAAATATCTCCACTTCGTAGCGACCTAAGCTTATATTTTCAAATAAAAACTATCCTATGTCTTTTTCTAATGTACTGTGTACTGATTTTCATCAAAATTGGTTAAGTATTTCGGGCGTGAAATCGTAACAGACAGACACAGAGTTACTATCGCTTTTGAAGAAAGAAAGAAGCATTTGTAATATTAGTATGGATTTTTATGTCTTATGGGTCATGCCCGAAATAAATGATTTTGAATTTAATTTAATTAGTGTGGCTTAACAACATCAGACAATAAAGCTTATTTGTTGTTGTTTAACATTATTATGTTATGTTGTCGAGATGTTGTCCATGCTGAGTTTGCTCAGCTGGAGCAAGTCTGTGCCCAGCGGTGGGACGTCTCTTTGTTTGATTGTTGTAGAATTTTTTAACTCGCTTCCAAAAAAGAGGCGAAACCTCAGGGAAAACTCCAAAATGTACGCAGGCAAACTTTAAGCGATTTTTAGTGTGTTTACACACAAAAAATAACAAAAACGTGCAACGTCAAAGGTTGGCTTTTGTCTGTTTAAATTTTGTTTACTAATGATCTTCAAATTGCCCCATTTTATGTTATTATCCTACAAATAAATTAGGTATTTTGGCCAAATCGTTTGATTCGGACGCCACTTTTTTTTGCAATTCAATTCAATCCAATTCAAAATGTTTATTTCAGACAATCAAGTCTATACAGAAATTTAAAATATACTTAAGGGGCCTTAGAAGGTGAATACGTCAAAATGGACTGTTATCTATGAGCTATAATTGAAAATATTGAACGTTTTTCGCACTGAAATTTCTAATATGTATTACAGAACGTATGTGTGATGGGATGACTGTTTCCAACACACGATTGGAAAAACTTTGCTCGATAGAAAAAAATCCTGAAGTTACCTCTAAAATATCATATAAATGCTCATTACAACCGCATTGTACGATAATAATTCGTATAAAATCACAAAAACATAGGTATTTACCTTCTCGATTTCGTGACTGTTTTAGATTTAGAAAATTCTAAATATTTTCATTCACATTTTTATCAAAATAAAAAAGGCGAATTTCGCTGACCGCCTAACCCCCCCTAATACAGTAAGGGACATTATGTAACACAGAAAACAGAAAAAAACATAATATTGTCGTATAGGTAGTGAGCGTATGTACGAGTATGTATGGTTTCTTATGTTTTAAACTGATTTTCACACAGCAAAATCGCGGGTATAAGCTAATTGACTGGCCCTGACAAGTCCTAGTGCTACCTTCTAAAATATAACGTTCACCCTATAAAGAAACCTGTAATACTGTTCTAAACTTAAATACCTACCTACTAAGTATTTTCTGTAATACATTAAATTCATCGCATAGGAAACACTGACACCAGTCGAAACAGACGTCATGTTATTGCAGTACAACTTAAGGTTCGCTACTAGGGTCGGCCGGAGAGAAAATCTGTCAAATTTGAAAGCGATCGTGACAGCTATGGTCACACAGTGGTTGGGCCGTGCAATCCGTGCATAAATGCAATGCATAAATCCGGACGACCGTCTTGGTGTAATTGTTTAGAAGTCGGCTACTACACCAAAGGTCGCGGGTTCGATCCCCGCCCAGTACAAACATTTGTGTGCATGAACATGTCTGTTTGTATTGGTCTGGGTGTTTCCTATGTATAACAAGTATGTATTTACAAAAGAAAAAGTATTTGAGTATGTTTATCCGTTGTCTAGTATCCCATAAAAACGGAGTATAATTAACTCACTTGGGGCTAGATGGCGCTGTGTGGAATAATGTCCAGGGATATTTATTTATTTATTATTATTATAAATCGCGGCATGATAATCATTTGATGCGTTCACCAAAGATATTTTTATTTCGCCACCCAATATATTTCAGGATATAGGGCAAACAAAAGAAACAACAAACAAAAATTTTATTTTATTAAACATACTAACAAGCGGTTTTGCCAATTATTTTTTTACACTATTATTTGCAATCTATTCTCGTGACCACGTTATTTGCACAATGTTATATCTGGTACTTGACGATTCCATCGAGATTTAGTTGTAACTTGGTTTATCCGTTCGATCATCATCAACACAAAATATTTCTTGCATCCAATGCATATGATATAGCAATACACGGAGCCATTTCTAGTAACATGCAGAAGAACCCACTAATTAATTGGTCTTACTTGTAATGAAAAGCTGCAAGGAGCATTAAACGGAGCTATCTTGTTACTAACTAAAACGAGGAATTTAACAGTTGTCAACAGTTGATACACTTTTAGTGGATAATTTATTTTAGATAATAACACTTGAGTAATACCTTTAGTCTCCTGTAGAGGCCATCGCGCTGAATTTAATACAGAATCCACCGTGATCTTCATCTTACTGGAATTGATCTACGAGTAGAGCATAGTATGAAAGGAAGTCACCCTCCGCGTTTTTCTGTCTGTTTTTACATAAGCTTTCACTATCTAAATGATAGTTGATGCTAATTATATTTTCTAGAACGTTTGTCTGTATAGTTCATTCAAATTACTACAGTGAAAAGCTGTGTGCAAATAGCCAGTTAGAGATAAAAATGCTTGCACTGCCATTTTTCCATGGCTGACGTAAATATGATAATTCATATTTATATCAAAGTTCTATCTGATCCATTTTTTTAAAATTTAAAATGGGTTTGCGTTTGACATCAGTCTTGCCAGCCACGCTTACCCAAAAAATGCCTATTCACTCTTGCCTTGAAGACACCAAGGTTGTATGTATCCGGAAACACAGACGCAGGGAGGGCGTTCCACTCCTTAGCGGTGCGGATCAGAAAGGAAGCACCAAACCGCTTAGTTCGGACCGCTGGAAAGTCGACCACATGGAGATGAAAGCCCTCGCGGCGTCTTGTGGTCCGGTAGTAGAAAGTAGAGGGTGGTATCAGGTCATGAAGTTCTTGCGCACACTCTCCGAAATACACCTTATAAAAAACCGATAGACAGGCAACTCTACGCCGATGCTCCAAACTCGAGTTTGGTTCCAACGAGCGTCTCGTCACCTATCAGTCTCCTGGGTCTTCGGTCTACTGAGTCCAGTGCATCCAGCTGATACTTGGCAGAGCCATCCCAGAGGTGGCAGAAGTACTCCATACACAACCGAATTTGTGCTTGGTACAATTGTAAAAGCTGTTCCGGTGTGAAGTGTGTTTCCATTTCGAATAACTTGTCATTATGTTCTATTGCAATAACTATTTCTGTTTCGTATAAGCAAACGCAAACTTTAATTTTTTTTGCTCGAGATCTCCATTCTAATACTATGGAACGAGTGAAGTTTCTTTGACAGCCGTCTGCGCAGTCCCGCAAGTCAGTCTTCCACATGACGCCGGGTGAGTGCACGTCACTGCGTAAAGAATAGGAAAATGAAATGGCAACTAGTACGAAATTGTCAAACCCAAGAGAGCTTTTAATCAAGTGTACTTATGAATATAAACCTGCCATATAACTCTCATGGTGAATCATGATAAAATCATACGTTTGATAAATTATGCATAATGCATATGAGCAAACAGTACGGAGGAAAAAAAATAAAGTTGTACTATTTTCAACAAAAGACCCTATGTGCGCCTATTTCGTGTAAATTATCCGCGTAATTATAAATGTCATTTTCGTCAAAAGCGACGTGCGCTCACCTTGGGGACATGGGGGGGAGTGAGCTGCGACGGTGCGCGGACAGCTATCAAAGAAACTTCACTCACTCCATAGTAATTTGTATGGAGATTTCAAGCGAAAAATTCGGAATGTTTGGGAATTTTTTGCACAAAACTGAAATAAAGCAATGAAAAACAACTGATTGGCAATGCTTCTTTGATATCTGATCTTTACACGTTATTTAAAACACGTAAGTTGTTAGTTTATATGATGCCTAAACTTTTGAAATACGGGAGTGCGTTTTGCACGTTTTTAGCAATATTCAGATTTTTTTTCACATTAATCTAGTAAGTTGATCCATATACTGGAAGTTTGAGCTGATTGTGCAACTCTTTGACTACTATGACGATTTTTTTCGTGCCTCATACTTCATATTTTCTATATAAAACTTTAGTTTTCCCGAGAGCCGTTTTCCTGGTATCGCACCTTAATTATACTGTCAAATCGAACCACCACTTTGGTGGTGGCACTACCTTTGGTGTATTAGCCAACTTCTTAACCCAACACTAAAAATCAGTCATCAACTTCATTTCAGTAATTTGAGATATGAAGTCTCAACCATTTTGGATTGACTCTGTATTCTGCCCAGTGCCGTATTTAGGGTGGGGCCAGCGCGAAAGCTGCAGGGGCGCTAGGTGCAATTATAGAAAAGCTAGTACCACCGGCCAAAAGCTCACTCTTTTTTGATTAGCCACTACCTATTTGGAGGGCCACAAGGAATTTGCCTAACCTTATTATTAGCACTACAACTACACAGTGAGCTCTTAATGAAAATTGAAAACTTACAGTAGTTTTCAACGGTAAACCTAAGTGGTTTTTTAGAAGCTATATGGCAGTAAGTCATTGTAGCTAAATACAATAGTAAATAAAAAAAAAAATTGTTAAAACGAGTTTGAAGTTTTTTTTACATTTTCGTCGTTGAACGAGGAAGGAGCCAGCCATGCTGTCTCGAGTTGCCGAAACCATGCCGTGATATTTCTGAAGGCATAGAAAAAAAGCCCGCAATTTACTGTACGTGCCAATTTCGTTTCAACGAAAATATAAATAGCGTTATATTCATTCTCAGACAAAAACATGTAATACAATAGTAGACTGACTAACAAAGTGGTAACGAGCTGTCTCAGCGACATATTCATTATTTTTCCGAGGAATTATGCATCGGAAAGGCACGAATTAAGGGCTTACCAAAGTCCAGCTCTGGGGTGGCATTCCGGCTGACATCACTTCACATCTCGGTGCTTCACGCTTACTTTAATCATCACGCTTTACTTTGAATTAGTGTTTTTTCTCATATTGTATGTAAATAATTAATGTGATTTGGCTCAGTTCTTTTCTCTCAAACGACGAGTCGCAAAGAAATTGAATTTTAAAGATAACTCCCCACGAGTGAAGTGAGTTTTGATGCCAACCAGAATACCATAACTTTAACGAAAGTTAACGGTTCGGTTATCAATGCAGTGGTGAGATTATGTGATGTTTACTCTTCCAACTCACTTCAACTACAACAGACGATCGATTAGCTGTGATGATTCAGAAATAGGCTATTACACCAGAGGTCGCGGGAACGATCCCCGCACAGTACAAACATTGAAACAGTGAAAAGCGACCCCGCCACGTGTCACTAGTTGTTATCGGGAGTGAGATGTTGCAATGATCTTAAGTTTCGCAGAAAATGTGTGCGTACAAAAGAAGGTGAAAAAACGTCGATCATTCAAAACAACACGCAAATCACCTTTCTCCTCCGCAAATCAACCAAAAATCCCCAGTCAAATGTTTCACCTAACTCCCCGTGACAAAGTTGAAATTAGTACATCAGCTGTGCGCAAACAAATGCGTCTAATTAAAAATAATTTGTCACTACACGTGTGAATTGTATTAATAGATCACACGCGACGGTCGATACATTGTATGAGCGTGCCATAGTTCTGCCGAAAGTAATCTCTTTAAGTTCACGAACCGAAAAGGTCAGACAACTGATAGAAATAGAGCAATTGTAATTGTGCGCAGACACACTTCAAAGTTGAGCAGCTCTCAGAAGTATAGCAACTTTCAGTTAAAAAGACAACCAGCTTTCCGAACGCGTGAAATGCGGTTATTAACAATCGGGTATTAGGGATGGAAATAGGAATTTCGCTCGCTGTAGTTTTCTTTGTGAAGGTCTATATCCAGCTGTGAAATCAGATTTGGATAAGACAAGCCCCCCCTCTCCCAACACTCATCTGGCGGGAACACACCTAATTTGCGACGAACTCTACGGTGATGGAAAACACCGATATAAAACCCAAGCACCCCGTATCACGGCGGTAGGCTCGCCTCTCACCACGTTGGTTTAAATTCCCTCGGCGAAATGTGGGCTTCAGAATGTTCCGTTTGCCATGACGGCAAAAATCAGTGTGACTAACCCATTAGGGATATGGTCGGGTATGTTATGTTATGTTATATTTTTTCCAATTTGTAAGAAACTGTCTCAATAAACAATGATTATTGAGTCTCACAATCATAAATAAAGCCATGTAACGACTTGTTTATTGAACTAAATGATTGAAACCGCCAACTCATCACTTAAGAACTGACTGACACTCCTGACCCCAGAATCAAACCGGCGTCGTTGAATTGAACGATTTGGTCAATTTCTTCTAATTTTAGTTAACTTCGTCTCAGGGGTAGCTTTCATTTTTAACAACATAGCCAAGGGCTTTGAGATTTCATGATCACAAAATAAAAAAGAGGCAAAATTAAAAAATATATTAATAAAAACTTGATTTCTAATATTAATTATCTATGTAGATGCTGTCAATTTAGCCAGTATGACAATTACTAAATCCTACTAATATTATGAATGCGAAAGTTTGTGTGTGTGGATGTGCAGTGTTGCTCTTTCACGTAAAAACTACTTGATGGATTTTAATGAAACTTAACAGTACTATAGCTTATGCATCTGAATAGCACATAGGCTACAATTTATACAGATATATCACATTTTTTTAACCTAACTCCACGCGGACGTAGTCGCGGGCGGGCGCTAGTTGCTTATAAAATCATCATCTCATCAGTTCATTGACCGCTGTACCTACATAATGTGACTACCACCGGCGATGGAATGTTGTCTCAACCTGTGTTTCTACTGAGAAGACCCTGCAAGAAACTCAGCAAATACTCTCCTTTTAAAATGCCTACTCGTATGTTCAAATGAACTAACAGTCATGCAGTAAAAATCACTAAATAGACATTGGTTAGCAATCATAACAATGCTTAGAGCTTGCCCTTATTTCTACTATCGCCCCACGTGATAGCCCTTCCCAACATAGCATAACTAATCATACACTATATGCCTCTAGTCTTAATAGACAGCAATTATAAATGTGTATAGTCTTCAACTCACGCGCAACTGGCCGCAGCCAGGGGCGTATTTCAAATTTTGGCGCCCCAGAAGTGTGCAACTTGCTGTTTCATAGAATTGAAAAGAAAGCAAAACATGGGATTTGTATTTCGGCCATCTCCGTGCTTCGGCAGGCACGTCAAGCTGTTGGTCCCCAGATCTCAGTCGTTAAGCCTAGTCAGAGGCCTTAGGGCGGCTTGATAACATCTGACATTAAGGTTGCTCTCTAACCTTAAACCCTTCCAACAATACGCACTGAGCCCGCATGTTGGAGTATGGCTCGTTCCACCTCATAGTTGAGGTGAGGCCTGTGCCCAGCTGTGGGACGTATTTAGGCCGTTTATGTTATGTTTAAGAGATTCAGAAGTAAATTCATTTTCAGTAATTTCAGATGGGTCAAAAAATCGTTCGCTTTTTGCCAATACATCACTTCATTTTGTTCACCCTCGTTCTACCCATTCACGGCTATGGTTAAAGTACTTACCAATGGAAATGAATTGTATAACTCTCACTTTAGGGGCCCAATGCTAGAGATGGCTGCCCTTTGCCATGCTCCAAGCCAGTGCCCCTTTGACCATAACCGAAATACGTCCCTGTCTGTGGACTTCGCACTGTAGTATGAGTGTTAGTAGCAGTAAGAGCTCAGTTTATGTCAGGTAGAACTGTAGTTATGGCAGCCTGTATCAGCTTCATACATAAGCATAAAACAGATTAAACAGGGTGTTCAGTTCGAAACGTGCAATTCAAAATGTTCGCCATGAAATCGCCCATCAAGAAACGCTTTACCCCTCAGAACATAGAATTCTTCCTATGTTCTGTGCTTCACCCTCTGGGCTGGCAAAATGTTTAATGTTACAAAACCCCTTTTACTAAGGGACAGTGGGAATAAAGGAAATTAATAATGATGTTCATGCCTTATGAAGAGGTCGAACTCACGACTCCCAACTTAACAGTCAGGATCATTAAAACCTGACCTAATAAGCGAGTCTTACCAGTCATTCTCGTCTTAAACGGAGTTACGAGTTACGACATCGCGTGTGCTAAATCGTACATTATTAAATGTTCCCGTACGAGTAATCGTTTTGACGGCCGAAGGTGTATTTAACCCTTAACTGACGGTCTCAATAATCTACCGACAGTTAACCAACGTACCAGAAATGTATCGTTATCAGAAAATATGCTAACCGAAATTTTAATCCTTGATAGACCAAAAATCATCAGTTACAATATGATGTCTCAATAACAAGATTGAACTCAGATACATATCTTTCATCTTCATTAACTTAGGCACCTACGTCTCTCAGTTTGGTTTTGACGTTTGGTTTCTTCTAAATAGTGAAAAAATTACCTCCTCTAAGGACGGAAAATGAAAAATATACTTCACAAAGAAATTACACAACAAGGTTTACAGAGCTAAGGACGTGTAATTTAAGTGAACGTATAAAAATTGGCGAATTTTGCATTGAGTAATAGTAACTACCTACCTAGGTAGGTAGATGTCTAAAAAATAATACATTGGTCAAAGACTACTCTAGCGTCTGGAAATTTAGTTTTTTGGATTTTCAAAGAATAAAAGAATAGTACATTGTTATCCTAGGGGTGAAAGTAACTTATTTAGTCCCGAGACGGGGTTTGGCGCCCGTAACGAAGTGAGGGCGCCAATAGTTCGAGGGACTAAATAAGTCTTTAACCCGAGGTAAACACTGTGCTTTTCATTACAAATACGAGGAAAGTAAAAATAAAAACATGAATTAATTCATGAAGATCGAATTGCCGCTTTCCCGCCTATTTTGTTTGTTTTTTTTTCTGTGGCCGGCACGCTATTGAGCCATTATTTTTTATTTTCATCATTGGAAAAATGGTAAATATTTTGCTCAAAGCTAAGTTATTTTAAAGAAATTGTTGAAACATAATTATAATAAAGTTATTTAAAAAATATATATTCTCTAATCAATACTTAACTTTAAGTTATTTCAATTTTACATCGTGGCTGTATAGAAAGTTGGAACATGGTTCAATAGTTAAGTGAAAAAGAACTAGTTTTTTTTAAAATAATATGACAGCTGTCAGTTGAAAGTGATTCTCCCTAGAGATGAAAAGTATTACTTTCAGCCCGCTTCTCAGGTCAGTAATGACCTACTTTCAGAGTATGAGTAATGAAAAGAAATTTCCTATTGGGTACATAACAAACATAAACAATAAAGATAACTATAAAAAAGAATTACAAGTACCTACACAGTGCAGTGTCACAAATTGCAAGGAGCATATCATCTTGTGGGTGCGTGAACGACTGTGTGTGTGAGTTTGCGTGTGTGTACAATTTTTTCGTTCAAAAGCTACAAATGTGCATTATAGGGTTAAACGTGTTAACTCGCACATTAGAAGTAAGTCATTCAAGTCATCGTTTAATTGTAAATAATGGGTTAGTGATGTTAATAGTCGATATCGACTGTGTCAATCTAAACTACCGATGAATTGAGTGAAAAAAGAAGAAATATTTATTTTTGTCATATCGTACATAAGTCAATGATATTATAAAAAAAAAAGAGGTAGGTATGTTATTTGTGCTAAAAAAGTGGCACCCTAAATCAGAACTTTTCGTACACCTGAGCGAAGCATTGACAGAGTTGACAGTTTGATACCCCACTGCGCAACATGTATCTGTCTCGTTTACGCTCTAGTAAATAATCATACTATCTTGTTCACACGTTGTAACACGGCCAGATTAACTACGTCTTACCGCGTGGACAATTTTTGACTTCCTGTCAGTACTGACATAACCTATCTATGTCTTTTTTATTACAATATCATTGCCATAAGTAATGTTTTTGTTAAGATAATGTTATGTCTGTCGATCGGATGATTTTTGTTATTAAAAAAAACGGTCAGAAGTCAGATAATGAATAGTAATAAATATTTATTGTAAACACATTATCATTTAACCTGCTTCAAATAATTATAAACAAAGATCAGAAGTGCATTATTATGTAATATTGTCAGGTGTATAGTAAGTTTAAAAAGCTAGTAACTTTTGTTCGTTGTTTGCAAAACAATGAATTAAAAGTAATATACTATCGCACAATGACCTGGCTTCCTCCGATAATTTTATAATGTAACAAATCGACTAGAGAAGCAATGATATTATAATGAAAAAGAGGTAGTAGATAGTTTATATCGCTACTGATGACGAAATTGTCCCCTGGCGTATGTACCTATAATTTGACCGTGTGCACCAAAAAGTATGACTATTTACTAGAGAGACAGATACATGTTGCGCAGTGTTGTCTCAAACTGTCAATGCTTTGCTCAGGTGGTCAAAAGTCCTGATTTCGAGTGCCAGATTTTTAGCACAAGTAACCTATCTACGTATTTGTATTACAATATCATTGGGAAGGCCTATGTTCAGCAGTGGACGTCATTTGGCTGTTAATACTGACTTTCTTGACATGTTCGAATCCAGACATTCTCTTTTTCTTACTGTTGTTTTTGTTGTATTGATGATATGTAAGTTTAACTGTTGTTTTTTGTATTGTTCTAGTACTGACACTACTCTCTGCTACGTTCGTCCTCAGCCTGATTGGAACAATATTCTTCTGTTTTACGAATACAATCAATGACGCCATTTTGTCTGTAAGTTTGCCTTTTTTATATCTTTTCCGTCAGAAGTTAAATTATTGCTTAGAACATGCTCCTACTACAATAAATAGTATACTTACATTTGGTCCAAGTGGACCGACGATCTTGTCAAGGTCGCGGGAAGCCGCTGGATGCGGACAGCGCAGGACCGACCGTTGTGGAGATCCTTGGGGGAGGACTATGCCCAGCTGTGGGCGTCGTTGGGCTGACATGATGATCATGATGATGATGACTTACATTTGGAAGTTTTGTAGCCTCACACAGATTTACTAGAGTTTGCGCTAACCTTGATCAGAGAAGACGAACAGTGCGAAACTAATAGGAGGTCCTTGTCACAGTAAATATAACAGTAGGTTATCTAAGGCCGCCCGCCGAGTTATTAGCCTAGCGTGCTCACAGACACGTGGCACAGCCCGTCCGTACTGCCACCACCTTATTCCCTCATATTTTATGCTAGCGTGTGCGTGTAATCGCGTGCCGACACGGCTCGCGACGCGAACGCACACATTCAATCCGAGAGCGACACGTTTTGTATGTAGATATTTAACTGTTCTCTGTTTACTGTGTCCTTTTTGAGTTAAAAGCCCTAAATAACAAGCTTACTGCTAACTGACACAGGCAATTACTTCAGTGTTACAAAACAACATAACATGGAAGATTCCTAAGTCACTGCTAATTGGTGTCTTAATAGTACAGTCAGCGGCATGACAGGCTACTTACTCATTTCCGTTTTTTGATGGTGGGTTAAAATGGCAACAGCCGATGTTTTTTCCCATAGGGGTTTCAATCTGCAAGTAAAAAAATTATTTTGGCGTTTTGTATAACTCTAATGTGATCATTTCAAAAATATTTCTATGAAAATAAGGGAAAAAACCAGATCAAGGTAAAATCAATAGACGATTAAAGTTGTCATTTTTTTCTTGTCACAATCGAGATGAGGTTTGACGTTAGCCAGAATATAGCAGGTTTCGTTGTTAGAAACCTAAATAGTTTTTGTAGAAATTAGCCTGGAGACTCATTTGAGCATTTCTTCATTACATAAAGTTAAGTATTTGGTGGTTCAATGAAAGCTTTTTTAATACCTACTACAATAATTACAGAGTCGTATGTCGTTTAAAAAGTCACCAAAATCTGGAACCAGTGAAACATTAAGCATTTTAACTGTGTATACCAATGATGTTACAATAAAAAAGAAGTACTCAGGTTATGTCAGTACTGGCGCGAGGTCAAAAATTGTCCCCTGACGTACGTACCTATGATTTGACCGCGTGTACAAGATAGCAAGATTATTTACTAGAGCGTAAACGAGACAGATACATGTTGTGCAGTGTCTGTTAGCAGTGTTGTGTCAAACTGTCAATGCTTTGCTCATGTGGTCAAAGTCCTGATTTCGGGTGCCACTTTTTTAGCACAAATAACCTATCTACGTCTTTTTATTATAATGTCATTGGGACAGCATGAGTTTGAAGGCGTGCTCAGCCTTGATTGACGTTTGTGAATTTAGGGTTAGGCACGTACTTACTAGGTTAGGTTTCAAAGAGCTGTTTTTGTAAGTCATTCTAATACACCTTAGACATACAAAGGCTTTTAGATATTAGTCAAAAACGTACAGTTCATAAAGTTCAAGTGACTTCCGGTGTGAATTTAAATGGACAGTTGACTACAGGAAAAACAATTTTAAGTGCACTTTTGATATTTTTTTGGCCATCGCAACGAGTGTTTTTTTCACGGAACAGAAAAAACAGCGGCCATGGTAAGAAGTGTTTTTTTAAATCACTTAGAGCATCTCATAAACATCTAAGTATAAATTAAAAGTCAATGTTTTCTTCTGGTATTTCTATCTTGAAAAAGGATACAATGAAATTTAAAAGAGCAACATCGCCGCACGTGTTGCGCGTCACTTGCTGCCTAGTGTAAACGCAGCTTGAGGTATCTTTTTGTCTCTTTCATTTGGCATTATTAATACTGTATCCTTACAGTGACATTATGAAAAAAAAAGACGTAGATAGGTTACTTGTGCTAAAAAAAACGCGCCACAGTGGCACCTGAAATCAAAACTTCGAACACCTGAGCAAAGCATTGACAGTTTGCGACAACACTGCGCAACATATGTCTGTCTCGTACACCTGTACGAATCGTTCTGGTTTCGGGTGCCACTTTTTAGTAACCTATCTACGTATTTTTATTATAAAATCATTGCTCTATTGTATATTGATGACATTTTTTTTTCCCCAGAACATGGTGATAAGAAACAACTCCCTCGCGTACAAGGTCTGGAAGCGGCCCAACGTCCAGCCTCTGATGAAGGTCCACATATTCAACTACACCAACTGGAGAGATGTCAGGGATGGGCTGGCTGACCGTCTACATGTGGAAGATGTTGGGCCGTTTGTATACTCGTGAGTATAACTAAGTACACAAAAAATAACATTCAACCATCAATAAAAATTAATTAATCACAACTTCAGAACATCATCGGACTTAATGCCAAAAAGGCATTCTCTACCGGTCAACCATTAGGCTAAGCAGATAAGTACAAGGTGGTAGGGTTTTTTGTCTCGTAGGAAATGCTTTTACGCATACCCGCCCACCAGACGGCAACGGGTTATGTGGGACACCCCTGGCAAGGTTATACCCAGTGGCATACCCACTAAAAACTCCGGGACTCCCTCTCATCGTCCATGTTGGAGGAACTGAGGTGACTGGCACGAAGCCTTCTAAGTTCCCCCGGACGGAACCCGTCCTCATGACGGGTAAGAAGTGGCCCCCACCACGTGGGCAGGGCTACTAGGGACAAGCGAGAGGCCGTCCCTACCCTGCACCTACTAGCCATCAAGCGACGTCAATTTTTAACGCGCCTTCCTAGGCTCCTGCGTAATCATCACTGACAGCCAGTTCACACCTAGCGTTTGTTAGGAGATTTCACAGCGAGGCGATCTCGAAGCGTTCACGCCGCGATTTCGCAGCGATAGTTCCGCCATAAAATAAACGCCGCGTACACGCTGCGAATTCGCGGGCGGTATCGGCCGGTGAACGCCCCATCCATCAGTCAAATTCAAAGCGGGCTTCACGGTGTTTATTTTATCGCGGAACTATCGCCTCGCCTTGAAATCGCTACTGTGAACAGGCTTTAAGCCGTGTTGGTCACCCATCCAGCTTAACGTTCACATCGCTAACCGTTGTCGCTGTCGCCAATAGCCATGAACACCTCTTGAACCACATAACAATGTTATCAGTAAAACAATATTAGCGCCCACCACCCATGGCTTCGTCAGAATTTTATTGATATCATAAAATAACTACGTATCTAATTTTAGTAACTTTCATAATAATGTAGAGGGACCATAGAATACGTTATTTCATAGGACAGTCTTCGAGGACGTTTTTGTGTACATTAGAGAGAGAGATTAGTGGCGCCAAAGTTTTTTTAAAATTTAACCTGATATGTCCCACTGCTGGGCAAAGGTCTTCCCCAAAGCTCTCCAACTGTGCCTGTTATGAGCCAATATTACAATAAAAAAGAGGTAAAAAAGTGCTAAAAAAGTGGCACCTGGAAACTGAACTACATTAGACGGCTACATTACACACGAGCTGAGTCTCGCGAAAGTCAAAAAAAAAAGTTAAGTCAACTGACAATGACAGCGTTGACAGTTTCAGACGACACTGCGCAAACTGTATCTGTCTCGTTTACGCTCTAGTATGTAATCATAACACGGGCAAATCCACTACGACGTACGCTGTGGCCAATTTTATCTTCGCATCAGTACTGACATAAGCTTTCTACCTCTTTTTCATTGTATTATTGAATGGCGTTATATCATATCGTCATTAAAAATACTACTCCAACTATAGAATGGTTTTCGGTTGTCCTTACACCTTATCCCAATCTTCTCCATACATCTCGACCCTATGACAAAGCTCTGCCAATCTTCCTCGTCACATCATCCCTTCATATTATCCCGGGCCGTCCCCTGCAAAGAAAACCGTCAATTATAAAAATCAAACTTTTGTAGCTTTTAAAACTCATTTTGGTGAATTGGAAAGAATATTTTGTTGTTAACCCAGCAAACAAATCAGTTCGCAAGTGACTTCACACACTATTGTTATTGTAATTAGATACTTACCAAACATTTTCTTTCACATTACACACTTTTCACAACTTTTCAAAGTGTTTTTCCTGTCTAACATAAAACCAAATTTCAATCACCTAAGGGCAAGGTCTATGTATACAGTAGTTTCAATAGTAGTAGTTTTTTCAATAGTTATTTATTGGTAATTGATAATTACATGTCAATAATACAAAATAATATCTAGTACATACAATGTACATTGAGGAAAAAGTAATAATAATACAGGTATGTCAATGTGGAAATGTCAAAATTATTGCATAAATTATACCATTATAAATGTCAAAAAACTAAATTATGCAAATATAAATTATGTCAAAATAAATTATGTCAAAATAATAAATTTTACAAATATGAATGTCAACAATTCCAGTATACAAATAAAAATGTCAAAAATTCAAGTATACAATATAAATGTCAAAAATAAATTTAATTATACAATTATAAATGTCAAAAATTTAAAACAAAAAAAAAAGAAACTAGCAATGTCAATCAATGTCAAGTGAATATGGACTATTAACACCGCCTGTTTATTCACTTAAGTTTAATGAATTCGTCGTAACTGTAAAAAGTATTTTGAATAAGCCATCGCTTCAGTCTTGACTTAAAACTAGCAAGACTGGTGGAGTTGATGACGTTGTCGGGTAGTCTGTTGTACACAGTGGGACCCATGACGTGAGCAATCCTACAAGACTTCTCCAGTCGCCGTGGCACCGATACAAGTTTATCCTTGTTCCGCGTACTGTATGCGTGTATGTCACTATGCTTTGTATAAAGCTCTTGGTTCAATCTCACGTATACTGCCACTTGGTAAATTACAATCGACGGCAGAGTCAGAATGCCAAAATCCTTAAAATGTGGCCTAGCTGATTCGTCCTGCGGTATCCGAGCAATAGCTCGTACGGCCCTTTTCTGCATTCGGAGTACGCGCTCCCAGTCGGCAGCGCGTCCCCATAGCTCGGCGCCGTACTGCAGTACTGAGTGAACCGTGGCGAAGTAGCACGTACGTACCGCGTCTTTCGGGACGACCCGAGCGAGACGACTGAGTGCGAAACATGCAGCGAAGCATGCATACAGCTTTGTTATATTAATCTATAAATATACCTACCATATCAATCTCAAGGATTTTCTTATCTCGCTAAAGTCATGGCTTCAAATTCATCACCTAGTCTTCGTGATAATACAAAATTACAATTTATTTTAACGATCTGTTTGATTTTGTCTTTATCTCAGTTTTGTTAAGTATAATGTTATTATTACTTACAAATCTTACAATGTGTTCATTTTAACAATACTTTTTTATTTAAAACTATTCACATAGTTTTTGTCCGGCCGTGGAACTTTGAAATCTGTAACGTCTTGTGAATTTCATGAATAGGAATTTAAAGAATCACAGCCTCGCTGCCAAACTCAGAACCGCAGAGTTTTACTCGGCAAGAGTCCGACATAACCTCATATAATCTTAATCATCCTATCCTGTCCCACTGCAGGGCAAAGGCCTACCCTTCTGGTCTCCATCCCACACGATCCAAGGCCAATCTCTCTCACAAGAATTCAGTTCATTCCACCTTCTCCTATGCCTTCCGCGCAGCCTTTGTTCCAGGATCCAGTTGGTTGTTGTCCTCGCCCACGGCTCAGCCGTTATGCGGCAGACGTGTTCAGCTCAGTTCCACTTAAGCTTGGCGGTTGTTTGACCCACGTCTGCGATTCCCGTTACCTCTTACTACCTCCTATATAAAAAAATGCCTAAACAGGGTGTTACAAAAATACCCCTAAAAACTGAGGGGGGTTATACAGACTCCTAAAAGGAGTCCCTTGTTAATTTCTTACAGTCGTAGCTCTTAATTTGAATTTCGAGTAAATTAACGTAAAATAAATACATCGATCATAGAAACACCCAGCACTCATTTGGTTTTAATCTTACTCAATACTCAATCATTTATTGGCATGGTTTTATTTTTATTTTATGGTTTCATGGTCCCAAGTTGACCCTAACTGGGAGTGACCAGGAGCGACCTTCTTTGTTCACGTCCCTACGTTTTAAATCGATAAATCGAATTAATATCGACATTAAATGTACATCAAGTACATTTTAATCGAAACCGTTAAAGATATGAAGAAAGGGACAACACCTACTATTTCAGATTCATTCACTTTCTATGCCATTTCAGTCTTTAGAGGTATTTTTGAAACACTCTTTATAAGTCTGACTGCTTGTGCCCAGCAGTCTCTAACGCTGCCCATCTGACTACAATCACAACACAGTATTTCGTCATCAGTTTTCCGTGATCAAGTTCATTTTTTCTGCGGTATACTTTGTGCTATTATTACTGCTTCATTTGAATACAAAGGCAATTATTGTAAGTAGGGTTGGCATTTTCTCTATAAATAAACGGCCTATGTACGTCCCACTGCTGGGCACAGGCCTACAGTCGATTGAGCGTGAAATTACGAATCCAATGATATGCATAACTCATTTTGGCCAAAATGTCCCTTAAATTAATTCATACTACAGGTATCGATATGTTTGTAAGGTTATGCATGTATGTATGTACTATCTTGTTATCCAAAAACCATAAGTTGTCCCATGATAACCGCAAGCCATGGTGTCATCAAGTCATCACCCCATGTTTATCTTTATCAGATACTGATATGTATACCTATTAGAATATGTGTTTTCACCTAAACAGTCTTCTGGTGTCCACAAGGTCAAACCCCTTGAACTTCGAAAGTCGAAGGCATCCATAGTTGCACCATTCTTAAAAATAGATTTTATATAATTATAAATAACAATGAAACCCAGCTAGGTTATGTCAATGTTTTGCTCAGGTGGTCGAAAGTCCCGATTTCGGGTGCCACTTTTTTAGCACAAGTAACCTATCTACGTCTGTTTGTAATAATATCGTTGGCGATCAACGATTGGGAGAAGAGCGCTAAATCTAAATTAAATGTGACCTTTTTCATAGGTTTTTTAAGTTTAAAAAGGGGATTTTTTTGGATGGTTATCGATTAGTTATCAAACGATCCATTTCAATCGTTTGTTTTGATTTAAATAAAAAGGGTTATTTAAAGAATTCAATAACCCGACTGCGTCATCTAGGGTGCTATTCCGGCGGACATCACTTCACATCTCGGTGCTTCACGCTTACTTCAATCAATAATACGCTTCACTGTGAAATAGTATATTCTCTCATTTTGTATTGATGATTGAAGTAAGCGTATTGATGATGGAGGCAAGCGTGAAGCACCGAGATGTGAAGTGATGTCGGATGTGCACCGCCGGAATAGCACGGCAGGTCGCAAAACCCACTTAGTGATTTCCCCACCTTTATCGAAATTCCGACAGTTTAACAATTCAAATTGCATTTGAGACCGATTTAAAATGAGTACAAACCTACCGTTACAATTCAATGTAAAAATACATATACTATGTAAATGTTTGAATAATTTGTTAACATATTCTTCAGGGCCGAATGACATGTGTTGAGTGAACAAAGTTGTCGATATGATGTTTGTTTTTATATTTCTCGTTAAATTTTAGTAGCTATAATGCTGAAAAGTATTAGTTAATGACAGAGTGATGTTAAAAAGAGTTAAAAAGTAAAAGAAAGGCTTTCTTACGAATAAGGAATTGGGTATTATGATAGCCAGCGCATGTGTTTCCTTCTTCCTACAATCCCGGGTTTTTTAAGCGGGGCGTGAAAAGGCATTTATGCAGGCCTTCAAAATGAGATTGACCAGCAGAGTAGTTGTCCATTACTGTGCTTGTCAACCCCATATCTGGACCTCACGACTGCTTTCCATCAGGTGGAGTGAGGTCATCTTGAAGACCACTATAAAAAAAAAAAAAAAAAGCCATGTGGTCTGAAAGAAGACGTTAGTAATATTGAGATGGAAATGCTGTGATGGTTTGGTCATATTATGTAAAGAACGGATGATCTTTATGGTGAGGGTAAATGGAACTTTCGGAAGGGGAGACCTAAACCAACTATGTTAGGTATTCCGGTTATCTTTAAAATTCAGTTTCTTTGCGACTCTTGTCGTTTGCGAGAAAAGAACTAAGCCACATCTAGTTTTTTAATCTTTACATACAAAATCAGAGAAAAACTAATTCAGAGTGAAGCGTATTGATGATTGAAGTAAGCGTGAAGCACCGAGATGTGAAGTGATGCACATCGAACAAATATGAAGTGAGATTGTATTTTGGCGATTTGTAAAACTCATTAACTACGCGAATGTGATGGTTTGAGTGTGAAGAACTGAGTCGAATAACGTTTTAAAATTATTTTTATACAAATAAGGAAGAATACCAACTCAAGGCGAAGTCATTAGATGATTAAAGTTGGCGTTTTTTTCCTGATCAAGATCGAGATGAGATTTGGCGTTAGCCAGAATAGCATAGCAGGGGTGGCATTCCGGCGGACATCACTTCACATCTCAGTGCTTCACGCTTAAATCAATCATCAATACGCTTCACTCTGAATTAGTAGGTATTTTCTCTCATTTTGTACGTAAAAAATTTAAAAAAAATGGCTTTGTTCTTTTCTCTCAAACGACCACAGTTGCAAAGGAATTGAATTTTTAAGTTCAGAGGCCCTATTACAATCTCTTATAACCTGACAGTTTTAGTCACAAGCTCAGCTTTTGAGCTGCATATTTACCGTCACAAGTCGTGTATAGTTTAGCAAATAGTGTCAAAAAAAACCTTAACTTTTTTTCATTGCTGTAGTAACTTATTTTGCATGTTTAAGTCAAATTTCAATAAATGAAAAGAGTAAACTGAGCTAAAACTGAGCTGTAAAAAGATCGTAATAAGGCACCAGTTAAGTTTCAGTTAGCTTGTTTTCATTGTACACAAAAAGAAGATGACAGAAAATTGCTATCTGGCCTCTTCGCTCGTAATCTCAAAGCGTGTTGTGACTACATATATATGTAAGTTTATGCAACATTTGATATCTAAGGGGTTATCGCTCACACTCCCATTGCGTGTACATTTACTGAGTATTACTTATTCATTCATTGACGTTAACAGTCGTTTTCTAACGGACTCTGCTCGCAATGATATTTCAATAAAAAAGAGGTAGATCGATTTTTATTCAACCTGATGTGTCCCACTGCTGGGCAAAGGTCTCCCCCAAAGCTCTCCAACTATGCCTGTTATGAGCCAATACTTGACATTCGCTGGAGTGATGGCTCAAGTCGTCACACCATCGTTTACGGGGCCTTCCTCTACGGCGATGTCCATCTGTAGGGTGCCATTGGGTGGTAATATGGGTCCATCTATCTGGTAGATAGGTTGACTTGTGCTAAAAAAGTGGCACCTGAAATCAGAACTTTAGTGCCCCTGAGCAAAGCATTGACAGTTTGAGACGACACTGCGCGACATGCATCTGTCTCGTTTACGCTCTAGTAAATAATCATACTATCTTGATCACACGTTTATAGCATTATAGGTACAGTGGCGCTCACATCAACCTTTACATAAGGGCACTTTATGCCACTAACACAAGACCCATTTTGCAACGGTTTTGTAAAGGTTGATGTAAGCTCCTCTCTACGCTCACGGACAATTTTTGACTTCGCATCCATAACTGGAACTATCTACCTCTTTTTTATTATAATATCATTGTGTACGTAGATTTGTAGGTAAACACAGACATGTGGATGACCTTTTGCTAATTGGGAAAGAAAAGACGTGTGTATTTGACGTATTATTAGATAAAACAATTATCCATTGGGTATTCCACTAATTAGACTTGCGAGTGGGCTCAGAGTCCACAGAGTGCCCGGAGTCCACTCTGCTGCAGTACAGTTGGGTGACTGCGGAAGCACGGGGCGCTGTCCTTCCGGATCACCCAAGTCCTAACTGGACACGGGTGTTTCGGGAGGTATCTGTGCAACGTTGCCAAGCGTGAGCCGACGACCGTATGCCATCAATGCGGTCATACTGAAGACTTGGCTGAACATACTTTGGAGCACGTGAGGAGGACCCCATGTCCCATCCACTCCGCCGCAGGAGGGTCGGGCGCAGAAGGCGTGATTTCGATCGCCAGACGCTGCCCTAAAAAGGATTTCTGCGGGTGACGACAACGGGGGTTGCTTGCCACCCGCAAGATTCCGAAGGTTGGGGGGCGTGCTGAGTGCTCCTCGCACGCCCTGACCACCATGTGGCACCACGTGCACAAAACAAAGGATGGGTCCGAAACCAAATAATTCCGAAAGATAAGTCCGAAATAATTGTTAAGAACCATAAAGAAACACATAATTCGACAGCTAAAAATCTTCCATCAAAATTGTTGCATAATTACTTAAGTAAATAATTATCGTTTTTGACTTATTTTTTTTGCGAACTGTATCTATTTTTGAGGTAACATTCACAAAAAAAGGATTAAAGTTTGTTTATCCATTTGTCTATCATCTATCACCAGCAATTTAAGCCTACAAGCTTTGCTTTATTTGGGGCTAGATGGTGCTGTGTGGATTTCAGTAAAAGTGAAGTGTGTATAATTTTAAGTATGTATGGTGATAAGATAATGCAGCGAATTAGGTTTAGGATTAAGGAATCCATTTTATTTAGTGGGCCATACCAGCACGTTACTTAAGTAAATGTTAGTTTAAGAGGTTCAATGTTTCACTTTACCACATCATTAAAGAAAACCCCAAAAGGATTAATTTAGTTTGAGTTATTCAATTAATGGACAGCAATAACATACCAATTATTTACAGTCAGCTGCATATTAGGCTGCCATTTTAAGTGTTTTATCTTGCTCTTGCCAAACGTCATTACTCTGCAATACAGCAAGGACAGGCCGGAAATGGATAGCCAGTCATGCCGTCGACCGTACATCCATCTCAGTGCATTTTCATAACCGTACTTCATAAGTCACGACCAACAGTTGGTCCCGGCTGACATCATCAGCTGACAAATCGGCTTAAGAACATCTGACAGTAAAATTTATCACAAACCTGACACCCCCTCACACATTGCATTGCATGGCGCGTGCCCAGCAGTGGGACTTATAAAGACTGTTACTTGTCTATGTTGTTTCATATTTATGTATTTATAAAAATGTCGATAACAATCCTCTACAGTTAGTTAACAAAACCCTTGAATCGTCGTTTGTTTATTGTATCATCCGGAAATCGAACCGCGTGTACAGACAACCTTGACACTATTTAACATCTTAATTCAAGTATAATAATTGCGATTAAATCATTTATTTTGCGAGAGCGTCGTGGCCCAGTGGTTAAACACTCTGTCTCGGAACCTGGTGGTAACGAGATAGAATTTAATTCTGAAAGGAACACACCTACTTTGTGTTCATTGTGGAATTTGTGGCTAACTCTCCGGTGATGGAAAACACCGTTGAGAAACCCAAGTAACCCGGATAACAGCGGTAAGCTCGCTTTTACCACGTTGGGCTCAAATGCCTTCGGTGAAATGTGGGCTTCTGAATGTTCCGTTCACCATGACGACAACAATCAGTGTGCTTCTGACCAACTCATTAGGGATATGTTCGTGAGGGTATGTTATGTCGCTATTATCACTTTTGACTCAAAACGGACCGCGCCCTTACATTCCCATTCCTTTTTTTTACGCGTGGAATCCCTTTTATGGACTTCCCGCCCTCCGGGGATGGGCGAGGGTGTGTGAGGCGCCTGCTGTGAGGCGGCAGGTGCTACACACTGTACTCACTAAACACCCCGGTGACCTGGTTCAGCGCGTATTCAGGGGTCACCGTGATCCCTCTACACCTGCCGGTGTGTACAGCGGTGTGAGGTCACTCTTACACCGCCGCCCTTCCTCGGGGCCACTTGGAATGGAGGCACAGAGCCCCCGCCGTGTACACTCCCAGTGAATGACATTCCCATTTCTCATGCCACCTCCGTTCTTTCCAGGCAGCAAGTGGAAAGAGTGAACGTGGAGTTTGACGAAGACCGGATCACCTTTCAGGAGAAAAACGACTTCCGCTTCCTGCCGAACAAGTCTGATGGCGCGCATTTTGACCAGATCATCGTTCCTAATATGCCTCTGTTGGTAAGTCTGTCTATACTTATTGATTTACTAGCTGTCCCGACAGACGTTGTTCTGTTGTTAATCATTGACCGGTATAAATGGTTGCTAAGGAAAACTGTTGTTTTTCGCTATGTTCCTACCATTTTCTCATGTTTACTCACCTTTTAAGCCTTCTCTGAACTTCCACTATAATTTCAAGACCAAAATTAGCCAAGTCGGTTAGGTTCTTGAATTTTAGCGAGACTAACGAACAGCAATCCATTTTTATACATATACTACCTGCCTTGTTCTGATGTCAATCATTGATCGGTAGAAATGGTTGTTAAGGAAAACTAAATTGTGGTTTTTCACTATATTCCTAGCATTTTCTCATGTTTACTCACCTTTCCAACCTTCCCTAAACTTCCACTATTATTTCAAGACCAAAATTAGACAAATCGATCCAGCCGTTCACGAGTTTTAGCGAGACTAACGAACAGCAATCCATTTTTACATATAAGAGTAGAAAGTGAATAAATGAATGAATGATCCTTGTTTTCCATTCACAGGGCCTGGCAAAAGTGGTTGAAATGAACCTCAACCCTATTGCCCAAATTCCGGTCCTCGGCATGCTGCCTTTCGCGAACCATCCTGAAGCGTTTGTGCAACTACCCTTGCATAGGTAAGTTTAAAAGCTTCTAAAACGCCTTAATTGAAAAAAAAAACATAATAAAGAATAAAATAATATTAACATTGGGTTCAAATTACCTGCGCAAAATGTGAGCTTCTGAATGTTCCGTTCACCTTGATGGCAACAATCAGTGTCCCTCTGACTAGCCCAGGGCCTTAGTGGATATGGTCGTGGGCAATGATAATATAAGAAAAAAGACGTAGATAGGTTACGTCACCCAAATACGTCTGTGACGGAAATCTATCCAAACTTGAAACGCTCTTCCAGCGCATGTGTTTCCTTCTTCCTACACTCCCGGGTTTTTATGCGGGACGTGAAAAGGCTTCAAAATGAGATTGACCAGCAAAGTAGTTCTCCATTACTTTGCTTGTCAACCCCATATCCTCACGACTGCCTCCCATCAGGTGGAGTGGTCTTGAAGAACACAATAAAAAAATGTTTTCTAACTCATTTACAGGTTTCTATGGGGCTACGAAGACTCAATCTACAATGCTGCAAAACCACTGCTTAGTCTACGGGGGGAGCTCAAAGTGCAACATTTTGGACTGCTAGCCGCTGTAAGTATGAAATCAATATACAAGGTGAATCTTTCAAGTGGACATCGTAGGCCAAATTCTGGACTATGAGAATAGAATAATGCTCAAAGAAATCTCGAGTATGATTTTGGCAAAAACCAAATCTGCATGATTATAGTCCGTTCGCGTTAAGAATGCAGTGATTTCTATATTTATTTCTGTTGCACACATAAAAACTCGAATCCACAACCTTTGCGTTGGAAAGTATGCGTTTAACTGGTCACTGTGGACTTGATTTTATAATTAGGAGCGATTAGATTGGTTAGGGCGTGCTAGATCGAAGGACAAGTATAAAATTACTGCATTCTTAACGCGAACGGACTATAGTTAGTTATTGCTAAATATTTTTATTAGTCTGGATTCAAATCATTTGGTTTTGGAAATTGCGGCGCCAGATATTTACTCATTTGTTATTTTTACAGAAAAACAAAACTCTATCGGAGAAACTGACCATAAACACTGGAGAGATTGACATGGACAAAATGAACGTCATAGAGAAGGTAGAAGGAGAGAGCGAACTGCAGATCTGGAGTGGAGAATGCAACAAGTAATTTAATAAATACTAATAAGATAGTCCTACTGACCTGAGAAATACATGGAAATTGTTATTATTGGTTTTTAGTACTTTCCATGCAGTATCTTTACTAAAGATCCGAAAACCAGAAAAAGATATTCGTTCCCTTGGCACCAGGCGGGAATCGAACCCGCGTCTTTCGCAAACCGGGGACTGCACTAACCACTGTGCTACCGAGACCATTAACAGACCGGTCGAATCTCTCTGATAGATATATTTACCCTATGAGCCAGGGTGGTTTCATCAATGTTACCTTCAACACTCGTAAGAAATATTATTTCGAATATTTAACTTCCAATTAAGATGAAAAAGCTATGACATGGTTATTATTGTTTTTAGCATTTTCCATGCAGTATCTTTACTAAAGAAGAGAAGGTATCCACCTTTAACATTGATGAAATCACCCTGGCTCATGGGTAAATATATCAGAAATCGGTAGCACACTGGTTAGTGCAGTTCATGGAAAATGCTAAAAACAATAATAACCAAGTAATTTAATACCTACTGTACTAATTGATATGGACAAAGAGAGGAAGATACGGCATCCGCGTACCAAAAGTGGCTAGACAAAACATTTCCCCCCCAAGGACCTGTTTTAAAGCCAATATGACAGCGACTTGATTGCGTGCACGTCATTCATTCGTCAATGTCATGTGTCAGTTTTCGAATTCTCAAATTCCTCTTTTTATTTATTTCGATGCTTTTGCCCCGTTTGGTATCTAAGGTATTATCGTAAAACTATTATTTTCTTAACGCGAACGGACTATAGTTAATACCTAAATCACACGTAAATAGCATTTATAAACAAGGAAGAAGGCAAGATTACGAATACTGTCAAGACTATTTCCTTGAATCTGAATCAAAGAAACAACATTGAATTACCAACATAAACATATTGCTTTTAAAATTCAAATCATACCTACTAAAATCCTTAGTTTCTATCAATTCGATAACCTTTCACCTCTGATAGTGTTATATGATAAATATAGCGAATTCACAATTTATGAATGATAATTATGTTTATACATAGTTGCCATAATAATATTGATTCTAATTTGTACTTAAAGTTAGAGGAAATAAGTTGCATGAATAGTTGCCTAAAACACGGTTATACGATACGAGAAACAGGGCACTAAATTAGGCTCTTTAAATAGTTACAAACAACAGAGAGAATATTCTGTAACCTATAGATATCTTTAAAAAATTGTAAGAAAGATAATAGAAAGATAAAAGACAGATATTCATATACTTATGACTTACATAACATAAACGGCCTATATACGTCCCACTGCAGGGCACAGGCCTCACCTCAACTATGAGGTGGATTTAGCCATACTCCAGCACGCGGGCTCTGTGCGGATTGTTGGAGGGGTCTAGGCTAGTAAGCAACCTTAATGTCGAATGTTATCAAGCCGCCCTCAGGCCTCCGACTAGACTGAACGACTTACATCGAAAGACGTCAGCCGGGACCAACTGCTTAAGGTGCCTTCCGAAGCACGGAGATGCCCGAAATACACATCACTAAATTTCGGTCGGGGTAGTCACTTACCCCATTTCCGACCCGGCGTGTGTTGCTTTACAACAGCAATCGTAGCCCATCACTGAGATGCCCGTGGCGCAGTTGTGACAATAACAGGAATTAAATGAAATTGAAGGTGTATCTACTTTTAACATTGATGGAATACCCTAGAATCTAGATCATAGGGTAAATTTACCAGAAAGATTCGACCGGTCTGTTAATGGTCTCGGTAGCACAGTAATGCACTTAGTGCAGTCGCCCGGTTGTCGATCGAAAGACGCGGGTTCGATTCCCGCCTGATGCCAAGAAGATCGAATGTCTTTTGCTGGTTTTCAGATCTTTACTAAAGCATCATTTTCAGCATTTTCCATGCAGTATCATGGAAAATGCTGAAAATGATATAGAATAATAATAATTTGACTAGCAATTCGACCGTCAGCTGTGCGATCATCCAATATGTTGAACGTACAAAATAGTACATACAGGGTGAGTTTGAAGGGGGTCCATATTGGGATGCATAAATTAAAAAGGCATATCTTAAGTCTGCATAACGTTTTTTGGCATACTCTTCGTTTCGCATAACGTTCATTTAGAATAAATCATAAGGCATACTTTTTTCCCGCATAACTTCTTTTATAATAATGAAATATTAGCATCAAAGGTTCATGCATAATTGTTTTTAGAATAACGATTACTTAGCATATCATTCATTGGCATCTCACCCTATGGCATACAAATTTCAAGTCATACAATAAGAATACCATAATATCACCATTTAAAAAACACCTAATCAAAATTTGAAAAACTTCATTATTCTCTTCATTATCCTGAAATATTTTTATTTCGAAAATATCATGCAAGCAAGCATGCAAATGTATAGTGAGCATCCAAGCAAGCATTCATGTAAGCAGGCATGCATTCATGGAAGCAAGCAAGCATGCATATATGCAAGCAAGCAAGCAAGCAGCATGCAGGGATGCAGCAGGCATTTTATTTTAGTGTTTGAAAAAAAAATAACTAACCCTCTGAGCGCAGCTCACGCCTTAACCTTCGAACCTATCACGGCCGTGTCGGATCCGCCCTCGCCATTCACTATGTAAACAAGCATGCATCATGCAGGCAAGCATGCAGCACGCAAGCAAGCATAGCGTGCAGGCAAGCATGCAGGCAAGCACCCAGCATGCAGGCAAGCAAGCAGCATGCAGGGATGCAGCAAGCATTTTATTTTAGGGTTTGAAAAACTATCACGCACGCTACAGCTACGCTTTTCTTTGCTCCCGCCTTAAACCTTCTAACCTAATCTAGCCAAGTCGGTTTCGCCCCAACTCTATTGTTGGGCAGACGAGTAGAAATATGCGTTTTGTATTTTATGAATTCATCTATTATGCGTTTCTTATACAGGGTGGGGCGGAATAACCGACATTGACAAAAATATCGTGTAAAGAACCTCACATACTTGCGTTTTAAGTACTCAATACGTGAATTCAGACCATATTAAAACAGTCGTAAAAAAAACAATTTTGTACGTTGTGACAACCCTATTGACGAAGTACCTATCTGTACTTTCCGCAAAGCCGCGAAACGATCAAGTCGCCACATTTCACTCGTCTCACTTGTGAATAACACAACAGTCACTTACCTTAAACACGATGCTCGATGTGCCCACCTCCTCTAAGTAGGCACAGCCGAAGACGTAATCGAGTACCTATGCCTGTGCACACGTGACAGCATTTACGCTCCCACCAAGCGAATTCCAAATAGTCTTGCGCTTGTAAAGACATTTTGAAAACTGCCACTAACTCACACAAACACTCGCACTACTTATTATTTGTAAAAAACTCCACTCAACCACTCGCGCTTTTACGACACCCGATACACACGCACGCACTAGCTGAAATCTGCGAAGCGACTAAAAAAATAGGTCCGAGCGCGGTCCGGTAGGGAGAAGCAAAGTAGGCGAGAAGAGACGTCACCGTTTCCAACGTCGATAAATTGTGTTCTTTAAATAAACACAAAGCCCTTAAGTTCGTAGTGTTAAGTTAAGTTTTCGATTATTAACACGATAAAACGCTTTAACAAAGTTATCGATTATTTTGTTAAATCGTGTTTGATCTAAAAACTTATAACCGCGAACAAACCAAACAAGTTACCGGCAGGCCTTGAAGACACGTTTTTTTTATCGACTTTAAGTACAATGGCTAAAAGCTTGTCAGAAAAGATAGAAATGTGTATTAAACAATGTTTTGCATTCAGCTTGCGAGTTCAATTAGTGCTTTTGTTTCTAGTTGTAGTTTTAAGTTCTTTTTGTGATTCACTGTACACCGTAAAGCAAAGTTCCTATTCCTTTCAATCAATCAAATCTTGTTGGAACATCATAGGATTTTAGAATTGCAATGAAATGATATTATGATAAATCAGTTGGTATCGCCAAGTCGACTGTCGACACTTAGCTAAGCGGCTGAGGAGAACAACACTAGCTCGGTGCCGGCGGCGCATGGCAAAGGAAGGCGGCACGTAGCAAAGCGGCGCGGTCTCTTTGTTCTCGCCTTTCGGCGTGTGCGCGTCGGTTTGCGACTGTTGAGGGGGAGACAGGGCCGGCTTAAAACTTAAGGTGGATAGTGTAAATTGCTTTTATTATGTTTAATGTAAAGTTGAATTTAAGTTAGTTAATTTTATTATTTTGTTATAGCACGAACAATTATGGAACTTGAATTCTTGTTTCAAAAGCTGAACTAATTAGCGTAGGTATTTAAAAAAAAGTGTTTAAATTAGGAACTTGAGTTGAGGAGCTGAGATCGTTATTGTATTCCTCAGTTCATACAATCACATTATTATCTTCTCAAGGGCAAATGAGTGCTTAAGTATCATTCTAGAATGCAGTACTATGCAAACCTACTGTATTTTTTAGCTTAGTCTAATGGTTGACTTATTGCCGCGACTTAAGTCCGGCTTTTTCATGAGGATTTCCCTACAATAATTAAAAGAAAAAAGGTCAACGACTTCTTAAATCTTTTTCCCTAAATACGTCCCAAACAGCTGTTGATTAAGGTTGACAACGCATACTTTTGAAGCAAAACTTTGTCATTCAATAACTCGAAAACTATCGAACTTAAAAATAAAATAAAAATACCTTAGGTATGTGTATGTGTGTAGGGCTTTTCAAAATTTCAAGGATTGTCGGTCGGAACGCCCCACCCGGTATTATGATAAAGTAAAGTTATACGTTTATCAATTATGCTCTTCACATTTATGCTTATTTAAATTATGATAAATACAATTATAGCAAATTATAGTTATGCCAATGAAACCATTATGCGTTTATAATACTCTGCTTATCATAATTTATGCGAAAAAACTTTATGCCAAAACATTTATGCATTATGACGAAAGAGTTTATGCGACCGAAAGGGCTCCCGTTTGAAGGGGATGCCTTACCCTAAGTAAAATGTTCTAAATAAGATTAAATTAACATTCATTTATTTCAGATAATTCAATCCATAAGTAGGGTAAATTAAATGATACAAATTAAGTTAAAATGAAATACATAAAATGAAATACAATTAAAAACTAGAATAAAATCACAATCAAAAATTCAATTACAATAAAATATTCAATTCTAAATGAAACGTAAAAGGGTTAGTTTTCTGACAGCGCGATTCTCAAATCGGACCAAGGGCTAAAAGTTGAGCAAGAAGCCAATTCGGACAGTTTTTTCTTCCCTTCAACATTTCCATGCTACTTTGATAACCTAACCACATCTTGATTTCAGCATCAAGTCTACCGACGGGTCCATCTTCCCCCCATCTCTTCTGGAAGAAAGGAAACTACTTTACGTCTTCTATCCCAACCTGTGCAGAAGACTGCCGTTCCGATTTGAGAAAGACGTTGAGGTAACTATTACTTACATTCTTTCAAATTAGTACCACATTAAATGTGGTACTAATTTGAACGCAAAGTTTGTGGATCAAATTTTGATCCACAAACTTTGCGTTCAACTGGTCACTGTAGACTTGACTTTCTAATTAGGAACGATTTGATTGGTTAGAGGACGTGCTAGATCAAAGGACAGGTATGAAATTACTGCATTCTGGTCGAACGGACCATAGTTAGTTGTTGCTGAATAATATTATTTTGTCAAAATCGGAACTACTCATTTCACTTCTTGATGCAGGGGTGACATTCCGTCTAAAATCACTTTTCATCTCGGTGCTTCACGCTTACTTCAAGCCTCACTACGCTTCACTTTGAATTCGTATTTTCTCACATTTTGTATGTAAATAATTAAAAAATGTTATTCAATGTTATTTAATGATACTGCATGGAAAATGCTAAAACAATAATAAAAAACAATTGTTATTTCCCTTAGTTATTTTCTCTCAAACGACCACAGTCGCAAAGAAACTGAATTTTAAAGATAACTCACCACGGCCGAAGTGAGTTTTGGCGCCAACCGGAATAGCATAGCTCACTTCATCGTGATTCGCTTCACCTTAAATTAACTTGTGCCCTCATTAGTATGGTATATTTGTTTGTTTGTCATTAATTAGCCATCTACATTTAGGTAATTGAATAATGACCTCATTGTACCTGCCAACAAGAGGTTTAAATAATATTAAATTCTACCCCACAGCTGGACGGCATCCCACTGCTGAGATATCGTCTGCCAGACAACGTGTTTGATGACCCAGCCCACAACCCTGAGAACCAGTGCTACTGTGAAATTGATACTGCTACCTGCCCCCCCAAAGGCGTTATCAATGTCACTTCTTGCGCTATGGGTAAGGAAGGATCTTTACAGTCCCACTGATTTCCATACATCCATAATACGTCCCACTGCTGGGCACAAGCCTGAACTATGATGTGGAACGAGCCATACTCCAACACGCGGGCTCAGTGCGGATTGTTAGAGGGGTGTAAGGTTAGTGAGCAACCTTTACGTCAGATGTTATCAAGCCACCCTAAGGCCTCTGTCTAGGCTTAACGACTGTCATTTAGGAAGTCAACCGGGACCAACTGCTTAACGTGTCTTCCGAAGCAAGGAGATGCCTGAAATACACATCACTAAATTTCGATCGGGGTGGTCACCCATCCCATTTCCGACCCGGCGTGTGTTGCTTTACAACAGCGATCGTCGCCGATCACTGTCACAAGCGCCACGTGCACCTCACTGATCTAAGAAATGAAATTTGACAGCTGCTAGTGTCATTGGAAATTGTACTTTAATCTAATAGGAATACGATTCATGAGCTGTATGACTTTTGAGACTTACAGAACACTTGAACCCTTTAGCATTGCATAAGTTCAATTTCTCATGACACTGGCAGCTGTCAAAATGTATTTCTTAAATAAGTTGGACTAATAATTGGCAATTTACTAAGCTACAGTTAAACTAAAAAATAATAAAAATATATTTCTTAAGACTACCCTGAGTAAACAACAAAAACAACAAAAACAGAGTTACTATTTGTAGGTAATCAAGTGTGATTGAATTTAAATGTAAATTAATTGATAATATTTTATTAAAATTGAGACCTTTTTTTAGTTTGCCTAATAATATTGCTTCCCAGAATTCTGTACTTATATGCGACGAATTTATTTTTCTTCTCAGGTGCCCCAGCCTTGGCCTCTTTCCCCCACTTCGCCCACGGTGACCCTCAACTGCGAGCCAAGATCACAGGAATGAGGCCTGACGGGAAGAAACATGAAAACTACTTAGACATTCATCCAACGTTGGGCATCGCGCTTAGAGGGAAATCGAGGTAAATACAGAATGATCTTGCAAGAGATTGCCATTGTAAGCTACTTGGTATCGGTAATCCATTTCTGTGAAAAACCTTTTTTTTTCATGTTTTGTATTTCTACTCTCTGTTGGAAAAATAGTACGTTTATGCTAGTATTCTTTTTTAACATTTTCCATGCAGTATGTTTAATGATCCGAAAACGAGAAAATGACATTCGGTCTTGGCTTCAGGCGGGAATCGAACCCGCGTCTTTCGCAAACCGGGCGACTGCTCTTGCCATTGACCTACCGAGACTATTTACAGACTGGCCGAATCTTTCTGGTATATTTACCCCATGAGGCAGGATGATAGGTATGCGTGGTTACTACATACTTCATTCATGGGAAAACCACAACCACGACTCATGTGTGTGTGTGGAGATAAGAAAACAATAGATTCCATTAAAGAAAATTCTCTAAATATTTTGTTTACGATAAAGATGAAAACATACTTACTCTCACGATAACGACTTCATTTTAAGCGGAGTAATCGAAGGTCACTGACTGATATTGTCATAACGATTTTTTTTTTAATAAACTAGCAGCCGCCCGCGACATCGTCCGCGTGGACTTAGCTGTATGTGAAAAAAGATTTTCCCGCTTTTCTGTAGAAATTTTCCTGAATTTTCTATTAACCTCACGGAGCCCGAGACCTTTCCAACGAATGCAAAACCGTGGCAATCGGTTCGTGGGTTCTGGAGTTATAGCGTCAGGAAGGAAAACCCGATTTATTTTTATATAGTAGATAACTTTTGTTTTCCTTTATTAGTTTGGCTATTTTTTTCTATGTAGTTTAGATATCAGTTTTTAAATAGTTTAATTTTTATATTATTTAAGTGATTAAATAAGGCTTGAAATTAAACTGACTTCTTTTAAATGGCAATTTTCGACACTAAAACTCTAAGTTGCCTCCTAAATTACTAAAGTCAGCCACATCAACGCGCATCGTAACAATATTATTTTAGGCAATATCTATTTTCTGTGTAAGCCGCTCTAAATATAACTCAGCATGGTGGTTATTATTTAGCATCTGAATTTGTGGTCAGCATTCAAGCAATTAACTTCTAAAATATTGATATACGGAACCAAAATTATACAAGTAGACAAAATAAAATACTGGATTGATAAAAATCTACTTGTATATTTAAATGCCATAACTTTTAGTAGGTTGTAGTGTGTTCAGTTATCCATTTTTACAATTTCTAAATATGTGAAACAACTTTAAAGCGTTTTTCTTTGGACACTTCACTTTTTGAAGAGCTTCTATTGAAGCTGTAAAATGTTAAATGATGATGAGTTATAAAATTAGTGGCTGAGTAAGTAAAATACGTGGCAATATAGATATCAGAAGGCAAAATAAGCCTAGCTGTATTATTCCCCATTGAATAATTTAGGATATAATATTCGCCATCAATTCTTATTTTTCTACTACCTTTGTAGGTTGAATTTGTATTCAGCTACATTTCCATTGCGTGCTTGATCAATTTTAATGTTTGATTATTTATTTCAGCCTGCAAATCAACATGCAAGTCAGCAAGTCTACCATTTCCCAGTTAGGATTCCTAGAACAAGGACTCATTCTGCCCGTCGCTTGGATCGAAATGGTAATTACAATTATCTATATAAATACATAAATAACACTGGAAGTTATTCCACTCAGCGCGTCTAGCCTCAAGCTAAACTACCTATTTTAAAGCTTGAGGTATGAGATACTAGACAACGGATAAACATACAGAGGCGTTCACATCAAGCTTCACAAAACCATTGCAAAATAGGTCTTATATCAGCAGAATAAGGTGCCCCTATGTGAAGGTTGAATTTTTAATTTTTTGTTTTTTGCTGTTATTTATTTAAATAAGTACCTATTTATAAAATTATTTTCGTTTCGTTGTATTTTGGATTGACATGGATATGGATAACAGATCACTTTTTATGTAAATTGTTATGTACTACTTGACGTGCCATTTTTGTAATGTTTCTGTGTGTGTGTTTAGACTCGCATTTGCATGGCTGGTTCAGCATGGCTCTAGACCGCACTCAGTGGAAGAGGGGTAGGGAGGCCTTTGCCCAGCAGTGGGATAGCGCAGGCTGATTATAATATAATTCTGTTGCATTGGTGAATAAATTAATCTGAATCTGATGTGAGCGCCTCTGCATATAAATATACAGCATGATGGAAAAGTTCACTCCCATTTTTTTTGATTCGTCACACCATGTCTGTTCTGCGATATAAAGTAGTTTTCGAGTTATGATTTTATTCGTGTTTTTCCCAAATTTCACACACACAGTACGTATATTTTTTAAAGCGTGACGTGAATTCTTTTCAGGCTGTAGACGATCTACCAGAAAGTCTACGAACCCTTATCTATCACGGAACATTTTCCACCGCTGCTGCCCAACTAGGCCTAGCAGTGTTAAGTGTAGCCGCCCTTATAGTATCAGGTATATGTCTACTTATGCTACTGGTCGGGAGGAGACCAAAACCTTGTGCTACTGTCAAGATACCGATTGATACTGAGATGAACCAGAAGGCTTGAAGGAAGTTGTATATACATGGTGTTTAAAAAATATTTTTGGTTATACAGGGTGGTTTTGAAGTGGTTCAGTCCAATATACAGTACAGATCTCTTATATTACTGTCACAGCTCTTCTTCTGTACTTTAAATTTGCTGTTGTACAAAAAAACCTTTTACTATCGTTACTGCTGATTGCTGTTAAGTAAACTGTTCGTATTTTTTGGTTATATATGTCAATAAATAGAAAAGGTAAAGTGACCGTTAAAAATTAAAGTCTTAACAAATGAATTTTGAAGTAACACATTTCAATCGATATTACATAAAAAGCCAACGTTATCACAGGATCTTCGTACAAAGTAAAAAAAACAAATTCCTAAAATTTTCAGTTAAATGTTTTGTAAGCGTGATTTTCAATCGACCTTGCAAAATCACATATTTGAAAATAACATCCTATTTAAATGTTTAGTAACTAGCAGTTTTGAAACCTTTAATAGTAGATACAAACATTAATGACTGCACCGTTTCTGAATCGCTGCGAAAACATCCCCTTGTGTAACTACTCTACCTCCAATTCACTTAAGTCACTAACCCCCGAATTCACAAACGACAATAAACGCTGAGCACGCGCTCACGCTCATGCTGTCCCTTTCAGTTCTATTGATATTTTAGGGGACAGCATGAGCGTGAGCGCGTGCTTAGCGTTGATTGACGTTTGTGAATTCGGGGTAAGAGTGCAACACGCCGTCAAACTCGACCCGTAGTGTCCAAAAAACTGAAAGTGACAGCATAACTTTAAAAGCGTGCTCAACTTTGAAGGACTTTGTGAATTCGGGGTTAAACTTAATAATGAGTAGTTAAGTACGCCCACTTAAGAATAGGGAATATTGTTTACACAAAGTTTGATGATGCTTGAAAAATCTGTGTTTTAAACTCACAGTGCAAAAAAGCTCCTAATTAGGTGTTTAAAAATGCCAAAAAAATGTACAAACTATTTCAGACCTTAAAATGGTAGGTATACGTTTGAGAAATGTATAAACTATCGTCTAAAATACATCGTAAGCTAAAGCAAAAAATATTTTAGTATGTTCCATATATGGCACACTATGTGCTCAATGTGTTTTTGGGTTAAACCTGAATAATCAGCTATTTAGGACGTATTTAAACAACAATAGTTTTAGTATATGTACTGCCGAAGCGAGTACAAACAACAATAGTTGTTGAGTTATGTCGTTTATTACACTATGGTGTGAAAAAACATGACCATCCATGGTGTAAACGACATTAGTAAAAGGACCTCATCCTTTTCAGTCAGAAATTAGAAAGTCCCGAACGACTAAAATGCTATATCCGGATGGAACTTAATCGTCTGAGCATTTGTTGATATGACCCCTTACTTTTCAGAAATATTTGATGTCTCTTGACTGGCACACTTTCGAATTTGGACTTTTGGTCCATGTACTAAGAATATAAAATAAGGCATACTTTATAACGTTCTTAAATACGAAAGAGGTCACAAATTCTTCTGACCGTAGGTTCAGTTTTTTTACCAATTTCAAGCTACTAGACGCTAAGGCGAGAATCGTCAATTTTTAAATAATCACTTTGATTTAAGCGTTCTTTGTATCACACTGTAAGTTGTGTCCTAGCGCAAATAGGGTCCGTTTTCTAGGTGCTTTATAGGGAGCGGCGGGTCCTAGCCGTTTAGTATCAGATAGTGCCTTAAAATTGTGTAATGCAATTGCAATTTTCTTGTGATATCTCCATAATAAAGAAGTTTATGATAATTACTAATGAGATATGGAGATACTACATCTGTATGTCCACTCAATGGATTAATAGTGGACTCAGCGGAAAACCATACAATGCAAAAGACTTTTAACCGCTCTCTGTGATGTTCTATGAAGAAGGCCTAAGTCCAGCTGTGGGCTTGATGATGATAATATTCAATTAACGAAAACCTAAAGATTTTGTAATTCAATACCAAACCTACAGCGAAAAGTACAATAATTAAAATAGATAATGAGGTTTTTCTCAGCATTTAACAAAATAGCCCTAATACAACGTAGGCTGTGCCTTACTAAAGAAATATTGTAGGTTATAACTTGTAAATGGTAAGTATGAAGGTAATTTTAAAATTAAATAAGTCCCTTTTTACATCTTCCAGTGTCATTGAAAATTTTACTTGCCAAATGCCAAAAGGGTGCAAATGTTCTGTCCGGCTTAAAAATGAATATATACAGCCCATGTACGGTGGACAGCACATCACTATACCCATTTCTGGGCAGTCCTCGGAAACGGGGTAACCTGATGTGCTGTTGACTGTACGTAATAATATCGTACTTTAAAACTGAAGCATAATTTTAAAACACACTGGAAGCTGTCAAAACGGACTTATTTAATTATTCTACCTTTAGTAATGACATAATTTAATATAATATACCTAGTAAATGTTACCTACTATAATTAACGATATTGTGACTAGATTCAAAGATAGAAATACACTAGAAAGCATGATTACGTCGAGTTCCTGAAAATGTTAATTAGGTTTCAGACAATGATATTACAATAAAAAAGACGTAAAAAGGTGATGTCAGTACTGACGCGAAGTCGAAAATTGTCCACGGGGTACGACGAAGTTAATTTGACCGTGTTATAACGTGTGAACAAGACAGTACGATCATTTACTAGAGCGTAAACGAGACAGATACATGTTGCGCAGTGTCATCTTAAACTGTCAACACTGTCAATAATTTGCTCAGGTAAACAAAAAGTTCTGATTTTGGGTGCCACTTTTTGGCAAAAGTAACCCAGCCTATCTACCTTTTTTGTTATAATATCATTGGTTCAGACAATTTCTAGCTTATGATTTGTTGACTATTGTATGATTCAGAGAGAATAGGTAGGTATTCGATTATTTTATGTTCGAGCAAAGGTCATTCGAACCCAAGTAGGAAACCCTGCTTTAGATACAGGTTCAAAACCTGTAACCTAGATCACTAAGACCAGATGTTTTGACCATTGGGCTGTGGTTGACGCTCTGGAGTAGATGGATAGTTTTGCTTAATCTGTTCGGCGAAAGTTGCTTTTTTTATAAAAAAACAATATTTTTTAGCATGTATTGTTGAATGCAATATTCACTCAGTTGTGGAGTAAGAGGAGTTTTGTACTATGTCTAACAACATGTCAATTGTGACGCTGAAGTATGACTTATGTATGTGGCGCTTTAGTACCAAAATGTGTCGCTTAAGTCCCACGATGTGTCGCTTAAGTCCCACAATATGTGTCGCTCAACTCACACAAAATGACGTGTCGCTTATGTACAGTCAGCCAAGAAAATGGTCTACCACTTTTGACAAAAGTTTCTGCGAGATGTAACGATCGCTAAGGTTGACTTTTCTAACAGAGTTTAACACATGCACAATTATGTTATGACGTTTTGTCTGTTATCTGAGATGCCTGACATTTGACGTCATTGAGTGACTTAGTTTAAATGCGATAATCAATTTTGCTCAACTAAAACCATGTCGACCTTTTTGGAGAGAAACTTATTACTACTGAAAAAGAAAGTCTCACTGACAATTCTACTGTCAAGTATTTCCGTCAATGAAATATTAAATATCAATCTGTTACGATAATTCAAATTTGACACTTGGCATGACGTTATATCATAAATGACAAAGAGAGCTATAGTCACTGACACAAACTTATTGCCAGGGGAAGTTCACCTTGTGGTTTCATGACGTTCAAACGAATCTCAACTGTAGGGTGGTAGACCACATTTTTGGCTGACCGTACCATAAAATGTGTCGCTTAAGTAACACAATGTGTCGTGTCGCTTATGAACCATAATATGTGTCGCTTAAGAACTACAAAATGTGTCGCTTAAATACCTATCACGATCTGTGTGACTAGCGTTGCTAGTCCCACGAAAATGTGTGTAACGAGACACGAAGAGCCCGTTAAGGCCCCAGTCAATATCCACCAGTGGAAGGTATCGTATTTCAATGTGTCGTCTCAGAACATAGTACCTACTATTTTATGAATATAGATTGAACTATATCCCCCTTATTCATAAAGCATTCTTATTTTTTTTATGGTTCTATTCGTGCTTCTACAGCATAATGATTCTGCAAATGTCAAGTGGTGTTATCAGATTTGCCCCTTGATTGTGGACTGGCCGGTGTGAAGCATTCTTATACAGCTCCTCAACAACATTTTAACTTTTGTACCGCTTTGTCACTGTCATTCTTCTTGCTGCCGCCATTTGCGAGTCAAGTGACACAACACGTCAATTACTTGAGCTGTGCTTCAGCGTTGCGTTCGTTTTTATGAATAAGGGGGTATAACTTCAGCAACATTTTCTATAGAATTTTACCAACATTCGGCGAACAGACTAAACCTAGCTAGATGATTAATTTAATAAGCCAATGTTATATTTAATAGACTAAGTAGTTTAAGATTAAGAAGTATCATTCCAACAAAATTATACGATTATTCTGTAAATATTGAAATTATAGGGAATGACAAGGATTTGTTTGACTGCATGAAAAATATTTTATTAAATAAATATATTTTTTGTGATATAAAATAGTCTTTTTTTAAACCCCACAACTTTGCTCATATGGCCAACGTGGCAATTAAAACAAAGAAAAATAAAGCGATTGCTTTGATTATAGGTACCTACAGAATGTGGTTTTTTAAAATATCAAACTCTTAAAGGTGGTTCAAAACAGGGGGGTTTCAATCGCAATCCTCGATACCCGCTGTCTCTTGTAATTTTTTGTTCTTGCAAACAAAATTAATAGTTAGTGATAACTGCACTTTTTTCAAAATCCAACACATATAAAAAGCAATCATTTCTTCCCAGTGTCCACCAGCAGGATGCACCGGAAAAAAACATTAGCGTTGTATTGAGGTGTATAGCAAACATTTTACCCTATGTCCCACAGTGGGGGACGACAAGAATATATGATTTCAATAGACAAGCTGTAAGAGTAATTTTGAATTTGCCTTATTTAATCGAGTGATAAAAAGTAATAAAAGAAATCTGTTTAAATACATTTATTCAAAAATAATAGGTATTAAAAAATACAATTCAAATCTTATGTACACATACACTGGTATCGAAATTGTGACCTTACATAGATTTATATGACATGTTGTAAACAATTTATAATTGGTAGAAAAAATAGATTCAGGCTCTGATTCAGAACGATTCGAAAAAAAAACTTGTTAATAAATAATTTTTAGTATGGACAGAGTCCAGAACTACTGTGTTTATTAAAACTTCCAGCACTTGATTCCCACATTTTGAAAATATATTATGAAATAATATCTCGAATCTTTCGAAGAGTTTCTAAATCAGGCCTTAGGACTGTTTCACGGCAAATTCCGTACCTGTGTGGAATACAAAGAACCCTTGCGGATTCTTCATGGTCTTGCTTCAATGTCCTTCTAGTGGGACTAAAAGGAGAATATCCTCATGGTCCTACTGTCTCTATAGTATACATACTATTTATAGTTTTAGTTTTTGGTTTTACCGAAGCAAAAATGTTTCTGTTTTGCTTGATTTAATGCTAGCAACTTTGATGAGAAATAAATTAATGCATTGTTTATTTATAGTAATACCTGTATTGAAGGCACATGAGCATGAATAATGAACTCAATAACGAATGCCTAAAGGTTTAACCAATTTACAGAAAGGAGGGCACAAGCATAGTAAACATAACAGTAGGTTATCTAAGGCCGCCCGCCGAGTTATTAGCCGAGCGTGCTCACAGACACGCGGCACAGCCCGTGCTGCCGCCACCTTATTCCCCCATATTTCATGCTAGCGTGCGCGTGAATAAGTCGCGTGACGACACGGCGCGCGACCACAAGTATCTTGTCCAATAATGATCTAAATATACAAATATTGTGAATTGTGATGCTTTAGTTGCCGATATGATAAAAACGTTAGAAACGAACACAAGAAGATTTTATTTTGGACCTTCTCAACTAAGTTTTTTACTGGCCAAAGTCAGAAAAGCGCAACAAACATTGCCATAAAATCGATATTTTTTACTATCGCATCAAAGATACCATTTTTATAATAATCATTTAATTTTTAATGCAAGCAATCAAGTTGTTATTGACCCTCCTTTAATTCCAAGACGGCGACTATGAATTTATGCAAAAAAAACTTATAACACCATTGCATCGACATAGCTACACGCTTATAAATGCACATAAAATAATTGTAATCGGTCCAATTCCTAACTAGGCTATGCCTTGTTGCATATTATTTTAAATATAATATCTCATATAGTTGAAATAGCCTATACGCAAATAATATCAGCTAAAATAAAAAAATATACTTATCAATCAAACTACATGCTATGTGTATATTAAATTATGAGGTTCAACAATACAAATTTAACAGCCGTGAAATGACTACATAATTATATGTATTTAACGATCTTATATAGTATAGCGAACCACAACTTAAGCGAAACAGTATAGTATATAGACACTTAGGACTTTATTGGGTTCAAATAGTATAGTACATAGTATATCAGTGTTATGCTATAGCTGTGGAACGTAAAAGTATTAAATATAATGTTGTTTAGGATAACACTCGATCCTAAACCTTTTTTAAATGATACCTAAAATGTATATTCAATACGAAAAAAAACATGGTTCAAGTATCAGACGGGATTTGAACCAGGATCTCACTGCTCTATTAATTACCTCAAAAACCAACCATTTTATTAAGTGCATTTAGATGTTGCCAACGTCAATTCATCATGTTTTAGGCAAGTACATTTTCTGCTTTTGTTCTAAATATAAAGATCTTTATGGGTTTGTCAGTTCAAATTCCGGCTGAAACTTAGACCGAGTTGTTTTTATAGTTGAATCTGTCTATAAAAATACAGCATTGTGAATGCTAAATAACAGAAATATAATACACAACTCTGTTATTTTATGTAACAAAATATGATACAATTCACATAAAACTAACCTATTTAAATGTAAAGTAAACCACTTTTAAATGTGAAATGTGTATTTTAAAAAAACATATGTCCCCACAGACAGACGAGTGTTTTAAGGCATTATTTCCACATTCCTAACTACAAGATATTCTTGACATTGTACCAAAATACTACAATTCCATTTATTTACTTTTAACAAAATTTATTTTATTGACTATTATATCAATCAATTATAATATCATATTTCCAAATAATGAGCCATCGATAAATTCCATCGTGTGACCAAAAAGACGCTACATTTTCAAATCTCAATAACTATGAAAACTCTGAGGCTAGTAAGAACCCGTGGTTTTATTTTAACTAATTAAAAATGCAAATTGCATAAAATTTACCACAAATGAAGAAGCATCAAAGTCAAAAACTATGTGACGTCATTTAATGATAGCTCAAAAATAAATAGAAAAAACCTTAATTTATTAATACACATCAACATTGGTTGTCGAACTTTATTGAAAATGACAACATAGAGACTCAAACACCTATTTACATATAATAATAGTATTATTAGCGTAATCAGTTGAGCGAGAGTTGACTAAATATTGAAAACGCCTTCCAATAGCAATTGTCGCTTAAATATTGCATATATTACAATATCACATACACATATTGCAAGATGTGTCACTTAACTATCGCAATTAGTGTCGCTAAGTACCTATTGCAATCTGTGTCGCTTAAGCATTGCAACATTGTGTCGCTTAAGTCTTTGCAATTGTATCATGTGTCGCTTAAGTGTTGCAATATGTCTCGCTTAAGTATCACAAAATGTGCAAAGAGCGTCACTTATTGCCACACACACGAGAGGCAACGGTTGTCAAGAAAAGACGTGGCAATATTTTTGAATAATGTGTTTCACAAACTGAGAAATATCGGTGACAATCACTAACAAAAAGAGGAAGAATGGACTCGGATGCGCGAGTCCATTCGTACCCAAAGAAACCGTACAAAAACAGGTCTAATGGACCTGTTTTCAACCCAATATGGCAGCACCTTGTTTGCGTGCACGTCAACATACATCAATGTCATGTGCTGATTTTCTAATTCGCGAAGTATGAACGTAACGTATCTTCCTCTGTTTGTTTATAACGTTTATAAGACAACTCAAGGGCGACAGCTATCTTTGATAATTAATTTAAAATCCCTGTTATATTATTATATCAACACTCGCAATATTATATCAACACTCGCAAAACAAGCTAAAAGCTTTACAGTAAAGTTGGGTAACTTTGAATTTCAGTGTAACATTGAATCCACTGTTTATAAACAGTCCAAGTACAGAGGCGCACACATCAACCTTTACATAGGGGCAGCTTAGGCGGCTGACATTAGACCCATTTTGCAATGGTTTTGTAAAGGTTGATGAGTGCCCCCCCGTTACCTACATACTGTTGTTTATGGTTTGTTTTTGAACCAATACCTCATAGACTCAACAACATCTTTTAGTTGGAGTACTTGTCAAAAGTCACTGATATAGTTCAATTCAATGTTACACTGAAATTCAAAGTTACCCAACTTGTGAATAATGAAATGATTTAAATATAACCTTAAAACCTAAGATAAAAACAATAATAGATTCGCAATAACTAAAATCGGCTATGTTACCTGTTTAATACCACTCGTGTAATATTATTACCATGTAATTTATAGTCAGGACTGGTTTAAGAATTGGTGACTAATCTGGAAATGAAAAATAAGAAAGTCAATTACATGAACGGCCTATATACGTCCCACTGCTGGGCACAGGCCTCACCTCAACTATGGGGTGGGTTGAGCCATACTCTAACACGTGGGCTCAGCGGATTGTTAGAAGGGTTTAATGTTAGTGAGAAACCTTAACCTGTCAGATGTTATCAAGCCGCCCTAAGGCCTCCGACTACGCTTAACGTCTGCCATCTAGCGACGTCAACCAGGACCAACTGCTGGACATAGGCATTTCCCAAGATACGATGCCCCACAACCCTCGATTCTGAACCTTACGCATTATAAAACTCACCTAACTGTCCAGTCCGAGGTTCTTCCTTTTGATCCTGGCGTAGGGTCCAATGTCGGGGTCCATCACGAAGTCGTAGAGGACCCCCGACCAGCTGTTGTGTTGGGGGAGGTCGTCGTAGAACTCCGGCGCTATTCTTTTCACCTGGAAGAAAGAGTAAACTTTTTAGTTGATTGGCTGAGGTTGCAGACTGGAGGGCTGCTTTGGTATTCCGGCGGGCGCCAAGACTCACTTCGCTCGTGGTGAGTTATATTTAAATTCAATTTCTTCGCGACTGCGGTCGTTTGGGAGAAAAGAACTAAGCCAAATAACATTTTTTAATTATTTACATAGAAAATTCTTTTCTGAAATATACGATAACATAAACAAACAAACAAACAAAACATTTATTTGCAAAGTGAGTCAATAGGTCTTAAAAATATCTGGACAAAGTATTCGGCCTTCTAGCAGGCGTGCAAATTATTAAAAGTACAACAACAACATACAAGAGTCTGTCAGCTGTGGGACTTATATGTATAAGTCCCACAACTGGGCAAAGGCCCACCTCAACTATGATGTGGACCGAGCCATACTATAGTTCAGTGCAGATTGTTGGAGGAGTGTGAGGTTAGTGATGAACCTAACTGTCAGCGCTAATCGAGCCGCCCTAAGGCCTCTCACTAGGCTTAACGACTGACATCTAGCGACGTCTACTACTACTACTACTCTTTCAAAAGTAGTGCGTTGGTTCACCAGTAATAATTTATTACTCAATGCCAAGAAAACTAAATGCATCAAATTTTCCATGCCTAACGTTAAACAGGCTGAAATTGTTGTTAATATGAACGATGAACCACTAGAAATTGCGAATTCCACTGTATTCTTAGGAGTCACTTTAGATTCCCAATTACAGTGGGGTCCGCATATTACGTCCCTGGCAGGAAGACTTAGTTCGGCTGCTTATGCAGTAAGAAAAATAAGACTGTTGACTGATGTTAAAACAGCTAGATTAGTTTATTTCAGTTATTTTCATAGTGTAATGTCGTATGGACTAATGTTGTGGGGGTCAGCGGCGGACATAAATACTATTTTTGTACTTCAAAAAAGAGCCGTTCGCTCCATATACGGCCTTAGACCACGCGACTCGCTCCGAGAAGTATTTAAGGAGATAAATATATTAACTGTACACTCTCAATACATTTATGACAACATAATGTATGTACGCAAAAATTTGCACCTTTTCAAGAAGAATTGTGATAGTCATAAATTCAATACAAGAAACAAGAACAAACTTGTAAATCCTAATCTTAGACTTCATAAAGTAGGAAAATCATTTGTGGGTCAATGTGTAAAATTCTTTAATAAAGTACCTCAAAGTCTTGTTGAACTACCCCTTCACAAGTTTAAATCGCAAATTAAAGAAAAGTTAATGAAACGAGGTTATTACAATGTAAAAGATTACGTGAACGACAAGGATTTGTGGTCATCTCAGAAATAGTCTGCTCCTCTGCACATCATGTATTTTGACTTTACTGTTGTTACTCTGTTATCGCAATTATTGTAAACAAACAAGATTAAAAAAGAGTAACTACCGAGTTTCTTGCCGGTTTCTTCTCGGTAGAATCAACACCTCCGAACCGGTGGTAGAATCACATTATTACTTATTTTTATGTTATGACTTGTCATAAGTGCTTTTTAATAAGTTTACATGAATAAAGACTATTTTTACTTTTACTTTACTTTACGTCAACCGGGACCAACTGCTTAACTACCGTAAAAGCACAGAGATGCCCGAAATACACATCACTAACTTGCGGTCTGAATGGTCACCCATCACATTTCCGACCTGGCGTGTGTTGCTTTACAACAGCGATTGTCGCCGATCACTGTCACAATTGCGCCATGGGCACCTATACATACATACATACTGACATCATTTTTTTTTCTTATTTAATTTAGTTTTTTAATTAATTTTAATAATAGGTAACACTAACTAAAAATAATATTTTTGCTATCATTTGATAATAACATTAAGTTGTTTTGGCTACTATGATAGTTTGATTATAAATTGCCTATCATAATAATTGTATGACTCATGTTTAGCTATCAAAAAGAAATAGTGATAGATTTGTGATTAGATAAATATTCATTGCGCAAACAAATAGATACAACAGCTAATTGACACTTATAATGATAAAAAATGATTAGATATACTTTAATTTACAGGAAACACTGATTAAAACAATTATTGCACAGATTGAGGATGAACTTTAGACGATGTCGCTAAAATACATTTCTTCCAGACAACCGTTAGAAAGAGACACAGGAAAATAAAGGCTTTCAGTAGAAAAGAGTTTCTTTAGTAAGAAAAGAAGAATAAAAAGAAAAAGAAGAAAAACTATTTATTGGTCCATACAAGGAAAACAAAACAAAAATATAAACCAAATGAAAAGACAATGACAAAAAGTAAACAAAAGAGAAAGAATGGTATTCAAATAAATTAAACAAACAGATCAAAATAAGCAAAAGAAACAAGGAAAAAAAAGTGTAGTGGGTCTCTGTCTCAGTATTTACGCTGATAGCCTGACAGAGTACGGCTGTAAGAAATCCCTTTTCAGAGATAAGATCACCTGTACTTTAGTCAGAATATTGTCTATTGTAATTGTCTTTTTGTGTAAGAACTAATTAATGACTTCTACACTTACTATGAAGCATTCGTGAGAATAATATTAATTCATCTGGACATTTTTATTATTTAGCATTTTCCACGCAGTATCTTTACTAAAAAGCCGAAAACCAGAAAAAAACCACCACCACAAAAAACAAAGATTATTCCACACAGCGCCATCTAGACCCAAACTGAGCAACTAAATGCTTGTGCTAAGTGTCACTAGAAGAAGCACTCTGAATATTTCGTTTGTTTTAACCTTACTCCGTCAACATAAGGTTCATATCACAGTGGTAACTATTTTCCCTCTGCCTCCTAGAGGATAAATGAAAAATCAGAATTATTCGTTGGTTTTAAACCTTATTCCGTCAACATAAGGTTCATATTATAATGGTAAATGATAAATACCTCAGGTAGCCTCCTGCCAGGCACAGCTGGGAAGTCATGATGCTCGTTATGGTAGCCCACGTTGAAGGTGATCCAGTTCAAAGGCCCGTAGTATGAGTACGTCTCGTAGCCTTTTTTGAACATGTAGTGCTCGGATACGAAGTGCCCTGGAAAGGGGAATTATATTCTGAGGATATAGGAAACAAAAACTAGTTCATTTATTGGTATTTAAAGTAACCTATCGTGATAAAACTCACAGCGTATTACATGCTAGTAGATAGTACTATACTTGTTTGTTTACTGGCTTGTTGATTCTACCGAGAAGAAACCGGCAAGAAATATGGGAGTTACCTACTAAAAGAATAACTAATACCTTTTGGTACTAATTTACTGGTGCCAAACCATCTACTAAATTACTAAACTCTATACAAGCTATTAAGTTTAAGAATGAACTTTACGAAAACACACACGCAGACAGAGTTTCTATGAGTGCTTATATAGTGCTTAGTTATAAGTGCTTATATTGTTGAGATCACCATGTATCCACTTAGTGAGCAAATAAAGTTTTGAAGTTTGAAGTACTATCGCATATAAAATATTAAGTAAGGATAACTTACCAGCCACAGGATGGAGACCCATTGCCATCAAGGACCCAAGAATCATATACACCAACACCTTATATCCTGTAACAAAACAGAAACTACAATTTAGATAAAAATCATCATAAGACACAAAACTTCAAAAAGGTTTATTAAACTGTATACACATTTTCTTTTACGACTTTTGTAACTGACTATTTGGAGTCTAATACGGAATGTCGACGGACAAAATATCGATGGACGCTGATACGATGCTACAAGACTGCGACTCACGTTACTACGAAAGACCATCACTACGAAGCCACTTTACTTCGATGCACGTTACCGCGAAGGTTTTCACTGCGATAATACTTCAATGCGATGCACATACTGTGACAGATTGTAACTGCGAAAATGTTTGTCTAAGACGAATGTGAATTGTGTCCTTACCTTTTAATGGAAAAAGTGATTTCCAAACTGAACGACTATCTAAAAAAGTGTTTTTGTCAAAAACTAGATAAAATGTTTTGAAAAATAATTTTGCATTGCGATGAGTCGAGGGCAGAAACAAATATGGACATAAAGGTATAAACCATATGTTACCAGTTTTAAAGTTTGGCTCCGCCTGGTAAATCTCCGCCAATTGCTAATGCTCCTGGCCGCCATTTTTGTGACGTATGTTTGGACATTTCGATGGTCAATACCGTTTGCAACTTAAGCTGTGAAGTAAGTACGCGAAATTGAAATGCCATGCACTTACGGATTCTACTACTACGGATTAAAGTTGTTTTATTTTGATGTATAAGTGTTCGCGTAAATTTTGGAAAACATGATTTAAGTTTTTTTTGAAAATGACTTGTTTTACCATTCACATTCACCACAACATAATTTTAAAAAAAATATAATTTTATCCTATTTTCGACAAAATAACATTTCTTCAGATAGACATTTAATTTGGAAATAACTTTTCCATTAAAAGGTAAGTATACAATTCACATTCGTCTTAGACAAACATTTTCGCAGTTACAATCTGTCGCAGTAATGTGCATCGCATTGAAGTATTATCGCAGTGAAAACCTTCGCGGTAACGTGCATCGAAGTAAAGTGGCTTCGTAGTGATGGTCTTTCGTAGTAACGTGAGTCGCAGCCTTGTAGCATCGTATCAGCGTCCATCGATATTTTGTCCGTCGACATTCCGTATTAGACTCGACTATTTGTACGTTTGATACTGTTACTATATTTTTGTAGATAAAAAAGAAAAACGGGCCTAGTATGCTTCCTTGCGGGATTCCTAACGACCGTGCGCTTATCTTAGTCACGAGATGAAGAAGTTGAATGAGATTATGTCATACGCGTATAAGCATGACGTGTTGTGCATTTGACACTGTTGCTACTGGCAGATAGTTTATTTATTTATTGAAATTAGTTTATTTATTTATTTAAACTTTAATGCACGAACAAGTGCAAAGGCGGACTTAGTGCTCAAAGCATTCTCTACAAGTCAACCATTGGGTGAGACAGAAATGATTTTGGCGGTGAAAAATTCTAAATTAGAAAGAAAACCGTTGATAACTTGTAGTAATCATCATTCGTTGTATGCAATAAATAATAATTAAAAAAACAGTCCTAGTATGCGTCCTTGTAAGACTCCCCATCTCCTCTCTCCTAGTTTGTTTTGCCTGCACACATAAGCTATATAACTATTGCCCGTTATATCCTCATACACTTACCAAACAATTGAAAGACGACAGCATCGAAGAACAGCTGTATAACTAAGTTGACGAGCTCCAACGGTGTCGGAGGCTTTGGTCGGACCACCAAAGGCCTCACAGCGTAGAAGAAAGGCTGGAGCAGCAGCCATAGCAGCTTCCCGCCGGTTGTGCAGAAGAGTTTCGCTTCTAGAAGGGTCGGTAAGTCTGTGTCTATCACTTCGTTCCCCTGGTACTGTAAAAGAGAATGATAAGTGTTAAAAATATTGTTGCCAAAAATTATATGTGACAGAACAGTCCTTGAAATAGTGTGTATTTGTTGTGTATAGATTTACATACAGGGTATGTCTTTCAAGGGGATAGCTGAGTATAGTCGCCATCAGATATATTATGAATTGAAGCACAATGTGATCAAATATTTCTAAGCAGTTTCACAGCCAATAAGTTTATTACACCAAACTTGCCATAAGTATCTAACATTCATTACTTCATCAATACCTGAACATGACAGGTGACATATCTGTCATGTGTGTATAGAAGACAGAGACTATAATGAGCTAGCATCTGTTCAGATATTAATGAAGTGATAAATGTTCACCGGGGGGCGGACGGGTTATGAGGGACTCACCACTGGACACCCAGTGGCATACCCACTAAAACTCCGGGACTCCCTCTCATAGTCCATGTTGGGGGAAACTGCGGTGACTGGCACGAAGCCTTCTACGCACTCCCCCGGAACCCCATGAAGACCCTGCAAAGACGACCACTCACCCTATGGTGCTCCAGGTGGTACTTCTTAAAGCTGATAGAAATCGGTATACCGATGGGCAAGTTCGCGAAGAACCCGAACAGTCTGTTGGCCATAGGACGGTTGTGGCCGAACGCCAGGTTGTGGGCGATCTCGTGAATGGCTGGAAAGAGAATAAATTTATATTTACATTTCATAATAATTCTAGGAGTAAGATTATAAATGTCTTCTCCTTTTCTTTTAAATCATGGAAAAACACTGAACAAATTCGACATTGCCTGGTATGGCAAACAGTAAAATTATAAAGAGGACAGTCCCTAGAAACGCATACAATTGTTACCAAATTAATACAACCTTGAATGACGTGTTGTGACTGTGCTAGACAAAACATAATGCTTGCTAAAATATAACATTACTCAGTTGAACTATAAGCAGGGACTATTATTGACATTCTCAATGCACACATCGATTCTGAACGCGAATTAATCTGTCAGAAAATTAACTATCTGTTTTCTTTAGATATGCAAAGTGATTCTATAATCTCAATTATAGGAATGAACTTAGTTTTCATCATAAGATGAATAAAATTTTACGTAAGACGTAAAAAATGATGAATGAATAGACGACTATATTATTAGTATGTTACGTAAAACGTATAAAAATGATGAAAGAATGATAGGCGACTGTATTTTTTATTTTTATTATAGAAATACTTACATTTATGAAAGCAGTCCTAAAATTCGATAGTATCAATACTACCCGAGATATCACAATTTGAAATGCACATTTTTGGACTTGCCTAAACGCTTCAAACATTCAAACGTGCCCTGAGTTATGACGTCACACCCAGTAGTTATAAGAAGCGCGTAAGAACGTTGTAGGTACGACAGCTATATTAAAGCTATATTATTGCGTTTATGAAAATGGTCTTTTAACCAAATTGCTTCAAAATAGCCTGGGTATTGTAGCGTCATTTTGAAACAAATTTTGATTAGAGTTTCACAATTCCATTTGATTTGAATGATTATTATTGGTGAACATAAAATAACATGCAAAATGCATCATAGCCGAAAACCCCAATGGTCAGTTACCTAACAGGTGAATTCAAATTCAAGATCGAATTGAATTCTTAAAATTAATAGGCTGAATACTTTATTTTAGTATGTGTTTTATTTAGCTTTATTCAGCTTTAAGCAATAACACCAAAGGGACACCCAGACCAACACAAACAGACAATGATATTACAATAAAAAAGACGTAGATAGGTTATGTGAGTACTGACACGAAGTCAAAAATTGTCCACGGGGTACGACGTAGTTAGTTTGACCGTGTTATAACGTGGGAACAGACAGTACGATTATTTACTAGAGCGTAAACGAGACAGATGCATGTTGCGAAGTGTCGTCTCCGCCTGTCAACACTGTCAATGCTTTGCTCGGATACACGAAAAGTTCTGATTTCGGGTGCCACTTTTTAGCACAAGTGACCTATCTATCTTTTTTCATTATAATATCATTGCAAACAGATTTGTTCATGAACACAAATGATTGTACTCTGCTGGGATCGAACCTGCAACCCCTAGTGTAGAAGGTAGCTTCTTAACCACTACACCAATTTTGTCGTCAAATCTTTGCGACACTACGCCAAAACTAGTTACAATAGAGATGACCTTGTTTTCTCCGATGTTGCGACAAGGACGTTGTGTAAATGTTATTCTAGCTAGCTATATTTAGCTATCTTACTTCTATAGTTGATAGCAGTTGCTAACGGCTTGGAAAAAGAAGAATATACGCTACTCAGCGTAGAGTTAGCTGCAAACTGTAAACCTAACGGCCAGAGTTGAACTAAGAACCATCCCGCAATTATATTTATAAGAGCTAGATGGTTCTCTATTGTGTCTCATAAATTTTTTGTCCATAATTTAACGTATCATAATGTTTTCTGATATAATTATCATTTGTCCGAATGATAGGTAGCCCTAATTTACTGTCTCATAATATCACTTACCCTAAAATCATAATTCCGAAACGTTATATGTCCTAAAATTCTTTGCCATAACTATCACAATCTATAATATTTATGAAACCTAACTGCTTTTCTCATAATAGTGTTTTGTCCTAACGTCTCTTCTCATAATGTATCGAGCACTAAAATCGAAATTGCATAAATGTTAATAACTGTCCTGATTATTTTTTGCTATAAAAATTGCAAGCAAGCAGCATGCAGGCAAGCATGCAGCATGCAGGGATGCAGCATGCAGGGATGCAGCATGCATTTTATTTTAGGGTTTGAAAAAAAAAAAAACTAACCCTCGGATTCGGACTTGCATTGTTATTATAAACCACCATTCGGACAAACATTCATTATGTCAAATCACACTTAGACCAAGTCATTTTATAGCTAGTAAAATTAGGACGTATAATTATTATAGCACTCAATTGTAAGACACAAAACCATTATAGTTGTGGACTATTAGGTGAAACAAAGTTTCGTATAAGAGACCATTATGGATAGTGATGATTATAGAAAATGCGTTCGGGATTTTGATTTTCGGACGTACGATATTCGGAGAAGAAAGGGACTACCGAGCTAGATACGTTATGTCAGTGCTGATGTGAAGTCGACAAATTGTCCCAAATTTGACCGTGTGAACAAGATAGTATGATTATTTACTAGAGCGTAAACGAGACAGATACATGTTGCGCAGTGTCGTCACAAACTGTCAATGCTTTGCTCAGGTGTTCGAAGTTCTCACTCCGGGTGCCACTTTTTTAGCACAATGAACCTATCTACGTCTTTTTTATTATAATATCATTGGTTAAAACCCATATTATTGCTCTAAGTCTCACTCTCAGTCTTTTACCGCCCTTAGGCTTTAAGAACGCCATTTGTACTTTACTTTCGTGCAACAACTCATAAATGAATTAATAAGGCAAGGCGGCATATTGAAAGACTACATAAATTATGACTGCAATACTGTATATCTGCATATCAGCATAAATGACTTTAAGTCTTAAATGCCACTTAAAAACGCTATCAGCTGAAGGAGAGACCATTCAGGTGTTGCGGCCGACGAGTGATAAGCTATCGGGTAAACAAAACTAGTGTTGCTATAATCGTATGATAAAATTCCCCTAATTTCCCTTTAATGATATATCAATAAAACAATAAAAAACACATAACTGGGATCCATATTATTATAAAATCAAATATGTAACATTAACACTAATAATCGCAGAACAAAAATATAACTGTCCGATTTAAAATAACAAATAGTTATGTGAATAGTAAATCGGTGGTACAACTTAGAGGTTGCTCATGATCATGCTGCCTGACTGGCATGACGTTTACTGCTGGACATAATATGCCACTGTCCTACCAAAAACCTCTCGGCCCTCCTAACTGCAATCAGTCATTCTCTGTAAGCCACCTACTGCCACTTCTACCTACTCATCCGCTGGGCTATGTCAGAGACCACAGTTTTTCCGCGGCTTCCCACATTTTTGATTCATTCACTGAGCATAGCATTGTACGTTGGGTGACCTGGAGCTTTCTCAGTCAGTGACCAAGTCTCAGATCCATTATGTTGTAGAACTCAGTCTTTAGGAACCGAGGTATGATGGAAGCACAAAGTTTATAAGATCTTTAATGGATAGAAAATTGGGCAGATTACAAAAGGCCCTGCTTAAAAAATTGTGGATACACAATGGCAACACAATTCAGTAATCAATCCTCTTTTTGTATCATTCTTTGTTCAAAACAAAATAAAATAACACCAAAATCGGGGTGAAACCTGGCAACCCTGAATCAGGGTTGAGTAATATTAACACAACAATGCACCTATTCAACTGACTAACACCTGTGATGATAAGATATGAATCGGAATGTGTTTATAGAAGTAATCTATGATTTTTATGAACTGGTACCGAATGAGGAAAAAAGTGTCTTTGTTTTATGGCAGTGCTGTAAAGTGCTTAAGTTTTTACCTGTATTACTATTTATCTAAACATTAATAATAGCTAAGGACCTAAGTGAAATCCCTGAGGTACACCCAAAGTTGTGCAGTAAGTACGAGATTCAAATGCACTTACAGCAACAAACCGTGATATTTAGCTTAAACAAGACGCGAACCATCTAAGCAGGGAGCCGTGTATAGCAAACCGTTGAAGTTATCTGAATAAGAATTGGGTGATTTACTTTATCGAAAGCACTGCTAAAATCAATTTACATGGCAACCTCCTAACGTAAAAGCGTCGCTCAAAAGGAGGTATAACCAAACAGTATGTTTTTAGGAGACACAACAAACGATATATCTTTTTTTTTTGGGTCATGGTTTTACAATACTCAGAACTAGCATTCAATTGAGCAAATCGATGGATTTGTGAAGTAACAGGTTGCATTATTCTTTTAGAAAGATGATGATGATGATGATCCCGATTTTCGGGAAATAAGAAATTTTGACATGTCCTTTTGAACTGACAGCGACGAAAGATTGGTCTGAGTAAAATTATCACCGCAGAGGACATGTACAGAAGCGCGCACGTCAACCTTTACAAAGCCATTGAAAAATGGGTCTTAGGTTAACATCATAAGGTGCCCCTATGTAAAGGTAGATGTGAGCGCCTCTGTATGTGTTTGGTAAACTTACCTAACATCAAGGAATGATTGATGACTCCGCCGAAGCAGTAGGCCAGGAGCAGCAGCACCGGCCAGCTCATGTGTGGCACAAATGGCATTATGATGAACTGCGTCAGCACCATGCCGGTGACTACCCATTTGAAGAGAGGATCGTAGCCGAAGAGTTGCTTTATTTGTGGGTACTTCTCTGTGGACAATATTAAGGAATTAAACAAGGTAATAACTGATTGAAGTTGCGTCGAAACCGAATTAGTTAAACGATTCAAACAACCTAACAATCAGGTGATCAAAACTCAAGTTTCGAATGTATAAAATAACTTAACAAGACTTTCCTTCTACGTAAAACACAATCATAAGTTTTTTAGGACCTAGCATCCGTTAAAAAGATTATGAAGGCCCATTAAGATCGCTATATGTCAGCCGTTAAACCTAGCCCGAGGCCATAGGTCCGCTTGACATAACATCAACGTTTATAACAAATCTCTAACAATCTACATACTAGTACCATCACTCTTCTTACCCAACGGGGTAGGCAGAGACCACTTCTTTACACTTGCTACGATCCTTACACACACCTTGTGCTTCTTTTACTCTCATACATGCTCGAAGGTCAAAGGTACTCCTGTCATGACCTTTTCTGAGAGCATCTTGAAGTTGTCCAAGAAACGTACTCGTGCTTAGATTACGGAGATGTACCCTAGAATACATCACTAAATTTCTGACGGGGTGTCCGAAACATGCATTCTATTACCTACAACAGCTTTCGTTGCCGATCCACTGTCACAACAGATTTCTAATGTGCAAAAATTCAAAATATGGGCAAGTGTTTGCCGAAATCTGTGATGGATTACTTAATCGCTCCTTATCAAAGTCGGTAGATATTTCGCTACCACTCAACCAGTAAATACATTAGATATTAATACAGATAATAAAGTGCTTCATTGTTATTTTGTGGATGTTTTTTTTTTGTGATGCAGTTAAGTATTATCTTATTTTCTTCATAACTCATTGTTGTTATGAAAATAATAGGGATCATCAATGGCATTACATTCATTAAATTAAATTACAATTACATTCAATTAAATTCGTATTCTTAATTGACAATTATTAGGCGAGGTGCCCGTGGCGCAGTTGTTAAGCAACACACGCCGAATCGGAAATGGGATGGGTGACCACCCCGACCGAAATTTAGTGATGTAATTTTCGGGCATCTCTGTGCTTCGGAAGGCACGTTAAGCAGTTGGTTCCGGTTGATGTCGCTAGATGGCAGTCGTTAAGCCTAGTCGGAGGCCTTAGGGCGGCTTGATAACATCTGACATGAAGGTTGCTCACTAACCTTACACCCCTCGATTCCAACAATCCGCACTGATGGAGTATGGCTCCACCGACCTCATAGTTGAGGTGAGGCCCGTGCGAGCAGTGGGACGGATATAGGCAATTTACTATTTTATTTTTTTCGTTTTGTATTAGGCTATTTTTGGGCAAGCTCGCTACTACATCTCAAGTCACAAGCTCGTCAAAAACCAACCTAAATAATTAAAAAAGGAACCAAGAAAACTGCCTGACTAAATTACCTCATAACAAATCTCTTTTCCTTATGTTCCGAAAAAATCGAAAACTCATAAAATAAAAACCCATTTTTTACTCAGGGGTTAAGTTTTTCAATCTCTTTATTGCCTATTTTATTTCTATTATAGGAATCATAGTTTATACTGATAAGATAACAGGGTAAACTTAAATATGACTAGTGTGTCCAGGCATTCTGACTTTCGCGGAACGTCCCGATTTTATTTTAGGAATTTTATTTATTTTATTTTAGGACTCGCACACTACTAGTCACGACGTCGTACCGTGACACGTTGCCGCGTAGTAGCACGACGCGACGTCATGTCCTGTTATTGTGTACGGGTAGGGAGTCGGTCCCAGTTGATGTTGCTTGATGTCAGTTTTCACGCTTAGTGTGAAGCTTTAGAGCGACTGCAAAATGCTAAATATAGTCAAAACGAGGCCAGTACTTAGCAGTGGGACGTAAAGTAAAGTAAAAAAAAAGTAAAGTGAAGAGGACGTACAGAGGCTTTTGTTTAGTTAGGACAGAACGACACTGTTTTTAAATGTGATTTAGATCAAAGCAAAAAGTGAGATATTTTTTAATTAAAACTAAAACACGGGGTTCCAAGTGCAAGTCTGGCCAGAAAACCTACTTTGTGTTAATTTTACAGTTAGTGGCTGCTAACTCTCCGGTGATGAAAAATACAAGCAGCTCGGATGAGGGCGGTACGCTCTGCCCTTACCACGTCGTGTTCAACGAATTCGATCAACGTAAGCTTCTGAATGTTCCGTTCCGTTCCATTCACCATGATGGGAACAATCAGTGTGGGTCTCTGGCTACCCCGTATGGGATTATTTATTCATTTAAATGTCATGTTGAAACTAAAATCCCGGTTTTTATTTTATTATTTTAGTTACCTGTCCCGAAATTTTGAGTACTACACCTGGCTACACTAACCATGGCTGTCATTATCTAAAATAGCCACTTTAGATCTGATATTAATGTCACACTTGATTTTAAAAGGTATCAATGTCTACGTGATATCCATCATGTCAAAATTATGTCATACATGATTAGTTTTAAGTGGCTTATCAGCTTTCATGAGAATCACCAGTTGAGATATGGGGAAATTCATAGAATAGCTAGCCATAAATTATCAAGTTGAATACGATCCATTCAGCGCAGTGGTGGCCAGGTGAGCTTGAGATGCAAATGGTCGCAGGTTCGATAATTTCATTACTGTGTTTCATGACGAAACAGATAATAGTATGCTTGCTTAGTACGACGACTTTGATTTCTTTACTTAATAGGTATTCGACATTTAATTTGATTAATTTACCTGTTCATTTATTTTGATTCCATCATTTCTGTATAATAGTATAATTATATGTTCTGTATACTTATTTTCTTATATAATTTCACTAGCGTTTTTTGTTTACTCTTTTTTCCTTTTTTTTTGTTCTGGTGCACAGACATGTTTTCATCATTCATTATTTTTTGACATAAATATTGTATTATTTAATTGATTTTTCATATGGGAATATTGAACTACTGTTTTGGTAATAATCACTGTAAAATTGCAATTAAAATAAAATAAATAAATGAATTACAACACAAGGTTTACTGTAGTGAACGGTATAATTTGGACTCCTACACTTGCCGAGCGCTTTTGAAGAAAACGGGGAAGAGGGGCGAGCCTACCGCCGTTATCTTGCTCGGGGTTTCTTCCGGAGAGTAAAGCGCATAGCACATTATGTCCGCACGGAAACTGCAAGGCTGCGACCCAGCAAATATCTTGCCATTCAAATTTGTGCATTAAGTGGTGAGTCGTACATTATATTTCATAATCTCAATATAAGAAAGGCAACGGCGAGCTGTCACCACTTATCTCGCAGCTCGTTTCCTTACAACTTAAGTTACGAAAAAGCCAAGATAATTGCTAGGTCGGAGCCATGCAGTTGCCGTGCTGGCATAATGTGCTATGATCTTTAGCCGTGTATAGATGAACACAGTTGATAAGGCCACCCGGGTTCCGAGCCAGAGAGTTTAACCAAAATTCATCAAAATTTGTTCAGTAGTTTCGGCGTGAAAAAGTCACAGAGACAAGGTTACTTTCGCAATTTTGTAATATTAGGTAAGTAAGTAAGTACTGATTGAACATAATACAATTAGGCGTTTTCAGAATTGGATATATCTGGTATTGGACATTTGGAATCCGTTAACATTCTAGGAATAGGACATTCATTCCTATAATGTTCAAGAATAACATTCTGAACTTAAAGGCCGGTAAATAATGGGAGAGGCATATGTTTAACGGCAGTCGTCATCCGGAGTAGGGAGGTACAACTCCCTACGAGGAAGGCTGTATAGTCCACCGGTAGTTCTCAGAGAAACCTGAACACGAGCGGAAGGTCCGCGGTTTTAGTGTGGTATTCCCACCCCCTGTGGGGTGAGTGAGTCCCACATTCCTCCGCCCTTCTCTCAGAGGGCGGGAAGCTCCCAAAAGTATATCATAACACAACATACTGTCGCGAACATACCCCAAACAGGATAGTAACAAAAGGTCAGACATGTTAATAATAATGTGGTTCATCGATTTTCATTATATTTAACATAGCATCTAATTAGAAAACTGGTCTACAATTGCTCTAGACCGTACAGAGTGGATAAGAGGTGTGGAGGCCTTTGCCCAGCAGTGGGACACTTTAGGCTAATAATAATGACAATATTATGTGACCTAAAAAAAGCCTCGATTACCGCGCAGCGTTAGTAGGTCAGCCAGTTCCTATTATTCAACATTTAATTATACATCGACATAATATAACAACAAAATAATTCACGGAAATATGAGTCAGAAATTTAAAATTAGATAAGTACTTAAAATTTTTCGGCGAAAACATCTAGATGTTCAGATAATAAATAAGATTAATTTGCTCTTTTTATCGATAAATTATGAATTAAAAAGGGTTTATAGACAAACGTGAGATAAATTAAACGCTTTTACAACATTGACTGATAAAGTTCGACGAATCATAAAAAATAAAGATAAAATATGATTTATAATGAATAATGACAGTTAGGTATATTCAAGACCAGTAAAACAGCTGTTTATGTTCGAGAAGGTTTCAGAAAATGATTTCGATGTTTCTATTATTTTTGGCATTTCAATAAAGTATCTTTACTGAAGATCCGGAAACTAGAAAAAGACATTTGGTCTTGGCTTCAGGCGGGAATCGAACCCGTGTCCCTCTTACCATTATTTACCCTATGAGCCAGCGTGATTACAAGTTAAAAGTAAATACCTTCATCACTCGAAAGAAATATTATTTCAAATATTTCACTTCCGATTAAGGTGAAAAAGCTATGACTCTGTTTCTATTATTTTTAGCATTTCAATGCAGTATCTTGGGCCAAGATGTCTTTTCCTGGTGTTCGGATGATTTCAATGGTTTCAGAGTACCATATGTCAATTTATTTATTCTACTTTAATTAAAACGGCTTGCGAGCCAATGACAGTAATTAAAGATACATACAAACATACAAAAAATACAGCAATAAAAATCCAAGATATCATAGACTACCCACAATGTAAAAGGGAATGAAGGTCCTTTTATGCTTGATAGCGGCAGCCGCGACTCGACTTTGTTCGCATCTTTACATTAAGATCAATGACTATTTGTTGCATGACTAAAATGAATTGCCAGTGAAGTTTCACCAACCACTATCAATAAAACACAATTAGTTTAACCAGTCAATTTATATTGCTTCGCGCAGGGCGCGGCGGCTATAAAGTATACATTTTCAGAGCCACATAATACTTAAAAGAGCCTGGAGTCTACATAATGTTTTCGCATTTTCCATGCAGTATCTTTACTAAAGATCTGAAAACCAGAAAAAGACATTCGGTTATCTTGGCATCAGGCGGGAATCGAACCCGCATCTTTCGCAAACCGGGCGACTACACTAACCAATGTGCTACCGAGACCATTAATTTAACAGACCGGCCGAATCTTTCTGGTATATTTACCCTTGTCATAGCTTTTTCATCTCAATCTGAAGTTAAATATTGAAATAATATTTCTCCCCAGTGTTGAAAGTGGATGTCATTGATGAAATCACCCTAGGGTAAAATATACCAGAAAGATTAGGAGGCCGCGGCCGGTTTGTTAATGGTCTCAGTAGCACAGTGCTTAGTCCATCCGCCCGGTTTCCGAGAGATGCGGGTTCGATTCCCGCCTGATGCCAAGATGACCGAATGTCTTTTTCTGGTTTTCAGATCTTTAGATTTACGCGAACACTATACATAGAAATAAAACAACTTTTTTCCAAAATCGGTACAAGCTAGGGATGCTGCGAGAGGCTATTGAAATTAAAACATCCAAATTTCAATCGTGAGTATGGTTGGAATCTGCTCCTGCTTGGGCTTCTGTAATACGCTTGATCAATCCAGAGGGCAGCAACGATACTGTGAGATCTCAAGATACAGTCAGTTCGAACTGCGTGGATAGGAACATTTCTAGTAATGTTAGTCGTCCTGTTTTTACCCAGACAACTTTCTAGAAACCTGAATATGAAAATCAGAACAAATCCGGGAAATCCCGGACAGTTAGTCGCCCTACTTAAAAGCCATAAGAGGTTTAGGGTAAGTTGCACCATAGTAGAAGTTAAAGTTAAAGTTTTTGTCAAATTTGACAATTTGACGTCATTTTTGGTTCTAACCGGTAACTTTAACTGAAATTTTGATTTTTGTTATTGTTAAAGTCAGATGGTGCAATCCACCCTTAAAATTTTCCTTTTACACGCCTAGTTATGTTTTGACACATTATGTTTGAGTGACATGTCAGCCAGTAATTTACGAGGCTGTTGTTAAAGTAGTGTTATCACGCTACAGGCTTGTGTAGTACTATTTTAGTAAGTATAAAAGATAATTAAATTATATATGAGATCACCAGTCGGTATAGGAAAATTAATATTAAGTACTTGCAACAACATACTCAACTCATGGAAACAACATAGATAAGCCTTTTTCCGGAAATTGATGACACTTTCATCACCACCTTTTTCCGGGAATCACACTTCGAATTCGGCCTTGTGACTTTTAAAATTCAATTTCTTAGCGACTGTGGTCGTTTGAGAGAAAAGAACTAAGCCAATTAACATTTATTAATTATTTACATAAAAATGAGAAAAAATACCATTTCGGAGTGAAGCATATTGATGATTGAAGTAAGGGTGAAGCACCGAAATGTGAAGTGATGTCCGACGGAATGCCACCCCTGGTAAACTCAGTAACTAGGTGAATGTGATCGTTTCCCGAACATGAATACATAATAATAAATACATGATAATTTAAATGTCTAATAATTTGGAAATTGAAATGTATTTAAATATATTGTATGTACAGTCAACAGCACATCAGGTTACCCCATTTCCGTTTTTTCTCTCGTTCTTGCCAAATGTCATTCCTTTGCAATAGAGCAAGGAGGACTGACCGGAAATGGGTAGCGTGATGTGCTGGCCACCGTACTTCTGTTTTAATTATGTAATAATAAGGTGTAAATATCTGTATAAATAAATTAAATAATAAATAATAATGATAAATAATAAATGAAACGAACTAAGCCGCGTTAAGATTATAAAAATACTTCCGTACAAAATGGGGGAGAATACTAGGCAAAGCAAGTAGACGATTTGAAGTGAGCATGCCCTCCCCTAAGATCGAGATGTGAAATGATGTTAGTGAGATTCGCTAGGCTGATTTCAATAAACTCAGTGGACATCGTAAGCGAACATGAGTATTGATCATGTTCTGGTTTAACAATGATTTAGATTTTTGGTTGATTATTTCAGGACTTCGATTTTCGAATTCGTAGGTAGGTTTTTCAGATGTAACCAAACAGTGGTTAACGTTTCAGGTTAGGTAATTGACCCTGAAAATGAACTGAAAAGCCTGCATCGAGGCTTGTTGGCGACCGTCTACTTCATGCTTAATCATTTTCGATAATACTTATTTCGACAATGTGTATGAATACATACATCACACACATAGCTCAGTGGTGGCATTCTTAATGTACGGTTAACGGCACATCACGCTACCCATTTCCGATCAGTCCCAATTGCTCTATTGCAAAGAAATGTGATTTGACAGTACCACAAGCTACTACAACTTCTTTTCATTCACAAACATTTTGTGCTTAAACGTAAATCAAACCGGCGATCCTCTGACTCACAAGTCTCCAAAATGCGCTGAATGAGTTAGCACACATGATTCATGAAGAAAATCACATTATAAGTTATCAGTTTTAGACGTTAGATTACAGTTCAACAGGTGTTCTTATTTACTATGTTGACGCATAAAGATTAAGAGCAATACTACAATAACAAAGTCGTAAAGTGACACTTAAATCTAGAACAAGTGAAACACCTGTTATTCTAGCATTATCTATGCTGTAGGTATCTCTTTATAAGATAGGAATAAAAAAAAAACATTCGGTTCAGGTGTTGAAGGTTTGAGGCGAAGAGGCGACTAAAGGGGTCCCGGGGTCGTCAGGAGTGCACATGGTGGATCCTGTGTGCTTCCATTGCACAGGCGAACTTGTGCAAGGCGGCAGTGCGGTGGGGCTGTAAGCGCCCGCGGGTATATGAGGGGAGGCATAACTCCCTGCGGGAGCAACAAGGTTACCGGCACAGCGCGCAGGGGTCCACTGATACCGCCCTGTGGCCAGGGCCTAAGAACACGGCCACGGTTCCCCTCCGCCTGTCGTAAGAGGCGACTAAAGGGGGGTTTTCGGGGTCGCTGGGAGCGCACGCGGCGGGGCTGTGTGCCTCGAGGAGGACGGCTGTGTGCCTCGAGGAGGACGGCTGTGTGAACAGCATTGTGCGCCAAGTGTTCAAACGGTAGTGTTCCTTTTCTACAGAAGAGATCTCGGTGAACCTTGGTCACGCACATAAAAAGGCTGCCCCGGTGTTTTAGTGGGTATACCCACCCTTCGTCTGGTGTGGGTGAATCCCACACTCCCCCGCTGCCCCCCGAGCAGCGGGAAGTGAGTAAAAGCATTTCACCGGGTGAAAAAAAAGGGGTCCGCTGAAAGCCTTTCACGGGTGTCCTCAGTGATTCCTGGGACCGCGCAGAAGTTGGCCTCCGCAGAGTTTAGTAAGTATCCTCTCACTGGGTGGCTGAGCCCAGCCCCCGATCTTATACTCGGTTTGCGGGAAAGTGCGTAAAGGCATTCTCCGCGTGAAAAATAATAATAAAGGTGTTGAAGGTCTTTAACATTGATGGAATAATGGTGGGTTAACACCATAGAAGAGGGAAGATGGTACCCCTCGTAACGCATCTTCGATGTTATTTTGTTACCTGTTATTCTGGCATCATCTATGAAGTTAGGAATAATAGAAAAAAACATTTCGTTCAGGTGTTGAAGGTTTTGCCCTGGTTCAGGGCGAAGGATTGAGCCAAGGCATGCCCCCTCGCCTGTCCGGTCCGGTCTCGGGGGCGGCGGTGCGAGAGGGGGGTTGAAAGCGCGTTACGCGGCGAGCTCTCGGCGTGCACGCGGCGTTCTTGCGGCGTTTATTTTATCGCGGAACTGTCGCTGCGAGATCGCCTCGCCGTGAAATCATCTAACAAACGCTAGTGTGAACAGCCTCTTACAACGGCGCTCGTTGCCGCTCTACTGTTATTAACCATTCTGATTCTGACTATACTGTTGAATTGAAACTTATAAAAAAACAATATAAAATATTAATATAATAAAAATATCAAGATATAGGTAAATTGAATTGATATTGATTGAATTGGTTGATATAAAAGATTTAGAAAAATCAGAAACCTTCATAAGACAACTCAAGCTTCTAGGAAAAGGGTTCTACTCATTAAACGAGTTTATGAGGATAGTCTCCAGAAATGATTTGTGTGTCTCTGTTTTTATTATTTGTGTGTATGTGACGTTCTCTCTGCTATATTTATTTTTGCAGTGCCCCTACTCAATACTCAATAATTTATTGCGTTTCACAGTGTAACTTAGATCTTACAATTTTATATAGATCACCATGAACCCTGTCGGGCACAACAATAATGCAAAGGTGGAACACTCATATTGGAATAAAGAGAAAAATATGTATTATGACTAATATTCAATTATTATTTATTTTTATATGACAGTAATATTTTAGTCAATAAATTAATAATTACTTAATGATTTATGTTTTTATCTTCTAGGAATTCCTTTATAGTATAATAGCATTTTTGTATTAGTATATTCTTGAGATCCTATGGGGTGTCATGTGTTCAATTTACTGTTTATTTGAATAACACCGGTAAAACCATGTGACAAGCAAAATAACATAACATACATAACATAATCGGCCTATAAAAGTCCCACTGCTGGGCACAGGCCTCACCTCAACTATGAGGTGGAACAAGCCATACTCCAACACGCGGGCTCAGTGCGGGTTGTTGGAGGGGTGTAAGGTTAGTGAGCAACCATATTGTCAGATATTATCAAGCCGCCCTAAGGTCTCTGACTAGGCTTAACGACTGACATCTAGCGACGTCAACCGGGACCAACTGCTTAACGTGCCTTCCGAAGCACGGAGATGCCCGAAAATACACATCACTAAATTTTCGGTCGGATGGTCACCCATCCCTTTTCCGACCCGGCGTGTGTTGCTTTACAACAACGATCGTTGCCGATCACTGTCACAACTGCGCCACGGGCACCTCCAAGCAAAATAAATAAACATATATTAAATGGCAAGCTAAAAGTAAGGTCTTCTTGCTATTAGGAAAATATACACACATCAAAACTGTCTAGGGATATCATAAGGATATCATTTTTCAAATATTTCATAAAGTTAAGTTTGTGTACAAGTTGAGCATTATCTTAGTATAACGCGAGGACAGAGGCATAAGATAAAGGTTAAGAATATTACAAAAAAAAACGTTTGATTTTGCTAAAATTTTGACAACTTTTTAAAGAAAAATCTGTCTTTTTTTAACATCCTTACGATTGTACAATAATGCTACTACAATGAATTGCTTTATACAATCTGAAAGCGCAGATATAGCAGAGCTGTGTTCTAAAAATTTCTATGTTGGTATCAATATTTTAATTTTTACAGCCTCCCAAATACCTAGCTATACTTTGTATGAAAATGCTTGAGATATCCCAAGACACTTTTGAGCAGTATATTTTGTCTTCTTGACATGTGTTATGTTGTTAAAACCCGTTTTAATATAGAATTGTTTACAAGTTACGTATTTTGGTCTATTGAGAAGAGAAATGTGTTATGAATAACATTCAAATGTTCACCTAACAACCAGTGGCAAAAACATTTGCAGCCAAAAGGCCGTTTATATTTAGCCACCTATTGTATAGTCGCCATAAAGAAAAAGGCAGGCGCCTTTTGGATGCGCATGGCAAGAGAGAGAGATGAATGGAGAGCCTTGGAGGAGGCCTTTGTCACTGGACAAACTTTCAGCAAATAACATTTAGGAAATTTATTTTTGTATTATAGTGAATGAGACTCTCACTGTAAACTTGTTGAAAGATAATAAATTTCTTTATTATAGTATAGTAATTTTCATCTAAATGTTAAGGCAAAACAAACTTACATCCACATACATCCATCCACATATAAAAACTTTAGCTTTATAATATTAGTAAGACAGTAGGATAACAGACAGCAGAATGATGGTCAAATGACATACAAGTGGTTGGCAAAAACAGGAAAAAATGAGATTAACAATACAAAGAATGGGAAGAGGATGCAAAGAAGGTTCCGGGCCACTGTTTAGAATGCAAGAAACAGGGAGGAATGCAGGCGGTTGGGGGAAGCCTATGTCCAAGCTGAAGCAGAGTAAAATTATAATGTATAATTTGCAACTGTATGAAATGTTGAAAATTGTGTGAAAACTTGCAGCAACAAAGGCTCGTTTTATTTGTTTCTATTGTGCCCAAAATGTTTCTGTTTGTTTTTTGCATTGTCTGTGTTCGGGGTCAACTTAAATAATAAATGTTTTCTATTCAAAAGGGTATCACTCTGGCTAACCAAAAATGCCACTTGGCACTAAAAGGAAGTCGCGAAAATTCATCTTGATTATTCTGAAGTCTAAGCATTCGATTGAATTGTGCAATACTCAAAATCCATAAATATCACACTAGTTTTTATTGGATCTTAAAGCTTTCAGTTTTACGACATATCGTCAATGTTTCAGCCGAGTATACGCCCTATTCCTCACTTTCGTGAATGTTTTACAATATTTACATCTAGAATCAACATCGCTGGCAATAAAGAGATTACGCTTGCTTCTAGTAGCTACAGTTAGAGAACGCGTTATACTTATACACACATGACGTAATTTTAACATACCTAAAATGATTTTCCGGCGGCTCGCATGCGGCTCCTCCGTGTAAACCCACTCGAAGTCGGTCCTAGACACTTTGGCACCCATTTCTTTGTATTAGTAATAGCTTACAGCCCCTAAGAGATGCGTAACACTCCCTAGCAAAGTAAGAGTCTATAGTAAACTGATTTAGAATCTAGTTTTCACTGGAGAGTACGAGAAAAACATGTAATTAAAAAACCCAGCCCGCATCGCAACGAGCTGTGAAGCGGTGAATTGAGTGACAGTGACACACAGCCGAACTCGGGCACTGCAAAATGACAACTGGTGCTGGTGCGCTCGTCGTCGACTCGTCGTTCGTCTGTCATGGAGACAGATGTCAGATTAGAGCTGCCGGCGCACCGCCCGCCGGTCGTGGCATCGTCAATCGTAGAATCACGGACGTAACGTAGAATGTGGTAGAATGCATTGCAGTACGATAGATAAGAATCATAAGTGTGATTAGAAGATAAAAGAAACTTCCGAAATGGATAGGTTTGAGATTTGAGAACCTGCTTAGATATTCTTTGTTTTATGAAAGAAACTAGGTCGCCACCATTGATATAAACAAAAATCTTACAACCATCACCACCTTTTTTTTCGTAGGGATATCCTCATGAATGATTCTCGCCGTACGGGGAGACTACCAGGTTATGTCGGACTCCTGCCTTAGACAATTATTAATGCTCTAAGACTCCTACCGACTAAAACCTCACGGCACTCTACCGTGGAACTTTGGCGGCAAAGCTAGGTACGCAAAAGGTTTACCGGTGGTTCACCCTACCACCGGTACTAAGCCCCCTGGCCACGCCAAGGCGAGAACTCATGAGGGGGATGACGACACACCCTGATACTGCAATGTGAACCTTGCACTATGGCTTCACTTCACTCACAGGTAAAGCGTCACCGTCACGTTCTGAGCTTAAAAAAAATTATCATTCCACCATTTTTTTAATGATATTTTTTTTACGATTTAGGTAAAATATACCTACATCGTATAACGTTTATAATTGTACATATTTATATCGTGTACCTACCTACAATGTACGTACCTACATCGTAAAACGCCTACATGTTTTTTGCTAGCAATAAATAACACACTGGCACGGTAATGGAATAACTATTACCGTGACACTGGCGTGAAGATCTTAATAATACTGTCAAAGCCGATTTCGGCTACAGCGACTGCTGAACGGACTCGACGGCAGCGCCTCACTGCCCAGCGCGACCGTGAGCTCGCATATGACTGTTATAGCCAATTTTGGCTTTAAAAGTCCTTAAGCACAAAGGGCAAGTGAGCACGCCACCGCAATAATTGTAAATAAGAGCCGTAGGTGGTCTGGCATTTAACTCGTCTCTCTTAGCGTCGAGTTCATCCCTTCGCAAGCACTCAAAAGCATTGATGTTCTGCTTTAAGAGACGTCTCCATTCCGGGCGTCCAACAGCAGTTGACTCCCAAGTCGAGGAGTCAATGTTGCACGCTTTCATATGCCTTTTGAGCACATCCTTATACCGTAGAAGCTGTCCGCCTTGCTTGCGCTTGCCTTCCTGGAGCTCACAGTAAAGAATGTGCTTTGCCAAGCGTTTCTCTGGCAAGCGGAGGACATGGCCACACCACCTTAGCTGACGCCGCATCAGATATGCTTCAATGCCACAGATCTTAGCGCGACGAAGAACTTCTGTGTTTCTGACACGGTCCGTCCAGTGAATGCCCATGATATCCCGCAAGCAACGCAAGTGGAATTGATCAAGGGTCTTAATATGTCTTCGGTACAGACACCAGGTTTCTGAGGAGTAGAGTAGGCCTGGCAGAACAATAGCTCTATAAACTGAGATTTTTGTAGCCATCTTCAGATTATGCGAGCGGAAGACCCTTAGTCGAAGCCTGCCAAAAGAGGCAGAGGCAGCAGCAATTCTGCTGTTTATTTCGGCATCAAGGTCGCATAAAGATGTTATCATGCTGCCCAAGTATTTAAACCTCTCCACGCACCTCAGAACATCTTGACCCAGACAGATTCTAAGAGGTTCGTCTAATGCCACGCCTGACGCCATGACCTCCGTCTTGCTGACACTTATCCTGAGACCAAACCTCCCACACGTCTCATCAAGACTAGTCATCAACCGCTGTAGAGAAGCTGGGGACTCGGCTAAAAAGCACAAATCATCCGCGTACATGATCTCGGTGACCATCTCATGAGAGACTTTAGTGCGGGCTCTTAGTCTGGCAAGATTAAAAAGCATTCCATCAGTCCGGAAACGTATGCGAATGCCCGCCGATACACTTTGCAGAGTTTCTCTGACGACAGCTGCAAAATAGATGGCAAATAGCGTGGGAGCAAGAACACAGCCTTGCTTAACACCACAGCTCACAGGAAAGTACTCAGTTTGTTCCCCATCTGCGAGCACACAGCATGTCATGCCATCGTGCAGCAGCCGAACTAGACGCACAAATTTCTCCGGGCAACCTACCCTCTCCAGAACAGCCCACAAGGCCACGCGCGGAACACTGTCAAAAGCCTTTTCCAGATCTACAAAACACAGAAACAATGGTCGATCCTGCTCACGACTCTTTTCTTGCAGCTGTCGTATGCAAAATATAGCCTCACAAGTTCCTCTCTCCGGGCGGAAACCAAACTGTGTCTCCGGTAGAATCGCCTCCGAAACAGGCACAAGCCGGTTAAGCAAAACCCTAGCAAACACCTTTCCAGGGGAGCTGAGAAGCGATATACCTCGGTATGAATTGCAATTAGATCTGTCACCTTTATTCTTATATAAAGAACATATACGTGAGATCTTAAATTCAGAGGGCACTTGCTCTTCGCACCACATTCGTGTGAAAAGTTTCCAAATCGCAGCATGGAGCTCCTCTCCCCCATACTTTAAAAGTTCACCAGGGATATCATCAATGCCAACCGCCTTTTTATTTTGCTGGCTCCTGATAGCCACTACGACTTCCTGCAGAGTGGGAGGATCGTCAAGCCCAGATATCAGCGGGAGGGGTGGAATGGTCTCAATGTGCTCAACATTAGCAGATCGATCAACATTAAGCAGCTCCGCATAATGTTCGGTCCAACGGTTTAGCACATCCTCCTTGGTCGCTAAAAGCGCCGTGCCGTCGCGTGTTCTCAAGGGCACGCTCGCTCGCTGAGCTGTTCCTATGAGTGCTCTCAACTCACCAAAGAACGAACCAAGCTGATTTGTGTCTGAAAGCCACTGTAGATGGTCTGACTTTCGTAGCCACCATTTATCTTTTATCTCCCTAGTCATCCTTCTGAGGTCAGCGCTGCTCTGCCTTACTCTCTCTGATATATTTTTCTGACCGTTTTGCTGCTGACGCAGAAGGTCACGGTGCCGCTTGAGGGCTCTACTCAAAACCTCATCACTCTCATCAAACCAGTCTTCGTGGAAACGCTTCTTAACGCCCACGGTTTGTTTTCCAACTTCGACAATCTGAGAAGTGAGAGCACTCCAGCTGGAAGCGATATCACCGTCGTCGATGTTTGACGCTAATTTATCAGTCAGGCGCCTCTGATACTCCATCTGCAAGCTATTATCCGCGAGTCTATCAATGTTAACGCCGACAGCTTTTACTTTAGAATATCTACGAGGTGGGTGTAAGCGGAGCCTAAGCTTTGTTATTATTAGGCGATGATCTGACCAACAGTTTGCACCGCGCATAGCTCTTGTAACATGAACTTGGGAGATATGTTTTTGCCGAACGATCGCGTAATCTATCAGATGCCAATGTTTTGATCTCGGATGCATCCAAGAAGTTTTATGTTTTGCTGGTAACCGGAAACATGTGTTAGTAATGTTCAGGCCGAACTGAGCACACAGGCTTAGCAATAACTGACCATTACTGTTCATTTTGCCAATCCCGTGCCTCCCTAAGATCCTTGGCCATGCTTCATGATCACAACCAACTCGAGCGTTGAAGTCACCTAGCAGCAGTATCTGCTCTCTCGAGCGAATCCTGGTGAGCAAGTGGGTAAGATCCTCATAAAACTTTCCTTTAGTCTCGTCATCCTTATCCATTGTTGGCGCGTATACGCTGATAACGTTCAGGTAGTTGTCGTTGTCAAGGTGAAGACGCAATGATATTATGCGGTCTGAGATGTATGCAGGACAGTCTTTCAATTTGCTGGCAATCTGAGACCTTATGGCAAATCCAACACCAGAGCGTCTTGGTTCTGAGGCTGGGGTTCCCTTCCAGAAGAACTTGTAGCCACCGCCATGTTCTATGAGCTCTCCTTCATCAGACAAGTGGGTTTCGCTAAGTGCAGCAATATCCACATTGTATCGCCCGAGCTCTCTAGCCACGACAGCTGTCTTTCGTTCTGGACAGAGATTAACGTCTCGATCGAGCAGAGTACGGACATTCCACGCACCGAATGTCATGGTGGTTATTTTAATATTTTTCTTGTGTCGTCGACCACGAGGAGTGGGATATTAAATATCTTGTGTAGTAGGTATATGTAATGTATACAGCAGAAATAACGCATTGATATATTTTTCTTTCCTGAATAGATTTGATTTACATAGCTTGGCCTATTTCAGTACAATGACTGTTAACACACCAATAAGTATTAGATAATGGCGAACTAGTACTTATGAGTACTTATTTCCAGAGAGAACGTTTGTCAATTCTAATACCTTTCATCAGCTGAACTTATTTTGCAATTCTGAAATTTATCGAGTCTACCATAGTGTTGTGAAGTTCGTTAAAAGCAAGGAACAGAAAAAACAGTGGAAGTGCAATGCAACAACATTAGTGAAGGAACCCACGGAACAGAAAAAACAGTGGAAGTGCAATGCAACGCCATTAGTGAAGGACAAGGAACCGCTGTCGCCAAACACACACAAATATATTGAAAGTCATTTAATGAACTATAAAGAAAAAAGTCGTTTGATTGGTCGTTTCAATTCTAGCCCAAATTAGCTTAATTCACAGATCGTACATATAGAAATAGACCTTCACACTCTACAGATAATATTTGTTGTGCTTTACTGCTGAAAGTATTTACGACTTTTTATAATCTAATGTCAATTTAGTTTCGATTGAAGAGTTACGTTGTTCGAGCATAAACAGCGGTATTCTCCGTGGTAGCAATTATACATTTAATTGTATAAGCATTAAGTTTGAAATTTCCGTTTGTTTCGACAGCAAAACCTTTCCTCAGTTTTTTCGATTTTTGTTGTGTTATGTCACATGGACAGAAGTGTCATTTCTAATTTACGATTTTTTTATGTGTCTAAAATTATACCAAATTACCAAACTAATATCTACATATTTTCTTCTATATCCTTTGCTCCGGTCGCCCACCAGCGTTATAGGTCGATATCTATCTGTCTATTGAAATTAACAAGATTTTATTAGAAAACAAATAAAATGGTGCTTAGCGATGGTAGGAAAGACCTACATTTTCAAGTTTTTTATCCTACTATAATTTTTGCACTCCAAAATGCAGCAATACGGCATAACTACAGAAATATGAAGTTGTCGCGAGACGAGCAACTCGATGCGATATTAGAAGAACACGACTGGGACCAAGTAAGCGTAGCTACGCTTAATTGTGACACGCGTGTCACGCCTACTTTGCACTTCCACTGCTTTTTCTGTTCCGTGGTCATAAAGTCAGAAAACTGAAAAACTAAAAAGTCACAAAAACCAGGTTTGAATCCCGCGGTATTATAAAAACTTTCACCTCTCTCGCTAGGTTTCGGGTTTCGCTTAACAACTCTTATAAACATTACTTTTCTCTGTTTTCTTCAGATTCATAGAATCACTTGCAGATCTAAGAGGCATACACAGCTGTAATGTATGACAGGCGACATTGATATTAACATTATGAACACATTTCCTCTTTCAGTCTATAAATCAAACCGACCAATGCCGACCAACTTCAAATTTTTATGATCATCCAATAATATTTACAGCCAGTTTCATCCTTACCCTAGTTATTGTTCAACTTATTTATTAACTTCCTTTTGAAATCAATGTAGACTTTACTTAGAGTCTTTAGGATTTTCTTCCTGAGAGTCTATGATGTACAGTCAACAGCACATCAGGTATCCCCATTTCCGTTTTTTCTCTCGCTCTTGACAAATGACATTTGTTCACGATAGAGCAAGGAGGACTGCCCGGCAATGGGTAGCGTGATGTGCCGGCCATCGTACTAGATCTTTGGTCTATCTTGAACGCTTTCTGCCATTAGGAGTGCCTGCTTTAAATTATCTGTTGTTAAAGTGACTTTCTTAAATTGCACTGATAAACTTTTCTTTTTGTTTTCAACCCAACTTTTATTGAATGAATGTCCAAGCCTGTTTGTCTGTACACAGCTTTATATTGTCACTGAATATTTTTTCATCTGTGGTTGTTACTACTACAACCATAGACAAATTGTTTGACGGCTGTTCGACCACAAACAAATTAATTCTTTCCAAAGTTTGTGTGTGAACATGGCGGTCGGTAAAAATAAAGGCCTTTCGAAAGGTGGTAAAAAGGGTGTCAAGAAGAAGATGTAAGTCTGCAATAAACGTGAAATTTGTTAGTTTATTCGTTATTATATTTAACAAATCAATTCGTTGTGTCGTAGTTACTGTGATCTATAAAGTATTTTGAGATTCAACATAGACGTCTCGTGTCAGTTGTGAATGTCTTCAGTGCTATCAATATTCTGATCCTCGTAAATTCATTCCACTATTGATTAGTCATATAATGCGAGTCAGTAAAGTTTATTATTCTTCTTCTTCTTTAATTTTACTGAAATAGTAGCTCAGTTATTCCCGTTGCGGTAAGTGAAGTTTGAGGTTATTTTATAAAAAAAAAAATATTTTCAGTGTGGACCCTTTCACACGCAAGGACTGGTACGATGTCAAGGCACCGTCCATGTTCAACAAGAGACAGGTGGGAACCACCCTCGTCAACCGTACTCAGGTGAGTTTCTTTACATGTTTATACTTCTAACCTCAAAATGTTAATTGTACATGTTCCCTTGTGGTATTTAATTTTTCGGTCAAACACATGGTTGATTCATTCATTGTTATAACTTTAGCATGCCTTATTGCCGCTGTTGTGCCAGAGAACAGCTTTGCAGTTCAAGCTCCACCTTATGATTATAACCTAGACTGAAAGTTCAAGTCTGTTAACTTTTTCTTTATGTATGAGAGCTGTGAACAGTGTATCTGGTGATTTCAAAATTCAATACTGCATTTATTTGTTCATATGTGTTATGTTTTGTTTATGATAAAACAAATAACCAACTCAATGTTTTGAATTATGAATGATGGGCTGAGTCTCGTGGCCCAGAGGTTAAACACAACAACACGCTTGGACCCATGTGGCCTTGAGTAGAGATCTGGCCTGAACCCTTTATTTCATTGTACACTTTAGCTAACTACCTGGTGAAGAAATACACCACTAAACCTAAGCAATTCATATTGCCCACTCTACCATGATATCAACAATACCTAAATTGATAATTTGTAGGAGATACCACTCACATGTACCTAAATGATGATCCACCTAGCTCGCAATGACACAGAACTGATGAAAATTTTGTTCCCTTTTGATTTATCGCTGACAAGACCTCCATTATTCTACAAACAACATAATTTATAAGTACACTACTATACATAGAAAACTTCCTTTCTAGGGTACCAAAATCGCGTCCGAAGGTCTGAAGGGACGTGTGTTTGAAGTGTCGCTGGCTGACCTTCAAGCCGACACTGATGCTGAAAGGTAAGAATTTGTTTGTAGTTAGTATAAAATCAACTAGCTATTTGCTAATGTGTAATAATATGCATTTAAACTGTAATCATTATTCAGCAACTGATTATCCAACTTTCATCACTTACATGTGTTTTACATTAAGTTCAGTCAGCCTCAAAATTATACACAGTGATCAAAAACAAAAGATGAAAGGATTATAAAAAAATGTTTTGAATGTTGAGTCAATAGATATCATTGAGTCCCCACACACAGGTCACAAGCCACACTCCACAAAACGCTGTCACTGGAATATTTCCTTTATACATTTTATTTGGCCAGTGGCCGCCACACGCTACAAACTACGAATATGTCGGTAGCGGCGTTTTGAGGCCCGTGTGCGGACACGCTTGCTCTTGCATTTAGCAATTTTTTTATCAATCAAGCAAATAAAATTTTATGTAAACGTACACAGTACACTTGGTTGTTTGTGCAGTCCAGCTATACAACAGCTACCATAGCTATTGTATCGTTTCAAACTGCACATAGTATATGCTGTCACACAATATAGTGCCTCTATACTTGTGTAAATAGGCCCTTTGTGTCACTGCTACATGCATTTTTGTATGATTTGTAGTATTTTTTGTGATTACTGATTAAATACTGCTTTTGTTCATGAATTACCATTCGGATGGAACTGTTTTATAGTTTTAATTAAATTGACAAATTGCTCAGCTAGGAAGTTATTTAATAGTACAGATTCAGAACTAGTAGACAAATTAGTTGAATCTATTGAAGCTCTAAAACAATTCTTCACATGAAAAAAATCTTAATTTCCTATGTCAGGTGCCTATAACTTCAAAGGTCGCGTAGGATCCCTCATTTAGACAATCTGATTTAATACACTAATGAATTATTATCTGTAATGGACGACTAAGAGCATCAGTGAATGTGTATAATGGTCAAATGATCTGTGTAACCTGTCTCCAGATATTTGTAAGAGAATATGTTTATAATATAAACTTTCTATCCTCACAGATCTTTCCGCAAGTTCCGCCTGATCGCTGAGGATGTCCAGGGCCGCAATGTGCTCTGCAACTTCCACGGAATGGACCTCACCACTGACAAACTCAGGTATGTATTAGCAGAGTCAAATTAGTTGATTCCATTTTATGGTAAAACTGTAAGCAAGTTATGTATTTAATACTTAACAAAATCACCAAAGAGTCTTTAAACAGCTGCTACAACAAGTAAGCACTGTACAAAAAAAGGTTTGCGAAAGATGCGGGTTCAAGTCCTGCCTGATGCCAACATGACCAGATGTCTTATTCTGGTTTTTCAGATCTTTAGTAAAAAGCACTGTACAGTCAACAGCATGATAGGTTTCGCATTTCCTTTCTTTTCTCATTCTCCTTGCTTTAACTAAATGTAATGGATTGTCTTGACAGAGAAAAAAAACTGAAATGGGGATAGCCTAATAGTAAAAATTGAGATTTTCCATGTTTCACAATTATCAACCTCATTCAAAAGTAGTGACATCTTAACTTAATTCACCGTACTAAAAATAGGCATACTATAGTCACCTAGATCAAATTTTTGCAGCCCAGCTATACGAAGATATACCTCATGGCCTTTGTATCGTTTCAAGCTGCAAAAATCATATGCTGTCACATGATGTAGTGCCTCCGTATTGCTATGCAGAGGTCCTTTGTGTCACTGCTACAGATTAAATAACTAAATAAACATTGAAACAACATGAATTCCACTAAATTGTCTCCTTCTGAGCTGTATAGAAGGTAGTTCAAGAGGTATTAGAAAAATTCTTACAAGATAGTGCATCAGATACTGGCAGAATCTGAAATTTTATCAAGGATTCTACAATAGAAATATATTATACCCAATAAAACGACAATATTCAATTCTAGATGGATGGTCAAGAAATGGCAGACCCTCGTTGAAGCCAACATTGATGTGAAGACCACGGACGGCTATCTCCTGCGAGTGTTCTGCATCGGATTCACCAACAAGGACTCGTTGAGCCAGCGCAAGACCTGCTACGCTCAGCACACACAGGTTTGTACGTCTATTTATTATTATTTTACGACTCACTTTGCCCATAGGAGTTTAGTGGAGGGAAAATGGTTGGAGCAGAGTTTAACAACCAATCTTGTATCATTACTAGCTTTCCGCCCGCGTAGAATTCGGCTAGAATCGACCTCAGTAGAGAAGGCTAGAATACTTTTTCGCGTTTGGAGCAAGAATACAGGCCTTTCTTGTTTCAATATTGTCATTTCAATCCACTAACAATGTTCACAGTTGGTTTTGTGAACATGATATGGAAAATAAAAATGTTTTTGTTAAAATCTAACCTTTCCTTTAGTTTGCCATATAATGTTACTTCCGGGAATTGATCCTTATAAGCGAAACTACGAGATGGCATTAAAATACAGGGTGACTTTTGATACAGGGAAAATACAGGGTGAAAAAGGCACCCTGTATTTAAAAACTTTTCTTAGCCGGGTTCGATTCCTGGCTATGAAAAAAGTTTTTTTTTTGGAAAATCTGAGTATGCAGGTTTTTGTTTTTGTCAAAATCGCCCTGAGACTCCTTTGCGCATTTTTCGATATTCCTCATAGTTTAGGATTTGGCCTACCACTGAAAAACACCACCCGGTATAAGCATCTCATACCTATACACAACTAAAACATTTAATCCTGGGCACTGAACCTACAATCTGCAGCTTAGTCAGCAGTATTAATAACAGAACGAGCCATTCAAAAAGAATTCGCAGAATCAACGCGTCGCACACCCCTTGTTTGATGCTGTGTGGCGTGTCCCTACCAATCTACGTCCTGCGAACAACAACGCATAGGCACAAACGCGGCTTGCGATTATCTGTCGCTGGCTATTTGTGCCGATGCTACAATCTACTCCAATAACTACTACTTTACTAAAGATCTGTAAACCAGAAAAAGACATTTGGTCATGTTGGCATCAGGCAGGATTCGAAACCCGCGTCTTTCTCAAACCGACCGCAGGACTCGAGTCCTGCCTGATGCCAACATGACCAAATGTCTTTTTCTGGTTTTCAGATCTTTAGTAAAGATACTGCATGCAAAATGCTAAAACAATAATAAAACATTACTACTTTCTTCTTTCTCTACACCCTGTTGTCGAGGGTATTTAGCTAATATCAAGTTGTAGGCGTTTGCATGTCTATACAAATATTATAAAGAGGAAAGGTTTGATTTTTCGTTTGTTTGTATGAATTGAATAGGCTCCGAAACTACTTGGCAGATTTGAAAAATTCTTTCACTGTTGGAAAGCTACATCATGCCTGAGTGACATAGGCTATATTTCATTTTCAAAAAAAATAGGCATCCTTACTAAAATTACGAAAAAGCGGGAAAATATTTTTTCACATACAGCTAAGTCCACGCGGACGAAGTCGCGGGCGGCTGCTAGTAAACAATAAAATACTAGGTTCAGGAGTTACGCAAAAAGTTAATTCTAGGCACAAGAGGATTTAAAACTAACTGGTTGCACTAAGGCGCTTCACAGACGTCAGGGTGAGCAGGGCCGGTCAATTTCACCGTAAACGATAGCGCAAAGGAAATCCTATACTACCAACGCACACGAAGGGCAAAAAGTCCGCGCCGCAGGTGCCCGCCGGGCACTTAAATGTTTATGTTCGAGGGCATTGACAGGCAGACGCGGTCTTTATTACGGACAAAAAGACCGCCCCTCCCCGTCGTCTGCATAGCGCCTAAGTTTTCATGACTAGGAGGAGCCAGGGCCAAAAATCTGCTAATTTAAGAATGCTTTAATTGAATCGTTATTGAGTCTCAATCGGCTAATTTGACACATTTTGTATGAAAAATTTGACATTTTAGACTCAATTACGATTCAATTGAGGCCTTCCTAAATTAGCAGACTTGGGGCCCTGATGATAAAAGTTACTAAATTGCAGTACTTAACAAATCTCAATTCTTCACTAGGTCCGTGCCATCAGAAAGAAGATGTGCGAAATCATCACCCGTGATGTGACCAACTCTGAGCTCCGTGAAGTGGTGAACAAGCTCATCCCTGACTCCATCGCTAAGGACATCGAGAAGGCCTGCCACGGCATCTACCCACTCAGGGATGTCTGCATCAGGAAGGTGAGATAGAGTACAGTCAACAGCACATCAGGTTACCCCATTTCCGTTTTTTCTTTCGCTCTTTCCAAATGTCAGAGCAAGGACTGACCGGAAATAGGTAGTGATGTGCCGTCCACCGTGCATAAAAAATTTGAAGTAACGATCGATGATTTTTAACGAATTGGTCTGTAGTTAAGATTGTAAGCTTATAGAATTCTTTCAAATGGTGAATCCTTATCAACCAAACAAAATATAAACAATTAAAACTAAAATTGCTTCCCGCGCATGTGTTTCCTGAACACTACTTGTTCTCTTCAAGAAAAAAGGGAATAGGCACTTGCTGGGCACATTGTACCATCATTGACCACATCATAACTTGAAAAGAGCTAGGCACTCTTTTAAAATCCAATTCTCTAATAAAATGCAAAAAATATATATGGTTAATGGCATAAGCCTTGCTCTATTGTACTTGTCATTAGGCAATAGCGACATAAAAATCTGAAATAGGTTGCCTGATGAGCTGTTTGATGTATATAAAACAAAGGATTTACAAAGAAAGGTTCCACCTGAAATTAAGAAACTCTGCAATAGGTACTATAATTTGAGATATTCGTGAATTTTTATTAGGAGTAGGAAATTTTTATGATGATCCACCTAGCTCGCAATGATCACCAACGTGATGAAAACTCATGTTCCCTTTTGATCTACTGCTGACAACTACCCCTTTACCACATATGAAAACCGTCCTTACCCCTTCGATTCAAAGTATATTTCCCCCCACAGGTGAAGGTGCTCAAACGCCCAAGGTTCGAGATTTCCAAGTTGATGGAGTTGCACGGCGAAGGCGGTAGTGGGAAGGGCAGGGAGGCTGGAGACAAGTCTGAACGTCCTGAAGGCTACGAACCTCCGGTGCAAGAGAGCGTTTAGAATATACGTTAAAAAAGGATGTTTTGACTTTTATTTTAATATCCTGAAATCATAATCAAATACGGCGCTGTCCTGGCCCTAGGCGTTCGATGAATCGTATGCGTTAGTGTGTTGGCGCAATAACTGAGCAGCAAAGAGCCCCTTCACACTAGACTAGCGTATTTCCAGCGTAGGCGTTGAAAAATGAATTGAATGCGCAGTGTAACGCTAATGTGTGAAAGTGCGCCTGGCGCACTAACTTCAATCAAGGTTGGGCGTGCTCAAGTCATTCAGCCGTGTTGTTTTTGTTGTAAAACTGAAAGTGACAGCATACTTTTTAGAGCAACTCAACTTTTTAGGGTTCCGTACCTCAAAAGGAAAAAACGGAACCCTTATAGGATCACTGTTGTCCGTCTGTCAAGACCCTTTTTCTCAGGAACGCGTGGAGGTATGAAGCTGAAATTTATATCAATTACTCAGGTCTACTGTCCCTTGAAGCTGTGAAAAAATCAAACTTCTAAGCCAACGCAATCAAAAGATACAGCCGTTTATGCCGCAAATTTTCGACACTTGCAAGGGAATCAAAACCTACAGGGTGCTTCCCGTGAACTCAGAATCTTGAAATTTGGTACGAAGCAACGTCTTATAGCATAGATAAAGGAAAAATTACGAAAACCGTAAATTTTTAGTTACATCACATAATATATATTTTTTTAATAATTTTAAACTTACTACCCATTTCCTCATAAACGCGTAGAGGTATTAAATTGAAATTCAAACCAAATACTCAGGTCTATAATACCTTTAAGCTGTAACAAAATCAAACTTCTATGTCAACGCAATCAAAAGAAACAGCAATTTAAGCTGCATAATTTGAAACTCGCAAGTACTCGCAAGGGAATCAAAACCTAAAGGGTACTTCCAGTCGACCTAGAATCTTGAAATTTGGCATGAAGCAACGTTTTAGAGCACACATAAAGGAAAAATTCCGAAAACCTTAAATTTTTAGTTATACAAAATATATAGATTTATTTTTTAATACTAATTTAATTGTGCCGTGTAGTGCCGTAAATAGAATAGCACTACCCCCTCTCTTCCCGTGGGTGTCGTAAGAGCCGACTGAGGGAAAACTGCCATAAGGAGATGGGCAGCAGCGTCTCCGCATAACAACAGGCCTCACTGCGATCGCCAACCCGCCTGCCAAGCGTGGCGATTATAGCCAACCCCCCCTCCTTATGATGGCACAACCAAAGAAATGGCCCCCAGTCCCCGGCGGCCCCGCTATTCCTGGCTACGGCAGCGGCTATGGTAACGGCGGGGCAGGGGGGGAACATTACACTCGAAGTTGTTGACTACTATGTTTACCTGGGACAAGCAGTCCAATTAGGTAAGTCCAACTTCGAGAAAGAGATCTCTCGTCGAATCCAGCTCGGATTCGACGAGAGATCGGGAAGCTCCGGCATATATTCGCGTCCGAAATACCTCAGTGTCTCAAGACGAAAGTCTTTGACCAGTGTGTGTTGCCAGTAATGACATATGGGAGTGAGACGTGGTCGTTTACTATGGGTCTCATAAGAAGGCTCAAAGTCACCCAGCGAGCAATGGAGAGAGCGATGCTTGGTATTTCCCTGCTTGATCGAATCAGAAATGATGAGATCCGCAGGAGAACTGAGACAACCGACATCGTTCGAAGGATTGCATCGCTGAAGTGGCAGTGGGCGGGACACATAGCGCGGAGAACCGATGGCCGTTGGGGCGGAAAGGTTCTCGAATGGCGACCGCGTACCGGACGACGTTCCGTGGGCAGGCCCTCCACAAGGTGGACCGACGATCTGGTCAAGGTCGCGGGAAGCCGCTGGATGCGGACAGCGCAGGACCGATCGTTGTGGAGATCTTTGGGGGAGGCCTATGCCCAGCAGTGGGCGTCGTTCGGCTGATATAATGATGATGATGATTTTTTAATAAATATAAAAATACCATAGTTATGACTCGATTGTCGTAATGAACGAACTTTGTAAACCTTGCAGGTTTGTACGGAACCCTCGGTGCGCGAGTCCGACTCGCACTTGGCCGGTTTTTTTAAGCTGTTGTGCGTTTAGGGTGCTCAACCTATAATGAAGTTTGTTCATGAACACTAAAAGTTGTGCGGTTCGCAATGAACGTCAAAATGGCGGGATCACTCTTCCTTTTAAAGAGACTTTCCACTAGTTTTATAGTACTTATTTAGCACCTTTTAACACCTCTAATATAAATTAAGGTACCTTCTTAGTCTAGACGATATTAGGACACATAGAAGATCCCGCGTCAAGATGGCGGGATCACGCTGGTTGCCACAAAACCACCAATAATTTTGTAAAACCAACTGCTCTAAGATTTAACACCCATCCAATACCTCCAAAAAAACATATAGTATTGCCAGAAATAATTATGGTTTTTGTTTAATTTACTTTTTAATAGTTCTAAACTTCGATGGCACTTTCGCCTGCTTAGTTGTGAAGAGCAAAGTTCATTATGGTTTAAATTGCTCTTCGAATAATTGACAGCAGACGCTTTTGCTTTTTTATTTTAGTAATTAACATTGAATCTTCAAGTTTTTGGCGTTTTTGATAAGCAAAAGCCCCTAAATAATTTTGAATGCAGTGGAGTTATGATATACAATATCGATAAACAAACATTCCAATATAAAGAAGTGCAGACCTACTAGTTTTTGCTTTTTGTAGATGGGTGATTCTAAAATTTGTCAACTTTTGATAAATGCGTTCAATAGCATAATGTACCTTTCGTAAAATGTACCCCTTGCGCAAAACGTACCTTTCTCACAATGCGCCATTCTCAAATTAATAATTCGAATCCACGACCACTGAATTACAACACAATCGGCGGCTGGCGCCTGCGCCGCTGCGCAGTGAAATACACAGTTAACTAACGCGCGAACGTAGGTAGGAATCTTCACGGCTACACACTTTGACCAGTGTGCGTTGCCAGTAATGACATATGGGAGTGAGACGTGGTCGTTCACTATGGGTCTCATAAGAAGGCTCAAAGTCACCCAGCGAGCAATGGAGAGAGCGATGCTTGGTATTTCCCTGCTTGATCGAATCAGAAATGATGAGATCCGCAGGAGAACTAAGGCAACCGACATCGCTCGAAGGATTGCATTGCTGAAGTGGCAGTGGGCAGGACACATAGCGCGAAGAACCGATGGCCGTTGGGGCGAAAAGGTTCTCGAATGGCGACCACGTACCGGACGGCGTTCCGTGGGCAGGCCCTCCACAAGGTGGACCGACGATCTGGTCAGGTCGTGGAAAGCCGCTGGATGCGGACAGCACAGGACCGATCGTTGTGAAGATCTTTGCCCACTACTGGGCATAGGCTCAGCAGTGGGCGTTGTTCGGCTGATATGATGATGACACACTTTCAACAAGGAAAGCGAAAGCGTAATACGCGATTTTGCTAATAAGATGGATGACTTAAGTCTAAAGGCTTTTCGAATACGTTATAAGGTTTGTGTCTATGAAATTTTGGTCATGTCCTTTGCGGGTGATGGAAAACACCGATAAAAAACCCAAGCGTTGAGTTCGAATTCCCTCAGCGAAATCTGGGCTTTTGACGGCAACAATCAGAATGCCTCTGGGCTCCGACTACTTACCCTAACTTTTTGAAGCAAACTATTTTTTATTCTTTTGTCCTAAATTACAATGTGTGATTTGTTTGGAGAAAAAAGCTTTTTTTGCATTGATTCACTTGTAGCACTGAAAAATAATTAATGTGAAAAAAGGTACGTTCTGCGAAAGGGACGTTATGAGAAAGGTGCATTAAGGGAAAGGTACAGACGCCTTTAGACTTAAGTCACCCATCCTATTAGCAAAATCGCGTAATATGCTTTCGTTTACCTTGTAGGTATGAGTGTAGCCGTGAAGATTCCCACCTACGTTCTAGCGTTAGTTAACTGTGTATTTCACTGCGCAGCGGCGCAGGCGCCAGCCTCTGATTATGTTGTAACGAAAGGTAATTATGCTATTGACGCATTTATTAAAATTGACAAATTTTAGAATCGCCCATCTACAAAAAGCAAAAACTAGTAGGTCTGCACTTCTTTAGATTGGAATGTTTGTTTATCGATATTTTATATTATAACTCCACTGCATTCAAAATTAGTAAGGGGTTTTTACTTATCAAAAACGCCAAAAACTTGAAGATTCAATGTTAATTACTAAAATAAAAAAGCAAAAGCGTCTGCTGTCAATTATTCGAAGAGCAATTTAAACCATAATGAACTTTGCTCTTCACAACTAAGCAGGCGAAAGTGCCATCGAAGTTTAGAACTATTAAAAAGTAAATTAAACAAAAACCATAATTATTTCTGGCAATACTATATGTTTTTTCGGAGGTATTGGATAGGTGTTAAATCTTAGAGCAGTTGGTTTTACAAAATTATTGGTGGTTTTGTGGCAACCAGCGTGATCCCGCCATCTTGACGCGGGATCCTCTATGTGTCCTAATATCGTCTAGACTAAGAAGGTACCTTAATTTATATTAAGAGGTGTTAAAAGGTGCTAAATAAGTACTATAAAACTAGTGGAAAGTCTCTTTAAAAGGAAGAGTGATCCCGCCATTTTGACGTTCATCGGTTCGCACCCCTTAGGCCGCTTATCCATTAGGCAACATTTGATGCGCGACATGTTGATCAGCCCCGCGCAACTATCGTATCGGTGCGCATAGTATGAAATAACAAGCAGCTGGCAACGTCGCCCGCTGTCGTTAACGTTGCCATACAATATGTTGAGCGTCAATAGTTGCCTGCGGCTTTAGTGTTGGCTAACCAATCGTCACATTAGGTAGATACCTATGTACAGTAAACGGTCTATTGGGCTACCCATTTCCGTTTTTGCTCTTGTCAAACGACTTGGCAATTAAGCAAGAAGGAATGAGTAGCCCGTCATGCTGTTGACTGTTGTAGTCTAATGATAATAACTTAATTGATGAGCCATCAGCCAACAGTAAAAGCCATAATCTTATTACAGCTAGCCTTGAGCTAAGTCACAATACACTAGAGGATAAAATACACGCTAGCATAAAATAGGGGGTATAGGGTGGTGGCAGTACGGACGGGCTGTGCCGCGTGTCTGTGTGCACGCTAGGCTAATAACTCGGCGGACGGCTTTAGACAACCTACTGTTTATACTGTGGCTAAGCCTTCACTTTATGACAGGCTACTCATTCGGGTAAGACCTCACTCTTTTACAAAAAAAATAAACGCGTAGGGGCAACTTTGTATGTGCCGGCGCTTGCGTCCGTGTAACGCAGTTTCAGGCCTTAGGAAGAGCAGGATAAAAGGGTTTGTATGGTAAAAACCAATCCTGAAGTTATATGCAAACTACTAACTAATCATAAAACTGAAACTTCTGTTAATTGTAGAATAGGTCGATCCAAGAATCTGTCATTTATAGATGTATAGTCCGTCCGCGATACGAATGCAGTAATTTCATATTTTACCTTCGACCTAGCACGCCCCCTAACCAATCAAATCGTTCCTAATTATAAGGTCAAGTCTACAGTGACCAGTTGAACGCAAAGGTTGTGGATCTGTGTTTTTTTGTGTGCAACAGAATTAAATATAAAAATCATTGCATTCTTATCGTGAACGGATAGTCATTTCGCGAATCGGTAATAGGTGCCTAGACTAAACGATAATACTATTACCGTGACTAAACCGAATAGAAAGGGTAAAGGGGAAATAAAACTAAATTATTTTGATACACGTTTTATTCACATCTACTGTTAGAAAATGGGTGTAAAAATCTTAACTAACGGACGGTTATCGGTGTTACATTACAGTCTTATACACGAAGTATTTATTATACAGGGTGGCATTTTAATCACCATTCATTACTTTTTAAAAGTAATGGTTTTAAAAAAAAATGTCAAAAAGTAAGTTAACAAAGATTGAGAAAATAACTCCTACACTAAACTTGTAATTCAACTCGTGCAATAATGCGCGCGTTGTTCCATGAATGAGTTAATTAACAATTAAAAAATATTTTCACGGAAAGCTATTCAGATCCTGAAAACAAGTCGCTTCTTAAAAATTTTGGCTGGTTATTAAAATACCACCCTGTATGAAATTACACATTTTATGGACAAAAACCTTTCTTCATCTATGACACCGTAGAAGGTTAATTTTACAAATACTTCGTGATTACAGTCTTCATCTTAATCTAAATCACTAAATAATACAATTGGTAGGTAGTATGAATTATTTCAGATTCTGCAAATGCTTAAGCGAAGGGAAGATGTCAAAAAATAGCAGTATGGGTGGCCAGCTAAATAAGTTTTCTTTTAAATCAGATTCGCTATTTACGGTCGACGCCACGACAGGCTTCCCATTTCCGGTCAGTCCTTATTGCTTCATATCGGACCGAAAAGGATAGCCGGATGTGCTGTTAATTATACTCAGAATAAAAAAGCTATTTTACATTAAAAATACCACTACAAGAAAAATGCATGAATGAGAATCATAGAAAAGCACAGACAAAACATCTAGCATAATATATAGACAAATAGGTACACATAAGAACAAAATATACTTGGCATATCCACAACAGGACTACCTCTGCGAATTTGTGATCGAACAAATTTCAGTAAATCGTTCGTACAGCGTTAGCGTTCAATTTTTCTACATGTAAAAGCCAATGGCATCTCGTATTTATAAACAAAATAATACAAACACTATGTACGGCTGACGGCACATCACTCTACCCATTTCCGGTCAGTACTCCTTGCTCTATTGCAAAGAAATGACAGTTGGTATGAGCAAGAGAAAAAACGGAAATGGGGTAACCTGATGTGCCGTTGACTGTACCTACATTGATAAATGGAATTAAAGTACATTGCAACATAGCAGTTGGCCTTTGTACTAAAATTAGATTTCATTACAAATCTACCACACAATTCGAATAATACACAATTCGCTTACATTCTAAGTATATCAATGGTACTTACATTATAAAACTTGTATAACCCTTAGACTGCTACTTGAGTTTGAAATTAAAAAAATATTATTATTTCCTAGGATTAATGGATGAATGGATTTCAGCTTGTGAGGTGTCGTTAGATTTGTCTTTACTGTGAGAATGACACTGGGTATATCAAAATAAAAAAAATCAAAATGGCGGATTTTTGGCGCTAAATTTAATGTTTTCACGCTCTGTAGCCTGAACGACTAAGCGAATTTTGGCTGGAGGGATTCTCACAGTAAATACAAATCTAACGACACCTCACAAGCTGAAATCCATTCATCCATTAATCCTAGGAAATAATAATATTTTTTTAATTTCAAACTCAAGTAGCAGTCTAAGGGATAACTATATTCCAACTAATCTAAGAAATACATTTTGACAGATGTCAGTGTCATTAAAAATTGTACTTCAATCCAATGAAAAAACGATTCACGAGCAGTGGCTTTACTTTTGAGCCTGACACTTGAACCCTTTTGTCATTGCATAAAGTTTAATTTCCAATGGCACTGGCAGTTGTAAAAATGTATTTCTTTAATTAGTTGGACTGTAATGATAATGCATACAGGCACGTTAAAGGCACAACACTTCGGTGTAAATCAAAATATTGTTCAATACAATACATTCAGTCATTCAACTATCAAACCCATTTATCGCTGACTTTTATAAGGCAGTGATATTCAATATTAGCTGTCGGTACATTCTACATAACAAAAGCCAACACTCAAGTTTTATAAAACAAGCTAACATTACTAAGAACTAGTGTTGCCCGATGATCGATAAAAAATCGACAGTTATCTTTATATCTGCGGTTCATTGTACAAGTAGATCAGTACATTAGGTAAATTCTAATTAGGTACAAAAAATATTTAACAATAAATATAATAGGGTATATGCATTATCTTTCATTTCAATAATTATGTAGCTAAGTAAAATAATTATACTTCGTTTTAAAAATGATGCATATTTTATTCCCTATTACTACTTATAAAATTCATAATAATATGGAAAAGAATTTATGAGATTCATAATGATATTTTTTAAGATATGTTATATTATTTGATAAAATAATAGGACGGAATTATCTTAACAAATAAGGGCTTTCTTTTTATAGAATTTATATAATAATATATACTTAGAAATAAATATTAAATAAATGTTTCTTACAATAAGTTTCATACGTAATTGTAAATAATTAAATCGTATTTAATTGTATGACTTTTATGTTAAGTATGTTTTAAATTTAAAAATACACTGATTGATTCTGCTCAACCGCAATCAATTCTTTAACACAACTTTTACTAACGCAGTTTATTTCACAATTGACAGCGAAAGACAAAACAATTTAAAAAATCAGTGTTACGATAATTTGTTAGTTTTCACTAGACATAAAATTTTCATAATCACTAAAATCCCAGTAAGGGTCAATTTATTCCAATTGTCAGTGAATGTCACACAAATTTCACCATTATTAGCTTATCCTTTGGTAAGCTAAAAACTAGGTCACAGGTCGAAACCAGTCTTGATTCGCGCATCCGATATAATATCAATAGAATTGTATAAGTAGCTAACGGAAACTAAATTTGTCTTGTCACGTTAGATATACAGGGCGAAAAATGTTCTGGTGTTACTTGAAATGTATTTTCACGTGACGTTTTCTATTATATTCAAACAAAACTTGGGTTTTACTACAACAATGACCGATTGGTTGTTCTTTGACCTGTTTAAAACGTTTTTTTTTTCGATGCAACTTCGGTTTGTGGTCTTTACTTTATAAGTTTTGACACAACACCCTGTATACTTCAATCCTAATTGATATAATTTGAAACTTATCAATAATCAAAAAAATTGATCAAAGCAGTAAGTTATAACTTGTCAAGTTTTCTAAAATGTTTGTCATATTGTTTACTTATTGGTTCATACACAAAAATATGAATTTAGAACACCAAAAGTACAGGTGATATCCTTAGTAAGAGATAACATACAGGAACGGAATGTTGACAGCATCGTCGCTAATAAGCCTTCTTTCATAGGTAAAGGAAATAATATTTTTATATTGTCGAGTTGCAATTTATTTTATCTGACAGTTAAAAAACTCACTATACCAAACGCAGAAATCAGACACCACCAGCCTCAAACAGGAGTCTCCAGACTAACCTCAAGGGAGAGTGGTGTGGCCTCATCAGCACTCTCCTCAGCCAGGGTCTCCGATTGAGGCCTGGCCTGGCCTCATATCTGTGAGGCCGGCATGGTGGAGACTGTGCTGTGGGGGGTGGTGGGCCTAGAGCCGGCTAGGGATGCGTTCAGGGAGGCCATTGTGCCCATCTGTGGGGGACGGAAGAGAAGATTACTATAAATTACAAGATTATAATACTAACAATTATTGTAAAAAAGAGAAACAGTTGAAAAGAGTAACTGCTGAGTTTCTTGCCGGTTCTTCTCAGTACAGAAACAACTTTCCGATCCGGTGGTAGCATCACATTTATTTAAGTACAGTATATTTATTGTTTACATTTAATATTATGGTATTCATATCTATTATTAAGTATGTTTTGTTTGTTAATTAGATTTGACGATTTAAAAGTACTCTGTAACAGGTCTATTTAAATAAAGCTATTTTTGATTTTGATTAATTGATTTTGTGGTTACCTTAAATAAATTATAATCTTACTAAAATTTTGTTTCATTGCAAGTTTCATATGCTTGTTGTGCAAGTATCTACGATAATACTGTGAGGTAGCATAATTATTGAATAAATAAGGATAGTAAATATTTCATCAAACAATTAGGATTTAAAAAACGTCAAAATTTTCTCCACCGGTTTTTCCCTTTTTGACTCTAACACAAAGCAATTAATTCAGTTTTCTCATTTCTGGCCTTCAACATCTCACTGCTGGGCAAGTCTCCCCCAAACTTTTTATTAAATTCTCCTGAATAGTGTACCAGGTTGTTGATCCAACATTTTTAGGCCTTCCCTTTCAGCGGTATGTTTGGGGAACAGATAGTTTTAATAATTTTAAATTATAACAATTCCAGCTCACTTCACTTGAAGGCGATGTCCAGTCTTTAACCTAGGGCTCCAAAATTGATGGGACCTGCGCTCAACGGTGTCTTAAATAAAAAATAATAAAGATCTAGAAACCAAAAAAAGACATCATGTCATGTTGGCATCAGGCAGGAATCGAACCAGCATCTTCCGCAAACCGGGCGACTGCACTAACCACTGTGCTACCGAGACCATTGACAGACCGGCCGAATCTTTCTGGTATATTTTACTCTATGAGCTAAGGTGATTTCATCAATGTTGAAGGCACCTTCAACACTCGGAAGAAATATTATTTCAAATGTTAAATATTTGAAATAAGATTCCGATTAAGATGAAAAAGCTATGGTTATTATAATAACCATAAAAAATAATAAGTAAACGGATCAGTACATACCCTCAAATGAGCCAAATCCTCCAGCTTAGTCAAATCAGCCAACTCCAAATACAAGCTATACACCAACAGCCACCCATACACCCCGCACACACAGAACGCGATCCATACAAGACACATCAACACGTTGTATGCGAATATCATATCGTTCACTATGGCAGCGAATATGAACGCTATGAGACGGAATAGTATGAACACACCGAAGGTGTATAGCCATGGCACTATTCGCTTCTCATATTCCTGTGGATAATAACGTATAGGTAAGATATTAAGGTAAGAGATTAGGTAAGATATGATACTTTATTGCACACTAAAACATAGTTATGTTTATAGTCTGTTCGCGTTAAGAATGCAGTAATTTCATACTTGTCTTTTGACCTAGCATGTCCCCCTTAACCAATCAAATTTTTCCCTAATTAGAAAGCCAATTCCACAGTGACCAGTTGAACGCTTACTTTCGAACGCAAAGGTTGTGGATCTGAGTTTTTTGTGTGCAACAGAATTAAATTTAAAAATCACTGAATTCTTAACGAGAACAGACTATAGTTAGGACGAAAATTGCAAATGACAGAAGCAGAAACAGAAAAGATGCAATCATTATGAATGAATTGATGTGAATCAATGAATATTTATAAATTGTGATCTGTGTTGTATTCGTTTGATTTACGTATAATTTAATTTACTAACATAGATTTAAAGTAAGACTAGACTAACAACAAGTGTAAAAACAGTGTTATCTTAGAGACCTGGTGAATGTGTAATTGTGACAGTTGTTTTACACCCTGGATATACCACACGCTCCAAATGTATGTAAACTGCTCACCTACTTTACTTAACCTATTGTTTCTCAATGTAAGTGAATTGTATTCTGTTTTTGAGAAATAAATGTCTTAAACCGTATATTTGAATGAAGTGAATATTTGAATGAATGAAATGAATACCTTATTTTTAGCGTGTTTCACATACTACAGGAAGTCAGCATGAACGAAAATGTATGGATGAGATGAGTGTCATACAAACTACAGCCGTGTTCAAATAATAATAATTACATTTAGGGAACAGCATGAATTTTAAGGAGTTCTCAACCTTGATTGACGTTAGTGAATTAATGTCTGATTTGACTGACTAATCCTGTGTCTAACCCCCTTCATTCATAAAAAACGAACGCAACGCTAAAGCATAGTTTAAGCAATTGACATGTTATGTCACTTACTCACAAATGGCGGCAGCAACAAGAATGAAAGAGACAAAGCGATACAAAAGTTAAAATGTTTTTGAAGAGCTGTTTAATTTTAATGAATAAGGGGGTAAGAGAATAATATGAAAGTTCAGAAATTCAGAATAAAATGAAGAACAAGTTTGAAAATTTTAATGTTTGGCAGGCCTTCAATTATCCTGGTTTAACTGCCCATAGGGGCCACCCGCTATCTAAAAGTTTTCCCTTAGAAAGTAGCATTACAGTCATTAAAACCATTGGTTACACGAAAATCAATAGTTTAGAAATTATGATCTATGTATCGGTGTTTGCTTTCAACGAGAGTTAGCACAATGAACAAAATAAGTGATGATGACTTATTGGTGGCATTTAAATAAGTACATACCTTTCGAAGAGCATAGATCAGTAAGCTGCTTGTGATTAGAACAGCCACCGATCCAATCCACGAGAAGAGAGAGAAGACGATAAGAACGTTACGCACTGAAAGAGACGGAAAATAATCATTTACAGATACATCTGTAGAAGTTATGAGAAAACTGAATTAACAGAATTTTTACAAAGCAAATCAAACTTGGACCATAAACAGCCTATAGTCCTACTGCTGGGCACAGGCCTTCCGAAGCACGAAGATGCCCGAGAAACACGTCACAAAATTTTCGATCGGGGTAGTCACCCATCCCAATCCGGAGTGTGTTGCTTTACAACAGCGATCGTTGACAAACGCTTCTTGATACTTTAGCCTTAACAGGACACTCCTGACTAAAAAGACACCAGACTCTGATAGGCGTAAAAGACGACTCCATGTGTCCGGAGTGCGAAGAAACAAGTCTCCACTTGATCGCATGCCCTATGTACGCCCAGACCAGATGGGAGCTCACAGGGTCGGACAAATTGGATATTATAGATTCGACAGGGCGCCGTGACAACTTGAGGCTGCCACAGAGCCTGGGGAAATGGGTGAAATGGCCCACAATAGGCGGACCGATCACCTGTTAGGTTTTATTAAAAATACTCGATTAATCGATGGTAGTCTTACTGCCTGTCAATGGCAACCCCAAATGGGGAAACGACATAGCCTGCTAATGGTAACACCGAACGCTCAAATGGGAACTGACAAGATGGGGAGGCGGGTCATTCTTGGTCGGGCAGTCAACGTCAGCAGTCGCCTCAGTAAGTAGCGCCAAATATTTATGGTTACCGCCATTTTCCCTTAAGAGTTTTACTTCCCAAATAACTGATCAAACTGTGTTAAGTGATTGTTAATGATAATTAAGTGTAAGGTTATAATGTGGTGCTGTTAAACAATTGAAATATACGATCTGTAATATGATGCGTGAGTTTTCCTTACAAATCAGAAGTGGCAAGAGCACATGCTCGCTTTATTCTGCAGTACTTGTCGTTTTATAGTAAATAACGTTGTGATTATACCAGTTAGAACAAAATCAAGTGACCAAAATTAATGCCTTCCACTACACTTCTATGTAATTAATTGAGACTTTGTACTAGAATTTAACCATTGGGAATCATTTGCATTATTTTTAAATAGGTAATTGAGCATACAGTATTGCAAATTTTATTTTTAGATTGAGGGTAGATTTTCGTTTCATCCATCTTCTGTTGGTTCAGTGAATGCAATAAAATTAGCCATTGATGTATCCCTGATACAAATCGATGCTTTAAGTTTAGTGACATTAGGGTCAATAAAGGTCAGGGTCATTTTGAGGTCAAATTATTGTCGGGAATGTGTGACATAGGGGTTTTATAAAGGGGGACGAAAATGTCGTCAAAATTAGGCTAGGACGCACCGTTTTCGAGATATGTAGTGTTTTCTCTCTCTAAAGTCCTAATTTTATTCTGACGAACCAATACAAACCAGTATTTTTTTTGTGTGTGTCCGAGATTTAGATGGTGAAGCTGACATTAAGAACACCGCTGCGCGCCCTGGTCGACCCCTGAGAGCACGCCGCGCCGCGCCGAGACGTGGTGGCAAAGGGGGCAGTCGTGGTTGGAGCCCTATACAGTGTGGTGCAAGATCCTAGAAGACTAGCGGAGCTTGGTTCTACTCATCGCAGCGAGCACGGTCAGAGTATTCGTGAGAAGATACCAAGAGGAACAGCAGCCCTGCCCTACAAGTTAAGTCTAGGACAAATTGCTAAGCTGTAGCTCATATATTTAATTGCCCTTGCCTGCCTATTGTGCAGATCAGAAAATCACAAGTTCTTGTTATTTTGTTTATCCTTTGATATTGTAATAACTCTGTATTATTTAACATTGTAGAGGGTAACTAAATTAACGTTTGAATTATTTGGTAAAAATAATAATAATATAATATTTACATTCTCGTTAAATCGATGCTTCACATATAGTTAAATCAACACAATACTGTAAACATTATAAGCTTTGAATCGTAATAATATATGCCTATCGTATCATACAGGTGTACATAAAGTTTACCATTAAAATTATGCTTATAGATTGTAAAATTCTTATTTAGAAAGAAAACTCAAACCATCGGGTATAAACCGAGTTTGCACAGAGAGATTTCAGTTTTGCACTAATCTTTTCTTGAAAGTTCTGGAAAAGGCCATTTTTGGATACTTTATCCGTCATGTCAGTCTGGTCCAAGGGGGTCCAGGTCGACAGTCTGTCCTTTAGTCAAGAGACCAACCTTTCAGACTTATCTAATGACTTCAACGATTATAAACAACTATACATTTCAAGCGTTTATTTAGATGCCTTCTACGAGTATATAATGTGTCGAGGTTAGGGTACCTATAGCCTAGTGCATAAAACAATTAACAGCTGTAGATGATGAATATAAATCTCGTTAAATCTTAATATCAAGAATATTGTAAGAATAATGATGTTAAACGTGGGTAACTTTAGTTATTCTAGAGAGAAAATATTTGTTGGGCATTTACGTTTTACTTAAATGTATTTCATTTTACGTTCATTTATTTAGGGTGTACCGGCAGTGAGTTATAATTTTAAGACATTTAGGAATCTCAAATGTTGTAATGAATGACTATTTCCTAGCGTAGCGGCACCGCAGTGTATTCTTGCCTAGCTTAGATAATACAAGCAAGCTCTATTTCATGTAAGAGTTTAAATCATCATGACTCACCTGAATGGAGTAGTTTTCTGTTCAGCTAATATACAAATTAAATTCATAAAAGAAGAAAAGATAAATAGCTTATGTAGTGGCTGCTCATGATTTGTATACACATTTTTGTACATAAGTGTTAGAAAACCGTCTGAAAGTAAAACCTAGACAATATTTTTAATACTTACTGTATCTTCTTCAGTTGTAGTTCACACATGATATGACAGTTTATTTGTCTTTGTATAATGGTATTCTTAAGGTATTGTTGGAAATTGCAGATGTCTTGTCGTAGCATTATGATGCTTCTATTTTCTAATTGTATTTCTATTCAAATCTAAATAATGCTTCATAGTTGGTTTAAATTTATATAAAATAACAGGACTACTAATTGAACTCTGCACGTTATTAGAGTATTTTATTGGAACATTAGTGTTTTCAGATATTGAATATTTGTGATTTGTATTCTTTTGTAGTCCCTTATCATGTAGATATACGAATACCTTACTAAGTCCTACCTTATTAAGTCTGTAATACCGATGACAGAATGTTTTCAGTAATCGTATGTTTATGAATTGTGCTCATTTAATAATTACTTTACACAGTATACCTACTAGTACCTTACCAAGTCTGTAATAATGATACGATGATACCGTGTTTTCAGGAATTGAATGCCTATTATGTCCGTTAATGACCAACAACGAAACCATGTTTGTTAGTTCAAAATTAAAAGAATTATTGCAGAGGTGTTTCATTGGCGAAGGCTATAAAGTTGGGATTTAGGACACTATCATTAGACTAGTAGTACAGATCACATAGGTTAGATGCCGTTCTAGACAATAGTTATACCCTCCCTCTTAACCTTGTAAACATGTGCCAGACGGGAATACAGTGAGAGAAGCCAAGGTGGGAAGGAATGTTTGTTGAGGAATTAACAACCCATACGTGTAACGATGGTGCTAAAGTTTTGGCCGTGCGGGCTCTGTTAGGTCAAGCCGAGCGGGTAACGACGGCTCTACTAGGTCAAGCCGAGCGGGTAACGACGGCTCTACTAGGTCAAGCCGAGCGGGTAACGACGGCTCTACTAGGTCAAGCCGAGCGGGTAACGACGGCTCTACTAGGTCAAGCCGAGCGGGTAACGACGGCTCTACTAGGTCAAGCCGAGCGGGTAACGACGGCTCTACTAGGTCAAGCCGAGCGGGTAACGACGGCTCTACTAGGTCAAGCCGAGCGGGTAACGACGGCTCTACTAGGTCAAGCCGAGCGGGTAACGACGGCTCTACTAGGTCAAGCCGAGCGGGTAACGACGGCTCTACTAGGTCAAGCCGAGCGGGTAACGACGGCTCTACTAGGTCAAGCCGAGCGGGTAACGACGGCTCTACTAGGTCAAGCCGAGCGGGTAACGACGGCTCTACTAGGTCAAGCCGAGCGGGTAACGACGGTGTTAGGTTATCTCAAGGTTAGAAGACGTAAAATGACTCTTTTTCACCAAGTCTTAGGTTGTCTGTTTGTTGATTACCTACACGTGCATGAGGGCATGCACAGTATCAGGATGGTCGAGTGTTAGGTTTTATTAAAAATACTCGATTAATCGATGGTAGTCTTACTGCCTGTCAATGGCAACCCCAAATGGGGAAACGACATAGCCTGCTAATGGTAACACCGAACGCTCAAATGGGAACTGACAAGATGGGGAGGCGGGTCATTCTTGGTCGGGCAGTCAACGTCAGCAGTCGCCTCAGTAAGTAGCGCCAAATATTTATGGTTACCGCCATTTTCCCTTAAGAGTTTTACTTCCCAAATAACTGATCAAACTGTGTTAAGTGATTGTTAATGATAATTAAGTGTAAGGTTATAATGTGGTGCTGTTAAACAATTGAAATATACGATCTGTAATATGATGCGTGAGTTTTCCTTACACACCCAACCTAGCCAGTGTGCCCAATCGAAAACAATACTAACCCCCTTATTCATATAAACTTAAATAGCTCTTAAACAACACGATAACTTTTGTATTGCTTTGTCACTGTCATTCTTGTTGCTGCCGCGATTTGCGAGTAAGTGACACAACACGTCAATTGCTTAAACTATGCTATAGCGTTGCGTTCGTTTTTATGAATAAGGTGGTAATACTTTAACCTTCCTTCACTAACTACTACCTGCTTACCTGGTGCACTCCCTACGTAGACAAACTGGTAGCTAATCACATAGTACCCGTAGTGGACGGACCCTGGCGCCGCCATGCCGAGGCAGTACAGGTCGAAGATGCTCTGAGCAAAGCAGAAGATGGATATGAACTGCAAAACGAGATAATCTATTATACAGGGTGTTTCGTAATGAGTGGTTCAACCCAAGATAAGTCACTTGACTACCTACAGCCGATTTGAACAGTATTTGGAAATTTGGAAAAAAAAAGAGTATTTTCTTAAAATTTTCTGTGTATCTCTGTGTATTATGCATCTTTACAGTAATACCAGGAAACACCGTTGAAAACTGCCATCAAGGTAAATAAAACTGAGTGTTTACTGTGACTGTGTAACTGCGTGTTTATTTTAACCACTTGGCTAGCCTGGCTTGAATGGCATAATAAAATAAAGATAGCAAGCACAGTATAAACATACAGTAGGTTATCTAAGGCCGCCCGCCGAGTTATTAGCCTAGTGTGCACACAGACACACGGCACAGCCCGTCCGTACTGCCGCCTCCCTATGCCTCCCTATTTTATGCTAGCGTGTGCGTCAAATCGCGACACGGCTCGCGACGCGCACGCACTCATTCAAACCGAGAGTGGCACGTTTGTATGTAGATGCTCTACTGTATGTTTACACTGTGTAGCAAGAATGAAAGTACTCTACTCTAAGAATTGAGATAAGCCTATTGGTAAGAAGATTTTATTTACCAGACAATGTAGGTCTTGAATACCTATGTGTATAACATTACAGATAACGAATATTGATTTATGTATTTATTTACATGCAGGCCAAACTCTGGAGATGCCTGGTTCACCAGGTACTTCTCAATTAATTTATAATTTTTGACTACACATGAAAGTATAATTAAAAACAGAATAAATATTTCTGTATAATAAAATTATAACATGAAGCCAGGAACAACATACCAAAGAAATAAATCCGGTGAGCAGCGAGCCCCTCTGCAAGTCCAAGAAGAACGCATCATGTAGTATCGGCTTCTGGTACCATGGCAAGCGCAGGGATTTGACCGACTTGCTGGAGCGGAGGTTGGATGATGATCTGATGAAGAAAGTACTTAATGTGAAGTATAGCTAGAGTGTAAACACAACTTAAGGCTGTTGCCTACAAAGAGAGAGCATGCATCACAATACACTGTGTACTCTTTACCTTCAAAAATAAAATTGTTAAGCCTTTAAATGTCGACCTGTATGGTGAAGTAATAAAATAAATTATCTTTTTAAGTTAGGTTTTTGTCACTAACATAATCTTCACTGTTTTTGGCTATGTATACCTGTATTTAGCTGATGTATAAGAACTAAGCTCATTACCCTAAATGTTTATGCAACTATTGTATACATCTTGCTGTTGGAGTGCTTAAATATAAACTGTGTACAGGGCTCTGCAGGGCACCCCTTCATGCTTCATGTCATGAAGTATTTAAGATACCTTATCACTAAATCTAAATCAGCCCTTTCGGTCTCTCTGCTGGGCACAAGAGACTGGGATGGGAGGCCTTTGCCCTGGGACCTTAACACTACAGAATAAATAGTTGTCACTTGTTTGATGTTACAGTAAATAAGTAATATAAGGCAAGAAACACTTTAGTCCTCCCAAAATTAACAAAGTAATAATGCACACTATCTAATTTGTTAGTATGTAAAGTTTTACCCATTTGGCTTTAGACCCGTTGTTTTGTAGCTTATATGCTTGTTTACATTATACAAATCTTAAAATCAAACGCTTATTTGAATACGAGAGAAAATGAACAGAGCACACAACAACAAAAAATATTTGTAACGTAAAATGTACCGAAAAAAAACGTGTTTATATGATTCCAATAAGAATTTACTTACTTGGTTGTGTAATGAGAATACACCGAGGGCGTAGACCGGTACGTAGAAGGTGTTTTGCGCCCGTACATAATTAAATATTTATCAAAACGATATTAAATTGGGCGTAACGTACGCCCTAATACTTTTGCATAAAACTCGTTTGTAATCACTTGAAAATTGCTTAATCTAACTATCAACTAAAAGAGTGAACATTCATTAATAATTCGTAAGCGTGGCTACGTTAGATTTTAAGGAAACATTACTTTTATTTCAAAATTACTTAAAATAGCCACGCCTGTAAATTGTTGTTTGATGCCACTTTGACAAGAGTGACAGGCAATTACTGTACTAATTTAAAGAGGTTACGAAATAAAAGCAGTGGCGCTAGCAGTACAAGGCAAAGTATAGATCTTAATGAGTAGTGCTGTCTATAACCGTACTATTGAATTTAGCATCATAATACGTCATTGTCCATAGGGACGTACCCACTGCATTAGGGCGGCACGGCACATTACCTACATCTCGTTTTCCGAAAACAGCAATGACGGTTAAACGTCACTGCAACTATTTTTGATAGTTATAGGTTGGCAAAAAAGTCCTGAAAGGGAACTAAAAAATATTATCACTGGCAATAGTCCCGCTGTCACTTGTCAATCACGTCTAGCTAGTACATGGTGTGTCAAATCTGTTTATCGGAGATCGTTTATTAGTGTATTCAGGTGTTTTCTTTATGTTAAACTAATAAAGAATCGTGTAAAATCAAGATAAATCTTCGAAAAAGAGAACAACAATCCTCAGCGCCACCAGAGAAGTCGTAATGAAGTTTTCAAACGTTGTTTAGCCGAGCACGAAGCTGGGGAAGTTTTATATAAAATAAACGATGATTAGACCAGAACGGCAGAAATCACTGGTATGTAGTGCTTTTATTTAATCAACCACGCGTGTTTTAACTTAGTTGTCAAGTAATTATCAACAAACGAGTGATATTTTACGTTGAAATGTGAATACCTATTTTGACGTTTGTTTACGAAAATCAATTTGTCAAGTTAGCACATCTAAGTGATTTTGATACTTTTTTATTGATTTTATTTTTTTAATTTAATTTCAATTTTTTAGGCAGCGGCTGCGCCAGCTTTTGAGAATATTTCTCCCAAAGATAGGAGAAAATCATGATGACACGTTATTTAAATAGAGAAGGAATAATACCAACGCGGACAAACTGCAAATGAGCAAATCGACAGGTAATCATAAACCTGCAAGATGAAGTGACCGTACAATAGCAGCATGAGTGACTCATGGGAACAAAGTGAATGTTAGAATTTTGGAGAAGGGTCGAGCCAAGCCATGGATGAAGATTTTTTTTACTTTAATTAAAATTATAATATTATGATTTTGCTAGTTTCTTCTTTTTTTCTTTACTTGGTAGTAGAAAAACGTCCTGATAATGTGGTTGTATGTGGTGGGGATCGACTGTATTGGTGCCACCGCCATTCCATTCTTACCACCAAACGGTTCCCCTTATTGACCTGTTGTATCCCGGTGGACAGACTACCACACCTACCTGACCTATCAGCCCAGAGGAAAAAGCAAACCCGTTATATGAGTGTCTGTATGACTACTTCTAGAAAACGACTAAATAATGTGGAATCAAAGAAATGTAAGGCGTTTTCCTAGTAAAACGCTATAAGAATAAGAAAATACTGAACTAGATTAGGGGATCACGTGATGCATTGGCGCGACTCAAATAATTGGTATCTACTGGCGTAAACTTAGTTCATGGACAACGACTAACTAGATAGCAATTCTCTCTAAAAAATATATTTGAATAAGTCAATTATCAAAACCGTTTGTGTCGTAGTATACGGGGTGACCACATCGACGATGGTGGCGCCCCTATTAATTTCACGACTTTTTTGCCAGGCTGTATTTTACTATGATGACTGAAGATGACAAACAGACAATCAATCAAAAACAATCAAAATTCAAGTTAATAAAAAACATATAAATATGGAAGAAAAACATGAAAATAGAAGTAAATCTCAATCCAATGCAAACCCAGACCAACTAGAATCAAACTACGATAAAAGTTATCGGACAGATTGTGGTATATGCTGTAAGTTATTCAAACACTTTTCTAACTTTTTGTGGAGTCCAACTCCACTGAAACCTAGAATTCTTGATGTTTGGCTGACTGATTTTCCCCAACAAACAATCTTCGTTAACGACTTTCGTGATTTAGTTCATATAAAATCGATCGATTATGTTTTACATATCCATTTTAATTCAAAAAATCTGGTCTTGTGCGTGGTCGTATCGGTCTCACAAATGGTTGGAGCTCCCTTTATCCATTGACAGATAATTTGCCCAGGTGCAGGGGTCCAAAATTTTTTAATCAGGTTTTTAACCATCATAACAAGTCATTTAAAAAAAACATAGGTCCACAAAATGCAGTACTTTAGAAGTTATGACTTTTTTCAAGTTTCTTTCAAAATTTCTCAACTCCAGTCACATAATTCACTCTTGTTTGGAAATAATTACACTGAGTCATTTCAAATTTGGGAAGTACAATAGTCATGTAGAAACCGTAATATGTGCGAGTTTTGAGTTTATTCTAAGCCAATTTGTTTTTTTTAAATTCATGTATGTTATTTATTTATTTATTTATTTATTTATTCTTTATTGCACATTAAAAAAATAAAGTACAAATGGCGGACTTAATGCCAAGAGGCATTCTCTACCAGTCAACCACATATGTTATAAGTATTGTTATACATACATACATACCATCACGGCTCTTTCCCAACGGGGTAGGCAGAGACCACTTCTTTCCACTTGCTACGATCCTGACACACACTTTGCTCCTCCTCTACTTTCCTGAGCCCTTTCATACATGCTCGTCGGTTAAAGGTAAGTATTGTTATTCCAATAAATATTGTCAACCAAAAAATTTACTTCTAAAGTATTGATTTTCGCAGAACTAATGTTTTTTTAAAGGCAAGTTATGATGCGCTCTACCTAAAAAAATGTTTGGACCACTGTCGCTGGGCCACCCTGTATAATATAAATAATAATAATTTGTTTTTTGCACTAATTACCATTGCGATTAATCGCAGTAATCGCAGATGTCACCGTTCTGAAGTAGATGCGATCAAAAAAGTAATCAGGTCTTCGTCTCTTGATATTATACTTCAAAGCCAACATCTTCCCTGTCGCCATGCTAAGTTCACTAGCGTGAAGATTTATTAGAATAGGTATAGGTTTTGAAGTCCGATTGAAACATAAGTTCGAGCAGTGGTACAGTCGGGACTCGGGATGCATCGCGCTTCTCACTTGAAATTTAGTGATGTATATTTCGGGCATCTCAGTATTTCGGAAGGCACGTTAAGCAGTTGGTCCCGGATGACGTCATTAGATGTCAGTCGTTAAGCCTAGTCACGAGGCCTGAGGGCGGCTTACCTTACACCCTTCCACCATCCCTCAGTTCCTTAGGATCCACACGTCGAAGTTCACTGTGATCCACCAATTTTCTCGGTGGATCCTGTGATACTTGCATCTTCTAATATGCTCCACCAGTGGATCGAATACAGGGTGGCCGGGAAGTTGGCGTCCAAAGCTAAAATTTAGATTCCTCATATCAAGATGTATTCAAATCACCCTCTCATATAATATGTTCTACGATTTTCCTTAGGAGCTAGAATTATTTTTATGTTTTTTTACTTAATTTTCACCTATCATCGCTTTTTATTTTCTTTCTCAATCTGGCGAGTACTTGGTGGTCAAATTATCAGTGATAATTAATGACAATATTTACAAATAGCACCTTAAAAAATCTGATCTGTCTAGGTATTGCGGAACTTCCTCAAAATTTTGTCGCAAGTTCTAAATTACGGTCCGATCTGGGTGAATGCACATCTTTAATGTATGAAAAAAAAGAACCTTTAGATTCAAAGTATTCTTGAAAACTGCCTTTAACATTAAGGTATAAAATGACGTCAAATAAAGCTGTTGTTAACGAGGCTTTTTTCCTGGAACTGACCTTTGAAGTCGTATGAAGAGTTTTTTCGGGGTAAAAATACTACTTTATTAGTAGGTCAGGTAGAAAATAAAAAGCGATGATAGGTGAAAATTAAGGAAAAAATCATAAAAATAATTCTAGCTCCTAAACTGAGGAAAATCGTAGAACATACATAGGGGTGATTTGGATACACCTTGATATGAGAAATCTAAACTTTAGATTTGGACGTCAACTTCAAGGCCACCCTGTATTCGATCCACTGGTGGAGCATATTAGAAGATGCAAGTATCACAGGATCCACCGAGACAATTGGTGGATCACAGTGAACTTCGACGTGCTATTCGATCCACTGGTGGATCGAAATAGTGGATCCTAAGGGACTGAGGGTCCACCATACACACTGAGCCCGCGTGTTGGACTATTGGATTATGGCTCGTTCCACCTCATAGTTGAGGTGAGGCTTGTGCCCAGCAGTGGGACGTATATAGGTCGTTTAGGTTGTTGTGTTATGTAATTAAAGAACTTAGAACTCTATTACTTCTTCAGGTATTTGTCACACTCTACCAGCTCACTCGAGGACATATTACGGCCACATCTTCTGCGTTCCATGCTTCCATAAATACATTTGGTCTCCCACCAAGTCAAAATATTTGGGCGATGACGAGAAAAACCGGAGTGGGAAAACAACTGTAACTCACAACTCTGCGATGTAATGTGACCAGTTCTACTCAGTCTTGTAACCTAATTGTATCTTTAACAATTTATTTTGTCAAAGCATTAATGTTTGTCAATAAATAATTGTAATGAGATTATTAGTAGACTTCCTCTGAATTTATTTTTCAATTAAATTAGAGCAGCTCCTTCAATCATCACATTAGTTCTATGGACACTTTAGGGGTAATGTGGTTTTCATTTCACGTTTCCCATTTCGGGGGATAAGAAAATAATATAAGATATAAAGAATTGTACATCCTAAAAATAAACCAAAGAGTTATTAGAATGCATAAGGAAAGAAAAACTTAATTTTTAACTTTTAAGAAAGTTTATGTTTACATGCTTTTTACAGAGACGAGTTTTAGGTCTTCGTTCACAGCCAATTTCTACGTGGACAGATCTTTTACAGATAACGTCTTTTACTGGAAATTTTATTTCTTACAAATAACTTCATCTTTCACTTTCTGTTATTTTTGTCAATATCAAGATCTGTAGCAAAAAAAATATAAGAGGCAGCTTAGTGGTAGAGTGTGACGTCATCATTTACAGATAACGCGCCATTTACACAGGTAACGTCACTATTTACAGATAACGACACCATTTACAGATACAGTCACCATTACAGGTAACGTCACTATTTACAGATCACGTCATCAATTGCAGGTAACGTCACTTTTTACAGATAACGTCACCATTTACAGATAACGTTATCATTTACAGACAACGTTATCGTTTACAGACAACGTCACCGTTTACAGACAACGTCACCGTTTACAGAGTTCTTTACCATTTACAGATTACGTCACCATTTACAGATAACGTCACCATTTACAGATAACGTCACCATCTACAGATAACGTCACCATTTACAGATAACGTCACCGTTTTGCAGATAACGTCACCATTTACAGATTACGTCACCATTTCCCTCAGTCCCATAGGATCCACTATTTCGATCCACCAGTGGATCGAATAGCACGCCGGAGTTCACTGTGATCCACCAATTGTCTCGGTGGATCCTATGATACTTTCATCGTCCAATATGCTCCACCAGTGGATCGAATATAGTTCTGGGAATTTGTAAGAATCCACCACTGATGTCTGAGGAATAATTTATATAGGTACATAGGGTCCACTGGAATCTAGGTAAGACTAACGTAATGGTACTAACGCATGAAGATAAAATATTGGAACTAATAAAGGAAATTACTCTGTTTATTCACACTTGACTTGTGATATCAGGTAAGAATTTTTATTCGTAGTAGTTCCAATATAGCATGAAGCCCTAGTACCTATATAAATTATTCCCCAGACATCAGTGGTGGATTCTTACAAATTCCCAGAACTATATTCGATCCACTGGTGGAGCATATTGTACGATGAAAGTATCATAGGATCCACCGAGACAATTGGTGGATCACAGTGAACTCCGGCGTGCTATTCGATCCACTGGTGGATCGAAATAGTGGATCCTATGGGACTGAGAGCACCATTTACAGATGACGTCAGCATTTACAGATAACGTCAACTCCAAAAATACTATTTCGGGATTAACCTTAATGTGCTTAGATTCTACCATAACTTGGAATTCAGATATAAGACCTGAACTTTAACAAAAAATGGAGCTAATAACAATAAAACAGATATAAAAGACAAGACGTGTATTTAGAGCCACAATCAGCAGTCGCCACAGCACACCTCTGTGTGCATACGAACACACACAACACCACACTGCCACAAACACTGAGGACAGTCGACCTCCAACGACCGCACGCCTCCGCTCTCCACGCGACGCCATTTCCTCTTTTCCGCACAATCCGAAGGTTCATGTAGGTATTTTGTAAGCTTTTCAATTTTTTCAGCCGCCGCCGCTTGGTTGTCAGTTGCTGATTCGTTGGATTCGACCGCGTCCGACACCTCGGTTCGGTTCTCGAACGACAAGTCTCGAGTACCGACTGAGTCGCCGCCGACGGATAGCGCTGGCGTCGCAGCTGTGAAAATTTTTGGAACTCTTACGCACCTACAAAAGAACAAGCGTGTTACCTACTGTAAGGAAATAAACAAGAAAAGATGAAATAGGGCTTGATTTTTTTAAAACCTGGTAAGGATAAACCAGAATGACTGCTTTACCAGTGACGTTATAATCTAGCGAGGTTCCAGACAAGACTAAAATATTAGCTTCCTCACAAACGGGCCACAAAACGCCGCCACAATGCCTACAGTATGTGCCATGTGGCGAATATGCAGGTGTTTGCATAAATATACAGTTGTATAAAATAACTTACACTTCCTAGGCTCGTTGTTACCCTGTCCCCATTCGGGCCCCGTACCGCACCGACAAAAGGGAGGTTGTCCACCATTCATCATAAAGACGAAAGGAGTAGCATCCTTGTTCCCAGCCATGAATTCTCGCATGTTCTCGGCAAATTGAGCATTGTTATGCCATTGTTCGAAGCAGGTTTTGTAGAACTCAGACGGGTTGTCCCGGTTCCGGTTGATGACATGCTTGTGGAAGCACTCTTCGCAGAAAACTTGGCCGTAGTAGATCTTGACAGAATTCTTTGGTACTGAGTGGCAGAAATCTGCGAAAAATTGTTAGGTCCAAGTTAATTCCAATGGCCAACCAACCAGGAATCTGAGGATAGTAACAGTTAATGTTACAATAAATTACAAAAGACCGGAAATAAAGTCGCACAACAAGCGGGCCTAAATATGAACATGGGCAAGACAAAGGTCATTTCAAACGCCCGTGTTAGGCCACTCCAGTATCTGTTGGAAGCTCGATTCTCGAAGTTGTCGACGAGTATGTGTACTTAGGACAAGTGGTCATAAAGATCGCCAGATTTCGGTGCTGCAGGCTGCTTACAACCGGGCGCTCTGGTTATCTATGGGGGAGGGCCTATGTTCAGCAGAGGACGTCGTATGGCTACTGATGATGTTGATGCCTATTATGATCAGTAAATGACAACTGCCAACTGATACTTACAACATTTGGCACACTGCGTATGGAAGCTCTGGCCTCCAATGTCAACCTTGTTGCCATCAGTAACGGCCTGCAGGCATCTGGCACAGATGCACCTTCTCGTAGGTTCTTCGGGTGGGTTCGAAGAGTCCTTTGATTCTGAAAACATGAATTGAAAAAGAAATCATAAAGACGCAAGGTGACATCATATCATCCTGAAGGGATCATTGAGAGATGTGATTCCAATCGAATTATCATAAATCGGTTAAAAAAAAATATTTCCTTGTCTAATAAAACCATCGAAGATACATTTGTTTTCACTGATTGTTAGGCATGTTTTGGAAATTTTGCGAAACCAGCGTTCTAATTAATGGGAATGACCTAGAAATTGAAATTGCCTACCATCAGCATTTTCCTGACCATCCTGAGGCTTCACACCAGGCGCAAACTGCATCCACCAGCTATTCGTGCGCGTTCGAGGAGTTTCTCCCCTGAACCTCGTCATCACGTGAGTTTTGAAACATTCACTGCAGAACACGTGGCCGTAGAACATCTTCAAGGAAGTGGGGATGGTCCGACAGATGCCTGAAAAATGAAAGTATAGTGAAACATGGGTCGGGGTCTTTTCAGAAGTCCGTCAACATCATCAGAGCTTAGGTTATGTATATCAGTGACTAGTTAGAGTACCCCCCACATACAAAAATATAAACACATGCATAAGTGATATTACGTAGAAACTAAAATGCAAACTAAATTAATGCATTTCTTTGCCATATAGTCGTGTTTTAAACAGCATGGCGGTGTGAAGCTCCCCTAACTCATCACGAAAGTCTTAACTCAGCTTCTGCCAATATGATATTTTGATTCTGTTTACCACACCAAAGGCAGAATGCCACGGGCTCCTGGCAGAGGCCAACTCTGGCATGGCCTAAATAGTGACACGAAAGCAACCTAGAAGTTAGTGAGTACTTTGTACTTACAGCACATACTGCAAAGCCTGTGGAAGTTCTGTCCATCGATATCAACTTTGTCGCCTTCCTCTACTGGTAGGAAGCAACGTGCACAAAAACATTTTTTCGGTTGTTCTTGTGATTTGTCCATTATCACCTTTTAATTTTGTTCAAATATTTAAAATATGAATATTTATAAAAAAAAATTGAATCAGCAACTTGTTTCCATGACAGGTTTGAATGAATTGGGAAAATGAAAAAGAAGAGCGCAAAAGAATAAAGCAGATTTTTAAATTTAGAAACCCTATTTTTCTTGTGGGCAGTTATAAATTAATATTTCAAAATATTTTAATGAATGTTCCAATTTGCAAATTTCTTATTTATGCATGGCTTAAATAGGTCCATGGGCCCACATGGGCCCAAGCAAAGCATTACCAACAAAAATCTCGATTTTGCGGGATTGTGAGTTCAACATTTGAACGTCACTAATGTCAACGGAAAAATATTTCGATTGTGATTTGTGCGTTAATTACTGGCTACACTAGTTAAATGCCTATGTGTGTTGGTGAAGTTTGTGTTATCATGTTTTTATCAAAAAAGTGATGTTTGTGGACTTATTTGGAATTAGATCTACGCATTTTCAGTGGTAAAATAGATTTACTATCTTATCTTAGCAGTTTTGTATGATAAGACGTGTGTATAAAAGTGTTTGCATAGGTTATGTATGTTGGTATTTGACTTGGGTGTAGAGCCTATGTTTTTGCATTTTATGATAGAAAATGCTGCGATGCGGGTGCTGTGAAGCCGTTAGATGACAAATCTTGTGCTCATCTTTATACTCACTTACTCATAACGCTTGTTATTGCGATACTTTGTTGTTATATTGCATTTGAAAAGGCTACTGGTCTTGTTAGCTAAGTTAACTCTACGAGATATTAGTAATGACCTAAATGTTTTGTTTTTGACAAATACTGACCTTCAATAATCTTTCACGTCGTCTGTTACGTTTCGTCTTGTTGAGAAAAGTTATTTGTGATCACAAGTCAACATCCTGTAGCATATTTTTGTTTACCAAATAGTCAATGCTAACTTTATTTTGTGCCCGATTTTGTGACATAGTTATTCAAACTAAATACTTATTACAATACGCAGATTATTAAGCATATTGTATAAAACATGAAAATAAATTGTAATCAATTTTCAAAAAGTCCCTGTGGTAAAATCTCTCAGAATACTGTTTATTTCTGGCCACAAATGACATCAATACTTACAATAACAGGCCTATGCATACCATTAATGTGATTTATTTATTAAAGATTATTGTAATGTAAACATGCTGAGCATAACCAAATCAGAGTTGTAAAAGGCTGCTGTGATGTAAACATAATACCTGTTATAAACAATAACATTCTTACTCCTAAATTTTACCTAATGGGTAGCCTGTCATTCCGTTGACCATACTTTACATCTTCACTGGAGATGATTGCAGGACATTACATAATCGGCCTATATACGTCCCACTGCTGGGCACAGGCCTCACCTCAACTATGAGGTGGAACAAGCCATACTCCAACACGCGGGCTCAGTGCGGATTGTTGGAGGGGTGTAAGGTTAGTGAGCAACCTTATTGTCAGATGTTATCAAGCCGCCCTAAGGCCTCTGACTAGGCTTTACAACTGACATCTAGCGACGTCAACCGGGACCAACTGCTTAACGTGCCTTCCGAAGCACGGAGATGCCCGAAATACACATCACTAAATTTCGGTCGGGTGGTCACCCATACCTTTTCCGACCCGGCGTGTGTTGCTTTACAACAGCGATCGTTGCCGATCACTGTCTCAACTGCGCCACGGGCACCTCAGGACATTGCTGGACATTATTCTACACAGCCCCATTTAGCCCCAAACTGAGCTACTTAAAGCTTGTGTTATGAGATACTAGACAATGGAATACATACTGGAAATACATAGGTTTTTTTTGTGAATATGTACATACTTAATAATTAATATTCATAGATAACACCTAGACCAATACCAACAGACATTTTCATGCACACAAATGTTTGTACTTTGCGGGAAGCGAACCTGCAATATCTGGTGTAGTAGCCAACTTCTCCACCATTACAGTGAGTTGGTTGTCTAAAAAAAAAAATTGAAAGTAGTAATTATTAGGAACTAGCTGTCCCAACAGACTTCGTTCTGTTGTCAAACATTCAGTTTCACATGACTGGTAGGAACAGTTGCTAAGAGGAAACTAAAATTGAGTTTTTTACTATTGTCCCAGCATTTTCTCATGATTACTCACCTTTTAAACCTTCCCTCGACCATTACAAATATTTTTAAACCAAAATTAGCCAAATCGGTCCAGCCATTCCCAAGTTTTAGCGAGACTAACAAACAGCAATCCATTTTTATATAGAGATTTTCAAACATTAGCATGTCTCTTTTTAAGGTACTAAATCTTGTATTGATATGTTATACTACAGTATTTTTTATTTATTTATCAGCTTTTTATCAGATATACAATTACAATTAAATATTTTATCACTGTTCATCCATCGATTTCCCATGTTTCTCTGTGTGCCTTACAGCAAAGGCCTCCTCCATTCTCTTCCAACTCTCCCTGTTTTGTGCCAGTCTAGTCCAAGCTTTCCCAGCCAATTCGAGATTTTATCCTACCCTCCCTTGAATGGCTTTCCTCTAGCTCTCTTTCCTTCTCGTGGGTACCACAAGGTCACTGCCCTGCTCCATCTCTCCTGTCCTCTTACTACAGATGCTATCCTACTAATATTATAAATGTAAAAGTTTCACAAGAAAACTACCAAATGGATTTGTCAGTCTTTAAGCCCAGTCAGAGGCCCTAGGGCGGCTTGATAACTTCTGACAATAAGGTTGCTCATTAACCTGAAACCCCTCCAACAATCTGAACTGAGCCCGCGTGTTGGGGTATGGCTTGTTCCACCTCATAGTTGAGGTGAGGCCTGTGCCAAGCAGTGGGACGTATAAAGGCCGTTTATGTATATTATGTTATATAAGACATTAATGTTATGTATGTTATTTTGATTTTGACATTTTGAGAAATAAATTAATCTAATTTAATATTGGGTAAATTAATAAAAGATTGGTAAAAATTAATAATTTGTTTCAGAATGGTCCACCTGAATGTCAAGAAAAGAAAAATGTCCCGCCATGAGAAAGCAAAAAGTGGCTTTGTAAGTACCTATTATATTCCTAACTGATTAACCCACATCTTGGGTCGTTTCACCTCATGAGCGATTGAGACCGCGCAAGTGTGAATCGCCCAAGAGCTGTAATTCACCCCGGGTCGGATTCGCCCCGGGCCGAGCCGCCCATGGTGTGAAACGACCCATGACCCAAATCCCCCGAAAGAAGGCCGCAATAGATCAGCAATAATTCAAAGTGGCGTATCGCGTAAACCCTGCTATGGTATTCCGGTTGGCGCCAAAACTCACTTCGCTCGTGGTGAGTTATCTCTTAAATTCAGTTACTTTACGACCGTGGTAGTTTGAGAAAAGAACTAAGCCAACCAGGCAGGTAAAGCTATGAAAGCCACAGCTTGGGCTAACTATCCTACTAATATTATAAGGCGAAAGTTTGTATATGTGGATGTGCCGTGTTGCTCTTTCACGTAAAAACTACTAAATGGATTTTAATGAAACTTTACAATAATGTAGCATATACATCTGAATCGCACATAGGCTGCAATTTATAAAGAAACTAGCAGCCGCCCGCGACTTCGTCCGCGTGGACTTAGCTGTATGTGAAAAAAGATTTTCCCGCTTTTCCTAAATTTTCTTTGCTATTAACCTCACGGAGCCCGAGACCTTTCTAACGAATGCAAAACCTTGGAAATCGGTTCCTGCGTTCTGGAGTTATAGCGTCAGGAATGAAAACCCGACTTATTTTTATATAGTAGATTAAGTAGGCGCGTATTTGACCGCAATCTCACCTGATCTTAAGTGATGATGCGGTCTAAGTTGGTACATGCCGGCCTAACAAATGGCTGTTCACTCTCTTCTTGAGGCCCTAGTTATACTGCAGTGGAAACACCTCAGCAGGAAGCTCATTCCACTCCCATGCTGCTTATTTTTATAGTATAGTAGAAATATTGCTTTTTGTTTTTCGACTTAAGTCCACGCGGCCGAAGCCGCGGGCGGTCGCTAGTTTTGTATACATATTAATGCTCGTTTCGTAATATAAACGTCTGGGTGTGTTCATGTGGGTTTGTTCTAGGATTAGTTAATTTCTAGCTCACGTTTAGGCACACCGTGACATTGAACGATGAAGTACCGTTAGCAGATAAAAATAAACATATATATTTTTTAACAATAATTCATTTATTTGTTATCAATTGCACGTAAACTGTTGGTACAAAAGGCGGACTAAATGCCAATAAGTCGTTCTCTATCAATCAACTACGAAGCTGAACAGTGAAGTTTAGTAGAAGTTCATCATTATGGGAAAATTTTGAATTTGTTTGCAACTGTATGCGAAATGAAATGAAAATATTTATTTCTCAGAGGTTTTACATGAATATGTCCAGCACAATCTGCCACTAGTGGCGCAGAAATATTCATATTAACTTACAGGTTATTTATTACGTGAAAGTGCAACACGGCACAACCACACATACAAACTTTCGCATTTATAATACTAGTAGAATTAGCTAAATTAAAGTTACATATAACTCTATCGCCCTACTTCCTTTTTTTGCTGACGGTACGTGTATAAGTGACGTTTGTGTACACAAAGCGTTGATAATACCATTATCGCTAAAATTTTCAGTTTTCAGCTGACTTTAATACTAGTTTGTCGTAGATACGAGTTTTTTTTTATCGCAGTATAAGGTTTTTTGCAGTTGCAAACAGTTTTTGTGGTTTTAAAGTGTTCAATTGTGGAAGGGATTTTTGGATTTTATTTTTGAAAAAGTGTGTTTCATGGCGTTTTGAATGTGAGGATAAGAAACTACAAATCGACATACAAACAAACATTGATATTTCTAGGTAGGTAGGGGAAATAAATCTACAGTCCGTTCGCGTTAAGAATGCAGTGATTTAACTGATTTTAAAGTTTGCACCCAAAAAACTCAGCATTTTTAATTTTTGTTACATGAGCCATGCAAATGTAACACCTGGACACCCAAATGTAATATCTTGTAAGTGTTACACTCATGAATGCATTAAATAAACTATTAAACTTAAACTAGATGCGGTGGAGGGGCGCGTCATTTCAGCTTAGACTTCTACCTATGTATACATATACAGTGAAAAACCTGCATACAAGTTATTTCACTTAATCTTGCATAAATTGTTCTAACAAGGTTTTCTAACGTTCTTATCAGCAAGGTCGTGCTATTCAAACATCTCACGAAGTACTATATAAAGTATGTAGCCTAGAAGTTGATAGGGGCCTTAGTCATTTGTCACAACATAACATAACATATAACAACCACCCTCACGACGATATCCCAAACGGGTCAGTCGGAGGCACACTGATTGTTGCCATCATGGTGAACGGAACATTCAGAAGCCCACATTTCACCGAGCGAATCAAATAACGATGCGAGCAAAAATATGTATACGAAATGTTAGCTCAAGTTTGGCTTTTACAGCTTCACTCAAGGCTCTCAACCCCTAATATTTAAGTAACCTGAAGTAGGTTACGTTCATACTTCGCGAATACGAAAACTGGCATAATATGACATTGATGAATGACATGCAGGTCCATTGGACCTGTTTTGGGCGGCCACTTTTGGTACTAGGATGCCGTATCTTCCTCTTTTTGTTTATATCAATGACTTATCCCTGCAATTATTACGTCAATCGTTATAGTGCACATATTATGCATCGCTCAAACTGGTGCATTGCATTTTCATCATATGTTCGGAACTATATGTGCAAAGTTTTCAACTTCAAAAAATTAAACCACGATAGACGATAGTAAATGAAAATACAGCAAAGACAGTATTTGTTCACATGCAAACTTAACCACTTGACATTGACAGAACTATACTACTGTACTTGTCAACCACATATCTGGACCTCACGGCTGCTTCCCACCAGGTGGACAGAGGTTATCTTAAAGAGCACAATGGGAAAAAAGAATACATTCGATAGTGGAGGGTGCAAGCCAATATATAAAATATTTAAAACTAGTAACCGCTTCGCACGGGTGCAATAGGATTTTATTATACATATAAACCTTCCTCTTGAATCACTCTATCTATTAAAAAAAACCGCATCAAAATCCGTTGCGTAGTTTCAAAGATTTAAGCATTCAAAGGGACATAGGGACAGAGAAAGCGACTTTGTTTTATACTATGTAGTGATATAGTTTTGCAATATTGTCTCTCATAACCACGAGGTCGAAGCTCGTTTTAGGAGTATATCTGCCTCTTTACCTCTTGGGATCTCTCTTCGCCGTCGTTGGTTCCCTTCCCAGTGTGGCATTGTTCAGTCACAGTCCAACCCTCTTATTCATAAAAACGAACGCAATGCATAGTTTAAGCAATTGACGTGTTATGTCACTTACTCGCAAATGCCGGCAGCAACAAGAATGAAAGTGACAAAGCGATACAAATGCTAAAGTGTTGTTGAAGAACTGTTTAAGTTTTTATGAATAAGGGGGAGAATATTTTAAGCGCGAAATTATAAAGTTCTAGTGATGAATTAATGAATTCTCAATTTCATCATCCTATTCTATTCTTTATTCATTACCTATACCTATGTCCTTAAATGTAAATCTGGCCTGAGAATAATAGGATTCCTAAATGTTTACCAAACATTCCTAACTATTACGTTATTCTAGTTAGAATTTGTAAACAATTCCACGTTCAACGTTATAGACGTATTCCGGTCAGTTTTGCGTTGCTTTCGTGAGTGTAAGTCCAAAATAGTAGTTATATTATAATCAGCCTGTCATTCCACTGCTGAGCGAAGAAACAATAACTTAACGAAAACAGCCTGAAACATTTTGCCTTAAGTGTGCCCATGTAGCTTAAGAGTCCCCTCGATTTCTCCAGGATCCCGTCATGAGATCCTGACCTGATGATTATGGGACAATCTAAAAGTACACCGCTGTCAAACAAATGAAGAATTTTTCGAATCGGCCCAATCGTCTATGAGTAAACGAAAAACATACGTAAAGAAAGATTACTACAAATTGAAAACCTCAGCCAGTCTTAAAACTAATTAAAAAAAAAGAAATCGTTGAAATCTCTTGTGAGTAGCCAAGATGCTGAGATTTCCAAGATTCAGGAATCTCACACGAACACACAGGTGTTGTAAACAAAACGCTTTTGTAAAAGTGTCAAATTGTAAAAGAATGTAATCTAAAAATAAAACTCATTGAATGAGTTATTCAAAGGTTATTTTATCTCGCATATTATCATTCGTTATCTGACCATTCGATTGCACTACCTATATTGGTGAATGTCCCAGTTCTGATATCGACGTTTGAAATCTAAAACGTGCTATTTGTATTGGATTTGTAAATAAAGAAAGCTATTTTTTTATGTTTTTTGAAAAATGTATAAATTTTGTGCAAAGAAAGTGTCCAAAAATTTCGGTGTTAGGCTCAGTGGGCAGGACGTAGCAGTGAAAAATCAGCTTTAATGCATCGGCATAACGTGTAAATTGCAAAGTGTATACAACTGACCCGTCGTTTTGAGTCCAAATAAAGAATGCCAGATATCTTAGTTTTTAATAGAAATACATTTTGTGCAAACAAGCTTTAAGTGTAAAGTTAATATGTGAAAGTGTCAATATTAAACCTTATGCCTTTGACTTTAGCGCAAACATGAAAACATGTTTTGATTGTATGTGAATTTGTAAAAAGCGTTCAGAGCCATCTAGTTTTTCCTTAGTGCAGTTGAAATCTTTTGAAGCCTTGGTTGTTCTCATAATCTAACTGGCTTGCTTTATCTCAATTAAAATTGTCTGTAATTGCAAACCTATTATGAAACTCAATAGTCCTGGCTGATAAGAAAAACTTGCGTCAAAACTGTGATTCTCTGAGTGAATTTTACTTAAACTGTGTGTTTGCTGCCTAAAACATATTTTTTTTAGTTACCTGGTTAAAAATACATAAGTAATTCTTCTTTCTTTCTAGTATCTCACTTAAACACACACGAAACAGAATCAGTAAAAGGTATGCGTAAAGTGTATAAGTATTGGACTAAAACGTGCGTTTGACTATAAGTGCCTAAAACGTACATAAATAAATACTGTGATTTTCTGCGTTGCACAAACAAAGCTGTGAGTTTATAAGTGAAGTGAAATGTAATTAACTGACATAGTGTTAGTGTTTGTAGACATGAGTGATCCACCTAACTCATTCAACAGCTATACTTTGCCTCGGCTGAGGCGAAAGGAGACATGGAGGAAGAAAAAGGTAAGATTCGAATATATCTTGACTTTGTTTGTTGTTTTGTAGATAATCTCCGACTATTTAAACTATTACACAAACATGAAGAAGCGTTTAGAACATGAAGCGCTACTACGATCATAAATACTTTTTGTATTTGAATAATTAAGTCCAATCCGGCTCAAAGGACTAAAAATGGTCCTTCGAGCCGGATGTTTCGTGAAGTATTATTATAATGCCTATTGAGAATTTGTATTAACTATCAAAAATGGAACTGGCATTCACAGGGTTAAAAGATGTGGTTATTGTGATCCTTTGTGAGTTTTATTTGTTTCTAATACAGGGTAAGTACAACTATTCTGGATGGTTATTCCACGACCTTTTAAAAATTGCCCCAAGTAACCTATTTGCTTATAACTATTTTTGGTACGCGCTCTTCTTAGTTTAGTTCTGGTCAAATTAACGCGATGCTAGCGTGTCAGAACATTCATTTGGCGAGTTTTTTTTACAAAGATAAGTGGATGCACTTAAATTCTGCCACTCTTCAATCATGTAACTCCTTGCATATTCACTCGCCTTGCATCATGAGCTAGGAGCCGAGGTTACGTGATATGGAGGAAATCAGCTATGTAAAGATGCTATGTAACTACAAATTAGTTGAATAGTGATTGACTTGTTACCCACATTAATTAACTAGATAAAGTTTTTATTGTAAAGTCGCGGAAAGAAAAGGTTGACCAGTTTTCAAACACATTCATTTACGCGTTGTAAGCACATATTACCCTTTTAAACTGTGTAACAGGTAGGATGCCGAAAAGTATGCTTTATTGTCTGACAATAAAACTAATATTCGATTAGATGTATGTTCCTTCACGATTGACAGTTGAACCAATTGGTCTTGTCAATGTCATCATTGAGCAAGCAAAAACAGATCTTAGGGTGGTCAACCCTTTCATTCCCCGACTGTACAATCCTCTTGATGTGAAGCAGCCGTGAGGTCCAGATATGGGGTTGACAAGCACAGGGATACAGTTACTAATAAGATGGTGAGTCTCTCATTGAAGGCCACCATAAATGCCTTTTCACTCTTTGAACTCGTCTTTGAAATTTCTTACCTATACCCACCAAAATTGCACTTGTACAAGCCTTACTTCTGCCGATTCTTGATTACGCTGACTGTAGTTACTTAGATCTTACCCAGAATCTTCTAAATAAGCTTGAGCGACTCCAAAACTTCTGCATTCGCATAATCTACGGTCTACGTAAGTATGATCATGTCTCCGAATTTCGCGCTCAGCTGAATTGGCTCCCAATACGTCGTCGTCGAGACCTTCACATTCTTTCATTGCTTTACTCCGTGTTATTCAATCCAAGATCACCTCCTTATCTCAGGGAATTGTTTCGTTTCCAGCAGTCTGCCAGGAGCGATGTTATGCGTTCGAGTCGGAAACTTCTTTTATCATTCCCACCACACTCCTCTTCCTACTACACTGACTCATTCACTGTCCAATCCGTTCGCCTGTGGAATTCCTTGCCTTTGCCCATCAGGCAAGCCCAGTCTTTACCTATTTTCAAATCCCGAGTCAAAGCTTATTTCCTTTCACTGTGATCGCCCACTCCTTTTTCTTTTTTCTTTTTGTTGTGCTGGTTGTTCGGTATGCTGCGTAATCCTTGTCAATTGAATATATGTATATATGTATGGTATATGTACGTTTGTTATAAAATATTATTGATATGTATGTATATTTTTGTAGTAACTTAATTATGTATCTGTAGTGTTTAGTCCGTATCTTCTGACCTTATTTCAATTATTTAATTTATATTAGTACTTTCCTCTACTATTTTAGCTCACCCACGTTTGGTTTATTTAATTCACTTACGATCCTCTACCTGAAGGTTGTCTGGAAGAGATCGCTCTCTAGCGATAAGACCGCCTAAATTGTACATTGTTCTGTGTAATTTGCTTCAAATGTAATGTTTTTGTACAATAAAGAATATCTATCTATCTATCTATCTAACTCGGGATATCTTCTCAGCAGGCACCAACTGTGCTACTGAGCAGGCTGAAAATCAATAGTAGAGCTAGAACTATTGGAACTAGACAACAGATAAACGCCGTAGCGAACTTCTTAACCATTTCACAAAATAGGTCGTCAATATAGTGAACCCAATTTAAGTGCACGTGGCCCAGTTTTTACAGTGATCGGCGACGACCGCTGTTATAAAGAAACTCACGCTGGTTCAGAAATGGAATGGGTGACCAACCCAACCGAAATTTAGTGATGTATTTTTAGGGCCTCGGAAGGCACGTTAAGCAGATGGTCCCAGTTAACGTCGCTAGATGTCAGTCGTTGAGAGCAGTCAAAAGCCTTAAGGTGGCTTAATACCAACTGACATTGGGACGTATATAGGCCGTTTATATTTATGTTTTATAGCAAACCCATGCCCTTTAGCTCAGGAGGCTTAGTGCCACTGAGTCTATCGAATAGTTGCCCCAATATTTGAGTAGCCAAGACATTTCGTCACCAGCCCATCTGGTATGCGACAGGCGTATAAATCGTCTTCATTGTGTAATATTCTGAGGTCAGTTTGGCAGACCCATTTGCATTTCTCCAGTTAGTGAAGTAGTGACCTTCGATCGGGGTCAAATTGTATAGTTTTAACTTTAATTCAATAACAATTGTCTTGTACAGGTAAAATGTATTCTTTATGTGTCATAGTGATGTTGATCGTTAAGCCCCAATGTTGTCTCACTAAATTATGAACCATTGATGAATTTCAATGCGTTGTTTTCGATTCGCTATACAGGGTTATATGTTACCTGTTGGTTTTGAAAAAAAAGGTCACCTTGTATTATTAAAGCATCTGGTAGTTCAATTGCCAGCCAAGGAATAGTTTTTGGTGAAATCTGAATACACAGTTTTAGTTTTTGTCCAAATCGGTCTCGAAACTCCTTTCAGCATTATTCGATATTTCCCACGCCCATTTTAAACCACCTGTATGAAGATGAATTTATCACTACGATTGAGTTACTTAACCAAGAATCTGAGTTTCCGGAACTCAATGTAATAGACTGTGACCAGCGAGACAAGAATGGCAATAAATACCTTTTACTTCGAATCGTGACGCCTTACAAGTCGTCAGGGCTAATGGAAGTCTACCAGCAACGACTCGATAAGGTTTTTAGGGTTCCTTAACCCAAACGTCGTCTGCAACAGTCGAATATCTGCTAAATGCTATGCTATCTGCTATGGCTCTGGAGCCTCTCCAACTGCGTAGAGACATTGCCAGGTTGAGTGTCCTCTACCGCCTTTACAACGGCGAATGCTCTGAAGAGTTGTTCCAACTGATCCCGTCCTCACCCTTCCACTCCCGCACCACACGCGCTGGTCTGCGTCAACATCCACACACGATCCAGCGACTGTCGGCCCGCACCAAAAGGTTCGGTGATTCGTTCCTGTGTCGTACTATCCAGACGTGGAACGCTCTTCCAGCGCATGTGTTTCCTTCTTCCTACAATCCCGGGTTTTTTAAGCGGGGCGTGAAAAGGCATTTATGCAGGCCTTCAAAATGAGATTGACCAGCAAAGTAGTTTTCAATTACTGTGCTTGTCAACCCCATATCTGGACCTCATGACTGCTTCCCATCAGGTGGAGTGAGGTCATCTTGAAGACCACTATAAAAAAAAAAGAAAAAAAAAATAAGTCGGGTTTTCCTTCGTGACGCTTTAACTCCAGAACGCACGAACCGATTTCCACGGTTTTGCATTCGTTGGAAAGGTCTAAGGCTCCGTGAGGTTTATAGCAAAGAAAATTCAGGAAAATTTCAACAGAAAAGCGGCAAAAACTTTTTTTACATACAGCTAAGTCCACGCGGACGAAGTCGCGGGCAGATGCTAGTTTTTCATATTTTTAGGACATCTCCGGGCTTCAGAAGTCACGTTTAGCATTTGGTCCCGGCTGATTAGAGGTCCTTAAGCCTACTAGGCGGAGGCCTTAGGTTGGTTTTACTATCAGATGTTCTTATAGTGAATTTTATCACAAACTCTACACCAATGATATTATAGTAAAAAAGACGTAGATAGGTTACTTGTGCTAAAAAAGTGGCATCCGAAATCAGGACTTGTGCCCATCTGAGCAAAGCATTGTCAGTTTGAGACAACACTGCGCAACATGTATCTGTCTCGTTTACGCTCTAGTAAATAATCATGCTATCTTGTACACACGGTCAAATCATACGTACGCCAGGGGACAATTTTTGACTTCGCGTCAGTACTGACATAACGTATCTATACCTCTTTTAAATATCATTGATTGGTAGTGTGCTAGGCCCCATTCCTTCTATTTTATTTAATAGCCCATTAAGTAGGCCGTATCGCAGACTCGCAGTATCGTATTCAATCTCGTCGGATCGTGCTAATATTGACCAGTGCATGCCCCATAACATACACAAACGTCCTACATACGTCCCAATGCTGGACACAGGCCTCACCTAAACTTTGAGGTGGAACGAGCCATCCTCCAACACGCGGGCTCAGTGCGGATTGTTGGAGGGGTGTAAGGTTAGTGATTAACCTTAATGTCAGATGTTATCAAGCCGCCCTAAGGCCTCTGACTAAACTTAACGACCAGCGTCAACCGGGACCAACTGCTGAACGTGCTTTCCGAAGCACGGAGATGCCCGGAATACACATCACTAAATTTTGGTCGGGTGGTCACCCATCCCATTTCCGACCCGGCGTATGTTGCTTTACAACAGCGATCGTCGCTGATCACTGTCGCAACTGCGCCACGGGCACCTCCATCATGGGAACGAATTTCTTTCCGTTCATAATATGTCATGGACAATATTAGTCCGTTTATAAATACCCTATTCCCGCAATAGTTTTTTAAGAACATCCACTCAAAGTTGGCAGAGATGATGTTAAATAAAATTCGCCCACTGATGATAATGTAAACAAACAAACAAGGCAATAGCACTGATGTCACACTGTGATCTCATCTTGCATCGAAACTTACACTCAAGATTGGAAGATGACGGCAATTTGAATTTCAATAAATAATTAGGAATGACTAGGATTTATATTTTTAAAGAGACTTAAACCTCAATATAATGTTTTAAAATGGATTTAAAATCATCCAAATGAAACGCAACTACACGTTAAATTATGTAGTTACATCAATATAAAAATGTATTTTCAATTTTATTTTTAATCATTATTGTGGTGCCTGAATTATTATTTATCTATTTCTATTAATATTATCAAAATGAAATACAATGAAATTATGCAAAAAATATTGTAACGATTGATATCCAGCTTCATTAGACGAAAAAATAACAAAAAATAAATACATTTTTGCATCTATTTCACATAAAAAACTTTTTTGATTATGGCTACATAAAGAATTATCCAAAACAAACAAAATTACTTGTAGGAAACTAGGATTACAATTGGACCATTAAATACGGGACATCCTGTATATACTCTGCACATGGTACTGTTAATGATGTTAACTGCACGGACGTAAAAGAAAGACGGACGTCACCTCGTCTAATCATGAGTGAAGCATATTATCAGCTGCCAGTTTAGGTGTGTGCGTTACTAGCACGTGACATTGGCGTTGTCACACGGAGGAAAATGACATAGTTTGTAGCACCTAGTGTTTAAACGAAATTGTAGCACCTTGCATGCTTCACATTTTTTTAGTGTGACGTTCCGTTCTTCTTTCTTTTACGTCTGTGGCTGACTATACTTCACTTTAGTTTTTACCCGACTACGCAGCAAGAAGGAGGGGTTTAGTTGACCATCAGGCACATTTAAGATGCACCAAACAGTTTAATTTCAACCTGTATCGAGTTGCGCCCATAATGATGTAATCGCTATGTCATTCCGGTTGCTCACGCGTCGATCGTTAACCAAGGTCGCCATTTTGTTAATGTTCTAATCGGAAATTATGGGCATTTTTCACTACTCTACCGATCACTTCTGCCGTAGGTATCCTGGCGTCCGTTGCTTCACAACGGCAATTGTGCCGATCTGTCACAAATGAGCTACAGACATCTTTTTTCACTTTATAAGCAGAGATCGCTGCCTAGCAATAAGACCGCCTAAATTGTACATTGGTGTCTGTATGTATTACAACTGTAATGTTTTTGTGCAATGACGAATATCTATCTATCTATTATTTTCAATTGGTCCGCTTATTGTTGGCCATTTCACACATTTCCCCAGGCTCCGTGGGAGCCTCAAGTTGTCCCATCGTCACGGCGTCCCGTCGGATCTTCGCGTGGCTTCACAGAGTCTGATGATCTGCTCCACGTCAGGGCTCGTAATTGTGTGTGTCATATCTCATTTGTACGACGTCTTTTAGGCCCAGACTCCACCGGAGCTGAGCGGAGATGTGCGGCGTCGAGCTGTGTTTTCAACAACCAATAGAATTGCGTTATTCACACATGGAGATGTGGAGATGTGATTCTATTGGTTGTTGAAAACACAGCTCGACGCCGCACATCTCCGCTCAGCTCTGGTGGAGCCTGGGCCTTACGCCTATGAGGAACAGGTGTCTGTTTCGTCGGGAGTGTCCCGTTACTATCTCGATCACTAGGCGAGGGTTGCTCCTTGAGAGTCTCTTACGCCTATGAGGAACAGGTGTCTGTTTCGTCGGGAGTGTCCCGTTACTATCTCGATCACTAGGCGAGGGTTGCTACTTGAGAGTCTCATCAGTTAGCCCGTCCTTTTCTTGCCTAGTCCGTTGTCCGTTTTTCACTTGGAGCATATAATAATACGCCGATGACTAAGCAGAGCTTGTACTATATAATGTCCAAGGATAATGTCCAAGGACTTTTCCCTGCTGGTGGTAGGGAAAAGTGGTACCTCGTAGTCTAAAATTATCATTTCCATACACCAGCAAGTTTCATTCACTGTAGTTTTCTTCTTGTTATCGCACAACAATGTTAATGGCAAATTAAAATGCTAATTGGTAACTATAACGATGATCTAATGTAACGCCCAATTAACTATGGAGTAGTGGTACAGTTAGCTGCAGAAATATGAAAACATAAGCGTACCAATAGATACATAGATAGATAGATATTCTTTATTGCACAAAAACATCACAGTTTTATCAATTTAGGCGGTCTTATCGCTAGGGAGCGATCTCTTCCAGACAACCTTCAGGTAGAGAATCGAGAGAAAACAAAAAAAAACAAATGTGGGTAAGGTAAAATAGTAAGATATAAAATTAAAAAAATAAAAACATAACGTAAGAAGATACGGCATACACATCACAGATACATAAATTCAATATACATACATAACAATAATATTTCATAACAAACGTACACCAATGCAAATTACGAGACGTATTTTCTGAATTTTCCTCCCCCTTGGCGGGTGACACGGGTTAAAACCATTCTAGATTCTAGGATAAATTCTGGTTTTCTCAAAATAACACTTGACTTTTCAGGGTAGATGACTATGTGTCATTTTGCATGTTTTTTATGTTCACCGAAAATAATAATTGAATTCAAATCTTGTTGTAAAACCACTATCTAAATCTGTAACAAAATGAGGCTGCAATAGGTCTGCAAACTTGGGTGGGCAAGTCCGTTGCAAAAGTTTTTATTTTTTGTAAAACAATATCACTATTTGGTAACTCATACTATTATAAAGCAATTATGTTAGGAGACCATTTTCGTGAACGAATTATTTAATATAGCTGTCGAACAAAGTTCTTCGCTCCTCACAAAGACAGCGAACGTGACGTCATAATCACAGTCACGTTTGTATGAAGCGTTTATGGGCAAGTCCAAAAATGTGCCATTCAAATTGTGATTATCTCAGGTAGTATTGATACTAATGAAGTGATTATTTTAGGATTATTTACGTGAAAGTAAGGTCTTTCGATAAAAAACATGAAAAAATTACAGTCATCCAGTATATTTTTCGACACCCTGTATGTTTTGATACAGAAACGATTAACAAGTAAGCTATCGGTATTGAATGGATCAGGTTGACCTCCATTATAATTCTTGACCTTAGCCGTGTATGTGTTGTATGACACATAACTTTGCTATTTTAAACCCGGTATGATCATAAAATTATACTTTTTACAGATGTGAAAAATTAATGTGTGGGCTGGCTCATTAAGAATTGACTAATAGTAAAACTTTATTTTTGCCAGACTGCGCCAGAAGTTAATATTTGATGTTTTTGATTTAGGTAGGTAATAATCCTCGCCAATTGCTAATAATGCGCTAGAGCCTTTTCAAACTATAAAAACCACGTGACCTCAAAAAATACAGTTCGCAGAAAAAATATTAAAAACGTTAAATAAACGTTAAATAATAGTAGTTTTCGATACAAGTGCGGAAAGTATGTCATTTTGCACGAGTCTCGAGGCATCTTGGCCCGAGCCGGCAGGCGAGGGTCAAGACTCGGGACGAGTGAAAATGACACTTCCGCTCGTGTATCGAACAACGTTTTTTAATACATTTGCGAAAAAAATAATATGAAACCAATGCGAATCATTAACACAATTAAATCAAGAGTAAAAAGGGCGGGAATGAAAAAACTTTTTTTTTTCAAGGCACCGGTTGTTTGCATTCAGCCTAGTAAAAATAAACTATTTTGAAAAAATATGTTAAATACTTGTGTACGAAAAATGTAAAATAAACAACATTAAAAACGTACAATAACCAAAGTATATCGTGACAGTCGTGACTAATCGTAAATAAAGAAAGCGGGAATGAAAAACTTAGGATTGACAGTATTTTCTTTACACGGCGTCGGTTGTATTCAGCCTAGTAAAAATATAAGAAGTAATTTAATTGCATTTAAACATGGAAATGCAATAAATACCTATTATTTTATTTCAAGTATTTTTAAGTGAAACTCATTCATACTTACAAATATCCCACCATTGTTAATACACAAACAGCCAACTTAGTAAACTGTTTCAGAAATTTAATTGTTAATAGTTACTAAATAACCCTTTATTTTGTCAATTATGCAATTGAAATATTTTTAATAATATTATATTCCCAGTTTTAATGCCAAATAACGTATCAAAATACAAAATAAAGTGATTGAACAGACAACCTCTTTGGTAGGATGTATGGATTTTATTAACATTATCAAAAAAAAATTGGAAAAGTAAAAAGCACTAGTGCGGAAAAACCCACTTTCCGCACGCTAAACAGCTACGAAAAGTACCACTTTTTGAGCAACTGTATTAAAAAATATTATAATTTCAATGTAAGATTTTTAAGTTGTGAAATCATCAGCCATCAAAAAATATATGTCTCTTCATGGTTCTTAACAATAGGGTATTTTACACCATATAAGAAAAAATAGAACAATGCATTTATGTGATAGATTTTGAACAAAATAAATAGAAAAACGTTGATATTTCACCAAAATCAAATGTTTTAATTTAATTTTAAGAATCGACATTTTTAATCTGTTCTTAATATGTCAAAAACAGCAAACGCCATTTTGGAATCCGATATGACGTCACTCCGATAGTAAACAAGTAACTTTTCGTTTGTGTTCTGTGATAAATTTTTAATTTTTCTCAGTTATTTGGTTGTTAGTCTACATTGTTTAAACTATTTTGGATAAATTATTAAAACTTCATCATGGAAGACGGTTTTGTAAAAGCAGATAGTACAAATCTGCCAAAAATTTATTCGATAATGGTGGCGAACTTCTTTGTGTCCAATCCCGATTTTTGTTTTGCTGAGTTGAGAAATGATAGAAATGATGCACGACGCAATAGGCTATGTGCAGGTCAAGCGAATTCAAAACACATAACAAGTGTACGGTATGCCCTGAACATAAAGTGCGTACCAAGCCATATGCATTAACACCAGTAACAGTATTGTTAATGAAGAGGAAGAATCTGTGACTAGTGTCAAGTGCCACGATTGTGCCTCATCAGAAGGTGGTTGCAAACATAGTGTTGCATTTTTTTGTGGTTACACCGCCGAACCGAAACCCCGTCGTGCACTCATAGTTAATAGTTGCCATTTCTGTAGATATTTATCAAAATATATCCATTTTATAAAAACAAAGTTCTTTTATTGCTACCTTTATGCCGAAATATAATGGAGAAATTCATAAATTATACTTTATTGTATGTTTCATACAAATAATATAAAACTGAACAATAAAACAATTACTCTTAGTTAAATATTTATTATAACGATTAAAGTGTGTCATCCGACAGACTTGAATGGATTTGTGTTCCTGAGTTGGTGCTATCGGACTGCTTTACCATTATTCTTAATCATTTCAAGAACCATAAAATCTGAAAATAATAGAAAAGTTTAGTCAATGTTTGTAATATCGGTCTAAGTGGCAATGTTGAATAAACAACTCAAAAGGAAATAAGTACCTTGACTACAAGAAGGTAATGAGATATCACATTCCTTATTCTTCATAGTTTCTTCAATTTCCATTATGGTAGAAAATCATTGCCTTTTGTTAAATGCAGGTCGAGGTTCACTTGGTGTTAACTTATGTTTCCCTTCCACTTGGCAATCAACTCTGGATGGTACGCAGTTTGGTTTCATCCGAATGCGTTTGACAGAACCCATTTATTTATACCCTGTGTAATTTTCCAGCTAAAACATGAAATAATATTACATAACTTATGTACAAAAACTTAACCTATAAATGCACTGGGTGCAGACAAAACCACTAAATAAGAGGTTAAGCCTCATATTTAGTTCTTTGTCTGTCCTGTTAGATTATTACTCTACTATTTATAGTTCTTATCACTTACATCAAAGTGGTCTTCACAGAAATACAGTCTAGTCTTTGTGCATAATGATTTTGGATCTCTTCTAGCCAGTTTTAACCAAGTATTTCTCAGTTTGATATCACTCTGCACTTGAATCCATAGTTTTTGTGGCGTTTTAACACTTGTGTTCTTGTATTCAGGAACCAGACACCAATGATATGGACCAGAACTCATTATTTTCAGATTAAATGATAAATGTTGTACGTATTGTTTACTTGTTTACTATCCGAGTGACGTCACGCGAAGAAACATCATGGCGGCTAGCGTTTTCGCACGTCAATGTCAAGTCCTAATTTTAAACATAAATTTAGACCATTTATCGCTATTTAAAAATTAAAATAAAATTTTTGGTAGTAAATTACGGCCCAAAGATTGATTTTAATCAGTTTTCAAAAATTGGTGTAATACCCTATTGTTTATTGCTGGAAAAAAAATGTTCTAAATCAGGATAAAGTGAAAATTATAATGTTTGAGAAGATGTTTTTTAAAAAAGCATACAACGATGTAAGTTTTTTGCTAACTAATAACGACAAAACTTAACAACTGAGTACCTAGCAAATTAAACAAGATGACGAAAAACAATAAAAAAGGGCGTGGTCACAACAACTCGATTTTGCGTACTTGACAGCAAAAGAACTGCAAGTGACAGGTTTTAAGAGCTGCTCAATTTTGATTTGCGTTTTCTAATTCAGTATTAGTCTCCTTAGATAAATCACTGATAATAAGGACTTACGACAAGTATAGCTGACACTTGTAATTCTATCTACTTTATCTTAATATCTTTTTATTTTGCCAACATACTTACTAAGCTAAGTACTTAAGTAGTAATAATTTACTTAGCCTAAGTAAATTATTAATTTATTACTACTTAAGCACTTAACAACAAATATGAATTTTAGCCCGAAATAAATTATTTTAATTTAATTTAATAAGTAAATTGTTACCATCAAAAAATATGAATCTCAGTCCGAAATAAATGATTTTTAATTTTATATACATTTTCCGGCATGCGTTTTGACAAATTTGACGGTAATAAGACTTAGATTCCTTTGATGCTGAGTTAACAACTGACTAATCTATGTAATAAAACCGAATTCAAAAGAACGACCTATTTAAATTCAAAAATAAACAATCACCACAGTAAAAATAACAGTAGGTTATCTAAGGCCGCCCCGCGGTGTTATTAGCCTAGCGTGCTCACAGACACGCGGCACAGCCCGTACGTACTGCCGCCACCTTATCCCCCCATATTTTATGCTAGCGGGTGCGTGAAATCGCTTGGCGCACGTCGCGCACACACACATTCAAACCGAGGCACGTTTGTATGTAGATATTTTACTGTTCTCTGTCTACTGTGCCATCACTAAAAACTTTTTCGCGCGCATTCTCCCGCAACGGTCCAATAATACGGAGTGACGTCATCTGCGCAAACGCATCGCACTCGCAACAAACGATTGCAAGCTAGTTGTAAACATTGAATCGCATCGATCACACTCGCGATCGGTTATCGATTAAATACGCGATCGTTTGGCGATCGGGATATTTTTGAATATTCGACTGTCAGTTGTTTTTGGTTTAAAAATAACCGTTTTTTGATGAATTGACAGTGATATAGTTCTTGACGAGAGTCAATTTTGTTTACTAATACGGTATAGTTTGCGTTTTGTGTATTTTGTTTTTCCTTTACATTTAGGTTCGGTTAAATGAAGTGTTTATCAAGTTTAAGTGGAAATGTTTAAGTTGGTTAATGGCAACCTCGATAATAATTGAGTAGTTTACGTCAAATAAGTTAAAAAGTTAGTCAATAATCGAAAAATCAATGCAAAAATGATTTAATTTAATTTATTTTCATATTGTGTTTTCTTAAGTGTGCTGAGTTTTATTTCGTGTTTCAGTGATTTTATGCTTCTGACAGATCAAGTTTTTTGAAATTATTTATTTACAATTGGGTGTCGTGTTTTGTTTTTTTCTTGAAAGTGTTTTCGTATTGGGTAATGCTACTGTACAGCAATGAAAGCATTTGGATTTTTCCAATACTGGACTAGTCTAATCCCTCGGTTTCGCTTGCGAAAATATCGGGTAATATTTTAATTTTTTTTTTCTCTGTTTTGGTTGAGGTTTTGCACAGGGTGTTATGCATGATGGAGCAATCGTGTAATTATTGTCACTCTACTGTGTTGTATTTGGCACTAAAGCACTTGAATTATTGCACGAATTTGTTGATAAAAACTTCTGACAACACGGTTTAAGTGGTCACGTGAGCTGGTGATTATTTACTAATTAAAGTGTCGTTAAGATTCGCATTTTTTAATAATTGCCCTTTTTGTTCGCTTTGTTATTATTTGTAATGCACTGTCTTGTTGGTTTATTTTGGCGTCGATGGAGAGCGTCGTTGCCCAGTGGTTAAACACATTGCCTCGGAAGCCGTGTGGTCCCGAGTTCAATTCTAGCCCGAACACTTTAGTCTTAATTTCACAATTTGAATGTATTTTACAATTTGAATGTAAAAAACTGAATGTTCTTCTGAATGTTCCGTCTTCTATGGCAGAAAAAACAGTCTGCCTTCGACTTCCTTGTTATGTTTTGATGAAAAAGATTTCTAGCGACTCTCTGATACTAAGGATAATACGAGCTTAACTTAAGATTAGGCTTAGATTTGGGGTCAGAAAATCTTGAGTTATGTAAGATATTTCAATGATTCCATTTAGACAGCAGTTTCACTCATTTGTAGATTTTTCAACTAGTAGTTCATGAGATTATTGCGTTCAACCAAACAAACAAACTTCATCTTCATAACGTTAGTATAAATTGACAACATAACATAAACAGACAAAAATTGCATCAAATATTAAAACCCCATATTTCATCTACTGGAATTATGCCAATAAGTACTCAAGAGATAGCATAAAACATGTACCATGACGTCATCGCCCATATTATTATGCTCTGAAATAGGTGATGGTATCATTATACGACCTTACACGTTATAACAGCACTATAAGAGCTAATTACTAGCAATTACTACGAAGGTAAATGACAGGAGAAACCTTTTAGACACAATACGATATGCGACATGAATATTTAAATAGTCATTGCAAATACTAATAGTAATGGTGAGTTTTCCTGGCAATAAGAAACACATTAAAAAAGCAATACTGACTGGCTAGCGCCATAGTACAATAAAACAAGTAGGGCTACTTGGCCGTCGGGTGAGCGATAATTGCCTAAACATATAGGGCTGCTGCTTTTAATAATTATTACGCGAGCGGGCAGCGGCGCGGAAGCAATGAAACACAGGTGCAGCAGGGCTCCAAGTCTGTTAATTTAAAAACGCTTCATATGAATGGTAATTGAATCGTCTAATTTGACACATTTTCTATGAAAAATATGTCAATTTGACAATTGAGACTCAATTACGACTCAATTGAAGCGTTCTAAAATTAGCAGACTTGGGGCCCAGGACTTCGTACGGCTCCGCCGCGGCTAGAGTATCGTTAGAATCAATAAAAACGTCAGCGTGTGTGTGCGGCGATGCGTACGTACGGGATGGCTCAACCGCGCTCACAAACAAGCTGCGCTCGCTACGTGTATATGAAGATGCCATATTGGTTATACTGTGCTGCATTGGTAAAAGGCCCTACTCAGTACAGAGGCGTTCATATCAACCTTACATGGGAACACTATTACTGCTGACATAAGACCCATTTGCTATGGTTTTGTAGAGGTTGATGCCTAGGACATTAATGTTGCCGTCCATGGTGATCATTCAGAAGTCCACACATTACCGAGCGATTATGAACCCAATTTGGTAAAAAGCGAGCTTACTGCCATTAATTTACAATGAACACAAAGTAGGTGTCCCGGCCAGATTTGAACGAGACAGTGTTTAACCACTGAGCTACGATGCTCTCGAATATCTTTCAGGCGTCAATAACCTTAAAACCCGCGTGTTTGTATAAACAGTATTGACAAAAAACGTCATTGACATTGTCCAAGTATCCACGCTTACTAGTCATAAGGTTGATATTCCAATGACAGTGGTTTTCTGCAGAAATTGGCTACATGACGAATGCATCGGTGATGTCATTTACCTATATTGGATGTGGCTTCATTGATCAGTTGATGACTGATCTGATCATCATTGGGATTTTGCACGGGGAACATTGTTTTGTGGCTCGGTAATAAGGTCATAAATTATCATGATGTGAGTCGATTTGACTAATTTGGTTATTTCTTTTAGTTTTTACCTCGATGGCAAAAAAACACTATTACGTGTATTACCTATTATGTTAAGTAGAGATCACATCTGTGGTATTTTTTATACGTCCTGCTGGTAGGCACAGTTCTCACCTAAACTAGGAGGTGATGCGAGCCGTACTTTAACACTTGGGTTCAGTACCGATTGTAAAAGGCTATAAGCTTAGTGGTAAACCTCACTCTCAGATGTCTTAGCCTTAGGCTTTTACCTTTACTTCAACGATAAGATCATATTTGTGACTTGGTTCAAATGTTTAACACCCCTAAGAACACCGTACAGGAAGTTAATCTAACTGCTCAGGCAGTTGTTACTGGCAGCTTCAAGCTGTTGATCACTAATAAATTCATTTATTTCAGACTGAGTCCATGGCGTTAGTAACAACGATCTTAAACTAATGTTAGTATGGGTGTACAAAATAATGTAAACTTTTAATCTACTTACATACATTCAGTCACTTCAGCGCAAGTCCGTGGGATATTGCGCTGTAGCGACTCAAATACGCGCAGTCCAGCCTATCAGCGATCATGTTCAGGATGCTGTTGGTGCTGGCCCGTACGCGGCGCACTAGGGATGCGCATTTTTTACGCATAGTTGTGTAAAAACACTATGCGTGCTTCTGCAAACATCCCCGAGGATACAGAAACGGGGCAGCCCCAACAAAACCCTGAAGGCGTTGTTGTATTGAACTCTTAGGGATCGATTGGTATAGACATTCCACAGGCTGCACGTATAAAACGAACTGCAATATGCTGGTTTTTTTTTACGGGGCAATCCTTTTATGGACTTCCCGCCCTCCGAGGGAACGGAGGGGGGATGTGAGGCTCGCCTGCCGTGAGGTGCCAGGCACTACTCACTAAACCCCCCGGTGACCTGCTTCAGCGCGTATCCAGAGGTCCCCGTGATCTTTAGTCAAGAACTCGGTTCCGGTGGACCCCTGTCGCGCTTCACTGGCATAGCCAGCCTAGCTCGAGGGGAGTTATACCTCCCCTCTTCACTCGCCGGTGTGTACGGCGGCGTGAGGTCCCTCTTCCACCGCCGCCCTTCCTCCGGGCCACTTGGAATGGAGGCACACAGCCCCCGCCGTATGCACTCCCAGTGACACCGTCGCCTCTTACGACATAACTGCAATATGCTCTGAAGAGTAAGTTTAACTTGCCTCGAGCAGCGTCCAAACCTATAATTTTTGCTGCATGCATGCATGCATGTTACTGCTCTATCATTCATCTAACCTGGCTGCTTGAGCAGTTGTCAATGGCAGCTCGAGCTGTTGATCACTGGGTGCTCGATCAGTCCGCATACCCGTGTATGGCGGGTCTAAGTATATTTGACTCTCTGTCATAGTTGAACTTGGTCTAAACTATGCTATCTGAATTATCAGATATTCCCAGCATAGTGTGCCGCTTAAGTAAATATTGTCATAGCTGTCCCCTCAAGGCCACTGCGATGTGTTACAGTGTCATTGTGGTATTATTAGGTGTGCATCAACTCTTATTATTTTTGGCAATTGTGTCTCTCGCTTTATTTTGAATTCGCTCAGTCGCTTTCTCGATCTTGGGGTGTGTTGACGAATTCAGGATTCCAAGTGGGATATTAGAATTTAAAGTGAATTTTGTGTTAAAGGGTATCATCCTACTGATATTATAAATGCGAAAGTTTGTTTGTGTGGATGTGCCGTGTTGCTCTTAAAAACTACAGGATGGATTTTAGTGAAACTTTACAATAATATAGCTTATACATCTGAATAGGCCATAGGTCTTTTTTTACCTAAGAAGGAGCAGTTTATAAACTGGGCAATCTCCTTTGATTGCCATTTCTGAATTTGGTTTGTAGAGTTTAAATTGTCTAGAAGAGACAATATTTCCTTACCAAAACACATAGTTGGACACTCAAGGTTGCATTCTTAGCTAACTAAAACAAACATTATGATAAGTATGATAACATAGTTAAAAGTGAAGTGAGGTATAATGGACACGATAAAAGTCGTAGGTGATTTCGTGAGAGAGAAGTCACCTTTTGCGGTGAGTTTGTTGATTGGAATTAGGATTAAGATTGCATGCGATAATATGACTAATGATATTATGTTATAACACTTATAACCTTTGAAATGTTACTAATAATAATTAAACTAACACATAACGTTATTTGGCTTAGTTCTTTTCTTCCAAACGACCATAGTCGCAAAGAGGTTGAATTCTAAAGATAACTCACCATGAGCGAAGTGAGTTTCGTCGCCCGCCATACCATATCAGGTTCAGGATACAGTGAAAGAAAGGAAGCAACCTGAATCTTCCTTGTGCTTTAGGTGCAATATTGTATAAGTCAAATAACTAGGCACTCAGTTTTTATTCGCCCTGTTATTCAGGTACCTTTATTAAACTTAGATATACCAAAAAGCAATCGGTTAAAATTTCAGACGGGAATCGAATCTGCGCTCACGATAACCGGGCGCGGCTGCTTTGACCACTAAGCTACAAGCTGTCAAATAACTTGTCATTTTACTGAACTTAATTAAAACTCCAACTACAAAACTACATAAACGGCCTAGGTATATCCGCCCCACTGCTGCTGGACACAGGCCTCACCTCAACTATTAGGTGGAACAAGCCATACTCCAACACGCGGGCTCAGTGCGGATTGTTGGAGGGGTGTAAGTGCCTTCCGAAGCACGGAGATGCCCGAAATACACATCACTAAATTGCGGTCGGGGAGGTCACCCATCCCATTTTTGACCCGGCGTGTTGCTTTACAACAGCGATCGTCGCCGATCACTGTCTCAACTGCGAATACTAACATTATTATAAATATCCTTGGACATTATTCCACACAGCGCCATCTAGCCCCAAGTGAGCTAATTATAGTCCGTTTTTATGGGATACTAGACAACGGATAAACATACTTAAATACTACATAATATACATAGGAAACACCCATACCAATACCAACAGACATGTTCATGCACACAAATGTTTGTACTGTGCGGGGATCGAACCCGCGACCCTCGGCGTAGTAGCCGACTTCTCAACAATTACACCAAGACGGTCGTCGAATTATAATCACTCCTGACTTGCACCGTCCACTCAAATAAGGTAAAGGGGGTCACCATTGTCTCATTGTCAACCTTTGTGGGGGGTAATCGATTCAGCTGACAACGCAATGTCTAATCGATTGACCGATGCGATCAAGGTCTTATGTGTTTTGTTTTTTTACTAACTTGAAAAAAGGTTGAGGTTTACAGTTCGTTGAAAATTATTTTTTGACGTATATCCCCTAGGGGTATTCCTCGAAAGGCACCTACGTTGAAACGCACCTGAACAATGCTTCGAAAAGGCACCTTTTATGTGCGTTTAAGAGCAGTTAAAAACAAGTGTAATAAAAAAAGAAAGCAAGGAAAAAAAGTAAGGAAACACTTAATGTGACTCTACCACCGGTTTGGGAGTTTTTCTTATCTACGAGTAGAAGAGTCCGGGAAGAAACTCTATAGGTACTTACTTACTTTTTCAATGTAGTTGGTTTACAGTTATTGTAATTATTGAGTATAGTCATAGCAAAATGTGAAGAGGAGCAGATTATCCCATGATGTCCGCAAACTCTTGTCATTTAAATAATTTTGAAAGGTATAAAAACCCTTCTCTTATTATTTTTTTGCACTTGTATTATTTATTGTTTCACTCAATGATATTTAAAAGAGGTATAGTCGTGTCAGTACTGACGCGAAGTTAAAAATTGACCCCTGGTGTTCGTAGATTTGACCGTGTGTACAAGATAGTATGATTATTTACTAGAGCGTAAACGAGACAGACACCTACATGTTGCGCAGTGTTGTCTCAAACTGTCAATGCTTTGCTCATGTGGGCAACAGTCCTGATTTCGGGTGCCACTTTTTTAGCACAAGTAACCTAGATACGTTTTATTATAATATCATTGGTTTTACTACGCATTTCTAAATAACTGCAGTTCGTAGAATTTCCTGGATTTGGGAAATTGTTATCTTATTTCAAATCTATTTTACCAGGTGGTCGTCAGGTCAGGATCGCATGATGAAAAAGAAATTGTAACTTGCAGTTCGTAATCGTTACAGAAAAAAAATGGACTCCCACAGATTGGAAAACCTCTTTTTTTGTAGTCGGTTAAAAATTGTGAATTCTAAGTAACAGAAGCATAAAAAAACCATAAAATCGAATGTAACACAAACACATAAATAACGGGTAGAAAACCATTACAGTATAGTTTATAAATTATTTATAACGTTTTTACGTTGCAACATATCACGTGGTTGCGGCGCCGTGTCATTGAATCACGTAATGTCCGTTAAAGAGGTAAAATAGATAAATTATTAGTCTTTGTTTACTTTATAAATCAGTAAAAAAAACTGCTCTCATAAGAGACCGATGTCTTTAAGCCTAGTCGGTGGCCTTCGGGCGGCTTGATAACATCTGTCATTCAGGTTGCTAACTAGCCTTATGCCTCTCTAACAATCCGCACTGTGACCGGTGTCCAGCAGTGGGACGTATTTAGGCAGTTTATGTTATGTATGATTCTCCGATTTGGGACTCGAAAAAATAAAATTTTAAGGGCTTTGTACTCGTCAAATATTGTTTTTAATGAACTGTCATCTCATCAGTTCAATAGTTTTGACAGATCGACGTCTGTATGGACCATTAGTATAGAAATCAATATACAACTAAAACGATCTCACAAAAGTACACTTAATTTAAGTAGATTACAATTAAGATACTACAAATACCCAGACTCAACACAACTATCAGTTTCAACACAGTTGCGGAAATCGAACTCGAGACCTTTGCGCCTCAACCGCTTGTAAACGTAAGAGTTAGGTCAAACGATATGTGGTATGTCTTTGTGTTGGAAAAATTACTTACAATTGCGGGTAGGAAAAAGCAGTATTTCCCATGTAACCTGTTATGTATACTTAACTGTATATGTTATCTAGCATGAAGCAGCCTATATCAATACACCGGTTGGATAACTGCTTTGAGAAAATATAACTGGTCCACTAGCACCATCATTACATATATTTTTTAACCTGCATGATCCCACTGCTGGGCAAAGGTCTCCCCCAAACCTTTCCATCGTTCCCTGTCCTTTGCAAAAGTCCACCGAGTAGCGTACCAGGTCATCGCACCAGCGATTTTTAAGCCGTCCCCTTCGGCGATAGCCATCATTACATTATGCCAAATTAATTTATTTTTAACTCATCAGACTACCCATTTCCTCTTTTTTTCTCGCTATTATCAGATGACAATTCTTTGCAATAGAGCGAGGAGGTCGGAAATGGGTAGCCTCACATGCCCTTTTTGCACACCAAGCTAGCGCAGGTCAGATTTCAAAATACAGAAATTTGATTTGTGGTACAATTTAGTTTATTACGCAGAATAATGACATTTGTCTAAAAGATCCTCTGATTTCTTCCCAATTTTTAATTTTCTGTAACGAACCAGACTTGAAATAAACTATCAGTTTTTTTCTAAATCAATGATTCAGATAATCAAACCAATTAATTAGAACTCTGCAGATTTAAGTGTTTGGACCTTGTTGGGGAACTATGCTTCCTTTTTGGGCCAACAGATGGCGTTAGTAAATTGCCAAATTGTTGAATGCTGAATCGCGGTATTAGGCTTTTTCTCTGGAGTTATAACCTCCAGCCATATATTTTAAGGAGTTGTCTTGAAATACACAGTCATTACATTTTTGGTTTGGGTTTCATTTCCGTACTACGTTTTCAACTCTTTAATCGTGGAACGTGGGTTGTACACATTCATTAACGAATTCCTCTCCTTGCCCACAGCTGGACACATGGTTCGGGCGGCCGAAGAAGACGGGCGGCGACATGGGGCGCGGCTACGACACCGTGCCCAGGGGCGCGGAGCCGAGGGCGGAAGACGAGGAGCCCTCGGCAGCAGCGGAGTACCGCAGCAAGGTGGACGCGCTGGATGACGCCCAGCTGGCTAGGCGGTTTGAGGAGATGCTGGTAAGAATTTGCTAACTAACATAAACGGCCTATATACTGCTGGGTACAGGCCTCACCTCAGATGCTGGTAAGAATTTGCTAACTATCTTAACATAAATTACCTTTATCCCCTGGAGTGTCGGAGGAGCTGATTCAGCTCATCAGGAAATTGAGGCAGTTCCAAGCGGCAAAATTAGGCCTGGTATAATTATGTCTTTCGCGCTAAAAAATTAACCATTATGGCTATTGGCATTTTTTCATTTTCGACTTTTTGGTGCCAAATATCGACGCGCAATGATCTACCGTCATTTTAGTAAGATTCGGCGATAACGCGCCTGACAGCTCGTATGTCTCCAACAATTGAATAAAAATACGTCCCAGTGCTGGGTACAGGCCTCACCTCAACCATGAGGTGGAACAAGCCATACTTCAACACACGGGCTCAGTGCGGATTGTTGGAGGGGTAAGGTTAGTGAGCAATTTTTATTACAGATGTTATCCAGCTTCTGACCAGCTGGACACATGGTTCCGGTGGCGTTCGGGCGGCAGTGCGGATTGTTAGAGTGGTATAAGGTGAGTGAGCAACCTTAATGTCAGATGTTATCAAGCCGCCCGAAGCTTCTGACCAGCTGGACACAAGGTTCGGGCGGCCGTAGAAGACGGGCGGCGACATGGGGCGCGGCTACGACACCGTGCCCAGGGGCGCGGAGCCGAGGGCGGAAGACGAGGAGCCCTCGGCAGCAGCGGAGTACCGCAGCAAGGTGGACGCGCTGGATGACGCCCAGCTGGCTAGGCGGTTTGAGGAGATGCTGGTAGGAATATGCTAACTAACATAAACGGCCTATCCCACCCCCCTGAAGTGTCCGAGGAGCTGATTCAGCTCATCAGGAAATTGGAGCAGTTCCAAGCGGCAAAAGGCCTGGTATAATTGTCTTTCGCGCTAAAAAATTAACCATTTTGGCCATTGGCATTTTGGCATTTTAGCATCCTTTTGCCATTTGTGACATTTTGGTGCCAAATAATGACGCGCAACGATCTGCCGTCATTTTAGTAACCTTCGGCGATAACGCGCCTGACAGCTCGTATGTCTCCGACACTTGAAGAACTCTATACGTCCCGCTGCTGGGCACAGGCCTCACCTCAACTATGAGGTGGAACAAGCCATACTCCAACACGCTGGTTCAGTGCGGATTGTTGGGGTGTAAGGTTCGTGAGCAACCTTTATGTCAGATGTTATCAAACCGCCCGAAGCGTCTGACCAGCTGGACACATGGTTCGGGCGGCCGAAGAAGACGGGCGGCGACATGGGGCGCGGCTACGACACCGTGCCCAGGGGCGCGGAGCCGAGGGCGGAAGACGAGGAGCCCTCGGCAGCAGCGGAGTACCGCAGCAAGGTGGACGCGCTGGATGACGCACAGCTGGCTAGGCGGTTTGAGGAGATGCTGGTAAGAATTTGCTAACTATCTTAACATAAATTACCTTTATCCCCTGGAGTGTCGGAGGAGCTGATTCAGATAATCAGGAAATTGGAGCAGTTCAAAGCGGCAAATTTAGGTCTGGTATAATTAGGTCTTTCTTACTAAAAAAAATACCATTTAGGCCACTGGCATTTGGGACATTCTGGTGCCAAATAATGACGCGCAACGAGCTACCGTCATTTTAGTAAGATTCGGCGATAACGCGCCTGGCAGCTCGTATGTCTCCGAAACTTGAAGAACTATAAACGTCCCACTGCTGGGCACAGGCCTTACCTCAACTATGAGATGGAACAAGCCATACTCCAACACGCGTGCTCAGTGCGGATTGTTGGAGGGGTAAGGTTCGTGAGCAACCTTAATGTCAGGTGTTATCAAGCTTCTGACCAGCTGGACACATGGTTCGGGCGGCCGAAGAAGACGGGCGGCGACATGGGGCGCGGCTACGACACCGTGCCCAGGGGCGCGGAGCCGAGGGCGGAAGACGAGGAGCCCTCGGCAGCAGCGGAGTACCGCAGCAAGGTGGACGCGCTGGATGACGCCCAGCTGGCTAGGCGGTTTGAGGAGATGCTGGTAAGAGTTTGCTAACTGTCATAATTCTTCAAGTGTAGGAGACATATGAGCTGTCAGGCGCGTCATCGCCGAATGTTACTAAAATGACGATAAATCGTTGCGCGTCATTATTTGGCACCAAAATGGCCCAAATGCCAAAAATGGCAAAATGGCTAAATACCAATGGCCTAAATGGCTTATTTTTTAGCGTGAAAGGCATAACTATACTAAGCCTAAATTTGCCGCTTGGAACTGCACTAATTTCCTGATGAGCTAAATCAGCTCATATTTCGCTCTCCGACACTCAAGGGGCTAACATAAACGGCCTATATACGTCCCACTGCTGTGCACAGGCCTTATCTCAACTATGAGTTGGAACAAGCCATACTCCAACACACGGGCTCAGTGCGGATTGCTGTAGGGGTAAGGTTACTAAGCAACCTTTATGTCAGATGTTATCAAGCCGCCCGAAGCTTCTGACCAGCTGGACACATGGTTCGGGCGGCCGAAGAAGACGGGCGGCGACATGGGGCGCGGCTACGACACCGTGCCCAGGGGCGCGGAGCCGAGGGCGGAAGACGAGGAGCCCTCGGCAGCAGCGGAGTACCGCAGCAAGGTGGACGCGCTGGATGACGCCCAGCTGGCTAGGCGGTTTGAGGAGATGCTGGTAAGAGTATGCCAACCTTATTCTCACTGTAATAAGGGCTGTAACGAGGCCGATTGTGGAACATGCTTACCCTGAAAATGCTAAATCACACTTGCTCCGAAGACACCAAGGTTTTATGCATCCAAAAATGCCTATTCACTCTTGCCTTGAAGACAACAAGGTAGTATGTATCCGGAAACACACTCCCTAGCGGTGCGGACCAGGTAGGAAGCAACAAACCGCTTAGTCCAGCCGATCCACATGGGAGTGAAAGCCCTCACGGCGTCTAGTGATCCGGTGGTAGAATATACGTTCCACTGCTGCACAGGCCTCACCTCAACTATAAGGTGGAACAAGCCATACTCCAACACGCGGGCTCAGTGCGGATTTTTGGCGGGGTGCAAGGTTAGTGAGCAACCTTAATGTCAGATGTTATCAAGCCGCCCGAAGCTTCTGACCAGCTGGACACATGGTTCGGGCGGCCGAAGAAGACGGGCGGCGACATGGGGCGCGGCTACGACACCGTGCCTAGGGGCGCGGAGCCGAGGGCGGAAGACGAGGAGCCCTCGGCAGCAGCGGAGTACCGCAGCAAGGTGGACGCGCTGGATGACGCACAGCTGGCTAGGCGGTTTGAGGAGATGTTGGTAAGAATTTGCCAACTACCCACACTGTAATAGGACCTTTGACGAGGCGGATTGTGGAACACGCTTACTCTTGCCGTTAAGACAGCAAGGTGGTAAGTATCCAGAAACACAGACACAGGGCGAACGTTCAATTTCCTAGCGGTGCAGACTAGAAAGGAAGCAGCTAGCGAGTACGGACTACTGGCAAATCGCCCACATGGGATTCTTCTGCCAAAGCAATCTTTTCAGAACATGAGCTTAACTATGAGCGAAGCGGGGTAGACTCTCTTGTCCGGGGGAGCGCGTAGAAGGCTTCGCGCAAATTACCGTGTTCCCCCACTATGGACGATGAGAGGGAGTCCCTGGGTTTTTAGTCGGTAGGCCAGTGGGTATTCACCTTCCCAGTGGAGAGTCCGACATAACCCATCCGCCCACTGGTGGAAGCAGCATTTACTCAGGCTAAAAAAGGGTAGACTATCTGACGCTTAGCTGGCCAAAGCCATTTGAGGAAATGCTAGTGTATAAAATACTCAAGTCATCCAAGCGCCCCTTTTTGGCTGAGTCCCTGTACTAGCGATCCCATGTTAACTTTGAGGTGGCATAAGCCATGCTCCAAACTGCGGGCTCCCTGGAAGACTACCAGCTGGTCAAGCGGTTCAAGTAGTTGCTGGTGAGGCTGTGTTTGCTACCAAGAAAATACTGATTTATTTAGGCCAGAATCGGCCAGATCGCACCCATCTAGTTATGTAGAACTGTCATAAAAATAACTGAGCGCTGCAGTAAATATGTTTAACCATTGCGCTGGCTGAATCCGAACAGTAAATTATGATATCTTCAATTAAATCATCAAACTGTTACACTTTCATTGTTTAGAGTGGAACTCAGAGAACGAACGATGCCCTAAGTCTAGATCTTATTAGAAAACTAGCGACCCGCCCCGGCTTCGCACGGGTGCAATGGGATGTTTTTATACACATAAACCTTCCTCTTCAATCACTCTAGCTATTAAAAAAAACTGCATCAATATCCGTTGCGTAGTTTTAAAGATTTAAGCATACATAGGGATATAGGGACAGAGAAAACGACTTTGTTTTATACTATGTACTGATATCAGGAATGTAAGGATAAGTGCCTCACGCCTCAGTTATTTAATATTTTATGTCTTTCATTTCAGTCTGACATGAACCTCAGTGAAGAAAAGAAGGCTCCCCTCAGGAAATACTCAAGAGACCAGAAAAAACAAATGCTCGTTGCTTACAAATTCGTCAATGCAGCGGTGAGTTCTTTATCTTCATCACTGTTCTTAGTTATGAGATGTCTACTGCTATACACATACCATTATAGAGTTCTTAAGTTGGCCGGCTTGCATCCACCGAACACTTATCAAGCCATCCTTCCATTTCGTTAGCGGGCATCTTCCGCAGAGTCGTTCCATCAAATGGTCGCTATTCCTGAACTTTTCGACTTTTCTTTTACAAATTATGTACTTTTATTGGTAATATTACGACTATTTGATATACGTGTGACGCTTACCTACAAGGTGGTTCCGACTTTGTGCAGCTGCTTGAATTTCCTGCCTGCCATAATGATGATGACGAAGTTATTTTATAACAGACTAGCTGTCCCAACAGACTTCGTTCTGTTGTCAAACATTTAGTATCACGTGACAGGTAGTAACATTTACTAAGAGGAAACTAAAATTGCGATTTTTATTATATTCCCAGCATTTTCTCATGATTACTCACCTTTTATACCTTCCCTCGGCCATTACAAATATTTCAAAACCAAAATTAGCCAATCGGTCCAGCCATTCCCGAGTTTTAGCGAGACTAACGAACAGCAATCCATTTTTATATATAGAGATTTCACACCGAGATATCAATATTTAAAGCCACATTAGGAAACTACGTTATAAATATTAACCAAAGACATTGTTTATCTTTCAGGATGGCCGTTCAAAGTTCGAAAAGCCATCAGATTACGTAGCATATCTGAACCAGCCAGAACTGTCTGTTGGCAAGCTGCACAGTTGCCTCGAGAACCTCAGGATAGCGCTGACCAACAACCCACTGTCGTGGATTGAGGAGTTTGGCACCAAAGGCATTGAGAGTTTGCTGACCACTCTGAACCTGTGCTATACCAAGTAAGTATATCATCTCTGTCTTTCAGACAAGTGTCAAGGTGCCACAATGGGTGCTGCTGCCGTATTTGTGCACACCAGTTGGCCCCACTGTTGAGTGAGGTCCTGAAATTTAGCCGTATTTAATTACGGAGAACCTTAAAACTATTTCATGGTATGTAGATATTTCAATCAAAAAGATTGATTATAAAAATAAAGCCATATAAATAAAGTGCGAGGACGAACAGTGTCATTTAGTGTTTCGCAAACCTTACTAGACCTCACTCGACACTATTTCCCTAGCGAAGAATCCACTCGCGATAGGAAGTGCTAAAACTTTCCTACCACCATTAATATGCTCAGTTTGCACAGACTGTAGTAGCAACTAAGCCTTCGTCAAAATCAAAATCAGAATCAAAATAAGCTTCATTTAAGTAGACCTGTTACAAAGTACTTTTAAATCGTCAAATCTAATTACCAACAAAATATACTTAATAATAGATATGAATACCATAATATTGAAAATGTAAACAATAAATGTACTGTACTTAAATAAATGTGACGCTACCACGCGAAGAACCGGCAAGAAACACAGCAGTTACTCTTTTCAACTGTTTCTCTTTTTTACAATAGTTGTTAGTATATTACAACATGAACAATACTTTTAAGTAAGCAGGTCAGTCGGTTTAGCAGTTTAGAGGTATGCCTATGTAATAGGGATTTAGTAAAATGGCCATGGCGAGGACTGGACCATCAGTAATTCAGCATTCTTGAGGGTACTCTGAATGTAAAACACATACTTTATACCAAAAGCTACATCACAATTCTCATTTATTTTCACGCAGCGGTAGTGGATTTTATCGGTAAGTTACGTTCCACTTTTGTAGTGAAGTGAAATTCCAAGGATATAGACAAAAGCACTCTAAATGACCTGACCTATGAGGAAGTGTCGCGTTGCAATGTGGCATTTCCCGACGCGCCATCGAACGCGACTCCTGACGCTCTACTAATCGCTCTAAAAATGACAAGCACCTATATGAAAGATATTAATCTTTATCTGTTCTACATGCCTTTGATTTATGTGTATTTATTGTATTCAACTCACAAACTAAAATATTGCCCCTATTACATTTTTGGTTTGGCCTACCACTGTGTATTAAACATTAAATAAATTCCAACTTAGTGTAATTTGTTTTCTTTGTGCAATAAAGTATATCTTATCTTATCTTAAACATGTAAATTTCCAGTGACTCCCGCTACGACAGAGTCCAGTATGAGTGCATCAGGTGTCTGTCAGCCATCTTGAACAATACAGTCGGCATCAGGACAGTGTTCGAATGCAGGGAGGCTCTGCCGGTCCTGGCCAGGAGCTTGGAGGCCAGGAAGCCGCATTGCGCCATGGAGGCTGCTAAGGTGAGGACTTTATTTAACGGTATAGGAAAGAAGGAAAAGAAATTAAAATTTATTTAACTCATAAAATAGATTTACTAAAGATTCAAGCATACGAACAATATCAAACGTGTCAATAAGGCTCCCACTCGGCATATGCCGAGATGGCAGAAGAGCACCACGACGCTGGTTTTCAGGGGTCGCCTTGTTTAATTGGAAAGGGAGAAGTGGCGCAACATTCTAATTTACTCATAACTAGGTAGAATACATATGTTTATCCAAAACTAAAACCCAAATTGAAGCAGTTGCATAAAAAATCCCCCAAATCTTTCCATCGTTCCCTATCCTCTGCAAAAGTCCACCATTCCCTTGAGTAGTACACCAGGTCGTTGCACCAACGTTTTTAAGGCCGTCCCCTGCCGATAGCCATGTTTGGGGATCCATTGGGTTGTGAATCGGGCCCATTTAATTAAACAATGTATGAGCAAACATCTATTTATTCGTACGTCAACTTTTTTTTAAACTTGCAAGATCCCACAGCTGGGCAAAGGCTTCCCCGAATTCTTTCCATCCTTCCCTATCCTCTGCAAAAGTCCACCATACGGCTGCTTCCCATCAGGTGGAGTGAGGTCATCTTGAAGACTGCCTACTATAAAAAAAAACATTCCCTTGAGTAGTAACCAAGTAAGCTAATTTTAGAACGCTTCAATTGAATCGTAATTGAGTCTCAATAGTCAAAATGTGGCAAATTAGCCAATTGAGATATTTAAAATTAGCAGACTTGAGGCCAGGTCGTCGCACTAACTTTTTTAGGCCGTCCTCTGCCAATAGCCATCTTTAGGGATCCATTGGGTAGTGAGTCGGGCCCATTTATCCGGATGCATCCTACAGACATGACTTGCCAACTCCCACTTCAGTTTGGCTACTTTTCTTTCGTCATCTTATAACGTGTATATTATTTATCTGCTCCAGGTGTTAGCCGCCATCTGCCTCATCCCCAACGGCCATGAGAAGGTTCTAGAAGCGATTACAATGGCGGGGGAGTCCAGCAGGAAACCCAGAATGTTACCTATCGTCGAAGGACTGGACACAAAAGCTCCTGAGAGTTTAAAGGTATTTCTTTTTACAAATAATTATGAATACACGCCCTAACAATTACTCATACCCTTTTTCTCATAAACATATACAGCTTAAACTGTTCTCCGTCTTGCCAATATACACACACCCATGTACACAAACGCCGGAACACACACACACACCCACACAGGAAGACATACACACGCTCTCACACACACAAAATTATTTATATCCTTTTTCTCATAAACACGTACAGCTTAAACTGTTCTCCGTCTTGCTAATATATATACCCGTTATCTCTTACTGACATACACACAAACGCAAACACACACACACAGAAAGACTGTGTATGTCTTTCTGTGTGTGTGTGTTGCGATACACACGCTTTCACACACCCAAACGTAGGCATACACGTGCTCTCTAACCCACATACGCTCTTGTTGTCTTTCTCTCACACATACGGTCTCTCGCTCTTACTTTCTCTATCTCTCTCATACACACACGTTCTCTAGCCATCTTACGCAGAAGAGTAAAAGAGTAACTATCGAGTTTCTTGCCTGAATCTCTCTTTTTTGCCTTGACGTGTCATCAATGCTTGCAAATACGCTTAGGTACATGAATAAATGTTTTAACATTGATGAAATCAGCCTAGCTCATGGGGTAAAATATACCAGAAAGATTCGGCCAATCTGTTAATGGTCTCGGTAGCACAGTGGTTAGTGCAGTCGCCCGGTTTGCGGAGGATGCGGGTTCGATTCCTGCCTGATGCCAACACGACCAAATGCCTTTTTCTGGTTACTCAAACTTGCTTCTCTCTCTCATACACACACACACGCACACACACACTTCTTCGTCATCCCCTAAACACGAACTAAAAACGTTTTTCCCCTTTCAGAACGGCTGCATGCAACTTATGAACGCAATTATAACTGAGCCTGAAGAATTGGAGTTCAGATTGCATCTGAGGAGCGAGTTTATGCGGACTGGACTCTATGACATGCTCGGTAAGTGTCTATTTTGATTGTAGTTTATAGTTTCTAGTGGCTGATGTTAAGCGACGCCAGGTCTGGTAGTGAGATGGGTGAACGTGTCTATAAAGTTAAGCTACAAGTGAACTACTCCGAACTTGGTCCGAGCTACACTCAAAAGACGCAAGTTTAGTCCTGGGCCTCTCAATCCGCAAATTTAACACAATTTCTATGAAAAGTGTGTCAAATTTGACTATTGAGACTCAATTACGATTCAATTGACGCGTTCTAAAATTAGCAGACTTGAGGCCCAGATTGCTGGGGTGTAAAGTCAATTTCTTTAACGGATAGTAATAATGTAAACCAACAAAATGATAATTTGATTATGATTGAAGCCGAAAACAAAACATCCTTATTCATAAAAACTCAAACATCGCTTCAACAATACGGTAAATTTTGTATCGCTTTGTCTCTTTCATTTTTGTTGCCGCCATTTGCGAGTAAGTGACATAACACGTCTATTGCTTAAACTATGCTTTGGCGTTGCGTTCGTTTTTATGAATAAGGGGGTTAAGATTTTCAAGGTAGAAGTTATGTTAGTTGTAAGCAAACTGTTTGACGAGATGATTAAAATTATTTCGTTAATTATAACGATATGTCAAACATTAATTATTGTTTGAGTTGTTCTTTTTATTTCGGCGCTTGTTTAAAGCAAATGAGAGTTTTCTGAAACCCCCCTTCTGCCTCAACCCTCATTTTTTGTGAATATTCACCAGTAAAACTGATTTTAAATCTTAAACTGTGTTTTTATCGTCTATTCCCAGATGAGCTGCGAGCGGGCGCGGAAGGCTCTCGACAGATCCAAATGACAGTGTTCGACACCCACGCGGCGGCTGACCAGGACGAATTTCTGGCTAAATTCGACGATGTCAGGTAAAAACATTATATACATAGTATACTCGAATAGGAATATGATATGGTTGAGTGGGGTGATGGCTCAAACAATGGCTTGTAAACTGGTCAATGATATTTTAAAGAGGTAGATACGTTATGTCAGTACTGATGCGAAGTCGAAAGCGCAACGTAGCGTAAGCGTCGTAGCTATAATTTGACAGTGTGAACAATATAGTATGATTATTTACTAGAGCTAAACGAGACAGATACATGTCGAAGTCCTGATTTTGGGTGCCATTTTTTTAGCACGCGTCACCTATCTACGTGTTTTTATTATAATATCATTGACACATACGTATTAGGGATTTTAAGAAGCTCCGTAACTGTGCGATATCCGATATTCGTAACCTGATCCGATATAAATGTTTCAGATTATTTCGGATACGCTACGACAAGTTGTTTTAGATAGGGCGACACAAGCCGCTTTTAAATTGTTTGTAGTATCAAATGAAGGGCTTGAAATTCTTTTAAAATGTAATCTACCAAAGTTACCAAAACATGCCACGGATAGTCCGAAGGAATTTCACATTATTCGTATCCGTTTTATAATCAAAATTATTCCTACATCCGTATTGAATTCGTATCCAGTGGTTAAAGCAATGTTCGGTTCAACTTGTTCGTAATATTTATTTATTTATTTATTCCAGAGTTGATTTCAACGACGCCAACGAATGTTTCGAGCTAGTAAAGAACCTAGTACTAGACACGCCCGCCGAGCCGTACTTACTGTCTATACTGCAACACCTTCTATTCATCAGGGATGATGAGCTAATCAGGTATGCTCATATTTAGATTAAAATGGGATATATGCATGCATGAACCAAACACACACACACACACACACACACACATACACGCTGATACATAAAGAGATAACCCACATAAACACACATACGCGCCCCCAAACACACACACACACACACATACACCCGCTGATACACAAAGAGTGCGAAACACAAACAAATTGAATTTGTCACTAACACATATGGATTTTTTAGTTGTCCGATGAATAAACATTTTAATTTAATTTTTAATTTTAAAAGAGAGAACCCACAAACACACCCTTACACCCACAAACACACCCATACACTGGCTTACTCGAACATTTATTTATTTTAATAGATTGTAATGGTGGTTATGTACGTACTCGCATACATACACACACACACACAGAATACTATATGATATTTTTTTCATCACTATCAAAATCATATAGAGTAATACTAAAATCGCTACAAACACTTATGTTGTCTTAATCATCTTCTATCATACAATTTTTAGACCTACGAGTATGTCATTTAAAGTTTCCAGCGGGCCTAGCATGCGCCACATCGACAAAATAGCCATCTCCCCCTCTTTCGCTCGAGAGAATCGAAGGGCGTGACTTGACTTCGTTCCTTCTCGACAGTGCTGCCATATTACAGAAAAAAAATTAGAAACTCCATTTTTTTACTGGTAACACTTGTAAAATTAATTCACACAAAGACTCAATCAAGAGTAAGTAAAATATTTTGTTACTGCTTATCTCATAACAAAAAATAGAAAGATTTTGTTTTTAGATTGATTGTGTGTTTGAGACGAAAATTGGCCGAGTATTTCGACTCTAAAGTAAAAAGCAAGCACGCATGCGCCATCTGTCGCCACTTGCCACAATCAAGTTGCACACTGTTATCTCAGTTGCTTTATGTTTACATAGCCATTCATTAATAAAACTTGTGTTTATTGAAGAAATTGATATGTGAAAATTACTTTTTAATTATGAATGGTATAAAAGCAACCGTAATATGGTGTTTAGACAACGCCTGTCAAAGTTTCTTTAATTGGAGAACTTTTAATTTGGGCTTAGCGGCGCCATCTGTGAAGATTACTTTCCATATAAAAGTAGTCCGGTCTTGTCATTTTATTGTTGTTGAACGAATATTTGTAATGTTATCTTTAATTATTGTGATGTGATGTGACACCGAATGGGAGTTGGGTTGTATTGCGGCCCCGTTTTAATTCACTCTAATGATGGTAAGCAAATTTCAAAAATATAATGTCCTTTTACTCCGAATTCTAAAAGGTTATGTCGTATCGTTTTAGCATTGACGTGTATTTGAATCCTTTTCTTTTTTTGACAAAGCTGCACGCGTTGTATTTTAATAGTTTCGCATACAATTTCACTCGTCTCGTCACTTCTCGTCCACCCTTCCGATCGACGAGTAATTAAGCCAACAGAAATGTCAAAAATCGATAAATCCGTGATAAAACAGTGGTGCCATGTTAGGGCTTGTCGAGAAATCCGTATTTTCCATACAATATTTTAAATCTGACATTAAGCGGCCATGTTAGCAACAGTAGAGAAAATGGAGAAATGGCTGCAGGGCGACCTGTGATTGGCTATTTGCTCTCTCGTATTTACTCGCGGCGTGCATGCTAGCCCCGCAGTCCAATGTCATTTAATTCTCGTGTCTAACTGTCAGGATATTTATATTTTTTTTCTAGTTTTCATGACACAAGTTTAAAACCTAACTTTGGGGCTATGTAATTGAAACTGTCTTATAATTATTTTGTTATTCCAGGCCAGCATACTACAAGTTAATAGAAGAATGTGTAACCCAAATAGTTTTACACAAGAATGGCTACGACCCGGACTTTAGAGCGACCCAGAGGTTTAATATAGACGTTCAACCCCTTATTGACGGACTTATAGGTGCGTTGTATTTCTACTCATTTGTGAAGGTTTTTAAATGAAAAGACCACATACAATGATGGTTTTAGATACTTTTTTTGCAAAAACCCATATTGGATTCACGGCTTTTTGGACCACGATTATGAAGAGCCACCTGGTGTCAGGAAAAGTATCAAAAACCCTTATTGGGCTATACTTAATACTTGAGTTAACACTTTCTGCCACCAGGCGGCACTTTGTAGGTGTCGGGTCCAAACTGCTGTCAAATAGCACATATGCGAAAAAACCTCATTGTTCAAAACATATTTATACAGGGGCTACCTTTCAGTTTTTCTTCTACAGAATTGTTTACCGGTATTATACCGAAAACTTTTCCGACTAATTTCGTTTCTCCTTTTTTTTCATTTCGCCGAAATGATTTTCCAATGTATCAGTTGACTTATTTTATCAAATCGTTCGAGAACACTTTAATGCTGATTGAGTATAGTTTTCTTCATGAGCTATTCTAGATAAATCTTCAAAACTAGGGTTTCGATACAAAAAAAATAAAAGTTAACATTTTATGCTACTTTTTACCGTTTTGTACATATTTCTCCTTGACTCGACTTTAAAACTTTTACAATTTCCAGAAAAATCCCGAGCCGAAGAGGAACGTAAAGTAGAAGACTTAAAGTCGAAATTAGAAGCGGCCATCGCAGCGAGACAAGAAGCAGAAGCTCATGCAGCACATTTAGAAGATAGACTGAAACAAAGTTCGGCGCCGACTGGACCGGGCGGAGTCACGCATGATAATATAGCCGCCATTGCTAAGGTGAGAAGGTTCAAATTACTTTGTAGGCGGTTTCCATGAAGTACTCCCAAAATTCGGCTACAACTGGACCGGATGGAGTCACTCACGATAATATAGCCCCTATTACAATGGTGAGAAGGTGCAACTTGCTTTGTAAGTGGTTTCGATGGTGTGTGTTGTGTGAGAGAGAGAGAGAGAGAGAGATCAAAGTAGATAAAGAGAGGTAGCGAGAAATAGGTAGAAAAAGAGTGGAACTAGCTAACGCAGCACATTTAGAAGATGGACTGAAACAAAACTCTGCTCCCACTGGACCGGGCGGGGTCACGCATGAGAATATAGCCGCTATTGCTAAGGTGAGAAGGTGCACTTTACCTTGTAGGACGTTTCGATGTAATGAGAGAAAGAGGATACTACAGCTGAAACATAGCTCGACTCCAACTGGACCGGGCGGGGTCAAGCTATGTAATATTGCCGCTATTGCTGAGGTGAGAAGGTGCAAATTACATTGTAGGCGGTAGGCTCGCCCCTTACCACGTCGGGTTCAAATCCCCTCGGCGAAATGTGGGCTTTTGAGGTCCGTTCACTATAATGGCAACAATAGGCATGACGACAGTATCAAATAAATAACGATTTGAATATCTTAGGGGAAAATACATATTGAAAGGGTTTAAAAGACACATTTAGTTTTATTTTAAAATCTTGAGATTAATCAGATTTTCGAAAAAGTAAAAGGATAAAATACTGCAATTCGCCATTTTGACTCAAACGTCAATCACGCACTATGACGTCACTCTTATGGAAATCAACAAATGTCACTGTCGTATTTCATACAAGTGAGTTTGACAGACACGTGATGTTTACATAAGAGTTACGTCACACGGACGCCATGACACCTGCAAGCTTTTTCGAGCGCTGTTGATAAAATACTAGAAGAATGTCCTCAAACTTTGTTAAACTGACCTTTGAAACCGAAATAAAGCTTTTTTAGTATACAATACATGTGTACCTTTATCACGAAAGAAGATTTCAAAATTGTTCGTCCTGCCTATTAGTGTGTGCCTTTGACTAACCCATAAGGGATGTGGTCGTGCTATGTTATGTTGCCATGTTATGTTATTATTTTATTTTCAGGTAATCGGCAGTCCTGGAGGTCCCGCCCCACCACCTCCCCCACCAATGCCTGGAGGTAATTATTAAGAATATCATAGTTTTAATGGTTATATGTATTTGTTTGATAAGGAAGGAATAATGCTATTTGGTGATGAGCATAGCGAATCATAAATAACATATAAGTTTGATATTTTTATGTTTTAAGGGCTGAATAACTCTTATTTTTTATGGTTCTTATTTTCTAATATTTCTAATCTTTTGATTGATTACTAAATTGGTTAACAAAGCCACCTAAAGATTTTTTTTTTACTGTGTTTTTTTTTTATGGTATCATAAACATGTTACAATCATAGAGTAACCAAGTACAAATGTATTTTAGAATAACTTTATTAGAGGAATTAGGTGGTGGAAGTGAAAATCTTTCTTGGTTTTCAATGGAATGTCAAATTTGAATTGAACGCCACGCCATCTCTATGGTTTGCAAAGAGAACTAAAGTAGGTTCTATTGCAACTGAATTTTTTGCACCAAGAGATGGCGCGAGCGCTGTCTGTAGACAACAAATTTGCAATAATAGAATAAGTGTTATACTGCAAAACACTTGGTGTATTCTAATTGAATAATGTTCGCATTTTTCAATTCCTGAATAAAATTTCTGTAAGTCAAAAAGAAGACTGTATAGTTTTTATGTTATTTGCTGTATTTTGCTATAATATTATGCATGATTAAGTCTTACTATCGTTAATTCACTATGGTTTTGCTCTGTCTCTGTCGCACGCATGCATGTTTACTATATCTGTCTCTTTCGGTGTTTGCTAGGAGGCCCTCCGCCCCCTCCGCCGCCGCCGATGCCTTCAGGTTGGTTTTCTTCCTTATTTCAGTTACAATATTCTATTTAATTAAATTTTTTGGGGTTTTTTGATGTACAGAGGCGCACACATCAACCTTTTCAAAACATTGCAAAATGGGTCTTATGTCAGCCGCATAAGGTGCCCCTATGTAAAGGTTCGATGTTTGCGCCTCTGTACGGTGGACGGCAAATCACTCTACCCACATCCGGTCATTAATCCTTGCTCTATTGCAAAGAAATAGCATTTGGCAAGAGCGGGAGAAAAAACGGAAATGGGGTAACCTGATGTGCTGTTGACTGTACAGAGGCGTTCACATCAACCTTTACAGAGAAGACCTTATACTGCTGACATAAGACACAATTAGCAATGGTTTTGTGAAGGTTTATGTGAACGCCTCTGAACAAATGCATGGGAATTGTAAAGTGCTTCATAATTTGAGTATTGGCTTCTGAAAGATTTTAAAATAACAAATTATGCCTTACCTTAAAGTTGAGCTTAGAATGGTATATCGAAATACCCTTCGTCCTTAGTTAAAGAGTTGCTTTGGTCAAACCACTGAGATCAATCTTAGTCAACCGTTCGTTGAACTAAATAATTATTTGCAAATATAACTAACTCCCGAATTCACAAGCGTCAATCAAGGCACGCCTTTAAACTCATGTTGTCCCGTATTTTGTCTATGGAACTGAAAGTGACAGCTCTACTTGGAAGGGCTGTCCAACTTATTTGCGTTTGTGATTTCGGCAATTAGAGTGATTACGGTGAGACCATCTTAACTTTTTTGAGACAATTTTTCTTTATCAAAGGTCGATAATGTTATTTCATTTTATCCCCTCCATTACTAAAATTAGCGCCTTAAAGGGTACATAGTTGATCTTAGAACTTAACATCTTATGTGAAGTCGCAGAATGCAAAGGTTGACCAGTTTTCAAACACATTCATTTACAAGCTGGAGTATGTCGAAAAGTATGCTTTACTAGCGGCCGCCCGCGACTTCGTCCGCGTGGACTTGAGTTTAAAAAAAAGTGATATTTTTAGCATCAGTTGCGGTCCCTAATCACCCCTAGATAGTTATTTTTTAAATATATTTCATGTACAGAATTGGCCTCTTTACAGATTTATTATAAGTATAAATTGCCTGATAGTAAAACTAAAATTCGATTAGACGTATGTTCCTTCACGATTGACAGTTGAACCAATTGATCTTGTCAATGTCATCATTGAACAAGCAAAAACTGATCTTAAGGTGGTCAACCCTTTCATTCCCCGACTGTAATTATGGTTTGCAATGAAGAAAGGTGTTGAATTGAAAACTATGGCAAAAAACTAATTCAAATGCAACAGTGCTAATGTAACATAAATATCGCAGCAGGAGGCGGTCCACCCCCTCCACCGCCGCCCCCCATGCCGGGTGGTCCCCCCGGCCCCCCGCCGCCCCCCATGCCGGGCATGGGAGGCCCCCCGCCCCCTCCGCCGCCGCCCATGATGGGCATGGGGCCCCGCCCGCCCCCACCGCCCGGGATGATGCCTATGGGAATGCCGAGAATGGTGAGTTTTATTAAATTCTAGTAAGACTATTTGGAATCCTGGATCATTGTATTAGTGTGAGTCTTGTTGGTGACCTAATAAATAAATAAGACTCAACCTGCCCACGGGGCGCAAAACACCACTACCTGTCATATTCCTATAGTTTGTAGCGTGTGTCGGCTTTCGGCTTCGAAATGTATCAAAATTAGAAGAAATATGCTATTAGCGGCGTTTTGTGGAGCGTGGCGTGTGGCCCGTGTTTGGGGATGCTTGCAGTAATTTTTCTACGGCTAGGTACAGCCATTATCAAAATGCTGTTCATATACAGATTTTTAAATAGGTTCTTGGTAATAATGTGCCACGTTATGTCGCTATTAAGATTTTGAAGAATTGAAGTGAATTTTAAAATGGCTAACAGAAGGTAAAGTTTCATTTTTAATAAACCAAAATACTATTTTACTTACTGTTACGAAGTAAGTACTCCTTTGCAGTGTATGATAGATATGACTTGTCATTTGTTTATTTTCTCGTTTGACGTTTATAAGTTGTCACTTTTAATTTGGGTCTGGACTAAGTATGTTTACCTTATTTTATTATTTCTTTGTTATCTTGTTTTTATAAAACACAGTCCATTTATTTTCTGCCCCGCTCCTTTACACTTACATTCATAAAACAAACCTAGCAAATTTTTCGAAAAGACAGGTTCAAATCCTGGTTACGGATTTTTTGAATTAGTAACGATTTGAAGTTTTAGTTTTGGTCAAAATAAGTTTCGAAACCCCTTCGAGCATTTTTCTATATTCCTCATAGTATAAATTTAGCCTAACACCCCCACTTGAAGGTTTCACCCTGTATATGACACTGACTGTACCAAGTCTATACCTATTTTATTTAATTCTAGCCACAACCGGACGTCCTGCCCCATGGTTTGAAACCCAAGAAGAAGTACGAAGTGGGAGGGCCGTTGAAGCGAGCCAACTGGAAGACTATAGTGCCTGCTAGGATGTCGGAGAAAGCCTTCTGGGTCAGGGTATGTGTCACTTGTCTAATTTCTAATTTAGGTTTAGACACAACATTTTTAATGACCTATAAAATCCCACTGATGGGTCAAAAGTCTCCCCAAACTCGTTTAGAATTAATATCTTTTCTTTCTTTTATTCATTGGTCTCTAGTTCCAGTGAAAAAATTGTGGCCTGTGACATCTGTTTGCAATTTAATCGCGATATATTTCTATAGTTTATAATCTAGTTGTGCCAAACCACAATAATACTATTTTGAGTTCTATTTGAGCAAACATATTCTATATGTTTGCTTTGGCCTTCCGTCGCGACCTCCGCCGAGCTTAGACGTGTTTTTGAGATGTGTTTAATTTAAAACTATACAAATTAACTCTTCGAAAATCCGAGCCCAACTACCAGGCCAGCATAAACGCAAGGAAACTGCCAAGCACCTGCGAGAGCGAGACACCACCTGAGCAACGAAGACAACACTACACTGTAAGTCCTCCTTCTACCGGAACGCGCAGTGAACGTCCAATTACAACTAAGCCCCGCCCTGGATCGCGTCTGACCTCGCTGCGCACACGCACACGCACGCTCCTTCGCGCCCCGCCTTCTAATACAGTGCGCTAGCCGACGGAATCATTTAGGCCTACAACTAATATTTAGGCCTACAACGTCTTGCGCTATGCCGAACGTACCGAGATCGCCGCCCGACCAATCTGCTTTGCCACCGAGTATCGCTATTCCTAGCACAAGTGAACACTATAGTTCAGACTCAGCATTAAATATAGAAAAACGTTTTGACACTGAGCGCTATTTTAATGTAACTAAAAGGCATAAACGCTCATTAGAAGACCTGGAAGTCCGACCGGACCCCACGCTATCGGTGATCAAATCTTTGTTCTCCGATTTCAAAGAGCAACAAGATCGGAAGCTTACCGATATTACCCAGTCATTAAACACAATTATGACGCAAAACCTAGACATACAAAACACGGTGGAAAGACTGAATACTCGGCATGATGAGCTCCTAACAAAGGTGTCAAATCTAGAGCTAGAAAACTCGACAATGAAGCAGCGCATATCTGTCTTGGAAAACAAGCTCGAGCAGCAAGAGAGTAATGCTTGCAGTACGTCACTCGAGCTCCGCAACCTGCCTAAACAAGAAACGGAGAACAAATCGGCGCTGATCAATTTAATGCAGAGATTGGGCGCTACTCTCGGTCTGGAAACCCCCCTTCAACCCTCAGAGGTCAGGAACATCTTCCGTACAAGTACCAAGAACAAAGTGGTAACGGATTTTACTACAATGCTGCGTAGGGATGAGTATGTCTCCAAATTCAAATCATACAACAAGCGCCAGAGAGAGAATAAGCAGCCAAACCTGGACTCGAGTAGCTTTGCCCCCTCCGAGACTAGCGGCCCCCAGCCGATCTACATAGCGGAGTCTCTAACCAAAAAAAGGGGAAGAGTGTTCTTCTTAGCAAGGGAACACGTCAAAAACAAACGGCTTCACGCAGCCTGGGCAACCTTTGGAAGAGTGCTTGTCAAACAGGCCGAGGGGTCGGCCCCGGTTCGTGTCGAGTGTGAAGAGGACCTGCAAAGTCTCATTAAATGACTGAGATTCTTTATTATGTATACTGTTGTAATCTTTAGTATTCCTAAGCCATTTTCGTCTATATTACTTTTACTCCTACTATTGCATGTTAATGAAATTACTACTGAACAAATGTATAATCTTTACTTCTTTATTTTTATTTTCTACTCATACTCATTGACAAGCACACACCCTACAACTAACACACATTACACACAACACAAACAATACCTACCACACACAATGCGAGTTATGAAACTACATGATAAACTACCGGAAACAGTCGATCATCCTTATCTATGCTGCAATAAATGTACTATCTATACACACGGTCAAAACTTTAAGCGCCAACTGCAAACATGTACAGAGGCTCCTTTTGGTCCACACTCAAAGTCATTCCCCATAAACATATCCCACAATTGTAAATACTGTCACGTTGACAAGTCCGTGACTACATTACATACTACATACCTGTACGTCACTTAGCATTCACGAATGGAGAGTGATTTAATCGTGAGCCAAGAGCTAGACTCTTTACAAATTGCTAAAGTAACCGTTTGCAACCCCGATAGTACAAAAAATATTATAAGGAATCCACACAATTCATTAAACGTAATTGCGCAAAATATACGGAGTATAAACTGTAATATGCCAAACTTTTCCACACTTTTATTAAGAACTCATATACCTTGGGACGTTCTAGTACTAACCGAGTGCTGGCTAAAATCAAATAAGAACGTCCCCTCACTAGACAACTACGACCACTTTTCTACAACTAACCATAGTACGCAAAACGAAGGTGTAGTAATCTACTATAATAAAAATCTCGCTGTCACCCACGAGGAACCAGCAATAGATGAAGCCAACTGCTTGCTACTTAAGATTAACAAAAAAACATGCATTATCGGCATCTACCGACCACCCGGCTATACAAACACACAAAATTTTATAAACTCACTCGACCTACTACTAACTAAACTACAAAGCTATACCAACATACTGCTATGCGGCGATATTAATATCGACATTGTACCAAATAGCCCTGACAAACGCTCACATGACTATCTCAACCTCCTAGCAAGTCACGGCATGCTACCGGCCCATTCCGTTCCTACACATGGCAAAACATGTCTCGACCACATAATCATTAAAACTAAAGCAGACGCTAACTGTATTATATTTGAGACTGCCGTCACGGATCACGAGTGTACAGCAATTAGCGTCGGGGCGATTGCGAGACCTAACTATGCCAAACTTTTCACTAACCGCGTCGACTACATGGGCCTGGACAATGACATGAACATCCTGAACTTCCAGGGCGTTATAAACTGCACTGATGTGGACTCGGCAACTGAACTTTTTGTCAAGCTGCTGAGAGATGCTTTGGAAGCCAATACCAAACAACTTAAAACTCCAAGCAGAAAACGGATTGCCAAACCATGGATTACTCCACAACTCCTAAAATGCATGAGGAACCGAGACAATTTGTATAGGAAACTTAAAAAAGACCCCAATAACGATACTCTGAAAACCACCTACAAACGCTATCGAAACTTTTGTGCAAACCTTTTAAAGAAAACAAAAAGAAATTACGAAAGGCAGGAGATAGACAAAAACAAAAATAATAGAAAGAAACTTTGGGAAACCATTAAAAACATCTGTGGAACGAACCGGCATGTTGACCACTCCTCTAACCTTGTCTCTACAGCGAGCCCGAGCAATGACCTTAACAACGTTAACACATACTTCGCAAATGTTGGCAAAAATCTGGCGTTGAAAAGCATGCACAATCCTGCTGTTAGGCCAGACCTACGAGACGCGAGCGACACTAACTTCCCAAACTCACTAGTTCTGCTACCAACAACAGAACAAGAAGTCCTCAACACTATCCGCAATCTACGTGACAAATGTGCTGTGGGTCTCGACGGCATCTCGAGTGGCTTAGTCAAGAGGTATGCCCTTCTGCTCTGTACCCCTCTGACTCACATCTGCAACCTGGCCTTCTCCAACGGGATTTTCCCCAGTGCATTTAAAACTGCCCTCATCAAACCTATCCACAAGGCGGGGGACAAGACCTGTGTCGGAAACTACAGACCTATCTCGATCTTGCCAGCATTGTCCAAGATATTGGAGCGCCTAATGAACGTGCGGCTGGTAGACTACCTTGAACAAAACAATCTCCTTTCATCCTCTCAGTTTGGATTCCGACGCGGTAAGTCTACCAGCGATGCGGTTCACGAACTGCTAAAAAGCATCGTGCCCACCTTGGACAAAAGAGAAAGGTGCCTCACTATATTCATTGACCTGGCTAAGGCGTTCGACACGGTCTCCATTCCCCACCTCCTACACAAACTATCCAAGCTAGGAGTCAGGGGGCTGCCTCTGAGCCTGTTTCAAAGCTACCTGTGCGATAGAAAACAGAGGACTAAGGTTCTTGGTAGGGTCAGTGAGGAGTGTCCAGTTGACTATGGGGTCCCTCAGGGGAGCATCTTGGGCCCCACTCTATTTCTGACCTACATGAACGATCTCTTCCAGCTTAACCTGCAGGGTGGACGAATAATCTCTTTCGCGGATGACACCGCCCTCTTCTTCTGTGGTAAATCCTGGACGGAGGCCTTTTGCTTGGCCCAGAGTGGATTCACGGAGGTCGGTAATTGGCTACATAAGAACGTGCTGACGCTGAATGTCCAGAAAACTAATTTAATGACCTTCGTCCTCAGACCTGACCAACGCCATCCTTCTTCACTATCAATAAAAGCCCACATTCCAGACTGTAAGGACGAAATGACATGTAAGTGCCCTCAAATATGCGAAACAGACTGCATAAAGTACTTAGGAGTCCAGATAGATCGCACCTTGAACTTTAAAGACCACATCGCAGCCCTCGCTTCAAGATTGCGCAAGCTGATCTACCTATTCAAATGCCTCAGGAACGTCGCTGACCGTAAGGTCATCAGAATGGTATTTTGTGCTCTCGGTCAATCACTGGTTGACTATTGCATACTGGCATGGGGCGGCTCAGCTAAAACATCGCTCATCCAAGCTGAGCGAGCACACCGAGCAGTTCTAAAAGTCAGTGCTGGCCTTCCTTTCCGCTCACCTACCTTCGAACTTTATAAATATTGGGATCTCCTAACCATCAGACAAACCTACCTCTTACAGACTGTTACCAAACAACATGCCCAACTATTCTATAACCCTCGGAGTGTAGCAGGAAAACGTAGACAGTTCAATGTGTGCTTTTCGAAAAAACGCAACACCACTCTTTGCCAAAAATCATTCACCTTCCTTGGCCCACACCTGTACAACAAATTCAATAAAGAACTAAATATATACCCGCTAAATAAACACAATTGCAAAAAGAAAATTATAGAATACCTTAAGACGCTAAATTACGAAGAAACTGAGAAAATTTTGGAACTTCCTAAATAATTCACCACTCACCGCATCCTTCACTAACTCAACCACTTACTCACGCAAACACATACACATACACACATCCATACTCACATATCTACACAAACACACACCCATACTCATACATCCACAAAGGCATACACGCGCAACTCACAACACAACACACCTTAGCCTGCAAGAGAACACCGAGTAGATGTATTTTTTATTATTTTTTATTTCCCTTTTTTAATTTTTATTTTTATATTCATTTTTGTCATTTCAACAAGTGTTAGGTAATACGTCCTAATAGCCACTGGCTATTGTCCGCGGGAGGGGCCCTGGTGACCTGTACTTCAGTTTTTTTTAAAAACTTCCACCAGGCACCAGTCTCTCACAACGATACAGGTCGATAAGTAACCAACTAGCATTAAGTCTATTTTTTCTAAGACCTAGTTTGTGATGAGAAATAAATGATTTTTTATTATTATATTATTATTATATATTTCGATTTTGAGGATAAAAAATAGTCAAAGGTCCGAAATATGCAAAAGTGGTATTCAGTTAGTTAAGCAAGTTATCAAGAACAAAAGATTAGGTCACTATTTAAAAAAAATATAATATTCTCATTGATTCCAGGTTCAAGAAGACAAACTAGCCTCACCTGACATATTATCGGGCTTAGCGCAGAAATTCTCCAGCAAACCAGTTGCTAAAAGAAACGAGGATGCTGTCGATAAGTAAGTTTGAATTTCATACAAACTTTCTTCCTTGATTTCAACCCTTTAAAGTTTCATTTTCGCAATAAAAAGTAGCCTATATCCTTCTCCAAAATCTTATCCATCTTTGCACTAAAAATCATCAAAATTGCTTCAGCGGTTTACGCGTGAAAACGGAACATACAAACAATGAATTTTCAATTACAGAGTCCACACGCTAAAAAAGGTGAAAGACCTAAAAGTTCTAGACAGCAAAGCGGCACAAAGCCTTTCTATTCTCCTCGGGGGTTCCCTGAAGCATATGTCTTATGACACGATTCGGACCAGCGTTCTTAGATGTGATACCGATGTTTTGACTGCTGATGTACTGGATCTGATGGTGCAGGTAAGATTATTATTATATTTCTGTTATTGAAAAGAAATAGATAAATAACAAAAATATTCTGAGGCACATATGGCCGTAGTTTCTAGCATTCAACACTCAGTAGAAAGTAGAAATAAAAGTTCTTTGTACAATTTGTTTCAAAGAGGATAAAGTATTTTAGGTTTTGCTTAGTAAAAAAGACCAAACATGTTTCGTATTCGATGTTTTGAAAAAAAGTGCCAAAATCAGCCGTTCTGTAGAAGTTAATAGTTTCAGAATAGTTATTTACTGTCGTAAGTTGAAAATATTTACAAATTTATTTAAAAATCCCTAAATAAAAATGCATTTTTTGAACGTTTGTCACGTGTCACAAAACGCTCCTGATTGGTAGATTTATTATGACGTCACCTGCTTGTAAACATCGTTTGATAACTCATAGTGGATGACATGTGCAACAGATTAAAATACAGGCAAGTGACGTTATCCAACATATTGTAGCGCCATTTTGTCAAAGTAGCTTTCTGGCACGCTATTCAAATATCGTAGTTTTAATTTGATTTTTTTCAGCAAATACGTTTCAGAATTCTAAACAAACACTTTTACTGATTTAATAAAACTCTACTTCATAATACCAAAGGGATCTTAAAAAACCTGTCAAATAGTCTATTGACTCAACTGAAGACTCCAGGGACCCAGGTCTGCTAATTTTAGAGTGCTTCAATTGAATCTTAATTCAGTCTCAATCGGCTAATTCGACACATTTTCCATGAAAAATATGTTAAATTAGACTATTGAGACTCAATTCAATAAATCGTTCTAAAATTAGCAAACTTAAGGCTCTGCAGAGGCCTGGTTACCACTTACTGTCAAGTTTCCTCAATTTCAATCCTTACCTCACAGTGATAAAGTTCAAAGCAACTTCAATTCTCTCCACAGTACCTCCCCCCAGCGGACCAGCTAAAGAAACTAGCCGACTTAAAGTGTAAAAGCGATAACTGTCAAGTTTCCTCAATTTTGATCCTTACCCCTCAGTGATAAAGTTCAAAGCAGCTTATTCTCTCCACAGTACCTCCCCCCAGCGGACCAGCTGAAGAAACTAGCCGACTTAAAGTGTAAAAGCGATAACTGTCAAGTTTCCTCAATTTCAATCCTTACCTCACAGTGATAAAGTTCAAAGCAGTCAATTCTCTCCACAGTACCTCCCCCCAGCGGACCAGCTGAAGAAACTAGCCGACTTGAAGTGTAAAAGCGATAACTGTCAAGTTTCCTCAATTTTGATCCTTACCTCACAGTGATAAAGTTCAAAGCAGCTAATTATCTCCACAGTACCTCCCCCCAGCGGACCAGCTGAAAAAACTGGCAGACTTAAAGTGTAAAAGCGAAGAGTTGACCGAAGCAGAACTGTTTGCGGCGACCGTAGCTGATATCAAGAGATTGGTCCCGAGGCTCAGGAGTTTGGCGTTTAGGGAACATTATACGGAGGTTATATCGGAACTTAAACCGGTAAGTGTTTTTCATGTCTATGTCACCGGAAAATAACAAAAACCGTAAATTTATAAACTTCCTAGGTAATTTATCAACTTTCGTAGGATTCTAAACGAGAGATAAATTGTATTATTTTCCGCCTACATTTACGGAAGTTTATCAATTTGCGACGACTCGTGGTAAATTTATCAACTTACGGATATCTATTCGTAAGATTCTAAACGGTTCGACTAATCACAGAAGAGCTTTTAATTTTACGCTTTTTTAAATTACGGAAAATAACACACTGCTCTCTGATTGGTCGATGTTGACAGTAGCAATGTTTGTATTCATAGATTGTGAGTGGCTGAGGAGAGGAAGGAGAAGGAACACGTGACTTATTCGACCAATCAGCGTTTGGTTACTGCCCACTTATTATTTTACGGATGCGTTCCGAAAGTTTATCAATTTCCGGAAATGAGGGCGTAAAATAATACAATTTATCTGTCGATTAGAATCCTACGAAAGTTTATAAATTTCCTAGGAAGTTTATAAATTTACGGTTCTTGTTATTTTCCGGTGACATCTATATTTAAGACGACACTAAGCGACACAGTCACTTAATGTTCCTTCCTTCATCATCATCATCAACGTCATCAACCTCTAGAAGTCCACTGCTGGACATAGGCCTCCTTCATAGAGCGCCACAGCGAGCGGTTTTGGGCTGTCAGCATCCAACGGCTTCCCGCAAAACACCAGGTCATCGGTCCACCTTTCTTACAATGCACATTTTTATAATGTACCTTCCTCATAATGTACCTTTCTTATAATGTTCTTTTCTCATAAGGAACCTTTATCATAATGGACGTTCCTTGTAATGTAGCTTTCTCATAAGGTAACTTTCTCAATAGGTACCTTTCTCATAATGTACCTTTCTCATAATGTACGTTTCTCATAAGGTACCTTTCTCATAAGGTACCTTTCTCATAAGGTACCTTTCTCATAAGGTACCTTTCTCATAAGGTACCTTTCTCATAAGGTACCTTTCTCATAAGGTACCTTTCTCATAAGGTACCTTTCTCATAAGGTACCTTTCTCATAAGGTACCTTTCTCATAATGTACCTTTCTCCGGACCTTTCTCACAATGTACCTCTCTCATAATGTACCTTTCTCATAATGTACCTTTCTCGTAACGTACCATTCGGTACGGTACATTACGCTGCTAAAGGCACGTAAGTCCTATTTTTCAATAACGATTTTAGTCGTGTTACTGATTGTCTTGCTTTTTGTCTCAATAAGTAAAATAAGTAAACAATGTAAAGAAAGAAAGAAAGAAAAAACGTTTATTGATTCTGAACATCGCGACAGATAAAAACATACAGAACAAGGTGGTTAGGAAAAAAACAAAAAAAAAACAAACAAACAATAGAAAAACAAAGAATAATTTCCTCCAGGTAGCAGTGTCACGATGTCCAAAATTAAATGGACCCCACTCAGCTATTGCCTGGACCTGATAGGCTTTTTGTTATTGAAAAAAACTGCTTATCTTGAAAAAATATGTTTGCGAGCGATAAGACCGCCTAAATTGTACATTGGACTCCGTAAATTGTACGTACTACTGGTTTTTCGTACAATAAATAATATCTATCTTGATTTTTTTACAGGACATAGTATCTGGAACTGCTGCCTGTGAAGAGGTGAAATCTAGTGGAAAGTTCGCGAAGATTCTAGAACTTCTCTTATTATTGGGAAATTACATGAACACTGGTTCGAATAATGCCGGCGCGTATGGATTTGAAATTAGCTTCCTTACTAAGGTAAGTTAAGATAAGATAAATTAATAAAAAATAAAGTGAGACGTGTTCCGTGTTTCGGAAGGCACATTAAGGTCCCGTCCCGGTTGACGTCGTTAGATGTCAGTCGTTAAGCCTAGTCAGTGGCCTTAGGGTGGCTTGATAACATCTGACATTAAGGTTGCTCACTAACCTTACACCCCTCCAACAATCCGCACTGAGCCCGCGTGTTGGAGTATGGCTTGTTTTACCTCATAGTTGAGGTGAGGCCTGTGCCCAGCAGTGGGACGTATATAGGCCGCTTATGTCGTCCATTACATCGAATCGGTTGTCGAAATATCGGTTTAGCGTCCTGCAATATTAAATATTAGTGATACTGATGAGCTTAATTATTTAATTACAGTTAACCTCAACGAAAGATCTGGAAAATAAGCAGACACTACTGCACTATTTAGTTGAAACGATAGAAAGCAAATTCCCTGACGCGTTGGCGTTCGCAGAGGAAATGCCACACATTGACAGGTAAGCTGACAATTATAATCGATTCATTTACAATCAATGATATTATAATGAAAAAAAGTAGATAGGTTATGTCAGTACTAATGTGAAGTCGAAAATTGTTTCCTGGCGTACGTACCTATAATTTGATCGTGTGTACGAGATAGTATGATTATTGACTAGAGCTTAAACGAGACAGATACATGTTGCGCATTGGGTCCTGTCATTTGGCCAAAAAAACATCTGGCAAAATTACATTTGACAATCGACGTTTGGCAAAAAAATGGTCAATAGATTATTTCATCACTAATCATTCCACAAATGACTCACTTGACCAAATGACCAACACAACAAATAATCATTTTACAAAATGAACATTTAACAAATAAGTAAACAGACAAAACTACTATTGGTCAAAAAACATTTGATAAAAATGTTTATTTGAAAAATGTTCCGTTTAACAATCGAACTCATAGTAGATATGGTATGGTTCAAATTCATACACAATATCTCATGAACATTTGGTTAAACGTTGTTTGTCAAATGATCATTTGTCAATCATTTTTTGGTCAGACGTTAGTAAACCGTTGCGCAGTCTCAAATTGTCAATGCTTTGCTCAGGTGGTCGAAGTCATGATTTCGGGTGCCACTTTTTTAGCACAAGAAACCTAACTGCCTCTTTTTATTATAATATTAGTTTACAATGAAATGTTCTTGAAAAAAGAGTTGAAATTAATAAATATTTAAGTAATCAATAAATAAATAAAAAACTAATTTTAATGTTTATAAGTTTTATGTATTTACAACTTCGAAATGATATTAACTACCTATACTAGAACATTTTAGTAGGTTAAGTAAAATTACAGTTGATTTGACATATGAATGAATATGAACATGCAGTCAAGCCACACCTCATGAATCGTATTTCGATTGGATTAAAGTACAATTTCTAATACTAGTCCAGTCATTTAAGCTTAAATTAGGTAAGAATCTCGGAATTCGAGATACCCAGCTGTAATTCTGTAAATACTTGTATATTGACACCCTAAAAGTGGTCTCAAATCCTACATATGGTAGGGTGTACGCAACCATTAAATTTCAAGGTCAAAGGTCACAAAAATCGTTTATTTGCGCTTTTTTTGTAAATATCTCATTTCCTATGGGTTTCTTGCTATTTGTATTTAGCATCAATATTGTAGAATACAAAATTCTCTACAAATTTTGTTTGAAAATTTTTTTCATACGGTGAGCCGTTTTCGAGATAGAGGGCGGAGAGCGCGTGGTCACAGCATCACTTCAGGTGTATATTATATAGTTCAAACTTGGTCAGGGCATGACTTGGAACCCCAGGTATGGGGTTGGGCAATGCGAAACGATTTTCTGGAGCCTATCATGACAATTTTACCACCTGCTCCAAAACATTTGCTAAATACAATTTTCTGCAACTGCAAGAGTGGTTGTGGTTCGTGATGCGGATGCAGGAAAGCTAGCTTGCAATGCTCTTTAGCTTGTGGCCAATGTAATGGGCAAGCTTGTCTCAAAAACATCATCTCCGAAATCATGGAAGAACTTGAGACAAATGTCGTTGAAGACGATAATGAAGACCAGTTTGAAAACCAGCAGCCGGAAGACGACGGTGAAGAGGAAGAAGCCATACCATGCCATACCTGGGGTTCCAAATCATGCCCTAACCAAGTTTGAACTTGATAATATACACCTAAAGTGATGCTGTGACCGCGCGCTCTCCGCCCTCTATCTCGAAAACGGTTCTCCGTATGAACATTTTTTAAAACAGAATTTGTAGAAAATTTTGTATTCTACAATATTGAAAATAAATACATATAGCAAAAAACCCATAGGAAATGAGATATTTACAAAAAAAGTGCAAAACAACGCTTTTTGTGACCTTTGACCTTGAAATTTAATAGTTGCGTACACCCTACCATATGTAGGTTTTGAGACAACTTTTAGGGTGTCAATATACAAGTATTTACAGACTTACAGCTGGGTATCTCGAATTCCGAGGTGAACTTACTATAATGACTGGCCTATACCCCCGGCAACTGTCAGAATGTATTTCTTATATCAGTGAGACTGTAGTGAATATTCTCCACAGAGCGGCGCGCGTGTCGATGGAGAACCTCCAGAAGTCGTTGAAGAAGATGGAGAACGACATCAGAGCGCTGGAGACTGATCTGAACAACTCCAGGGTTCCGCAGTCGCCTGATGATCTGTTCTGCGAGAAGATGACTGTATCCTTTTTATAATCTATATACAGGGTGTTTCTTTTAAGGTGTCAAGCCGGCGCCAGCTGATAGTAAGGTACCATACCTATCCATTTAACCCCCATGTATGTTCTACGATTTTTTGTAGTTTTCGAGATAATGATGTTTTTGTTATTTTTGAAAATTTTGTAATTATTGGGGCATTATTCACTGTAATCGATGCTCAAGTCTTGAGAATCGGAAATAAGTGTAATTTTCATACTTAATCATTTTCTAGTATTTTGGCATAATTTTGTAATTTCTGAGATTTATTGTCTTCTAACGTTTAAACAAAGCTCATTTGTTAATAAAACAGTCATTTTTTAACTTCCAATCATTCGAAAGTCACAACTCCTGTTGTAATTAAAATGTTGAAATTGAGGAAATCGGAACATGTTTTGAATCGATTATCAAACTGTTTTGAGTTACTTTGTTCAAAATACGCGTACATAAAAAATAATAAAGATGGTCCGGTTTCCAGCTGGCGCCGGCTTGACACCTTAAAAGAAACACCCTGTATATAAAAGAAAGTCGTGTTAGTTACTCCACTTATAACTCAAGAACGGCTGAACCGATTTAGCTAAAAATTGGCATGGAGGTAGTTTAGAGCCAGGAGAAGGACATAGGATACTTTTTTTTTTTTTATTGATTGCCCTTAAGGCGGAACCAAGTTCGCCGGGTGAGCTAGTTCTGACATAAAAGTAATATTGATAAGTTTACCGGATATTCGGATATTCAATGCCGGAGCTTTTTTATTATACTCAGCTATACTATACGAGCTACAAGACCACCGATTTGGTGTAACTGTTGAGAAGTCGGCTACTATACCAAAGGTCGCGGGTTCGATCCCCGCACAGTACAAACGTTTGTGTGCTGGGTGTTTCCTAATTATAATAAGTATGCATTTACAAAAGAAAAAATATTTAAGTATGTTTATCCGTTGTCTAGTATCCCATAAAAACGGGCTATAATTAGCTCATCTTGAGGCTAGATGGCGCTGTGTGGAATAATGACCAGGGATATTTATATTTTATATTATAATATCTTTAGACATATTGTAAAGTCACGATGTTCATAATCATCTGATAGATTTTTTGCCAATTATTGTTAAACGAACGTACCAAATCCAGTCTTCAACTTGAATCTTTAACTGTCGCACTTATTACCAAGCACCAAAGTCCAAATTCCCTTAACTCCGCCACAGCCTTTCGCCAAAGAAGCGCGGTCCCAATGTGACCTACTCCACTCTATGTACAAAAAGATGGAAGCACTGTACGGGGAGTTAGCTGAGTACTATGTGTTTGATCCACATAAGTATACTTTGGAGGAGTTCTTTGCGGATATTAAGACTTTTAAGGATTCGTTTATGGTAAGTTGGAGAAATGTGTGGACTTCTGATCGTTCCCTTTACTAAAGCAAATTCAGTATGCAGTATGAAACAGCCGGGTATAAAGAAGCTTTGTGAAGTGTGGGCTTGACGGCGAGACAGCCGTGACCGTAGTATGAAACAATTGGGTTGGGCTCGTTCAGTTGGAATGTGGGCTTCTAAATGTTCCGTTCACAGTCAGCTTGGCTCTAACTACCGCATTGGGGATAAAGTCGTTAGCGTGTTATGTTTTTCTTACAGGTATACAAATTGCAAAGGTCACGGGTTCGATCCCCGCACAGTAGAAACATTAGTGTGTATTAACATGTTCTGTTTTGGGTGTTCACTATGTATATTAAGTATGCATATACAGAAAATAGTATTTAAGTATGTTTATCAGCTGTCTAGTACAAGCTTCGCTTAATTTGAAGCTAGGTGGCCCTGTGTGAATTAATGTCCAATTATGTTTATTAATTTTGTGTCAATTCAACGCCAATATTATGTCTTCTTCGCAATTAGGTATTTCATATGATAGTTAAATTCAACCTGTATATGTAAACACTAAATAACCGAGTTTTCTGCAACACATAAACTACGGCAAAAACTACTATTTAATCTGTATTTGTATATGGTCACAAGCGGACCACGGCACATGCAATAGGGAATATGCACTTGAAACAGATGAGCGTCATATTATTTTTTTGAGTAGTATTTTGAATTATTATTCCGTCTCTATCAATATTTCCTAATTGAATTTCTTTGTGGATGTAAGAATAATTATTGAAAAGTGCAAAAAAATTTGGGTGACCAAACAGGTCGAGTGTGACGTCACAGTCCAGGCGTATGTCACTGTCAAAAGCGTGACAAGAAGAAGAATTCGACAGTTTGTAGGTTACATTTGTGTTGTCATAGACTCGCGTGACGTCCAAGTCCATGACAACGGAGCGCGCCATAATTGCGGCGTTTGAAACGCTCTAAAAAGGTTGAAGCATTTTGGTGATGAATATAATTGATCAGTCATAAAACGATATAAGCTATCAAAAAAAAATATAAAAAATAACAGTGCATATTCCCTATTGTCGCCGAAACGTCGGGCAAATACAGGTTTTTACCGTAGTTTATATGTTGCAGAAAATTTTATTTCCGGTTATTTAGTGTTTATATAGTGATATTTAGTGTTTATATAGTGAAGAATGCAACAAGAGAGTTACGTATCTAACCTGTATATGTTTTGTCCCAGACTGCCTACCAAGAAAACGTAATAGCTAGAGAAACAGAAGAGCGAGCGAGACGGGCGAGGGAGGCGCGCGCTACGGCAGAGCGAGAGAGAAGAGATCGGCAGCACAGATACAAGCAGTTTGTGGATATGGAACAGGCTCAGGACGGTGTTATGGACAGGTTAGAAACTTATTTGATTTTTTAACCCTTAATCGGATAGTGGTAAGTTTCACTTTTCATTGGTTTTCGATTTTTTGTCATGGCATTCAGGTTAAAATTCAGGTGAGTGCTATTTTCCCACTATCCGATTAAGGGTTAACCCTTAATAAGGCATGGCATAGTTAATTTTCTTTGGTTTTCGACTTTATGTCGTGGCATCAAGGTTAACATTCAGGTGAGTTCTATTTTCACACTATCCGATTAAGGGTTAAAGCACTTACAGAAGAATCCAAGACGCATACAAGATTAAATTACAATTACACTATTACAAATTCAGAATATCACATGCTTAAAGAAAAAAACTAAATAGATCAATTAAATTAAATGGCTTAGTTAAACAAAAATAGAATAAAATGACAAAAAATAATTCAAAATCAGTTGTTTTTGGAGTCAAAAGGTGAAATGATTGCGTTACCTACATACGACAAAAATATGCAGTGAAATTGTAAAGCTCTTTTAAAAGTTAGTTAAATTACTAACTGATATAATTCGTTACGAAAGCAATAGTGCTTAAAATTAACCCTTACTTAATTAAGTCCTTAACATAATTAATTATTTTGTTTACAGTTTAATGGAAGCGTTACAAAGTGGACAAGCGTTCAGCAGAGAGCGGCCTAGGAAGAAAGCGAATCCTCGAGTTGCTGGAGGTAAGAATAATACACTTATTTGGCACATTTTATTGGTTTGGTAGGATAAAACTCGTGGGGTCTGGGGTCGTGGGTTTCCATATCTCTGTACACAATTTGAAAATAGATTAAAACCAGCTGCCTACATACTTTAACTTACACATATTATAGTCCGTTCGCGATAAGAATGCAGTGAATTTTTAATTTATTTCTGTTGCAACAAAAAAACTCACAGCCACAACCTTTGAGTTCGAGAGTATGCCTTCAACTGGTCACTGTAGACTTGACTTTCAAATTAGGAACGACTTGATTATTTAGGGGGCGAGCTAGATCAAAGAACAAGTGTGAAATTACTGCATTCTTAACGCGAACGGACTATAGTACAATTTTTTAATTCGTTTTTCATTGTTCGATACAGCGTTTTTACCGAGATGACAAAAAAAAACCTTATACATATCTAAACATCTTTAAGGGAAAATTATAGATTACTTTGCTTACAAGTTGTTCAACCTACAATTCGTAATGTACTCAATTATTTAGTGTCATTCAGTAAGAGGGTAGTCATAAGTCACAACTGTCACACGTTTTGTTATTGCAAATTAGCTTTATATTCATCTGTCTACTATGTTATTATCATAATCATGTCACAATCAATCAATTGTCGAATTTGATCACTGAAAATCATTATTCAAAAATAGTTTTTCTAGACGTTTGTTTCTGTAATGTGTGTCTTATTGTGTCGTCAGTAGTAACTAGTATTACTCAACACCTCGTTTCAATTTCACGCATTTCACATAGAGGACTTGATCGACATAAACGACGAAGATGGACTGGTGCACGCTATTATGCACCGTATTGAAGGTACGAAGGCGCAAGTTGACAGCTGTCACTGTCAATGTCAGATATTTCTCCACCATTTTGTATTAAACGTACTCGGCCTATCCACCATTTTGAATTGCTAGCGATTGAGCAGCAAAGTATTGGAAATATTTAGCATGCCTTATTATTTTCTTAGTGAAAGTTATTTTTCGCTTATTTAGTAATTTATGAAGATCTTTTGAATTTAATTGTGAATTTAATTTTGTTTCGCAACATCCCAGCTTGTTGTTTGTTTATTTCTGAAGGCAATGTAAATTTCATTTGTTACTTATCACTCAAATCAATAATTCACAAACGCAAAACTCAGTTTTGCAGTTTTTACAAGTATAGCTGTTTCTTTCAGTTCTGTAGAAATATTACAGGACAGCATGAGTCGCCTTCAGCATGCTCAACCTTGATTGTCGTTCCTAAATTCAAGAGTCAGGCACTTTTATTAGTTTATTATTTTCCCTAATTATAATCTGTGTATCCCAATGATATTTTAATAAAAAGACATAGATAGGGACTTCGCTAATGCGAGGTACTGACATAACCTTTCTACCTCTTTTTAAATATCATTGGAGCGAGGCACTTTAGTAGATTAGTTTATTATTTTCTTTTTTTGGAATCTGTGTCTCCTTCGTTTAAGTTGTTTTTTAAAATTTAAATTTTTGTAAAAACCCAGAAAAAGCGCCATCTATGCAATGCGGGCGGCGTTTGAGAAGAAACAAAAGGGGGTCTTCCCCGCAGTTGGAGAATTACAGACAAGTCTATAAACGATTGTTTTAGATGTGTAACTTACTAACTGAATGCCAGAGTATACTAATTTTCTTCTAGTTTGCTTTAATTTCAGTGTTGTTCTACGAAATCTTTTTTCTCTTTCAAAACATCTGAAACGCGTTTAACAAAAAACATATTTTTAATGTTACTGAAATATAAAAAACTACTGGCTGGCTTCTTCTACTTAATAAATTATGATTACTTTGATATTTCTCTACATAATTTATAATGCTTTTGATGTTGTCTCGTTCGCCGCTGAGAATGGTTGTTGTAAGTTGACATCTATGAAATATTAGTTTGAAAGCTCATTGCTCATTGTTTAGCGCCAAATTTGTATTCGAAAATATTCTTAAAACTCTATTTACAGTCAATGGCTCATCAGGCTGCCCATTTCCTTTTATTTCTCGCCTTTGCCAAGGAAAATGGCTGGAAATGGGTTTTCTGACATGCCATTGATCGTACTTTACAGACCATAAGCAACCTGAAAGCCAAAAATTTACATCGATCTCACAGCCACAAACGAGCGTATTCAGACAATGTATCAGATTAATCGGTCTTATGACGAAATCCACCACCCGAATTAGTTTCAGTGGCTCCGTTATAAGACCTATTAGTCTGATGCGTTAACAGACTCTAATCGTCTGTTTATAAGGAGCTAAGGAGCCCTGGTTTTAGCCTTCCCAGCTTTACAGGATAATGACTTGATATCAAAAGGCTCTCAACCCCTAGTCTTCTGGCTGTGAGGTTGATGTCGAGTACTTACTGAATGAATGAACGTGTGTGTTTGTTTGTCAGCTGAACGAAGAGCACAGCTGAGCCGCTCCCGGTCTCGGTCTGGTCTGACCGGACCGCTCAGTTCGCGGGAGCTCACCGCGCATCTAACCAAGTAAGTCCAATTAAATATTTATTCGCAAAATATCGAGGGTATTCTGGCAAAACCGAATAAGTACATATCACGTTGTTATTAAGCTTCACTCTTAAACTATGATCTTCGACTGCTCTTTTCTTATTATGACATATTGTGCACTTACTTTGTTCAACCGGAATACCCTCGATATAGAAGTTAAATACCCGATTAAATGAGGTGCCCGTGGCGCAGTTGTGACAGTGATCGGCGACGATCGCTGTTGTAAAGCAACACACGCTGGGTCGGAAATGGTACATTTAGTGATGTGTATTTCGGGCATCTCCGTGCTTCGGAAGGCACGTTAAGCAGTTAGTCCCGGTTGACGTCCCTTGACGTCAGTCGTGAAGCCTAGTCTAGCCTAGAAGGTTAGAGATTGCCCACTAACCTTCCGCACTCCGCCCTGAGCTTCCCTTCCCGGAAATGGGGTTTACAGCTTATGGCCCAGCAGTTGAAATACAGACCTGACATTTCTTTCAGGCCTTGAATGCTATAGTTTTATCTGATGAATTTCCCCAGAGTATAAGTGCGCCTGTGTCTAGTCATTTATCGTGAAAATAAATGGTTCTTTCCATGTTAATTTGTAATTCACAACGACGACCAATTTGGTGTTATTGTTGAGCAGTCTGCTACTACACCAAAGGTCGCGGGTTCGATCCCCGCATAGTACAAACATTAGTGTGCATGACCAAGTCTGTTTGTACTGGTCTGGGTGTTTCCTATGTATATTAAATATGTATTTACAAAAGAAAAAGTATTTAAGTATGTTTATCCGTTGTCTAGTATCCCATTAAAAAGGGGTTTTAATCAGCTCATCTTGGGGCTAGATGGCGCTGTGAGGAATAATGTTCAGGGATATTTATTTATTTAATTTCTAATTACAGCGAGCTGCTCAGCAACGCGTGACGTCCAGAGCTCATATCAAGTGATATTAGTAATGTAATACTTAGTTTATAAGCCGAACTAACCGTCTGTTAATAATAAAAACTTATTTAAACCCAACGGCCATACTTGCTGAACTAAATTGGACGTGGTTTGTTTTTGACTTATTATTTAGTAACTGTTTACATTGTAGCTAAATATTCGCTTTTGCCTCAACGAAAGATTAATATGGATGTGATTCTTGATAGAATTAAATGCTAAAATTTGATCGGTCCCAAGTTTTCTGAATAGCCTGATAATTGAAAAACTTTGAAAGATCTAAAATCTCTGTATATTGAGAAATAAGTTATGTAATAGATATGTCATACAATAACTAGAATTTTGATGCAGTTTAGGCGAAAGATTTTTATAAAACATATCAGAAATGTCTATTAAATTCGCTGCAGTCAAATAAGGGGGTATTTCTTAAATGACGAGGATAGTAAAAGTTTGAGAGAACTCAAAAAAGAAGTGTGTGTTCGTTCACTATGATGGCCTACTGACTACCCCAAGTAGTAAATAGTAATGGGCGTATGTCAATCTATTATTTTAGATAAATCTATTGTTTTAAGAGAAGACAATAATGTAAACAACACAGGTCTGCTACAAAACAACAACTAAATAAAGCCGAATTTCTTATCAACTCGTGATATCAACACACGGTTCCAATATACGCTTTTGTTTTCTAGATATTTTCTAAATTGTGACCGGCAATTGATTGATATCTCTTAAATAATGTCTTAATGTAATGTTATCTATTGATAAGTTTATGGGGATGAACATCGGTTCAAGAAAAGTATCGACTTTTACACACATTTTCCTATGATCCGAACTTTGGTTTGAAACATATAACATTTTCAAGATGATACTGCAGCTTTACTGTTCGGACTAATAAATTAGGAACTAAACCAGTAACCCTCACTCCTGAAATAACGTATTCTTTCAAATGTCTCAAAAACATTGAAATATTTTTCGTTTTATAAAAGCATCAGTAGAAATCTCACTACTTATTACCTACTTACTGATAATTTACAAGAATCCTTGTGTCACTGTCCTAAAATGTCGGTTAAAATAACCAAACTTCGGACACTCTTCGTACTCTTACCGAATGTACGGAATACCGTATTCATTTTGCCATTCAAAATGAGTAAACATTTTGACCTCTCGAGGCCGATAGTGTAACACGTTTATTCAGATAATACCTATTCACTCTTGCCTTGAAAACACCAAGGTTGTATGTATCTGGGAACACAGACGCGTGCTTAGCGTACCACTCCTTATCTGCCCGGACCAGAACGGACACAGCAAACCGTTCAGTACGGATTACTGGTAGAAAATAGGTAGTATCAGGTCATATAGTTCCTGCTATGCTATTCTGGCTAATGCCAAATCTCATCTCGATCGTGATCACGAAAAAACGCCAACCTAAATCGTCTGTTGGCATCACCTTGAATGGGTACCTATTCTCCCTCATTTGTGTAAAAATAATTTAAAAATAATTCGACTTAGTTCTTTTCACTCGAAAGATCACATTCGCGTAGTGTTATTGAGTTTGACAAAACTCTTATTTCATATTTGTTCGATGTGCAAATGCACAATGCCAGAATGCACACACCTTATAAATACCGATAGAAAGGCGTCTTTACTCCGATGCTCCAAGCTGTGGATTTTGGTTTGGTTCAAATTACATTGGCAAGTATTTTTTTATCTTATTAGGATGATAGGTGTATTTTCTAGACGGCCTTATTCACATGATGACCTAGTAAATAACACCAATTTTAGAACGCCTTACTAATTTAACAGCATTTTATCTAAAAAGTTATTCTAAAGCATAAAATGCTTTTGTGGTTGATGTCTCATATACAGGGGTATTGTTGTATAATGTGTGCCTGTGAAAGTATGGGCCACGGTCGAAAACTGCTTCAATAGTGACTACCATTTACGATTCCCGTTGAATTATTATGTTTTAAGAAGCCTTGCTGTCGCTAAACAGGAGTTATGGTTTGCATAAAAAACGATGTATATTTAACATGTTTGTATATTTCTGTGTTCTTTTATTGCAAAGCTTTCAGGCACACTTAACAATGTCCCTGTAAGAGTTAACAAAGTGTAGAAAAGTAGTTTCTAAATGTAATTAAACATTCATGGGTTTTAGTAAAATAATCATAAGAAATATATATTATTAAACAACCACGCCATTTTCAAAATATCGTCTTTGTGTTATTTTACGCTAATTGGTTAGAATAATAAAAAATATTCATTCGTAGAATTGCTTTAAATATTGCTCTAACGAATTAAATATGCTGATTTTTTAATGTATTATTAAATAATGTTATGTTTTTGAATTATACTAAAAGACTTTGAATGTAAAGTGAACATTTTGTCCCAATATTTTTTATAGAGAGCGCAATAAGCTGAGCAAAATAAGCGGAGCGAATATAATTACGTTTTTCTGAATATAGCGTAAAACGTTTGTAAATAATCACATTTAACATTCCTCAATTTGATATTACCGGTTATTTTAGATACTTTTAAAAATAATCTGTTAGTATATTTTACGTTCGGCTGTTTTCGCGCGTACAAACAACCACAGATAAAACGTAACACTGCATTTTTACGCCACGTACTTGTATTGTTTACATTGGGCAATATTGGCAGCCAATAAGGGCCGGCGCCCACTATCGGCATCGGCACGCTTCAGGATTTTAAGGTGGCAAATAGCAATATACTTTAACATTATGGCAATAAAGTAGAAATTTCCGTGATGTGTTCTCGTAAAAACAAAATGCATTTGTTCTGTTTCTGATTCGGCATTTTCTACTTTATTGCCATTGTGTTAGAGTATATTACTATTTGCCACCTTAAAAGCCTGAAGCGTGCCGATGCCGATGGTGGGCGCCGGCCCTAGCACTCTTATTATGACAACAGGCAAGCGAAGTCTGTCAACTAATGAGACTTATACGTCTGATAAAAGAATCACCTATGATCAATAGTGTTACTGCTTTTATTGCGGGCAGTGTTAAATAAATACTTGTTGCGCAAAAAACTCCACTTTATTTTTCAATGACAGAAACGAATGATAATGATAATAATGATCAAGAGCATGACAGGACCCATTTTCGTTCTGTCTTCCTTGCTCTATTGCAAAAAAATATCCTTAGGCAAGAGCGAGACGAAAAAACGGAAATGGGTATCTTGACGTGCCGTTGACTGTAAAATTTAGTGTTGCGTTTTAGCTGTGTGTGGTTAATAGTACGATGGTTTACTTACGTAAATTAGTTTTCATACTTTAGTGGAAAAGGCAGTCAGACTGCTACTTTGTTGAATATAATTGTAATACTAAATATAAATACGCTTGATATTCTGATGTAAAATTATGTTGGGTATGTTCTTTATGCTACTTTGTTCGTCCAGGTAAAATATTACATTGCAGTTGAATAATTAAAATTTTATCAACCAATTTGCAGTAGGGCGGAACGGGCTGATTTAGATCAGATTAGGACAGGGCCGCCGCGAGCGGGCGTGCAAGGCGTGCACAGCACGCGGGCGGCACCCCCAAGGGGGCGGCAAATTGAGTTGATTTATACTTGTTTTAAGAAAATGAATAGGTATTAAGTCATAGCATGTAAAAATATCTGAAAGAATTAAGTTAACACCGTCATCTATTGGCATCCGTCAAAACTAAGATACAACACAAAACGTCGTCTGTGTTAGCCTATGGAAAACGGAACTCATGATGTTAGGGGTAATGGCGGATTTACATACACGGGCCTTAATGGGTGACGCCTTGCCAAGGGGATATGAATGCTGATACAGGCAGGCGCTGCCGGCCCGTCGCGATGGCGTGACTCTGAAACGAGCCCAAGACTCAGGCGCCGAAGCCTACGGCGGCCAGATATTAGGGGCGGCAAATAAATGCAAAAAAAACACTTTTGAGCTGCCCTATCTCCTGATTTTATCTGTAATTATTTAAGAATTGGTTGGTTTAATCTGGCCCATTTTAACAAAAAAAATCGCGCTCGCGAATCTACTGTTTACAGTTTTCTCCCCCGAAACTAAGTATATACGGTTTTTACTTTAGAATCAGAGCTTCGCTTCACTCGAGTTATCTTCTTTTAATTGAGGTTTTTACGCATACACTGAGATATATACTTTTGGTGCGACTGATTCATTGATTCATTCCTGTGTCGTGCTATCCAGTGTTTCCGTCTTCCTACAATCCCGGGTTTTTTAAGCGCGGCGTGAAAAGGCATTTATGCAGACCTTCGAAATGTGATTGACTAGCAAAGTAGTCCTCATTACTGTGCTTGTCAACCCCATATCTGGACCAGGTGGCCTCGCTGGCCTCGCTCCTGAGGGCACCTCGCAAAAAAGTTTTACAAGCCTACTCAAATAGTTTTTTCATGACGAGTGAACCCCTTCACTTGCTTTAAAAAAAAACGCGCTCGCTTCGCTCGCGCTAGTACGTTTTATTGATTTTCTTTGAAGGGGCCGGTCGCGCAATTTCTTATCTTAACCGTGGATCATTGAAACAAACGTGAATTGAATAGCCATAATGACCATGGCCTCCTCCCTGAAAAGCTATTAAAACAGCTTAAAAGCAGTTTAGTATAATTCAAGCTATAATTCAGGCAGGCAACGTAAAAAAGACAAAAAAAACCCTTGGAACTCATAAAAACTCGCGTTCGCTTTGCTCGCTCCGACTTTCTAAAAAGGCGCTCCTCCAGCATCACTCAGGCGCTGTGATGGCGATTAGTCTTAGCAACGACACAATCCCGCATGAGGTGAGGAATAAATCGGAGTGAGCCTCACCTGAGGGGCATCGAGATGAGAACAGATTTTTGCGAGGATTGCTATACAGATCCAAAGACTGGGTATAGGTACGCCAATGTTTAAAAGCCAATAGATCGGTCTAATCCAGCCCATTCTAAACCAAAAAATTGCGCTCGCTCCGCTTATCAATTTCAATAATTATTTTCGATGTTGCACGCGGGCGGCGAAACAGCTAGCGGCGGGCCTGGATTAGGAACACTACCTATGGCGTTTCTCGGAAAAATCATTTCTCATCTCGATTTCCCTTAGATGAGCCCACTTCAATCGTCCTTCGCTTCACCTTAACGGGTATTCTCCTCAATTTGTATTACAATCATTTTGAAATCTCATAGTGCTTAGTTCGTTTCACTCCCACGGGCATATTCACGGCGCTACCGCTCAAATCAATAACTATATTGAGTTTAGGAATGCCAAAATGAAATCTCTCTTCGAATTAGCTCGTGTAACGGTCTGATTGGGCGGTGAGAATCGCTCACCTGGAGGACAAGTTGTTAGTATAGTATATTTTTTACCTTCATCAATAAGTCCTATCCATGTAAGTATAGCCAACAAAAACAAAATTAAAATAATTTATTGTGCTTTTTCCTCGAAGTGAATTAAAAATAAATTGTTTTAGTCCCGTCTGTTCATAGCTATGAGTGTACAGTCGGCGGCACATCAGGCTACCCATTTTTGTTCTTTCTTGCTCAATGCTGATGATATTTCTCTGCAATAGAGGAAGGAAGAATGACACGAAATCGGAAGCTTATCATGACGTTGATAAGCTTCCGATTTCGTTGACCTTTACATTTTTTGTGTATTTTTTTTAAATAGTTCATTTATTTTCCTGGATTGGTAAAGTGGTATTAAAAATAGTGTTATAATAAAATTTAGACAAAGAAATATTAAAAGATTTTTAGGAAGACTAATAACACATGTATTTAACGTTTTTTATAACAAAAAACGGTTTTTAAACATAACTTGAGATTTAAAATTAATGTGACATTAGAAACTTAATTATTAGTGTTTTTTTGTGTATAAAAACATCTTTTTATGTAGTTTTATATGCGCATTTGTTCTCTCTTTCACTTAGTTAATGTTAAAAAGGGATGTAAATGTATTTTAATATTCTCCAATAACTGTAAGGTAGTTTTTATATATATATCGATCTTAAGTGGTAGTAACGATATACTTATATTATATTACACATGTAAATATATTTTTGTAAAATGTTACATTTTTAATTGATTAAAATGTTTTTGCAACTATTCTTGAAGTTTTTTTAATCGATACCTACCCTTTACCTACCAGCTTCTATACCAGAGGTCGGGTTCGACCCCGGCAAAGTACAAATACTAATATGCTCAATAGTCTAGCTAGTCTAGCCCCAAAGTAAGCGAAGCTATTCGCTTAGATACTATAATACAAAAGAATAACAAACATACGACGTTTTGACGACCGGCTACTACCTACCTACCACTACTTTGGTGTAGGTAGTACACCAAAGAAAGGTCGCGGGTTCGATCCTCGCACAATACAAACATTTGTGTGCTTGAACATTTCTGGGTGTTGCCTATGTGTATTTACAAAAAAAAAGAATTTAAGTATGTTTAACCGTTGTCTAGTATCCCATAAAAACGGGCTTGATATTCATGTTACGGCCGTAAAGATCATGCGCACGAATGATTTTCACTGTGCGGGGATCGAACCCGCGACCTATGGTGTGGCAGTCAACTACCTATTTAACCATTACACCAAATCAGTTATCAGTTAATTCTGTATACGAGTACTTACTGACTCCGTCAAAGGAGGTTGACCACGCCTGCAACACTCCTGCCGTCACGTAAATTATGAAACTGAAAGTGACAGCTAATATCTATTGTAAGAGCGGCTCAATTTATTTACGTTTGTGACTGCGGTAGAAACTTCGAACTCATTTTCATATTTCAATGTCTATTTATAGAACTACTATGCCGGGATTTAAACTCCGGGATTGCTAGCTAAGTATTTTAACCTCTCCACAACCGAGGCGAGTCTAACAGATTGTTGCTAAAACGATCGGCGTCCATTTATCAACATGTCTTCCAGTACCTACTGGTCAGCGAGCCACGCCCATTGCGAGGTCTATTTATGCGGTTAAGGTCGTAGCACACTGCCTGCACGGCTTAGACCCAGCAATAATCTTGCCATTCAATTTGAACACTGATAGTGCGGTCCGTTTTAAGTCAAAAGTGATAATAGCAAACGCTCACGTCGCAAACGCTCATATAAAAGCATTTAGATCAAATAGCATTTATTTCAGGTTATAATATGGGTATATTCACAACATAGTAAGTACATCAATTATGATAAAACAATGAACCAACTAATGTCAAATGGATATGTCACAAAAAATACAATTTAAATTAATGCATATAATTTATCAATTAGGGACGTGTGTGAGCGCGCTATTATCACTTTTGACTCAAAACGGCCCGCGCCCTAAGTTGTGAGGACGCTAGCGCCGAGCGCGTTGATAGCTTGCCGTTTTCTTCCTCATATTATTATTGAAAAATATATTGTAGCTCTCATAGTTTAAGGTTCGTAGCAAGCTAATCGCCAGGTCGAAGCCGTGCTGGCCTAATAAGCTATGACCCTTAAAGTTAACCTCACCCATCTTGTCTTTTAGCGCCACTGCGCCACCCACAGTGATTTAAATAAGACTACATTACAATCATGATGGCCCAGTGTGCTTAACTTTTAACTCTGGCTCGGAACCCGGTTGGTCCCGAGTTCAAGACTGGCTGGAACTTCTACTTTCCTGATCCTTACCACATCGGGTTCGAATTGCCACGGTGAATGGGCTTCTGAATGTTCCGTTCACCATACGGCATCAATCAGTGTGCCTCTTTATACCCTATTTGGGATATGGTCGTGAATCGTGTGGTTATTGATTTGACGACCAATTTGGTGTAATTGTTGAGAAGTCGGCTACTGCACCAAAGGTCGCGGGTTCGGTCCCCGCACAGTATAAACATTTGTGTGCATGTCTGTTTGTATTGGTCTGGGCGTTTTCTATGTAATAATTTATGTATGCTACGTTGTCTAGTATCCCTTAAAAACGGGCTTCAATTAGCTCATATAGGGCTAGATGGCGCTGTGTGGAATAATGTCCAGGGATATTTATTTTTTTATATTTCGGTGTCAGTGATAGAACTCAAAACTCGAGGAACCCGGACTACAGCTGCAGTTATTATTAATGTTATTTTTACTTTTACTTAAGTTTTGTTCAAATTCACCCAAACGTGGGATTCTGAATGTTCCCTTCAGAAAAACGGAAGCAGCGTGCATGTCGTTGTTGTTGATACATTACTTTGCTCAGAATTTTGCCCGTGTAATATGTCTGCAGTAAAAACAAAAACAATCCAATTATTTCGCCCCTAAAAATAACATTAGCATTGTAACCCCCGAATTCACAAACGCAAATCAACATTGAGCATACCTCAGAAGTATAGCTGTCCCTTTCGGTTTTGTTGTCATGTTACGGGAGAGCATGAGCGTGAGCGCGTGCTTAGCGTTGATTGACGTTTGTGAATTCGAGGGTAAGCGAACTAGGTATTTTAAGTTTTTATGAGAAATAAATTTCTTCCACCCGAAAATATCGAAGTTTTTTTCAAATGTATTAGGTACCCTTTTTGCTACAGTGTTTGCTAAAGCATCCCCATCTCACTTTTCGAGTTATCGTACGAGCGAAAAACCGGCGCGAGTGAGAACGCAACATAAATGCCTTATTCAATTAAAACCAAAATACTAAGAGCTCTTGAAATTACTTTTCACGGGTCCTTCAGTCATTCGTAGCGTGACGTTCCGTTTGAAGGGATTGAGTATAAATACTCATTGGTCATTCAGACATTTTGTTGTTGGTTTCGCGCCAACCTTTATTGAAACCGACTGGCGTGTTTATTCGTGGCTAACGTCAACACACCGTAAAATACAGGAATAAGTAACATTTTCACGCGACCATATCCCTAATGGGTTAGTCAGAGGCACACTGATTGTTGCCGTCATGGTAAACGTAACATTCAGAAGCCCACATTTCACCAAGGGAATTTGAATCAAACGTGGTATGGCGAGCCTACCGCCATTATCCGGGATGCTTTGGTTGTATATCGGTGTTTTACATCACCGGAGAGTTAGACGCATATTGAACAATGAACACAAAGTAGGTGTGTTCTGGCCAGATTTGATCTCGGGGCCATCGGGTTCCGAGCCAGAGTGTTTAACCACTGGGCCACGACGCTCTTCGTACCCGTAACATTTTAACCAGTAAATTAATGTTACTATTGTAATTTACTTATCCGATCCGTTGACTAGGCACAGTCAATGGGACATCAGGCTACCCATTTCAGTTTCAATATTGCTCTTGCTACATGATTGGGCATGATCCAATGATATTATAAAAAAAGAGGTAGATTCCTATCCACCTCCATCAGCACTGACATAACCTTATGTCAGTGCTGATGCGAAGCCGAAGATTGTCCCCTGGCGTACATACCTATAATTTGACCGGGAACAGGATAGTATGATATTTACTAAAGCGTAAACGAGACGGATACATGTTGCGCAGTGTCGTCTTAAACTGACAATGCTTTGCTCAGGTGTTCGAAAGTTATGATTTCGGGTGCCACTTTTTTAGCAGAAGTAACCTATCTTTCTCTTTTTATTCAAACATCATTGGCATGATCCTAAAAAAATAACAACTTGGGCAAATACATTTTCGGATCAAATAGGATCAAGACACCATGTTGCCTGTCCCTGTCGTCATAGTAGGAAGACCGACGCGTGCGCTGGGGCGTGTCTTGGCAACCGCGTAGCCCCACCCATCGCTTATACAAAATTGTTAATGTCCCCTGTTATTACGCGATATCTTTGGGCGCGGTCCGTTTTGAGTCAAAAGTGATAATAGCTCACGTCGCTCACGTTCATACAATTTTTCAATTTGGGACGCGTGTGAGCGCGCTATTAGCACTTTTGACTCAAAACGGACCGCGCCCTTTGTATGCGACTGCGGTGATGGTTGTATTTGAAGACCAAGGGTCGCGGGTTCGATCCAAGGGCGGATCCAGCTTTGGCGCCAGGAGGGGGTCACATAGTCGTGGTCAAGTTAAGAAGTATAGTTCAAAATCAAATGATGCCCCAAAAATTATTACAAACATAGAAATTAAAATAGGCGAATTTTTCGGCTTCATAAGGTTATTAGGATTGTGATGTAGGTAGCAGAGCGCGAGCGTAGCGAGCGCGTTTTTTTTTGGGCCAAAATGAGCTAGATTAATTACACATTTTAAAGAAGGATAAAAGCGACCTAGAAAACAAGCATTTTTTTGTCTTTTACACTTTGCCTACTACTCGTACCGGCTTGAATTATACCAAACTGCTATGCTATAAGCTGTTTTAGTAGTTTTTCAGCAAGGTGCTGATTGTCATTAGGGCTATTCACATTTGTCTGTCTTTAATGATCCACAGTTGAGATAAGAAATTGCGCGAACGTCTCTGACAATGGAAATGAACACATTGCATTAGACAAGCGCGAGCGATTTTTTACCTTAATAGATAGTTAGGGATCGGCTAACTGAATCAGGATGTTTAGCAAAATAAAAATTGGTTACAATTTGCCAATTGTAAAACTTTTTTGCGAGTCCCTCTTAGAACACTTGAAAAACTTAACACACCATGGGTTATTTTTATTCTAGCATTAGGGATAATGCATTACCTACATGTCATCTTACTAAAGATAGGAAACCCTGAAAAAAACATTTGGTCCCGCGAGAGCCCAAGATCGAATGCTTTTTCTGAGTTTCCTATCTTTAACACACAATAACTTGTACATATTATCATCGCATTATTGCTAAAACGAATTAAAGAGCAGGAAAGTGATTTTGACAGAGGCGGCGCTAGACCACAATTATGTAGACGTCGGCGACATCAAGTTCGCGAGGCCTCTTTTACTTCGTAGTAAAAAATATGTAGGACAGCGCTCTGTCAAGATAACTGAACGCGAGCGAAGCGAGCGAGTTTTTTTTGCGTAAATCGACTAGATTATTAGGTGGTGTTAGAGACTTGAAAGAAAGAGCAATCAAATCTAGGAAATTCGTATTTTGCGTTTCTTACGTTCTGCTTATTTAGTAAAAAACTAATTCTAAATAAAAGATAGCCTTTCTGGGAGTTGGATCAGGCCGTTATGGCTAACCACGTTGGTCTGTCTGTCAATGATCTTCAGTAAGAGAAGAAAATGCGCATATGGCCTCCTTTCAATAAAATTGTACACAACATTGCATTAGAATAATTGTAGTTTATTAAATTTTTGTATAGCTAGGGGCCGCTCAGGAGCGCTGGCACCAGCTCAGGGGGGGGTCATGACCCCCATGACCCCCCCCCTGGATCCGCCGATGGTTCGATCCCCCCACAGTAAAACATGCACGTATGCATACATGTCTGTTTCTATTGGTCTGGGTGTTTCCTATGTATTTACAAAAGAAAAAGTATGTTATGTAAGTATCTTATGTTTATCCGTTGTCTAGTATCCCATAAAAACGAGCTAAAATTAGCTCATCTTGGGGCTAGATGGCGCTGTGTGGAAAAATGTCCAGGTTACAGGGATGTTAGTGTGGTAAAATGCTTTGTATGAGTGGAAAAAGCCGTTGGTAGATCGAATAAAGTAATGAATAGAAAACACCGATGAGAAAAACAACATCAACTGTTTAACGATAGGGGACTATAGTCCGTTCGCATTAAGAACGCAGTAATTTCATACTTGTCCTTCGATCTAGTCTAGTCTACGTCCCCTAACCAATCGAATTGTTCCTAATTAGATAGCCAAGTCCAGAGTGACCAGTTGAACGCATAGGTAAGTACTTTTGAACGAAAAGGTTGTGGATCTGAGTTTTTTTGTGTGCATAAGAATTAAATCTAAAAATCACTCTGCATTCTTAACGCGAACGAACTACCTATAGATCCTTCCTGCATCGGTTCAAGTTTGCTCGGAGGCTCAAATCTGGGCTTCACAAATTCACAAACGTCAATCAACTCTAAGCACGCGCTCAAACTCATGCTGTCCCGTAAAATGACCATGGAACTGAAAAGGCCAGCTATCTGAAGGATACCCAACCTTGATTTGCGTTTGTGAATTCAGGGTCTTAATGTTGGTTCAAGAAGATCTGACGATTTTTTGACAAAAATACAGTTATTTAAGGATAATAGACAAGTCTGGTTATACGGAAAATAATGAATTAAAAAATAAATAACACGTTATTTACTAAAATAATTTAATAAACCTACAAAAAATTACAATTACTTAATACACATTTAGTACTTATTTAACAATAATTATACCTACCTCATAACATAGGTACTATTTACCTACTTAAGTAGAGTCACTTCACTTATTTCAACTGAGTACCTATACCTAGTAATATCACCCATGAATAAGATTATTTGGCACCATTTTTAAAAGACACTATATTATGAAGGTTGAGCACGTCTTCAAGCTCATGCTGTCCCGTAAAATGTCAATGGAACTGAAAGGGACAGCTATACTTCTGAGGGATGCGCAACTTTGATTTGTGAATTCGGCGGTGACTCTTGCAGATGCCTATAGTCCGTTCGCGTTAAGAAGGCATATTTTACTTTCGAACGCAAAGGTTGTGGATCTGAGTATTTTTGTGTGCGACAGAGTTAAATTTAATAATCACTTTCTTAATGCGAACGGACTATAGGTGATTTGATTCAAACCTGAGAGTACCTGAACATCACTACCTACATAGTATACTATAGCAAAGTCGCTTTCTCTGTCCCTGTGTTCGCTTAAATCTTTAAAACTACGAAACGTATTTTGATGCGGTTTTTTTTAAAGAAAGAGTGTTTTAATAGGTAGGTTCAAGCATATGTAATAATAACATCGTGCGAAGCTGGGGCGGATCGCTAGTAATACATAAAAGACGTCAAGTCAACTGTACACACTTGGCCAATACTATCACCATCCGCCTAAGCTATGCATTTAAGTTCATTTACAACTGCTATGTAACTATTCCACGAATTCACAAACGCATGAATATGTTTAACAATCATATTTACAAATATGTACTAAAGGTACCTATTATTGAGCAAATGTTGACAAATTTTTGGCAGAGCAACTGTCAAATTAAGGTTCACACACCTGATTGAAGTCCTGAGGGGTAAACCATGAGCAACCATGAATAACATGACATTAGAAGTTCTACATGTCGCCGGGCTGCAGTGTGTTCTCATTGCTAGTTCCCAGGAGGTTACAGTCCCACAGCTCTATGGCGAACGCAGCACGGTCAGTAAATATCGTGATAAATATCATGATATTTAGTGATGTATCTTGGGCCGGATCAAAGCCCACCCTACACCATCAAAAAACCAGTGATAAGTATTGTGATCCGTTAATACACTATCCTAAACGTCGATAAATATCTTGATCCGTCAGTATATATTGACGGATCACAATATGGATCTTGCGTGTAGCGTTCGCCTAGGAAATACATTTTAACAGCTGCCAGTGTCACCAATGACTTCCACTTCCAAAAGTTGTACTCAATCCAATAGGAATGAAATTCATGAGCAGTGGCTTGGCTTCTGAGCCTGACAGAACACTTGAATCTTGTTTATTTGTTTAATTGCATAAAGTTCAATTTCTAATGACACTGGAAGTTGTCAAAATGTATTTCTTAAATTAGTTGGACTATAATGCGGCTACTCTGCGGACCAAACTTCATCGGATATTGTCTATGGTACATCCATTTTAACTAGAGTACATTTCATCAAATAGTTGCTTTGCCATTACGCTGGCAGTAATGCAAATAAATTCTGCAAATAGGAGTAAGAGGCGCCTCGTTACGTTTTTCACGTTCACAAAAGTCCTTCACTTCAACACCATCACTCTCTCGCCACTTTTTTTTTTCGGCATGATTTCTCAAGAAAATACATGCAACCCGCAGAGTCAATGCTGCTTACAGACAGGGGAGCCAACATAACGGCATAAGAAGTATTTGATGAAACGCACTGTAAGGTTTTTATTTAAATTAACGGTGTTTAACTGTCATGGTGCCGGATCCTTAACTGAGAGAGCTTGCACGATGCATCGAAGGCGGGCTAGGCTGTTCACACCACAGCTGCTGACTTCACCTGCAAATATAGTTGCAGTTGACTGGTAGGTAAGACTGATCTCTACGTCATGAAATCGACATCGAGCACGGCGGCAAATCAAAATACCTAGTAACTGAAAGTTTATTTATAAGTTGTAACTTACTATGTTTATTATTGTTTTTAGCATTTTCCATGCAGTATCTTTATTGAAGATCTGAAAACCAGAAAAAGACATTCGCTCATCTTGGCATCAGGCGGGAATCGAACCCGCATCTTTCGCAAACCGGGTGACTGCACTAACCACTGTGCTACCGAGACCATTAACAGACCGGCTGAATCTTTCTGGTATATTTTACGCTATGAGCCAGGGTGATTGTAACTTACTGCTTAAAAACGGTTTCTCCCTCTCAGCCTTAGCGTCCCGCACATCCTGGCTTCGTGACACAGGTGCTGGTGCTTCTATGTACCCTTTATGACTATCTGACTCCAACTGTGGACAAATAGTACATTGTTATCCTAGGGGTGAAAGTAACTTATTTAGTCCCGAGACGGGGTTTGGCGCCCGGAACGAAGTGAGGGCGCCAATAGTTCGAGGGACTAAATAAGTCTTTAACCCGAGGTAAACACTGTGCTTTTCATTACAAATACGAGGAAAGTAAAATTAAAAACATGAATTAATTCATGAAGATCGAATTGCCGCTTTCCCGCCTATTTTGTTTGTTAGGTTATTTTGTTTTTTAGCATTAGGGATAATGCATTATCATCTTACTAAAGACAGGAAAACCAACCCTATAATAACCTATCAAAAATCGTAGTTTCATCTTAATCGAAAGTCAAATATTTGCAATAATGTTTCTTTCGAGTGTTTAAGGTATATGCCTAAACATTGGTGAAACCAACCTGGCTGTCAGGTATAATATACCAGAGAAATTCGTCCGGTCTGTTAATGGTCTCGGTAGCATAATTGGTAGTGCAGTCGCCCGGCTTGCGAAAGGCGCGGGTTCGAGTCCCGCCTGATGCCAAGACCGAATGCATTTTTCTGGTTTTCCTGTCTTTATTTTGTTTGTTTTTTTTCTGTGGCCGGCCCGCTATTCAGCCATTATTTTTTAATTCCATCATTGGAAAAATGGTAAATATTTTGCTCAAAGCTAAGTTATTTTAAAGAAATTGTTGAAACTTAATTATAATAAAGTTATTTAAAAAATATATATTCTCTAATCAATACTTAACTTTGAGTTATTTCAATTTTACATCGTGGCTGTATAGAAAGTTGGAACATGGTTCTATAGTTAAGTGAAAAAAGATCTAGTTTTTTTAAAAATAATATGACAGCTGTCAGTTGAAAGTGATTCTCCCTAGGGATGAAAAGTATTACTTTCAGCCCGCTTCTCAGGTCAGTAATGACCTACTTTCAGAGTATGAGTAATGAAAATATGTATTTATGCAAAGATACCACCTGAACTCTGTATCTTAATAAACCGATTCTGTCCCACTGCAGAGCGAATGCCTCCTCTGCCAATATATCGTCACCGCTGGATCTACACGCCAAAGGTTTTTCCACGCTTAAGTTCGCTTAGCTTCCTGGCAGTCCTCCTACCGGTAATAATTCCCCACACACACACACACACACACACACACACACACACACACACACACACACACACAATCACGAGCGCACACTCCTTCATGGGATGTGTAGGGGTGTGCCCAGGGTTTTAATGTGTAACATCAACCGCCCTCGCTTCTAAGTATAAAGTAAGGACCTGTAGTTTTCTTTATCGGTGCCGCCACTGCAAGCAATGATATTTAAAAATTGACCCTTGGCGTACGTACCTATAATTTGGCCGTGTGCATAAGATAGCATGATTATTTACTAGAGCGTAAACGAGACAGACACATAATGTTGCGCAGTGTTGTCTCAAACTGTCAATGCTTTACTAAGGTGGTCAAAAGGCCTGATTTCTGGTGACACTCTTAACACAAGTAACCTACTTTTCTACGTAATGCAAATCATTCATTTGTTTAGCACCCCTGCTCCTATGAGCCTCTGTTTTCTAATGTTATAATAATTGGAGTACTTATTTTAGATTTTAAATCTCAACGAGCTTTCGTACTCATTTTTGCCACAGATTATAAATAACAGTGTCAAAAGCGTCGCTGTCATTCAGCCTGCATCCACTCTAAATGCATCAACTACGGCCCATCAATTCCGCCATTTTCTTTTTATTTCTATAACTTTGTCTCTCGAATCTTGTCGCGGCGTAAAAGCGACATCAATCCCCGTCCACAGATTATTTATCGGGACACGTGCGACATGCGCCCGGGCCGAAATAGACGCAATGTGGGATTAATTTGATTGCCCTTAGAATCTGTTCGCGGTAAGGCAGAAATAGCTGTGGCGATTTTTTTTTGGTGTATTTCGTTTGGGAATTTCCGACCACCGACTGTGGGGCGAATGAACACACTTAAGTATCTTGAAGACAGGTTGTCTTGTCCTCACGTGCAAAATGTTTAAATTTTGTGGCTTTTCCAAGGCCAATACGTATTGGTCCATCTAAGCTTTTAAGACTAGTCAGTGGAGAGGCAAGGAGGCATTAGACCAGCTTTGGGATAAATTAAGCTAATATTAATCAATAAGAAGATAGATAAAAGATCCTTTACTTTAATGCACAAAAGTAGAAATTTCCTTCACCGTTTGTGCCTTGCAGTCAATGATATTATATTACAATCCCTGCTTCTTTTAGGTTTTTAAGATCGAAAATATAGTTTCACGTAAGACAAAATAATTTAATTTAGTAAAAGCCTCATGAATTCTGATGTTATTTTCTTTAAATGAAACAATTAAGTGTGGCAGTTGGCTTAAGCCGTAGATTATAATAAGTTTGGCATAAGTAATCAATGAATTTACCTCTGCATTTTATAAATAAATCAATTTTCTGCTACAAGCAGAGATTCTAACACTTTTAGATAAATTTACGAGATCATAGTAAGTTTTTTCTAATTTTCATTGGCCTCACATATCTAATTACTAGCTGTCCCAACAGACTTCGTTCTGTTGTCAAACATTTAGCGTCACGTGACAGGTAGTAACATTTACTAAGAGGAAACTAAAATTGAAATTTTTACTATATTCCCAGCATTTTCTCATGATTACTAACCTTTAAAACCTTCCCTCGACCATTCCAAATATTTCAAAACCAAAATTAGCCAAATCGGTCCAGCCATTCCCGAGTTTTAGCGAGACTAACGAACAGCAATCCATTTTTATATATAGAGATTGCAATTGGTTTCAGTCAGAGTTTCAGATTGAATGTTGTTTCGTGCACATTTTAACGAATAAATAAATAGGCAATTAGCTAAGTCCTACTAAGTAAGTAAGTTCTAGTTTTTCCTTTTTTTTTTTCTACCGGAAGTTTGTCTGGAAGAGATCGCTTTTAGCGATAAGGCCGCCTACATTGTACATCTAAATCTCTGTAAGCATTGTAATGTAATTATTTTCTTTGTGCAATAAAGTATATCTTATCTTAAGTCCTCGTGACGCCTCATGTTTCATATCAAACGACAGTTTGCTAAAGATCTGCTTCTATTTCTAAACAGTCCCTGTTGACGGTGAGGTGGCTGTGGCTAGATAATATACAACAATCCGCGCTGAGTCCATGTGTTGGAGTTTGGCTCGCAACAACTCATAGTTGAGATGAGGCCTGTGACCAGCAGCGGGAGTGGGACGTTAAGGTTTTCATCACTATCGAGGTGCCCGTGGCGCAGTTGTGACAGTGATCGGCGACGATCGCTGTTGTAAAGCAACACACGCCGGGTTGGAAATGAGAGGGGTGACCAGCCCGACCGAAGTTTAGTGAGGTGTATATCGGGCATCTACGTGCTTCGGAAGGCACGGAAGAAGTTGGGCCGGGTTGATGTCTCTAGATGTCAGTCGTTAAGCCTAGTCGGAGGTCTTAGGGCGGCTTGATAACATCTGGGCCCCAAGTCTGATAATTTTAGAACGCTACAATTGAATCGTAATGGAGTCTCAATTGTCAAAATTTACATGTTTTTCATAGAAAATGTGTCAAATTAGCCGATTGAGACTCAATTACGATTCAATTGAAGCGTTCTAAAATTATCAGACTTGGGGCCCAGAATTAAGCAGGTTCAATCAGTTTGCTCACTAACCTTACACCCCTCCAACAATCCGCACTGAGCTAGCGTGCTGGAGTATGGCTCGTTCCACCTCATAATTGAGGTGAGGCCTGTGCCCAGCAGTAGGACGTATATAGGCCGTTTATGGTTATCCAACAATTCGCACTGAGCCCGCGTGTTGGACTTTGTCTCTCAACAACTCTCATAGTTGAGGTGAAGCCTGTGACCAGCAGTGGCACGTTAAGGAACCTAGGAAATGTTCTGCTTTTCGACACTTCCTGGTGGTTAAGTGAACCAGCAGGGTGTTCCTATGGTGTACTTACCACAGCAGCTGCCCTCAGTGCCGCCTGCAGCCTTTCAATGTGTTGTATCGCAGCTCTTAGTATTTCCAGCTTCGGTAGGCGTCCGCTGCCGGCCCTCGCTCGTACCCTGAGCTCTTCGAACGCAGCGTTTACCTGGTGAACAAAGCAATCAATTAGTTATGTACAGTCTATTCAACACATTACATAAAGTTTAAAGAGACACTGGGGCGGAAAGGTTTTCGAATGGCGACCGTGTACCGGACGACGTTCCGTGGGCAGGCCCTCCACAAGGTGGACTGACGATCTTGTCAAGGTCGCGGGAAGCTGCTGGATGTGGACAGCGCAGGACCGATCGTTGTGGAGATCTTTGGGGGAGGCCTATGCCCAGCAGTGGGCGTCGTTCGTGATATGATGATTCTTTATTGCACAAATTACAAAAAAAGAGAAATTGGCAGACTTAATGATGAGAGGCATTCTATACCAGTCAACCGCAAGTTCATTATTGCCGTGATGGTGATGAACAAAATTTTCAGAAGCTGATTTTGCTGGAGCGAATTTTTTAACGCAACGCGGTAAGGGGCGAGCCTACCGCCGCTATCCGGGTTTGCTTAGGTTTTAAATCGGTGTTTTCCATCAGACATTATTGATTGATCCTAATTCCTCTTTAAAAACTCAAGTGTGAGGTAAATTCAAATTTAATAATTCTTCATTCAAGTAGACCATTACACAGTAGGTACTTTCGAATCGTCGAAAATCTTAATTTTAACCACATGATAAACATACACATAATAATACAATACATAAAAAATACTCAAAATACATGTAGGTACATAATGTGACTACCACCGGTGTCGGAAGGTTGCTTACTGAGAAGACGCGGTAAGAAACTCAGCAGTTATTCTTTTGAATCGTCCAATGTTTTACAGGGCAAAGTGAATGTTTGAATAAACCAACAGAGTCATACAATTTTGACATGAAAATAAATAAAACAAAAAGTTAATAAGTAGGTAAGCGCGTAAATAAGTAAGTTAGGCTGAGTTTCCACCAGAGATGCGTTGAAGAGAACCTTTGTTCTTGGTATGCCCAAAACGCAATTGGTCTAAATCGCGTTTTGCCTAAAATTTTTTTTTCAATAGTTTTAAGACTAAGTCTATCAACTACCTATTTCGCATTAAACCTATTTCGCATTAAACCTATTTCGCATTAAACCTACTACGCCGTATACCTATTTAGCAGTCTGCCTTAGTCTTTATATGACTATATCGCGTTTCGCCTAAAAATGCAATTCAAGAGACAATAAAGAAAAGCCAATGTCCATTCCTATAAATAATACATGACATAACATAAACGGCCTATACAGGGTGTCCCAGGAAACCTGTACCAGCGGAAGTCTGTGTTTAGGGGACACTAATACCCATCGATTGGACCCCCATGTATGTTCAGCGAAATGTTATAGTTATGGTTGATGAGATATGGTTTTTTTTGGTTTATTTTTCGTTTTATTTATTTTAGATGTTTTTGGTTGTAACTTTTTCTGAGTGGTGTTTCCTTGTTTTTTTTTCTTGTCAGTATTGTGGTTGGGATATGTGCTATCCTAAAAAAATACAAAACACCTACATTCTAACTGAAAACAGCTCGAATTTCATATCAAAAGATGAAATTTAGTAGCAGATATTTTTGCACATAATTTAATTTAAAAAAAAAAACTTCAGCCATACTGAATGACTTCTTAGTAATCTTAAAAACTTTATGGATTCCTAAACTTTATAAGCTACAAAAAAAATACTACTTTATGGGGCATTTTTACGCGAAACTGGAGTTTAAACTTGTCATAGCCAACAACAGGGGAAGGAGAACAACCATTTCGTACCCAAAAATGAAAGTGCCGACCAGACAAAAATACTGGCATCCTATTGGAAATGACGCCTTGAAAGTTTCTTTTCAGCACAAGAACCGTCTACAATTAACCCTCAGACTGCTACTTGAGTTTGAAATTAAAAAAATATTATTATTTCCTAGGATTAATGGATGAATGGATTTCAGCTTGTGAGGTATCGTTAGATTCGTCTTTACTGTGAGAATGACACTGGGTATATCGAAATAAAAAAAACAAAATGGCGGATTTTTGGCGCTAAATTTAATGTTTTCACGCTCTGCAGCCTGAGCGACCAAGCGGGTTTTGGCTGGAAGGATTTTCACAGTAAAGACAAATCTAACGACACCTCACAAGCTGAAATCCATTCATCCAAAAAAAAAAAACAAAAAAAAACATATCTCCTAAACTATAACATTTCGCTGAACATACACGGGGGTCCAATCGATGGGTATTAGTGTCCCCTAAACACAGACTTCCGCTGGTATAAGTTTCCTGGGACACCCTGTATACGTCCCACTGCTGGGCACAGGCCTCACCTCAACTATGAGGTGGAACGAGCCATACTCCAACACGCGGGCTCAGTGCGGATTGTTGGTGGGGTGTAAGGTTAGTGAGCAACCTTAATGTCAGATCTTATCAAGCCGCCCTAAGGCCTCTGACTAGGCTTACTGACATTTAGCGACGTCAACCGGGACCAACTGTTTAACGTGCCTTCCGAAGCACGGAGATGCCCGAAATATACATCACTAAATTTCGGTCGGGTGGTCACCCATCCCATTTCCGACCCGGCGTGTGTTGCTTTACAACAGCGATCGTCGCCGATCACTGTCGCAACTGCGCCACGGGCACCTCATAAATAATAATAAATAAATAATTCAAAGTGATATTTAGTTAGCACCAATTTTACTCCACTAGCCAGTGAAAAAATGAGGCAGGACTATTGAAATCGAAAAAAAGATTACTTAGGTATATACAGATAGAAACATTTTTTTAAATAATTCTCAACCTGGAATACAAAAAATTAATTTGTTTGAAAAAAATAATTTAGATTTCGTTCATCATGTTCGAGGATCGAAACCTTAAAATGCTACGTTTAGAAATTTAGTCCTAAAGCGATTTAGTCCAAATGCGTTGTTGTCCATATGCGTTGTAGTCCTACAGCGTTTTAGTCCTAATGCGTTTTGGTCTTAATGCGTTGTAGTCCTACAACGTTTTAGTCTTAATGCGTTATAGTCCAATAGCAATGTAGGCTTTGTACCTTCTTAGACTAATTGCGTTTTAGGCAAACCAAGAACAAAGGAGCGATTCTATTGGTTCATATAAACACATTAATCGCAACGCATCTTTATTAGAGAAGGTGCAGAAGAAATAAAACAACTTTACGGATTCTACTCGCGGTCTTATACCTATTGTCTTTCATTTTCTAACCCGACGTTTCGATTCGACTATACTCGGATTTTTAATTGTAGTCAGTGAAATGACATTTTCAGTGTGGCAGGTTTTCAGTCCCAAATAAATAGTGATGTGGTAAATCGAGTTTTTACAATTAAAAGTTAGTCGACATTACAGCCTGGCAAAAAAGTCGTAGTAAATGACCACGTCCCACTTCCATATGTCCTTACTGGCAACACACACTGGTCAGACTTTCGTTTTGAGACATAGAGGTATTTCGGTAAACTGTATTTAGTAAATAGATTTTCAGTTTCAAAATGTTTTGTTTCTGTATTATATTATTTACAGGTAAGAATTTCGTTTATTAACAGGTCATACAACTGGAAAAGTTTGGGAGGATACAACAGTAGAATCTTCCATACAAGTGTTTTCTAAAGGTTTGACTACAGGCCTAAAGGGCCCAACCGGCAAAGGACGACGCCTTATAATTTCATATATAGGCAGTGATGAAGGTTTTGTAGATTCCGGTTTACTTATTTTTGAATCAAATAATAATAGTATGGACTATCATGAAGAGATGAATTCAGAATCGGAGTCGGAATCAATAGCAACCGTAACGAATAAAAACGTATATAATTACTTGTATTTTGCTGACTTTCAAGTGTTAATTCCCCTGAACCTCTTTGAACATTTTTTTTCCAGCTACGGTTATAATTTTTTAGTGAGATGTTTTAATATGGAGGTAGGGCCCATATTTCTTAAATCGTAATTATTTAATTCGTTTTGTACACCATTAAATATTTACAATTATTTAAAAAAGGCTTTGATACCTCATAAAATAAATAATGACTAAATATCTAAGTCTATTGATTGCCGAACGTCACTATTGTAGCGGGTCACCCTTTTTTGTATCAGTCACTGTTGAAGTTGTCATTTCGCTGACTACAATTATTAATCGTCGGTACTATACTTTACAGCAGGCGTGATCACGGGACACGGCTGGTTGTCTTACTGTAAAAAATAATAGCATTAAGGTTAAGCTTGTCTATGGATTCTTGTAAAGAAAATGGCAGCTTCCCCTCCTCCCGCGGATGATGAGGTTTCTAGTCTAAGGATTGTCTTTGGTTTGTAACCTAGGTTACGCTTTTGTTGATTGTCATTTGTCAAGTATTGTCAGGTTGGTTTTTATTTCATTGTGTCAACAATTATATTTAAAAAACATCCAAATTTCAATCTTGAGGATGGTTGGAATTTACCACTAGCTTGGGATCCTGTTATAGGTACGCTTGATCAATCCCAGAAGGCAGCACAATACTGTGAGGTCTCAAGATACGGTTATTTCGTACTGCGTGGATAGGAACATTTCCAATAATGTTAGTGGAAAAGACGGCAGTTATGTGTGGGTTGCTAAAAAAACGTACTGTTTTGTGACATATAACATCTTCCTGCCATCTCTACCAGATAAGTAAAGTAGTCGAAACGACGGGTTAGAAAATGAAAGAAAATGTGGCGTTTCGAAGTTTCGAACGCCTGTCAATTTTGAATGCTCTGGTGTCAATAATTTTCTGATAGCTTCATGAAAATACAATAATAATTTGTAAATATAAAACTGGGTTATTATTTCCCAAATTGGTGACCCCGACGTGATGGAACGTAATGTAAGCTATACCAAGATATCCGATTTATTGAAGAACAGAAGAGATACGATCTCGATGCTCTAGATTGTAAAGAGTTGGGCCACAGCGTAATCTGTCACGACTGCTACCTTTTGTGCCTGCCTTTCCTGCTGAAGGCGTTTCATGTTCGCCAACTGTGTTTTGCGCATCTGATGAAGAAAGCATGCAACCTATGAAGTTTTATCGGCGAGGGCAGATTTGTCAAGACTGAAGAAGCTTGCTGCTTTGAGAAGAAGTATCCAATTAATTTTTTCATTGTACTTGTAAACACGTTCCCATGGAGACAATGTAAGTTTTTTTTATAAATATTTTCGCCTTATGAGTTTATGATCTCCAAGGAGAATAAGATTGTAAAAACTTATTCATTGTTTTTGAAAAAAGAGTTCTTCCGCTCTAAGGCTTTAACACATTTTTGAGACGTTATTGTTCCTATTGCTGTAAATTACCAAACATGGCTGAGGCCGAACTACAGGTACGTTTGAGACAGTTGGAGCAGGAAAATGCTGCCCTTCAGCAGCAGTTGACAAAATCCTGTTCATCAATTGAAACAACTCCAGCGCTGGCAGTGTCTAGAGTCGCAATTAAACTACCATCATTTTGGTCCGACCGACCAGCCTTATGGTTCTCACAGGCAGAGGCACAATTTGACATTGCGGGTATCACAGCCGATTCTACAAAATTTAGTTACATTGTTTCGCAATTGGATGAAAAACTTGTAGTGGAGGTGGAAGACATAATTTCCAACCCTCCTGCACCTGAGCAAAAATATAGCACGTTGAAATATGCGCTTATACAGCGCCTTTCAATGTCCGAAGGACAGCGCGTGCGTCAGCTAATCAACGAAGAAGAACTAGGAGAACGTCGGCCTTCACAATTCCTACGACATCTCCGTTCTCTAGCTGGTACGGTGTTGACTGATGAAAAATTCCTATGTCACCTGTGGATGCGTCGTCTTCCAGCCTCTGTACAAGCCATCCTTGCCGCTCAATCTGGTCAGTCCTTAGACAATCTAGCTCACTTGGCGGATAAAGTTTGTGAAATTACCGCGCCCCAAAGTGTATTAAGCATCGCTCCAGCACAGCAACAGACTTTGGAAAAATTGCAAAGTAATATCGAGGAGTTAGCGTCGCAAGTTTCTGCCCTAGGTAAATCACATCATAACAGTCAACCCAGCAGAAAACAATCCTCCTTCCGCAAAATTAATGGGGAAACATTAAAATTGTGTTGGTACCATAAGAAGTTCGGTGCCAAGGCTACCAGGTGTACTCTACCATGCAGCTGGGAATCGGAAAACTCCCAGGACAGTCAGTATTAGCGGCAGCTGATTGCTCCTCACTTTCTGGCCGCCGACTGTTTGTAACAGATCAGACGTCAAAGCTCCAGTATTTAATTGATACTGGCTCTGACCTCTGCTGTTACCCTCGGCGCTTAGTAAAGGCTAGACGCATCGCCAGCAACTATTCACTCAGTGCTGCCAATGGAAGTACTATTAAAACTTACGGCACGATTACATTACATCTTGATTTAGGATTTCGCCGCGACTTCCATTGGAATTTCGTTGTGGCTGATGTATCTAGTCCAATAATTGGATCAGATTTTTTAAGCTATTACAACCTGCTTCCGGATTGCAGACACAAGCGTCTCATAGATGGTAAAACTGGCCGGTCTACATCAGCTTCATTGAGTCAATCTGAGCAACATAGCGTAAAAGCCGTATTTTTTGGTAATTCGTCTTATGCACAAGTCCTTGCCGAATTTCCAGATATAACACGACCCCCTGGACTGCCTCGTGTTATCAAACATAGCACAGTGCACCATATTCAGACGACACCTGGACCGCCCATTTCTTGTCGTTCTCGCCGTTTGGCACCTCAGAAACTTATTGCTGCCAAAAAGGAATTTGAGGAAATGGTCAGAAATGGCACCGCAAGGCCGTCTAAGAGTGCTTGGTCATCCCCATTGCATATGACGTTAAAAAAAAGATCAGTCCTGGCGTCCGTGCGGTGATTATCGTGCCCTGAACGCAAGAACAGTTCCTGATCGGTATCCAGTGCGCAACATTAACGATTTCGCCCATAATCTCTCAGGTGCCACTATTTTCAGCACCATTGACCTTGTAAAGGCATACAATCAAATTGCCGTGCGTAAGGAGGATATCGATAAAACCGCTATCATCACCCCGTTTGGCCTTTTCGAGTTCCCTTTTATGACCTTTGGACTAAGGAACGCTGGTCAAACATTTCAGAGGTTCATCGATGAGGTCACTCGGGGCCTTGATTTCGTTTTTCCTTACGTAGATGACATTTTGATATACTCAAAAGATGAGATCCTACATAAAAAGCACTTGCGGATTTTGTTCCAACGCCTGCTAGAATACGGCGTCGTTATTAACCCGTCCAAATGTGTGTTTGGTGCCAAAGAAGTGTTATTCTTGGGCTATTTAATTAGTGCTGAAGGAACTCGGCCACCCAAAGACCGAGTTAAATCCCTGTTGGATTTTCCTCCACCTAAGACTGTTCAGGGCATGCGACGTTTTCTCGGCATGGTGAATTATTACCGCCGTTTCGTCCCTCACGCCGCGCAGTTTCAAGCCCCCTTGATAAATGATTTGGTCTCTATTAACGGTAAAGGTGCGAAGCCATTTTTATGGACACCTGACCTTTTAAAACATTTCGAAGATTGCAAGGCTAGTTTATCAAACGCAACGCTGTTAGAACACCCCGTCAATGATGCACCTCTTGGCCTGTTTACAGATGCATCAAGTGTTCATATAGGTTCTTGTCTACAACAGCAAGTGGGGGATCATTGGCGGCCTTTAGCTTTCTTCAGCAAGAAACTGACAACTCAGCAAGCGCAATGGCCTGCCTACTATAGGGAGTTATTGGCGGTGTACGAAAGCGTACAGCATTTTCGACATATTTTGGAAGTCCAGCATGTGACTATATACACTGACCATAAGCCATTGCTCTATGCCTTTGTACAGCGTCGAGAGAAGCTTCCACCACCGCAGCTTAATCAGTTGTCTTTTATTGGACAATTTACAACTGATATTCAGTACATCCGAGGAGAGGACAATATTGTGGCTGATGCTATGTCTCGGGTTGACGCTATCGCCTTAGAACAGGACTATGAGGCACTTGCCAAATCGCAGGAGACGGATCGGGAACTTGAGGAATTACGTGGAAGTGACTCTAGTCTCAATCTCACTCCGGTAATTATTCCAGGCACTAACGTATCTGTTCTCTGTGACGTGTCTACTGGGAAACCTCGTCCATATCTGACCCCTCCATTTCGCCGCGCGGCGTTTGACAAGTTGCATAACTTGTCACACCCCGGTGTGCGTGCAACCACTCGGCTTTTGACTGACCGATTTGTTTGGCCTTCCATGAAAAAAGACTGTCGACGCTGGGCGCAAACATGTGAAGCATGTCAACGAAGTAAGGTGTCAAGGCATAATTCTGCTCCCCTTGGAATTTTCAATCAACCGTCTGGACACTTCGAGCATGTCCACATCGATATTATTGGACCCTTGCCTGTCTGCAACGACTACCGTTATTGTTTAACGGCTGTAGATAGAGTATCCAGATGGCCCGAGGTCTGGCCTATGCGATCCATTACAGCGGAAGAGGTAGCAGATACTTTTACTAGGGAATGGATATCTCGATTTGGGGTTCCATCTATTATTACAACTGATCAGGGTACGCAATTTGAATCAGACTTATTCCGTCGACTCATGCAACAATTCGCCACCAAGCGGATCAGAACCACATCGTATCACCCGTGCGCTAATGGCATGATAGAGCGAGTACATCGCCAGTTAAAGGCAGCTCTCATGTGCCACAATGACACCTGGGTGCGTTCCCTCCCAATTGTCCTGCTTGGTATGCGAACTGCTCTCAAAGAAGATCTTGGAGCTACCGCTGCAGAGATGCTGTACGGCGAAACTCTGCGTTTGCCAGGAGAGATGCTGACTCCAGTAATGAATGAACAATTAGTAGACCCAGCTGATTTTGTGGTTCAATTGCGACGTAAAATGTCAAATGTGCGTCCTGTTATCGCCTCTAGGCACTGCAAGCCGCATTCCTTTGTTTTTAAAAGGAAGTCGACCACCTCTCATGTATTCTTACGAGACGATACGGTTCGACGCCCATTGCAACCTCCCTACACTGGACCATTTCATATTATAAGTCGTTCAGAGGATGGCCAAACGTTGACATTAAATATTAAGGGTAGGGAGGTTGTTGTGAGTGTTGATCGGGTAAAGCCTGCATTCACTGAGAATGACTCAGTAGAACCCTCAACTCGAACACATCAGCGCGTCATTCCGGTTTCTGGCGATTTTTCTGCATCACAACCTGCCACTCCTGCTGCTACTGTCTCTAAACAACCTTTCGTTACTAGATCTGGCCGTGTCGTTAAACCAAATAAAAACAATGGGTTCTTTTATTTTTCATAATGATTATAAATAAGTATTGTTTTTTTTCTCTTAACCGTCTCCGTGGGGGGGTGGTGTGGCGTTTCGAAGTTTCGAACGCCTGTCAATTTTGAATGCTCTGGTGTCAATAATTTTCTGATAGCTTCATGAAAATACAATAATAATTTGTAAATATAAAACTGGGTTATTATTTCCCAAAAAAATATAAGACCGCGAGTAGAATCCGTAAAGTTGTTTTATTTCGATGTATAGTATTCGCGGTAATATTAGAAAACATTTGCGATTTGCGTTTGTGAATTCCGGGGTATAACTTTCAATCCTCTCAAAAATACCTTATTTATTTATTTATTCATTTATTTACATTATAAACTAACAGCTATATATAGCCAACACGCTTATAAGTTAGAGTTCTTTCATTAACAAAACCAAAAACTTCCTGTCCCAAATCAATCCCATTCAGTAATACTTGGCTTCTGCAACCAGCTGGCGTGCCAAGCGTCTCTGAATGAGGATGACCACCTCTGTTACCTGTCACACGTGATGGGTGGTGGGCACGGCAGGCGGCAGGCCAAAATGTTAATTGATGGAGTGGTTCGCTCACCAATCACAGGGTTGGAATATTTATAGTGTCACAAACAACGCAAGACTGAATAATGAGGTGCAGGTATAGCGGTTCTCGCAAACATCATAATATAATCGAAAAAAAAAGAGCCAAAACCAATGATGTTATACTTAATAAAAGAGTACTTGTGCTAAAAAAGTGGCACCTAATATCAGAACTTTTCGTGTACCTAAGCAAAGCTTTGACAGTATTGACAGTTTGAGACGACACTTCGCAACATGCATCTGTCTCGTTTACGCTGTAACTAGTAAATAATCGTACTGTCTTGTACCCACGTTATAACACGGTCAAATTAACTACGTCGTACCCCGTGGACAATTTGTGACTTCGCGTCAGTACTGACATAACAACAACAACAACCTCCCAATGATATTACAAAAAAAAGACGTTAACTCCTTTTTTTGTAATATCATTGGTAGAGATCGTCTAGCTCTAGACTATAATGACGCGCCCTCCTTTGCATCTACGCGTAGAAGCTAGCACTCTACCTATCATGAAGTAAAATAATTGCATCAAAATTACGTTTGTTGTATCGCACGGTATCAAAGCCCTTTTTGATACCTACTTTCTTTTTATTGAATTACCTACTTATTCATTTTCAAAGGTAAGACACAAATACATATCCTGCGTTATAGTTATAGCTGCAACGGAAACACATAATTTGTGAACATTTCTGTATCACACAACACAATCGTGTCACAACAAAAATTGTGTGTGTGTTTGTGTGACAGACAGCGGAAGCTTAGGAAAAAGGGTTCTTCACCTCTTGAGGTACGCAAGCCTTAATAAGTCCCACTGCTGGGCACACGCTTCACCTCAACAGATGAAATCGGACAGACAGATCAGATGACAGATGATGATGATATGATAGCAAGCCTAAAACCTTCGACTAGGTTTACCGACTAACTGATGTTGCCAGCATCACCTGGGACTAACTGCTCAACGTGCCTTCCGAAGCACGGAGATGCCCGAAAAATACATCACTAATTTGCGGTCGGAATGGTCCCATCCCATTTCCGACCCGGCGTGTGTTGCTTTACAACAGCAATCGTTGACGATCACTGTCACAACTGCGCCACGGGCACCTAAATAAATACCAAGTATTAAATACTACCTCAAAACATCTCATCTCAGTTTTAAAATAATCCACAGCTTATTAGCCGCGCTCCGTTTACCCCAACCGACCCGTTCTAGCTACCGTTCGGCTTAGATAGCTTTGGTAAATTACTAATTGGGTTGCCTTTGATGTATTTTTGTAATCGGACATTAAAAAGTGGACAGTTTCGGAAAATAGGTAAACAAATTAATTTGTTTATTTATTTATTTTACTTGAAGTAATTGAAACGGCTTGTAAGCCAATGACAGTAATTAAGATACGATTGAGCATTCTTATAAGTCCCATGTTAAGAGACCACGTATCAAATCCATAAACAAGGAATTACTGGGTAAAACACCTCTATTGGATGGAACTTCGTCTTTAGGCACAAAGGTACTTAGGTATATTGGAAGAAAAAACAGCAAAAATATGTATATTAGCCCTGGGACATACACTAAGATTGGCAAATGGGGCAGAAGACCCCAGGGAGGACCCCTGTATCGGTCTTAAGGACTTCCATCAAGATTAAGATAAGTATGAACCATTTCTAGGCAGGCTTTTCATTTGAACAAGTGAGCCTATTATACTTTCTACTTTATTTAAATGATAAAACAATTGCAAAGAGTATTGCCCCCTTATTCATAAATACGAACGCAACGCTAAAGCATAGTTTAAGCATTTGACGTGTTGTGTCATTTACCCTCGAATTTACAAACGACAATCAACGCTGAGCATGCGCTCACGCTCGTGCTGTCCCTTTCAGTTCTATTGACATTTCACGGGACAGCATGAGCGCGTGCTTAGCGTTATTTGGCGTTTGTGAATTCGGAGGTTACTCGCAAATGGCAGCAGCAAGAATGACAGTGACAAAGCGTTACTAAATTTAAAATGTTGTTGAGGAGCTGTTTAAGTTTTCATGAATAAGGGGGTAGTCTCGATGAATACTTTAATACCTACTATAGTTTTGAAAATATAGACTAGGTTCCGATTGACTAACAATACAGACAGCCCAGTGCGATTTTTCTCAGTCGCATTCACGAACTCGAATACGTTTCGGCGTTCTCGGGACACTATCCAAAATCCAATTTGTAGATCTTTCCCTCTTCACATTAAACGAACTTTATAAATAAATCTCCCAACTACTAAAGAATCCCTTCAACATAATTTTATGTGATATCATGCAAACTTGACAGATTTATGTTAGAACAATCACAATATTTAACGACAGCGACAAAACGGTACACGAAAATAAAAAGATGTCGCCTTCGGATGCTGAGCCGGTAGTAAATTCAGTTTTATGTGAAATTAAGATGTCTGTAATATATTCGAGTGTTTATTGACGGGGTGTTTCTATTTTTGAGGGAAGGCTGGCTACACACGTCGGGAATATAGGAAGGAATTAAGCGATGTTTAGATAAATGTCAAAACAAAGGAGTTTTAATTGCAAAACTAGCAATCCGGACTGACAGTCTTTCTGTCAAATTCTTCACTAGATGTGAAAAACAAAAAATAAAAAAGAGTATTTTGACAAACAACCACAAAACATACACTTGGGTAAGTCACTGTCAGTACGTGTTTGAACAGCTAAGAAACCCAGAAACATATTCAGAAAAAAAATTTTTCGTCAATTGCCTTGTTTAAGGTTCCGTATTCAAATATTCTCCTAAGTATTCCAAAAGGAGACAATTCTAAAAAAATAAAAAACATGAAAGTTTCATTCGCTGACTACTATATCCCAAACGGGATGGCCAGAAGCACGTTGAATCTTGCCGTCATGGTGAACGGAACATTCAGAAGCCCACAACTCGCTGAGCAAATCTGAACCCAACGTGGTTGTGCAAAATACAGCCGTCCTTCGGTTTTCTTGGGTCTCTTATCGGTGTTTTCCATTACCGGAGACTTGACCTCAAATTGTACAATGAATACAAAGTGGCCAGCCTTACTCATGAGCTCCGCTATTTTATTACGGTGGGCGCCAAAACTCACTTCGCTCGTGGTAAGTTTACTTTAAAATTCAATTTCTTTGCAATTGTGGTCGTTTGAGAGAAAAGAACTGAGCCAAATAACATGTTTTAATTATTTACATACAAAATGAGAGAAAATACTAACGCTCCACTTTGAGACGCGTAATGATGATTGAAGTAACCGCGAAGCACCGAAATGTGCAGTAATGTCCGCCAGAATACCACCCCAGTGCTTAACCACTCATTAAGTCAACCACGATGGTCCGTTTTTGTTACGCTCGTGATATAATTCGTTCGTTTTTGCTTATAATAAAATAATGCCTTTCGAAATATTGCAACAACGTCCACGCCTGGCCTAATCTCAGCTAATTCATCGTAGCTTTGTTCAGCCAACATTTTATATACCACTCATACCACCGAGATCTGAGGCTCATTAAATGTTTTACCATAAATTACTAAGTAGATTTTGATTCCGAATTTTAATTGGGACATTTTTATTACGAAATGTCTTCCTATCATTACTTTGAGTGATTTTCTTTTGTTTTTTCTTGTTCTAACAAGAACAAAGGAACTTTTTACAAGTACCTACTTTCCTTTGTGCACGTGGCTTTCATGTGTCAGTGGATCGGCAACGCACGCCGGGTCGGAAATGGGATGGGTGACCATCGCTACCGCAATGTTATTATAATAAAAAGACGTATCTACGTCTTTTTATTATAATAACATTGCGGTTGCGTCAGTACTGACATAATCTATACTATATCTATAGTATAGATTATGTCAGTACTGACGCGAAGTCAAAAAATGCCCCCTGGCGACCTATAATTTGACCGTGTGTTAAGATAACATGATTATTTACTAGAGCGTAACGAGACAGTCTAACGTAACTGTCAATGCTTTGCCCAGGTTGTCGAAGTCCTGATTTCGGGTACCTCTGTGCTTTAGCAAGACACTTTAAGCAGTTGGTTGGGATGAGGCTGACATCACTAGATGTCAGTCGTGAGGACTATTCGGAGGCCTAAAGACGCCTTGATAACATCTGATGGTAAGGTTTATCAAAAACCTTACACCCCTACTTGTCATTAACATAACATAAATTGCCCATTTAAGCTGCTGGACCCAGGCCTCACCTCAACTATGAGGTGGAACGAGCCATACTCCAACATGCGGGTTGTTGAAGGGGTGTAAGGTTAGTGAGCAACCTTAATGTCAGATGCTATCAAGCCGCCCTATGGCATCTGACGAGGCTTAACGACTGACATCTAGCGACGTGAACCGGGACCAACTGCTTAACGTGTCTTCCGAAGCACGGAGATATCCGGAAATTACATCACTAAATTTCGGTCAGGGTGGTCACCCATCCCATTTCCGACCAGGCGCTGCTTTACAACAGCGATCGTCGCCGATCACTGTCACAACTGCGCAACTGCACCTCATACCTACAAAGCATTATTTTAGTACCCGATTTAAAACTACCATTCAGGGCCAGATAGTCCCATAATCAAGTAAAATAGATACTAAAACGTGACACGTCCATATCTCTATACTATTTATAACCCTCCCCTATAACACGGCAGAGTGGCGTCCCCCTTAATTGCTTTTAAAGTGATCTTTCAGTGCCCCCAGGGGAAGTCCCGTCGCAACAAATTAGCCACTTTACTCGCTATGTGCAGAGAGGGGTAACTCTATGTAGCATTCCAAAATGGGAGGGCAATTCAGAACAGAGTTATCGTACGATTCGGTAAATTTCCTCAAATTTCAAACCCATTTTTAATACGCGGTGTGTCAATATTCTCTTAATAATAAGATGCCATTGGATTTAACACATACAAAATACTAGCGCTTTCGCTGATCAAGCGATTTACTAGAATTAAATGAAAGTTACCGAATCGTACGATAACTCGGTTGTGAATCGCTACCCTGGCAGGTTTGCAAAGTTTTCTCGATCGCGAAAGTTGGACAACCGTTGTGGAAGTAACATATCCGCGTTTATACTTACAGTCAATCATCTATACTTATAATAAAAATCCGTAGAGAGACCAATTCTGTACATGAAATATATTTAAAAAATAACTATCAAGGCGTGATTAGGGACCGCTACTGATGCCGAAAATGCAATCAGTAAAATTTTTGTCTGTCTGTCTGTCTGTCAGTCTGTCTGCTGTATATTCGTTATAGAAACAAAAACTACTCAACGGATTTTAACGAAATTTGGCACAATTATTCTTCATACTCTTGGGCAGGTTATAGTATACTTTTCATTATGCTACGATCAATAGAAGCAGAGCAGTGGAGGGTAATATTGGGAAATCGGGAAATGTTGCTCCATTTTTTACACGTAAAAACTACTGGATGGATTTAAATGAAACTCTACAGTAATATAGCTTATGCATCTGAATAAGACATAGGCTACAATTTATAAAGATATATCACTTTTTTTTAACTCAAGTCCACGCGGACGACGAAGTCGCGGGCGGCCGCCAGTTATAATAATAAAAAAGTAAGTAGACAGGTTGTTGGCGACAGACCTTTTTTTTATGTTTACATGTTTTTATAAAAGTATTTTTAGATATTTGATTTTGGAACAATCTTTTTGTTTCCTTTTTGGAAGTTTGTAATTTTGTTTTAGTGCTTGTCTAGATATGGTGAAGTGATGTGTCTATTGTAGGAAAATTGTTGTGAATCTATAATATAAAAATGAATCGCAAAATGTGTTGGTAAGCGCATAACTCAACAACGCCTGGACCAATTTGGCCAAATCTTTTTTTAAAATGTTCGTTGAAGTTCAAGGATGGTTTTTACGGCAAGAAAAATAGTTGTGGAAAAACAGTGGTCCACGCGGACGAAGTCGCGGGCAAAAGCTAGTTTCTAATAAATATTTTGTGTAATAAGAACGTGCGTTTCCCTCCGTCGCCAGACTGCTGCCCTGCCTGCCCTTAGGTAACTTCACCCTTTTTATTGGTCCTTCTCCCGGTGTAATTATCAGTAAAATTTTCAAAACCTTTCCTTTTTACCTTACTTCTTACTTCTCTTCCTAATTAATTATGGTGAAGACCAGAAGCATGGCAGCGGTCCCTACGGAGGGACCCGGAGACTTGCAACCTAGCAGCTCTTTGCATGGCTCACGCCATTCTTCTTCGTCGCTTCGGGCGCAGAGATTGGCTCTAGAAGCGGCCCATGCACGCCGGTTAGCCGAAATAGAAGCGGAACGTGAACGCGCTGCCGCAGAACGTGAGCGTGCTCTCATAGAACGTGAGCGTGCTGTCGCCGATGAACGCGATCGTATCGCTGCAGAACGCGAACGCGCTGTAGCAAATTTGGAGTTGCAAGCTGAATTGGCAGCGCTAGAGGACACCGGAAGTTCACAGTCCTTCAGGAGTTCACGTATAGAAAGGTGGGTATCGCAATCAAAAAGCACATGCTCAAATACTGTTTTCAATCTGCAGGCGGATACGGAGCCCACTGGCCATGAAACTCCCAGGCTAATTCAAGCAATGCCTACAACGTTGCTTGAGGGGCGCGAGCGTGTGCCGTCAACCTGCGCCGCCGGCCCAGCAGCCGCGGCGCTCGAACACGCGCCCGCCTTTGCCCCGGCCTGGACGCCCGGAGCCCTGCCTATGGGGCGCGAGCGTGTGCCGTCAACCTGCGCCGCCGGCCCAGCAGCCGCGGCGCTCGAACACGCGCCCGCCTTTGCCCCGGCCTGGACGCCCGGAGCCCTGCCTATGGGGCGCGAGTGCGTGCCGTCAACCTGCGCCGCCGGCTCTGCAGCCGCGGCGCTCGAACACGCGCCCGCCATTGCCCCGGCCTGGACGCCCGGAGCCCTGCCTATGGGGCGCGAGTGCGTGCCGTCAACCTGCGCCGCCGGCTCTGCAGCCGCGGCGCTCGAACACGCGCCCGCCATTGCCCCGGCCTGGACGCCCGGAGCCCTGCCTATGGGGCGCGAGTGCGTGCCGTCAACCTGCGCCGCCGGCTCTGCAGCCGCGGCGCTCGAACACGCGCCCGCCATTGCCCCGGCCTGGACGCCCGGAGCCCTGCCTATGGGGCGCGAGTGCGTGCCGTCAACCTGCGCCGCCGGCTCGGCAGCCGCGACGCTCGAACACGCGCCCGCCTTTGCCCCGGCCTGGACGGCTGGAGCCCTGCCTATGGGGCGCGAGCGTGTGCCGTCAACCTGCGCCGCCGGCCCAGCAGCCGCGGCGCTCGAACACGCGCCCGCCTTTGCCCCGACCTATACCTTAGCTTCGAGGCTAGGAGCCTTGCCAACAGTCACATTTGCACCGGCTTCCAATCACATTTACACTAACCCAGATACACCCACTGTAGGTACACACCACAGTTTGAAATGTAACAATAATAAGACTTTTAGCACTGATCTTAACACTTCCCACGAAGAGCGACCCAGTGACATTCTCAAACTGGCTGAGGTCATAAGTGGCCTCGCCAGTAATAACAGCGCAAGGGTAAGTGTAGAAGTTAAACTGCCTTTATTTTCTGGTTTGCCTACGTATTGGTTAACTTTTAAGTCAGCTTATTTAAATTCCAAAAAATCTTTCACGGCAACAGAAAATATAGGCCGGCTTAATAATGCCCTCCGTGGAGCCGCTCGTGATGCAGTGGTTTCTCTTCTGGCGCTCTCACAAGACCCAGATGAAATCATGACTGCTCTGCAGGAGCAGTTCGGTAGGCCGGAGCTCCTGATACGTCATTTAGTATCAGAGGTGAAGGCTATGCCCAGATTACCAGCATCTCTGGATGGTGGCAGGGAACTCCATCAACTTGCTTGTGTGGTACGCAACTGTGTTCACACCATTAAAATGATGAATTCTGTGGAGTTTCTTGCCTCACCAGAGCTGCTGCACAATCTGCTTGTCAAGTTGAACCCACTGTTGCGTGAGAAATGGGTAGATTACGCTCATGCTAACTCGAACCCAAACTCATTTAAATTGGAGCTATTTTCATCTTTTCTCACGCATCAGTCAAGTGTTCATTTACAATTTGGCATAATCGATGACGGCACGCGAAGGTCCATAGACAAAGCTCATTCGCATGCCATAGTCGACACCACAGATAACCTAACTAATGCTAGCAATGCTTGTTATGTCACTTCGTTTAAGACCGCCTTAAAAAAGTCAAAAAATAGAGTAAACCCTACTGTCAATTCCACAGACAGTTCGGTTAATTCGAAACAGTTCATGACAGCGCCACCTGACGTAGCTTGTTGTTACTGCGAAAAGATCATTTTTTGGCAAGGACACTACCAGCCGCACTACCAGTAGTGTCGTTGCCAAAAGAACGACACTACTGGATGAAATTGTACTGTCAACACAAGTAAATAGCACCCTCAGTCCCATAGGATCCACTATTTCGATCCACCAGTGGATCGAATAGCACGCCGGAGTTCACTGTGATCCACCAATTGTCTCGGTGGATCCTATGATACTTTCATCGTCCAATATGCTCCACCAGTGGATCGAATATAGTTCTGGGAATTTGTAAGAATTCACCACTGATGTCTAGGGAATAATTTATATGGGTACATAGGGTCCACTGGAATCTAGGTTAGACTAACGTAATGGTACTAACGCATGAAGATAAAATATTGGAGCTAATAAAGGAAATTACTCTGTTTATTCACACTTGACTTGTGATATCAGGTAAGAATTTTTATTCGTAGTAGTTCCAATATAGCATGAAGCCCTAGTACCTATATAAATTATTCCCAAGACATCAGTGGTGGATTCTTACAAATTCCCAGAACTATATTCGATCCACTGGTGGAGCATATTGGACGATGAAAGTATCATAGGATCCACCGAGACAATTGGTGGATCACAGTGAACTCCGGCGTGCTATTCGATCCACTGGTGGATCGAAATAGTGGATCCTATGGGACTGAGGGGATCGTTCTCGCTGTGGATGTCTTTTTTAGTTATACCAATGGAGTCGAGGTGGTAATGTTCCTTAACCAAAGACTCCAGTTGCGAGACTGAGCTGTGGTAAATAGCTTCGACGGGCTTACCATTGAACTTCCCGAACACCGTCCACCCTAAAGCAGTCTGGATTGCGGCAGGTTGGTCTCTGGCGCCACGCCTTATGTTGCGAGGAAGCGAAAGAAACCAGTTATCTGTACCGATTATCATCAAAGGCTTAGTTTCTTCGTAGCTTAACTCTACGGCGAGGTCCTGGAGATAGGGATACTTTTCCAATTCCCTGGCACAGACGCTTTGACCAACTATCCCCAAATTGGGAATAGAGCGAACATTGTTTATAGGGAAAGTCTCGTGAGAGAACTTACCCTTGATGCGGAGATCAACATATGTCACCTCTGAATCCCTCGAGAGACCACCAACGCAGTTGACCCTGATTGTACCTTTCACACCTTGAGCTCCAATAGCTTCAGCTACTTCCTGATCAATGAGGGTCACAGTGGAGCCATCGTCTAATAACGCATGTATATTCATCTCACCCTTTGGCCCAGTTACCGTCACAGGAAGCACCTTCAGCAATAGCTTCAATGGCTGATGTGGTGGCGGTGACGTAGGCTGCGAATCATGGGCGTGAGTTACGGTAACAGATCCCAACGGTAGCGGCTTTGTATCTCTGTGAAGTAACATATGATGATAATTTTTGGCATTGCAATCCGCTTTTGTGCAATTGCCCTTACATTTTAGATAGAAATGTCCACCTCGTTTAAGGGCCGGCGCCCACTTTCGGCATCGGCACGCTTCAGGATTTTAAGGTGGCAAATAGCAATATACTTTAACATTATAGCAATAAAGTAGAAATTTCCGTGATGTGTTCTCGTAGAAACAAAATGCATTTGTTCTGTTTCTGTTTCGGCATTTTCTACTTTATTGCCATTATGTTAGAGTATATTACTATTTGCCACCTTAAAAGCCTGAAGCGTGCCGATGCCGATAGTGGGCGCCGGCCCTAAGACACCTTCGGCATATTTTATTTTCACTTGCCCAACTCCATCTATCAGCCACAGAAAGAACCCTAAACTTCTCACATTCAGCAACGTTATGTCCAATCTTTTCCATTTTTTGGCAAGGACACTACCAGCCGCACTACCAGTAGTGTCGTTGCCAAAAGAACGACACTACTGGATGAAATTGTACTGTCAACACAAGTAAATAGCAATTGGTCCAACGTTGCCTTTTAGAACATAATGTTGAGTTCCCAGAAAGTTGAATCTCAAAATGTTGAATTCTCAAAATATTGAATCTGATACTGTTGAAAAACAAATGAATGCCGTAAAAACAAATGAATATCGGAAAAACAAATGAATGCCATAAAAACAAATGAATATCGGAAAAAGAAGTGAATGCCGTATTCAAAGGCAACGTTGGACCAATTGCGAATTGGACGAATCGCGAATTGGACGAATCGCGAATTGGACGAATCGCGAATTGGACGAATTGCGAATTGGACCAATCGCGAATTGGACTAATCGCAAATTTTCAATTTTTTGACGATTGGACCAATCGCGAATTGGACCAATCGCGCCTAAACGAAATAAGTTTGCTTTTATTTAGTTATAAATATAAAGGGCTATATTTCTTAAAATAGCGTTGCTATTTCCCTCAGTCCCATAGGATCCACTATTTCGATCCACCAGTGGATCGAATAGCACGCCGGAGTTCACTGTGATCCACCAATTGTCTCGGTGGATCCTATGATACTTTCATCGTCCAATATGCTCCACCAGTGGATCGAATATAGTTCTGGGAATTTGTAAGAATCCACCACTGATGTCTTGGGAATAATTTATATAGGTACTAGGGCTTCATGCTATATTGGAACTACTACGAATAAAAATTCTTACCTGATATCACAAGTCAAGTGTGAATAAACAGAGTAATTTCCTTTATTAGCTCCAATATTTTATCTTCATGCGTTAGTACCATTACGTTAGTCTAACCTAGATTCCAGTGGACCCTATGTACCCATATAAATTATTCCCTAGACATCAGTGGTGAATTCTTACAAATTCCCAGAACTATATTCGATCCACTGGTGGAGCATATTGGACGATGAAAGTATCATAGGATCCACCGAGACAATTGGTGGATCACAGTGAACTCCGGCGTGCTATTCGATCCACTGGTGGATCGAAATAGTGGATCCTATGGGACTGAGGGGAACGACCCTTCAACGGGCCCTAAAGATTCTTGAGGAAACTTCCCGGCGCCTTCCATCAGGAAGGTTTGAAACTGGATTGCTTTGGCGTGCAGATATAACGAACATTCCTAACAGCTATAACTTAGCTCTGTCCAGGCTTATTAGTTTGGAAAAGAAGTTCGATAAGGATAAGTGCTACGCCGAAGCTTACCGTCTGTATGTTGCGGAAATGGTGAAGAAAGGGTATGCAGAGGCCTGCACAAACTTACCTCCGTTGGGAACCTTGTGGTATCTGCCACACTTTGGTGTATACCACCCCCAAAAACAAAAGTTGAGGTTAGTGCATGATGCCGCTGCCAAGTGTTCTGGAGTCAGCCTGAACACACTTTTACTGCCTGGTCCAGACCTTTTGCAGCCATTATTAGGTATACTAATGCGTTTTCGAGAAGGTGCAACAGCTCTCAGCGGGGACATCAGAGAGATGTTCCCGCAAACCAAGATAAGGGAGGAAGATAAAGACGCTCAGCGCTTTCTCTGGAGATCTGATCCATCGTTACCTGTTGAGCAGTTCAGGATGTCGTCTATGATTTTCGGGGCCGCATCCAGTCCGTGCACGGCAATTTTCTTGAAAAATAAAAACGCCATGGAGCACCAAAAGGACTATCCTGAAGCGGCAGAGGCTATCATCAGGGACCACTACGTAGACGACTATCTGGGCAGTGTCGATGATCCCAAGCAGGCAGCTCGCTTAGCCTGCGACATCGTAACAGTCCATGCTGCGGCTTGCTTGGAGATGCGCTCTTGGGTATCCAACGACCCTGAGGCTCTCTCATTGCTCAAGCCCGAGTTGCGTGCTGTCAACGCGTCCGTAGTGGGCCTTGGACCATTGTCCTCTTCCTTTCCGAATCAGGTACGGATCCTGGGTGTGGCCTGGAACATTGCCGGCGACACTCTGAGCTTTAGGAAATCTGGCCAGCTCCCAGATAAACTCACCAAGAGGGTAGTACTTTCTCACCTAATGCAGGTATACGATCCTCTTGGTTTTCTAACGCCTGTCGTTGTAGCTGGCCGTATCCTTTTTCAGGATACCTGGAGAACGGGCTTAGATTGGGACGAGGAGCTGCCTCTTTCTGCTAAAGAAAAATGGTGGGCTTGGTTCGCGACTCTGGCTGACATTTCGGCAACTCTTAGTATCCCGCGCTGTTACCGAACCAGTCCACCGCTAGAGAGTCAGCTCCACGTCTTGGCGGACGCCAGCGAGCTAGCATACGCGTGCGTGGCTTTCTGGCGTTTTCTTAAAGAGGACGGTTCCATTCAGCTGGCCCTCATAGGTGGTAAAGCTCGTCTGGCTCCTTTAAAGCCCGCTTCTATACCGCGTTTGGAGCTTCAAGCGGCTTTAATGGCGACTCGTTTTGCAACCTACATTTTGGAGGCTCACCGCATAGTTGCATCGAAAGTGTATTTTTGGTCTGATTCACAAACAGTGTTAAAGTGGTTGCGAAGCGATGCTCGCTCATTCAAGCCGTTTGTGGCTCATCGGGTTGGAGAGATATTGGAGACATCAAACGTTGCTGATTGGCGTTATGTCCCATCGGCCTTAAATGTGGCCGACGATGCAACTCGAGGTCAATGCTCGCTTTCGGAAAGCTCCCGCTGGTTCACGGGCCCAAAATTCTTATACTTGCCACCGGATGGCTGGCCTTGTGAACCTGCAACTGCTATCGCGCCAGTTCTCGAGGAACTTAAAACTGAGCACGCATTAACTTTCTTATTGACTGAGCGACCTCAATTACCATCTCCTGTTGTAGCAAACTACAACCACTTCAGCAGGTGGAGTCGCTTAGTCAGAGCCACTGCTCGAGCGCATTGGTGCGCCAAACGTTTTAGATCCCTTTCGGCCAATTCCCAAAATTCTAATTCTAATCGTGTAGCCTCCGGGGTTTCTCCCGCAGGTTTAGACCCTCTGTCAGCTGGAGAAATTCAGGAGGCTGAAAAACATCTGTTTCTCAGGTCTCAGCTAGATTGTTTTAGCGAAGAGTTTCTGAGACTGCGTGCATGCCTTCCCCCAACCAATCAGGGAAAACTCAAAGGTTTAACCTTATCGTTGGGAGAAGATGGGTTGATGCGATTGGATGGACGAATACGCGCAGTCCTAGAAGCTCCTGCGCAGGAGGTTAACCCCATTGTTTTAGATGGAAGACATCCAATAGTAAAGTTACTAATTGACCATTACCACCGCAAATTTGGTCATGGTAACACCGAGACTGTGGTTAACCTTCTGCGTGGTCAGTTTTATGTGTTGGCCTTAAGGCCTAATGTTAAATCTGTCGCCAAACGCTGTTGTTTTTGCAGGACCAGAAAACTTCTTCCCTCTGTGCCCCGGTTTGGTGACCTTCCCGGTGAGAGATTGGCTCATCATCAACGCCCATTTACATACACTGGCTTAGATTATTTTGGACCGGTGGAGGTGACTGTCGGGCGTAGACGGGAGAAGCGTTGGGTCGCCCTCTTCACATGTCTCACCACCAGGGCTGTCCATCTCGACATCGTCGGAAGCCTGTCAGCGGACTCTGCCATCTTAGTGCTGCGCCGGTTTATTGCGCGTCGAGGATGCCCCGCCAGGATCATCTCTGACAACGGGACAGCTTTCGTCGGTGCAGCCAATCAACTGGAAAGAGTCTTCGACTTTGCCGCGGGTCAGAAAATGGAATGGGCATTCATTCCACCAGCTGCGCCTTCAATGGGAGGCTCCTGGGAACGATTGGTGCGGTCTGTGAAGGTGGCACTTTCGGCTACGCTTAAAGAAAAGGCGCCAAGAGAAGAAATGTTAACAACCTTGTTGCTGGAAGCGGAAGCCATAGTTAATTCGCGCCCTTTAACCCACGTTCCTGTAGACCCCGAATCACTGCAGGCGCTAACTCCTCTCCATTTTCTGTTGGGTACACCATCAACCGAAGTCGCTCAACCTGGGTGTGACGCAGACCTATGCCGCCGAGTCCACTTCAAGAAGGTTTTAAGAATGGCTGAAGGCTTTTGGACCAGGTGGCTGCGGGAATATCTGCCAACACTTATTCCCAGGACAGCTGGGTCGTCCCGTTCGCCCGCTCAAGTTGGTGATCCTGTGCTGGTGGTCGACCAGAACCTGCCACGAGGAACATGGCCCCGAGGGAGAGTGACGCGTATATTCACCGGACCAGATGGAGCAGCCCGCGTGGTGGACATTCAAACAAGCAAGGGATTACTAAGGAGGCCGTTGCGCAAGGTAGTGCCCTTATTACTGGAGCAGGGCACTCAAGACCACGGCGCACCGGCACTGTCGCCTTGTTAGATTGGTGCTTTGCACCGGGGCGTGGCATGTTGGCGACAGACCTTTTTTTTATGTTTACATGTTTTTATAAAAGTATTTTTAGATATTTGATTTTGGAACAATCTTTTTGTTTCCTTTTTGGAAGTTTGTAATTTTGTTTTAGTGCTTGTCTAGATATGGTGAAGTGATGTGTCTATTGTAGGAAAATTGTTGTGAATTTCTAATAAATATTTTGTGTAATAAGAACGTGCGTTTCCCTCCGTCGCCAGACTGCTGCCCTGCCTGCCCTTAGGTAACTTCACCCTTTTTACAGGTTATGTCAGTACTGATGCAAAGTCAAAAAATTTCCCCTGGCGTACAAACCTATAATTTGACCGCATGTACTAGATAGTATGATTATTTACTAGAGCGTCAACGAGGCAGAGACACATGTTGCGCAGTGTTGTCTCAAACTGTCAATGCTTTGCTCAGGTGGCCGAAGTCCTGAGTTCGAGTGACACTTTTTTATCACAAGTAACCTATCTACGTGTATTTTATTATAACATCATTGGATATGGGTATGTATGCAAGTTTTCTCGATCGAGAAAGTTGGACGAACTCCGAGGTGGCAGTAACATATTCGCGTTTATACTAAAGTCACTATTCATAAAAACTAAAACAGCTCTTCAACATCACGTTACCTTTTGTATCACTCTGTTCCTTTCATTCTTGTTGCTGCCGCCATTTGCGAGCAAGTGACCAAGCGCTACAAAACTTATTGTGATGTTGAAGCGCTGTTTGAGTTTATGAATAAGGGGGTTACAGTGGTGACCGGTAGTTGGAAATTCTCGCACTTAACACGAGTGCGTTATTCTTCGCTTCTTGATGCGTTTGATGCATGTTTAGCCGCCTCTTTACAACTTTAAATTGTAGTTTAATGGAAAGATAGAGCATTCGCCATTTTTTAAATTACTAAACCGCTCAACGAACACGACACTCGATGTTTCGTCTTAAAAGAAACGTCTGAACCAGTGGTAGAGTCACTTTGTTTCCGCAAGGTTTTTAAAGTCGAATAGTAAAATGATCAAGTTATTTTTTGGCAAAATGGGCTTGATTATACTGGCCTGTTGGAGCTTGGAACAGTTGCGAATAATAAAGTCAAAGTCGAACTAAGTGTACTGCCAGTGCGAATTACAGGTGAAATTAGGGGATAGGGCGGCCCACAACCCACAAGTGTTTTTTTGCTATTATTTGCCGCCCCTAATATGACCGCCCTAGGCCCGGGCCTAGAGGAAATCCGCCACTGGCCTTACGCTAAGTCCGCCACTGACAATATCCACAAAATACATGAGACACAATTAGACATAATCTATGCGGCGTCAAAGGCTTCCGGATCGACACGAAATCTTCTAATCTCTTGTACGTGCCAGTCAGAGACTGTCCCGCCGATTATAATCCTGGATTAGTGAGTTAAATTTAACCTGCATTCGTGTTGTAACGAGTTGTTTACTAAGATTATTTAGATAGCTGAGTTAGCTGGGAATAACTTTGGTCTGCCACAAAAAAAAATGCTCTGTCACTGTCGTTGAACTACTATCATAGTAGAGCTCGTTTAAGCTGAAATGACGCGCCCCTCCACCGCATCTGCGCAAGAGTGCTTGGTTGTTTCCGTAAATCTCAGAATGCTCTTAGGGCGCGTCATTTCGATCGATCGATATAAAAATAATTAATTACATAATTAATTTACATAAATACATTATTGGATACTACCGCGACCCGCCCCCGCTTCGCACGGGTGCAATAGGATGTTATTATACATATAAACCTTCCTCTTGAATCACTCTATCTATTAACAAAACCCGCATCAAAATCCGTTGCGTAGTAAAGGTCGCGGGTTCGATCCCCGCACAGTACAAACATTTGTGGGCATGAACATGTCTGTTTGTTTGTATTGGTCTGGGTGTTTCCTATGTATATTAGGTATGCATTTACAAAAGAAAAACTGTTATATTATGTTGATCCGTAGTCTAGCATCCCATTAACTTAAGCTTTAATTAGCTTACTTTGGGGCTAGACGACCCTGAGTCGAATAATGTCCAGGGATATAAACGGCCTATTTACGTCCCACTGCTGGGCACAGGCCTCACCTAAACTATGAGGTGGATTAAGCCATACTCCAACAAGCGGGCTCAGTGCGGATTGTTGGAGGGGTGTAAGGTTATTGAGCAACCTTAATGTCAGATGTTATCAAGCCGCCCTTAGGCCTCTGACTAGGCTTAACGAGTGACATCTAGCGACGTCAACCGGGACCAACTGCTTAACCTGCCTTCCGAAGCTCACAGTTGCCCGAAACACACATCACTGAATTTCGGTCGGGGAGGTCACCCATTCCATTTCCGACCCGGCGTGTGTTGCTTTACAACAGTGATCGTCGCCGATTACTGTCACAACTGCGCCACGGGCACCTCCAGCTATATTAATTTATTATATTTAAGCATTATTATTTGACTTGTACCATCAAACACCTATTTTTATTGCTTCCGCCGAAGTACTCACGGAGAGTGTACAATTTATACTCTGCCAAGTCAATTCCCAATTGCCATACATTTGATGTGTTACGAGTCGATCGGTACTTACCGTACTTACTTAGGTAAGATACTTTTGCAGTTTTTTTAGTTTTTCAATCTTATTATACCTACCCAGGGGTTGACGTTGAATGTAGATAGCCAGTCGTGTTTCTCCTAGAAGGGCTTTAAGTGTTTCCCTAATGGCAACAAAAACCTTTAATGAAAACAAATGAAGTGAAACCACCTCTTTGGTTGGAAAACAAATGAAGTGATTGGACAAACCACCTTTTTGGTTGGAGAGGCTTGGTGCCAAATTAATTCAAAAAAGGCTTTTACAAATATCATGAATGGAAATGCTTGGTAATAAGCTTGCTCCCTAAACCAGATATTGTACGACTAGCGGCTGCCCGCGACTTCGTCCGCGTGGACTGAGGTTAAAAAAAGTGATATATCTTTATAAATTGTAGCCTATGTGCTATTCAGATGCACAAGATATATTATTGTAAAGTTTCATTAAAATCCATCCAGTAGTTTTTACGTGAAAGAGCAACACGGCACATCCACACATGCAAACTTTCGCATTCATAATATTAGTAGAATAAACAACTAATACATACAGTTTGTCTGGTCACCGGTGTCGGACCCGCTAGGGTTCTTAAATATTATCAATTTTATCGACAAATCCACTGTTTTTTTTTCGTTCTAATGGCGGCCATTTGTTTTTTTATTTCGCCGAACCCGGGTCTGTTCATATATTTTGCAATATCTACAGATGTGAAAGTGAGTATTTCTAGTTTTTTATTTTTTTTTAAATACACTAAATTATCACCTTAAAACTGATGTCAATATCTTAGCTTAGAATATGACTCTATCTTTTTTTTATACTGCCGAGCCCGATTGTGTTTATTTATTCAGAATTTTTTTTTAAACAGTGGTTTTGTCGATAAAATTGATTAAGTTACAAAACCCCAGCGGGTCCGACACCGGTGACCAGACACACTGTAAACATAAGTTTAGACACTAATAAATCACGTTTTATTCATTTATGACTAGCTGTGCCGACAGAATTCGTACTGTTGTCAAACATCCAGTGTCACGTGACAGGTAGGAACAGTTGCTAAGAGAAAATTTAATTGTGGTTTGTCACTATGCACCTAGTCACATTTTCTTATGTTTACTCACATTTTAAACCTTCCCTGGACCATTACAAATATTTCAAAACCAAGATTAGCCAAATCGGTCCAGTCGTTTTTGAGTTTTAGCGAGACTAACGAACAGCAATCCATTTTTATATATTTGAGATCACCAACAAGGTTACACTAACATTAAGCTGAAGTTAAACATTCGAAATAAAAAATAGCAAAGCTATAATTTGGCATACTACCTATGGCCATTTTGATTCAAGTTCATGTTGTAATATACTAGCATTATATTGTAAAAAAAGAGAAACAGTTGAAAAGGGTACTGCTGAGTTTCTTGCCGGTTCTTTTCAGTACAGAAACAACTTTCTGATCCGCTGGTAGCATCCCATTTATTGAAGTACAGTATACTTCCATAATGTACAATTCGTTTCATTCATTGGTAATGCCGCACACGGTGAAGCCGGTAGCCACCACACGCTACAAATACTCTAGAAATATGATAGGAGGCGGTGTTTTGTGAAAATTTTATTGGCCCTTCCGTCACAACGTTTGAAGGGTCTAAGTAACATTTTAGATTTGGTAGAGTTTTGGTGACAGTAAAAAAAACGGGTCGATACACAACCCCTGCTTCTGTAAGGTTTTTATGATCGACGTGAGACAAAATAATTTAATTTAGACAAAGCCTTATAAATTCTATAGTTTATTTTATTTTAAATGAGAACAAATAAGTGGGATGGTTGGCACATGACGTAATTTTGATAAGTTCGGCATAAATCTTAAATGTTATAATATTTATTGTACTTTCACCACAAAGTATACCCTAGAAAGAACCTTTTATTACTTCTGTCAAGTTCTGTGTAATGCTTATGGAGTATAGAATAAAAAATATCATCTGTTCCACGGCAAATTCTTTTGACGGAGCACGTGGCTATAGCCCCCGAACTCTTTGCCGACAGAACTGACAGATTTTTTCAGGTAATGACAGATTTTCTATCGAATGTCCTGCCATTTTACTACACCTAAATAAAATTCTGAGTATCGTTTTGGTTATCCTTATTCTACTTTATGGTAAGCAGCTGTAAAGTCCAAATAAGTTACCAACTGTAATGTTTATGTCTAAGCCTATCTACGTCTATTTTATCAAAATATAATTGGCTATAAGATACTTAAAATGATTTTGAATGGAACGAGTAAGAACACTAATTTGCCAATGTCTACGAGGTTGGAGGTAAATATCAAAAACCTACTTTTCTGAGCCGCCGCCTTTCTCTTAAAGTAGCAGCTTTCCGCCTGTCCACAGCCGCAGTCTTCCTCTTGCAGGCCTTACAGGCCCACGCCAGGCATCGCCTACTCGGGCCCAAGACATGCTGTATATGACCTTCCTCCTTCCCGTCGCCATCTTGAATCTCGGAGGCTTTACTTTCATTTTTCACCTGGCAACACTTGTCTTTTTTTTCGCGTTCGGATTTTTCAAATTCGAACTCTTTGTAATTGTTTGAGTAGTTTTCATAAATTGCACTGTAACTCATTTTTGACGTTCAAACTTTGTCACAACTTCACTTCACTTGAAGTTTTGAGAGTGATTCTTTATTGCTTCTTCTTTTGTATTTTACGGCACGTTTATTCTAAGTATTTTATTTTATGTAAATACAATCACTTAATTTAATTAAGACACTGTTTCTTGAGCTGTTAATTAAGTTAACTTAAAGTATAATAATAACAGTAGCACCAGAAAGTATTTTAAGGTTAAAGACTTTTGCAAATTAACTTTTTTTTCATAAATCCTAAAAGTCCCGCCGAATTGAGCCACGTAAATCAAAAATGGCGGTTCGCGCCAATTTCTGACAGCTGACAGTTCCGAGCGCGCGCTCGAAACTTTTTTTTTCGAGCGCCGCGCGTCGCGACGTAGACGACACTGATTTCAGAGGGTGAGATTTGAGAAAATAATGTTCAGCTATTAATACACTGTCTAGCTCAGCTTGCGCTGAGAGAAGCCAATTTATTAGTGTTTGGATTGAAATTGATGCCGGCAATATTTTTACGTTGAATTTGTTGCGTTGAAAGCTCTGAGACATTTTTATACGTATCTCGTTTTCGTTTTGTGAATCGATTTTTAATGTGCCTCCTTCGTAATAATAAATATGGCTGAAAAATGACACTTTTGGCGCGTGTATTTTGGAGCAGACATTCTGTGGAACATTATAATGTTTTTCATTAGTTGATTAGTTACAGGAAACATACATATTCCCTGTTGCGTTTTGTTTAATTTGCAAGAAATGAAGAAGAATGTTTGTTCATTTAAGATTATTTCCGGAACCTACGCAATAAAACTTTTTCTTCTATATTAAAAGCTCTCACTCATTTTGTTTACATTATCATCATCAAACACAGCCGCATGGCGTCCACTGCTGAACACAGGCGGCCTGCATCAACTGATATCTTGCAACCCTTAACAAGTCACCCATCCACCTCTCTCTGCGTTCGGGCGTAGTACTCTCTGCGTTTTTGATAAACAACTGAAACTAACTCTTCGGTTGGAATAAACTGCTCTGCTTCGGGCCACTGCCAGCAAATTCAAGTCTAAAATAACATGACGATAGCCGTTTCTCTATTTTACACTTTAAATGGTGATCAAAAAACAAAACAAAAAGCAGCCTTTAACACGTCCCATCGCTGAACCTCTCACTTCTACGAGGTGGTACGAGCCAAACTACAAAACGCGGGCTTAGTGCGTATTATTGGGCTCGTGGTAAACTTTGCTGTCAGATGGAATAAAGCCACCCGAAAGAATCCAACTCGGCTTAACGACTGACCTCTAATCAGGGCTAACACCAACTGCCTATAGTGCTTTCCGAAGCACATAGATGATCAAAAAATGCTATGATAGCTTCCATAGTGGTGGTCACCCAATACTAATCATTTATTTGCATTCCATCTCATTCTCGACCGCCGGGTGCGTTGCTTCACAATATCGATCGTTGCCATCCACTGCCACAGCTGAGCCACCTTCACCTCAATGATACAGAGATACTTAAAGTTGATAATTTTCTTTATGAGAATAAAATACACGCTTTAAGAGATTTAACTTTGATTTAAGCTATTGCAAAACAAAGTAAGTTCACACTGTTTTTTTTCTCATCTGGTGTTTGTGTCGCCCCGCCTCTTCTTTGAAACATTATTTGCTAAAGAAGAGCATTTTTTCCACCCAAAATACAAACAAAACTCATTCGCAATTATTTAAATCTATACATTACAGCAGCTTTCCATTGTAAGTACTCATCAGTCTTTCAAAATGTCAAAGCTCTATAACCATCGTTTCCTTAGCCTGAAATGGGTCCGCCTACGTCAAACACAGTGTTGAGGCACAGGGTGACACGGAAGGGCGGTTGGCGCATGCGCTGTGCAGGCCACGGATGCTGACACGGAACAAAGGTGGCTATGGAGTGGTTTAGCATCAGTTCTTCTTAATATTCATTATTTAAAAGATTGCCAATATTAGAATTGACAATCATTAAGACTGCCGAATCTAACGAATAAAATTTATGGTTGCTAACTGTTTCAACAATGGAAGTTAACCAACCACACATCATGTATAATTAATAATAAAATGATACTGGATAAATTACTTTCCTAAAGTCTAGTCTAGTCTTAGCCTAAGATTTAACTGACCTGTTTCATAGGTCTTTGAAAATTGTATGAAATCATAAAAATGATTTTCCACAGTCCCAAGTTGGGTGCCATTTAAATATTATCTTGATTCTCTTGAAAGTAGTGTTTTAATAAGATTCTACAAGTTCAATTTGAACATCATCTATATGTAGGTAATTGGTAAGTCCATACTGAGCCGTGTTCTATCTGACTTACGGAAGAAATTCTTAGTGTTTTTTAACAAACTCTAAATAAGGTACGTTGGGTCTCATTCTGAAATAGCCATAGTTGGTTTTATTGTTTGCTTGATATTTTTTTTAAATTTGCCTACATTTTCTAATAACTGATAACAAAAACCAAATGATAACACTAACTTATTTTAGTACAAATTATATTTCCACAAAAATAAACCATAATTTTGAAGCGACTCCACGACGGCTCTGTTCCACTGCACAACATCTCCGTTGATCGGGGTGTGATCTGCAAAGCAAGGGCACTCTCGCTATAAAATTAACAATAAAACAATATAGTGCCAAACAAATATAGCCACATAACAAATAATTGTATAAAAGCACCAAAATATTTGTGAGTTGTCAAATCAACAAAACCAGTGGAAAAGAAGAACAACTTTGGAGACTATGACGAACGTAAGTTAACGATTTTTTCAATATCTTATTTTTATCCACATGAAAGCTATTTTTAAATCAACCTCCTTTCATAATTCATTCATAAATCGTCCATAGCTATTCCTTTTTTGAATGTTGTTTTTTTTTCATTCAAGTTTTAACAAATATGCAAAAAAGGTTTGTTGCGAAAAAGTAGGGATATCGAAAGCTTTTTCCGCAAACCTTTTCATGATTAATAATGCATTGGAAATCTCTGTCGTACTGCTTTTAGCTTGGTTGATAGGGACCTGAAAATCGAATCGTGACCTAATTTTATAAGATGACATTTACCTACTAGATGCGGGGTGACCTAGGTCATAGATGATCTAAAGATCTAGTTACAGGGGTTATAACGGGTCACCAAATTACCTTAAAATGTAACATTATGTATTAAGTAGTCAGTAAATGCAAGAATATCAATTAACTTTGATAATTTAACCTTGAACTTTGCAAACGCCCACGGTTTTGTCGTTTTCCTACTTCCTGGGTAATATTGAGGTTATTTCTACCTGTAGGTTGCCATAAAGAGATCTTTCCCTTGCAATAAAATCATATAAATAGCTATGCTCACTAATTAAATTCTACTGATATGTTTTCCATTCGATAAATATTATTTATCTATCTATTGGGATAATTTTTGTTATTTTTGATAATATTCAACTATATAAAAATAAGTCGGGTTTTCCTTCCTGACGCTATAACTCCAGAACGCACGAATCGATTTCCACGGTTTTGCATTCGTTGGAAAGTTCTTAGGCTACGTGAGGTTTATAGCAAAGAAAATTCAGGAAAATTTCAACAGAAAAGCGGGAAAATCTTTTTTGACAACAGCTAAGTCCACGCGGACGAAGTCGCGGGTGGCTGCTAGTTATTTTATAAATTTATTGTTTGCAAAGTGATTAATGAAGGCGTAAAAGAAATTGTGCGTAATAATAAAAACTGCATACACTCGAGAAAACCCACGTAATAATGCTTGGCTAAAATTTCTCCTGTGTTCAATTTTATTTAAACCTACAACAAAATTGGCACCCAACATGTTGCTTGATCAGTTGGTCCTGGCTGACATCGTAGATGTCAGTCGTTAAGCCTAGTTGGAGGCCTTAGGGCGGCTAGATAACATCTGACATTAAAGTTGCTCACTAACCTTACGCCCTTCGGACAAACGGCACTGAGCCCGCGTGTTGGAGTATGGCTCTATCCACCTCATAGTTGGGGTGAAGCCCGTGCCCAGCAGTGGGACTTATAAAGGCCGTTACTGGTGTGGTTTATGTTGCTTGATACAGTTGACGCCCAACATGTTGCTTGTAACATTTGGCGCCCAACATGTTGCCTGATACAGATGGCACCCCACATGTTGCTTGTTACAGTTGGCGCCCAACATGTTGCCTGATACAGATGGCACCCCACATGTTGCTTGTTACAGTTGGCGCCCAACATGTTGCTCGATACAGTTGGCGCCCAACATGTTGCTCGATACAGTTGACGCCCAACATGTTGCTCGTTACAGTTGGCGCCCAACATGTTACTCGATACAGTTGACGCCCAACATGTTGCTCGATACAGTTGCCGCCCAACATGTTGCTCGATACAGTTGGCGCCCAACATGTTGCTCGATACAGTTGGCGCCCAACATGTTGCTCGACAAAGTAGGCGCCCAACATGTTGCTCGATACAGTTGGCGCCCAACATGTTGCTTGACACAGTTGACGCCCAACATGTTGCTTGACACAGTTGACGCCTAACATGTTGCTTGTTACATTTGGCGCCCAACATATTACTTGATACAGTTGGTAACCAACATGTTGCTTGATACAGTTGTCTCCCAACAAAATACCGTAGGTGATCCAAGTTCTATCATTTAATTATGATATGGGGTATCCTACTAATATTATGAATTTGAGAGTTTGTATGTGTGGATAAATGTATGTGCCGTGTTGTTTCACGAAAAAACTACTGAATGGATTTTAAAGAAACTTTACAATAGTATAGCTTATGCATCTGAATAGGACTACAATTTAAAAAGATATATCACTTTTTTAACCTATCATAAATAAACTTCTCCTGTGACTCAATTGTAGCATTCATCAAAATCGCTATTAATAGGAAAATAATATCAGCATTTGTAGCCAGGAGTTCAAAGTCGAAAGGCACTGAATGATTTTATCACAACAACTATACCTGTTTAAATAACGTTAAAAAAAATATACAGGGTGGCGAAGGAGTAGAAGACCGAAGCTAACATTTAGATACCTTCCCGAAAGGCGTATCCGAGACACCTCTAGGTATGTTCTGCCATCACTTTTCGTGTTAATTTGTTTTTTTTTGACTCAACAGACATTTTTGCTTAGGCGAAAGCTACACGTGATACATGTCGTGATAAATATCAAGATATTTACTGATGTATCTTGGACCGTATCAGAGCACACCATACACCATCGACAATACGGATTGTATCCGTATCTCGCTGCATACTGACGCAATAAACATTGATAAGACACCACACGCAACATAAATATCACGATTCAGGATTTGGAACCAGATCATGGAATAACGGAACCCAGCCATAAATGTTGTGATCCGTCAATACACTAAGTACACGTCCATAAATGTCTTGATCCGTCAGTATAATTATATTGACGGGTTACAATATGGATCGTGCCTGTAGCGTTCGCCTTACACTCATGAATATTGAGATACTAGTTTGAATTACTTACCGGTTGATCTGCGGCGTTTTTCATAAAACATACAATTGTCTGTGACACTGGATGGCAAGTCTACGGATCAACAATTGTGAAAACCTGTCAAATGTCGTCTAATAATCGCATAATTGTAAATACGCGGTTACTACACGCGAGCAATAAGTTGACACTTGTTAGATTGCGTCATACTTCGTACTGTTCATATCGGAAGTTTCACATAGCTCGTATGACATGGTACCGTACACATTGCAAGTTTTTTGGCCCACGGTACAAATACGCCACTGTGGCCAGTGACATTTTTATAAAAAAGAGGTAGATAGGTTACTTTACGCTCTAGAAAATAATCATACTATCTTGTTCCACGTTAACAACATTATAGGTAGGTATTAATACTGACATAACCTATCCTCCTCTTTCTTAATATAATATCACTGACTGTGCCAGGCCACAACTTTTTGTGCACGAGTGGTACTCTATTGCAAGTTAATGTATTTTTGTTATCAGCACCTTCAAGGAGTTTCTTCTGCGAAATAATCCAAATCAGCTGTCCTGAAAGACGTCGTTCCTGCCACACGCCAGTCCTGTCTAACGCTATGGGACTTTGACAATTCAATTTCGTTTAGCAGGTACGGAACTCGGTAACATTTTAAATGAAGTTTCATTATTTTTGTCGCTTTTTTCATTTTTCAATATCTATTATTTAAGGCTACTCAGATCAAAAGCCACTATAATCAGTCCAGCAGTTTGCAAGTTATAATTGTTGTGATGGTAAGTCCTCTAATTAAAATTGACTAACAGAGAAAGATCCGGCTCCCTTGTACCGCACTAGACCATACAAAATCAGATCCAATGGACCTTTTTTCAAGCCAATAGGACAACGATTCGTTCACGGTACGTCATTATCATGTGCCAATTTCTGAATTCGCGAGTTAGAAGTTAGAACGTAGGTAATGTATCTTCCTCTTAAACCCTACTTTGTTTTTTGTATTACTGTTTGCTGTTACTTGTATACTTAAGATTTGTTTGTTCGCATCCGTTCTTGTTATCAAATCCCCGATTGTGAAATGTGACTCCGTATACGTCACTTTGTGACACTAACCCTCGAACTCAGAACCGTCAATCAGAGTCAACTTTGATGAACGGTCGACAACATGACAGGCTACCCATTTCCGGTCAGCCCTCCTTGCTCTATTGCAAAGAAATGTAGTGACATGCCCTGTCCGTTTTTTCTCTTGGTCTTTGCAAGTGTGCAAAAAAAACGGACAGGGTCAACCTGATGTACTGTTGACTGTACATTTGTGAATTCGTTTGCCACCTACCCTCATTATTGCAATGTTTTTGTCTAGATCCTGGTTCTGCACAGCCCCTTTCTCCTCCTCAATGGCCTGTAATATAAAATGGATCCTATTCTGACTACCCTTCCCCTCAGCTCTCCCCATTGAGACCGGTAAGTAGGATTACATTTTCCTTCATAACGTAACATAAACGGCCTATGTACGTCCCACTGCTAGGCACAGGCCTCACCTCAACTATGAGGTGGAACAAGCCATACTCCAACACGCGGGCTCAGTGCGGATTGTTGGAGGGGTGTAAGGTTAGTGAGCAATCTTAATGTCAGATGTTATCAAGCCCCCCCCCAGAGAGATGCCCGAAATACACATCATTAAATTTTACGGCCTGGGTGGTCACCCACCCCGTTTCCGACTCGGAGTGTGGTGCTTCACAACAGCAAGTCGCCGATCACTGTTACAACTGCGCCACGGGCACCTCCTCATTTCCTTTCATGTTACTATTAATATTATAGAGATTTGAGTTGAGCAGCCCGAGCCTCAGTTGTGACAATTCATCTCATACAGTGGACTGGCCGGGTCGGAAAAAGAATAAAAACGACCGTTTTTTTAATGTGTTTTTAGGATAAATTGGTACCTGCCAGCTGAAATCAGTCGTTAAGCCTTGTCGGTGGCTTTAGGTCGGCTTAATATCTGAAAGTAAGGTTTATTACTAACCCTGCCCTTCCGACAATCTGCATCGAGCCCGCGAGTTGGACTAAGGCTCGCGCCACCTCATAGTTGAAGAAGTCCAGCTATTTGACACATGTATGAGAGCTGTTACAAATTCACTTGAGATACATTACAAATGATATTGATTTTCCTTTTCTACTTGTAGTAAGCTTGCACGACGTGCGAGCGACACGGGGCGATGCATCCAGCTGGCAGGTGACGCTGCCGTCTGCACCCGCCCAACATGTCATGGGACTCTATCGAGTCGCGCGACTTCCTTGGGTAAGTCACACTTTTGAGTTATCTTAAAGCATGAGAAAGACCGTGTTAGCAGGTTGAAGTGGCAGTGGGCAAGGCAAATAGCTCGAAAGATGGCTGTGGACGGATGACCTCATAAAGATCGCAGGGTTTCGGTGGGTGCAGGCCGCGTCCAACCGGCCGCTCTAGAAAAATCTATGGGGGAGGCCTATGTTCAGCAGTGTACGTCGTGTGGCTGCTGCTGATGATGATGATGCGAAAGCGGTGTCCAACCACCAACAGCCTCACTGCAGGGGTGACAGATGAAGTATTGTACTGTTTTACAAAATTGTGAATTGTATTGTACTATAAAATACTGTACTGGACAGCAAGACTGCTGTAATAGATTGGTATTTCGTGTTCGGTATTTTTCGGTTTTCCTTTTCGGTATTTTTGTAAGTGTATTAGAAAAAACTATTGGCAGTTGGAAAATTGATGAGTCGAGATTCAAATAATTATTAGAATATTTTACTTGTGAACATAGGTGTACATCATTTAATGTGATCATTGGCTAATCCTAAATTATAAAGCACTTCCTATGGCCCAAAAACTTACGAACCTTTTTGAATAAAATAAATACATGAAAGGAAATGCCTTAAAAAGTATGTGCAGAATAATTTTTCTTCAAAGTAAGTAAGTATCAAATAAATGCACAGCATTTTCAATTCAAAAACGTTCTTCTGCTCGAATGATAATATGTATATTATTCAAACATAATTAATTATAACTTCTCAAGGTAATTTCACGATGATGGCCACACCTAAAGAGATGGAACTCGCAGAATCCGAAGACCAAGGCACTTGCTCGTCGCAGTGGTACCTACATTGTCTGCTATTTAACTGTAAAACGGCTATAATGTTTTATTTGCAAAACCCAGAGCAACTTTTTCCAGATAATATAAGCTATAAGCCACTGTAATAATAGTTAAACCCTAGCCTTAGCGCTTACAATCTAATGCAACTTAAACTACACTTAAATGTCTATGAATCAGACTGCCAATTCAAATATGTATAGGTGACAGTTGTGATTATGCACGTGCACTATGCTCACAGTATTTTCAGAAACAAACTTACCACTACACAGCTCATTAAAAAATATTCTTGTACCATGAAACTGCTTTAGAGAATAACTACAAACAAAGACAGATGATGTGGCAGTTTGCTCACTCAAAGACTTAGCATAGCCTACGGCCCGTACATACAATAACAAGACCCGCGACACACGTCGCGTCGTAGCTCGACGCGACGTCGTATCGTCTAACAGTGTGCAAGCCCCTATTGAATTTACTCGATGAGGTAACAATGAATACATTATTATTTAACACTGGCGCCCCAACGTGGTATTAGTCCCACGTTGGGCGCCAGATAAAATAATTGTGTGATTAAAAACTCATCTCCGAGTTTTTTATGTAATGAATGCTTTATCATTATTGCAGTAAAAATAATTGTGAGCCTACAAAATAACAGTTTTATCCTTTTTATAATGATTCCGATAGTCACGACTGAAATCTTTATTTGAGTTTGGCGCCTATTTCATAGACAAAAAAAAGTAGACAATTATGTTACTTGTTTTTGTGCCTCTCGACGTATTTTGCTACCTTTTTTGGTAGAGTTGTTCACTTATATTTAACCAATACCCATCTCACTCAATATTTTTATTATAATCACGACCTGTTTGCCGAGATCGTGAACTTTGAACTATTGGCACAATTTTAAATCAACCAAAAAAACTATACATCGACTGTTCATGTCTGTGGCGAACTCACAAGATTATGTACATATAGATTATAGAATTATAATAGTTCCATAGAAGTAAGTAGCTCTTAGTTAGTTGTACTTACATACATTGAAAAAGTTCCTACAAACCCAAAGTCATGGAGATCTCAAGGTGCTAAGCGACAGGATGCCATAGCACCAAGATCTACTAGCCGCTGCAGCGGTAAAGTCTGAAATAGAGACCTTTTGGTTGTGTTTCTATCCAAAATGGGTTTGCGTTTGACCTCAGTCTCGCCTGGTAAGCGATATCGAGGGCGATGGTGGAACACCCTTACTCAGAAAATGCATATTCACTTACTCCTTGAAGATACCAAGGTTGTATGTACCTGGAAGCACAGAAAAGGAAAGGAAAGTTCCACTGGAAAGGACGCAGCATACCGTTTAGTGCGAATTTCTGCAATTCTACAGTCTAGAGGTCCGGTCCGGTAAAAGAAAGTAGAGCTGGGATCAGGTCATGCAATTCTTGCAGGATGCTATGGTGCAACTAGCAAAATATCTATGCCAAGGCTTTTGTTTAGCAGAGAATAAAGATGGCAATGTACAAGTGGCAGTTGTGTAATCATTTCCCGCCTTTTGACTACAAAATGGCTGTTGTTTTGACATATATTTTTGTTTTGTATAGCGGGGCGCCGACGCACCAGCTGTCGGCCACGCGACTCCTCGGCTCACCTGACCAGTCGCGTCACCATCTAGATGAGCCAGGTAATGATTTCCATCTACCATCAACATAGGTTGATGGAAGATGGAGTAGAAGGCTAACCACCGTATTCAGAAACGTAGATCGTAGAAAACTAATCATATGGTTTAGTAAGACTCTTTTTTGTTATTTCTATTTTGTTAATCTACTTAATCAAATGGTTTTCCTTCCTCTGAAACAAATTAACACTATCACGGCGATTAAGAAAAAATACCTTTTTTCTTAATCGCCAAAATTAAAATTAATTTCAAAATTATTTTTTTTTAAGTTGTAGACACAAATTATTGTGCCCATGAACATGTCTGTATTGGTCCAGGTATTCACCATGTACTTTTTGCTTATTATGAACGTTTTTACCGACCAAATATGTTTAACCACCTAATACAACTGGATAGCAAAGAGATGGGGAATCTGCTCTAGAAGAGGCTTCTCTAAAGAAGAAGATCAAACGTTGTTTACGTTGGCGTCCGACGTGGGGCTAGAGTTTTTTGACGACATTGATCGTCATAATTATAAATAATATTTTTTTAAATAGAAAAAAAAGTGTATTTCGGGCATCTCCGTGCTTCAAAAGGCACGTTAAACATTTGGTCCTGGTTGACGTCGCTAGATGTCTGTGGTTAAGCTTAGTCAGAGGCCTTAGGGCGGCTTGATAACATCTGACATTAAGGTTGCTCACTAACCAACAATCCGCATTGAGCCCGCGTGTTGGAGTATGGCTTGTTCCACCTCATAGTTGAGGTGAGGCCTGTGCCCAGCATTGGGAGTGGGACGTATATAGGCCGTTTGTGTGTTTTGTGTGTGTTACTGCATGTAAATTGCTTATTATGAAGAAACTGGCGAATCTTTTACTATATTAATCTGTGAATTACAGAAGTATATCCTTTCGCGGAGGAGTACGGCGGCAGCAGGAATGGTGCGATGCGCTGGGGGTCGCGCTTCGGGCCCGCGCACCGCCCCCCCAGTGGGGGGCTGCTGGACTGCTTCCGCGCCTGTCGGTCACGGCTGGATCAGTACCTGGCTAGGAGGAAGGTTAGTTATAGGGGCTTTCCTTATTATGTAGCTTCATCTCTTTCTTTACTACAAAATTAAATACATATTATTACGTTGGGTCAGGATGGCGGGTGTATGGTTCAAAAAATAATTGAAACTATTCTGTATAAAATGTCCCATATTTGTACTGAAATAAATTCTGAATGTACTTATTTCAACATAGGCTTAGAAAACACGATTTGAAAGTGAGCAGCCATTCTGATGTCAAGGTGGCGGGTGTTTTTTTTTCTATGGAACCAAAATGATTGAAACTATACCGATTAAATCTCCCATATTTGTACTATTTGTACCGGAAAAATGACTGAATGTACTTCATCAAACGATCAGATAATTCGAGTTGAAACTAAGCAGGCCAAATCCTATGAGGAATTTAGAATAATAGTCAAATAGTCAAAGGAGTCTCGCTCGATACCAACTTACAAAAACTAGAACTGCATGTTCAGATTTTTGAAAAACCCTTCTTCTTCGCCGGGAGTCGAACTTGTTGGTTACGTAGTAACAAATAGATGTACTTAGTTTCGAAAGTTAAACCAATTATGCACACAGTATTAAGTTTTATGATTGAAGGGAAACAAATCGAAAAAAGCGGTTCTAAAATATTCTTGGTGAAAATGATCCTAACATTGACAGGACCCGCCACCAAACATACTATTTGCATATTTGCTGCTGCAGCATTGGTTTAACCATCAAAGTGTAGTATTGTCACTTACTCGCAAATACTCACAGCAATGAAAGAAAGAAAGAAATAAAATTTATTTGACACATAACACACAAAAAAATAATAATTCAAACATAGAAATTAGCAATGCAGTATCTAATACAAAAAACAACAAAACGGAACAAAAACGAAGTGAAACTGACATAGAAATTGTACTGTCAACGAGGCATTAGGCTACGCATTTCCTTTTTCCCTTGCTCTCGTCAATTTTTTCTTGTCAGCCGTTTCTTTTGCAACTGGGACTTACCGGAAATAGCCTTCATGCCGTTGACTGTACATTTATGGCGTCACTCACGACTAAAATGTTGCTAAAATGTTGTTTTTGTATCCTTATGCTACAACATCCTCTTCCAGATCGAACGAGGCGTCCGTCTGTACGGCCAGAACGAGCAGCGTCTGGCCGTGAAGGTGTGGCTGTCGGCGCTGCGGGGGGTCCGACACAGGGCTGACAAGTTTGCGCTGCTAGGCCATCTGTACCAGGCTTACATGGACTTTGGGAAATACAGGTTTGTTTGCACCGCATCTTCAAGGCTCAAGTAGAGCTCATCGTCATCATAAGGTCCAGGACAAACATACATACAGATGTTGAAAGTGGCCGGTAATAGGCCTGCCTCCTCCAGGGTCTGGATCCTGTGACCTTTATGAAATCTTTCTTCCTTCTTTTCTAAGCTGCTGGTCGTCTACAGATGGCGCCATTCCACTGCGTATTCACAGATCTATTAAATTTGTATCATCATCATCTCATTATCATCATAATCATAGTCAGCTAAAATATGTACACTGTGGAACATACATATTATGCCTTCAGCCTTCCCATAGGTTTTCAGAGCGGCTGGTGGTCTGCATATACCGAAATCCTGCTAACTTTTCAGGTTATCCATCAACCAGGTGAATCTTGGTACTTACTTAAATAACTGCTAGATATGGACACTACTGGAACTGCTTTTTCGAGTGTTGCGATTTTGAGCCCCAGGTGCAATTACAGAATGCCCTAGGATTGGCTGGCTTACGTTTCTCTCACCAGTTATCACTTACTTCTTTACCTTCTCTCTTGACTCAATTATGACGTTTGTCGTTCCAGAGAATCACTAGAGTTCGCCAACCGACAGCTGGGCATATCCGAAGAGCTGGATTCGGCACCGATGCGCGCAGAAGCTTACCTCAACTTAGCTCGTGCTCACCAGACCTTAGGTGGACTAGATAGGTGAGTCTATCAAAGCGACGACTAAGTACTTACTTTTGCTCAATTGCTAGCGGGTCTCGTCAAAACATAACATAACATGCCCTCACGACCATATCCTTAATAGGTTAGTCGGAGGCACACTAATTGTAGCCGTCATGGTGAACGGAACACTCAGAAGCCCACATTTCACCGAGGGAATTTGAACCTAACGTGGTTAGGGGAGATCAGCCGCCGTTTTTCGGGTTGCTTGTCTATCGTTTACTTAGCCTATGTGATTGAAAGACGTAATTCCCAGGTTGCCCGTAGTCGCTCTCCTTAAAAAAACAAAAACGATCCTGTAACGTATGATGATATCCTTCTTTTAGTGTCCGGTCCGGTCCGGTAATGAAGTCCGGTCTTTTATTCTCAGCGAAGAAAATAATATGAGAACTTTGCTCTTCCCATGACCTTATAGAAGTCATGTCATACTAGGGATATAGAATCAGCTAAAACACTAACCGCCGCACTCAGAGACACTTTTACATTCTTAAAAGTTATTTATTCTATTTGTTATAAAGTCTCTTTTGAAAAATTTTGACTCTAATGAACCATTAACATTAATTGACGTCTCTGAGTGCGGCAGTAAGAATCTTCGTAATTTCTCGAGTTACACGTACTGTCATTACTTGTTCCAGAGCTCTTTCTTACGCCCGCCACGCCCTCTACAACGACTGTGGCGGTGGCTCCACAGCCGGATGCGTCCATTTGACAGTTGCAGCTGTCAGCTTAGAGCTAGGCTCCTTCTCGAAGGCCATGGATGGGTTCCAGAAAGCGCTGGCTGTTGCACAGGCGCAGAATGACAACACACTACTATTGCAGGCGAGTTTAAGAAACATACTTATTCATTATAGCTACTCGAGTACTCATCTACAACTGCATGTTACTAAAGATAGGAAATCAGGTGATCTGTCTGCTCGTTTGCCCCCTATCCTATAAAAAAAAAAAACCAGCAAAAGGCATTCGGTCTTGGCATCAGGCGGGGCTCGAGCCCGCGTCTTTCGCAAACCCTGTCGAGTCCCGCCTGATGCCAAGACCGAATGCCTTTTTCTGGTTTTCCTATCTTTAGTAAGATGATAATGCATAGGGATACCTATTGCTAAAAAATAAAATAACTGCATGTTAGTTTCAAATAAATGCATATAATTAGCAGGCAGTCGCAAGGACTATTAGTTCAGAAGTTGGCAGGAACTAAGTGAAAATAGGTATTACACTAAAATTGGCGCCCAAACAGGTGCGAATAATAAATTGAATACCAAACTGAGGCGAACTTTTGCCCGGTATTGTAGAACTTGAAATGTCAACTGGCAAACCTCGCCTTCATTGTGACTATAATGCTCATAGTAAATACCGTAAAAACATAAATAAGGGATAAACTAGTCATCTGTGTGTATATTTAGAACAGGTGTTTCAGCGTCATAATTTTTTGGAGTGTTATTCTGAAGGTTTTGTATACTGTAGGTATACGTCGGCCTCTCCGAACTGTGGCGCCGACTGCGCGACGCCGAGCGTGCTGTTGCTTGCGCAGCGCGCGCGTGCGACCTCGGCCGCGGCCCGCGCTCGACTGACCTTAATACTCGTCACCATCGAATGGCGTTGTTGCAAATGGCCGCCGCGTTGAGAGCGAGGGGGGAGTTGGGGGATGCTCATGATTACTGTAATGTAAGTTTGGGTATTTTGACTTATCTCTTATTCATAAAAACGAACGCAACGCTAAAGCTTGAACTATCAAGCAATTGACGTGTCCTGTCACTCGCAAATGGCGGTAGCAACAAGAATGAAAGAGACAAAGCGATACAAAAGTGAACGTGTCGTTGAAGCGCTGTTTAAGTTAATATGAACAAGGGGGTCATTGTTTTGTCCAGCTGTAGTTTGAGTTCAGTTTTTAATGCTTACTGGCTGAATTATTTACTGGATTGGTACTTCGAGAGTAGTTACACCAACATCTTTTAGGTTCACTTCAGGACTCCGGATATAATACTCCGTTTTTACCTCTTTCCTGTTATTTCCTGTTATCTGATGCCGTACCTTTACTAAAGATAAGAAAACCAGAAAAGGCCATTTGGTTTTAGCTTCAGGCGGGACTCCAATCCGCGTCTCGAACTCGTCTAACCGGGTGGCTGCTCTTACCACTGAGTTACCGAGAGAGACAAGGGGTTAGTTAGCAAACCGGCCGAATCTTTCTGGTACATTTACTCTGTGAGCCAGGGTTATTCCATCAAAAGACAGATAAGATACCTTGAACAAGACCCAAGACCGAATGTATTTTTCTAGTTTTCTGATTTTTACTTATAATCCTCTTGTTTCTTAAAGAAAAGTTAACAAAGATGTTGTTTTATTTCTAACGCAGCTACAATTCCAAAAAGCCATTTTCTGACTGTAGTACGACAGGCACACCGCTTTTGCTCACTAAACTGTCCCGAGTCGGTAAACGCGAATTTGTATTGCATTGAAGCACCGCCATCTAGTGGCGAATAGGAGAAAAAGCGTCAAACCACGACCCTGTCAAATTTGGAAGTCATCTACATCGAGTAATCTATCAGTAAATAATGACCTTCTTTATTTGGTCGGCTTACTGCACTTATGCCAACTTAAGAAAAACAAAAAACCGTGCTCACGGGGAGTATTTAAAACTGTTTGTGCGTGTCGTACTCAGCACTCTGTACATACTGCATGCGTAATCCATCTTGTTTACTCGAACTTCACACTTGCCAAAAGTTTCCAACTCGGTTTCTGTTTCGCAGGAGGCATTAAGATTAGCAGCTGTAGCAGGAGACCAGGGATGCTATGCCAGAGCCGTGAGGATCGCTGGAGACGTGTATAGGAGGAAGTGTGACGTGGGGAAGGCATTGAGGTAGGTTATAGAAGCGGCGAACTTCTTAAGGCATGGGAACTAGAATTTGGGAGAGCGTTCAAAGTTAAGATGAACATAGTGAGACAATCATGCTAGACTGTTGAAAATATGCTTTATCTAAAATCTGTCGCAATGGTAATAACGATTTATAAAAGATTTTTTGTTAATTGATGCTCAGTACTTCGGAAGGCACGTTAAGCAGTTGGTCCCGGCTGACGTCGTAAATGTCAGTCGTTAAGCCTAGTCGGAGACCTTAGGGCGGCTTGATAACATCTGACATTAAGGTTGCTCACTTGCCTTATACCCCTCCAACGGCCCCTTGAATATGGGTCAATCCACCTCATAGTTGAGGTGAGGCCTGTGCCCAGCAGTGGGACGTACCTATATAGGCCGTTCATGGTTATGATTATGATGCTCAGTATTTGCCGTGGTATTAAAACTCGTGGCTCGATATATTCTGGTTCTAAACTAAATAATTTATTAGGTATATTAACTTCCTTGACCACCGATTTGGGGTAAAAATTCAGAACTTGGCTTTTAACAACTTATGGGTCATGCCCGAAATAAATGATTTTTAATTTAATTTAATTTAATTTTACACTAGAGGTCGCGGGTTCGATTTCCGCACGGTACAAACATTCGTGGGTAGGTTTGTTTGTTCTGTTAGGTATGATTATCCGTTGTCAAATAGCACAAGCAAGCTTACATTCTTTGCCTGATCAAATATAAATATCCCTGGACATTATTCCACTCAGCACCATCTAATCCCAAGATGAGCTAATTAAAATCCGTTTTTATGGGATACTAGACAACGGATAAACATACTTAATTACTTACTATTTCTTTTGTAAATGCATACTTAATATACGAAGGAAACACCGAGACCAATTCAAACAGACATGTTGTACTGTACGGGGATCGAACCCGCGACCCTAAGCTTGGTGTAGTAGCCGACTTCTCCACAGTAGGGTACATGACTATGAGTCATTTTGCACGTTTTTTTATGTTCACTAAAAATAATAATTGATTTCGAAAGTTATTGTGAAACCACCCTCAATCGAAATTTGTTTCAAAATGAAGCCACAATAGCCCTGCAAACTTGGGTGGGTGAGTCCATTTCAAAAATATTTAATTTTTGTAAAACAATATCACTATTTTGTAACCCACAGTATTATGAAGAAATGATACCTATTAGGAGACCATTTTCATAAACGCAATATTTAACATAGCTGTCGAACATATTCCTTACGCGCTCCTTATAAAACAGGAACGTGACGTCACGTTCTCTGTCACGTTTGTATGAAGCGTTTTTGGGCAAGTCCAAAAATGTGCATTTCAAATTGTGATATCTTGTGTAGTATTGATCCTAATGAAGTGATTCTTTTAGGATTTGTCTACATAAATGAAAGTTCTTTCGATAGTAAACAAAAAAAAATACAGTCATCTAGCCTTTTACACCAAATTGGTCGTCAAGTTGGTGGTACATGGCGCTGTGTGGAATAAAGTCCAGAGATATGTATTCCTTTTCCCACAGGCATTACGAAGTAGCGATGGGTGCAGGCCAGGCCCTCGGCGACCGCCTAGCCCAGATGGAGGCCATGGACGGCGCGGCCCGCTGTCTGGAGGCGCTGCGCCTGCAGGGCAGGATCTGCAACTGTCGGCCGCTGGAGTTCAACTCGAGGCTGCTGGAGGTCGCCACTTCTGTCGGCGCTAAGGTACGGTCGTTTACATGTAAAATAAGGACCCAAATCTACTAGAGAATTAAACCAAGTATATAGAGTACCTTGAATTTATTGGAGAGCGAACACAAAAATATTATCACTCAAACGCTATATAGTAATTACAAAATGCATTGCTTGCGCGATTGAAAGGAGTATAACTCCATCTATTGATTTCGTTAGGAACTAATTTCCTGAACATTGTTAGTAGACATTTACATTTTGAACAGCACTTTGGACATTATATACTTACATAGGTACATACACGGAAAAAAAAGTATCTTAAAAGAAGACAATATCGACTTGGTCAAGACAAATTGTAGTCTCCCATATGGTGGAAACAATATATTCTTGAACAAAGTAAAATATTGTCTCGGGTTTTTTGTCTTCGTGTAAGATATTAATCTTTGAAATAAGAATTCCAAAGCCTTAAATAAATAATAAAATTAGTATTTTAAATAGACAATAATATTCTTAGGATTCTTGACCGTATTATTCTTAGCTGCAGATATATTTGTGTCAAGTCAAAACTTCATTATTTTCTGTTAAAGAGATATCTGTGTTGAGATAAGACTTATATGTTTCCTGTTAAGATAATTTATTCTAAGATGAAGTCTCTGCTATTCTCATTCGAAGGGATACTCGTTTTACGTCAAGAGAGAGCGTTATCAAAACAGCATCCCGTAAACTTGGAATCCTGAACAGAGTGAGACGATTCTTCACGCCTGAGCAGCTCTGTCTTTTGTATAAGACACAAGTTCGCTCGTGCGTGGAATATTGTTCTCATCTCTGGGACGGTTCCGCCAAGTATTTCACGATCCAGCGACTGTCGGCCCGCACCAAAAGGTTCGGTGATTCGTTCCTGTGTCGTACTATCCAGACGTGGAACGCTCTTCCAGCGCATGTGTTTCCTTCTTCCTACAAACACGGGTTTTTTAAGCGGGGCGTGAAAAAGCATTTATGCAGGCCTTCAAAATGAGATTGACCAGCAAAGTAGTTCTCAATTACTGTGCTTGTCAACCCCATATCTGGACCTCACGACTGCTTCCCATCAGGTGGAGTGAGGTCATCTTGAAGACCACTATAAAAAAAAAGAATTATGTTTCCTGCTAAAATTATATTATCTTAGTTGAAGCTTCTGATATTCTCAATCGAAGAGGTACTTGTTTTACGTCAAGACTTGTAGGTTTCCTGTTAAGATAAATTAAATCTTAGATAAAGCCTCTGCTATCCTCAGTCGAAGAGATTCTCGTTTTCTGTCAAGACATATAATGTTTTCTGCTAAAATAATTTAATCTTAGATGAAGCTTCTGCTATTCTCAATTAAAGAGATTCTCGTTTTCTACACACACACACTACAGAGAAACGGTAGGAAATGTTTTATTTTTGACAAACCCAAGCTAGGCTAGCTTCATGGCCTTTATGTTATTTTTTACTAGCGCCGCCCGCGACTTCGTCCGCGTGGACTTGAGTTAAAAAAAATGTTATATCTTTTTAAATTGTAATTGTTACGTCTTATTCAGATGCATAAACTAAATCACTGTAGAGTTTCATTTTAAACCATCTAGTAGTTTTTACGTGAACAAAAAGGAGTGATTTTTCCCGTTTTCCCAATGTTACCCTTCACTGCTCTGCTCCTATTATTGGAGCGTAATGAAAAGTATACAATAACCTGCGTCCAAATAAAATCAACCATAGAATCAACCAAATAAAATCCGTCAAGTAGTTTCTGTTTCTGACAAAAAAATTACTGATTGCATTTTTGGCTTAATAGTTATTTTTTAAATATATTTCATGTACAGAATTGGCCTCTCTACATATTTATTATAAGAATAGAGTATCTATAGATAAACCAAATAGTTTACCCAGTAAGGTTACGAGTACCTACTCAGTTTACATTATAAGCACTATTGTAAAAAAGTGATGTCTTCTCTTTCAACATACCTCAGAGCCTAAAAACCAAGGTGTGCAATGAGTGTGAGTAACCATATGGTCCCTTCCATGGATCTCATAAGAAAGCTCAAAGTCACATAACATGCTGCTAGATGGCTTAGCTAAATGCCGAGCAGACCTATGGAGGTGATCTCGACATCTGACCTGGAAATAGAGCCAGAAATGAAGAGTGTCTTAAAGAAACTATTGCCACGGACGTAAATTAGCTGGTGAGCGAGATGAAGTGGCAGTAGGCACATCGATTTTATGACCATTTTTTCTGGAAAGTTTTGCATTGGAGACTATGAGGCCTTAGCGTTCAGCAGTGTATGTCGTTTGGGTGAAAGTAATCTTAACAAAAGCAACAGACGTTGTACATCTTCACCTCAATCGCGAGCAATACTCCCGAAATGATGATCCTGACTCCCAATGCTCAAAAAATACACAACCAAATTTCTGTCGGGCTGATAACCTATTCCATTCCTGATCCAATGTCACAATTAAGCCACGGGAACCTGATCATCATCATCATGTCAGCCGAACGACGCCCACTGCTGCGCATAGGCCTCCCAACGATCTCCACAACGATCGGTCCTGCACTGTCCGCATCCAGCGGCTTCCCGCGACCTTGACCAGATCGTCAGTCACCTTGTGGAAGGCCTGCCCACGGAATCAGCACCTTATAATAATGATGAATATAACTTTTGAGGGAGCACAGCTTTTTAACAAACTTCCACCAATCATTACGGGCGCGGACACTCTCCGTGCGTTCAAAATCAAAATATGTAACCATATCCTTTCAGACCATAGTTTACTACGGGGCTGAGAGTGCGGAGGGTTCCAGCGAATGCTACTCTTGAATTTTTTATTGTACCTAGGTATAACCTATTTATAGTTTCATTAATGTTAACACACGACGTGTGACTGTACTATGTTTTGAATGTATTTCTCAAATAAGTGACATGCATGTCTTTTATGAGAATAAAGCTCTTTAAACTGATGAATTGTTCCAGATGCTAGTCAGACGCGTGCGTCTGCGCCTGTCAGAGATCTACACGGCGCTCGGCGACAACAACGCGGCGGCTCGGATGAAGCGCACCGCGGCCTCCTGGGTCGCGCCGGCCTGCGCGCGCTGCCGCGAGCCACTGGCGGAGACACCTGAACCGTTGGCGTCCTTGCCGTGCGCGCATATCGTGCATCATGCGTGAGTTTGGACCTTATGGTACTAGCTTTAGGGTTGGATCTTCCCTGCATTACATTACACCTGCCTGCAAACTTCCATAGGTACAGCATCATCATGCGTGAGTAGCTCTTATACACACCAAGAATAACTAATAAGTAGATTGCTTGACCCGGTCACCCATCCAAAAAGTGACTTTTGACAACGTTGCTTAACCCGGTCACCCATCCAAAAAGTGACTTTTGACAACGTTGCTTAACCCGGTCACCCATCCAAAAAGTGACTTTTGACAACGTTGCTTAATCCGGTCACCCATCCAAAAAGTTGCTTCAGCAATCATAAAAATGGTTACATTTAGAGCCTGTATGAGTGAGAGTGAGAGCGCTCTAGTATCTCGCATTGCCGCTCTCGCTTTATGTTAGAGCCTCAACGCACTTGTATGTGCGTGAGAGCGAGAGCGCTATAGTATCTCGCATTGGCGCTCTCGCTTTATGTTAGAGCCTCAACGCACTTGTATGTGCGTGAGAGCGAGAGCGCTATAGTATCTCGCATTGGCGCTCTCGCTCTATGTTAGAGCCTCAACGCACTTGTATGTGCGTGAGAGCGAGAGCGCTATAGTATCTCGCGCTCTCGCTCTATCTCTAGCTGCGTGCTCCGCGCGACAATGGCGCCTACAGCCCTCGCGCTAGAGGCTGGAGTCGCTTGACACAACGCGGCGGCTCGGATGAAGCGCACCGCGGCCTCCTGGGTCGCGCCGGCCTGCGCGCGCTGCCGCGAGCCACTGGCGGAGACACCTGAACCGCTGGCGTCCTTGCCGTGCGCGCACATCGTGCATCATGCGTGAGTTTGGACCTTATGGTACTAGCTTTAGGGTTGCATCTTCTCTGCATCACACACACTGGGACTGCCTGCGAACTTCCATGGGTACAGCATCATCATGCGTGAGTAGCTCTTATACACACCAAGAATGACTAATGAGTTGATTGCTTGACCCGGTCATCCATCCTGTAAGTGACCACTGACAATATTGCTTTACCCGGTCACCGACTTATCTTAAAAGCGACCACTGTCAACGGTGCTTAACCCACCCATCACCCATCCAAAAACCCATCCACCCATTCAAAAAGTGACTTTTGACAACGTTGCTTAACCCGGTCACCCATCCAAAAAGTGACTTTTGACAACGTTGCTTAACCCGGTCACCCATCCAAAAAGTGACTTTTGACAACGTTGCTTAACCCGGTCATCCATTCTAAAAGTGACAGCTAACAACGTTGCTTAAGCAATCATAAAAATAGTTACATTTAGAGCCTGTGTGAGTGAGAGTGAGAGCGCTCTAGTATCTCGCATTGCCGCTCTCGCTTTATGTTAGAGCCTCAACGCACTTGTATGTGTGTGAGAGCGAGAGCGCTATAGTATCTCGCGCTCTCGCTCTATCTCTAGCTGCGTGCTCCGCGCGACAATGGCACTTCAGCTTTCACGCGTGAGAGCGAGAGCGCTATAGTATCTCGCGCTCTCGCTCTATCTCTAGCTGCGTGCTCCGCGCGACAATGGCACTTCAGCTTTCACGCGTGAGAGCGAGAGCGCTATAGTATCTCGCGCTCTCGCTCTATCTCTAGCTGCGTGCTCCGCGCGACAATGGCACTTCAGCTTTCACGCGTGAGAGCGAGAGCGCTATAGTATCTCGCGCTCTCGCTCTATCTCTAGCTGCGTGCTCCGCGCGACAATGGCACTTCAGCTTTCACGCGTGAGAGCGAGAGCGCTATAGTATCTCGCGCTCTCGCTCTATCTCTAGCTGCGTGCTCCGCACGACAATGGCACTTCAGCTTTCACGCGTGAGAGCGAGAGCGCTATAGTATCTCGCGCTCTCGCTCTATCTCTAGCTGCGTGCTCCGCGCGACAATGGCACTTCAGCTTTCACGCGTGAGAGCGAGAGCGCTATAGTATCTCGCGCTCTCGCTCTATCTCTAGCTGCGTGCGACAATGGCGCCTACAGCCCTCGCGCTAGAGGCTGGAGTCGCTTGCGACACAACGCGGCGGCTCGGATGAAGCGCACCGCGGCCTCCTGGGTCGCGCCGGCCTGCGCGCGCTGCCGCGAGCCACTGGCGGAGACACCTGAACCGCTGGCGTCTTTGCCGTGCGCGCATATCGTGCATCATGCGTGAGTTTGGACCTTATAGTACTAGCTTTAGGGTTGGATCTTCCCTGCATTACATACGCAGCACCTGCCTGCAAACTTCCATGGGTACAGCATCATGCGTGAGTAGCTCTTATACACACCAAGAATGACTAATAAGTAGATGGCTTGACCCGGTCACCCATCCAAAAAGTGACTTTTGACAACGTTGCTTAACCCGGTCACCCATCCAAAAAGTGACTTTTTACAACGTTGCTTAACCCGGTCACCCACCAAAAAAGTGACTTTTGACAACGTTGCTTAACCCGGTCACCCATCCAAAAAGTGACTTTTGACAACGTTGCTTAACCCGGTCACCCATCCAAAAAGTGACTTTTGACAACTTTACTTAACCCGGTCACCCATCCAATAAGTGACTTTTGACAACGTTGCTCAACCCGGTCACCCATCCAAAAAGTGACTTTTGACAACGTTGCTTAACCCGGTCACCTATTCTAAAAGTGACAGCTAACAACGTTGCTTCAGCAATCATAAAAATGGTTACATTTAGAGCCTGTATGAGTGAGAGTGAGAGCGCTCTAGTATCTCGCATTGCCGCTCTCGCTTTATGTTAGAGCCTCAACGCACTTGTATGTGCGTGAGAGCGAGAGCGCTATAGTATCTCGCGCTCTCGCTCTATCTCTAGCTGCGTGCTCCGCGCGACAATGGCGCCTACAGCCCTCGCGCTAGAGGCTGGAGTCGCTTGCGACACAACGCGGCGGCTCGGATGAAGCGCACCGCGGCCTCCTGGGTCGCGCCGGCCTGCGCGCGCTGCCGCGAGCCACTGGCGGAGACACCTGAACCGCTGGCGTCTTTGCCGTGCGCGCACATCGTGCATCATGCGTGAGTTTGGACCTTATGGTACCAGCTTTAGGGTTGGATCTTCTTACAGCATCACACACACTGGGACTGCCTGCAAACTTCCATAGGTACAGCATCATCATGCGTGAGTAGCTCTTATACACACCAGGAATGACTAATGAGTAGATTGCTTGACCCGGTCATCCATCCTGTAAGTGACCACTGACAATATTGCTTTACCCGGTCACTGACTTATCTTAAAAGCGACCACTGTCAACGGTGCTTAACCTGGTCACCCATCCAAAAAGTGACTTTTGACAACGTTGCTTAACCCGGTCACCCATCCAAAAAGTGACTTTTGACAACGTTGCTTAACCCGGTCACCCATTCTAAAAGTGACAGCTAACAACGTTGCTTCAGCAATCATAAAAATGGTTACATTTAGAGCCTGTATGAGTGAGAGTGAGAGCGCTCTAGTATCTCGCATTGCCGCTCTCGCTTTATGTTAGAGCCTCAACGCACTTGTATGTGCGTGAGAGCGAGAGCGCTATAGTATCTCGCATTGGCGCTCTCGCTTTATGTTAGAGCCTCAACGCACTTGTATGTGCGTGAGAGCGAGAGCGCTATAGTATCTCGCATTGGCGCTCTCGCTTTATGTTAGAGCCTCAACGCACTTGTATGTGCGTGAGAGCGAGAGCGCTATAGTATCTCGCGCTCTCGCTCTATCTCTAGCTGCGTGCTCCGCGCGACAATGGCGCCTACAGCCCTCGCGCTAGAGGCTGGAGTCGCTTGCGACACAACGCGGCGGCTCGGATGAAGCGCACCGCGGCCTCCTGGGTCGCGCCGGCCTGCGCGCGCTGCCGCGAGCCACTGGCGGAGACACCTGAACCGTTGGCGTCTTAGCCGTGCGCGCACATCGTGCATCATGCGTGAGTTTGGACCTTATCGTACTAGCTTTAGGGTTGGATCTTCCCTGCATCACCCACACTGGGACTGCCTGCGAACTTCCATGGGTACAGCATCATCATGCGTGAGTAGCTCTTATACACACCAAGAATGATTAATAAGTAGATTGCTTGACCCGGTCATCCATCCTGTAAGTGACCACTGACAATATTGCTTTACCCGGTCACCGACTTATCTTAAAAGCGACCACTGTCAACGGTGCTTAACCCGGTCACCCATCCAAAAAGTGACTTTTGACAATTTTGCTTAACCCGGTCACCCATCCAAAAAGTGACTTTTGATAACGTTGCTTAACCCGGTCACCCATTCTAAAAGTGACTTTTGACAACGTTGCTTAACCCGGTCACCCATCCAAAAAGTGACATTTGACAACGTTACTTAACCCGGTCACCCATCCAAAAAGTGACTTTTGACAACTTTGCTTAGCCCGGTCACCCATCCAAAAAGTGACTTTTGACAACGTTGCTTAACCCGGTCACCCATTCTAAAAGTGACAGCTATGAACGTTGCTTCAGCAATCATAATGTATAAGTTAGTTCTGACTTCGGCCAACAGATGGCGTTATACGTCAATAGCTCGCGCTATCAACATTTTTTATGTTAACTATTAGTAGCTTAGATACTTGGACAATATAAAATTAATTCATACTAGACCGAAGTTTGTCTTTTATTTGGTAGCCAATACCTAGGGAACGACCAGTGAATTGTGCATGGTCCTTCATAGTCGGATTCCAGTGAGTTCTGGATTTTTGTTTCTTCGTCACTGCGGGCAGTGGATTGCTGTCGCGAACGCAGTGAACACCAGAGGCGGGAGACTGACCTCGGACGGCGCCAGGCTAAGTACAGTCGGCGTGCTGTCAGGAGAGCGAAGAAGCGCGGAGCAGTTGGTGGTGGCACGGTGCAGCAAGCAAGGCGACCCAAGAGGAGTGGTCGACGAGTGGTTGCAGCTGTTCGTGAGTGTGTGTGTAAATACTAGGAGTGTAAATAGTGAGTACTTTGAACCTTATTTTCAAGAGGATTTTAACTTTTAATTTCGTGGTTATTGAAGAAAATAGTGAGCAAATTTGAACTTTATTTTGAAGAGGATTTTAACTTCAACTTTCGGTTTTAGTAATATTAGGACTTAGAAAATAATTTAGTATTTTAGTTAGGACTTAGAATAGTTTCCCAAAAAAGGTTCATACGGGGAACCTATGCCCAATTTTGGAGCGAAATTGTAAAGTTCAAAACACTTTGAAAATTTTTTGATCATTTTTTAACTTAACAAGTTTTTTCTAATTTGGTTAACTATCGTAATGTGTTCCAAAATGGAGGCCATTATAGACTTTCAGATTGAACTGCACGAACGCATGAGTAAAGCTAAATCTAACTTTAAAAAGAGCCCTAGAGATAGAATAACTAAACAGTACATAGAGGGACGGTTAGATTTGGTGGATCAAATGTGGTTCGAGTTTTCATCTGGACACAAGGATTTAAAGCGTACGATAGAAAAGAAAACATTGTCTAGTACAGAGTATGTTAAAGAGGAAATTTACGATCAAACTGAAGAGTGTTATTTGGAGTACAAAGCGGAGTTAAAAGCGTATTTGGAACAATTTTATGTAAATAATGCTAGTCCTATAGTACAGTCAGCAAGTGGTTTTGGGGATCAAAGTAATGTAAAGTCATCTTCAAATTTCAAGTTACCGAGAATTACAATTCCTAATTTCTCAGGGCAGTACTCTGAATGGTCTACATTCCGAGATCTGTATATTACTTTGATTCACACAAATCAGGAGTTGTCGAAAGTGCAAAAGTTACATTACCTTAAAAGTTATTTGGAAGGTGAAGCGGAGCAATATTTAAGGCACATACCTATAGCAAATGAAAACTATGATAGGTCCTGGGAATTGCTTGAGGACAGGTATAACAATAGAAAATATATTTGCCATTTAACTTTAAAGAGATTGTTAAGTCAAAGGAACATTTTGCACGAGTCGGCAGCTGCCTTGAAAGATTTAATCGATACCACCAATGACTGTCTAGCAGCTTTAGGTAATATAGGAGTTGATGTTAGTAGCTGGGACGTCATTGTAATCCATATTTTGAGTCTCAAGTTGGATCCAGAAACCAAGCGACAATGGGAGTTTAAGATTAGTGAGGAAAGCTTGGCAGACGAGTTGCCAACGTACGCTACATTCAAAGATTTTTTAACGAATAGATATCGCGCCATTGAACTCTTGGATTCCGGATCAAACTCAAAAAGGGCTACGACTTATAATCCTCCTGTAAATAAAATGAAGTCATTCCATATAGTCAACTATAAATGTATATTTTGTTCGGGAGCACACACACTATCACACTGTAGGGAATTTTGTAAAAAGACGGCGGATGACCGCCGTAAGTTTGTCAAGAACAGCAACGCTTGTTTTAATTGCTTGGGAAGCAATCATTCTGCCAAATCGTGTCGCACCAATTTAAGATGTCGTGTTTGCAGAAGAAAACACCACTCTCTTTTGCACCCTAGTGAAAAGGCTACTTCAGAGACCATGGAGGTCAGGAACAGGAACAAACCTGTAAAAATAGTTGTGACTCCTTCGAAAGATAAGGAGTTTGCACAAACATCGGTCAATAAACAACAACAGCAGACAGTGTCTTGTGTTTCGTCAGGCAGGGTTTACAAACAGGCTCTTCTAGCAACAGCGCTAGTGGGAGTCACGTCGAACACAGGACATGATACTGTGCGAGCACTCCTTGACCAAGGCTCGCAATCGTCTTTCGTGACGGAAGCTACTGTTCGGCGGCTGAGGTTGAGGAAGACTTCAGTGCTAGGACAGATTACTGGTCTTGGCGAGCGAGAGTCAACTTCAAAGGCCAGGGTGGTTCTGGAACTTCAATCTCGAGTTGACTCTAACTTTAAAGTAAAAGTAGAAGCATATGTCTTGAAGTCAATTACAGCTCCGTTACCAACCTGCAAGATTGATCCATCAAAATGGACCGAACTTAAAGGTCTGGAATTGGCTGATCCAGAGTATCATACTCCAAGTCAAATTGATGTTTTGCTTGGGGTAGGTATTTACAATCAGATACTCATGGAAGGTATAAAGAAGGGTTCTGAGGGAACACCTTTAGCCCAAGCTACAGCGTTTGGGTGGATTCTCTCAGGACATATTAATGTAAATAAAATACCGGATCATAAAATAAATTTTATGCATTCTCGTGCTGGTGACAACGATCATCCTTTGGTGGAAGGCTCTCTGGAGATACCTGAGAAAAGATCATTTGGAAATAAATTAAATAAAAATATGCAGCGAAAAGCAATGATCAAGATGAAGAAAAAACGGAGGTGTCAGAAGGAATAAAGTTTTGAATCAGATGAAGCTATAAGCTTCGTAAGACTTACTTGGAACCGCAGCGAAGAAGTCTTCCAATAATTATGATGTCGAACGAAGCTTGAACAACCTGTAAAAAAATAGTTATAAAAAAATGTGGCTAGCGGGTTTCTAGGAATAAAGTTGTACTTACCGATATTTTGAAGGAATAGAGCAATTGTATCGCAAAGTCTTACCTTAAAACAGCAATCTTCTATCACTGAATCCAATTTGTGATAAAGATGGGATAGAGAAGGTAGCAAGCACTTGACTAATTAGTAATCACAGGAACAAACAGGCCAAGGTGGGCGATGTTGTTTTAGCGAAAGAGGACGGGTTGCCGCCCTGTCGATGGTTGTACGGCTGAGTGATTGCGACTCATCGCGGTCAAGACAAGTTAGTAAGCTTGGTTAGTTAAAAACAAAATCAAAGTTGTGTTTGCTTCCTTCAGCGACTGTGTTATGTAAATAATATGTTTTGTTTACAATTAAGGTTAAGTTTTGTTAAGTATTTAAGTTTATTGGTAAATTAAGATGCATGTGAGTTTCAAATGGTGATGGTTGAATATTGTTAAATTGTTCATTTCAGTTTCAAGTCATTACTAAGGATTGTTTGTGATATTGTTGCAATATTATGTTTAGTAAGGACAAATGTCATATTTGTCCTTGGTGGGCGATATGTATAAGTTAGTTCTGACTTCGGCCAACAGATGGCGTTATACGTCAATAGCTCGCGCTATCAACATTTTTTATGTTAACTATTAGTAGCTTAGATACTTGGACAATATAAAATTAATTCATACTAGACCGAAGTTTGTCTTTTATTTGGTAGCCAATACCTAGGGAACGACCAGTGAATTGTGCAATAAAAATAGTTACATTTAGAGCCTGTATGAGGGAGAGTGAGAGCGCTATAGTATCTCGCATTGCCGCTCTCGCATTATGTTAGAGCCTCAACGCACTTGTATGTGCGTGAGAGCGAGAGCGCTATAGTATCTCGCGCGCTCGCTCTATCTCTAGCTGCGTGCTCCGCGCGACAATGGCGCCTACAGCCCTCGCGCTAGAGGCTGGAGTCGCTTGCGACACAACGCGGCGGCTCGGATGAAGCGCACCGCGGCCTCCTGGGTCGCGCCGGCCTGCGCGCGCTGCCGCGAGCCACTGGCGGAGACACCTGAACCGCTGGCGTCCTTGCCGTGCGCGCACATCGTGCATCATGCGTGAGTTTGGACCTTATGCTACTAGCTTTAGGGTTGGATCTTCCCTGCATCACCCACACTGGGACTGCCTGTGAACTTCCATGGGTACAGCATCATCATGCGTGAGTAGCTCTTATACACACCAAGAATGACTAATGAGTAGATTGCTTGACCCCGTCATCCATCCTGTAAGTGACCACTGACAATATTGCTTTACCCGGTCACCAACTTATCTTAAAAGCGACCACTGTCAACGGTGCTTAACCCGGTCACCCATCCAAAAAGTGACTTTTGACAACGTTGCTTAACCCGGTCACCCATCCAAAAAGTGACTTTTGACAACGTTGCTTAACCCGGTCACCCATCCAAAAAGTGACTTTTGACAACTTTGCTTAACCCGGTCACCCATCCAAAAAGTGACTTTTGACAACGTTACTTAACCCGGTCACCCATCCGAAAAGTGACTTTTGACAACGTTGCTGAACCCGGTCACCCATCCAAAAAGTGACTTTTGACAACGTTGCTTAACCCGGTCACCTATTCTAAAAGTGACAGCTAACAACGTTGCTTCAGCAATCATAAAAATGGCTACATTTAGAGCCTGTATGAGTGAGAGTGAGAGCGCTCTAGTATCTCGCATTGCCGCTCTCGCTTTATGTTAGAGCCTCAACGCACTTGTATGTGCGTGAGAGCGAGAGCGCTATAGTATCTCGCGCTCTCGCTCTATCTCTAGCTGCGTGCTCCGCGCGACAATGGCGCCTACAGCCCTCGCGCTAGAGGCTGGAGTCGCTTGCGACACAACGCGGCGGCTCGGATGAAGCGCACCGCGGCCTCCTGGGTCGCGCCGGCCTGCGCGCGCTGCCGCGAGCCACTGGCGGAGACACCTGAACCGTTGGCGTCATTGCCGTGCGCGCACATCGTGCATCATGCGTGAGTTTGGACCTTATGGTACCAGCTTTAGGGATGCATCTTCTCTGCATCATACACACTGGGACTGTCTGCGAACTTCCATGGGTACAGCATCATCATGCGTGAGTAGCTCTTATACACACCAAGAATGACTAATGAGTAGATTGCTTGACCCGGTCATCCATCCTGTAAGTGACCACTGACAATATTGCTTTACTCGGTCACCGACTTATCTTAAAAGCGACCACTGTCAACGGTGCTTAACCCGGTCACCCATCCAAAAAGTGACTTTTGACAACGTTACTTAACCCGGTCACCCATCCAAAAAGTGACTTTTGACAACGTTGCTTAACCCGGTCACCCATTCTAAAAGTGACAGCTAACAACGTTGCTTCAGCAATCATAAAAATGGTTACATTTCGATACCTCCTACGTAAGTTGTTGTATCCCCAAAACTGCAATTTTACAGGAGAGCGTTTTAAACATTCAGATTGGCCTAGAAACTGCATTTATTTATGTAACTTTGTAAAATTTGTTATATGAATAAAATATATGGTTTTATTGACTATGTTGAAACAAATATATGAAATAATTGCGTATTTTCTGAGAATTGTGGCTTACAACATTTTACTACGGAATCCAGACTGTGGCAACTGTTGTATCTCATACATACAACATTATACTGTGGAACACAGACTGTGCCAGCTGTGATATCTCATACTTACAAGATTTTACGGTGGGGTCTTGGTTTCATCTTCAGTTGTATCTCATACTTACAACATTATTTTATGAAGTTTAAGAAAAAGTTCGCTGTTGTAAATGATTCTAGTCTCACTGTATGTCACATTAACAATACAATTTCAAGTGTATATTATTGATATTGAATAAATATTGTCAGTTAAGAAATAAAAGTGCAATTATTAATACCAAAGAAGAATGGTCACGTCCCATACAAAAAATCCCAGGCCCGACAGAAACGTAACATATCTTATTTTTTTTGGTATATTGTGTATTGTTAAAATACATATACTTTATGTTCGAAATCAATGGCTAACAGCAAAAAATATTGCCGTATGTTTTTATTCAGGCGATACACTAAAAAAATGCAAAACGCCTATTATCTATAAAATACGTTTAAGTATGTAATTAAATGACGAAACAATAGCTATGGTATGTATCTAGGTGATCAGGAGATGCAGTTGGATATATAAATAAACTCGTAATACAACGATCAACTTAAGATTCATTGAAATCGTGGTAGGTTTTCGATTATTTAGTAGCATCTATCAATTGGCGGTGGAGGAGGCCTATGTTCAGTAGTCGATATCTATGGGTTGAAATGATGATGATTATGATCTAGCACTTAGGTTTCAGGATTGAAACAAATAAAAATAAAACTAATAGGTATGTCGATATGAAATTATATTGAATTTCTATAATATCTCTTGAAATAAAATTGTTTCTGCAGCCTATTACAGCTGGATGTCTATATATTCCCATATTATATACTCCCGCGGCTTTTAAATTCTCACTGCAATACGACCGTGCTAACCTCACGTGATAGGTGCCGATTGAGAATTTAATTATCTCTTCAATTGTTAATTGTGGAAAATGTTAAATATCCGGATCATTTCCAGTCAGTTTGTTTTAAACACTCCTGTGAAACGACACTCTTTGTCGGTTTAAATTATTTTCCTCCACATACTCAGATAATTGATTGGGGCGTTGTATATTTTGATTACTTATTTCAATGAAATCTTCTGTGTATGGAATGTCTCCGTAAGGATCTTCAAAATAAATAATTAAAGCTGCAGCAATTTCGAAATATTCTAGTAGGTATAAGCGGCACATATTTGTTAAATAGTCTGTTTCTAAGTATCTTGAAGTCGCGCTCGAATCTCCCGTTTATAGTTTCCACGACCCATCGCACCATTGTGATGAGTCGTGATTTATTAGCTTCTTCGGTGCTTAATTGCGTGTCTTGTGGTCGTTTGGTAGGCGGCATGTGAGCAATATAGCCATATGTTTCTATCAAAGGAATAAAGCCTTGGTCCAAAATAAATGAGTCTCCTACATGGGAAAAAAGTGGAACGGTCCGTCTTTAATGGGTCCATCATGGTTTTGCAATCTCATTTTCATTATATTAGCATCGGTTGTCCGTACAGAGTACGGACCTATTATATCCAAAATATATCCATCCGCGCACACGATCATTAATGGTTTTATTAAGTTCCTACACTTATGAAGGCTATAACTGCGGCGTTGAAATAAAAAGTTAGAACTTTTTTCTATGTAGGTTCCATCGAATATAACTATTGGTTATGGTGACTCTTCGTTACCAAACAAAACATTTGGCAAAACCCGGTTGCGGGCTATCACTTCGTCCCTGGTAATATGGTCTAAGTCTAGGTGCAATGGAACAAAGTCAGTAATGAGACACTGCCTGACTTTATGTATTTTTCTTCCAATGGTACGCTCGGATATATTAAAAAATTAAGCCATTATATTATTCGGCTCCCCTGATCGAATTTTGCACAAGTAGATAGCCAAGTCATTTCTCGGAGTATTTGAGGACCGATTAAGGCTTAGTATTTGACTCAGCAAATCGTTGAACGTGGCTCTGTTTCTTCAGTCCAGAACCTTAACTCGTCGTCAGAAACGTCATCTACTTTGAACGTATCGTATAAGCAGTTTGTTCTTCTGTTGTGTTATCGAAAAAATCACTAACTATCAAATTTGCAAGCCCATTCATTTCTGATTCATTGAAACTTATTGAAAGAAACAGATAAAAACATACAGAACAAGGTAGTTAGGAAAAATAAAACAAACAATAGAAAAATAAAGAATAATTTCGACCAGGCAGCAGTGTCACGATGTCCAAAATTAAATTAACCCCACTCAGCTAATGCCTGGACCTGATAGGCTCAGACGCTGATTTTCAGTAGGGCCAACCGAGTGGACGCACGGACATTCGCAACGACTAAGCAATGATAAATTATAAAAATAAATATTTAAAATACATAAAATATAATGTGACGTGTACCTACCCAATGTAAAAGTGTGCAATACAATACATAAATACTTTGGGGGATGTGTATTGGTAATGGAAACTCTAAAACAAAAATGAAATATGTCATTTTATTGCTTGTAAGCAAGCTATCAATTAAACGATCAAGGTTAAGGCTCTTTATCGGTGAATCAGTAAAGAAAAAGCGCTCTATAAATTACTTAACTAAAAATATAGGAATATGTCGTAACATTAAGCAAAAAATATAACAAATTTTGACTATCAACTTCCGATGCAAACATTATAATTTACTACATACCACATTTATTTTTATTTTATTCCAACGTAAGACATTCTATGTATTACATACAACTTTTATCAATGGACGCTTTACGACGTAAAATGTTGTATGTTTCACAAACAACATTTTCTTATACTCGCTCAACAGCGTAAAATGTTGTATGTAAAACATACAACATTGTTGAATGTTTACTTGACAACGTATACTGTTGTATGTAATCTATATAACATTTTTGGTTGTTACATAGTTATAACGTATTCTAATCAATTATCAAGTCCTAATAACGTAACATGTGCGGAAAACTTGAAGCACTTGACACACGGACCATTTCAGCTCTCTCTCCGGCGTAGTCTGTTTTATCTAACCCATACAACACGCGAGCGCGCGATCTGCCCCGCCCCGCGCACCGCGTAAACGGTTGTCAAGGACTATACAGTGTTATTGTCCGTTCTCGTTCAAAAGTTACAACTCTTTACGTCTTGAAATTGCATGAAATAATTGTGTTTTCGTAAGTTTTAATTTTTTTATGCATAGATTACTAATAATAAAGCTCATTTTTGGTAAAAACGCCAAATCGCATTTTTGTGGGATACAACAACTTACGTAGGAGGTATCGAATTTTAGAGCCTGTATGAGTGAGAGTGAGAGCGCTCTAGTATCTCGCATTGCCGCTCTCGCTTTATGTTAGAGCCTCAACGCACTTGTATGTGCGTGAGAGCGAGAGCGCTATAGTATCTCGCGCTCTCGCTCTATCTCTAGCTGCGTGCTCCGCGCGACAATGGCGCCTACAGCCCTCGCGCTAGAGGCTGGAGTCGCTTGCGACACAACGCGGCGGCTCGGATGAAGCGCACCGCGGCCTCCTGGGTCGCGCCGGCCTGCGCGCGCTGCCGCGAGCCACTGGCGGAGACACCTGAACCGCTGGCGTCTTAGCCGTGCGCGCACATCGTGCATCATGCGTGAGTTTGGACCTTATCGTACTAGCTTTAGGGTTGGATCTTTCCTGCATTACATTACACCTGCCTGCAAACTTCCATAGGTACAGCATCATGCGTGAGTAGCTCTTATACACACCAAGAATGACTAATGACTAGATTGCTTGACCCGGTCATCCATCCTGTAAGTGACCACTGACAATATTGCTTTACCCGGTCACCGACTTATCTTAAAAGCGACCACTGTCAACGGTGCTTAACCCACCCATCACCCATCCAAAAACCCATCCACCCATTCAAAAAGTGACTTTTGACAACGTTGCTTAACCCGGTCACCCATCCAAAAAGTGACTTTTGACAACGTTGCTTAACCCGGTCACCCATTCTAAAAGTGACAGCTATGAACGTTGCTTCAGCAATCATAAAAATAGTTACATTTAGAGCCTGTATGAGTGAGAGTGAGAGCGCTATAGTATCTCGCATTGCCGCTCTCGCTTTATGTTAGAGCCTCAACGCACTTGTATGTGCGTGAAAGCGAGAGCGCTATAGTATCTCGCGCTCTCGCTCTATCTCTAGCTGCGTGCTCCGCGCGACAATGGCACTTCAGCTTTCACGCGTGAGAGCGAGAGCGCTATAGTATCTCGCGCTCTCGCTCTATCTCTAGCTGCGTGCTCCGCGCGACAATGGCACTTCAGCTTTCACGCGTGAGAGCGAGAGCGCTATAGTATCTCGCGCTCTCGCTCTATCTCTAGCTGCGTGCTCCGCGCGACAATGGCACTTCAGCTTTCACGCGTGAGAGCGAGAGCGCTATAGTATCTCGCGCTCTCGCTCTATCTCTAGCTGCGTGCTCCGCGCGACAATGGCGCCTACAGCCCTCGCGCTAGAGGCTGGAGTCGCTTGCGACACAACGCGGCGGCTCGGATGAAGCGCACCGCGGCCTCCTGGGTCGCGCCGGCCTGCGCGCGCTGCCGCGAGCCACTGGCGGAGACACCTGAACAGCTGGCGTCCTTGCCGTGCGTGCATCATGCGTGAGTTTGGACCTTATGGTACTAGCTTTAGGGATGCATCTTTTCTGCATCACACACACTGGGACTGTCTGCGAACTTCCATGGGTACAGCATCATCATGCGTGAGTAGCTCTTATACACACCAAGAATGCTTAATAAGTAGATTGCTTGACCCGGTCATCCATCCTGTAAGTGACCACTGACAATATTGCTTTACCCGGTCACCGACTTATCTTAAAAGCGACCACTGTCAACGGTGCTTAACCCGGTCACCCATCCAAAAAGTGACTTTTGACAACGTTACTTAACCCGGTCACCCATCCAAAAAGTGACTTTTGACAACGTTGCTTAACCCGGTCATCCATCCAAAAAGTGACTTTTGACAACGTTGCTTAACCCGGTCACCCATCCAAAAAGTGACTTTTGAAAACGTTACTTAACCCGGTCACCCATCCAAAAAGTGACTTTTGACAACGTTGCTTAACCCGGTCACCCCTCCAAAAAGTGACTTTTGACAACGTTGCTTAACCCGGTCACCCATCCAAAAAGTGACTTTTGACAACGTTGCTTTACCCGGTCACCCATCCAAAAAGTGACTTTTGACAACGTTGCTTAACCCGGTTACCCATCCAAAAAGTGACTTTTGACAACGTTGCTTAACCCGGTCACCCATTCTAAAAGTGACAGCTTACAACGTTGCTTCAGCAATCATAAAAATGGCCTGTATGAGTGAGAGTGAGAGCGCTCTAGTATCTCGCATTGCCGCTCTCGCTTTATGTTAGAGCCTCAACGCACTTGTATGTGCGTGAGAGCGAGAGCGCTATAGTATCTCGCGCTCTCGCTCTATCTCTAGCTGCGTGCTCCGCGCTTGTGTGTCCCATTATTTCCATGGAAATAGAAAATAGAAATAGTGGGACAAGCGTTAATTTCAATTTTTATCCCATTATTTCTATTGCGTCGAAAAAAACGCCGTGTTAGGTATTTGAAAAGTATACCACCTTTAATGAATAGATTAAAACTGAAACACGACTTCTCGGTATTAAAAAAAACAAATACTCGTTTGAACGAAGAAATAAATAAAATAGTTTCTGTATGTACGCCGTCATAAGACGTGATAATGCATCGTTTTTTTGATGCAGCCGACAGCAATAGAAATAATGGGACAATCAGTCTGAATCAGTCCCAGTATTTCTATCAATAGAAATACCTAATAGAAATAGTGGGATACACCCCTCCGCGCGACAATGGCGCCTACAGCCCTCGCGCTAGAGGCTGGAGTCGCTTGCGACACAACGCGGCGGCTCGGATGAAGCGCACCGCGGCCTCCTGGGTCGCGCCGGCCTGCGCGCGCTGCCGCGAGCCACTGGCGGAGACACCTGAACCGCTGGCGTCCTTGCCGTGCGCGCACATCGTGCATCATGCGTGAGTTTGGACCTTATGGTACCAGCTTTAGGGATGCATCTTCTCTGCATCACACACACTGGGACTGTCTGCGAACTTTCATGGGTACAGCATCATGCGTGAGTAGCTCTTATACAAAATAAGAATGACTAATAAGTAGATTGCTTGACCCGGTCACCCATCCAAAAAGTGACTTTTGACAACGTTGCTTAACCCGGTTACCCATCCATCTTGTAAGTGACCACTGATAATATTGCTTTACCCGGTCACCGACTTATCTTAAAAGCGACCACTGTCAACGGTGCTTAACCCGGTCACCCATCCAAAAAGTGACTTTTGACAACGTTGCCTAACCCGGTCACCCATCCAAAAAGTGACTTTTGACAACGTTGCTTAACCCGGTCAACCATTCTAAAAGTGACAGCTAACAACGTTGCTTCAGCAATCATAAAAATAGTTACATTTAGAGCCTGTATGAGTGAGAGTGAGAGCGCTCTAGTATCTCGCATTGCCGCTCTCGCTTTATGTTAGAGCCTCAACGCACTTGTATGTGCGTGAGAGCGAGAGCGCTATAGTATCTCGCGCTCTCGCTCTATCTCTAGCTGTGTGCTCCGCGCTTGTGTGTCCCATTATTTCCATGGAAATAGAAAATAGAAATATTTGATATTTGATATTTATTTGATATTTATTTATTCCAAAAACAATATACATTGTGTAGGAAAAAAAAAGAGAAAGAAAGTGAACATGAGAGGTAGCACACTTTTAACAAAATACATGCAAAAATTTAAAAAGCCATTTTCAAACAATAATCAAAACAATAATCGAAATAAAAATTAAAACAAAAATAAAAACAGAAATCAAGACAATAATCAGAACCATAAATCAAAATAATAATCAAAACGAAAAATCTAAATAATAATCAAAACAACATAGTGGGACAAGCGTTAATTTCAATTTTTATCCCATTATTTCTATTGCGTCGAAAAAAACGCCGTGTTATGTATTTGAAAAGTATACCACCTTTAATGAATAGATTAAAACTGAAACACGACTTCTCGGTATTAAAAAAAACAAATACTCGTTTGAACGAAGAAATAAATAAAATAGTTTCTGTATGTACGCCGTCATAAGAGGTGATAATGCATCGTTTTTTTGATGCAGCCAACAGCAATAGAAATAATGGGACAATCAGTCTGAATCAGTCCCAGTATTTCTATCAATAGAAATACCTAATAGAAATAGTGGGATACACCCCTCCGCGCGACAATGGCGCCTACAGCCCTCGCGCTAGAGGCTGGAGTCGCTTGCGACACAACGCGGCGGCTCGGATGAAGCGCACCGCGGCCTCCTGGGTCGCGCCGGCCTGCGCGCGCTGCCGCGAGCCACTGGCGGAGACACCTGAACCGTTGGCGTCTTAGCCGTGCGCGCACATCGTGCATCATGCGTGAGTTTAGACCTTATGGTACTAGCTTTAGGGTTGGATCTTCCCTGCATTACATTACACCTGCCTGCAAACTTCCATGGGTACAGCATCATGCGTGAGTAGCTCTTATACACACCAAGAATGATTAATAAGTAGATTGCTTGACCCGGTCATCCATCCTGTAAGTGACCACTGACAATATTGCTTTACCCGGTCACCGACTTATCTTAAAAGCGACCACTGTCAACGGTGCTTAACCCGGTCACCCATCCAAAAAGTGACTTTTGACAACGTTGCTTAACCCGGTCACCCATCCAAAAAGTGACTTTTGACAACGTTGCTTAACCCGGTCACCCATCCAAAAAGTGACTTTTGACAACGTTGCTTAACCCGGTCACCCATCCAAAAAGTGACTTTTGACAAATTTGCTTAACCCGGTCACCCATCCAAAAAGTGACTTTTGACAACGTTGCTTAACCCGGTCACCCATCCAAAAAGTGACTTTTGACAACGTTGCTTAACCCGGTCACCCATCCAAAAAGTGACTTTTGACAACGTTGCTTAACCCGGTCACCTATTCTAAAAGTGACAGCTAACAACGTTGCTTCAGCAATCATGAAAATAGTTACCTACATTTAGAGCCTGTATGAGTGAGAGTGAGAGCGCTCTAGTATCTCGCATTGCCGCTCTCGCTTTATGTTAGAGCCTCAACGCACTTGTATGTGCGTGAGAGCGAGAGCGCTATAGTATCTCGCGCTCTCGCTCTATCTCTAGCTGCGTGCTCCGCGCGACAATGGCGCCTACAGCCCTCGCGCTAGAGGCTGGAGTCGCTTGCGACACAACGCGGCGGCTCGGATGAAGCGCACCGCGGCCTCCTGGGTCGCGCCGGCCTGCGCGCGCTGCCGCGAGCCACTGGCGGAGACACCTGAACCGCTGGCGTCCTTGCCGTGCGCGCACATCGTGCATCATGCGTGAGTTTAGACCTTATGGTACTAGCTTTAGGGTTGGATCTTCCCTGCATTACATTACACCTGCCTGCAAACTTCCATGGGTACAGCATCATGCGTGAGTAGCTCTTATACACACCAAGAATGATTAATAAGTAGATTGCTTGACCCGGTCATCCATCCTGTAAGTGACCACTGACAATATTGCTTTACCCGGTCACCGACTTATCTTAAAAGCGACCACTGTCAACGGTGCTTAACCCGGTCACCCATCCAAAAAGTGACTTTTGACAACGTTGCTTAACCCGGTCACCCATCCAAAAAGTGACTTTTGACAACGTTGCTTAACCCGGTCACCCATCCAAAAAGTGACTTTTGACAACGTTGCTTAACCCGGTCACCCATCCAAAAAGTGACTTTTGACAACTTTACTTAACCCGGTCACCCATCCAAAAAGTGACTTTTGACAACGTTGCTTAACCCGGTCACCCATCCAAAAAGTGACTTTTGACAACGTTGCTTAACCCGGCCACCCATCCAAAAAGTGACTTTTGACAACGTTGCTTAACCCGGTCACCCATCCAAAAAGTGACTTTTGACAACGTTGCTTAACCCGGTCACCCAACCAAAAAGTGACTTTTGACAACTTTGCTTAACCCGGTCACCCATCCAAAAAGTGACTTTTGACAACGTTGCTTAACCCGGTCACCCATCCAAAAAGTGACTTTTGACAACGTTGCTTAACCCGGTCACCCATCCAAAAAGTGACTTTTGACAACGTTGCTTAACCCGGTCACCCATCCAAAAAGTGACTTTTGACAACGTTGCTTAACCCGGTCACCCATTCTAAAAGTGACAGCTAACAACGTTGCTTCAGCAATCATAAAAATGGCCTGTATGAGTGAGAGTGAGAGCGCTATAGTATCTCGCGCTCTCGCTCTATCTCTAGCTGCGTGCTCCGCGCGACAATGGCACTTCAGCTTTCACGCGTGAGAGCGAGAGCGCTATAGTATCTCGCGCTCTCGCTCTATCTCTAGCTGCGTGCTCCGCGCGACAATGGCACTTCAGCTTTCACGCGTGAGAGCGAGAGCGCTATAGTATCTCGCGCTCTCGCTCTATCTCTAGCTGCGTGCTCCGCGCGACAATGGCACTTCAGCCCTCGCGCTAGAGGCTGGAGTCGCTTGCGACACAACGCGGCGGCTCGGATGAAGCGCACCGCGGCCTCCTGGGTCGCGCCGGCCTGCGCGCGCTGCCGCGAGCCACTGGCGGAGACACCTGAACCGCTGGCGTCCTTGCCGTGCGCGCACATCGTGCATCATGCGTGAGTTTGGACCTTATGGTACTAGCTTTAGGGTTGGATCTTCCCTGCATTACATTACACCTGCCTGCAAACTTCCATGGGTACAGCATCATGCGTGAGTAGCTCTTATACACACCAAGAATGACTAATGAGTAGATTGCTTGACCCCGTCATCCATCCTGTAAGTGACCACTGACAATATTGCTTTACCCGGTCACCAACTTATCTTAAAAGCGACCACTGTCAACGGTGCTTAACCCGGTCACCCATCCAAAAAGTGACTTTTGACAACGTTGCTTAACCCGGTCACCCATCCAAAAAGTGACTTTTGACAACGTTGCTTTACCCGGTCACCCATCCAAAAAGTGACTTTTGACAACTTTGCTTAACCCGGTCACCCATCCAAAAAGTGACTTTTGACAACGTTACTTAACCCGGTCACCCATCCGAAAAGTGACTTTTGACAACGTTGCTTAACCCGGTCACCCATCCAAAAAGTGACTTTTGACAACGTTGCTTAACCCGGTCACCTATTCTAAAAGTGACAGCTAACAACGTTGCTTCAGCAATCATAAAAATGGCTACATTTAGAGCCTGTATGAGTGAGAGTGAGAGCGCTCTAGTATCTCGCATTGCCGCTCTCGCTTTATGTTAGAGCCTCAACGCACTTGTATGTGCGTGAGAGCGAGAGCGCTATAGTATCTCGCGCTCTCGCTCTATCTCTAGCTGCGTGCTCCGCGCTTGTGTGTCCCATTATTTCCATGGAAATAGAAAATAGAAATAGTGGGACAAGCGTTAATTTCAATTTTTATCCCATTATTTCTATTGCGTCGAAAAAAACGCCGTGTTAGGTATTTGAAAAGTATACCACCTTTAATGAATAGATTAAAACTGAAACACGACTTCTCGGTATTAAAAAAAACAAAAACACGTTTGAACGAAGAAATAAATAAAATAGTTTCTGTATGTACGCCGTCATAAGAGGTGATAATGCATCGTTTTTTTGATGCAGCCAACAGCAATAGAAATAATGGGACAATCAGTCTGAATCAGTCCCAGTATTTCTATCAATAGAGATACCTAATAGAAATAGTGGGATACACCCCTCCGCGCGACAATGGCGCCTACAGCCCTCGCGTTAGAGGCTGGAGTCGCTTGCGACACAACGCGGCGGCTCGGATGAAGCGCACCGCGGCCTCCTGGGTCGCGCCGGCCTGCGCGCGCTGCCGCGAGCCACTGGCGGAGACACCTGAACCGTTGGCGTCTTAGCCGTGCGCGCACATCGTGCATCATGCGTGAGTTTAGACCTTATGGTACTAGCTTTAGGGTTGGATCTTCCCTGCATTACATTACACCTGCCTGCAAACTTCCATGGGTACAGCATCATGCGTGAGTAGCTCTTATACACACCAAGAATGATTAATAAGTAGATTGCTTGACCCGGTCATCCATCCTGTAAGTGACCACTGACAATATTGCTTTACCCGGTCACCGACTTATCTTAAAAGCGACCACTGTCAACGGTGCTTAACCCGGTCACCCATCCAAAAAGTGACTTTTGACAACGTTGCTTAACCCGGTCACCCATCCAAAAAGTGACTTTTGACAACGTTGCTTAACCCGGTCACCCATCCAAAAAGTGACTTTTGACAACGTTGCTTAACCCGGTCACCCATCCAAAAAGTGACTTTTGACAAATTTGCTTAACCCGGTCACCCATCCAAAAAGTGACTTTTGACAACGTTGCTTAACCCGGTCACCCATCCAAAAAGTGACTTTTGACAACGTTGCTTAACCCGGTCACCCATCCAAAAAGTGACTTTTGACAACGTTGCTTAACCCGGTCACCTATTCTAAAAGTGACAGCTAACAACGTTGCTTCAGCAATCATGAAAATAGTTACCTACATTTAGAGCCTGTATGAGTGAGAGTGAGAGCGCTCTAGTATCTCGCATTGCCGCTCTCGCTTTATGTTAGAGCCTCAACGCACTTGTATGTGCGTGAGAGCGAGAGCGCTATAGTATCTCGCGCTCTCGCTCTATCTCTAGCTGCGTGCTCCGCGCGACAATGGCGCCTACAGCCCTCGCGCTAGAGGCTGGAGTCGCTTGCGACACAACGCGGCGGCTCGGATGAAGCGCACCGCGGCCTCCTGGGTCGCGCCGGCCTGCGCGCGCTGCCGCGAGCCACTGGCGGAGACACCTGAACCGCTGGCGTCCTTGCCGTGCGCGCACATCGTGCATCATGCGTGAGTTTAGACCTTATGGTACTAGCTTTAGGGTTGGATCTTCCCTGCATTACATTACACCTGCCTGCAAACTTCCATGGGTACAGCATCATGCGTGAGTAGCTCTTATACACACCAAGAATGATTAATAAGTAGATTGCTTGACCCGGTCATCCATCCTGTAAGTGACCACTGACAATATTGCTTTACCCGGTCACCGACTTATCTTAAAAGCGACCACTGTCAACGGTGCTTAACCCGGTCACCCATCCAAAAAGTGACTTTTGACAACGTTGCTTAACCCGGTCACCCATCCAAAAAGTGACTTTTGACAACGTTGCTTAACCCGGTCACCCATCCAAAAAGTGACTTTTGACAACGTTGCTTAACCCGGTCACCCATCCAAAAAGTGACTTTTGACAACTTTACTTAACCCGGTCACCCATCCAAAAAGTGACTTTTGACAACGTTGCTTAACCCGGTCACCCATCCAAAAAGTGACTTTTGACAACGTTGCTTAACCCGGCCACCCATCCAAAAAGTGACTTTTGACAACGTTGCTTAACCCGGTCACCCATCCAAAAAGTGACTTTTGACAACGTTGCTTAACCCGGTCACCCAACCAAAAAGTGACTTTTGACAACTTTGCTTAACCCGGTCACCCATCCAAAAAGTGACTTTTGACAACGTTGCTTAACCCGGTCACCCATCCAAAAAGTGACTTTTGACAACGTTGCTTAACCCGGTCACCCATCCAAAAAGTGACTTTTGACAACGTTGCTTAACCCGGTCACCCATCCAAAAAGTGACTTTTGACAACGTTGCTTAACCCGGTCACCCATTCTAAAAGTGACAGCTAACAACGTTGCTTCAGCAATCATAAAAATGGCCTGTATGAGTGAGAGTGAGAGCGCTATAGTATCTCGCGCTCTCGCTCTATCTCTAGCTGCGTGCTCCGCGCGACAATGGCACTTCAGCTTTCACGCGTGAGAGCGAGAGCGCTATAGTATCTCGCGCTCTCGCTCTATCTCTAGCTGCGTGCTCCGCGCGACAATGGCACTTCAGCTTTCACGCGTGAGAGCGAGAGCGCTATAGTATCTCGCGCTCTCGCTCTATCTCTAGCTGCGTGCTCCGCGCGACAATGGCACTTCAGCCCTCGCGCTAGAGGCTGGAGTCGCTTGCGACACAACGCGGCGGCTCGGATGAAGCGCACCGCGGCCTCCTGGGTCGCGCCGGCCTGCGCGCGCTGCCGCGAGCCACTGGCGGAGACACCTGAACCGCTGGCGTCCTTGCCGTGCGCGCACATCGTGCATCATGCGTGAGTTTGGACCTTATGGTACTAGCTTTAGGGTTGGATCTTCCCTGCATTACATTACACCTGCCTGCAAACTTCCATGGGTACAGCATCATGCGTGAGTAGCTCTTATACACACCAAGAATGACTAATGAGTAGATTGCTTGACCCCGTCATCCATCCTGTAAGTGACCACTGACAATATTGCTTTACCCGGTCACCAACTTATCTTAAAAGCGACCACTGTCAACGGTGCTTAACCCGGTCACCCATCCAAAAAGTGACTTTTGACAACGTTGCTTAACCCGGTCACCCATCCAAAAAGTGACTTTTGACAACGTTGCTTTACCCGGTCACCCATCCAAAAAGTGACTTTTGACAACTTTGCTTAACCCGGTCACCCATCCAAAAAGTGACTTTTGACAACGTTACTTAACCCGGTCACCCATCCGAAAAGTGACTTTTGACAACGTTGCTTAACCCGGTCACCCATCCAAAAAGTGACTTTTGACAACGTTGCTTAACCCGGTCACCTATTCTAAAAGTGACAGCTAACAACGTTGCTTCAGCAATCATAAAAATGGCTACATTTAGAGCCTGTATGAGTGAGAGTGAGAGCGCTCTAGTATCTCGCATTGCCGCTCTCGCTTTATGTTAGAGCCTCAACGCACTTGTATGTGCGTGAGAGCGAGAGCGCTATAGTATCTCGCGCTCTCGCTCTATCTCTAGCTGCGTGCTCCGCGCTTGTGTGTCCCATTATTTCCATGGAAATAGAAAATAGAAATAGTGGGACAAGCGTTAATTTCAATTTTTATCCCATTATTTCTATTGCGTCGAAAAAAACGCCGTGTTAGGTATTTGAAAAGTATACCACCTTTAATGAATAGATTAAAACTGAAACACGACTTCTCGGTATTAAAAAAAACAAAAACACGTTTGAACGAAGAAATAAATAAAATAGTTTCTGTATGTACGCCGTCATAAGAGGTGATAATGCATCGTTTTTTTGATGCAGCCAACAGCAATAGAAATAATGGGACAATCAGTCTGAATCAGTCCCAGTATTTCTATCAATAGAGATACCTAATAGAAATAGTGGGATACACCCCTCCGCGCGACAATGGCGCCTACAGCCCTCGCGTTAGAGGCTGGAGTCGCTTGCGACACAACGCGGCGGCTCGGATGAAGCGCACCGCGGCCTCCTGGGTCGCGCCGGCCTGCGCGCGCTGCCGCGAGCCACTGGCGGAGACACCTGAACCGCTGGCGTCTTTGCCGTGCGCGCACATCGTGCATCATGCGTGAGTTTGGACCTTATGGTACCAGCTTTAGGGTTGCATCTTCTCTGCATCACACACACTGGGACTGTCTGCGAACTTCCATGGGTACAGCATCATCATGCGTGAGTAGCTCTTATACACACCAAGAATGATTAATAAGTAGATTGCTTGACCCGGTCATCCATCCTGTAAGTGACCACTGACAATATTGCTTTACCCGGTCACCGACTTATCTTAAAAGCGACCACTGTCAACGGTGCTTAACCCACCCATCACCCATCCAAAAACCCATCCACCCATTCAAAAAGTGACTTTTGACAACGTTGCTTAACCCGGTCACCCATCCAAAAAGTGACTTTTGACAACGTTGCTTAACCCGGTCACCCATCCAAAAAGTGACTTTTGACAACGTTGCTTAACCCGGTCATCCATTCTAAAAGTGACAGCTAACAACGTTGCTTAAGCAATCATAAAAATAGTTACATTTAGAGCCTGTATGAGTGAGAGTGAGAGCGCTCTAGTATCTCGCATTGCCGCTCTCGCTTTATGTTAGAGCCTCAACGCACTTGTATGTGCGTGAGAGCGAGAGCGCTATAGTATCTCGCGCTCTCGCTCTATCTCTAGCTGCGTGCTCCGCGCGATATTGCGCCTACAGCCCTCGCGCTAGAGGCTGGAGTCGCTTGCGACACAACGCGGCGGCTCGGATGAAGCGCACCGCGGCCTCCTGGGTCGCGCCGGCCTGCGCGCGCTGCCGCGAGCCACTGGCGGAGACACCTGAACCGCTGGCGTCCTTGCCGTGCGCGCACATCGTGCATCATGCGTGAGTTTAGACCTAACGTTACTAGCTTTAGAGTTGCATCTTCCCTGCATCACACACACTGGGACTGTCTGCGAACTTCCATGGGTACAGCATCATCATGCGTGAGTAGCTCTTATACACACCAAGAATGATTAATAAGTAGATTGCTTGACCCCGTCATCCATCCTGTAAGTGACCACTGACAATATTGCTTTACCCGGTCACCAACTTATCTTAAAAGCGACCACTGTCAACGGTGCTTAACCCGGTCACCCATCCAAAAAGTGACTTTTGACAACGTTGCTTAACCCGGTCACCCATCCAAAAAGTGACTTTTGACAACGTTGCTTAACCCGGTCACCCATCCAAAAAGTGACTTTTGACAACTTTGCTTAACCCGGTCACCCATCCAAAAAGTGACTTTTGACAACGTTGCTTAACCCGGTCACCCATCCAAAAAGTGACTTTTGACAACGTTGCTTAACCCGGTCACCGACTTATCTTAAAAGCGACCACTGTCAACGGTGCTTAACCCGGTCACCCATCCAAAAAGTGACTTTTGACAACGTTCCTTAACCCGGTCACCCATTCTAAAAGTGACAGCTAACAACGTTGCTTCAGCAGTCATAAAAATAGTTACATTTAGAGCCTGTATGAGTGAGAGTGAGAGCGCTCTAGTATCTCGCATTGGCGCTCTCGCTTTATGTTAGAGCCTCAACGCACTTGTATGTGCGTGAGAGCGAGAGCGCTATAGTATCTCGCGCTCTCGCTCTATCTCTAGCTGTGTGAACCGCTGGCGTCTTTGCCGTGCGCGCACATCGTGCATCATGCGTGAGTTTGGACCTTATGGTACTAGCTTTAGGGTTGCATCTTCTCTGCATCACACACACTGGGACTGCCTGCGAACTTCCATGGGTACAGCATCATCATGCGTGAGTAGCTCTTATACACACACGTTACGTTGAAATTGAGAGGTGACCCATCCAAAGAGTGACTAATTTACGACTAAACGAGTGACTAAAGCGACGTCAACCGGGGCCAACTGCTTAACGTGCCTTCCGAAGCACGGAGATGCCCGAATTTCACATCACTAAATTTCACCCACCCCATTTCCGACCCGGCTTTACAACAGCGACCGTTGCCGATCACTGTCACAACTGCGCCACGGACACCTTACTACAGTCAACATTGAATCCGCTGTTTAAGAACAGTGAAAGTACCTACATACTGTTGTTTATGGTTTGTTTTTGATCCAAACCCCTCATAGACTCAACAACATCTTTTAGTTGGAGTACTTGTCAACAGTAAACTGATCTAAAAGAGTGGATTCAATGTTACACTGAAATTCAAAGTTACCCAACTTGATCTTACTATTGTTGTTGAATAAATCTATTGGAATAATTAGGTCAGTGGGATCTTGCAGGAATAATAAATGTATTTAGAATAAGAAATATATTTTCCTATTTATTGTAAAAGCTATACGACCGTCTCCTAGCAATGACACAGAGCAGAGAGGTTATAATTGTTCTTTTTTTAAGAAGGGTGTACAGTGGCCGGCATAGGAAACATGGTTCACACAGCCTATGCATTTCACAACTTTAGTTATAATATTGGTTTTTGCATATTCCAACAAAATCTCTATCTCTCCAGTTGCATGCCAGAGTCCTGGTCGCGCCGCTCAACGCGCAGCGCAGGCGCCGACTGCGCAGAGTGCGCGTCCCCCCGCGCCCCCCGCGCGCCGCCGCCTGCCCCTCCGGCACCCCCCGCGCCTAGGACGCTGCCCACACAGGTCAATGTGAGTATACTCTTACACGCTACCCATTTCCGGTCCGTCCTCCTTGTTCTATTGCAAGGGAACGTCATTGGGCAAGAGCGAGATAAAAACGGCAATAGGCAGCATGATGTGCCGTTGACTGTACATAGGTATAGGTACAGAATAGTAAAGAAATACTCTTATTAGTGAAGCCTTGTGCTGCTTTGAACATCCGCTTCATCGTACTTGTTCGACTTAGACTGGGTCAAAAGATAGGAAAACCAGAAAAAGGCATTCGGTCTTGGCATCAGGCGGGACTCGAACCCGCGCCTTTCGCAAGCCGGGCGACTGCACTACCAATTATGCTACCGAGACCACTAACAGACCGGACGAATTTCTCTGGTATATTATACCTGACAGACAGGTCGCCCGGCTTGCGAAAGGCGCGGGTTCGAGTCCCGCCTGATGCCAAGACCGAATGCCTTTTTCTGGTTTTCCTATCTTTAGTAAGATGATAATGCATTATCCCTAATGCTAAAAATAAAATAACTTAGACTGGGTCTTCTATATGACTACTGATGTTTAGCCGCTGACGGCTTTGACAGCTCTACTGTAGGGTGAGAGCAGAAAAAGCTCTCAACCTACTTGCCGAACATACTAAATTGAACGTTATTTATATTTGAAAAAAAAAAGCTTTTAACATTCCCATACAACATCGCTTCCCCACATAATATGACATAGTTACTTAAAGAAAGCCTGTACAACATTTTGGAAACATTCAATCATTAAACGAAAAACAAAATACCATAATCTCCTTTTTATTTGAAGGTCTTGAAGTTTGTCTTGATAAACAACACAGTTTCATTATTAACTAGTCTTAATTGACTAAATGAATATTATGCCAACCGAAAAGCTGAGGATGTAAAATGAAACAAAGATATACAGTGTGTTTGGGAACCGGTGTCCGACCCGTTAAGGTGAAGTAATATGATCTATTTTATGAATAAATCCACCATAATTAAGCACTTTGCCCCAGTTGTTTTAAAATGGCCGCCATTTTAATTTTTTTTTCTCGGGAGTACGGGTGGGTTATTTTAGTTTGCAATATCTGCCGATTTAGAGGTCCTACAGTCACAAAAGTGGTATCGTTGGACAGCTACAAAAGTAGGCAATAAGCTGACAAAAAAGCATTTTTTCATAACTCCCTTAAAATACCTCAAAAAAATGTTTGAACTTGAAAATTGTGATAGAATTTGTTAGTTTTTTTACATTTATTTTTTTTTCAGAAAAACTAAACTGTCAACATACATTTATTTTTAACTTTTTGGCTACCCAAAGACATCACCTAAACACTGAAGCAAAAATCAAAGTTCCAAGTAAAATAGTTTAGAAGTTGTGACAAATTGAATATTACCCTGTCATCAGAAACCCTTTGAAACGCAGGTAAAATTTACCTGAAATAAATTTTTTTTTTTTTTTTAAATTAATTAAAAGTGCTTAATTATGGTGGATTTATTCATAAAATAGATCATATTACTTCACCTTAACGGGTCGGACATCGGTGACCAGACACACTGTATAGGTTGGGAAATAATTATTCGGCGAAATGAAATTCTGCGAAACATTGGTGGGTAAATGAAATTCGGAGAAAAGGTAAAATATATCCGGCTACGCAACAGTGCGGATACGTTTGTCAATATGCGTTATCGCCAGGTAAGTAGAGACACAGGTACAGATATTTGAATGATTTTCGAAGCAGCAATCACGAATTATTAGGGAGGATTTTACAGTGCGCTCCAACAATTCATCAGTTCTACTAGAAATCCGAATTTTCTTACATTGTTTAATATTCTCAAATATATTCTGTAAAATAAGTGTACAGAATTACTAATATTTATTTTGCAGAATGTTGCTTTTCCGTACTCTAGCTTAAAAAGCAATCCGGTACTGGTGTCACCACTTTTAAACATTGGTAAGCTCAATAACAATGTTCTCTTGCGTTCCCAGGACTTCCCGTTCGGCACGCCCCCCATGCTGCGAGATTCGGACCTCAACTCCATACTCTCGGACCACAGCAGTCAGCAGGCCACTTCCAGTGTTTGAACATCTTCGGATAATTTTGAGGCTAATCACATGATGTTTAATTATTTTTAATTCTTCAAACAAACCCTGAAGCAAGTAAGTATCAACTTTAAGCTCAAAAGCATTATATTAATTTAATGTACATTTTACGTATTTATGAAAAGTTTACCGTTTCTATTCAGACGAATCCGGCAAGAAACTTCAAATAGTTACTCTTTTGAACATTGTTCGTTTACAATTATTATTGAATTTACAGAGCGAGAATTTTTCGAGATTATTCTCGACAAATGTGCAGATTTTCTTAATATGACCACAAATACTTGCTGCTAACAGAACAAAGATAGGTAGCTAGTTCAATGGAGTTCAACAAAAGGTCTCTTTCAAAGAATGACAGTTTCTCAAAATTACCTTTTATGTATGGGGCGAGACGGCGCTGTGTGGGTTAAATGAATGTGACTAACTCTGGATAGAAAAGTTGTTTATGTACGGAAAAGGACCGACAAGAAACTCAGTAGTTACTATTTTCAAAATGTTCTCATTTTTTTGCAAAACTCTCGATTTAAAGACCGCCTTTTAACTTTCCGTACGTAACGCCCGTACTTAATTTTTTAACATATGGAACAGTGTCTAGGAAGCCTAAGTATTTTTTCATTCTACCTACATTCATGTGAATAGTCTCATTATTTAGGAAAGCAAATGATATTCATATTTTCTTTGTAAAAAATATTATATATTTTAAAATTAAGAATACAAACGCACTAAAGATATTTGTTTAAGTCGCGTGGATTGAAAAACAAGGTAAGTCGAGAAATTGTGCTTTCAAAGTATAAATAAAATAAAATATTTTAAATATATTCATTATACAACATAACACCTAATGAATTGAAAGGGAAAGGTGATAATATTGTTTGTTTTTTAAAATAACCAATGGAATTGTGAAAAAAATTACAGAAAGTCCATATCCTTTTAAATTAATATTGTAATGTTATTATAGGATATGATTCCTTTGAAAATACGCTTTATAATTAAACAAACTCTTCACATTTGTTTTTTACGAGATAAATTATGGATATTTATAATGTTATTGGGTATTGATGTAAATGGTAATTTAAAGAAATCTATTTAAATATAATAACAATCGGTTTTCGATGAAAATATACGCTTATATTATTTATGAATATATTTGTTGCGTGTTCAATATTTTTTGTAGGAAATAAAAGTTAGAGGCGTTTCTATAGAAATGCATATACATAGAGGTGCCATATTTAAAAGGGAATTTCTCCATAAGTTCAAGCAAATAATATCACAAACTGCCAAAGTAGGTACCGTCAATTAAGATTTAAAACATACACATAAAATATGAAATAAATAGAGAGATATTTAGATGCACTGGTTTTGACAACAGGCACTTTAATGGAGAAGTGATAAAGAAAAGTGTGAATAAAATTAATTAAAATAAATCACATTCCAGGAGTATATTATTTTTTATGTTTTGAATTGATTTAATTGAGAAAAAAAATCCATAAATACTTATACGTTTTAATTTTTTCACTGTCCTCATTGTGAGTATATTATAGTATAATATAAAAGGAGAGAAAATAAATTGTCGTTGTTGATACCGTAAGAAATACACTGTAAAAATGGTTCAAAGACAGGGAAAGGTTGGCTATAGATTCACACGGAAAGTCACAATAAAGTATTATGTTTATATTATGATTGTAATCAATCATTTTTAACGACATATTAGTTTTAAAAAAGTTCGTCTGGGGTTAAAAGACGTGATCAGCATTTAATGTAATGTCTATCTGGTTTTCGGCAAAAAAATACGTTTTATACATGGTGTATATTCGGAAAAACCAAGAGGTGAGAATTATGAAAAACATCGACGTCGCCTTTTGTACCATCCTGTATAAATAATCGTCACATCACAGTCACAGTTTGCAATACATGCTGATCAAGCCTAATACAATCTTCAAGATATATCAAATATTCAGTATAATATAAGAAATGTAGTTAGAAATATTAAAATAACCCTCTAATGTCAAGGCCCGTAGATTCTGCAAAAAATAAAAAAAATATGTTTTTTCATTGCGAGCAAATTGTAATTTATACTAAACAGATTTTTTTATTTCAATCCAACAAACGTGTAGATTTTAGTACAAAATATTAACACCATAAATATTTTATAGTGGCTATCCTTAGAGCATTTCTATATTGTCTAAGTGGCTATCAAATACTTACTCAATCGTTCTAATCATAAACTTAGAATTACGCTATGCCTAAAGATCACAATGGTAAAAGATACATTGTTACTATGTCATCGCGCAGAAGAAAAAGAGACATAATCTCAAACATTATATTGTCAATTCCGAGACTCGTAGAGGCGGAAAACAAAAATATCAAGTAAATAGAAAATTCAAACATCGTATTAATTAGTCTATGATGTGTATAACCGTTTTTTCAAAAATTAGATAAAAATCAGACCTATTTTACGATGTTGGATGTCGAAATCTATAATTGTGTCTTTACTTGAAATATGTCATTTTGACATAAATTTTAAAATCTGCCAAGTTGTAATTTATTGGTCTGATAATTTCTATCTGACTATTGAAAAACAGCTGTTAATCAGAATAACTATTTATGTATGTATTTAACATGTACCAGACTGGCGCGATGTCAAATGTTTGCAATTCGGGCAATAAGTTTTTTTCAATTAATAGGTTCTATTTTTGCAGATTCAATTGCTGATTTCCTTTCAAGACTAACTTGGCAAACTAATATTGTAACACATTTTTAATAGCTTTATTATCAAGTTTATTTTGAACCCTAAGCGTACAGTGAAGTGCACACCGGGCTATCCATTTTTTTTCTTTTCACGCTCTTGTTAAATGAAAGGTATTTTGAATGCCATAGATTTAGATAGGAATTATCAAATAAATTATTTGGTCAAGATATTTGCGTGTCAAGTTAGACTTTTTAAAATCGATTCATTTTAAATTAACTTTTGTAACAAGTCTTTAAATTTAAGCACTCCATTTGTTTTATCAAACAACATGCGTTATAAATAGCATTTAATACTGAAGATAGGGAACCCAAAAAAAAAACGTTCGGTCCGGACTTAGGCTGGAATCGAACCAGCGTCTTCCGCGTTCGAGTCCTGCCTGATCCCAAGACCGAATGTTGTCCTCTGGGTTTCCCATCTTCAGTAAGATGATAATGCATTATCCCTAATGCTAAAATAAAAATAGCATTTAATACTGTTTTTGTTTTTAACCATTATTTTAGTAGTATTCCATGACACTGACATCTTAATTTCTCTTTGCAGCGTATACATTTTCAAATAATAAGTTATCTATTGTTCAAGAGTCTACGAAACTGTTACAAATTTTACCAAAATTGAAATTATGGTGTCCTTCGAATGTATGTACCTGCACGTCAAACCTACTATTACTAAAACACTCCTATTCTTAAAATATAACTATCTATTATTGAAAATATAATTTTCAATTTATAACTGTGTTAAAAGTAACGGAAATTTTACATGATAATATATATAGAATCGATATATTTTAATGTATAGATTTTAGGCCACAAACAACTAGATGCGAAAATTATGAATCTATGGCAAAGTTTGTCTTCAATTCAACAGTACTAAATACTATTGGACTTGAAATTCTATCATTACACTAAAACTAGCTGTTGTAGAAATAATATTGCACGTTAGATACTTCATATTTTTTTATTTTACGATTTTTTTGGGAAATGGCTGAGCACACAACATGCTATTTCTAATCTAAACAGGTCCATTTTATTTTTCAAACAATAATTGACTACTTCTACAATCAATTCGAAACGCAGGCGGAACTGTCTAGTCGTATAACCTTTTGTCATAATATTTTACTGTTTAACGACAGATGGCATAAACTTCCTTTTACATAACCATCATTTCTCAGAAAATCATTCATTATTTAAAATTTTGGATTTTCAATTTTTAAGTCTGATTCATCTTAAACCATAAATTGTATATCTCTGATAACTAAAAAGCCGAAACATCAAATTGCAGGAACTACCCAAGCAGTTTTTTTGTTACTTACATTACGTGTACACCGAAGCAGGAAAATTTTGTTATGAAAAACTAGGAATAATAATATTACAAGTTGCAATGTGCCAAAAAGCCAATCAGCCAAACGAAATTATGCAAAATCGATCTTAGTCGTCTTCAACATATGCCATTAAGGATTCGGCGAAACGACAACCATGTTAAATAAGTTTCATGCTTGAAAAATATTTGTTCTAAGAAGAATAATCTTCTTACTAAACCAAAATTCTGCCAAATAGACAAAACAAGACGCTGGCAGATTGCAAGAGCCGGCCTCACCTTCCATGACAGAACTTGAAGCTTACTGCTTTTGTGTGGTACAAAACATTTTCTTATAACCTGAAATCCTGGTCCTGGTCTACCAAGCACATGTCTAACTTTTCAAATACAGGGGCTAAAATACAGCTGTTGAGCTGTTATGTCATTAAAATTGTAAAAAACTGAAATTGGTGACGCATAGGGAGTCAAAACCTACCCTTATGTAACTCGCTGCCTACCCGACATGTAGTCTCAATTTTTTTCAAGATTGGACAAATTTGCATTTTTTTTCTTTCATATACGCTCAGGATTATTTCCCAAACAGGGTTGTCAGAGACAAACTGACTGTTGCCGTCATGATGAACGGACCCTTCAGAAGTCTACATTTTCAAGCTAATTGAGCTCATAGTTGAGGTGGGGCATGTGGGACGTATTAAAGCTGTTGTTTATTTTGAATTATTTCACTACTTGTTTTGTATTCTTAATCCATACTGCCATAAAAAGTAAAAAAGTCCTGAAAGAATTATAAAAGATTAGATAAAGTTAACAATTTGGTTGCACTGAAAATAAAAGCAAATAATAGTACTAAACATATTTAGGGCTGATTTTTAGATATTAGTCAGAAGATTTAAACACGCTAATAAATTACAACTCTGCAGGTTTAAAATGTCGCATGTCAAAATCTATAAAATGTCATTCACATTAACTCCTACAATCTGCCGAGTTGTAATGTTTAAGTTTCATAATTCTTAACTGACTAAAAAAAACAGCCTTAAAATTGAACACTAGGGGAATTGTGTTCATGGGGCCATATTATACTTACATACTTAAAAGCCTCATTATACGTTAACCCTCTTATTCATAAAAACGAGTGCTGTTAAAGTAGATTGAATTGTAGTGCCTCGTATCAATGCAATAATAAAAACAGAATATAAACTAAAATTATCTTTTGCTTTTATTTGATGTAATTTTCAAGTAATCATTCTTTTGACAGAATCTAAAAGACATTTTAAAAAGAATAGCTCTAACTAAAGAGTTCATCTATTCTTAACATCCACCTTTTTTGAAAGTCGAAACTCCGGCCAAGGTCTTTAGGTTCTTCATTCTGGGCCCATACAACGGTTTTGTAAGCATATCGGCGATCTGCTTTTCTGAACTTACATGTTGGATATCAATGCTTCCCTCTTGAATGCAGTCTCTGATAAAGAATGCTCTTAATCTGATATGTTTCGTTTTCTGGTGAAACTCTGGAGGGTTCTTAGCTATCTTGATAGCCGATTCATTGTCCACACACAGATATGCTTGACAATCATCTCCTATTATATCTTTTAGAACGCATTTCAGCCATATTATTTCTCTAGCAGTCTCACTTGCTGCATAAATCTCCGCTTCTGTTGAGGATATGGCTACAACATTTTGTCGCTTGCTATTCCAGGAGATGGCACCTCCAGCAAACATACAAAGAATGCCTGAGGTCGATCTTCCAGTGTTTGCATCTCCCCCATGATCAGCGTCACTATAACACTTCAGGTCAGGTGCACAATGTGGTTTGTACATAATGCCTTGATCAATAGTGCCTTTGATATATCGCATAATCCGTTTTACAATCTGCACATCATCTTTGGTTGGACAGTTTAGATTGCGAGATGCCACTGATACGGCATAGGCTATGTCTGGCCTTGTGCCTGTCATTAAATAGGCAAGGGCTCCAACTGCTTGGCGATATGGGAACGTGTTAACTTTGACGTCGTGGTCGTTATTCATCGCCTTCATATCTTCTGCCTTCAATATTGGAGTTGCCACTGGTTTGCATTCCTCCATCCCAAACCTCTCAAGTACACGACTGGCATATGCTTTCTGGTGAAGCAGTATCGAGCCATTTGACTGTCTCTCTATTTCCATACCTAGAAAATAGCTGGCAGGTTTGACGGTGAGTTTAAATCTCAATCTCAATTCATCAAGGAAATGCTTCGTCTCCTTTTCGTTGGAAGACGCTATCAGACCATCGTCAACATATAGGGCAAGGATTATCCTCTCTCCCCCTCTCATTCTTGTAAACAGACAGGGATCTGATTTACTTTGTCTGAAGCCAATTGTGACTATGTAGTCTGTTATGCACCTATTCCAACATAGGGGCGCTTGCTTTAAACCATAAAGGCTCTTTTGCAGCTTGAATACTAGATTTTTATCATTCGTGTAACCTTCTGGTGGCTTCATATATATTACTTCGTCTAGCGTGCCATATAAGAATGCTGTCGACACATCAAATTGTGCTAGACTTAGCTTCTCTTTTGCTGCAACACTCAGTACTGCTCTGATGGTGCTACTTCTGGCAACAGGACTAAAAGTCTCGTGATAATCAATATCCTTTTTCTGTGAATACCCCTTTATTACAAGTCTGGCTTTGTACTTCTCTATTGTACCATCCGGATTCATTTTAATTTTAAATATCCACTTGCAAGGTATTGACTTTCTTCCTTTAGGTAGCTCCACTAGCTCCCAAGTTTTGTTGTCTTTTAGCGAGTTTATTTCACTATCTATGGCTTGCTGCCATTTTTCACGCTCTGGAGAGTTCATTGCCTCCTTATAAGTTTTTGGCTCAGCCATACTGTTAGACTCTACTGCCATCACATAATCTTGATATTGAATTGGTGGTCTCAAAGTTGATCTGTTTCTCAGAGTCCTCTGACCTTCTGCTTCAATTTCATTATGGCCTAGATTTGAGTTATTGGCAGTCTCTCTAATAGGCTGTCCCACTTCATCTGAATGAATTGTATCATACCTCTGATCAGTGTTTGCATTTTCACTTTGATTTAGATCTTCACCTTCCTGTTCATTAGCATTGGAAATATTGTCGAAGTCATTCAAAGAATCAGAATCAGAATCAGAATCAGAAATATCTTTATTTAAATAGACCTGTTACAAGTGCTTTCAAATCGTCAAAAACTTAATCAAACAAACAAAAATACACTTAATAATAGACTTAAATACTATAATAGAAATAATAAATAAATACACAGTATACAAACATAATGTGACTCAACCACCGGTGTCGGAAAGTTGTTTCTGTACTGAGAAGAACCGGCAAGAAACTCAGCAGTTACTCTTTTCAATATGTTCTTTACAATAATCCGTTAGTAAATTACAATTTTATTAAGTACACATACAGTTATACAATTCAAAGTAAATAGTTAGTGCACAAAAATATGTTAAATTATTAAAAGCAATTAACAATATTGTTTAGAAAAGACTACTGGTTAACATTATAAGAAAGGAGTTTTGAGGTTTACATCCAGTTATACAATTCAAAGTAAAAAAATGTTTGGTTGGTTCACATTATTATGTTGGATCCGTATAATTGTTACAATGGCTAATTGGAGTCCGCGTTGAGCTGAGAGCTTACTTCCAGGCGTTCCTATCCATAAGGTAGTCGGTTGTGGTATAATATCCTTTTTTTAATAAGACAGTTTTAATATGAAGTTTAAACCTATGTAATGGTAACTTACAAATTGCTTCAGGAATTTTGTTGTAGTAGTGTATACCTTGCCCCATAAAGGAACCTAAAACCTTTTGTAACCTGAATAATGGAAGCGCAATTTTATTCCAAAATGTTAACATCATCTTCATTAACAACATCTCTAGACGATGAAGGGTCATTTTCATTCAAGTGTATGTCACTCTGATCTTGGTATCTAATCGGATCATCATGTCTCTGATCATCAGCATTTCTCATAATGCTTTCATCTCTGGCATCATGAATCCATGGTAAAAACCACTCTTTGGAAGTTATTGGCTTTTGTGAAACATTTTCGTCATTCTCTGTAGGTTTTTCTAGTATAAGTCGCTCATCAAACGTCACATCTCTAGACCTAATCATTCGTAACTTTTCTTTGTTCCAAATCCTATAGCCTTCACTTCCTTCATAGCCCACCAGTATACCAAGTTCTGCTTTCTTTTCGAGCTTCTTTCTATTTGATTTTGGTACATGGGCATAGCATTTGCAGCCTAAAATCCTTAGATGTTTGACTGATGGTTTTCTTTTAAACCACAGTTCATATGGTGACTTCTTTGGTACGCTTGATGGTCCAGTGCGATTGAGCACGTACACAACAGCGTCTAAAAGGTCTGCCCATAGCGGCTCGGGGATTTTTTCACGTGCATGCATTACAGCACGCGCTGCTTCTACTATCGTGCGATTCTCTCGCTCTACACATCCAGCTTGCTCGTGAGTATGTGGCATTGTCAGTCTTTGTGTTATGCCGTTTTCTTGAAGGATCTTCTTAAATTCTGCACTGATAAATTCTCCTCCATTATCACTGAGAACTTCTTTTACAGCATATCCCGCAACTTTAGCTGCAGCTAGATATTGCCTTAGCTTTGATGCTGCTTCAGACTTCTGCTTTAGGAAGTAAACATGTCTATGTCGGGTATAATCATCTTTGAACAGAAGATAGTATCGATTCTTTCCGTATGAACTTGGAAATGGCCCGCATATGTCAGTGTGAACAAGTTCACCAGGTTGAGTGGCTCTAGTTCTTGTTCCAAACTGTAGTCTGTGCGTCTTTCCATATATACAGCCTTCACATAGATCGGACTTGTTGTCATTCATCTTAACACCGAGCTCACTTTCAACGAATTGCTTGACGTGTCTTTTGTTTTGGTGAACCAGCCTTTCATGATACAATTGTAGAGGGTTGGTCATCAATTGGTTAACTTCTAGTTTGTTTGATCCTTTACAGTTAATTGCCAACTTGTATAGTCCTCCATCAACCTTCCTGGTCCCAATAGCTTTGATCACTCCGTCTACTTTGAGTATACATTGCTTTTGCGTCGATTCAAATGTACTTTTCGGCGATACATCATGTGTTGCAATAACAGAAAACAAATTCCTCTTGATCTGTGGTACATACCAAACATGTTTTAGTAGGAGTTGTTCAACTTTACCGTTGCAGTTGGCCTCAGCTCGAACATTGCCTTTCCCAATGGCTTTGATGGTTTGTCCATTAGCTGCTGTTACAGACACGTTATGTGAATCATCAAAGTGCTCGAAACTTTCAAAGATGTCTCCTTGATGCGTAACGTGGCTTGTCGCTCCATTGTCAACGTACCAGTTTCTATCATCATTAGGTAGCTTATCTCCTACAGCTAACACGGTCAGATTTACATTTGTTTTGCTGCCTGCTTGTTCAGACGGCTTTGGTGGGCGTCCATCTTCTATCCATTTACGGCATTTACGAACTCTGTGCCCAGCTAATCCACAGTATTTGCACTTGAAGATTGCTGTTCCTTTCACTTTTGTTTTCTCTGTCTTTACAACTAGCACTTGCTCTTTGTCTTCATTTTCTTCTCCATTGCTCTTTAGTGCTTTCTCATAGGTACTTAGCTGTGCAGTTAGATTCTCTATTGTCCTCTGATTCTTATTAACAAGGAGCCAACTTGACTTAAAGGCAAAGAAATCCTTAGGTAGAGTCCCAAGTATCTTGCAGATCAATAATATATCAGGCAACTCTGTTGAAATTTCATTATTCAGCTCATGCCATATATTCTTCAATGCAGAAATATGCTTTTTTATGTCATGTTCAGGGTCTTTTTTGTAACTAAAGAATTGCAGACATAAATCGTAACTCTTTTCTTCAGCGCACCCACAGTAGAGACGTTCTAATTCATCCCACACCTCTTTAGCTGATTCGAAGCGCATTACTTGATCAAGTACTTCATTTGTCATGTTATTCGTCAGTAATGTCAGGACAAGGCTGTCCTTTTTTAAGTACTCTTTGACTTCCTTATCATTCTTCATTTCCGACACAATGTACATTGTTATTTCATGGAATAAATGACTTATGACTTATGACTTATGACTTACTTAGCTCTCTCTTCAGCCGAGGCTGTACTTGCCTGTTTTGTAGGAGCTTTTAATGATCCATCAATTATTTTTAACGCATCGGGATAGCCCTTGAATACGTTGCTTATTCTGTATTTCCAATGTTTGAAATCTTTGCCATCACCAAAGGCATTCGATTCTGACTTTGGAAGCACTTGCAAAGAAATTATCGTCCATGGTGGATTTTTACGTCTAGGACGATTTACTGCACTTTATCCTTACTTAACGCCCTGCTACCATGTTAAAGTAGATTGAATTGTAGTGCCTCGTATCAATGCAATAATAAAAACAGAATATAAACTAAAATTAGCTTTTGCTTTTATTTGATGTAATTTTGAAGTAATCATTCTTTTGACAGAATCTAAAAGACATTTTAAAAAGAATAGCTCTAACTAAAGAGTTCATCTATTCTTAACAAGTGCAACGTGCCTTTACTCGCAAATGGCGGCAGCAACAAGAATAAAAGAGACAGCGATACAAAAGTTAACGTGTTGTTGAAGAGCCGTTTTAGATTTTATGAATAAGGGGGTTAGAATCAGATAGTATTGACGGTTAAAATTGTAGGTAGGTCTATATATTATTTATCTGGACTCATCCTGAGCACATTTCCTCTATCATAATAATAATACCTGAGTTCGACTGCCTTTTGCTATAGTATAAAATGATCGAACACCTTTTTAATATCAAGCTAAGGGCATTCGAATTCCAGTTAATCAAAATAAAGGCGCCATTAGAAATATCTACAAACATAAGCAATAATTATTAAAAAAATCTATTAACTATTTAGATATTTTATTTAATTCGTAAAGATTCTATGTACGGTGGACGGCACATCACTCTACCTATTTCCGGTCACTCCTCCTTGCTCTATTGCAAAAGAATGACATTTGGCAAGAGCGAGAGAAAAAACAGAAATGGGGTAACCTGATGTGCTGTTGACTGTACTTACCTAGTATGTAAAACCACGCCAATATATGTGATTCTGAATTATAAGAAGTCATTGTTATATTATAAAACATGTAGTTGTGATTTTGGCGTTGTGTTAAATCAGTCTTATAGATAAAGTTGAGATTATAAAATATGATTGTTCGTTATATTTTAAAATTTTAATTGAAATATATTAATTTAAAAAATATTTATGGCATTTTGATTTTCCTGAACCCATACCACGATATTTTTTTAAATAGTGAATGGTGAAATAAAAGAAAAAAGACGTATTATTGATTATGATGGTATGGTAGGTATTTAGTAAAATGGAAAAATAAAAAAGTAAGATTTAAAAAAAAAATAGTAAAATTATCGACGACCGATTTAGTGAAATAGTTATTATTTTGCAAATAAGTGAATCTTTAGCTTATAGGTATCTCATCTATGAAGTTAGCCACTACACAAAAGAGGTCTCCCTGGTTCAATCCCTGCACTGACTGTAGTAACTTTTAGGATATAGGTACCATAGGACCTCTCTCTCTCTTCTGTAATGTAATGGTCCTCCATGGCACTTTTTGACAATATAGTGTAGGGGACCCCTTTTTGACACTTTTAGCTAGAATGTTACTACAGCTAGAAAATTACTTTGTTTTACAGGCGGGTGACATCTAGCGGTTATTTGTAGAAACGTCTCCAAGGCCATCTAGCGAATGCATGAAGTACACACATTTCAAGATACATAGATGGCGCTATAGTAGCGTAGTAAACGTCATTGTCAAAACGTTCCTTTGTATGCATTTGTCTTTGTAAGAATTCTCATAATATCATTTTGTTCAGATGATTGTGAGACACGTTTTGCAGTTTTTTTGTAATAATTAACCAAGATAATTTTATTCTCATAAAAAGATAGTAAAAAACGATCCTAAAATATTAGCACTCCATTAATCATGGCTAAATAATCACTTGTCACTGTCTAGCTAAAACAACAAAAGTTGTTTATTAAAAAAAAAGCATTTGTATTGATTTTCGCCCTGTCTGCTGGGTTTTGTCTGAAAAAAACCTTAAAATTATATTTAGCCCTGTTAATTTCGTTGAACGTTCGGTAAGATTAACTTAAATGTTTGTGAAAAACTTTCCAAACCACTTCAACGGGTCTTTTCATTAAGTGTAGCCACCCGTAACGCTTCTTGTGTATACGCTCTGAATAAACCACGGTTTTAATTAAAATTACATTGTTTTAGGCCGAAATGAGTGCTATAGCGCAACAAGAGTCCTTAGTCAAGGAGAGTTTATTTCATTTCATTACTAGGAATATACCTTCGGCGGATTTAAACGTTATTGACGATATCGTCCTGTCCTATGTGATTTCCATTCTCGAGGAGGCTTCGCAGGATCCTTGCTTCGATGTGGAAGGTAAGAATCGTTCAAATAACTGCTTAAACTCTAAACCTTGCGTAATTCAATATTTAGGTCAAATTTTAAATGGTTAGATGACTTGCTTTAAATAATTCAAGGTGTTCCATCTGGACTCATATTTCTTATTGTTCTTGAGCTATTGTGAAAACTGGTTAAAAACTTGCTATGTGTGTGCCAAAATGAATGTGTTTGTCACTTGATGTCCTTTAAAATTGTTGCAAATGTAAGATAATTAAAATTAAATTCGATTCATTTCAATCAATTATGATTTTCTTGAAGGAGTATGAAAATGTTTCATCAATGTATTTGTTTAATCATAACTGAGTGTGCCCAGTGCACAAGGGCGTACCCAGGTAGGGGCAGGGGGGGGGCAGCTGCCCCCCCCCCCTAGAAGTATTTTTTCCTTACAAGTGGGAATTAAAAAAAAATGTTTCAATATACCCGACCGACCATCTTTTCGAAACAGGTATGAGCTGCCCCCTCCTAGCTGAAATCCTGGGTACGCCCTTGCCAGTGCAGCCCACTAAGTGTTCACATATGGCACATATTTACCAGTGGGTTGGTAGGGCCTATCAGCGCATTTCACTTTTTCTGCTGGCAAGCCGGAGTCTTTTTTTTTACCGATGTAAATTTATCAGCACATTTCACTTTTTCTGCTGGCAAGCCTGCAGTCTTTTTTTACCGCATGTAAATTTTAAAATTATTTTATGATTGTTTTGACTTGAGACAGTGCTATTTACAGATGCTAGGTAGATCGCGTCACTCAAATTTCCTCAATACATTCAGATCGACATCAAACTGATAAAGATATATTTGAAAGAATTCATGAGATTCACCTCAAAACAAAGACACGTTAGAAATAATGATTAATGCTGTTCTCACACTTAGGTCTATGTTACATGCATACACTAAAGAGTAGTTCTAATTGGTTACCATCATACAAGCAAAAAATGAGATTATGTTGCCCAAACTGTGTTGCCAACAGGTGTCAAAATACAGAGTGTTTTTAAACTGGGTGTTGGTGGCTAAATTTTGAAGTACGGGGAATGTGGAGAAAATGCCCAATTTGTAAAACTAAACTGAATACATGGATTTCAGGAAGATCTAGCCTGGATTCATTGATTTATTGAACACAATTAAACGGGTTTGTCCCAGTAACATAATTATGAAAATTTAATAACTAGCGATTACAGTGATTCCTCATCAAGTTTTAATATTGATTGCGGACTGTCTGCAAATATATCCAAGTCAGGGTAAGAGGCCAATAACATATTTAAAGCTTTTGTCCCTTGTGTCGCTTAAAGGGCTCAAATTCTAGAACAAAAATTAAAAATCTCATTTTACAACGAATATTGTCAAAAAATTAGACAATAGATTCGAAAAGACATAGACTATTTAGAAGTCAAATAAAAATGAATATTTAGAATAAATTTATTTTTACCTAAATTTTTACTAGTTGATTTAACACCTTAAAAATAATTTTGTAAAAAACTGATTGTCTATGTTTACAATATGTCACAGAATTTGATTATTTTAAGGCTCGATACCAGGAAAACGGCTCTCGGGAAAACTAAAGTTTTATATAGAAAATATGAAGTATGAGGCACGAAAAAAATCGTCATAGTAGTCAAAAAGTTGCACAATCAGCTCAAACTTCCAGTATATGGATCAACTTACTAGATTAATGTGAAAAAAAATCAGAATATCGCTAAAAACGTGCAAAACGCACTCCTGTATTTCAAAAGTTTAGGCATCATATAAACTAACAACTTACGTGTTTTAAATAACGTGTAAAGATCAGATATCAAAGAAGCATTGCCAATCAGTTGTTTTTCATTGCTTCATTTCAGTTTTGTGCAAAAAATTCCCAAACATTCCGAATTTTTCGCTTGAAATCTCCATACAAATTACTATGGAGTGAGTGAAGTTTCTTTGATAGCTGTCCGCGCACCGTCGCAGCTCACTCCCCCCCATGTCCCCAAGGTGAGCGCACGTCGCTTTTGACGAAAATGACATTTATAATTACGCGGATAATTTACACGAAATAGGCGCACATAGGGTCTTTTGTTGAAAATAGTACAACTTTATTTTTTTTCCTCCGTACTGTTTGTTCATATGCATTATGCATAATTTATCAAACGTATGATTTTATCATGATTCACCATGAGAGTTATATGGCAGGTTTATATTTATAAGTACACTTGATTAAAAGCTCTCTTGGGTTTGACAATTTCGTACTAGTTGCCATTTCATTTTCCTATTCTTTACGCAGTGACGTGCACTCACCCGGCGTCATGTGGAAGACTGACTTGCGGGACTGCGCAGACGGCTGTCAAAGAAACTTCACTCGTTCCATAGTAATTAGGATGGAGATCTCGAGCAAAAAAAATTAAAGTTTGCGTTTGCTTATACGAAACAGAAATAGTTATAGCAATAGAACATAATGACAAGTTATTCGAAATGGAAACACACTTCACACCGAAACAGCTTTTACAATTGTACCAAGCACAAATTCGGTTGTGTATGGAGTACTTCTGCCACCTCTGGGATGGCTCTGCCAAGCATCAGCTGGATGCACTGGACTCAGTAGACCGAAGAGCCAGGAGACTGATAGGTGACGAGACGCTCGTTGGAACCAAACTCGAGTTTGGAGCATCGGCGTAGAGTTGCCTGTCTATCGGTTTTTTATAAGGTGTATTTCGGAGAGTGTGCGCAAGAACTTCATGACCTGATACCACCCTCTACTTTCTACTACCGGACCACAAGACGCCGCGAGGGCTTTCATCTCCATGTGGTCGACTTTCCAGCGGTCCGAACTAAGCGGTTTGGTGCTTCCTTTCTGGTCCGCACCGCTAAGGAGTGGAACGCCCTCCCTGCGTCTGTGTTTCCGGATACATACAACCTTGGTGTCTTCGAGGCAAGAGTGAATAGGCATTTGGGTAAATGTGGGTAAGCGTGGCTGGCAAGACTGAGGTCAAACGCAAACCCATTTTAAATTAAAAAAAATGGATCAGATAGAACTTTGATATAAATATGAATTATCATATTTACGTCAGCCATGGAAAAATGGCAGTGCAAGCATTTTTATCTCTAACTGGCTATTTGCACACAGCTTTTCCCTGTAGTAATTTGAATGAACTATACAGACAAACGTTCTAGAAAATATAATTAGCATCAACTATCATTTAGATAGTGAAAGCTTATGTAAAAACAGACAGAAAAACGCGGAGGGTGACTTCCTTTCATACTATGCTCTACTCGTAGATCAATTCCAGTAAGATGAAGATCACGGTGGATTCTGTATTAAATTCAGCGTAAAAAGCCTGAAATACGATGGCCTCTACAGGAGACTAAAGGTATTATACTCAAGTGTTATTATCTAAAATAAATTATCCACTAAAAGTGTCTCAACTGTTGACAACTGTTAAATTCCTCGTTTTAGTTAGTAACAAGATAGCTCCGTTTAATGCTTCTTGCAGCTTTTCATTACAAGTAAGACCAATTTATTAGTGGGTTCTTCTGCATGTTACTAGAAATGGCTCCGTGTATTGCTATATCATATGCATTGGATGTAAGAAATATTTTGTGTTGATGATGATCGAACGGATAAACCAAGTTACAACTAAATCTCGATGGAATCGTCAAGTACCAGATATAACATTGTGCAAATAACGTGGTCACGAGAATAGATTGCAAATAATAGTGTAAAAAAATAATTGGCAAAACCGCTTGTTAGTATGTTTAATAAAATAAAATTTTTGGTTAGTTTCTTTTGTTTGCCCTATATCCTGAAATATATTGGGTGGCGAAATAAAAATATCTTTGGTGAACGCATCAAATGATTATCATGCCGCGATTTATAATAATAATAAATAAATAAATATCCCTGGACATTATTCCACACAGCGCCATCTAGCCCCAAGTGAGTTAATTATACTCCGTTTTTATGGGATACTAGACAACGGATAAACATACTCAAATACTTTTTCTTTTGTAAATACATACTTATTATACATAGGAAACACCCAGACCAATACAAACAGACATGTTCATGCACACAAATGTTTGTACTGTTCGGGGATCGAACCCGCGACCTTTGGTGTAGTAGCCGACTTCTAAACAATTACACCAAGACAGTCGTCCGGATTTATGCATTGCATTTATGCACGGATTGCACGGCCCAACCACTGTGTGACCATAGCTGTCACGATCGCTTTCAAATTTGACAGATTTTCTCTCCGGCCGACCCTAGTAGCGAACCTTAAGCAACACTTCAGTATGGGGTAATAATACTGGGTATGTCACAACTTGCAACCAACTGGTTCGATTCCTGGCTAGACAGAAAGTTTTTTTGAAAAATTAAGTATGCACTTCTAAGTTTTCGCTAAAATCGGTTACTAGACTCTTTTGAGCATTTTTCTTTATTCCTTACTGGATTCATTATTTTTTGAATGTTTTTTTATATTTTGGAACGCCGCGCCCATTTGAAATTCAACCCGTATGCGATCGGTACCTACTTAACTATCGGCTGCGCGGTCAACGCAACGCCGCCATTTTGACTGACCGTGCATCTCTGCATATTTTAGCGGGTGGGTTTTTCGTAAATATCATTGTAGAAGGAAGATTTAGGTATATCACATAATAAACTTTATAGATCATACCATAACATCTGAAAAATCTACTGTTTACTAGTTTTAACTGTGCTCGCGCGACCTGCGATCCAAAGTGAGGTGACTGATATCACAAAATAGATATCAGCTAAATATCCGCTCGTATGGGTACCGAGTATTTTTCTTTAATTTGAATTGAGTTGAAAACTTACAATTGTCATCAAAAGGTGAAATAAATCACAACGAATACACTAGTTTTCAATCAGTACTCGCATCTAACGGGATACCTATACCCTGTAGCGTATGACTATGCGAATGTATTTGATTAATAAAGATTTATTTATTTATTTTTATTTATTTATCTCACTCTTACACTGCAAGATGCATTCTTTCATTTCATTGCAAGATGCATTCTTTCAATGAAAAAATATATGTCGAAATTGTCGTGTCGTGTGTGTGTCGTGTTTTATTATGTATTAAAAAAAATGACCATCTCTTTCGCCCCTTTTAAAAATCGAATCGTCTTTCGCAAACCGGACGACTGCACTGCGTCTTGCGAAAGACGCGAGTTCGATTCCCGCCTGAAGCCAAAACCGAATGTCTTTTTCTGCTTTTCGTATATTTAGTAAAGAGTCCCTTTTGACTAAAAGCAACTTCTTCCAGGGTTCATAGAAATGATGGCGGCATATATCCCGGAGTTCGCCCGGCTTGACCCTGGGATAATTTGCGCTTGGGTCTTGGAGCTGGAGGCTGAGCTATCCCGTCGTGAGGATACCGACTCCATCAGCAATAATGGTGAGATCTAATATTATAACTTGTCAATTATCATCTCAATTCATCAATTTCGGCGACTGTGCGAAGGAGTTGCATGACCTGATCCCACCAGCATTCTGATTCTGATTCTATGTTGTTGATATTCCGGCAATCCGCACTAACCGTTTTGGTAATTCCTCCATAATGCGAACAGCAAGGGAGTGGAATGAACTTCCTGCTGAAGTGTTCCCACAGAAGTATAACTTGGGCCTCTTCAAGAAGAGAGTGAACAGCCATTTGTTAGGCCGGCATGTACCAACTTAGACCGCATCATCACTTAAGATCAGGTGAGATTATGGTCAAAGGCGCGCCTACTTAATCATAAAAAAAAATGGCAGCCCACTGCTGTCCGCATCCAGCGGCTTCCCGCGACCTTGACCAGATCGTCGGTCCACCTTGTGGAGGGCCTGCCCACGATTGTCGTACGCGGTCGCCATCCGAGAACCTTTCCGCCCCAACGGCCATCGGTTCTCCGCGCTATGTGTCCCGCCCACTGCCACTTCAGCGATGCAATCCTTCCAGCGATGTCGGTTTGCCTTAGTTCTGCTGATCTCATCCTTTCTGATTCGATCAAGCAGGGAAATACCAAGCATCGTTCTCTCCATTGCTCGACCAAACTTTATGGTAGTTTTGACGACGGGTATGGTGGAATGGTTTAGAAGTTGACTGCTACATCAGAGGTCGCGGGTTTGATCCCTGCACAGTACAAATGTGTGCATGAATATATCTGTTCGTACTAATCTGGGTGTTTTCTTTGTATGTTACATAACATACATACATAAACGGCCTATATACGTCCTACTGCTGGGCACAGGCCTGACCTCAACTATGAGGTGGATTGAGCCATACTTTAACACGCGGGCTCAGTGCGGATTGTTGGAAGGGTGTAAGGTTAGTGAGCAACCTTAATGTCGGATGTTATCAAGCCGCCCTAACGCCTCCGACTAGGCTTAACGACTGACATTAACAATGTCAGCCGGGACCAACTGCTTTACGTGCCTTCCGAAGTACGGAGATGCCCAAAATACACATCACTAGTGTGTTGCTTTACAACAGCAATCGTCGCCGATCAGTGTCACAACTGCGCCATGGGCACCGCTTTGTATGTTATGTTAATGTATTTACAAAAACAGGGATTTACGTATGTTTTTCCGTTGCCCTGTAGGCAACTCAAGTACACACATCAAAACTGTCTAGGGATATTATTTTTCAAATATTTCATAAAGTTAAGTTTGTTTACAAGTTGGCATTACCTTAAAATAACGCGAGGACGGAGGCATAAGATAAAGGTTAAGAATATTACAAAAAAAACGTTTGATTTTGCAAAAATTTTGACACCTTTTAAAAGAAAAATCTGCCTTTTTTAAACGTCCTTACGATTGTACAATAATGCCACTATAATGAATTTCTTTATACAATCTGAAAGGGCAGATATAGCAGTTTCTGTGTTATAAAAATTTCTACTTACAGCCTCCCAAATAGCTAAACTTTGTATGAAAATGCTTGAGATATCCCTAGACACTTTTGAGCAGTGTAGTTCAATTGATCTCACCCCCGAATTCACAAACGATAATTAACGCTAAGCACGCCCTCGCGCTCATGCTGTCCTTTTCAGTTCTATTGACATTTTACGTGCGTGAGCGCGTGCTTAGAGCGTTGGTTGACGTTTGTGAATTCGGGGGTAAGAAATACATTTTGAATACATTTTCAGTGTCATTGGTACTTAATTGCACTTTAATCCAATAGAAATACGATTCATGAGCTGTGCCTTGAGTTTTGAGCCTGACGGAACACTTGAACCCTTTTAGCATTGCATGAAGTTTAATTTCGTTTGTACGTTTTCTTCGTGCAACATATTCTCAAATCGTCGTTTAAGTTCTAACACCACGTATGTCATTTTTAGCAACTTTTCAGGAGAGTCAAATACCGAATTGACTTACGCACTGTTTACATAGGATAGTGGCTATCATGCTGTTACTTTTTCGTTCGTTGTACCTGGATTCTGATTCGACTAAACGTCGCGTCTTTAGATGCTTTAGCGAATAGCATCAAATTGCAAAACCGCCAAGAAATTACATACGTGGTGTTAGAACTTAAAACGACGAAATGTAAACATTAACATATTCTAATATTGAAATAATAAACCGCCCTGTACTATACTTGTGTTTAGTGTGTCTTGTTATTATAATCTAGTTTTACCTAATTATTTACCTACAAACCCATAACTACTACATTTTTGTTACAGATGACTCGGCTGGCAGCGACAAGATTAGCCTGACCCTCCAGAGCCTCAGTGAGATGCTGCCTGCCGTCACCACCAAGACTAACCGGTAAATTATTATTTTAAAACTTAGCCAGCATAGGTTATACATCCCACTGCTGGGCATAGAGAACAGTAAAATATGTACATACAAACGTGCCGCTCTCGGTTTGAATGTGTGCGTGCGCGTCGCACACCGTGTCGGCACGCGATTTCACGCACACGCTAGCGTAAAATATGGGGGCATAAGGTGGTGGCAGTACGGATGGGCTTTGCCGCGTGTCTGTGAGCACGCTTGGCTAATAACTCGGCGGGCGGCCTTAGATAACCTACTGTTTTGTTTACTGTGACTATACTTAGTGGTGTATGCTGTAATGGTGAGGTGAGCACAACCACTCAGAAGGAAGAAAAAAGAAATGAAAATATATTTATTGCCCAATATATAGGGTGTCCCGAAACGTGACGTCAAGCGGGCACGGGATGATAGGCTAGGTCATACCGGCTCTGGGAAAAATAAGGAAAAAAATCTATGTCACTTGGTTTAGTAATAATAATAATATTTTTGAAATTTTTGGAAATCGACACCCTTGACTAAGTTTCCATGTACTGTACTCAGAAATGACCAAATTTCGCAGCGTTTTATTTTTTTATTTTATCCTAGAAAACTATGCTTTCGATTATAGTCACTTTTATGATGATCAATTTTGGGCATTTAGTATAAAAAAAATTAAGTTCGACTGAGTCATGGTTAAGAATTTTTATGTCAGCTAACTTCATCCCTCATTTTCTTCGAAAAACATTATTATAGCATCCTTGGCAAGTTGTCTAGAAAAATGGCCCATTTCATCAAAATTTCAAAAAAGTAAAATACTAACCATTTCCTTGTCTTATGTTTCCATGAAAAATATTATGAACCAAAATGGGTCGTTCAAAACTTGAACTAGGTGAAGTCTATTAGTATGCCTTACTTGGATGATAAAAGAAAAAATGACCGTAGGTTAGTGGCAGCGGCAAAAATGAATCCTTTGCTGTTGCTAAGCATTCCATGATTAGTCGGTTAATGTGATGGGTGACCACTCAAAAAAAAAAGTATCTTTTATAGCTTCTCCGTCCTTCGAAGGCACGTTAAGCGATTGGTCCCGGAAGACGTTGCGTGTGGCCAGTGTTGAGCATAAGTGTCACCAGTTGAGGTCAGACTTATGCTCAACGTTCACGCTTACGCTCAATTTCCAAAAATTTCAAAAACATTATTATTATTACTAAACCAAGTGACATAGATTTTTTTTCTTATTTTTCTCAGAGCCGGTATGACCTAGCCTATCATCCCGTGCCCGCTTGACGTCACGTTTCGGGACACCCTTTTTTTTTTTTTGTGGGGAAATCCTCATGGATACCTCGCTGCCCGGGGGGACGACTAGGTTATGTCGGACTCCTACCGACTAAAACCCCACGGCACTCGACCGTGGCACTTTGGCGGCGAAGCTGGATCCTACCGTAAGTAATACCGCACTGCTCCGCCGCCAGTGCTAGCCCCTAATGGAGCCCCCTCCAACCGACCCCCCAACGAAGGGGGGTGGCCACGAAAGCGCCTGGAGTACGCAGACACTTTCGCCGTCTCGGTGGACGCCGTGCAATGTAAGCCAGAGCACCCCCGCACTCCGGCCCGCTGGCCGCGACGCACAGGGGGGATCAGCCTCGGATCACTGGCCCCCACCAACCGATTGTGCGCCGCGGCCCCAACCACGCGCCTCAGGGCGCTTGCAGGCCCCACTGGCCCTGCAACCCTACGTTTCGCCCTTGCGGGCCGCAGCGGGTGGGTGGCTAGTCCACCACACTGCCACGCCTGAGTGAGTCCTCTTCGCTTCCCGGCGGTTGGACGCTACCACCGGTACTAAGCCCCCTCGCCACGCCAAGGCGAGAACTCATGAGGGGGACGTTTCGGGACACCCTGTATAATTGTTCCGAAACCTTTATTTACGAAATTGTTTACAATAACAGGAAAAAGCTTGAAAGTCGAATTTAACTAATTTTAAACGGTTCGTATTCATTTGAAACTTTGCGAATGTATTTAAAACTGAAAACAATACGTTGTTGTTGATTGGGTTGAATGGCTTCACCGTTGTTAGGTTGGTATTGTTTAGTTTTCCTTAGCTACGGGCTGCTCCCCAGCTTTTTTTAGCTTATTGTTAAAATCTGAGAAGCACCGTAAGGCCCGCAGCACAGAAGCCATGCAGGAAAATGAAAATGAAATATATTTTTTTTAAAAAAATGCCCAAATACATCCCACTGCTGGGCTCGGGCCTCACCTCAACTATGAGGTGGATTGAGCCATACTCCAGCAGGCGGGCTCAGTGCGGATTGTTAGAGAGGTGTAAGGTTAGTGTGCAACCTTTATGTCAGATGTTATCAAGCCGCCCTAAAGCCTCTGACTAGGCTTAACGACTGTCATCTACCGACGTCAACCGGGACAACTGCTCAACGTGTCTTCCGAAGCACGGAGATGCCCGAAATACAAAATTAAAAAAAACCCCCGTTCCACCTCATATTAGTTGAAGTGAGGCCTGTGCCCAGCAGTGGGGCGTATCTACGTAGCTCTTGGTTTGAGTCTAGAAGGCGCTGTGTGCAGTTACGTCCAGTGAATCAATCAATCAAAAATATACACATCAAAACTGTCTAGGGATATCATAGGGATATCATTTTTCAAATATTTTATAAAGTTAAGTTTGTTTACAAGTTGAGCATGATCTTAGAATAACGCGAGGACAGAGGCATACGATAAAGGGTAAGAATAATACAAAAAAAAACCTTTGATTTTGCTAAAATTTTGACACCTTTTAAAAGAAAAATCTGTCTTTTTTTAGCGATTGTACAATAATGCTACTACAATGAATTTCTTTATACAATCTAAAAAGGCAGATATAGCAGTTTCTGTGTTCTGAAATTTTTTTACGTTGGTATCAATATTATAATTTTTACAGCCTCCCAAATAGCTATACTTTGTATGAAAATGCTTGAGATATCCCTAGACACTTTTGAGCAGTGTAGCTTTATTTAAATAGACCTGTTACAAAGTAACAAACAAACGTATCAAATTGACAAACAAAACATACTTAATAATAGACACAAATACCATAATAATAAATGTACACATTAAATATACTGTACTTGAATAAATTTGATGCTACCACCGGATCGGAAAGTTGTTTCTGTACTGAGAATAACCGGCAAGAAACTCAGCAGTTACTCTTTTCAAATGTTTCTCTGTTTCTCTTTTTTACAATAGTTGTTAGTATAGATGATATTTATGTATTACAAGCGGCCGCCCGCGACTTCGTCCACGTGGACTTAAGTTGAGAAACTAAAAGCAATACCTTTCTAAATACGCGCTATTTTCGATTTTGTCTTAGTTCGAAACGCCCCCATAGTTAGGCTAATGACAGCAGCCGTCTGTCTTTGTCATCAACTGTCATGCCATACCACGTGATGCCGCGTACATTTTTATATTTTACTTCATATTTTCAACAATTTACACAATTTCTATTTCAATTGTAGCCTATGTGTTATTCAGATGTATAAGCAACATTATTGTAAAGTTTCATTAAAATCCATTCAGTAGTTTTTACGTGAAAGAGCAACACAGCACATCCAGATATACAAACTTTTGCCTTTATAATATTAGTAGGATGTCCCCCAGGTCCCACTCTAACTCGGAGAGCTCGGAGGGGGCCGAGGGGGGTCGCAGGGCCCCCATTCTAGACGACGAACACGCGGAGCAGTGCGCGGCCTTGCACGAGATGTTCCCCAACACATGTGCTATGGAGGTAAGTTTATTTATTTATTTAGGTCTACCAACAGTTTCTGTACTGATATGCACTTAATAAGATAAGATAAGATATACTTTATTGCACAAAGAAAACAATTACATAACAATGCTTATAGACATTAGAATGTACAATGCAGGCGGTCTTATCGCTAAGAGCGATCTCTTCCAGACAACCTTCAGGTAGAGAAACTGGAAAGGGAAGTAGATGGATGCGGTGGTGCAAGGCGGTTATTAAAAAGAAAAAATGAATATATTAAAACAAAATTTAGTTTTTCAGTTATAAAATAAACATACATACAGTACTACAAGCAAAATAATAAACTTACATATACCTACATAAATATAATACAAACAATTCGGTATGGATTAACAGGACGATTGCGTTAAGTAGTGAAAAAGAAGATCATTGGGTCACGGCGATAGAAAGTGAGCTTTGACACGGGATTTGAAAATAGGAAGGGATTTGGATAGCCTTATGGATGAGGGTAAGGAGTTCCATAAGCGAACGGATTGGACAGTAAAGGAATTAGAGTAATAGTCAGTAGAATGAGGAGGAAATTTTAGGAGCAGTTTACGGCAAGAACGCATATCATTACCTTTGGCAGATTGCTGAAAGGAGAAACGCTGCTTGAGATAATAATACATAAAGAAATTAAATTCAAAAACTATTAACTGGTAAACACCACATGTAAAAGTGAACACTTGGAACTTACATTAACGGCCTATATACGTACCACTGCTGGGCACAGGCCTCACCTCAACTATGAGGTGGAACGGGCCATACTCCAACACGCGGGCTCAGTGCGGATTGTTGGAGGGGTGCAAGGTTAGTGAGCAACCATAATGTCAGATGTTATCAAGCCGCCCTAAGGCCTTCGACTAGGCGACACAAGTTTCGCATAGTTTGGGGCTGGACACCTATTTATAGTTCGCACGCCGAATGATGATCCCTATGACGTTTCAACTGACAGTTGAATTAGTGATGCGAAACAATTTCAAACAATTTCGATAAAATACTATTTTTAGGCAAATGTCATGTCATTCGGCCAGGTCATTCAACATAATAAGCAATACTTTTTTGGAAAAAAAGATTACGCGCATTGATGGACATAAAACACAGATAAAAAAGTAACGGCCTCGTCATATTTTATTTTACAATAATTGATTTTTTATTTAAATTGCATGATTTAAAGAGTTTAGAATTCATCTTGAATTGAATTTTAAAGAATTCATAATTGCCAGCTTCATGGAAAAATATTCAAAAGGTGGCCACAGACCTAAGACCGTAATATGTTTTTAGTACAGTCATGTCATGATTGTCTTGTCAGTCTGTTTTGTCTTCTTGTAACACCGCATCACATCGTCATACGACAAGATTGGGATCGAGATGTACAATACGACAATATCATTGACCAGCCGTTAAAAATAAACGTCACTGATAGCTGCAGTTCAGACTCAGATTTTGTAGTTCCGCTTGACCCTAATTCAGATTGATATTAATAAAATACAAACTCAAAGCATTTGTTAAATTTTGCCAACAAATTATCGATATTTTGTTTATCGAAATGTCCCTTCTCAATCGATAACAGCTAGACAACGTTACTTTTGCAGCACGTACCATGTACATTTGTATTGAGTTTTTTTCCATTATTTATGAACATTACGTATTAATTTCTTAGTTTTCATTTTTCTTCTTAAATGTACATAATTATGATTTTTTCTATTTTTCAATGGACCTCTAAAGGATTTGTTGTGACAGGACGTCAGTACAATGTTGAGCGCTGATGAACTGTCATAGGGATCATCATTCGGCGTGCGAAGTATAGTGTATGTAAATAGTTATATATAATAGTACAGTAAAGTAAAAAAAAACATTTATTCATGTAAGCTTATAACAAGCATTTATGACAAGTCAAGGCAGAAATTCGAAAAATCTGAATGAACTAACTGACTCTACCACCGGTTCGGAAGTTGCTTCTATCGAGAAGATTCCGGCAAGAAACTCGATAGTTTTTTTTTAAAATCTTGTTTGATTACAATAGTTTACGTTGCATATCAAGTATAGGTATGACACAATATGTGCAGAGGAGCAGATTATATCTATGAAGACCACGGATTCTTATCATTCGAATAATCCTCTACATTATAGTAATCTCTTTTCATTAATTTCGCTTTAAGTAGTGACTTAAACTTGTGAAGAGACTGCTCAATAAGAGTTTGAGGTTTCTTATTAAAAAATATATACATTGGTTAACAAATGATTTTCTTACTTTGTGTAGTCTAAGATTAGGAATTCTAAGTTTGGCTTTATTTCCAGTATTTAAATCAAATCAAATCAAAAATAGCTTTATTTAACCCGGCGTCATGGGGGTTGGGTCTAAGATACCCGGCCGTTTTTAGAATTTCTATAATTTTTATACTATTCGCCCGATATTGCTGTTTTTTCCTATAGCTGGAGTTAACGAATCACTTCACACGTTTGTGCCCTGAAATAAGTCAGAAAACGCCTGAGTTTGGAGCTATAAGTGCCGTAACCTGAAAATGGGTAATTAAGACCCATGCCTGTACTCGGTGTAACAATTTCACTCCAATTTTTCCATACAAAATGAGTTTTTTTTATATTCATATTTTATTTGTATTACTTCTTCTATAAAGTAGTTTAAACCTTTTTTATTTAGTTTGTTAGCGCAAAAGACATATTTGAGCGGTTTTTATAGAATTTTATTTTTTATTTTTTCAAAGTCTCGTTTCCATGATAAAAATTATATATTTCAATTTTTTTTTAGTGTTGGATAACCCTTATAACTCTAAATGAATGCTGTTAATAATAAAAACCATTTCTTTCAACTGGAGACTAAAATATTTACATATCTTACCAGGGTCAAATAGACCCAACCCCCACGTCCGTGTTACAGTTTTTAACCCCCATGACGCCGGGTTAAATAGATCTGTTATAAAGTACTTTTAAATCGTCAAATCTAATTAACAAACAAAACATACTTAATAATAGACATGAATACCATAATATTAAAATATTAAATGTAAACAATAACAATAAATATACTGTACTTAAATAAATGTGATGCTACCACCGGATCGGAAAGTTGTTTCTGTACTGAGAAGAACAGCCAAGAAACTCAGCAGTTACTCTTTTCAATATCAGTTAGTAAATTACAATATTGAAATATTTATTTATTTGTTCATTCTTTATTGCACGAAAGTGAAAGTACAATTGGCGGACTTAATGCCTAAAGGCATTCTCTACCAGTCAACCATCGGGCGAAGCAGAAAACCTGAAATATGAGTAAACATCCAGCTATATAATTCAAAGAAAAACTGTTAGTTTGTGCAGTTAATAACAATATTGACTACTACACCAGAGGTCGCGGGTTCGATCACCGCGCCATACAAACTTAAGTGTGCTAGAACATGTCTGTTTGTATTGGCCTGGGTGTTTCCGTGTATAGTCTTTCCAAGCGTTTATTTTACTTTTGATAGCTGCCGTGCTATTCCGGCGGTGCACATCGGACATCACTTCACATCTCGGTGCTTCACGCTTACCTCAATCATCAATACGCTTTACTTTGAATTAGTATTTTCTCTCATTTTGTATGTAAATAATTGAAAAATGTTATTTGGCTTAGTTCTTTTCTCTGTAAAGACCACAGTTGCAAAGAAATTGAATTTTAAAGTTCACGAGCGAAGGGAGTTTTGGCGTCCGCGTCCGCCGGAATGGCATAGCTGTAATACATACATACCATCACGCCTCTTTCTCTACGGGGTAGACGGAGATTACTTCTTTCCACTTGCTACGTTCCTTGCGCCTCATCTACTTTCATGAGTCCTTTCATATAGCTTTATTAATTTGTCAAATAGTAACACCCTGACAGATGGACAGTTGATCGCTTTTTGCGGAATCCGTATTGATTTTTGTCAAGGATTTCGTATTTCTCTATAAACTTGCTTAACCGGTTAGTAATTGCCTTTTCAAATATTTTTGAAAATGCTGGTAGAACTGCTATTGGTGTGTACTGATTCGGATCAGTAGCCTTACCTTGTTTTTTTAATATGGGTTTTATTATAGCCACTTTCAGTCTACTTGGGTAAGTTTTTTCAGCAAACGATTGATTAATGAGGCAGGTTAAAGGAAATGAGAGTTCTTTTGCACATGATTTTATTAGCGTAGGCGGTATCTCGTCCACCCCGCAGCTTCGTTTGTTGGGAAGATGTTTAACTATATTAAATATTTCTTCTTCTGTAACAGGCTGTAGGAATAAAGAATTCACGGTTGGGAACATCACGGGCTTTCCACGAGGTTCGGGTATATTGCTTGTCTGTCTTGCGGATGCAGTATTACCTATTGATGCGAAGTAATTGTTAAACGTGTTAGCTAGTAAATGAGGTGGTAGTTTAGGATCGTTGGTATTGTTGGTATTGTTATTACTTATTTGTTTCTGTTTTTTTGTTACGTTTTCAATGTGTCTAAAATCGTTGTTTATGGCCGCAGAGCCACGTGAATGAGACAGAAAAATAGAGAAAAAAAAACAAGTAAGGTGGCATTCATAGCTCATTTTGGCCAAAATGTGCCTTACGTCAATTGAGATTACAAGTATCGATATTATACATACAATACATGAGATTATAAGAAAAAATGGATGTGTATGGATTATCCAAAGCAACACTTACCTACTCTTCGTATCAACTTTCCTCTACCTGTGGGTTGTTTGGAAGAGATCGCTTTTTAGCGATAAAACTGCCCAAATTGTACATTTACTTGTCCTTACCTGTTACCACTATTGTTGTTTAGTGTGCAATAAAGAATATTTACTTACTTAATCTTCAGATCAAGCACTGCGTCTCAATCGCCCACGGCGACGTAGAGCGAGCGGCTGCAACACTCCTCCACCGTCGCGAACAAGGCCAGGCGCTATCTGCTGCGGCCTTGCACCAGGCGCGGCAGCCGCTCTGCAACGACAACGAGCTGAAGAACCGGATCATCGCGCGGTCAGTTTCAGTAACCTGAAACGCGCTATCAAAGTTTTCGGAGCGATTGCACATAGATAGAAGAATCCGACAACAACCGTTCTGCAGTAGCCCACCAGACAACACCCGTCTGGTCGGAGGATCCTCCCTTTTCAATGGGGGATGAGGAATTTAACACCCTGTTCCTCACTTCCCTAAAACTTTATTATTTACTAGCTGTCCCAACAGACTGTGTTCTGTTGTCAAACATTTAGTGTCACGTGACAGGTAGTAACATTTACTAAGAGGAAACTAAAATTGAGATTTTTACTTTATTCCCAGCATTTTCTCATGATTACTCACCTTTTATACCTTCCCTCGACCATTACAAATATTTTAAAACCAAAATTAGCCAAATCGATCCAGCCATTACCGAGTTTTAGCGAGACTAACGAACAGCAATCCATTTTTATATATAGAGACTAGCGACCCGCCCCCGCTTCGCACGGGTGCAATAGGATGTTATTATACATATGAACCTTCCTCTTGAATCACTCTATCTATTAAAAAAAACCGCATCAAAATCCGTTGCGTACGACAGAGAAAGCGACTTTGTTTTATACTATGTAGTGTTACGTGACGTCACGTTTGTATGGAAATTGCATTACAAATTATGATATCTCTGGTAGTATTGATACAGATGAAGTGATTCTTTGAGGATTGTTTACATAAATCTTTTGATAATAAACAAAAAAAAATTACACCCATCTAGCCTGTTACCAAGATTGCAAATGCGATGGGCATTTTTCTTGTCTGTAAGAGATCTCCTTTAACGATAAGGGCATCTAAACTTTATCTTTTTTTTCTTGCCATGTATCTACTATCTATTTCGTTCTTATTTATCTCTCATTTTCTTTTTTCTCTATTACAGTTACTCGTACGTCGACAAGAATTCCGATATGAAGGAGCACAAACCTCTCGCTCCGAAGATCGAGCCCAAGAAGATGGTCCGTTACAGGGACAACAAGATCGTCTCGCTGAAGGGAGAAAGATATACCGAAGTACGTAAAGTTTCATTCCTACCCTCATAATGTTGGTACCCCGTGTCTATAAGCTGCGGTAATGGCTTAATCAAATGGTAGTGATGGAATAATTTGCATTGCTAATAGCAATAATTGCGTTAAAAGTTGTTGCTACCGATTTTTAGCTGTCATGTTGAACGGAGCATTCAGAAGCCCACATTTTACTAAGCTAATTTGAGGCCAACGTGTTAAGGGGTGAGCCTACCGCCGTTATCCGGGTTGCTTGGATATTTTAGCCGCAAATATCACTATGAACACAAAGCAGTGTTCTGGCTAGTCCTGAACTTTGGACCATCGACCACGGACGGTCTATAAATTCGGGAGTAAGCAAACATAGTGCTTGAAAATAATATTCGAAATTAGCATAGCAATAACGCCTTAAATAATCAAAAATAGTAACATTTTCCATCTCTATCAACCCCGCACGCTTATAGGCCACGGGGTATGTTTAAAAGAAGAATAAAAAGAGTTCACATACAGGTACCGAAGTCTGGTATCGACGAGGAACACTTAAAGAAGCCGAAGAAGCAGCACTGCCCTTAACCATTACCAGGATATCAGTACGGTACCGCGGACCAGCCACCCTCCGCGACACATCCTACCCCCCTCGATCCCGCCCCCTTAATTACCTCCGCCCCCACGCACCGAGGTCACGTAAGAATTATAGCACAGGTGAACGAAGATTTGAAGGTCAAAGGTCAGTTTATGCTTAATTTTGTACAAGGTCAGTATTTACAATGTCTGAATGTACAAGGTCAGTATTTAGAATCTCTGAATGTACGAGGTCAGTATTTAGAATGGCTAGCACAAGATCAGGTAATGTATGTTTGTGTTAAAGGTCTTGAACTAAGTCAGAATGAACGTCTTGTGGTTGTTAGTCATGTACAAGGTCAGATGAATATTCTAGGTCATATGGAACTAGATGTAGAAAGTCAGTTTTGGCTAAGATTGTATGTACAAGGTCATATGGGTGTTATGATTTATAAGAATGACAATACTGAGAGCCAAATTAAAGATCTTAAGAGTGAAAGCGTTCTGAATATAATTGAAAATGAAGTTTTGATAAATGATCGCTTTGATTTAAATAAAGAAACTGACTGTAGGAATGTAAAAGGTGGTATTGTACTGAATAATTCTAACGTACATTCGCGTACAATAGTGCATGGGTGCGGTGATGTACTCCCCTGTACCTTACTCTCTTCGTGTGTCCCCATAAATGTTAAGAGTAGTGTAGAAAAACATTTTTTCTCAAAAACCTTTAAATATGGTATAGAACGTACTAGTCATAATTTGAATCTCCAAATTTGCACAATTTTGACAGCTGTCGTATTGACAGTTGCGATTTTTACTCGTGAACGCGTAGTTTTGACAGTCAGTCAGATGACATGTGTCTTTTTAATGATTTTGACTGTCATTTTAGCTTTAATATTGACCGTGTCATTTCGCATTGCGAAATCGTGTTCCACTTTGACTGATGCACTGGTCGATTTTTTGGCAGTCATTCCGACTTCAACAATGACTGGAGTTGAATTTACTGTCAAATTGACATTAATTTTATCTTCACTAGTTTTAATTCGAACCCTTGTGATTTGTACTTTAATTGTTTTAGCGTTTAATATTGTTACTCCCGCGTCGAACGCGTTGTTTTTTATATTTTTGACAGCTTTAATTGTCAAAGTGACGTCTAGTTTACCTACGCGCTTCAACACAATTAGGTTAGTAGCGACTTTAACTAGTTTAAATCGTTCAGCTGTCAATGTGACGCTGTCAAATGTGGAAGCTGTCAATATGGCAGCTATTAGTGTTTTTTGTCTAGATATTGTCGGGCGTGGTTCAATATGTGTGTGTGTTAGAATAGGAGCGAAAGAATCGTACGTTTTTTACTTCCTTTATACCGTTACTGATTTTTTTATGTGGCAATTACAACTTAAATTACTGAATAGTATGAATAAGTTGTATAATTTTATTATTATTGTATTTATTATTAATATTAAGCACTCTTTGCGGCTGATATTCAGTATTAATGTGGCATCGGTTGTCCTGTGTATAATTTTGAAAGGACCGTTCTTAAATAGACCGAGCGAAAAGTCACTGTATTTCACTTCAGCAGTGTATCCCAATTTGATTTTAGGCAAGAGTGAGGTAGATAGATCGACAACAAATGATGTGCGAATGAGACAACTGTACGTCGTTGTGCATGGACAGAGAGTAATCGAGTGTATTTGTTATTTATTTGTATCTATGAAACTCACATGTGATTTTAAAGAGTCGTCAACCGATGCCACTAGTGACGCTCCGCTTAAACAGACGTCAAATCGTCTTGGCGGATTTTTTTCTTTAGATTTAAGCGTAGTTATCCGAATACCTGTGATTTTTTATTGTTATTATAATTTTATTAATGATAATGTGATTCCTATAGTTCTATCGTTTTTTCAAACGTCTGTGATTCTGATGCCATTTATAATAGTACGTTGTTACCCTATAAGCGGTTTTTTTTATTTTATTTTAATGATTAAGTTTTTTTTTAACTATGAAATGTTTGAAAAGGCAGTGAAATTATTGTGATTGTTGTGTTTTTAGTCTGAAGAGTTACTAGTGGTTTTGTAAAAAACATTATGACATATTTTAAACATCAGGGTTGCCATCGTCGGCTTAAAGGCAAAAATCTGTCATTATGACAGCGTCGGAGTTTCTTAGGGGTTTATAACTTTGAAAACCTTCGACACAAAATTGTATTCTATACTAAAATACTTTATATCGAGTCACTTTTCGAAGACGAATAAATAACTCAGAGTTGATTAAACTTATAACACCCCCCTGTTTGCCCTAGGGGTTGGAAGGAGCCCCTTTTCAAGAGGGAGGAGTCCATAAAGGAGGATTATCCTATTAAACAAAAAATGGGGATTACAATCTGTTAATGTTTTTATCTGAACGCTTACAAGATCACTAGTAACCTTAAAAATATTTGAAAAATATACTAACATCTCATAGACTGATTTATTGAAAATTTAGATCTCATAAAGAATTGAATAATTTATTTATATGTTTATTGTATAGTACGATTGGTAACGTCAATATTAAATTAAGTGGTAAAACACAATATACAGGTTTTGTTGAAATATTTTGTCAGCCTGATTTTTATATATTTACAAGACTTACTTTTGACTTTATTCTACAAGAAAAAAAAGGGTACGATTAGCGGACCTGTTGCCTAAAGGCATTCTCTACCTCTACCAGCCAATGATTGAGTGAGGCAGAAAATTGACAGATTTTACCGTTTTTTTTTCTGATTTTTTGTAGTAAAATATTTTTAAGCGTGTTTTTAAATCTCGCTGATAATGTGGTGCGTTTTCAAAACGACAGCATGTATGATGAAGTATCATCATCATCAGCCTGTTGCAGTCCACTGCTGGACATAGGCCTCTCCCATTACACGCCACTGAGCTCGATGAAGTATACCTACATTTTATATAAAAAAGGACTTTTAGCAGTGAAAGCGTTTGCACCCCAGCTTAGCCGCAATGTGAACGGTCATAATGTCTTACGCCTAGTAGCACTTTAATATTAACGTTACCAGTTATTTCACTCTATCTATCTCTTGGCTTTTGTTTCATAATCAGCATTTAGTCGTAACTAAATATCTGTTACCTTATAAAATCCGTCGAAAACGCTTGGAGGTTAAAGTTGTAGCGTCTGCTTGCATCTGATTTGAAACTATGCAATTGAGTCCAGATCCTACTAGCGTTTTTCTACGATGTTTGAAAAGCACTAACATTGCGTTCATGGTTCATACTTACCGAACGCAGCGTTCTATATAGCGTTCGGCTGTCGCTGTTTATACGCTGCGTTTTGGTCGATGTGAACGCTGCGTTCGGCAGTCTCGCCAGAGGCACGCATGAACTGAAAATGCCAGTGGCATCGGGGCCTTAAAGTAGGTTCCTATTTATCCTATTGCGTGCACATTAAGAACTCTGTCTAAACTCCTAAACAATGTCTTTTTTATTTACAATCAAGAGGTTAAAACAGTTACAAAATATCAATGAAAAAAAAATACTTGTGATGAAAAACTGTCTAGCAAAACAGTTGTTTCAAATACGTGATACATTCCTAAAGTAATAAGGTAACAGATGTTTAAGTATAAACGACAGTTATATACTAATTTGGCGTGGTTTAAATTAAAAAAATTAATTTGTGAATTGGATGCGTGATGGTCCTAATGTAGCTTAAATGTTCTGATGTCCCCGAGTACGAAGTTATCACTTGTGTTAATCATGCCTTTCTCAGTGGCGTTGTCCTTCTATTAGGAGCCATAAGGCTATGATTTTGGCATTTATTATCAAACTTCATGGTGCCATAGTGGCTGACCGTACTTTCGGTTTCGGTACTAAGAGCCGAATCAATATGACGTTCGTGGGCTTTTGACCTTACGCTGGAATCAGCGCAATTTTAGTTTCTCTTCAAATAACTACTCATATGAATACAAACACATTTAAGCAACTGGCTACAGTAGAGGCTATCACAAAATTTTACAACAGGGCTGCCTCAAAAGAGAGATTCGGTTGTAACCGAAATCGATATAGAAACCAAAATTCGGATCGGTAAAGTCGGAAAACGTAATTCGAATCAGAGAAGCCATTCTCATTTTAATTTACGTAATAGCAAGACGATATTATCTTACGGGGACTATTTTCTGCCACAATTGAACCATCACAGTCCGATTTGGCCAAAATTTGGTGCTAAATTAGTATTCAAAATGCCAAAATGTGTTAGACCGACAATTGAAAAAGGGTGATCGCGTTATAAGGAACCGTTTAGTCGCGCGCATCGATATCGTAGGCGATGTTTTGACCAGGGACTGAAACGGCACCAAATCAAAGAGGTTTAACCTTTTCTGTACGGGGTGCTCGACACCGATGTAATGCCTCAGTACGGGGTACTTTTTGAGGAATCGAAAGGCGGTGGCC